>OY041610.1:8369699-9645654 GCA_955876795.1 Eupithecia tripunctaria | reverse complement strand
TGGACTCATAGCTCTGCTTACGTTGCCCTAGTCAGCAACACAATAATCCACTGAAAAATTCAAAGAATTCCACATTTTGTTCCACGCTTAACTACTTTACCTTCACCTACCTTTACTACTTTACTTTACCTTTACTACTTTACCTTTACCTACTTTAACTTCAGTCAACACTTTTATTCGTAATAGGCTAAGACTTGCGCGAGGGTATTACTTTCTGTAAACGTGCTGTCAAAAACTCAATTAGGTAAACAGATAAAAACTACTAAATTATAAATATTTCACTATAACATTTTCCCTTTCGAGTAACAATCGAAGTTTACTGTTAGTAATAATCAAAACACAAAGCTATGACAAGAACATTAAATCAGGAGCCAGGCCGTCTAAAATAGCGCTAGGCTTCGGCTTAACTTAGCAAGTTTCACTCCCGCAAACGCTCAGTTCAGAAGTTCGTCTGACTTAGCACCCGATAGGAAGCTAAGTTATCTGAGTTAGGTTCTGGCAACTTGCGGCTTAAGTTAAACGTAACATTATTGTTCAGCTGGTGGGTGGAATGACGAGAATTTAGGTGTTGCAAAACGACGATAGTTCGAAAATTATTTAGGTTTTCTTGTAGCAGCTGATAGTTTAACCTGTAACTTACTGAAAAGAGTATATATGATAAAAATGATTCGTTCTTTATGTATTATCAGCACTGGTTTATTGGTTATGTTGTTTTAGCTGTTTGCTTAACTTATAATATAACACTTCAGAACCACTTTTACTTGATAAGTTTCCAGTCAAAAACTAAAAAAATCCAAGTTACCTTTTTTCTGTGAGCCATTTTATCTTGATAAGATTTTCTAGTCAAAAACCTAAGTTCATTATTGTGCAAATTGTACTCATACAAATTCTCCTTCGTATCATCGTTATTTGAACCAACGACTGATGTAGGGCAGAGAGCACCGTCCCATGCAATAACTCTAAAATATTTTTATATCACACATTTTAGGCATTTGAAGATCGAGCAATTTGCGCCGAGAGTCGTAAAATCCGTCGCCGACGACAAGCAAGGCGGCCCGCCGTCCCTCAAAGCCACTATTAAAAAGTTTAGGGCGTCTATTTTGGGTACCGTCGCCGGTCGCGCCGAATAAGAGTTATGTGACAACTTGCTGAATAAGTTACATGGTTTGCGTGAAAAAATGTCTTGAAGTTTGGAATATGAAAGTGGCTATCGGTGGAAGTTTGTTAGAAGAATTCATCTGCGAAGGTTAAAGGTTGACTAGGAACGTAGGTAACTTTGTGTATGTTTCAGTTTACATTTTTGGGCTGTTCTATGTTTTCGGTTTTGTATTGTATACTATATATAAATAAATTACTTGTATACTACTAATGAACGTTGATGTTCATCGGTGGGTATTATTATTTATTAAATTTTGCTATTTTTCGCTGCTCAGATTATTTTCTCAGATATAATAAAATGACAAGAGACTGAATCGGCGGCATTTAAAAAATATGCAAAACATTGGACTTAATTTTTTTTTATCGTACAATTGTGTTGCCACAACCGAGGAACCGAAGATTTGTATTTTATATATCTAGGCCTAATTCGACAACCAAACCAGTTAGGTTTGCCCCTTAACCAAAATGCTGTATACCCAAAACTTTTCTCCAAAAAAGAGCTAATGTTTTCACGAAAGTTTACTCGTACCTCCTTGGTTATGCGCATACGTTGATTGACCCAGTCAAAAAAAAACAGCTTCTTTTCTCCGCATTTCATTTTTAAAATTCTGTAAGAACGCCAGTATTTTTCCCGATGAGGGAAACCCGGTAACTTTTCAAGCTTGTTTGTCCTAAGTTAGGTAACAAAATACAACTACCAACACTTTTCGTGCTTCAAAAGGCGCGGATGCGGCGAGGAAATATTTTATGTTAACAAATACATTTTAAAAATTAAAACATTTAAAAAACTGATAAAAATAACAAAAAGCAACTAATGTATCATCGCGGTAATCACTAAAAACCTAAATTTATTTGGGTTTGTAACCCTTTTCATTACAAAAAATATTTAGGATTCTAGAAGCGAGTATAAATATATCTGAGCGATGATGTCAAAAAGCTCTCTCAAATAGGGGGATGGGATTTCTACAGCTTTTTGTGATCGATCAGAATAATCAATGAACACAAGGGGAGCTGCGTTAATGGAGACATCCGCGCATAAGTGCTTTTTAATATTTTTGGGATGTATGTCAGAAATAGATAGAACATTACAGGGGTGAAAGTGCTTGGGAGAAAAAATACGCGCCCTTGTTTCATAGCTATTTCAGTTGGGGACTAAAATAGGTATGAATATTAGTAAAAATATTTCAGGAATTTAATTGTATTTTGTCGATACTAGTTTTAGAAGATGAAGTTATGTTTCTATTCAATCAAAATAAGTAGTTATAAGTATATAAATTTTCTGAAAATATAAAAATGTTCAAACTAAAAATTCTACCTTGCAAAATGAAAATACACGTTATACCCAGTAGCTTCCAAAACCAATTCACGTACAAAGTAACTTTAACGTTCAAAAATTCCCGACTAAAGTTAACTAAGCATGCACGCAGTTACCGCCTCTGGCTGGTAAGTTTAGCTGTAAATTTCAATAGCATGCAAAAGCCACAAATTCAGCTGTAACCAGCTCTAACCGGTTCAAGTTAGCCAAAGTTGTGGCTCTTGTACGCCTCCAGCAAACAATAGCTGACATCGGCGGTCGCTACCTATTTTGCATATTGATTTTGCAAAATATGGGACAGAGTTGAATGGAAGTCTAGACTGTTATAATTTAATGATGAAGTTCCTATTCCTCTATCGTGGAGTTGGTTTATTAAACTACCTCTGCTCGGTTCGATAATCCTACATTATTTTTGTATACAAACGTATTATACCTAATATCAATGAAATATTTTTGATATAATTTAGAAATAATAATATATCATTCGTTTGTCCATTTCAAACTAAAATTGTAACTTTTTCCACTGCTTCACTTTTTCACTCAACTAATTTTGATTTTTTTATATAATTTGAATTTAAATTGGTTCTTAGTCAACGGGATAATGTTCTTAGTTATTCAGAAACTGAATAATCAGTTAGCTTTTTCACGAGTGCTTTAGATTGTTAGTGTTCCATGTGTTTTACTGATTTTTTGACAATAATTTTATAATAGTGGCAGAAATCACAACCACTAATGACGATAGCAATAGATCGAGAATCAGCCCACGAATTTGTTATACCAATTTTAGGAATTCCGAGCTCCTTATCTAACTTTCCTCATTTGAACTGTAACAATTAGAAACTTTGGCGGCATATTATCTACCTGCTGAAGTTTTATGTTCTTCATAACCAGTATTTGTCAGTTAAGTACCTTGATCAGGTATAATTAAATACATAGATACCTACCTGTTAACTTATATTATAAATACATAAATATTTTATTCAATATGATCCATTAACAAGCTTTTTATGTATAGCTACGTTCTATCACAAAAAGGGATAGTAAAAATATACAATTGAGGACCAGCGCAAATGAGCAACTTTATTTTGTTGAAACTTTACTTGTCAGACAGTGTGGCTATCGGCCAATAAGGGAGAGATCAAGTTAACGACCAACTAATAATAATTCATTATTGACCAGGCATTTATCAAATTGAATTTAATATCATTTTCTTCGTCACTAGATTCTGTGTGATTTTTTTGTCCATTTCGACTACGAACATGGTTTCCTCACTCATATTATGCACTTTAATAAAATAAATGTCCTGCGCTCATGGCTATTCTCCATTGAGACTGTCCGTCCGCCTTGGCCATAATTCGGCTAGTAGGTAATAAATGAATGAACAACATTTTATTGTACTAGGAGAACATCATTAACATGGTGGTCGGTGGTGAATCTCCCGTTTACGCAGTTCACATACATAAACCACACTTACCACAATTACACGGCACTGCCCATACAGGGCGGCACTATTTCATACGGCAATAATATGGCCAGGCCACTTCGGGAACCATGACTAAGCCTAACTTAACGACGGATTAGGGCTGGATTTATTTGGCTTGTTGTACAGAAATCCGTTTCTGTATTTAGCAACAAAAATTATGTAATACCTTCATTACAATGTGTGACTACCCACCTATTTCTTAAGTTCAATTGGTTCGTTTTCTTAAATATACTTATGTAGTTAAGCGGCTCGTAAGTTCTGGTTAAAAAAAAAACAATTTCAATATGTAAAAGGACGTTTGGAGTAGATAAGATATAGTAAGTATTATTATTAAAGTAGCATTTAAGGAGTATTATATTTTATTTAATATTGATGTATTTTATTGGGTGTCGCAAGAGGCGTAAAGGATACCCACTGAGGGTGAACAACAGCGCCCCCTGAAGAACAATTCTGTTACCAAACTAAGATCCCAAACCCACATGCCTCAAACTAAAGCAAACAAGCATAATCGAGAACCTTCGTTCACCTTCGACCGTGCTCCAGCGGCTTCTTTACATAAAAAAATGAACAACGTATGTACCTACTGATTGTCGAAGCCCACTCGTTTGCATTCGCACGCTCTCGCTCGCTTGACCTATACCCACCATAAGGAAGGTTTATTTAAGCATGTAGTGATAGAGCCTGTTTAAACAACAAACGCGATCGAAACTGTTCCAGTAAAAACAAAGCGTTTAATTTCACCTAAGTTCGTCGCGAGCCGAATGCATTAAAGCATAGTAGTCACGATAACACAATTATGTTTTAATTTATAAACGCCGTAGTTTTATCACGCGAACTCCCGCTCGTTAACACGCACCTTTATCAAGGAACAGTCTAGCTGGCTTATACTAATTATTAAGATAAATATTACCTTAAGGCATGGAACCACTCGGGTCATGCAAAGTACTACGCGCTTTTGCTGATATTGATATGAAGTCGAAAACTTTGTTGCTTTACCAGAGAAATGTCGGCTAGGTTCAGTATCTACATAATATATAATTATGGAGAGTTGTTAAACATTCGCTTTTTATTCGTTAACCTTCGTATTTTTTTAAAAGGATATGGTTACTCATTTTCGTAGTGACTTGGAATACTTAATTCAGAAAAAACGCACACTGTAAGGTGCGTGAGCCGCTGTCGGCTGAAAGCTTAATTCACAGCCTTGTTTTTTGGAACATGTCATTAACATGATTAAGTATGAATTATATTTTAGCCTGTTGAGTACATTATGACCAGAAAACACACCGCTTTTGCGATTTCTCTATTGTTTTGTGGCACTTTAGAATGGTCATTTACACGATTTAAACTAGGAAACAACCGGTTAACGAAATTTTATCAAACGGTATAGGATTTTCAATGAATATAAATGCCAGTTAAAGCTTATTTTGAATATAATGTATTGTAAAATTTAGTTTTATTAAACTATATATGTATTTTTATTCAGGACTTAAGTCATTTTTAGTTTGATCAAGTTTGTTTAAGTCATTGGTTTGACTATGTCAGTCCTGTATTTAAAACGGATAAAATACAAGCAGACCCCTAAAACTCTATGGGTGTCTAATACGACAACCAACCAATAAGAAAAGTGATAACTTGGCGCAGTATTGCACGTCAAAGCAAATAATGAGATAGATGCCACGTGACCGGAGCAAGAGACCATAACCTTAAATCAGAAATAGGGCTCTAATTGCTTAGAAAACATTAACATTATTCTAGGGATGGTCTAATTCAAAAGATGAAGCGTGGTTTCTAACGAGCTATTATTTCAGCCGCGTGCAATGTCATAAAAATGGAGGCCTATGTCAAAGAACAACGTGACTTACGTGTGTCCGTTACCGGTGTCAAAAAATTATAACATAGACATTATGAAGATATTATTAAGACGTTTTATATATATTTGTTTGTAAAAGTCATAAGCCTATTTATTTATTATTTTATATTTTTTCAGCCAAAGCGTGCACAATTATCGGTTCTAAGTTAGCTTATCATCTCAATAGTTATGTAATGAACGTTAATTCATCACTGGTTAATTATATTAGCAGCGTATAATGTGTAGCTGTAGCTAATAATTTTGGATAAAAGTCTCTTAAGTTAAACTTATAGAAACCAACCATAACAATCTATAAAAAAAATTCGTGACATGACAATTGGCTACGCAAAGGCCTTTTAAAGGTGAGTCTAGACTAAACCATTTTCTTGCAACAGAACATTTAGCTGTTTTCATCTTTACTCGGACTACATTTCGAGCATGACGCTCAATTTTTTGTTACAACCATTACAAGTTGGGAAATGCTCAGTCGCCGCGCTGCCGTGAGCCTTACTCGTACTACATCAAACACATTGTCTATCATTCGCAAAAACCCTAGTCTCTTCTCATATTTAGTCTGCTAAGCTATGCAGTTATCAACACTGATTGCGATGTTGAGTTTTATCTGAAGATCCAAAAGCAACTACATACCTTCAGTTACTGTGAGATCTGTTATGTCCGTGGTCTTTCAATTTAGGTTTTGCTCCAATTTTGTGAAGTTTCCTTTATCTTGGGCCACACTTCCTAGACCCAGCCCGTGTTTATAGCAAGACAGATAATTTTATTCCCCCAGCGTACTGCTGTGGGGTCAACAGGGATGTTTATTCTCATGTGTAAACGATCCTGCCCACGACTATTTGATTCGCAATGAATTACATTTTCAATGTCATTGTCGACGGCGTTTGCGCATTTAGCGATTGATTTCCTTTACATCCTTTGTATTGAAGTTGGTCACACGGTTATAAATCTTGTGTAGAGGGATTTAGTGACATTTAACGACATCTTTGCTGATTCCAACAAATGTCAGTAGGTGTTAGTGCCATGACCTGAGTTTAGAATGTCAGCGTTAAATCCCGATTATTTATGGCCTAGGTACTTCCAATTTTATTTTAAATGAATTTTGCTTCGATGAAGTTTGGTGTAGTGAATGTCACCTCCTCAATCAACGACGGGGGTGGACAGCAGTGCTTCCCGCTGAACAATTCTACCACCATACTGCGATCCTCAACCCGTATGCCCAGTGTGGGGATTATGGGTACCCTCATGAGTTAAAAGCTAATAAAGCCACTTATTAGCGAGGGGCCTGCGCTAGCAGTGGACCAATAGGCCTAGCAAGGGAATCGTTGTTTAGGGTAGAATAGAAAAGAATTACGTCACTTTGTTATCGAATGCGTAAAATGTTTGAAATTCATTCCTTCAACTTCAATAATTTACGCTATGTATGACGACGCGATGTCATTTTTCTCTATTCTACCCTAGACAATCCCCGTGCTAGGCCGGCAGTATAGAATCAGGCTGAGGGAATCTTGGTGGTTACTAAGTGAGATACATAGGTAGTAGCAACATAATACACAACTTAAAGCAACACTGCAGCGCTGCGCCTGGGAAGAGTGCTTAATCTTAGAAAATATTTGTTGGGCTGGCATAATTCAGTTCAAATAATCGAAACTTGTGTGTCATTTCAATAAGCTAATAAACATCGGTAGTTATTGTGGCAACCAATATTCGAAACGAAAGAAATATGCACCTAAGCAATTTAAACCATACTGGAACAGGCTGTTTCACATAAATTAATTGGGGCTGGTGTAAATTGCCATAATGTTATTAGAACCAAATTAAAATCACTAATAATCCAACTAACCCTTAAATGCAGCCAGGCGTATTCATTACCGCGTAACTAAAGCACGCACCGCGGGTCGATTAGACTCACCCTTGTAGGGCACCCTCACGAATTGCACTGCAATTTTTATTATTACACGAATGAAAGAGACACCGCTATACAATGTTGTTGCTATCGCAGTAGAAATAGACTGGTATAAATCTAAGGCAGTGTCACTTTTCACAGTCGATTATTTATTTAGTCCGATTAATATTAATTAATTAATTTATATTCCGATGAATGACACGAGTTCGTTTGTTGAGATTTTATCTTAAATTAAGATTGAGATTGGGATTGAAATTTAACATGAGCTACCTCTAGATTTCTTGCATGGTCGGCACTTAGCTCAACTGTTTTATTGGTCAAATACAATCGCAGAAACAGTGACTTTACCGAATTATTCTACAGATTGTTTTCAACAGTCTTCAGACAGCTCAATTATTTAAATTTTTTATTTTAATTTTATTTATGAATAAAGTTAACATTAAAAAAAAGCTTTACCAATGACTTATAAAATTATGTTGTAAAAACTTATTTTGCTACCTAATCAATTTATATTATATTAAACTCGACTTTCGACGACTTACTACTTACGACTTTCCTTTTTTGTAGCCTTAGTAAGTTCATTATGGATAGCGACAGAATAAGCGGAATAACTACAAACCGTATTTGTGTTGGAAGAAAACCAAGGTTTTATCCCTTAATGATCTACGCCTTATTAACCTTAAAAGAAGAAAGAGTGAAACATTAAAACGCAGTCACTGTTTCTTCTTCTACCCCTACTGTCATAAAATCTTGCTGCAAATACACGGCGGCGTATGTTTGTCTTGTATCAGTTTACGGCACATTTGAGTGTGGTTGCAAAAGTAAAACGGCTAAATTGTCACAAAAGCCATTAAGGGTGAGAAATTTGAGATGACTCCTTTACACAATGTTGTTGAACCAGGCTTGGAATATCAAAACAACATAGAATCGTTGTAGAATAGTAAAATGACTATGTTAGCTTTGGTAGTTAATCATTGTCATAAGGTTGTAAACTATGGGTAGAAAATCAAATAATATCCCAATTTTTTATTACTTCGAAGGGACTTGAACCCATGTCCTTCCCTCAGTACGGGAATGTGATAAATAAATAAAAAAATATTGCTAGTAAATTCACACAGCATTATCAAGCCCCAGGCTAAACCGAGCTTGTGTTATGGGTACTAGATAACTGATATACATAAAACAATACACGGCATAGATATATATTTTTTCATTATGCATAGAAAACTTCCAGAACGCTCTGAACAAATTTAATATCTTCAGGGCGTATAAATATTTTTCTCGAACCCGCAACCTCCTGCGTGGCAGGCGAAACTTCACCCGCTGCTCCACAGAGGTCGTCGATAACTTACTACACCACGAAGTCAAGTGAGTCGAAAATCTCTGGAAACTTTAGGGATATTATTTGATGAACTCTCATAGTAGCTTAGGCGTTTGAGAAATAATTACTTAGCTTTTACTCTCTAATCGACTATCCGGTTTTTTTTGTCTAGTTGTAAGTTTTTCTTTTTGAAATAAGGAGTGATAAAATTGTTAGTACCTTTCTCCAACCAAAACATTCAAATCCATCCATCACTCATCCAAATCCCTCAATAGCTTAAATTATAAATCTGCAATAGGGTCCGCCCTAATAGGCACAAAGGCCAACAGAGCTTTTACGTATCAATTATGGGATTATACGAATTATAGAGGGAGATGATAATAATCGATCTCCATTATCCCACCCTGTATGGAAAAATTGAGGAGATATAATAATGCGTAGAAAATTGCCAGGACGCAATAAAATGTGGATAAATGTAGGGATGGTCGAAAAGTATTACGTTTTATGGTCAATATAATTGAAGCAGGTGGCGCTCTAGACTCTAGCGTTTTCTGTATTTTGTATGATGAATGGGTAGATTTGACCATCACTTTTAACGTGTTAAAAGTATTTTATCCTTCCTAGGTCTTAATGATCTATTAAAATGGACATTCGTAATGCAAAAAACGTGATGCATTTAAGCAAATGGTGCGCAGGCTTTTTCTTAAGAGGTTATACAAATAGTTAAGTTGGATAACATTTTTGTTATTTGTAACTAATAAGTTAACTTATGCTTTGGTAGGTATTAGAGTATGTAGGTAGGTATATACAATTATTTTTATGTTTAGGTAATGTGTAAAACTTAAATTTGCACGCCAACCCCCCGTGTAAAAACAATGTTTCTGGTTGGCAGGTAGAAAATGCCTCGGCCCACCCTTTGTACTTCAGTGCAATAAAGTGTTTAAATAAATAAATAAATAAAATTGGCGATTATCGTCACCTTATTCTGGATTTCGATCTTGGTAGTGGATTGAGTGAAAAAATTACCGTGGTATTTTTATTTACAGTGAACTATTTCAGAATTAAATCTTAAAAATGTGTTGTAATCCCTTAACATCATCGCAGGCTTTATTAATTTCCGGCTATAATAAAAACCCTGTGCTGAGCGTTAATCGCCATATAATTGTGATTGATAGCTCTACTCGTATTTTTACTTATTTTTCATACAAAACTTTATGGGCTGCAATAACGATAATGAATATAATATAGAAGCGAAGAGTTACGGTGTAATAACCGATATTTATGTGGCAATATTCGACTAATATCCTCTCGAGTCTCTTTTTGGCTTTTTGTCGAAATTCTCCTTTGTAAGCTACGGTTAAAGGCAGTAAAGCGCCGCTTAATCCATAATGAAAAGCCACCTGCCTGACTGTATTCAATTTCATGCGAAGGTGAAATAACTATAATAAGGAATTAGGAAGTTCCTCAATTACATCTGTATCTCAAGGTATCCTCAACTTGAAGTTAAATAGGTATTAGATTTAGTTCAAGTATGTTCTAAGAATTATTCTGTATTAGACGACACTTCCTGGCTGGCCATCTTAAGGTTGCCTGGAAGAGATTGCTCTTAGCGATAAGACGGTCATTGTACAACGTTATCTGAGCTTGTCTTTTGCTTTACTTTTTTCCATTTCTTTCGTTTCTTTATTCAGTACAATACATATTCAATTTGTGTTGTTTTAGTATAGAAACTTTCGTAGTTTGACGAATTCATTATGAATGTAAGCAGGTTAACTACAAACCTTATTTGTGTTGGAAGAACACCAACGTTTCATCTCTCAACGAGGGACATCTTCAGGGCGTGTGTGGTTCTAGACGCGCGCGTACTGCTACCCTTCAAAACGTTATGAAACGTTGCTGTTCTTCCAACACAAATAAGGTTCGTAGTTAATCCGCTTACATTCATAATGAATTTGTGTTATATTGCATCAATGCCTTCATTGTCAAACAAAGGAATTACATTACATTCTTAATAAACTCTTATGTATACCTACCTAAGTTCTGTATATAAAATAAAGATATTTTATTCTTATTCTTATTCATTTCCCTACAATGTACTCACCTACTACTCTTGATTATGTAAAATAGATACTCATGTGACGTGCTGAAATTGTTCAAGAAGCATTAAGGCGCAGGAGATGCGAAAATAGAGTTTGGTGGCCAAAAAGCGCAACTTCGTATCTCTTCCTAAGCTTTACAAAATGAAACTCTTACAGATGCATTAATAAATAACTTATAATAGCCACAAACTGAACGTAGGATTTTTTAAAATTTGCTGCGTTTAACGTAATAATAAGATACAATAGTTGGGGGCGCCACTTTCACTGGTGTATGGGCCTTAAAGAAGAGTGCACTACTACACCCCCTAGAGACAACCCTGCAATTCCCTCGCAGACTTTTAATTCCTCCACTTAGGAAAAAATCGCTGAGTTTAAAGGAATACCATGAAAGTTAAACGAGCCGTGAAGTCATTGCATTAAGTGGAGAGAGCTTCGCCAACACTTAATTAAGAATTCACCCCCCCTCCCCCAGCCAGTCACAACAAAAGATTGTGTGGGAGCTAGCCTGGTTTGAATTTAATTTAATTTTTGCTTTGATATTCGCAGTTTAGTAGGTATATAATCCTTAATGCCTGAAAGTATACTGTTACAGTTGTATACTCATCTAAAATGTCTGGTGGGTAGCTACCTAACTTTGCTAGGACGATGCTTGGTGGTATATCTAGAAACAGAAACATGAGTAGAAACTTTATTATGACCGTAATATAAACGACGCGCACATCACACTAATAATATAAATGCGAACTTTCTATGTTTAAATATATGGATGTTTGTAACGTCTTCCCGCCAAAACTACTAAAAGGGATTCGGGCTAAAGTTTTGGATACAGAGAATACTAATTCTTGACACAAACATAGGCTACTTTTTATCCCAAAAATCAGTTCTCATGGGATTTTCATAGAAGCAACACGTGCAAGGCCGCGGGCAGAAACTAGTCATGTTATAAAAAAGAGACTGACTGACATCATTTTTTGATTACAGATGTCGGTCAGTCTCCTTTTTATAAATGTTATGGGTTCCATAAAATAGAACAATCCATTTTATATTAAACAATTCACAGTTTTAACAGAATAAAACCGTGCTGATTTTGACAGCTTTTAAGTTCCGAAACATGCAAATCCTGGATACTGGCAGAATACACAAAACATACCAGGCAAAAAAAGAAACTGCCTTATACCATTTGTTTTGCCGAACAACAGAGAATGGATAACAATTCTATCGGAAAAATCCATTCGGCTCCATTCAACTGAATAAAACGATATGAAGCGAAATTATTATGGAAGGGATCAAAATTGTTAGTAGACGGTTATGGTGGGTGATTCCATCCCTTGGTAAATTACATGATCAGTTTCTGCCAAGTTGACGGACGATAAATTAGGGCAAATAACTACGTTGTATTTTATTGTGCACACTTATCAATGTCATATCCTAAAGTCTTGTAGTGAAAGATTGTAGCGAACTAGTGAACGAAATGGTTCGAATAAAATTGATTGTCTGCTTTCAGATTACAGAGGTACTTTTCAATTTGTACGTTACATTTAAAAATGTTTCCAAAGCGATATGCCTAATACAAAAATACAAAGAAAAAAAATTGTTAGCCGACAAAAAACCCAACGGCGGCGTTCATAGCGTTCATAGCTTTTTGTATACCATCTTTAAATTTTTCAGGGCTCTCTACTCGCTGGTTTTTTCATACTCCTTTTGACTTGTTTGCGACTAGATATCTCGCTCCGCTTGTCGTTATATGCCTACCATTTTTGCTAGCTACCAATCCACGCAACCACACAGCAAACGTTAAGTTAAAAGCTTTTCGGTAGCTATATCACTAGTATCTCACGAAAGTGTTTAATTTTGTACATAAGTATACCTACTCGGAGTCTGATGTTAAGTTAAGACGTTCAATCAGTAAATTCTATACGTAATGGGGTCTTCACAGCGTACCAGCTCATAAACCACTGACTTCCGATACCGTTGAGTGAGGCTGGATTAAACTACCATTTGCAATTGTAATGAACTCGGTTATAGCAGTGACACCTCTATTATTTTTGTATGAAGACAGTAGTGACAGGGGCAAATTACCATAAAACGTGGCTAACATTAATTTGGCTTATTGATAGATAAAACTCAGGATATTGGAATATCGATGGATATGACATCTTATTTTTATCTATCATTGTTGAGATTGTAATCAAATGAAGGTCTATGCAAGAAAAACTTTACAAAATACAAAAAAAAATTATTGATCCGCAAGTAATCAAAATATACAATTGTATTTTTAGCCTCCTCATTAAGCTTACTGCTGATTTAGTTCGGTGCAGGATCCATCCTATTTGGAGACTCAGAAGATTTATATTTTACTTCTTGGTGAATGTGAGCGGGTAACAAACTTGGTGTTGAAAGAACAGTAAATCCGCTCACATTCATACTAAATTCATATAAAACAACAGTTTCTCAGTATTAAAAATCTCCTTACTCGTTTTTTGCAGATTTGGCGAAAATCAAGATGGTCCAACATTGTTCGTGAATATTGTATGGATTTTGCCTTCTCCATTGCCACCGTACATCGATGTCCGAACCACAGGCGGTCTAGAGAGCTCACGTAGGTTGATGGCACCCCTCCCTCTAGCCTGGTAGCCTTAGTAAAACAACAGTAATTATTAATGACGAGTTGATTTTTATCTCTATGTATGTATGTTTTTTATATTTAAATACCTTTATGGGAGGTAATTATGGCTGTTATTCTAATGTGCAACATTTTGTTTTATATTTGCCCACTCCTTTGAGACGGCAACCTAAAGTGTAAGTATCTTGGTAAGCAACACAAGACTTTCAGGCATTTCAGTTTCGAGGTGCATTTTTACATTTTATATTAAAGTTCAAATTTTAACTTATTAGAAGATATAAAATTTCATTATCCAGCACCTGGCACTAAAACTTCTCCCATAATCTACGGTGCTGCACAAAATGAAAACGTGCACGTAAATTCAAAAAGGAATTCATAAGGTGGGTCTTCATACCTTTTCGGGCTACATAAATCAGCATAACGAGCCTTCCGTAAGGTGCCCCTCCTAGCATTAAGCTTCAGTAATATTTTCTCACTTACGACAAAATTTTCTGTCTTCATATTTATGTGCGTGCCGCGGACCCTGTAACCTTTAGATTGAAAATGGGAGACACAAACACAGTAAAAGCAAAATGGTTGTAAAAGTACGTATCAAAAATCTAATAGTTACTATGATTTTGTAAAAACTTTGTAGTAAACATGGTTGAAAGAGTAGAAACACCGTAAATATTAATAAAATTGTTTAAATTTGATCGACTTATTCGTCAACTCGCGGACGAGATGTTAAGGTAAACGACGAAAAAAAAATGCCCCTGGTACAGCCAGCTGTACTATGAAGGTACTCATGCTCATGGAACCTTAAAGAACTTACATTGTAAGAATGGGTTCCGTAAACCAAAAAAAACCGTAGTCAATATTCCAATACAAATCTAAGTGAAACTGGAAAAGTGCTTCTGAAAAAAGAAAGTCATAAGTCCATTACTTGATAAGTCTGGGACCAAGTTTACTAGAAAAGCCAAGAGCTGTCGTCTCAAGCTGCACTCGTAAAGTAATATTCAAGCTTAGTGAGACTAAATTTAAAGACGCTACATTAAATACGGAACACCTGCGCAATATAACAGAATTTTGGTAACCACTATTATATATTTAGTAGGTAAACATAACGTGGACAGCATCAGTCGTATAACTTTAGTAGGATTTACTTGACTGACAAACATGGCCTGTTTCAGCTAAAATTGTCCAGTCTATGCCAGTTATAAATTTATTTCAAAATTAAAGTTTGTTTGTTCGATAAAATGGCGCTACAAAAATATTTTTCTTGGTTCAAATAAACAATACACAAAAACGATAATGCATATTGATCAAGACTAGCATCATATATCTCTGCTTTCTTTTATTTTTGTGGCACATTATAGGCACGTTGATATCAGTGAGGCTGACAGATCCACAAACAGCTAAAGGATAGTTCAGTTTGGTCTATAAAGTAAGGTAGAGCATTTCAACTCCCACTTCATTTGAGCCAATAAACATTACTCTGCTTTGATGTTAATGAGCTATAATTTATCTTTATTACTTCCTTATTAACGGAGAGAATACAAAAGGACATCAGTGATATTCTGTTAAGAATAGGAGTTAATTTTCTGGCGCAGACTTCGGCCGACCAAATCTATTTTGCGGTTCTGGTATTGTTGAGTTATGATAATTTACTACATTGAGTTTTGTTTAGACATTTTTCGTTGACATAATAATAAATTAATCATCTTTGTCGTTATGTTTTTTGTTGCAGTTAATAGTTATGTCGTTATTTTCAGACTTAAGTCAAAGAACCAGAAGCTCAAATTCCATTAAAAAAACTGTTGCATCACTACAACAGTTGTTGAATTATAATCTCCCCCACAAAGTTTTATGAACAAGTTCAAAGCAGTCCACTCTACTTAGCCTTTGTTGGGCCTCATTTAAAATCAATCGCAGCCATTTTGTTGGGTGGCGCTCTGAGACGAGATTTTGGAGGGAATTCGTAATTAAGCTGGCCGGAGCCTCTTTACTTAATGGACGCGTCCGAAAGCCTTAGAAGTAAATGAAAGGCGGGCGAAGTCAGGGGGAATAAGATTATCGTGTAAGATAAAGTTTTAATTTGCGTCTTTTGCGAGCATCTTAATTTTTATGGCGATGAGACGCGAGGTGGGTGCGCCATCTTGCATTTTAATATCGTGGCTGTACGTCGCAGATAAAGAAGCATACTTTGTTTTAAAAAAACACTGAGGTTTTTTAATTTCTTGTATAAAAAGACTCGCCGTTGTTTCGGTTCAATTATTCTGTAAAACGGAAGGCTCCATGAATGTAAAAAAATACCTATATATAGTATATTAGGTGTCCTCTATTTTTAAAAGATATACATCTTGTAAAAACGGAAGACACCTTATATAATTTTTTAAGCATTTTAAAACTATTTTAAACATTAACGTTACTAAATGTTCTAAAATGTATTCAAAAAGGTGTGTTCAAAGATAATAACCAGACTCGAGTTCATTTAAATGGCCGCTCATAATTACGTTTTGTTCCACTAAAATAATCCTTTACTATTTTCTTTGGTAATGTATTGTCTACCTTCCTTAATAATAGGGCGCTGGGTGGTAATTACATGGGGTTTCCACAAACATTTGTAATGGTTATGGGAATTTAGCAAGATTCATTGTCATGTGTAGGTGTAGTAGACACAGACGTTTCTATTTCGTTGCGGCTTGCGCAAATGTTTTGTTTGATTATAGTTTACAACAGGATAAGTAGAGCACCTACAATAAATTATTAACGTACCTACCTGCCTGTACTACTTGATGTAAAATGGACTGGCCGTATTATACTTCCTGGGAAAAGAGTAGTTCCGCTCAAAAAAACTAAGAAGTTGGTACCTATATAATTTCAGCTGGCTACGTAAGTACGAAGTACCAAATAATTTTTCTGTGGCAACACCACTGTACTGACGTTGTTAGTATAAAGTATTTTTTTATGGTTACAGATTTTTTTAGAACAAAAACTAAATAAATTACGCGACTTGGAATCTGTCAGGGGGTTTCGGATATATAAACGCCATTGTATTAGAAAAAAAGTATACCTTTAATTTATTATTTTCGTCTCGTCTTCCATATCGCAATATTTAAAAACGAAAGTTTGCAATTAGTGCGTCCTACCCATCATGACCTACGGATCTGAGACGTGAACTAGACTACGTACTCACGGTAGGGCTGGTCCACCAGTTCAAAGTCGCTCATCGAGCTATGGAAATAACTATGCTCGGAGTATCTCTGGAGGATAGGATTCATAACGAATAGTACTATTAGTAATAGTACTACTCTGTCGGATGTACATTCGACAGAGAACCCAAGTTATCGACATTGTTCAAAGAATTAACAAGCTGAAGTAGCAGTGGACTAATATAGGTTGATGATGATGAAGATACATTTAATGCATTGAGGTCCAGAAGGCGATAGTGAGGTGATAGGAAGGTGAATAGACAAAGACATTGCAAAAGACAAAGAAGCGGTAAAACAAAATGACTGAAACCATTTCTCCACACAATTTGATACCGATACTTAAAAGTACACAAATCATTATCTCCATCCACTTCCTATGCAGGTGTGCCGGATGACCTTAGCACGTGTTCTGTTCTAACAATACAACGAACGGTTCCTTCCTCCGAATGAAGCAATCGAATTTGACTGCACAATACCTATAGTTATATTACCTTGTCTAGGTTTTTGTGTAGAGCAACAAGCTGAGTCAGGACCTGTTAAACCTACACACACGCGCTCATTTGCCTGCTGAGGGGGCTACTTAGTACCAACCCAATAGGTACTTAGGTAGGTACCTACCTACTTGTGTTAGTTTTAGGTTTCGAATAATTGTTAACTGTGTTTGTTAGTGTTACTGTTACTAAGTAGTCTTAATTTTTTACCTTATTTTATTTGTAGTGTTGTGTAGTGTTTAATAAATCATTTTCTTTCTTTTCTTTCTTTCTTTCTTTATAGTACAGTCAACCTCAAAAGCTTTGTACAGATTCTGTACTCCAAGAGTACTAATACTCTAAAACCCCGTGTACAGAAGCAACTACCATTCATAAAGCCGCTAAGCCCGCAACACAACCTCCTCGTAAGCTACTGACCTCTTAAATTTTTTAATAGTGTTTTTTTCAGACAAAGTTAATAAAATACATACTAGGGGTTAGAGCAAACACGTGTCATAAAAAAACGTAAAACTACTATTTGGTAATAAGATTACATAAATTGTAGAAGAAGTGGTTGTAAGGGGTTGTTCATCTATTTAACAAACGGATTTGCCGATTTACGTCGTATTTGTTTAGCAACTTCTGTTGTCATGTATGTTTCGCGGATTATGTTGTTTGGTGCTGCTGTTTGATTTTCAATGATGACTGTACCTTTGAATAACAGAACAGGCAATATTAAACCTTGTGCAAATGAAATAGAGTGGCAGTATTGTTCAATTCAGTTTGATTGATTGGCCAGTTAGAATTTGAAATGAAAGCAATGGATTCGAATTGTGTAGGACGGTCATTAATCTTTGCTAAATAGTACCTTCGAAAATCTTTGAAGAATATTTATGATGATTGCTCAAGTTGGGATTCGAATAAAGTTATATATTGCTCAACTGACAATCCTAAGAACATTTTCAGATTCTAAAAACTTCATCAAATTTAAATTTTCAGAAAACTTAAAACCGCTTACTGAAAATGGAGAAGAGAAAGGAAAATGAGAAACTTTTTGATTTACAGTTTTGAATAATTGTGCTAATCACCCGAATATTATAAATGTGAAAGTTTGGATGGAGAGAGGGATGGATGGATGTTTGTTACTTCTTCGCACCAAAACTACTAAGTAAGGGCGTAAGTTTGTATCCAAGTAATTCTAATACCGGAATCAAACATAGGCCTTTATAAATCTATTTACATGATAAAGATATCAACTTTAAAAGTTTCCTTAGAAACATGCGTGCGAAAACGCGGTCAGAAACTAGTAATTAATACGCAGACATTTGAATAAAACCTTATTTCTTATTTTCAAACTTTCTATCTCGAAACACAAAGCCCAAGCGTATCGCAGCAAAGCAGTTGAAGTTCTTCAATAAATCACACACAACAGAAAGCCACCGGAATTTCCACTTAACTTTAAAAATCTTAACTAATTATTCTCAGGTCGAAACCGATAGATACAAATGCGCGGTTGACACTGCTAAATGGTGTTGGCTTGCTTGAATAATGCCTTCCCCTTGCCTTGTCTTGAACTATCGCAAACAAAACGGTGCGCCGCCGCAAGATTTGTCAGAACCATTGGCAAACTAAACTTGCTGTGGTGGAAATTCAACAGCTGACAAAGTGGATAGGATACTGAGCGAGTTCAGGGTAGATTAGAAACACAGACCTAAGTTAAGGCTGCAAGACTGATTCATACTCGAAATGTAGCTAAGGTTTTTTTTGTTATTATAGTGCGTAACTCTGACACTGAAAGAATACGAAACTTTAGAACTAAGCAACGCGGTACCTCTCGTCAAACAAACTAAATGTAACTTTAGTCTTGGAACAGGATTGGATAACCTTCTATGTTTCCCTCTGTTGTTGGAGCTGACGGCGCTGGTCTGAAGGAAGTCCTAAAGTCCTTGAATTCGTAGTGTAATTAGCTAACACATTCTCGTACAGAGGTAACGATGCGGGTGTAAGTCGCGTTAAAGTCGAATTTCTTTTTTTTGTTTATATTTTGATGTAAAAAATAAATTAAAAATATGAAGTGTAGGTGCAGCAGCATTCCTAACATTCTTCACGCTGAAAGAAACAACTTACTATAATATATCTTGCCTTTTCTTATTAATTATTATTGTTTTGTCTGTGTTTTTCTGTAAACTCGTTTTGTCAGATAACAATTGTTATAATTGAGCTATATGCTGGCTTCGTATTTATTTAGATAGGTACGTAGATAATCGAAAAAATACCGGTGGAAATATAATGCACAATTTTGCCATCATTAAGTTATTATCGAATTTAGCGCAGTAACCGATTAAAATAAATCTGCTCCCATATAAAGGTTTAGTGACGCGTAAATATCAATTACTGGGCTTAAATTGGGAAATATCGGCGAGTTTCGGAAGCGGTCAGTAATTGGTGCGCCCGTCCCACTCACAGGGAAAAAATGTCAGCTGGTTCAATAACGAAAATCAACAAAAACAGAAATGTGTAACTCAGTTCGTTCAGTCATTATCCATCCATCCATCCACAGCCTGTATCGGTCCACTGCTGGACGCAGGCCTCCCCCTGATAAACGCCTTATTGGCGTTTAACTCATGGGGGGGGGTAATTTTAATTCCTATTTAATAGCCTACCTACGAACGGGCGAAAAATCTTTATTGCACACTTATTTACGTATTGTTATTATAAAAATAAAGTAAATGATTGCTTTACTCGATTTAAATGGGAAGTTTTCAAAGTATTAGCTATTACCGTACCAGCTGGCAATTTTCTACGCTATAGTATCGGTCAATCCCACTGCATTCTGGGGAATATTGCTAATTTATTTTTATAGTCTAATATATCGGGGAAATGTTTCCCTGAATGCTCATTTTCAATGTACATTGTAAAATTTTGCGAAGTTAATTAACTGTGTGTATGATGCTTAATAAATCTTTGTTAGGTTTTTGCATGGGATGAAAATGCATATTGGTTTTGTAGCGTGACTGAAAATTATAATTGTGGTCTTTTTGGGTATTGTTATTGATTGAAAACACTGAAAAAAAACCGTAAAGTTAAGTTGGAATGGAACTAACGTACTACGAGTAATATAATATTTAAATTAATTTGGATAATCTTTCTTAAAAAAAAACAAAAGACGGCGTGACGCTACTCGATTATCTTCTGTGTCTCTAATGTTATTAAAAACCAAAAAGGCACATTCAAATTAAAGTCAAAGTTTTTCACCAATTTTCCCATTATCTGGGAAATTCAGGGCCCTTAAGCCATACGTCGGTCGACACGCATTGTGTTCATGATTAATGATCTAAACGCAATTTTCTTTAACGTAAAAATGTACGGGCAAATATATGATACAGAGGTTATTGACGTGAAGGTATAGCATGAATCAGCTTTATTGAAGCTATGGACCTTCAATAACATTTTTTATCGGAGCCTATGTTTTAGTTAAACTGCTTTTTAAGTCCTTTAACATGTTTTGCAAAGTTATCTCGAGCCTTGGTTGATTTTATACAGGCTGTCAAATAAATAAATAATGCACGACAATCCACCAAATACCGTATGTACTGGATAACTACAGTAGATAAATATCAATGACTACAATTATATTTAAACAACACTCAACACTCTGGGTGCTGGGTGTTTACTACTCATAAACTTTTACATCAAAAGTATAGTTGGTAACTACCAATAGTAGCTTCTACATCCCAATTCGCATATTGCTCTCACATATCTTAGAGTTAGATACTTCTGTAACCTCAAATGAACTTGGCTCTGTAAGGAGTCGCATTGTAACTTTACTCTTTTAGGAAATTAATGTCGTTTGACTTCCACATGTGTGCGCTCTTTAGTTGGCAGCATCAAAGCAAGATAATGGAGGCAAAACAAGCAGTTCTAATGCACGGTGTTAGGTTTCAGAGCAAACAGTCAAGATTGGGCGTAGAATGTGTTCACACCAGACTGCGCTTACACAGAAAGCTGTCTGCTATAGACATGGGAGTGACAGACGACACTTACTAGTAAGCTCCAAAAAGCAATAAGCTTGTTAAACCCGTTAGCTGTGTGGTGCTGGCTTAGAATTTGCACCACTCCATCTCTTCCCGTGGGTGTCGTCAGAGGCGACTAAGGGACATCCAGTTGGTGGTTGTTGGTGTTAACATCTTACAAGGTCGGCATGTACTTACTTAAGTAGAGAGTCACACTATAATATTATAAGTGCGAAAGTTTTTATGGATGTATGGAGGGATGTTTGTTACTTCTTAACGCCAAAACTATTGGACGGATCTGGCTGAAATTTAGCATACGGGTAATTCTAATTCGGGAATCAAACATAGGCTACTTTTTATCCCATAAATCAGTCAGATGATAATCACCTTTTAACGTTTACATAGGAACAACGCGTTCGAAGCCGCGGGACGCAGCTAGTATGTAATAAAATAGTTATTGAAATTATTATACTTAAGTACTTGTATTGTTTATTCTATCCGACTTTCCAGAAAAAGAGAAAAACATTCTTTGTAAATGCGGCCGCGGTGTTGTGTTACTAGCACAACATGGTAGGTCATGACAAGATGTGGGCTTTTGGTTAAAATACTGAATGATTGTTTTGAATGGTCGCCTATAAACTCTAGCGACAAAGAAACATGCCTCAGAAAAATGAAATTTCAGCAAAGAATGAGAAAATTTGAATCAACAATGTAGTCGGAAAATGCGAAGAACATCCGAACAAATCGTTTTTGAAAACGGGGTTGAATGCAATGATAACTTCAGGCACAAAAGGCTTGCATCTACATAATCGATAGCTTATTGGCATTCCCGTTTACTTCTAAATTGCAAATTTTCCGCACGATTTCGCTCAACGGAATAAATTTTCAAGTCGCGATCCGGCGCAACTATTTTCAGTATTTCTTATTCATTGTGTTGGTATTTTCCTTTATGGGGAGTTTATTTCTTGGCAGTTCATTTTTATTTAATGCAAAGTTTAAACTGGAAAGCTAAATGTTAATTAAAAACGTTAGCGCGAGTTCGCTTTCAACGTTGTTATGTTTTGTTCATGAACTACAGTAATTTTGAAATTTCTAGGTTTTAAAGTTTTAAAATAACATTTTGTATTTTCACTTTAGATTATATACAAACAGTTATTTGATAGACCCGGCATTAGAAGCCATAAGCACTGTTATCTAAAGGAACATCCCACCGACTAAATTCATAACAAACAATTTCCCAAATTCCGAAAATATGCCAATAACATAGACCTCAATTACCAGCTAAAGCTCTCAATGTGAAGATGACACCGAGCGGTCTAAATTGGAGGTCATTCAATTTGCATATAAAGCGCGTACGAGCCTCATTGAGGAAGCCGAGTGTTTCCGAACATGATGACGAAAGGCATAGAAACCACATGGAATATTTTGCAGTAGACTGGCGTAAATAAGCCGTCGGTAACGTCGGTGTATTATTTTACAGACAAAACCCATGCCCAGCGTACTATTGTAGCACGCTCTACGAGGATGCTTGAACTTAATGTGTTCAACAATTTGGGAGGTACGGGAAGGAATAGAATAAAAGTAAGATAATTGATTGTAAAGAAGATGAAGTAGATGGAGTTAAAGTTGTCAAAAAGATTGTTAAGTTTTCGGATAAGCAGTATGTTATATCCTTAGTTAGGCTTATCTTGATACTTGGGTTCTCTAAAAATGAACAATGAAGCAATGAACATTTTAAAATAAGCTTAGAACTATAGTAGGCAGTAACGCACAAAAACACAGCAGCGTCTGGTATTCGTCTTTTATTTATTTATTCATTTATATGTTTTTATATTTAGTTATTATATTGTCTTGTAATAAAGCAATCTTTGTAATATTAATATTAAATAGTTTGTCATTTTTAATATTTTTTATTTTGTTTGTTATACAAAACGTGTTAAAATATTGTCTATGCTACGCGTATCGCGTAGCACATGCTACGAGGTTCTACGGCTACATAATATTAATATACCTATTCGGAAGGTAAGGGGAGTAGGGGATGTAAAAAAAAAACCTGATGTACGGGAAAAGTACAGTTGACAAATTAAATCAAATTGATCAATGTTTGTAAAAATATTTATTTTTGTAGATTAACAACGCAATCGATGTTTAATGTTAAGGTATGGTTAGAAAGGTGTTAAAGTATTTCGTTAAATGACACAGAGATGTTGCAACGAACCTATCATCACTATCCTTCTATGCCTTCAAACTGTACTGTTTCGATTGTGCACCCCATTCGACCAGGCATGCCAATGGGCATGACTATTGTCGGTTTTCGGTATTGTCGACATGAACGTTGATTTCGTTTGCGGTTATTAGTTTAGCTTTGCGGTTGCTATATGTACATCGTTTTAAAATTCGTTTTGCAAACAACAATGTAGGTAAATAAGTAAACATCAGTATTGCTGAACAAATTATTTGCGGCTGTTAAAATAACGGATTGTACGGAAAAGTGACACAGAAATTTGATATTTTCCCGCGTGCACGTATTTTGATGTATTTATTTCCATAGCTCATAATTTTAAAAACTATCTCAATTTACAGGTTGATTTATTTGTATTGATGTCCATTACATAATGTCATGGTAAGGAAGCAGGAGGGACTTCATAAGGTACAATTAATTTGTACCTTACGATATCTGTACCTGTGTTTGTTGCTACCTAGGTACATGAGTTCGAAAGGAACATTTTTAATTTTAATGATTGTTATAGTTCACGGTATCCTTATACATCTACTCATAAAAAGCTCGTACGCATGTATTCCTTTATAAGATTCGCCCTTACTTGAGCGAAGATGTTCGAATAATGCTCTGTGAAACCCTAGTCTTGTCCCGTCTTAATTATTGTGACACTGTTTATGGCCCCTGTCTTCTTAGTCGAACTCTTAACCTCATACAATGTGTTATCTTGGTACAATGTCAGGAGGAACAGCAAACACGTGTGGACTTTCTCGGTATTTATTTTACCCAATACAATATTTATCAGCACTGATTTAACTCTAATAGCATTATAATTAACAGCAATATACAAATAGATTCACTCATTGTGATTATAGTTGAAGTCTCGCCATGGAATGGCCGCCCGGTCCGTTGTCGTGGCTTTTTTATCGGAACCCGACTGAGCCACCCGAAGCTTCGCATCGGCGCTCCTCGGTTCGGCATAGCCCGTAAACAGTCGTCGTCGGTTCGGCTCGGGTTGCTTCGAGATGGTTTTTCCCACGTAAACAAACATCGGTTTTGCTCGGGCCGCCTTGGATAGCAAGTTTCCTACACAAATCACCCTGCTTGGGTTGCGCTGTGACTCAGGCTAGCTGTTCTTTATGGAATATTTCTGCTTATTTTACAAATTTATTAAACAAAGCTTACAAATGTGTGCAGAATGCCTGCGCACGTTATTGCTTCCACGTTCCCCCTCGCACACATATAACACCATTCCTTAATTCCTCGAACCTTTGGAAATGAAAGAGCGTAGAGAACTACATCTAGCAACACTTTTATTAGGCCTCATCTTACAAAAAACTCCTCCATACTCTAAACTTAATTGGGCTCGTGATTTTAATCGTAACCCTAAGCGAACTTGTTCTCACCTGATTTTACTTACGCCCAGGCATAAGTCTGTGGCTTTCAGAGGGTCCTTTCAATTTGCCGCTACTAGTTGTTGGAATGTACTGCAGCCTCCAGCTCTCTACTCTCTAAAAACAGTCAGTTCATTTAGAGCACAATTTAAAAAAGAGCTTCTAAGGCGGCAAAAATCCTGATAGCCCATTTCCACCTCCACAGCTATGCTTACTACTCACCGTTCCTTTCTTCACTTTCGTGTTATTCTTCCATGATCCAGACATAGTTATAATAATTCATCTAGGGGTCCAGGTCCAGACTAATCTGTTTTTTTTATTATCCGTCCACTACCACGCTATACTGGTGGTAGGAATCACTACTTCCACTCTATTTTTAATACTTTCTTGCCACACACCACAAAATAATAATGTAAATTGCTAATTATTATTCACAATAACAAAAATAAAGTTTTAATACAACGTGTCACGCACGTCAAGCCACATGTAAAAGAAATAACCTCCATCTCCATACATGTCTTAACTTTCACCTTCAACTTCTTTTTTAATGGCTTGCTACTAACCACTTTGGCACTACGGACGTTTTGGGCATTGACATGATCATTTTGTATAGTGTTCCACATGCAATGTATGCACCATGTACCTATGTATTGATGATTGTATACTATGTACCTATTAATATTATTACTATTATAGTTATTATTTTATAAGTAAATTTATATGGCTCGTCTCAGTTCCTGGTGTCACCAAAACCGGGTCAGTCTGAAAACCAGCGCTGTTTTGCACCCTGGTGCAAACAGCATAAAGCTGAGACTGATCCGCTCACCTCGGCAGCACTGACACTCCAACCTAGTAAGAGTGGGTAGATAAGGTATAAGTTTTTTATATTTTATTTTAAGATTACTTTTATTGTCTCTTAACCTAAGTCTAGTTTTAGTTATTTTTTTCTGTGTTTCTTTATACCTACCTATTTTCAATCTGTGTTCTGTGCTGTCCTTGTGTGCTAATAAAAAATTCTATCTATCTACTGAATATTCGAATATAGGTATGTAAGCTCTTAAACTTAAGTGACTTGAAAAATAAAAATTACCCACAGTTAAAGAAATGCGAATTATGTAAATGACCACTGCAAAGAAATGTCGCTGCAACTTCCATGCGACTGCATAAGCAAAGCACACCGCACGAGCAAAAAACATAAACCCGTACATAATTGAAGGAAAGGAACGCTATTTACCTAAAGCCCCAGTATTTTACGTAGAACAAACGATAAATTAACTTGGAGCTTTGCTTGCAACCTTATAACAACACTGTTCCGACCTTAAATAATTAGGCAATTACTTTTCTTTATTTAACGAGAACATAATTGTTATGAATGGTCTCTGAACACGATTCTACTTTGAATTTTGAAATAAATAAGCGGTAAATATCTTTTATCTAGGAATAATATATTGGCTAAAATAAGCAAGTATTCAGTATTTCAGAACCTATTTCATGTATTTCCAACGTAGTAGGTATTACATACCAGGCACCAATCGGCGTTATTTTCTAAATTTAAATTGTACTATAACTTTTATACTCAAATCATTATTTCAAAGGGAAAATGAAGCGCCATATGGGATTTGACGCAGACATAACAGTCAGATAGTGATTCCTATAAATATAATCAAATAAAAATAAATAGGATTACGGATAGGAAACGACGCCTATAGCGACCAAACAACAAAAACAGCATAGAATTGCTAAACTGAGTAAAGAAGCTTCCATCTATGTATCCTCATCTATACCATAAAGAAGAAAGACTTTATTGTTTGTGTTTGTTTGTATTTAATAGGCTCCGAAACTACTGAACCGATTTAAAGATTACATTATTAAAAACTTACTTTTGAGAGAGTGACATTAGGCTATATTTTATCCCAGAATTCCCACGGGAACGGGAACTTTGCGGGTGAAACCACGAGGCGCTGCTAGTCTCCTATAAAAATCTAAATTTACAACTTTGACCTCTCACAAAATGCAATTCCACTTGGTTTATTTTGAAATCCACATTTTGACCACGCAAATCAAAATGTTTCGGGCCAAATTGGCCCTACATCTATAAACCATTTGTGTTTTTTTTTTCGATTGACATAGCTAAGAGTGAGTAAAACACAAGCGACTGATTCATTTTGACAAATTATATGAACGAATATTAACGTTCAGACTTTCTGGTTTAAAAAACCCATCAACGGTAAAAATCTTTTCAACGTTTGGTGAATGTTTCATTAATATTTTACTGTTAATTTGGGCCCAGCAATTCAACGTTAGGCTTATCTTCAGCCAATTACGGCGCGAGGGACAAAATTCTGATTAGGGTAGAAGCCATCTTTGTCCCAGATATTATTCTGCTGGGCCAATCCTTTTATAATTTGATTTCTGTTTCTGAGATTCTAAATTTCGAGATTCGATTATTTCACCAAGTTTATCATAAACCGAAATTCAGCTTGGCCGTAAGCCTATTTTATGCTTAAAACTGACTAAACAAAACGAAAATAGACCTGTCAAATTGAAAAGAGTAATCGTAGGACCGGTGATTGGTGAAAAATATAAGAGGGAGTGGAGTGGTTGCCCATGACCAAATGTGGTTCAAAACGCTAAACTCACATCCATTGGCTGCAGTGGCTGCCACAGACCCACTATTATCTAAATCTACTGGGGCGCACGGACGCCAATACTGGGGCTGCATCTGTCATTCCCGCTTAGGTCTTACAAGTATGAACCCCCTCTATTTATTAACTTATCTATGATCAAACTAGGACGTTTTTTTACCTTCTCAACGTCAATACGACAGAAAAAAACAATTTGATAGTAGTATAAGTTTTGATGTTTATAGTCTTAAACCTTGCAGGCCATACCTATAGAATCTTGCATGTGTTCCTAGGGGGCACCGCGATCACTCAGATGAAGTACACCTTATTCCTGGGCTTTATGGTAGATGAGAGCCTAACGCCTAACTTGAGAGCAACACATTGACAGACTGCAAGACAAAGCAAGGCAGGGCCTATCTTTAACGTAGCTGTGTATGCTCATCACCACCTGGACGAGTAGCAGCAAGAGCAAGACTCGGTGACGGCCATAGGTACCCGACCCGGCACGCTCAAAGGTTGGGAGTGGTAAGGCAGCGGCTCACATAATAATTTTGTTTTAAAAAACTATAAACCGACTTAAATTTTTATAGTTTTTTCATGATCCCATTGTCATTACTGAACCAAATTAAAATAACCACGGGATAAAAGGAAAGATACGGAAAGTACCAGCTTGCATATAAAAAAGAATCATGAAAATCAGACCACCCGGCCAAAAGTTAAATAAAATAATAAATAATAAATAATGCTGGACAATTCACACAGCATTATCTAGCCCCAAGCTAAGCAGAGCTTGTGTTATGGGTAGATAACTGATATACATAATACAATACACTACATAGATAGATATTTTTTATTATACTTAAAAAACATCCAGAACGCCCTGAACAAATATCTGCAGATTGTACAAATATTTGTCCCGAGGCGGGAATCGAACCCGCAACCTCCTGCGTCGCAGGCGGACCTTCAACCACCGCGCCACAGAGGTCGTCAAGTCGTCAGTGAGTATTAAATCTATATACCAAATGGGTGCTATTTTATTATGATAGTAGTTCTGAGGTAACAAACATAAAAAAACAGTCGAATTGAAAACCTCCTCCTTTTTATGAAGTCGGTTAAAAATCCAAGAAACTGATGCACGTGATGGGCCCAGCCGTGTACAACTGCCTTCCAAAGACTATAACCGCTGCCTGATCAACGTAATCCTTTAAAAACTAGCTGAAGCACGGGTTTATCTAAGCATACTATAGAATTGACGAATTATTTAATTAAAATGATCTTACGGTGTAACATGTGGTGTACATGTTATTGTTTATTTTAAATTATTATTTTTACGATGTTAATTTGAATAAATTATTGTATTATTAACTATTTGTAAACGTGTTTGATGACCAATAATTTTTATTTTTTATTTATCTCATATTTCATTTGTACTACTTTTAAGTCATGTAACAAGCGTTACTAACAAAGAATCGAAATCGGATCATGACTACTTGCAAAGTTTTCATGCTCTTCATAAAATCCTCGTTATAGAATAGTTATTGGAGTTAGCAAGACCACTGATTTTGAAATATAAAGATTTATATATCTTGATTTTATTACTGCTACTGTTGTTAGTTGAACGAGGAAGGTTCATAAAGCAATAAAGGTCATGTAATATGAAATACTCGTATAGTTACTCAAATTTTACCCAAAAAACATGGTATTCAGGTAATTAGTGTTTGGAGCTCATATTTAACTATCCTTTAACATCCAATTAATTAACTTATGTCTAGGGCTTAAAATAAATAAATTCATTGATGTCATAAAAATTACGCTCACTTTGCCAACTAAATAATTTCTTTTTGAATATATAGTCAATATAAAACATTTTAAATTCATTAAAAACCTTATTATAAAATTTTACACACATTTTGTGTTGATCACAATCGTCATCTATGATGACTCGACCAGCATGTATCTAAAGATTTCTTTTCAGTATTCTAATGTTATAAAACTCTCCTATGTTGCTGAAGTCTTCAGACAAAGAATAAAATTCAGCTAGCATTTCCGCAGTCGATATCTACGTTATGTTTGACATCCAATATTTTTCACATTTCTCTATATTTCACGTGTCGCCTCACGTGAGCCCAGGCTTTTCGTATGCTCGGTGCATCTCCGGTTTTCATCTGACTGACTTTTTGAAGCCGTTGATCTATGAATATTACCAGAGTGTGAGCAAATTTAGGCAAGGAAAGGTTTTTGAAGCAGTTTCAATTTAAGAAATTTCGGGGCCTCAACATAGTTGGATTATCATCGTTTACAATTTTTTAAAGTGATAAAACAAAATGTAATGTTGGACAATTCACACAGCAATATCTAGCCCCCAGCTAAGCACAGCTTGTGTTATGGGTACTATATAACTAATATACTTTTATCACATAGAAAACATCCAGAACACCCTTAACAAATATCTGCAGATCGTACACACCTTTGTCTCGAGGCGGGAATAGAACCCGAAACTTCCTGCGTTGCAGGCGGACCTTAGCTCACCGCGCCACAAAAGTCGTCAAGTCGTCAGTGAGTATTAAATCTATATACCAAATGGGTGCTATTTTATTATGATATCCCTATATAATCATAATAAAAAAGCGTAAAGGGTAACAATCAGCATGAGATCAGCGCTCAGATATTTTTAAACCCAAAAAGCCTCGGTATCCCACGGACCTAAGTCTATTAGTCTATTAGTTATATTTCTTTTTCATAAATGATTATGTTAGTGTTCATATTTATATAACGACGTCTCCATCCCGTCTACGTATTTATTTACCCTGTTTTTAATTCAGTTATAGAGAACACCTATTATATTTGGATCTAGATACCCGTAGCACTGCAATTTTCATAATTCATCTGGCATAGCGCCGGACACGACCGCTAGCATTGCAAATGCAGGTTGTGATGGATGGCAGTGTTTCTGCTGCATTTACGGAATATTTCAAAATGTTATTCGGGACTTTTTAAAATTTTACAGCGAGACTTGCTACGTTATTCCGCAACAAATTTAAGGGTAAAAGATGTGTGAGACCGTTTCAAAACTGTAATATTGCTATAAAACACAATTAAAAACATCACAAAAATTATGAAAACACTCAGTCTGGTAGAATTGTTATGCAGAGGGCGCTGCTGGTGCATATCCCTTAGTCGCTTCTTACGACGACACCAACGGGAAGAGATGGGATGGTGCAAATTCTAAGCCAGCACCACACAGCTAAGGATTACCTACCTTAAATGAATGCATATTGTTATGATTGATAGATATATTAAAATCAGTTTTTCTGTGGGTAAACTATTTTTGGTTCTTACTCAAATTACAGACTCAACTGACTACTGGATGTAAAATTGCAATAAACAATATATCAAGTAATGTTTATTGAGCGTACATTCTACCTGCGAGCCTCTCATAACCAGCACTGACATTTGCGAAGCTAAAACCTTGACTGATAGACCGCAATAAAATAAACAAGATGTAATTTTTCAACTCGTTCAGCTCTTGAAAGGCAATTACGCCGTGGCGTACAAATGGCAGCGATTTTCTGCATCATTTATCATTTTCGCTAATAGATTTGCTGTTTTAATATATGTAAGAAAAAAAGCAGAACTCGTCTGTTTCTGAACTAAACGCGTTGAGGGAGCCGCAGAAAATTTATAGAGAAATTCTACATATGTATATAGACTGCTTTAACTAAAAAATTCAAATTCAAATTTAACTCGGTACGAAAAAGTGAGTGCGGCTTCTTACGATTTCATAGGTACACCAACCACAGATTTGTACACAACACAGTAAATTTCTTTAAAAAGTGACACAGAAAATCATATTAAATACTCATCCGAAGTGATGAGATTTGATGAGACGACCAAATACTCAATGGTAATGTCTGACGATTGGTCCGATTCAGTAGGTAGGTGTGGGATTTAATGCAACACATTCTAAAATTCGACTCATTCGATAACGTTGTTCCGTTTGGCTCGTTCGCAGTTTCAGTGGTAGATGACCTACCTACTAAAGAATAGATCTCCTTTTCTCCAGTTTTGTTTCCAGAAAAGAGATATTTTCCCACTAGGATCTGCAATGTACAAGGCACCACACTTACAAAGCTAAATCAAGTTAATGTTGCACACTTGCGTACTTCCGTGGTTTACTAACTATGACGGGTGGGTTTACTTGCTTCTTCGCGGCGACAGCCATAAAATTTAGTTTCATCGGACTAACTTGGCTTATTCCGTGTAATTTCCTATGCAAATTTAATTGTACCCGGAGTCCGCGTAAATCTCTGCTCTCACAGCAAAGTTAATTACGCTGGGACTTCGCGATTAACGAGCCAGGGTGCTTTTATTGTGTCTGCATCGACAAAGGAAACATGGAAAATTATATTAGCTGTGGAAAACGCTTGACTGGTTGTCTCTCCAAGATGAGACCAAAATTAATTGAAATACAAAGCCTATAGGTATGATTTTAGTGCTTTACTTCTACTTCATTGATACAGGAGCTTACTTACCGTCATAATCATCATTCAGATTATTGGTACTAACCCACTTCTGGTTACAAGACTGGTACATGCTCACTCTATCAATTCGACTAGCCTAGTCCAGTCATCCAAATACATAAAAAATCAATCAATACATTTGCCGAGTTGCGGTCTCTACCCAAGAACATCTCTACTCCAATTACATAACCATTCATAAATTCGCACCTTGAACTGTGTATGAGTAAAACTAAAGTGTTGAACATGTTGTTTTTTACGTGCTCCGTGAGATATTGTTTCGAATATGACGATAAAGTTTGTTTAAAGCACACAGATTCTTCACTGTCGATCAGTTTCTCGTTTACTTTAACATGAGCGACAAAATAGAGAAGTTTCTCATCGTAGATATCTTTATAGTGACACATAGTGCACACGAGTTTTCTTGAGATATCAATCTCTTCATCTAAACGAAATGTCGCTTTGGTTCACAACCGTCAAATAGAAATGCATTTGAGGCACCCTACACACAGAACATCATAATCGATCAACATCTTATAACTTCTCGGCTCTTACAATGTCGAGGAACTTTCTTAGATTTGACTATCGGTCGAGTAGTAAACGTACCAATAAAATATCCAATAAGGGTAAGTGAGAAACGGAGCAAATAAATATTTTTCCCGCAATGCGTGTAAAGCTTTGGCGTAAACCCAACTCTTATGACAACATCAAGTAGTGGGCATTTGAAAGTTTATCCATAAAGCAGTAGTAGACTGCTAGGATTATACAAAGGAAAACTCAGGCTTTCACTCCAATATATATTGGAGGTACTACCCAGTTAAGTAAATTATTTTTAAACCGTAAAATTTCGTCTGAAATTCTTTAAATAAATAATTCACACAACATCATCTAGCCAGCTCAGTAGAGCTAGTAGCTAATTAAATGATTAAATAGTTCTACTTAAATTCTTTAATCCTTTATATTTTACTTTCCTTTTATTTTCGCAGGTCGTCATATCAAATGGCAAGAGCGAGTAATCCTCTTCTCCTAATAGAGTTTTCTAATAGCAAACCTAGGAATATACAGAGAATTAATGAAACTAGTGTGGATAGATAAGTGTACTATACCACACAGAAAGAAAATTATACAGATATTATTATTTTAAAACCTTTATACAAAACTAACATAATATTCTGTTAGTTTTGAATTCTTGTTAAAGTATTTTATGTTTATAATCAACTACAATCATCTGATTCAGACTTCCTGTCTGAATCAGAATATTTACAAATCGCTGCCTGCACCCCATCAAAATCAACTGGAAATTGCTTTTATAATAGCACTGACTTCAACTTAAAATTTCACTCACCAGGTGGAAGAGCTCTCAGCATCACTCAGTCCATCATAATCCATTAAGCTCAGCAAGGTTCAGATCACTCGTCCGTTCTTATTAGCAGATCGTCGGACCATGTTTGTACGACCTTGAATTGCTTGCGAACAGTAAACTAAAGTAATTAAGATGAAGAAACCTCGTGTGGGACCAGTTTGTGAACTGCGAACTGGAGTCACGTGATTGATGTTACAGGCAAAAGTCTCACTGAGTCTGTTGAACTGATAGATTACACTGAATTAGCTGAAATAATTTTATTCCGTCCAAGCGTTTTTTAGAGACAATTGACCTTCGTTTGACCGCAATTTCACCTGATGGAAAGCGAAGATGCGGCCAACAATGTTTAAGAAGATACCTCACCTTTGTCTTGAAGAGAGCTTTCATTTTATTTGAAAGAATGAAATAATGCAATTCATATTTCATAGTCTTTTTTAAAATAGTGATTCAAATCTGTCTGTCAATCTGTCAAATCAGTTGAAAAATATCGGAATTTACGAAAGCTCGTTCCAAGGCTCGTACGAAAGCTTCGATATTTGTCAAGCTGACTGATTACGTGTTTATGAAATACTAGCTGCGCCCCGCGGCTTCACACGCGTTGTTCCTATCGAAACATTAAAAGGTGATTTTCATCCCACGGGAACTGATTTATGGGATAAAAAGTAGTCTATGTTTGATTCCAGGATTAGAATTAACTGAATGCAAAATCTCAGCCAGATCTGTCCAGTAGTTTCGGCGTGAAGAAGTAACAAACATCCATCCATACATCCATACAAACTTTCGCCTTTATAATATTAGTGTGATAGTGATTGAATTCTTTTATTCAGTCAACGAAAATAAACGCGTGGACGGAGTAAAGCAGAGTTTAGGTGAACCGGTGAAACACATAGTTGGTAAAATAAGCTAACATATATTTATCGCAGAATGAAAGTTCTTGGTTAACTTTTAAAACGAAATAGGCACAGAAGGAGATCTTAAGAAAGTATTTTATGAGACAACCTAATAAAAATAAAATTTGTGCTTCCTTCAGACAAATTGTAAGACTTGAAAAACTTTCCACCGAACATCCTTCCAGTTAAAAGAGCAAGGTTGTTTCATAACCATAATGGGCACAAACAAGTACAAAAATAAACAATAACTCAGCTCGTAACAGACATTGCGGTGGCATAAAAGCATTGTCTGCAAGCACATATCTCATAAAGTTAGTTGGCGAGCAAAACATCTCGCTGGCATCTACAATGTAGCAGATTTTGGCATTCGAGGCGAGAACAAACCCCGTAATAGAATAAGTATACTTTCTTTGGATCATGTTAGAAGGCGACGGTTAGGCGGCGACAAGATTTGAATACGCTTAACACGAGTTTATAGCTCTTGGTAGTAGATAAATTGTCGGTAACGGCGTTAACATGTGTTTGAAATAATAAATCTATTTACATCTACGGGCACGGAAGAAAGAAATAATATAAAGTTAATCATGTTAAAATCGTTAACATGTGTAAGTTTTTTAATGTAGAAAAGCCATAAAGTTTATTTAGTGTTCATTTTTTCTACAACGAGGGAAAGTTCCCTAGAACTTATGTTCTATTGGTGTTATTTGTGGCAATATATGCATTTTGTAGTTTTTTGCTGTTTGTAGGTTGGATAAAAACTTAAACTAAGTTTACGTAAAGTATTTGGTAGTCGTGTTGCATAACCCTCCCTGCAGTTAATTGCAAATAATTGGAGCACTTGATCAAGTTTGCAACTGTTGGCTGTCGTTAATTGCAATATAATCATGTTGGACAGTTGGACAGAACTTTGCAACTGTAGACATTGTCTAAAAGCCCAAGTTCGGCAGTGTTTCAAAGTTCTCCAACTCAAACTTTGAATACCTTTAGGCAAATTTCAGTCAGTACTTTTCCGTCCCCGGCTTAATTGCGATTTGCGGCCCGCATAGCTTTGTTTAAAAGCAATGTGATGTAAAACGCTGCAGTCACAATTTTTACAGTTTGATCTCTATATTATGGACACCATACATCATTTGTATCTATTACGTCTATCACTCAAATTGGATAGATAGCTCAAGTTTTAATTATAGAGCTCTTAATAAGGGGAGCTACAGACGACACGGTACACTTTCATCACTCTAGCGATGATGGCGAGCCTAATTGGTGCAGTAAATTTAAATAATACTGACACTTTACTGTCGGTGCCTGGACTAATTGAGAGTGAGAATCGTAAAAATAATTTTACTCGCCTCATTTGTACTGGGCTTACTTTTAATTTTATTTCTTTTACGGCTAGTGTGCCTGATTGGACATCCCACGTTTCTATCTTTAGATGTGGGTTTTAATTTACTAGTGGAACAAATTTTAATTCTTTTTCGTGCGAGAAGGCCGTTAAGGAATTTTATTGTGGCTTCAACACGTTCTTTGATGCAACGGAAGTAAAGTTTGACCATTGTTCTATTCATTGATCATAAGACAAATTAAACGAACAATCAAATAACTTAACTTTACTTATAAAATTAAACTATGGAAACTACCCGGAAAATTTCATCAATATTTTTTTTATTCAGCCTTGTCAAACTTTATTGGGTTCAATTACAACACACCAAAGATATACCACATAGGCACTGGTAAAAAACTGACGCTGTATAAAATCTTTTTATTAGCCATGCTAACTTTATTGGGCTCAGTTTACGACCGCCTTGTTGAGCAAAAATATTTTTGCGTTCATTCGTGTTTTCCAATTTGCAGCTCCATTGATGATTCAGTAACCTCTGAGTCACAAATTAATTAAAATCCATCATCCGTAAAGGTATTTATAACATGCAAACGTTTATGCCGCTTACCGTGTCAAACAACTTTAGTTACACGGCCACTCTCCCACGACGCTACTGTAAGGGAACCAGTTACTAAATTCATAGAAATTAATTGCAATAGGTAGTAAAATGTTATTTTAATCGTAAGGTTAAGTTCAATGAAATTTACATAGATTGGCAGTAGCGATTTAGCGGCTATTAAACGCTAGGTGAAGCAGAATTTTTGGCCCGGATAGTGTCATTTTTATTATTATTTAATACTTTATTGCACACAATTATAAAAAAGTACACAAATGGTGGGCATAATGCCGATGGCATTTTCGACCTGCCAACCATGGTCAAAAACAACAAAACGGCGTGCTTAAACTTAGACATAAACTTACTATGATGAAAAAAAAAAGTCTAAACTATATATAAAAAATAAAATAAAAACAATAATATTGTAATATTATTATATTAAAATATCTACAGGAATACAGATATACTTTAGAAAATGCCGAAACCGAGAAACATGATTTCCATTTTGTTTTAATAATGCAATCGGCGATTTCAAAAAAATATGATCAGAACTATGTGTAAAGTTCGACCAGACTGTACAGACTGGGCGCTTTTTACTTGACCGGCTCTCGAATGAATGTGGCATAGACTTTGTTTGCATAGTCCGTACTTATTTTGACATGACATCCCATTGATATTCTCTCTTCTACTCATGATGTACCCGTGCCCATAAATCGCTTGTTTCAAAAGATTTCCTTTTTGGCATTTGAATTTGTGTCATTTTAGTGGTCGGAAAGAAAGCACGCCTAGCAAAATCTGCCACAAAAAATATTTTTTGGTTTGCATATGTTACGATTATGTCTTTGTTCTAAATTCATGAATAGAGAAACTAATTGTTTTTCTATTCATTTAAATTTTGTGTGTCCTTGCGTTTATTTTTAGTATAAAAAGATTAATTTGCAATGTTTTATCTTGATGCATTATATTTGTTAAGTAGGTATTGACACAGAAACAGTTCTGTGACTTATCATTACTACCTGAATACCAAATTATTTGCAGTCTGAAAAAAATTATGTTATTTATTTTATTATTAATTAGAAGGAACCAAATTAGGAAGTAATAGGTAACGGTATCATTTACAGTGTTTTAACCACAGTTTACAGTGTTTCATTTCAGTTTTAGTATTCAACCCACAAAATAAATTAAACTAATTTGACTCCACTAACTTCTTGTTCCGTATGCACAAAACTTATCAGGCTCTGCGAAAACGGTCTGCGTCAAAACAAGGCGTATACAATTTTGAGTGAAAAGTATCATAAGTGACACAACACAATCAAGGGTAAAGTATATTACTAATACTTTCATAGATGAGAAGCAGATGCCCAAGATGCAGACATGCTGCTCCATTTCTGTCAGGCGGCGGCGGCGGCGTTGGGTCACACAGCCCAGGCTGGACAATGAATGCGTTAACCCTTTGGTTGCGTTGTGTTGTGTTACGTAAATATAGAAAGACATGTTTTTCTCGAAAACAAAATCTCATAATTATCATGAACATCGGAAGACGACAACACACGCATATAAAGCCAAAAAAGTCCACCAGCGAGCGTGACTGCTATCTCTGTGAAGTCCGAGCTGTTAAGTTTTGTCCATTCAATGATAAATGTATATTAAATTCTGCTTGATTTATCAGTCGCATTTACTCTTAACTCCCTTTACAGATTCATTAAGATTACGACAGTTCTATGAATTTGAAAGTATCCAATAATTTGAAAACATTTTCATGTTTCAGTTTAACGATAACCCTATACATTTAAATTTGCTATTAAAGCAAAATGAATTCTTCTGAGTGGACATTAGGCTTAAATAAGAGATGAGCTGGAATTTAATGGAGCCGCTAATGGCTAATTTCCCGTGGGGTCTTTTCCGAGCGACGAATAGAAAACTTACTTACAAGCACTTCCGGTTTGGTAGATTTAACAAAGCTCATGAACCAATGAATGTTGAATAGTCTAGTCATTGTAGGAGTTGCAATTCTATTCTTTTGAATACTGTTGTCATTAATAGTGCATTACAGATTTCAGATTGCGAACTAGGACTAGAAGTATAAATTATGACCAAGATGTTAATGTTATGTGTATACATTCATTAATAATGTTAAAATATTAAATATAAAAAGGAAGGACAAAAGAAGAATCTCACATTTGAGAGAGACTTAAAAAATAAGTGCAATGGCTATCCGACAAAGTAAGCTCAAATGGAGTTGGCTAGGTCACATTATGAGAAGTCTATAAAAATGGAGCAAAGAAACAACATGGTTGCCCCAAGAAGGGAAAAATTCCTTTTTCGGGCAGAACTTTCACTAGATGGGCATATGAGCTTGTCAAAAGAGCGGGCAAGACATGGACAAGGACAACCCACGATAGGGAGGAGTAGAGAGGGCTGGGGCAGGCCTGTGCCAAGTGGCAAACAAACTAGTCTCTTGTGTGTACTATTTTAATATTGTAATCTGTAAGTAGTTTGAATAAAGGCTTATATTATTATTATAATTATTATAACTGGCTGCGCCCCGCGTTGTTCCTATGGAAACGTTCAAAGGCGATTTCAACCCCACGGGTTATGATTTATGGGATAAAAAAAGCCTTTGTTTGATTCCAGGATTATGATTAGGTATGCAATTTCAGCACGATCCGTTCAGTGTTTTTTTACTGAAGAGGCAACAAACATCCATCCATACATCCATACAAACTTCCACCTTTATAATTTTAGTGTGATGTGATGTGATGTTAGACTACTAACATTATTGATAGAACTAATTACATTTACATCTTCGTCATAGGTCATAGGTAGTAGGGTGTAGTCTACATGCGACATAATTATTATTTTATTTTATTAAGTAGGTATATTACATCGCTTTTACTGCCCAGCCTCGGTGGTGCAACCCGCAGGGCGCGCCGTCGTACCATTGAGCCTCGAGTAGAAACAGTTCTGTGACTTATCATAACTACCTAAATACATAATTATTTGCAGTCCGAAAAAAAAATGTTATTTATTTTACTATTAATTAGAAGGAACCAAATTAATTTAAATTGGATAAGTAATAGGTAACGGTATATTTTATACGTCTTGGACCACGAAATGGTCATTTAGTATATTTTAGTCAGACACATGTTGGATAAATATGTTAGCAACACTGCTAAAGACTTGTAAAGTTCCCAAAGTGGCTTGTTGCTACATACACTTGACTTTGTTTGACCGTAACAGCGTAGTTCACCTCACCGCAAAGCACTTGAGCACCCTACTTTATACAAGAGTCTTGTAAACGTCAGTTTTTCACTTAGCATTTAAGAAAACTGATTACCTAGGTAGTAACTTTAAAACCAGTAGAACAGAAGATAAGTAGGGGAAAGTGGGGTAAGACCGGGACCCTAAGGAAAATCAGAAATAAAAAAGAAGTCCTAAGATATACGAATCAACTTTATTTAGCAATAGGAACTTTGGTTTTTCAGTCACAGAATTGAAATAGATTTATAGCCTTATTACTAAATAGAAATATCTAGGAACTAATAAGAAAAAAGTTTAATTTTTACGGTTTTGCCCCATGGGTGGTACAAAATCGGGCACTGTACCCGGTTTTACCCTCAAAAACGATAGCAACGAAATCCATCAAGTTCGTCTACCTCCCATCCCGTGCAACCTTCATGGGCCCATTTTTTTACATTTTAGGCACTGTACCCAATCATCACTTGATTTGGTATTGCCAAAAATTTCTGTGAAATAGACACACATGTCAACTATCAGATCGTCTTTTTTTGGCTTCTTCGAGTTCAATTTTGGAGTCTAGATTTAATTTAGCAACCGTTTTCGCTTTTCCTTTTTTGATGTTATGACCCTCAAGTTGCGTATCTTTATTAAAGTTGTGGTCCAGACCATTTTTCTCCGTCATTTGAAATGCCAAACGTGTCGACGTTTGGCGTCTTTACAAGTTAGACTAAAACACTGAGTTTCAAGGTTTTTATATGCTGGCATAGCATCATTTCTTGGTCTTCAGTAAATATTGTTATGAAACGCCCTAAGCCTTTCTTCTGCACTTTCAAGATCGTTCGAGCTACGGTAGTTTTTAACTAGATCTTCAAGGGGGAGATTGTGGTACCTCATGATGAGAAGCTAGTTTGTATCCGAATTTCCCGTTAACAACATCCATAATTACCAATTTCATATGGTTTTGATCCCATGATTAACGGTCAGTCTTCCTTTTATAACTAAGCGGCATTTCTGTGTGTGAAAATCTGTACCAAAAAACATAATTTTATTAAATATCGTTATGTCCAAAACCGGGTACTACCCGAAATTACCCCTACGATTTTGCCCCGAGGATATTTGCCATAGACAATCATACGAAAACAATCAAATATTAGCAGTTACAAAACTTATTTCTATCTAAATTTCAGCCTAAATATCTATGTAATCGTACAGATATAATGTTATTTACTAACCTTGCAACGCCAACAATAACACATATCACTGAAAATCGCCAAATATTAGATCAGAGCACCCCAAAAACAATAAATCCCATTTATTTCTCACAGAGTGCAGTGGCCACTTCAAACTTTTGTTGACAAGTAGATCAGGTTAGCCAACATTACCAAACAAACGCGTGCGTAATTTGAAAAAGTGGTTTATGAATGCGAACGGGTCCTTGTTTTACCCCGATACCCAGTTTTGGACTAATCTCCCCTACAAGTACTTATCTTATTAAGATTAGGGGCATTTCACCAATGAGATAAACGCCAATAAGGCGTTTATCAGAGGCCTGCGTCCAGCAGTGGACCAATGCCGTTGAGGTTGAGGGTGAGGAGTCTATAACAATAATAATGCTGGACAACTCACCAGTATTATCCAGTTTTATGCTAAACAAAGCTTTTTTTATGGGTACTAGATAACTGACATGTGTATCTGCATAATACTCCCCTTAGAGTCGAGACCAGTCTGTGGGGCGCTGAGGCTCTTCGGGTTCTAAAAAAAATATCTGAGCGTTTGGTCAAAGTGACGTGTGACCCGAGAGCTGGTGATTATCTGGCGCAGCGCATCAACATTGCCATACAACGAGGCAATGCAGCCAGCAGCGTCTTACAGACGATTTCGGGTGGTATTCATATGGACCACCTGTACATTGTTTGCAACTGTCTGCAGTTATCTCAATTGTTTTAATTGTAAATACTTGTTCTAATTTGTTTCTGTGATTTGATTGTATTTTTGATTGTTAGTAAAGGTATATTTGCTGCACTACACATGTATGTAGATAGATAGAGATCATATTGTAGCTAGATCATTAACATACTGTTTGCTGTTGTTATTGGTATAATAGGGCTTTGAGAATTGGTCATTGTTGGTCATTGCTAATAATTGGTCATTGCTAATAATTGTTTAACTAATTAAATTCGTCCTGTTTGAAGCTCAGAGTAAGCAATACCTACCTTTCTAAGTACCTTCTTTGTCCATACTATATGTATTAAATTGTATATTCTTGAGCTTGATATCCATTGTTAATTCATATTAATAATGTGTTTGTACTTACTTACTAAAATCTAAATCCAATTATTATTTTGTTTTCTCCACAGATTATGCGGGCAGATTTTTCTAGCAGATCAGGCAATTCAGGCGACTCCACGAAGCGGATAATGGATAAAAAGAAAAGAACCTAAGCCATCCCCCGAATTTATGACCGGTTTAACCGCGAAACAAAACGAGAAGAAAACAATAATGTGTTGTTTTGAAATACGGCCTCTGAGATCGTGGGAGGTGTGAGCATTGCTCGTGACACAGAGATCCGTACATCACTTAGTTTCCCTTAATTAACGATTTTATATTTTTCGTGGCCTAGCCTCGATTTGAAACGAAATATGAGCAATTTGTAACACAAGCTTCGGCAAAACCATCAAAAGTTACGAATTATTACTTAAATAATAATAAAAAATCTTTCATTCAGAGCACTTCTACCTTATACATTTTATAATAGAAATTCAACGAATGACACTACCGAACATTTACAAACTATGTGGTCGTGTCAACGCCCAACTCCTAGACATCTGAATAATTTAATTAACATTTATTACTCACTAAACAATATTGAAAGCTACATGTTACTCTACTTATGGTTTTTATAACTAGCTAATGCAAATTCACATAAAACATAGTAATTATTTTTGGTTAGTGTGCGTGTGTGTTTATGTTTATATGTGTGTATAGACTCTCAAAACAATAGTCTCTTATGAGTTTGGGCAACCGGATTATATGTAGAGTTTTAGCATATTGGCAGTCAGTAACCTTGGTTAATTATTAAGATGAAGATCTTTCTACAAAATATTGGATTCAAAGTACATAGGTACAATAAAATTTCCAACATTAATTAGTTGAAGGTAAACTTGGAAGCCTGACTTAACTAGTTATGAACTTTCTTCATAACCCGGCTTACTCGGATTCATCTTGTACGGAACCCTAACGCCTTCCAGCAATAATGGCTCGATTTTTCACTGCGAAGAAAACCCGATGAAACGCCGCCGTGGCTTTTTCTGTAATAAATTGGAATCGGGGTACGTATTTCCTTTTTCATTCATTTTCAAATTCGGATTTATGGGCAGTCGGGTGCTCGATACAATAAATAAACAATTTCCGTTCATTCGGCTTTAGTCAAAGAAAGGTAAATATAAGTAGCAACAGATGTTTCGACCCGTAAAAACCAGCGAAGTAGGTACAGAAGTACCTCAATAGGTGAATAGATTCAGCGCTGTTTCGCACCAAATTTTTCGCACCACAAGACAAAAGTAATATAAGTTCAGATTAACAATGTGGTTTAATTGTAAAAAAAGAATATGACAGAGATTCAAACATGGCTATAGCTATTTCTTTATTAAAACAGGACCTTATTTAGTCCAGCATAGCATTTATTTTATTTGATCTTAAACAGTATAAAATATAGCCGATTACTTATTTCATTTGACTAGTAAGAGATTGCCTGTGTATTGTGTGCCATGACCTCGCAGACTATGTTATTTATAAATCAATAAATAACAATTCATGTCAGTCTTGGACAATAATGGTGCATATTTTAAACAAAAGATAGGAGTGTGGAACCCCCACATAGTTTATCTTGGCACCTCGGGGTTATCTAATAAAGTTCACTTTTAAAAATACATGTAAGTATATTCCCGATTCCATGAATGAAAATTTAAATAAGTAGAAGAACAAATCCCGATTTAATCAATAAACATCTGATAAAAACGAACCCCGCTATTTATTCGATTTTGTTTGCTTGTTTCTAAATTCCACCAAAACCTGAAAGTTCTTTGAACTAAACAACAATATATCAGATGAATTGAAAGAAGTATTCCTCGCCATAAATCACCATCGCATCGACTTCTTAGAGATACAATTAGTTAGTTATATAATTTCATCACTATTTGACATTCTGAACCTGAGAACAGATACCCACTATTTTTGAACATAATTATTTAGACTAAGAAATCAAATACATGTACAATTGTACGTACATATACGTAGACTAATTCACTAAAGCGGAGGAAATTGCACCATTGCACCGACCAGATATAGCTCTGGTCGGGCTATAATAATAAATTACTTAGTAGGTAGGTATCAACTTTACCAATTAGTAGACAATTGATATCATTCATAAGTTAATGCACGACGTAATATATATGTACGTTAGTGATGTTGGTTCAGTGTCACACATATGGCACAGTAGATACAATGAGTACTGTTGATAACGATGATGAATTATGTCTTAGACATTTTAAAGCTTAACGCACAGTATCTATCCGGAAAGAATGCACCGAGGAAAACTAATCAAGCAAATGGATTTTTACCAAAGTTTCCAATTCGACGCGGACCAGTATGATAGATAGATAGAAAATTCTTTATTGCACACTTATTTAAAGAAACAATACAATAGAATTAAAAACTAAGTGATAAGGCGGTCTTATCGCTCAAGAGCGATCTCTACCAGACAGTATGAGAATCTTACATTCGTACAAAGAATTCAAAATTAGCGGTGCAAAAATCGATGAAAAATTCCTTAAACCACGTCTAAACCAAAGTGCTTTCAATATAAATTTACTTTTTCAGGCGGAATGGCACCAATAATTTATCGGGAAACTAAAAAGCCCCAGTGGAAGTTAATTAAAATGTCCCCAGAGGGTGCCATTATCAGGGATGAAAAAGCGATTTCGCCAAGAGTCGGTTTTAAAGGAATCGACCAAGTCTTCGGTCTGTTATAGTGAAAGGCTTCTTGTCAAAGCTCGTGGACATTGAGGGGTGCTGTAAAAGGTTTGGGATGCCATTGACATGAATGAATTTGAATTTCGGAATAGCTTTTCAAATGTTTTTTTTTTTTTTTTAAATCTTTATTTAATGAGCTTAATCACATTGCGATTATGTCGCTCTTCAAATGTTTGAAAATAGAAACGCACAAAATTGATATTTTTTATAATCTTTCTTGCGGCATTGATGCCGAAAAAGAAACATCTACATAAAAATTATATATCTTATTATTCCTAAGTGTACCAGCATCGGTTTATTATTATAATGTATAGTTTTTGACATTGCGATCTATGCTACGTACCTTACCTACCGTAGACCTCGGAAGTTTCTCTGTTTGGACTGTTTCACTTTAAATAAAATATAATTAACATGCATTATTACACATCATCATCATCATTTTAACTCAGTGTGGCTTTATTTAATTACAATTCAAAGAGTTGAGTGAATTTACCTACTTGTATTTTTGTAGTAGTACTAGAGATATTGTATCTCTAGGTGTGTCATTTGTGTTAACCGGTTGTACTTCTTAGTAGAACTACTGATACGGAGGCATTTGACAGTGTTAGATTTAGGTCTAAAGAACGGCGCTTTGAACCTGATACATTGAGCACTGAGTTCAACCAAGATAAATATATTATGAATCCGAATTTTGTCTCTCGCTATCCATGTCACAAGGCTAATATTGCATGCCTTGTCACAGACTCTAAACTATCCCTTAGCTTTAGGTCGTTAGAGTGAATCATGCGAACTTACGTCAAGTAGGTACTTTTGTATAATCTGTCCCTTGACTCCCAAGGGTCGATCCGCTCGTTATTCTACGTTAACGCGCAAACTTCCGCTGTTCGGTTGTTGATGAGGGAAATTTTGCCATCGGGTTTAATCAAGGAAAAAATTTAGCTATGGGAGAATGTATTTGTTATTTTATTTATAAGATAAATGATTATTATGTGAAGCACTATAATCTGGAACCAAACTCAAAATACAAACCATAGGCATCCATTATTCAGACTTATCTAACAGTCTGAATTATAAGAGCCTAAGGTTTGTTTTAAGGTGTGTCCTACCAGACAATAGATACCCCACTTGTTCTGTACTAAAACAAGTGGACTATTAATATGCTGGAGTGTGGTTTTGTACTGTTGTTTATTCCCACTAGGGGAATAAGCAACAGAACCACCCAACAACCATTTTCCGAACTAAACTAGGAATTTCACAGGAAACGTCACTTGAGATTATCCTATTCGCAAACACTCCTTTGTGAATTCAGCAGCTATTAAAAAATCAAACCAAACCGCTTTCCCCACACTGTTTGTTTAGCATTCGTTTGCTTTGAGGCAAACCAACTGTCTGCAGCTACCAACGGGTGGTCTTTATCATTTCAAATGTAAACAGCTCTCGAACAACACATAATATAATACATTCAAAATAAACATTGGCTTTTCTGATGTGTATTCCGTGTTTCGAAAGCATGGATTGTAGATAAACATGGCCCCGTTGTTTTAATTTTTCCGTAGGTCTAGTAGGACCATTTTATTAAAAAAGGGTCTGTTAGTGATTTCCCACTAATTTTCACGACGCCTACAGATATAACTTGTGCCATCTCAAATTATTATGGCTTGTTCAAATTTTTAAGATATGGTTCACAAGTTCCCATCGCCAATACTTTTGGGTAACAGGAATTTTGACATGAATATTGACTTTGTAGTTAAATAAACAGTCACTTCCTCCTTCAAATAATCGCTTGCTGGGCTTGGCCGAGACTTTGAAGTGGTACACAAAGCAGACTTATCAAACGATTGCACACATCAAATCGTATAAATCACAAACTTAACGAGTTTCTGGTCAAATAGCCTAACATTCGTGGTCCCGTGTTTTGATTATTTTCCAAACACTCGACGCGTAATGGTCCATGGGAACTTTGTTTACTGTTGTATGCTAAGTCCGAATCGTTGGGAAATATAAGCACTTCAGAAGTATTTGTCTAGCGGTAAAATAATGTCGTGGCGGTATGGTAATAATCTTCTAAAATATGCAGATAAATATTTTGGTTTGTCTTGGTCTCTTTATTTTTCACCTTAACTTTATGGCCTTTTGGTCGACGATGACATGCAAAATGAGTCATGCGAGCTACGAGATCGAGACACTGTCAATAAATATTAAACTTTTAATCGTGGATTAAAGCTCGGCCTTTTTTGTACTGATACGCTTATTACATGTTTCATGTCGCACAATGAAAAGCAAGAGGCAGGTTGCTTTCATTGCGGCACAGATGAGTTACCAGTTAGTCCAGCAGGGGTCTGTCGGATCTTTAGATATGAATGCACCCCGCTGAGGCAGAGAAGCGAAAACCCGCGCCGATAACTCTTTCGAAGTCTTCACAGCAATCGATGATGTATTGATGTATTAACTCATTAAAATTCAAGGCATATGTGAGTTAAAGGTTAAAGACTTCATAAAAAATACACTTACTCTCGTCCCCTGCCGCGTTAAAGTATTTAAATGAAGCGTGAATGCGCACAAAGGATTTTATGTTAATTAGTGTTACCGATGTATTCAGATATTTTGGTTTATCTTTCGTGTGAATCATATGTAAAAACAATTCTGTTTTCTATAAAACTTCCTAGAAATTTCCCCTTTCTGTCTTTGCCCTATATTTCACCAGCACAATCGTGTCACAAACAACGCTATAAAGATCCGACAAAAACGCCTTCAGCGCTACATGAGTGTAATTTATGTTTTCTTTTTATCCTCAAAAAGGCCTTGATTCCTTCTTCATGTTTTTATTACGAAATTGTCTGTTTGCTTTGCCAAGATCTTAGTAATCTTGAGTTATTGTTTGCGCTAGAAATTCTCGTACAGCCATTATATTTATTTATTTTTGCACAAAAGCCTGGTAATGTTCATTCTGAATAGGGGTAGAAGATGGCTGTAAAAATAATTGCCCACTCAAAGTAACATTAAAATAAATTGAAGCATTTATGCAAGATAAGGCATACCCAAACAAATTCAAAGCGTTAGACACCGACACGTATACCAGAACGAACCGTCAAGAAGGGCCACCGGTTTATCTGTGGCCATATTTTTGTGTAAATTACAAATAGGTGCGTATCGCCCCTTCGCGCCACGTTGCCATCGGCTGCCGTGCACGCTATCACAGCAGGGAATCGTGAATTGCTGATGGTGTACACAGTGCGATACTTGTCCATGTTATTTGCGTCCTTGAAGCCAACGTTATAGGAATTTTAGTCTATAGATGTCTGATTGTCGTTCCTATTTTCTTTAGATAGGTAACTACTACGTATAATATTAATATTAATCGACATGTCTCTTCTTTTAAAGTCTCAATTCTATTCAGCCATTTCTTAGTGCCATCCTTCCTCACTTACACGGGCTACCTTCATCACTAATTTTATACGAAAGTTTGTTCATTCCCTCTTCACTCTAAATCTATACTGTACGGAGCAAGCACACATTTTTTGCAAGGAAGTAGTTTTACTCGTAGACCTGAAATAACATACATTTATATATTTATTACATTTTATTTCATATACCTCAACCTCAACAGCCTGTATTGGTCCACTGCTGGACGCAGGCCTCCTCCTGATAAGTACCTTATTGGCGTTTATCTAATGGAGGGTAATGCCCATAATCCCCACGCTGGGCATGCGGGTTGGGGATCGCAGTTTGGTGGTAGAATTGTTCTCCAGGAGGCGCTGCTGCCCGCCCCTCGGTGGATTTCCTATAGTCGCCTCTTACGACACCCACGGGAAGAGATGGGGTGGTGCAAATTCTATGCCGCCGGCACCACACGGCGATTTCATATAATACGCGCGAATCCGCTGATGAAGTATTAAAGATCATGTTTTGCTCTGCAGCTGTCAATGTTTCTTTCTGAATTCTTGTTTGCCATGTTATTTATGGTACTTACCTTGTTCCAGTCTCAACTAAAAATTATTTATTTTATTTTCATATCTTCGAAAAACTTACAGCTAGAACAAAAACATGAAATATTAATCTAAACACATAAAAGTAACATGTACCTGAAGGCTATTTACGAAGTTTCCACTGGTAGTACAATTCTAGTTTTATTATTTCAGTGGTAATGGACGACTAAAAAAGGAATACACAAAATAATGTTAAATTGAGAGACACATTGCACACACTAGATACAGTAAAGTAAAGTTACCTACATTAAAACTAAGATTAAGTTGAGGATTTTGTCACAAAACAATCGCTTGAGAACGATAGCAGAGGTTGCAAAAAGATCTATATCAATGTCTGCACTTACCAAGGAGTACTTGCTCTTATTATAAACGCGTTCTGTCTTAAGTTAGATTTTACCAAAGGTATATGCATATATTAGGTCTTCTCAATGCAGCCCGGTGGGTGCGTAGTCCTATGAGCTCCAACAACTCCGAACAGTCAACTGTGCCATATGTTATTCAATCTATAGCCAATAAATATTCACTTATCCATTCAAATACAAACGCTAGCCTGAACTCCTAGTGGTCGTACTGCGCACGTGCTTCGGCGGAAACTTTTTTTCGTCTAGTCTTCCTCGCATTTCCAACCGTTTCACCTGACGGCTTTCCGTCGAGCCTTCGAGTGATAAGATCGTTAGTGAGGCTCTTTGCGATAGAGGTGCTTGAGTTTTACCTAAGCTTCTGAGTTTGATAAGTTTTCACAACGAGGAGCTTACTGATCCGCCTTATAAAATGTATATGTGTTTTCATGATAAAATGAAAATTATTTATTTTTTGCTTAAACTTCATCATAACTATCATCAGCCTCTGACGACCCTGGGATGGGCATAGGCTTCTTAAGATATGTTTTATTTAACATATAAAGTTTACAAAACAAATCTTTCAATCAAAATTTGAGGATTAGTATTTGAGTGTTACATTATTTTTAAATCATGGCGGCTTGGGAAATAAAGTTTTCAATCAATGCGTCTAACCCATCATGACCTATGGAGCTGAGACGAGGAAACTCACTTTAGGGATGGTCCACCAGTTGAAAGTCACTCAGTGAGCTATGTTCAGAGTCTCTCGAAGTATAGGATTCGTAACGAATACATCCGACAGAGAACCAAAGGTTTCTGCATAGCTTAAAGAATTATCAAGCTTAAGTGGCAGTGGGCCGGCCATATCTCGCGAAGAACCAACAATAATGTGGTTAGCGTGTTCTGGAGTGGAGACCACGACTCGGAAAACGTAGTGTAGGATGCCCTCCCGCCGAGTAGGATGACGATCGGTGAAAGACTTGGGAAGTTGCTGGATGCGGCAAACTGAAGACGGGGGGCTATGGCGCTCACTAGGTGAGGCTTATATCCAGCACTGACTAATACGGACTAATATAGGCTTATGATGATGGTGATGATTATCTGAGGAAACGTTTACTGACCGGGTACTGACTGATGTTACGGGGTGTCAGCAAAAAAATTGCGCCTTACCACCACTAGGGTGATTTTTCTGTGAAGTGAATAGTTGCCAACCCCGGCTTGCTCGGTATCTTTTGTTTTTAACGCAAAGCAAAATAGTTTCAAACTGGATAGGCATTACGTTTGGCGATTACCATCCGCAGCGAACATGAAACGTCACACTGTATGCTAAAATTCGTCTCATTGCTCGATGCGAGCGCCTTCTTTCCCTGGACTGACTGCACGAAAAATTTCACTAACACGACTAATACTGGTCAGTACCTACCCAGCCAGCGTTGTGAAATATAGCTATACCTATACTATAAAAATAAATAACGTAAGCATACCTTGAATATTATAAAGCTTACATAGGGTCACAATTTTTACTTACTCGCACAATAAGTATTGCTATTATAAATAGAAGTCATTTGCATACGACGTCTATTTATAACTTAACGACTTCCCATCGAATCCCGCGGGACATGAAACGGGTCCAAACTTCAAATTAGTTGGTGAAATGCTCAAACTTTTGGGCTGTATCAATTTAGTAGCTGGGATTAATTTTAAGGGGGTTAGTAAGGTTTAATCACCGTCATTACTCTAATCCGGAACTAGACTGGCAAATGTGTTTTGTAAATTCGATTTGTGTAATTTTGCTTCCGTTATAACTTTTAAAGTTTGAGAAATGTTTTGCACACTCGGGCATTTAATGTATATATACGGTAGGCATGAAAATAATGTAATGGACTCTGATTTGGTTAGAGTCAGAGTCAAATCGTTTATTTCTTTAGACTTACAAAGCAATTTATTTATATATATATTTAAGTAAGAAATAAGGTGCAATTGACTCTAATTCACTTCAATTTTTTGTTTACTAGCAGAAGAAGTGAAAAAGAAACCACTAGCAAGTTTATCGCTTATCAACTAATGCAATTTTTGCATATCTAAGTCTAACACAACTAATTAATGTTCTTACATACTATTGTCGGTGTGGAACTGGGTAACATCCGGTCAAGCATTAACATCATTAATGTAATCATCTATGAAGTAATAGGCTTTCTTGATAAGATTTCGTTTTATGTACAGTTTAAATTTACGAATAGCTCAGTTGCTTCAGATGGAAGCTTGTTTGGCTGGTTATGTGAAAGACATCAGTATTAAAGTAAGTCCGAATAAAGTAGATTAATTTCATTGGAAATTGATTCCTAAAACAATCGTGATACGAAATAATAAATGATGTAATTCAATAAACCTAATATTATTTGGCCGTGTCCCAACTGGTATTTCGCTGTCAATGATTGCTAAACAAACAAAGCCTGAATAATAGCAGACATTTTAATCACAACAAATAAATTACAATCATGCCTCTACATTTTACATAGACAAAGCTTCTATTTAAACCCACATTAGTCATGGTACGCGTTGTGCTATAAATCACCAAAAAACAGGCACCTGTCACTGCTTAGCTGTCAGTTAGTATAGAGCCCTAGCCAAAGATTAATAACGACTTTGTATGAGGTGAGCCATGGATTATAGAAGTGCTAGTATAGAGTATACTCGTTGCGTGACCTCACGTCATAGACGATGTCATAATTCTGCGCCGTTCACCCGTGACTAATATCATTGGGTACCTGATAATTGCCGTAATATTTTTCTATTATTTAAATTATAGGAATCAATATCTTCGAAAATACTAAGTACGTAATAATCACTCAGATATTCACATGAAAGTGAATATAATATAATAAACAAATAAAATAAATACATATCAGGTACATTCGATAACTTTTCAAACAATTATCGTACCTTTTATTCTGGTAAAGACATTAATTTCCTAAAAATTGTGAGATTCACTTGAATGGGACTATTCATATAACTGACAGATAAAAAAAACAAGACTTTAAGGTAGCCGTAAGTATGACGACGGCAAGAAAAACTAAAGAGACAAACGTCAAGGTTTTTTCGTTACGGAATTTCTGGATTCGGTCCCCGCGCTCAAGGCCCGCGATAGTAGCTATGCAATAGCTTAAAAAGAAATAATACAAAACTAACCATTTTGTTCGACGCATTACATAGATCTGGCTTTTTCATATTCTACAGATGTCACTCGTCAGAGGTTCTGTCAGAAAACCAGCTTTACTCTTTTTGTGGAGCAACATTATCCTAAGACGAGACCTTTTGCTTCGCTGTAGACACTTGCTATTGTAATTTTAATATGTGAATGAGTAAATGAGAATTTACTTACTTGAAAATAGTTGTTGCAACCAATAAATTTTTTTTTTCTTTAGATGTAACAATAACCTACGCACTTAATCAAGTGGAAAACTTTTTTCATTCTACCTTGACTTGAAATTTGCATTGCAAGTTCCAAGAGCTCAAAACATCCAACTACAATCTATTTCTGATCTTAAACTTTAAAAACTTTCACGTTTTCAAAAACTCAAGCCCACCTAAAGCCCCTTGGGACTCTACACCTGAAGTGGAGATCTGGAAATTGGAACCCGTAACTCAACAAGTATTAAGGGGACGGAAAACTCCGTGGCCGCCATCTGTAGGCCTTATCTGCACCCATAAATATACGGGACCCAGCGAACGAGGACGAATTATGGCTCCAAAGGTACCTTTTCTCCTCCTCCCCCACAGAAGAAGTCGTAGAACCAGCCCTGGAATATCACTGCTAGGAGAAAGACTAATTAAACAAAAGCATCTCGTTAATTTTACGCATAGTGTAAGGTCTAGTTTCATGAAATGGATTGAATAAATGTCTGAACTGAATATGTCTGAATATTATGAAAAATCTCCTAACATGATTGAAAAATTCTTCACATGAGCATTCCAAGCTTGAAATATCAGTTTTGGACGAATTCTTCATTTTACAGTAGATCCAAGAGTCTTCAACAGTGACACAGGCTCACAAGTACCAACGAACCTAATGGATAATTCATGCACCCTCGTCTCTGTTTCATAATTTTACGGACATTTTTGTAATTATTTTCCAAAGTTCGTGACTTTTTTCAACAAAATTCTGTACAATGAACTCATGGATTTATGTTGAGCCGTTCTGAATCCGTGATGATATTACCGAAATATGCGACGCAAATGTAAGTACACGTTATTTTATGACATCATCGAGTCGTTGTTCACACGCTTATTGTAATTTAAGATATTTTTGGCTTATATTATACTATACTAGGCAAAGAAGTACATAGTTTGTGGTTGTGAACTGCTTCTTTATCTGGCGACAAGCCCTTAAAACTTCATTTAATTTTATCAATCTGAGTTTTCAGTGGAAAGTATTATTATTACCTATAATTTTCTCGTTCCTTTTTTTTAAACTTTCTTATATCCAAAAGTACCCTATACACTATACACTTACTGAAGTAATAAAGTTTGGTCGTTGTCTAATTTCCGATGATAGATATTAATAGCTCTAACAAAATGTAATTACGAATTTGGCTCAAGGTCTCGAATATGATGGATGGTGCCCAAATTAAGGAATACGCCCGAGACAGCCGTAAATGTGTCTAGACTTTGATATGGGTCTCGAAAGTTCGTTACAAAGACTTTGGTTTAGCTAACAACAGTCGAAAACTATTTAAAAGCCCTAAGTTGAGCCAAATTCTCAACAAATAACGACAAGATTTGGGTTATATCCAAAAGTCTTTTAATATATTTCAGTTATAATGATATAGATTTATACTCGTAGTAATAGTGATTGCTTTAGTTTTTGAACTGTAAACTTCTATCTTCTTTAATATATAAATAAATAAATGGCATTCTGAATAACTCAAAAAGACTCAGCTATGCAATACGAGATTCGTTAAAACAAAAGCTTCCAGAAGAAAACAGTAATCTAGGTGGTAAATTTAAAAAGAAAGAATAATATGCATACTTTTTCAATGTCTTGTGATTTAATCTCAAAAATGGAAGTCACTCTCGACGCAATTTAGCTTAACAATGCCGACATTCATTTGTTTTCCTGTCTCACCTCCAAGCGGTGGCTTTACAGCTCATAACGAAACAATAGCTCAAGAGTTGAAGACATTTCCCACACAAAACGACATTTTGAGTCTTTAAACTTCACTTATGCTTATTCTATAACTACAATCACTGAAGAAAGCTAGTAAATAGATTTGTGTAGAATCTGTGCAAACCGTAACGATAGTGAGACAAATTATAATTTTTTGAAATACACAGCTCTTACTCTACCAGATCTCATAAAAGAGGCAACGAACATCCCTTCAATTTTTCTCTGTCATCCTGCCTCTTGACTTTTGGGCGTATCAGAGAGGTTTTTACGCCGAAATTGCTCCATAGGGGAGAGTTGATTAATAAAGAAAATAAAAATTCGTGGCCGCTCAAGGGATGTATGATTGAAGGCAAGCACACTTTGTGAGTTGAAAGTGCGATTTCATAACTTATTCAGTGTGAACGTGTAAATTGATTCGGATGCTCTGCGGAATATATTATTGAGTTAGTGGGTTGTCATCGCGAGGAATAATAATGAAAATAGCTTGAACGGGACTTTCCTCCCTTTTACTTGTAGTACATTTTCTGTTCGCTTCGGAATTCATAAGTAAATAACTTTAGTTCTTTAGGCTCACAAAACACACTTTGTTTGACGCCTAGTCAAACAAAGGTTATTGTAAACTAGCTGCGTCCCGCGGCTTCACACGGCTTGTTCCTATGGAAACGATTAAACGTGATTTTTATACCACGGAAACTTATTTATGGGATAAAAAGCCTATATTTGATTCCAGGATTAGAATTACCTGTATGCAAAATTTCAGCTCGATCCTTTCAATCGTTTTGGCGTGAAGAGGTAACAAACATCCATACAAACTTTCGCATTTATATATATTATTAGTGTATCCATATGAGAATTATAGTGTTATTGATTTTCTCTTCACTTTTTTTTTACTTCAAGTACTACCTATGTCCTGATCGAAGAACTGCTTACGATTAAATTTCGTGAACTTAAACCCCATAGGTTCAAGTTTCATGAAACTTACCTACTACCTGGAACATAAGCTCGTAATCTTTAGTACCTACGAGTAACACAATGCATTCGCAAATGGAGTATCAGGCTGATACTGTTAATACCGATGTTGGCTTATTATAGTAACTCCATTACCTTCTCAAGTGGACGCCACAAAGTGGTGCAATTATAATATTTCCATCACACGTCACGGTACACTTTGACAAGAGGCATCTGACACCTGGTGTGAAATGCAATCAAGTTTAATTATTGAGGGTATTAATAACAAGGGTGCATGGAGGGTAAGCGAAGCCTGGTTGTCATGGCAACACCCTTCTGACGCAGCCTGCGACTCACGCACAATACGTGTTCAGTTATTTATGAGGAAAGCTGATTACAAATGTAATTATTTGGAGCTTTTCGCTGAAAGCGCTAGTGGTTAGAGGATAATAGAATTTTGTTGGAAATGGAAGGGTTACGATATTTTTAAAATAAACTTACCTTGACATCCAGGATTAAACTATAAAAGAGGTTGGATCTTAACCCTTCGGACTCAAATTCAAGGTGAAACTTATGACGACATCGCGATGGACGAAGGTCCGCCTGCGACGATGGGGGTCGTGGGTTCAATTCCCGCCTCAGATTTACGATTACGATCTGCAGATATTTTTTCAGGGCGTTCTGGACGTTTTCTATGTATATTATAAAATATCTAACTATGTAGTGTATTGTATTATGTGTATCAGTTATCTTGTAGGTACACATGTTTAGCTTGGAGCTAGATGATGCTGTGTGAATTGTCCAACATTATTTATTTATTTATATCTTTATGTACAGAAGTACAAGGTAAAAAGTTCCGCCAAAGGTACATACTTACATACATGTATGTACCTAGAGTTAATTATCATTAGTCTACATGCGATCATCTCGAAAATAATTACAGGCCGTTAATCTGTTTTAATATACACTCTTGGTGTTACAAAGTTGTTAGTAAAAACAGCTGGAATTTTTCACGTTGCTTTACGATACTTACATTTTATTGCAGCCAAATGCCAGTATACAAAGAATTAATTGCCCTATACTCAGGGGTGTATCCGACCAATTAAATACTTTACTGGCCAATAAACTTGCGAATTGCTTGTTAAAGTTGAGTTATGGCCCTCTCACTTTCTGAGTACTGGAATACTTTTAGACATAAATGTACCTGCTAATTAAAGATTTGTACAAAATATTAAGGACCAGCATCGGTCCGCATTGTTTGGAATGAAAAGTAGCCTCGTTTATTCCAGGCCCAGGTTCTGAATTATGTGTGCAAATTTCAGCCCGATCATTTCAGTCTTCTTGGCCGAAAACATACAACGGCACAACGGTACAAATTTTTACCTATAAAGGTGAAAATTTGTACCATTTACTATTGTGCCTATATTCACCTTCTTGTGAGTAGGATTAGTAATAAGTCCATACTATAGATAGGTAGAGTTATAACGCTATTTGTGCAAAGTACCAACTAGGCAGCATCAGAGTAAATAAGTGACTATAAAATTACAGGCACACTTAAGAAATAAAAGACAAGTGAAGATAAAAATGTACTTTAATTAATGCTGGCCTGTTAAAAAGTCAAAATATTATATACATTTAGGAATCATGTTTCAGTACTGCACTGTGGAAATGTCTCTAATTTATTACCTACTTAATAAATACCGCGTTAAAATTGTAAAAGTTTATCAAACATTTCAAAATAATATACAACACGTAAACTGGTTACGAAATTATACTATATCACAGTCACTAGATAGAGATGAAAAATCTACTAAAATCTAATCGCCTACTTTAACTTAGCAGTCTATTAGATACACGTTCACAAAAACTACAATCAATCTCCATTCTGTCAATCACACCGACACGTAACTAGAAGGTCTGGCTAATGATATGGACGCAAAAACTAATGAGAAAATCAATAATGCGGTTGTAAAAAGTTGACTTGGAGAGAAAGTGTCTAGTTAGCGACGTAATGTCTTAGCCTCCATACTAGAAGAAAGCCTTAAGGATGAACCTATGGTAGGTATAAAACATAAAAGACCGAGCTTTATAATACTGAAGAATAAGACCGCATGGATACTATAGAACTTAGTATTCAAGCTTCGTTGTGTACACAAACAGGAACTTTAATAAAATAAGGCGGCGGCATTTCAATTAAAACCAACTTGCATTCGACCACGACCACATAGCTGAAATATTCGTAGGCGCGATTATTTATTACGTGATGGTGTGATGGCATCCAGTTATCGTTAAGAATATGCAAAGAATTTATACAAATTATACATTTCCCTATGTTTAGTATTGCTTGTCATTACGTACTAGTGATATTTTAGAGAACTAACTACGATACGTATGTCCTGAACAACCTGATGCCCCTGAGTGATTGGCGAACGCTTGCATATCTCGATATGGTGACTCTCTGTGGAAGACAAATCATTTTATTAACCTTATTAAATATTTTAACTATGCAAATATTCTACACGAATTTCTTAATTTACCTTTCGTATGGTGGTGGCGGAAGAATATCACACAAATTCATCCTACAATTGCTCTGGTCACTTCTTCCCGCACTGGAGTAAGCCAGATCTTGCGCCTGATTCCTAAAACTGTTCTCCCTCGCTAACCAGTGCCACTGTGGGTAATCATACTCCACTTCTGCCATAGCCCATTCCTGCTTCCCCTCATGATTGCTTGAAGACCTTGACTGATTTGTCTTACAAGATGGGCACTCTTCTATCGACAAGTCTTGCTCTTCATCATTACCACACTTGGTCATTTCACTGTACTCTTTCGTTAACGTGGAACTGCTGCTTCTACAGCAAGTCGAGCACTCCTCATTGGAGTATTGGTTGCTGTCATAAGATCGCACCATACTGTTATCGTACGATCCTGGACTTACAGCGCATTTAAGACAAGAATCTTCTGCGTCTGTGTGTTCTTGGTAATCAGTCTTAGCGAAAGGCAAATCTAGGTGGTATTGATTGTCAAGGTTTCTTCTAACTTGGTAGTTTAGTTCAGTGTATATGGCACTTGACGCGTAAGGTTCGGGTGGGTTTCTTCGGTGGTCTTCTTCGGGAATAGGGTTCATGGCACTACTGTGTTGTGGGAGAGTGTATTCTGCTTCCATTGCCATTGTCGACATAGAACTACCTCCTGTGCAGAAAGTAGTTGTTTTGAGCAAATATTTAAGAATATATATATACCTAAACTATGATTTTCAAATCTCACCTCGTAACAAGCTCTGGTGGCAGTTTAGTATTTCTATCCTCGGTTCATTAGAGCCTTCAAACATGGGTCGTTCTCGTAACCACACCGCTTCTTTCCCAAGCAAGCATTGCTGGGCATTAGCAATGGCAGCTGCTAAAAAAATAACAACAGTTTTTAAAATATTCCGGGTTTGACCTAAAGGATATTTTGTAATTATTCTGTAGGAAAGATTTATAGCTAAGAAATAGAACCAACCTGTACTATTTTGATTCTTTCTCTGCTTAGAATTGCGTCTCGTTATAAAAGCAATAACAACGCCGCCGATCAACACGAGTGCCAACAAAGTAAGGCACAGCGCTAAGAGCCAGGTTTCCTGGAACATCGACTTAATTGCCTTGTCTGTCGCCGGTTCCGTTCTGAAATTATAATATTTACTTACAATGTTTACGTAAACGATGACTGTTCCATTATAAACCGCCTACTTTAAACGATTGTATCTAAACTAAACCCGACTGGAAGCTATTGCATTGAGATCTCCGAAAGCACTAAACCCGGTGGCAGCAGGAATATGCTCGTGAACATTACTGCATCTACCAAAATTTAAGACCGGAACAGGTTTTTAATTTTAAAAGACCAGCCGTGTGTTAGAAATCCTTTGTTCGGTTTTGTTTGACAGCCAGCAGATACACATACCTCCCTAAGCGAGTTAAGGCCTCAGAAGAAATGATCAGCACTTACTGCACATAGTGTCTCTGTGACTGCGTCGGTACCATGTGAATTAGAGCTGGCGCTGAGAAGGGTCCGTGACCACGACGTGTGACGGCGGCGGCACGCGCGCTGTACCGGCCACCAGCGCGCAACGAGCTGGCGGCTGCTGCACGCGTACGCGCTCCTAGGGACATCTGACCCACCACCCGACCACCGCTGGTCCCACCTACTCGGACTTCGATCTTTAAAAAAATAGACATAAAAACACATGAAATTAAATAATTGTGACTGGGAAATTAAAACAACCGATGTTGTGTCTGATGACGGGGTTTGAGACACTACCTTACAAACCAATGGACCAAAGTAATTCTTTGGTTTGATGTCCGAAAAGAACTGAGTTTGAAGAGGTCTACCAAAAGAGACGTTACAAAAACAATAAAATACATACGAACACTCCTTTGCATGTTCTGATTTAACTGTTTCCGATTAATTAAAATGTTGTCGCCGTACCGTAAAATGAGATGCCCACAAAAATGTGGTAGTGCAAAAAGTACTTACCAAATATCCTGAAATTTCCCCGTTCCACGTATGCACTGGGGGAGGGTCCCAGCGAATCCAAGCGGACGTCGCATTTATCACCCCCGCGGTAACACTTTGCGGCGGATCTGATGGAACTGGAATATACATATAGCTTAGCAACTCCGCACTCGCAAAAATGCTTTAAGTAAATGGGACCTTGAGTGCTTTATGCTTACCATCCTCTTCTGTAAATCCAGTCTTCAAATTTGAGGGCTTGCCAAGAAGTAGCTTATAAAAAGGCATTAGGAAGACATCGTATTGAGCATAAGGCAATAGTCCGGTTAGGACGTGACTAGACGAACCACTGTTGTGGACAGTGGTCATTGTAAAATTTTCAAATCTTGTAAAGTCTTCTAAGGTTATGGAAACATTTGGATATGGAACATTGCGTATGTCTAATGCTGGTCTATTTTTCGAAGTGCCATTGAACCAAATTTTAACACCTTCTAAATATTCATTGTAGTCTGTCAATACCTGCAAATCAAATTTAGGGTGTTACTTTTCTTTGATCAAAAATATAATTAGAAAACCAAAAAAACTAATAAAAAACTTACATCCCAAACAATTTTGAGTGTTGTCGATGAAATTCCTTCCACTCTTCGTAAAACTAGCACATCTTGTTGCAGATACCGTCGAGCCTGAACTAGCTCGTACTGCGTCATCGGTGGATGATTCTGAGGTTTGCCTAATTCTGGATAAGATGTAGATGACTCAGAATCGAAATTAAAGGCATTAGCTTCTCTACGCAACACCTGAAAAACCACAGTCAGTTGTATTAGTTGTCCCATAATCAGTCAAAAATACTCATCTTCATCAATACAATTGTTTCTAATTACGAAAAATTTCGTCGCCTTTGAATGTATTTGAAAATATTTACTTAGTTGATTTATTAATGCTGCTATCTGAGTAATTGTTTTTTATGTAAAAGATTTAATTTTACTGGTAGGTATGATTTTTTTCTAACCCTTTTTGCTCCGGACTGTTCAAGTATACAGAAGTAAACATTATTAAAATTTAAATAGACATGGAAAAGAAGTATTTTAAAGTATTTTTGATTTATCAATATTTAAAGTAGGTTCAGAGAAAGAAGATTATTTACAATTTGAAAAGTAAAACAAGAGGGAAAGGATGCTGAGAAATTGTAAGTCCTCACTTGTAATGTAGCTGTATGAGACGCACTTCCTGCGGCACTTATTGCGACGCAGGTCAAACGGCCAGCATGTTTCGTCATCACACGGTCCAAGTACAAGGAGCTTGTCCCATGACTTATCTTTGGGAAAACAAGTTCCTGCAAAAAAAACAGTCAAATCAAGATTGACCAGAAAAATCTCAATTCATGTACAGGTTGTTTCTTTGATGGTGTGTATTTTTTTGATTCTTTGAGATTAGTACCTGGGAACCCTCCATAGTCCAAAACACAATTGGTTTTGGTGATCCTTCCGCTTCACATGGAAAAGACACAGCTTCACCTTCCCAAGCCGTTTGATCTGACGGTACTCTTGTGATATGAGGTAAAGCTGCAAAGTAACAAAATTATAAATTGATTTGAGTAATTTGTTTCTTATTATTCGTAGAACAAAAACTGGATATTGAAATGGGCATGAAAACAAAAGCAATCTTAATTATTAGCTTCAAAATGATTCTTACAATGCACTGTCAAGGTAGCACTAGCAATGCTCTTCCCAGCTTGACTTTCAGCACGGCACGTGTAAGTCCCAGCATCCGTGGCCACAACACGATCTATTCTCAAGGACCCTCTCCGAACGATTGCGTAAGGCGAGAGAGATCCATTATTTCGAGTCCATGATACGGATACATCTGATTCCGGTGACGCCTAAAAGGTAAATATTTACATTAGTCACCTAAAATAAAACTTTTAAATCCATCATGGTTATAAATACTAAAGTTATTTACAACGGGATATTTACCACGATGTTTCGTTTTGAGCTCTAATAAATAAAATATTGGAAAGCTTAAAACGATACATCATGGTAAATATCCCATTGTAACTTCAACTAAAATAATTGAGTAAATTGGTTCTAATATTTTAATTAAAATAGATGAATAGATTTTGTTTGATTATATTTTTTTCTTACCTGGCAGTGAAATTCAATGTTCTGCCCCAACAAAGCGGTAATGTTATTAGGTTTTACTAGAAAATGTGGTCTTCTTAAAACGAGTATTGTAGCAGGGCGCGATTGGCGCTCCCCTGCCGCATTTGACGCTACACATCTGTACACTCCACTATCTGACGGAAGACTTTCTTGAATTTTTAGAACACCCCCATCTACTATTGATATGCTGAAATAATAATTTTAATCATTAAAAGAGACGGAAAAACATAGTCAAAATACACAATAAATACACAAAGAATTAGTCATTGAATAACCCGCCCCTGAGCATTCCCGGCGCGAAGGTGCCCATAATGCTTGCAGCATTACCTCGCTGAATAGCAATGGCAATCCTTTGCACCAAGAACGACCCGGAGCGGGAATCTCCTGTCACTTCATTAATTATACGGCCTAATTCTCCAACTAAACACTTCGCGTCCACACTCCAACTGGCCAAAGTCTACACTGCTACATGTGCAAAATGGTAAAGTTGCTCCAAGGGAAAATAGAAGCACCTTATGTTGAGAAAATATCTCACTCTAAAGGTTAATATTAGGTCCTTACATATGAAATTGGCGTTTTGTATGGGAGGAACAAAAAGTCGAATATTTTTTAATATAATATATTTAATTAATCAAAGTATGAACCATTATTTTCTATGCACTTTTGCCATCTTATAGGTAGTTCATTGATCCCTTTACCTAAAAAAACCAGTCGGACGGGAATCAATAAAATCTTTGAAGGCGATTTGGACTGCCCCATCGGAGTTGAATTTTTTCCCTTGCAAGAAGCTATCCAAATTTCGAAAAAAATAGTAATCTGTTGGAGCAAGGTCCGGGGAGTACGGAGGATGTCTTAGACTTTCCAATTGAAGCTCTTCTAATTTAGTAGCCGTCTGTTGCGCAGTGTGTGGTCTAGCGTTGTCGTGAAGCAGCAGTGGCGTGGAGCGATTGACCAGCCTAGGTTGTTTAGCCGCTAGCTTTTCCATCATGGTTTGCAATTGCTGACAATAGACATCAGCCGTAATAGTCTGGCCAGATTTGAGAAAACTGTAATGAACAATACCGGCACTAGTCCACCAAACGCTTACAAGTAACTTTTTTGGGGTTAATTTTCGCTTGGGGCAGGATTTGGCTGGCTGGCCAGGATCCAACCATTGCGCTGAGCGCTTCCGATTATCGTAAAGAACCCATTTTTCATCACAGGTAATGATTCGGTATATATATGAAAATACCTTCATTATTGTGCCGGTTTAGTAATGTAACGCAGCAGTCGACGCGCGTTTGCCGGTTTGCTTCAGTCAATTCGTGAGGTACCCACCTTTCAAGCTTTTTAATCTTCCCAATTTGCTTCAAGTGAATTAAAACAGTTTTATCACTAACATCGCAGCCTGCAGCTAACTCGGACGTGGTTTGCGATGGATCCGCTTCCACAATAGCCTTCAACTCTTCATTATCAACTTGAGTCTCAGGCCGTCCACGGGGCTTGTTCTGCAGGTCGAAATTTCCAGAACGAAAACGTTGGAACCAAAAACGAACTGTGTTTTCTTTTGCAACACGACCACCATACACATCATTCACCCTTCGAGTTGTTTCCGCAGCACTAGTGCCACGGCGGAACTCGTACTCGTAAATAATGCGATATTTTAAGTTTTCCATTTTGTAAAATGAGTGACGCAAACAGAAAAAAACAGAAGAAAAAAAACAAATGAATGACGATCATCGAAGCACAAATACATGAGTCTATAGCTGTACAAATTTGAATTTGGAATTCCTTACCAAAGAGGAGAAATTTGTGATTAAAGTGGCCAGTACGAAAAACGCCAATTTCATATGTAAGGACCTAATATTTATATTCATTAGAAAAAAGTTACCGTCCATTCCCCTGATCAACATCTAGAGTTTGTCCATCTTTGGTCCAATGTATCGATGGTTCCGGAACACCCTTTGGGCTTGAACATTCTAGTACGGCTGGTTCACCAGAAGCTACTTTCACGTCCTTCGGTTCAGTTCTAAATTCATCTCGTAGAACTATGAAAAGATTATTGGTTAGTGAAACATAACATTGGTTCACCAAATTAAAAAAAAAACAGGACAGTGGATTGGGCTCGTGCCAAAAATGAACCACCCTCACGAGCCAGGCTCGCCACATTCATTCGAAACGTGTTTTGTGGTTTTATTTTATCAATATGGTCAACGAATAAACTGTCATAGGAAACCTACACACCAGCTTACCGATTCATTGTTAAATTGAACGTTAAATGCGATCAACCCCTCTTGATCTAAATTCTGCATTATTTTTAAAGCAACTCAAGTTATCACACCCTAAATGGATACTTACCAGCAATAGTAAGCGTGGCATTCTTACTGACCGCCTCACCGACGATGTTGCGTGCGACGCACCAGTACACACCCTCATCGGTCTCTTTCTTACCCCGCACCACCCTACAGAATTATACGAGCAATTACATTGCACTTGGAAATTTGCATGGATGAAACAAAACGGGGAAACAATGGGGATCGGTGATTTTAAAGTGATTATGTGGGGTACCTACCGCTAATCCAAAAAAATGTGGGCAACTAATAAAAAAACGTTCAAGCTTGTCACAATATAACTAATGAAACAACATACAACAAAAAGATTGCTTTGAAACAGGAGACAATTGAATAGAAAAGACAAACATGATAAAAACCAGTGAGAATAAAAGAAGATAATGATGCCAGCTACTTCATAGAAATGGTGAATGAAAAGGTTGCGGTCACCCGTATAATAAAAACACTTATTGTTACAAATAGAAACTACCTATTGTCTAACATCTTTCAACCGACAAAATAAAATGACTACCTTAGAAACAGCAATCCATCTTCTAATAACACTCTATGCGGGTGGTCATTAGGCAATAGTGGGGCTCCGTCTTTGTACCAGAGGATTGTTGGTTTTGGCTTTCCTTCTGATACACATCTGAGAGTAGCAGGTTCGCTTCTCCCAACTATTGTGTCAGCTGGGTGCTCTTTGATTCTGGGGGCTCGACTTTGGGCTAGGAAGAAATATTTAATTTATGCACAGAGAAAATAAGTTTGTTTTTAGCGAAGCTATAATTAGCCTGTGCGGTGCAACCTGAAGGGTCGGACGAAGGCGCCGTGCCGCAATGAAATTGTTTATAGTGCCGAACATAATTGAGAGCATTGCCGAGCATGCATATGGTAAAAGAAAATTTTATAATTTAATCCACATATCCACTGATCAATCAATATCTACTCGTAAACTACAAATAAGTGTATATTTTCTCGATATAGTTTGTGATTGTGCAAAATATTTTTGAAATTTGCAAAAAGTTTCATCAAAAACAAACATATTGGGCAGGTTAACAAGGTGGAAAGAACAGCGACAAAGATGGCTATCAAACATGTCCCTGCCAATTTAAATTGCTTGCAAACTTCAGCCCGGCAAAAACCGCCACTGAGATTTTTTATAGTGTCCAATTTAGCACTTACCTTTCGTGCAAGGGACCGTCAACAAAAGCAGAAGCACTATTATCTTGAACTGGTTCCTTAGGCATGTTTTAATTGGACCGGCAATCATGCTTGACACCGCTGATTATCGCCCTTTAACACTTCACACCACATAGTCTGACAACCACTCTGAGTCCAGAAAATTTGATTTTCGTGCACATTTTTGCCCGAAACGATATTTTCTACGTAAACAACGAGTTTTTCTCGTAGTTTACGCGCATTTCGATGTGTTTAGACCGCGTAGCGACACAACCTCCTCGTGCAAAGCAGTCGGGGTTACTGTCCCCCTCTACAAAATGACATTTCGCGCCGACTCAGTAGGGCTTGTAGACGTGCAGTTTGCGGATGAAGATTAATTTGATGGTAATGAATGAATAAAACATAATCAGTAGTCATTTATTGGTAAAAGTCTTGAATTATGCAAATTGAAAAGGTTTAATAGGTAACCGCTTACCTGTTAGCCACCTAAGTGGTATGAAAAAAACACGCAGACAAATAATTTCAACATTGCACAATTGGTAATTTTTAATCTTCGTCTGACAAATATATTTCAAGAGAGCAAGTGTTGAAAATTAGTTGAAAACAAAGTTCATAATGAACAAGCTCCAATTGCTAAAATTAAATAAAACACTGCCAATAACGGGACCACCAAATTAAGTTTATCTCGGCGACAATTCAGCACACGTGTTGAAAATAGTGCTGCTACATTCCGGCTTTTTAAACATTTAGATTTGATTATTAGCGTGTTACGACTTTCCTAGAAGAAATCTAGGTATACTTTCATTGTAGGTAACCTACTCGCAGTTACCCTATGGTTAGTAGCTTACCTAACTAATTTATCTACAATGATATTTTTAAGGCATTGGAATGGATATAATTTTATTAACACAAATAATTATATTACCTATGTAGTTATGCAACTACTTTTGCAAAACGTTCTATGTGAGCCGGAAAATATGTAAAATTTTGCTTCAGACAGAACAACTCTACCGGACCTGAGCGTGTCAATTGGTACTGGCACATGCGGCTCACGTATTTAGTTACTCAACCCGGGTTTCACAGAAATATCCTGATTGGGACCTCTAGATAATCTTATCTTGAAACGTCAAATTTACGCAACCGTCATCAAAAGAAAGTAGCATCGGAACGTAATCGAAGTTTCGAAAGGAGAAGTGGATAAAACAAATTATGCATGGATTTGATATGATCTGGATTACATGGTTTTATAGAGATGCGGACATTAGAGGTAGGTACATCAGATATTTCCACATGTATGTTTTTACTTGAAGCATTGCAAAAATTGTTTAATTAACGTAATTATTACATTGTGATTTTTGTGTGCAAAGTAGCGTTGTTAAAAAGCTACAAAAACTTTCCACTTTGCAATTAAGTTCGTAAAATTAAGATCGCTGAACACTATTCCCACACAATACAAATAAATCCGTAATGGAATCTAATTAGTTGAAGATAAAATAACAATAATTACGTTTCTGTTTCGTCTTCTCACGTCAAGAGATAAAGAAAGCTCGCTGCTAAATTATCTCGCCTGAAGGGAACATGATAAATCGGCCCATCGCCAACGTACAAAAAGTCAAAGACTTTTAATTTTTATTTTTCCCTTATTCCCCGAAATACTTGAAGCCAAGCAAAGCTCTGTAATCAACCTATCAGCTTGGGACAAAGGCTTCCTTCATTAACTCCTCTGCTAAAATATTCATTAACTATCTTTAGTTGATTGTTTTGGGAGCGGCTTAGGGATAGAACGGACACTTCATTCAATATTGAACGGACACCGGAAGACGGTTAGGTAACGTCTTGTTGTATCATGTCAATATTTGGATAATGTGTTTGAGTGAGGTCTACCTCAAAATTGAGCAAGGTTACCTCAAATTTAGCTGTTAAGTTATTTTAGGTATTTTATGAGCACCATACCTTTTTTGCTATAAATACTTTTTTGTTTGTGATTATAGTGCAGCGCATATACATATATGTACATAGTATAAACTGAGACAATCACGAATACATTTGAATAACCCAGTTTAACAACACGAAAGAACCGAATTATCCTGTGCTACAGGCCGACAAATTCAGTACCCATATTTTTTATATTAGACTACGAGTAGCTGCGCCCCGCGGCTTCGCTCGCGTTGTTCCTATGAAAACTTTTGAAAGTGATTTATATCCCACGGGAACTGATTTGTGTGATAATTGGCCTATGTTTGATTCCAAGATTAGAATTACTTGTTAAATTTCAGCCCGATCCGTTAAGTTGTTTATGCGTGAAAGAGTAACAAACATATATTCTTACAAACTTTCGCGTTTACAATATTAATAGTAGGATTATTAAGCATTTGGCCAGCAACGCACGTCATTTTCTAAGTAAGTGAAGATGTGGCCTACGTTGGAGCACGCTTACCAAGGAACAATTACTATTAAAAGAAATTATGAATTCGTTGATTCTCTAGAGTTCGTTCTTCACCATCGAGAAAAGAAAGTGCTACTATAGCTAAAACGAGAGAAGACGATCACAATCCACTCAAGCATCCCAAAGCAAATAAAACATGCAGAATCCAGATGCACTATCCCGTCCTAGATGCAGGGCACGTAGCGTGGACTCGGATCGTGTCAGGTGAACTGGACGATACAGATCACTCGCACGTGGCTGATCCAAGATAGAGGAGCTAGTAACTGTGACTCAGAACAAGATAATCATTGGGAAAACAACACGGCTTTGATGACTGGGTTGCTTTGTTCGTGAAGATGTGTTTCGAAGTATAGAGAATAGTTACTACCGGTTTAAAATATAAGCGGGAATTAAATTCTACCGAGCTGTGATCCCTAGTCTACTCAGAGTAGAGATTTTGGCATCATCCCTTAATTAGAGACACAAGAGAGCTTATCAGGGAAGGAAAAATCCAGCAGTAGACTGATACGGCTGTTGATGTGATTTGAAGTTATAGACACCCTTTGTATATTTGGATAACGCTCGAATAGTTGCGTTTTAGGATTTGGGGGTATTCATACATAATTATTTTATAAGGGTCAGCAGCTTGAGTGGTTCATTCTGAATAAATACGTTAAACTTGTTTCTTATTTATTCATTACATATTTTTTAAATTCAAGTAAATGAACCAGTACCAAGAGAAAAAGTTTACTGAATAAACGACGGACGCAAGCGAAATAAATTCTCGTCCACGATATCGGGCAAGCGCCTCAGGGGCCACTAATTCAATCAATTGGCCTACCATAAATAAAGCGGACGACAGTTCGCGATACCGTATTCAAACCCCTTTTCGAAGAACGATTCGATTTTCTTGATCCTTGGTCCGAAGGTTTTATTTGATAAAGTAATAAAATAGTGCAAAGGTTTTTAACAAAACAAACATTATTATTTTGTAGCGTCATAGAACCAGCTTACAAGAAGAAAAGAGAATCTGCAAAGAAAAAAAGAAAGTAAAAAAAAAACAAAAAAAAACAGGGTAAAATTAAACTGGCGCAATAAACCTTGAAATTTCTGATGATAAAGACATTTACAGCGGGATATTTACCAAGATTTGAGCTTTGAGCTCTCCAATATTTCGGCAAAGTTTCATACGCCATGATCACGGAATAACTTTTCAAAAGTTTTCTGATGATGATTTGATGATACAAAGAGACGCGAAATGTTTTCTTCGAATGAGCACCAGACAAGGTAGTCGTAATTGAGAAGCACCACAACACAGCTCTAAGCGACAAATCAATTAGACCTCAAGATAAAAAGGATGCATTATTTAAGAAATAAGGGATACGGGATACATTAATGCATGTCAGATAACGACGCGGATTAATGTAGGGTAAAAAACGATAAAGGATGATTTAGGGTCATGGTTTAGGCCTAAGTTTAAAAATATTGATAAAATTGTACATTGATGATCTTCAGTGAGAAAATGTTCTTATCAATAAATAAATACAAACTGGTCATCGATAAGTAACTCCCCTGTTAAATTTTAAGTAATATCTATTAATACAGAAATAATTAAGAACTATTTTTGGAGATCGAATAAAGATAGCATTTTTTTTTTATAAAAAACATAATTATGATACCAATAAATGTATGTACGAGACTGGCTCCAGCAAGAGGGTTACCTACCTGTCAATGGGTGCACTACTGGAGTAAAACAGCTCGAAAAACAGAACCAAGGAAAAACTATTTTGTCTAATGTAGGTGGTCCACAAGATGAAGTTACAAAAACAGCGACACATGGTAACATAAACAAACAGGATATAAGACACCGGTGCCTAAGCAGGCTTACGGACATAATCCCTGTTTTTGTAAGGGAAGCTGCCAGCAAATGGGAGTGACAGCGACTGCAGTAGAAAATTAATCGTGAAAAATCTCTTGAGCGGGGATGAAGGACTCGCTAAATCGTGACACGTGCGCTGTCTATTAGCAGTTGACACTATTGGGTTGAAGCCAAACGGTACCATTATAAACAGCGATACGACAAACAACTACTAAGCTAATAAGGAAAATCTACTAGGCACAGATAAAAAAGTTGCTTCAAGGATTCGTCAAATACTTTAGTGAAAAGTTTCTCCTTTTTTGGTCGCTATAGAAGAACATTTAGCTTTATTTTTGTTGTAAAATAATTCTGCTTGGTAAACAATGGTGATTATTCAGATGTTGCCAAAACTAGACTAAACTAATCTGACTGAACTAAAAATGGGGTAGATTGTTATACCTACAGGGACAGCAAAATTTTTAGTCCTGTCAAATTAGTTTAGTTTAGTTTTGGCGACATCTGAATAGACACCATTTTGTCGTCATCTCTGGTTTTAACAGCTGTCGTGTCGTTTTGTAAAGGTTGCCGAGAAGATATAGGTAAATGCAGGATCCTTTAATTTATAGCACAAAAGACGGCGCCATATTTAGCTATTAGTCAACTTCTAGGAAATCTGGTGATTGTCGGCTTTATTTACGGTGGCATCATACCGATGTTTGAACCATATATTGGGTACCGACTTAACAAAACCCAGTAAATCTGTATTTAAGAATAGCATGGCAAATTACATTTTTATAGCTCACAACGTGATCCATTGTGGCATATGTTGTGTAGGACTTCAATCCCTCACTTCAAAATGAGCATTGTGTAATTTGCTGTTATCCAAAGCAATTTGTTTCAATATGTGACAGGAAAAAACAAAAAATAAAATAACAGGACAAGCACAAATTGATGTCATAAACAGATTTCAGTGCATACAATGAACGGTCTTCAATAATTTAAAATAATCATCTGTTACACAAACAAGACCAATAAATAATAATGTAAGAAAGCTTATCAGTCGAGATAAACGTTTCTTGTGATTTGTGAGGGGTGTTTGTAATATAACGAGTTATCGCGACGTACACAATGGGTAACAAATTAGAGGAGGTCTACCGCAGGCCTTATCTTGGCTTGATGCGTCACTTCTATAAATGTGCCCCCCTCGCCTTAAAGGCTTAATTCCATTGGGGTGCCCGGAATTCGCGTTGGCTTGCCTGATTAAATATAAAAGCTTTGGGTGTATTTGGGAAACAAAGCAAATTTCTAGAAACAAAATAAATAGAACAAAATTATAACAATCGATTTCTAGCTAATTCCTTAGGTTTATGCTGCACTTTCGTTCAGATTTGATTAGCTATCTATCACTTATTATATTGAAATGAACGAGTCATATTTCTGAAATTTCAGTGATGTCTCAATCTTGGTAGCCTTTGAATGTAATAACGTTTATTTTAATCATTATACATCACAAAACGCAGTACCTTACTCTACCTAAGAGACGAAATATTCCTTATCGTAAACAAACACGGAAAACAAATTGCTGTGCAGATTTAGGAGCGACACGTGGTGGTTCTTATCTTCGCTTCGGCGCGTTTCTACTGCTTAGGGGGTTTTAGGAGCCTCGTGTGTATCGAGTTCCGGTCCGATAGCTTAATGTTTAGATATTTTTGGCAGTAGTATTTGTAAATTTTGGACGAAGTTCCTTTTCTTACGAGTCATTGAAGTTGATGCACTATCCTAAATCGGTTGGCGTGGCGTTTTATCCTTGGCATCTTCCAACAATCTTCGTGAATTGTGAAAACTGGTTTATTTTTATTATTTTTAACTTTTTTATAACACAAATCAAAAAACAATAGGTACGTAGTAAGATTGATGTATTATTTTTTGATAGTTTGTTGTCCGCAAAAGTCAAGAAAACATCGCCTATCAAGCTATAAACAGCTAAAACAATCTCAAAAAGTGTTCAAGTCGGTATAAACATTTCGCTACAGAAATGTTTAAAGCGATACCTACAAGAATAATAGCCCTGTCGATGTCTCTTACGATAACAGACTCCCCTGAATACACACTCTCGGAACATTTGTCGCGACGCTATCTGCGGCAAACACTTTGCGAGAAAAATGTGTTTCTGCTTTTTAAATCTGGCGAGAATCATTTCCGAAGGTCTATTGTGTTTTTGTCGAGTTGTCTTGTTTGATTTTATGACCATTGTTTAAGATATGGGAAGTGCGAGTTTGTAAAGGAAATATGTGGGAATACTTACAAATTTGGTCTTCGGATGACCTAAGAAATATGGCATAATACAGAGCTAAAAACACGATTGATTGCAAGGTGGTGGGGTATCTTTAACTCATTGTTACAAGGTTTATCAAACACTTTTAATATTGTGTTATGCATAAAAGAAGTTTCTAAGACCAGGGAATCCAATGTTGAAAAACAACTAGATAAGTTAAAGTAACCAACAACCTAGAGTAGCTTAAAACAAATGGCGATGTGCAACGATAACCATTCACTGAAGTACTTGTAAACTTGAATTTCCTTCCAAAGTCCAGGGCCATATTTTTAAAGCATCTGTCTGGAGCTAATACAGTTTCAGTACAATGTTCCGCAGACAAGCCGTAAGCTTTTACGAGATTACTTCAGATAAATGAGCGCATGAGTGGAATTGCCAAATATGTTCCGGAGATTCCATGGCAGAGGGAACAGTAGCGTTGAGTCAGAACAGAAGACAAAGTTATTAAATTTGTTCGATATCTCTTCGTCGACTTCTATTAAATTTCCAGTTTCAATTAATTGTCTTCAATTCATAATTTCATATAAAATTTGTAAAATTGACTTTAATTATAATTACGTGCACTGCGGTCTTACATGTTCAGTTAGTTTTTTAAATCTTTTTTTTTTATTAAACTCTATTTCCTGTTGTTTTGTAGTAGCAAGTTTCTCGATGTCTTTGCTCTGGATTTCCTTCGTCTTTTTCTACGCGGCACCATTTAAAAGAATTGGTATACTTTGCAAAGTTTGTGTGGGTTCTTTAATCTGTATCAACCAGGTAAATACCGAAAACGGCATTGCTCAAGTTTTTTGTTATTGTTAGAATGATTGTGTATGAACTACTAGCGGCGCCCTGCGGTTTCACACGCGTTGTGCCTGGAAACGTTTATGGGTAATTTCTATCCCACGGGAACTGATTTATGGGATGAAAAGTATTAAGCTTATGATTAATTCCAGGATATGAATTACCTGTGAAAAATTTCAGCCAGATCCATTCCGTAGTTCTGGCGTGAAGAGGTAACAAACATCCATTCATCCATCCATCCATCCATCCGTACCTACCTCCAAACTTAGAATTTATAATATTAGTGTGATGTTATGTAATTTAACGTCAACATAAACCATTAGTATGCAAGGCAACACTATCTGTCGAGACAATTTTTAGAATAAAATATCATTAGTTCTATTTCTCCATAATTTCTCCTTTTGTTCTACTTAATGTACTTTCTAATATATATATTGTAATGTCTGTTGTATGAAAGAGGTACAATAGATTGGGAACCCTATTTAAGAGACAATTATTTACCCCAAACACACACCTTATAACCATACTCCATTGTTTTCGGATCGCTCCATTCTAAATTCCGAAAATGGCTTTTACAAAAGCGAGATTGTTTCCAACATTGTTCGAAGAGAGAATCGAACTAATACGACAGAGTTATAAGTAGAGATATATACACTTTTAAGCACAAAAATACCTGAACATTACTAGTACTTAGTCAAATTAATTATGAAAGTGTTACAAGTCAGATAACACAGATGAGTTATCTGATTTGTAACACTTTCACATTAAAAAAGTAATTAATAAGAAAAGAAAATAAGAAATTCACATGCATAATTATGCATGAAAATTTCGCAAAATCCAAAACTGCTTTTATCCTCGACTGTTTTTTGCGCTTAGTTGTGTAAAACTGGCGTTTAAGTAACCTACCACTAGGTACATATGAACAGAAATCCTATTTCTTGCATTATCTTATTTTACGTAAGGCCTGCGCAGACGCCTCTTGTTCTATTTTTGGAAAAACGAATGAATGATATATATTATGTATGATTTGACCAGTTTTTTTTATTGTTAGGGTAACTTGTCATGAGTTTTGGCCATCTCAGTTGTAAACCTACTTTCGCCTGAAACCCTACCGTTGAAGGTAGTTACTACCTACCCCGATCTACCCTCGCATAAAGCAGGAATGCCTTCGCTGGACTATTACCTACAACCCTATTGTCTGCATCGGCTCGTCCAACCCTTGCACAAGTAGAGCCTCATAAAAATCGATTTGATGTTAGACCGGATAAATGGTTCGAAGCCGGACATTCGATACAAAATTAGCTTCGGAAGTTTGCGAGTGAGTTGTATATTTCACGGGGGCATTGTTGTTTTGGAAATGAACTATTTGCAGATTTTATGAACTGTTAACTGTAGTTCTCAAAAATCCATCCAAACATAACGAATAACCGTTATTATAGGGTGTTTAAAACCTTGTAAATTGATCTTTCATAAGCATACTTACGTAAAAACCTAAACTGGGCGTGTGCCCCCAGCAATTTTGTAGCTATCAGAACCACACCAACTGGTATGCAACTTTTGTGACGTATTTTTATATATTTTCAGCTGAATTATCGACAAAAATACCGGTCTACCTACGCACGGTCGTACTTATTTGGAAATCGTCTAGCCTACCCACAAAACCTCAAACGCTTACCTACGTGTCCGTTTAGGTCGATCGTTAGGTAAAGTAAGGTAAAGGCAAAGCAAATCGGCGATTAATTATTCAGGTTCCTGGGACTAAGGTAAACAAACATGCACGAATTAGCGATTGTTCGTTCAACCTATGTATATCTAGTAAGGCTATAACTATCAGGTAGATACAAGTATGATACAAACTGTTTGTTTCATACTTGTAAACTGTTTGTAAATTCTCGGAGAATCATTGTTTGAATAATATATGAGTAAGTAATGCCAGTGTGTAGAACAGTGTGCTTAAGTCTATTCAGTTTCATCGTGCTTATGAGGCTATCGCATGGAGGCAGGTGGACTAGAAATAGATTTAAATCTATGAAAATAGGTAAATGAAATTATGGGGCACGCGAATTAGGCGAATTCATTTATAAAAAATACAGTCGAATTGATAACCTCCTCCTTTTTTGAAGTTGGTTAAAAATTGGCTCTGACCGATAGACAGACGGATAGACAGACACATAGGTACTCTAAAAGTAGGGCGCATACGAATTATATTTATATCATCAAGTATTACGACTATTTTATATTTTATATAACTTAATGATCATGGAGCGCATGAATTGTAAATACTTGTATTTTACAAATAAAATCTTCAACTATAACGGAGAAGAAACCTTATGTAAGAGAAGGGTATCAGTCACTAGCCCTAAAAAAATCCCAGAACCGATGGACACGCCGCGCCGCCGCCGTTAGGATTTCTCATGCATTAGCGCTAACTTGTCTCGAATTCGGAGTTAGTCGCTTAATCCTTTGTAGGTAAACCAGCCTTTATCTATGACACGGTGGATTGTGTCAAATAATCTTTTATAATACATTTAAATAATGTTTTTGAGATTTAGTGTGTGTACCATGAGTTTTCACAAACTATACTCGCTAGCGACTGCAGTTATTTTTTTTTATGAAAACTTCTAAAGCGCCTCTAGCGGATAGTTAGGTACTAAAATGCGCCGTATGACTCGCGTAGTATTTACGTTACTACTGTAGTAACGTCAGCGATCTAACTGTGACAACTCATGGTGTATATCTACCATGAAGTGTATTTTTCGGTTTGATGAATTAAACGGTTGTTGAAAAAATAAAATATTAATTATGATTTCACAAGCGCTGGTTCGGGGGCAACTTTGTTTGATCTCCTTTATTACCTTCCTGAATACAAATTCATCCAGAAATAAAAGCGAAGCAAATAAGGAACAAAACTACTTCTTTCTTTTTGAATAAGTACAACAATATTTTCTCCAAGATGGAAACGAGTCCATCTTAGAGTGCCATAAAATATTCAGAGAAAACTTGGACGTCTTACCTATGAATTATTAGTAAGAAGACACCGAACATCATAGAGCTTATATCTACCTACTTACTATAATAGATCACCTAATGGAAAACATATCCCGTGTGGTGTACCTACCTTATATTAATATCATTGATCCACGCTGAGTCTTGGAGCCATGTAGTTGTTCACTTCATGGACACTGAAGCTTTTTGAATAAATTTTATCTTTAGTTCTCCCAGTGAATCAAACTTGTTAACGACGACTCAATAAACGGCCTGTGTTTTCTTGCAACTTAACGCAAAGACACGCTTCTTCCATTCTTTTGAAATATACTTACTTATGAACAATATAGATGGAAAAATGTACCTAGATTGAAGTGTGACCGAGACAACAATAAGCACGCGAAAAACGACCGCCAGCCGCGCCGTTCCGACTATGACAGAAGAGGAGAGGACACAATTGAACTAAATTTGAAGCTGCCAATTTCGAAAAGCTAGTAACTCATCTCCCCTTTTTTTACATCGATGCAAACGAATGTTAATATAATAATAATAATCATAATTTATTTTCTGGCATCACAAGACAAGAAGATTAACTTAACTAGTGCCCTTAAGATTATACGCGTATATAGCATAGAAACTAACATTTATGTACAAAAGAGTTATTATAAGATTTAGTAAGAATCGTGTCACTTGCACTAATATTACCGCACAATACGACGTCCTCGAGTGCTATTCACCATTTTTGTTGGCGTTTTCTTGGTCTTGTTATAATGTATGAAATGTTTGCATTTTAACTTTTTAAGTGATTTAACCAAAACATTGCTTCAATCAAATTTCAAGCAGAAAAGCTTCCACGATTCGATAAAACTACTGAAACCACATAGAGCATCCTGTCCTTTCCCATAACACCCAGCTTTTTAATATTTTATGCGGAGAAAGGTTCAGTCCTAACCGTACCTAGAAATGAGAAAAGAAGACTGAGGTTTGGATTTTCGAACCCAAGAAGGTTATTTGATTTTTAATCGTTTTTACTTAAAATATCATAAAGGTATTTTTATGCTCGGTACTTTCACTATTTTATGGCTCAAGTAACGTAAAAAAAACTCATCGGTAAAATAAGCGCTTCAGTAAATAACCATCGTCCCATCAATCTATTAGCTACCAATGAAAGCAATAATTTTTTTGTAGATTATTTAATAAAAATACTTATTTATTTTAAAGCTTCTTTATAGTAAAAAACTCTATTAAGTTATTTCTAAATAAATTTAAAATTTGACTTGTCTACGAGTTTATTTCTTTAATAGTTTTCTGCTGTGCAAAAGGAAGCAATATGCTGAGGTTACTCAAGAACGGACCAAGGAAAGGGCAAATTTCATCAGCCAGCGTAGAGTGGATGTGACAGCGGTGGCAAATTGGCCCAGACAACATGCTTTTAGCTACAGTCTCGGCCTCTGGGGTAGGTGGGATCAGTGCACAGTGTAAGTTGAGTGGTAGTATCTTTTACGGGAAGGTATCGGATAAGGTTCGATTCGTAGGTATACACCTAAAGGGTGAATGGGTTTTGAAGCTCTTTCCAGCAAAGTATGTCAGGTGTAAAACGTCCTCTTAAATTAAAGGGCACCAACAGACATACTAAAGTTAATTTGTGTTTTTTTTAGTACAAGTATAGAGGGGGTGCGATGACTAGGGCTAACGAGGGTGCCTATAGGTATAGCGCGAAATTGTAGAATAATAAGTATCGCCGTGTGGTGCTGGCGGCATAGAATATGCACCACCCCAACTCTTCCCGCGGGTGTCGTAAGAAGCGACTAAGGGATATCTACCAGGGCGGGCAGCAGCGCCTCCTGCAGGATAATTCTATTACCAAACTGCGATCCCCAACCCGCATGCCCAGCGTGGGGATTATGGGTATTACCCCCCATGCGATATCAGCCTATAAAGGCGCTTATCAGGGGCGGCCTGCGTCCAGCAGTGGACCAATATAGGCTGTTGAGTTGAGGTTACGATTAAAATAAAGATAAAAGACATAGGTAACATTGTTATGTTCAAACACGAAAGTGTTGATATTTAATAAGCATAGGCACGTGACAAATATGCAGCTATGTGCAAACACATTAGAACTACTGAGGCAATACAAACTTGCTAATTTATTCATCGACACTATGCTGGTTCTAACCGTTACTCTAACACATATTTCCAGTGTATTGGCTGGAACAGCATGAGATTAGAAGATCCTTAGACCCGGTTTAGCTCGAGCAGTGTGAGCCATATCTCTACTTAGTGAATCTGCATGCAAATCAGCTTTGGTGGTGCAGCGAAAAGGGAATAGCTGGCACAGTATTCTTTGCTTGCAAGAAATGGTACTCTTTCCACCTAGACAACTACGTAGCAATTGAGTTTGTTGTTGTTTGGGCCGAACACTAATTTATTCTATAGTATTGTAATACTAACATAATTTACATAGATGATATCAGCACCTAAACTTTTTCTATGAAATCTTAATCGAAATAGCGTTATTGTAAAAAGTCCACTAGTCGTGTAGGCTTGTTATCTTCTCTACTATAACCAAACCGCTTTATCAAGTTACCAATACGGTAGCTAAGGATAGACTTGTAAAACTTTACATAATTATGGGTCTTGTTTGAGAAGATAGACTTGGAGATAATTCTAATATCTTAGTCATAAATTACACCTACTTTAAGATCACAGCGCAATTAATTACGGGCGTAAAATTGTTCTATAAGATCATTTTGTTGCTTAATTTAGCTTGCGTGCTTGCGTTCTATCAGTTTTGTAATTTGATAATGATAAAAACACTTTTTAACATCCTTTTTCACAGTTTGACCAATATATAATGTTATTTCCGTTCAGTAAGTTTCACTGATCAATGTTTCTTTTCCTGAGTTCAACGATAGTAGGTATTCCAAAATATTAATTATATAACGTCGCATTTTAATTAAAATACCATAGTCTTAACTGACTTTAATTGGGTTTTATTGCATCGGTGTACCTAATACAGCAGTCAGAAACTGAGCAAATGAATAGAAAACATTTGTTTCATAGCAGGAAATAGTATTCACAAAGGCAAGAAGCGCACAATCTCAAAAGACTTTGTTTCCTTAAGCTCGAAGAGCTTGCGAGCTCTATGAAAACAAGCGTATCTAGACAAAACAAGTCGCAAAATCTCAAAGACAAAAGACAATGTGCAAGATTAGGTACACGTACACCAGTGACCAAACATCCATCAAACTCAAATCCATAAACTTAACGCTAAATTTATCGAATGCCATGACACCTTTTAATTCCTAATTATTTGGTCTGGGTCTTTTATCTTTTATTTGTGACAAACCGTGAGCGATGGTCTGGCTGGGTACATAAAGTTACTACTAATGTTCACATCATGTACATTGTACGTGAGTCTTGATTGTTTACTGATTGATGCTTCAAAATATTGTTTTGTTTTGCAAGTTGTCATCAGCAGGGGTATTTAAATTTGTCGAATTCGATATCGGAAACTTTTGACAAATCAAAATAGCGTTCTAAAGTTCCATCGGAATAGAATTCGAATTCTAATCTGACGTTTTCGCTTCGGAAACAAATCGAATGAATTAAAATACCCCTGCTGGTCTGGTACCGTTCCACAAATAAGACGATTTTAAGGATCAAGAAAACAAATATTTATTTTCGAACAGGATGTGACCTTATTTTTCATTTGCTTCCCTAACTTTCCTCATTTCCAGCAAAAAATGCTCACCCTAGTTTCAAACAAACAATGGAAAGTTCAAGCTTTTCATCACTCTCTCACGTAGTGCTTGCTTCGGGATTTATTTCGTAAAGAATGTGTGCTGAGCGCCAATAAAGCAGAGCATTTGAGCAAAGTAGAAGTTAGTTCTTACAAAGGGTTATACATAGTTAACCTTTTAAAACTTTCGAGATATGTTACTATAATTAGCTTATGCTTATATTAAGCTTGAACTTTCAGTCGTTCCGTGACCATGATCGCTGTAATGCGGTAAAAACGTGGGGTAAATAAAAACAAAGGTACGCGATAAACACCCGATAAATAAGCATTAATTAATAAACCTTCATACATGACACTTGTACGTTTGATGGTATTAAATCTCAATAATTTCCTGAAATAGTAAAATAATCAATACCTAGCTATAAATAACAGGGGGCATAGCTTGTTTACCTCAACCAATAATGCAGTCACTGCGTCAAATCGATATACGGCGATAGGTACCAACTACCCACGGTACTGTACTAAGCCAACCCTCATCGCGGTGGGCAATTAGTACTTCGGACGGATATCCGTCTATAGGATCTATGGAGTTATGATGAAAATTGGATAAGGTAACTTGTCATCATCGCAAGAGGGGTGGATGAGTTTCGCGAGCCACACAAGGCAATCACATCGGAAAACCAGCACATGTAGAACCGAACGGTTGCAGAACACTTTTGAGACATTTTACCGGGCAGTGGGTTAAGTAATTAATTATGATAACCTCCTATAGTAGCATCATCGGTTTCGTAATAAAACTATACAGCCGATTGTTCCTCAACTTCAACCTCAACAGCCCGTACGGGTCCACAGCTGGAGGCAGGCCTCCCCTTGATAAGCGCCTTGTTGGCATTTATGTATCTGATGGGGTATGTCCATAATCCCCACGCTGGGGGTTACAACATTCGGGTTGGAAATCGCAGTTTAGTGGTAGAATTGTTCTGCAGGGGGCGCTGCTGCCCACCCTCGGTGGATATCCCTCAGTCGCCTCTTACGACACCCACGGGAAGAGATGGGGTGGTGCAAATTCTATACCAGCACCACACAGTAGGTATAAATACCTACTTATGTCCGAACTAAGCCCATAGCCCCTATCTATTCTGGCTGGTGGTGAACTAATTCGAGACGTTGTTCTTGGAATTATGTGTGTAAGCACCTAAGTATACGGTGTTTCTACGATTTGTTATGATAGACAATGATTTATTCGAATTTTATTCTGTTACCATCTCCAACATTCGTACCACCAATGGATTTGCACGCGGCTATTACCCGCTCGCATATCTGGCTGGCTTCATTTCCCCGGCTCGGGCATGGATCAATTACTGCTATGTCTGACTAATGGTGTTGACTGCTACGAATTTCCAGTTCCAATCGGACTGTTCATTTTACTTTATCAATTGTTTGCGTTAAGGAATTCTGTTTACATTTTACAGTCGCATTCCACTAGTTCTTGTCTATAAACACTTAACAGTCTGCATAAAGGTGGTAACATATAATATCCTATTAAAACGCCACGCGACCGGGTAAAACGCGATGCGTTTTGAGTTGAATCAATTCGTTTTAATTTTCGATAGCCAGAATCATATTTTTAACAACCGACGCGCGCCGCTATTTTGTCGCGTCAAGTTGATTCAACTCAACACGCATCGTGTTTTACCGGTACGTTTGCGTTTCAATAGTGTGTGGAGCCCTTTAATTTAGGGCTCCATGCACTATAGTCATTGTCCAAGGCAGCACATTGATCCGCCTTGTTAAACTTCTTTGAGAGCCACACGCTGGCGATATAACGTGAGTATTATTATGTAGAATTTTAATGTAAATTTTGCAACACTCAAAGATATCGCACTCGTAATCTATTCATTCCCGTCCCACACTTTATCAGTGTCCATTAATTCCTCGAAAACATTACATAAAACACATTAACACAATCTACGGTCCATAGTTCTGATCGTAATGGCCTTGTTCATAACACAAAAACTCTTCAAGTTAAGATATCCCCGAGGAAAATACACTGTATTTTCGTGTATTTCGCTTTTCCGGTTCAAGCATCTCTCCTTATATCCTTATCCGGATTTTCGTCTTGACGATACCTAATTCTACTTGGTTGGGATTAAAAAGGGTCCTGTTGAGTGAATTGATCGAATTATTCATAGTAATTTTTGATGGAGACGTTTTCATAGCCACTTGGTTATTCAATTCTAGGAAAATCCAATTTTGTCGATTTGGTCGTTGAGATTTTTTCACTAATAGAATTTGCAACTTTACTTAATCAACTTGAGGGATTTTTATCCAGGTATTCAGTTCTTCGGCAGATACCCGGACAATTTTTCACATAATTTGATCAAAAAATCACTCTCAATTTTGAAGTTCCTTCATTCCGTGGAACCGCGAAGAATAAATTTCATAAAGGCTCCACTCAAGATTGATGGAGGCTGCATACGACCTCAAAGATATTTGCGTTCGGCACACTGGTAATACAATTTAAAGTTTGTAGCCCACATGAGCCTGTCTCGTTGCCATGGCAACACCCTAAGGGTAGGTACGCTAAATTTTGGGTAAACGCACAACGTGTGCGGATAAAGGAAGCGATTTTCCGAGGAGGTGAATATCATTAGCTGATACGTCGATCGTGTACGCTCTTCAAATTCCATTAGGTGAACAAGTATTTGGGCTGAAAATACAAGATTTGTGAGATATCAGAATGCTGATTGTTTGATGGTTTGAAGAGCACACGAAAAAGTAAAAGCTTTTTAAACTGAATTATTTTGAAGCTGCTGTGAAAAACTGCACACAAAATCATATGGTGGTTTGAGTGTTTTTTATGTACCTAGAACTACAACAAAAAAATATTTTCATTTTGGTAGTGTATTAAGAATATCAGTTAACTTACCTAACCTTTAACACAAGCTTTGTTTAGCTTTTTGCTAGGTGATGCTGTGCGAATGGTCAATATTTAATAGTTTTAATTAGGTCACAAGGATAACTGGCTATGGTTTTATTAGTGAGTTATCAATACTTATCAAACATAAAAATATTCATTCTTGTGCTAGATAACTTGGTAAAATTTTCTGTGCCAGCGTGATTGCGCAAAAGTAAACTAACAAAAATGCAAAACTCAGTTACACTGTTCCTATTTTTCATTTTTAGAAAAACTCAACATTGAATTGTTCGAATAAATCTCTAGCAGGCACAAAAAAAGAATCGCTCTCTACGACCTGCTCGTTTATTCACCCCCTTTATTTACAGGGGGATTTACCGATCCACCCTGGATTTCCCCGCACTATCTGTTGACGGGGACTACGTTACTTGATTTCGAATATATGTTTGCGTTTTGTGGGTTTGGAATACAGTTTTTGGTCAAAAATATTGAGCTTTAAGCAATGTTAGTGTGCGTTGTTTCCTAAACAAAAAAATCACATGAAAATCAAGTGTTTTTTAAAGGGTCATATAATTTTTTGTAGATCACAAAGAATAACAATTTTGTACTTTATTTAGACCTGATCATAACTATAAAGACAAGTAGGCGATTTCCACAACTATGTAAGCAACTTGGTATTGGTACCAGACAATCGAACAATTCAAAAAGTTTGAAACGTTCGAAAAATAGACCATAATCAAATTTAAATTTAAAACAAAATTTATGGATTAATGGACCCAACCTCAATTTATGTCTAAATTCCCGCCCACGTGAGGGCGTGGTGGAGAAGAGGCGATTTATCTAAATTAAACCGATTATTCTAACCCTTTCCCCGGATATGACGGAAAATAACACGTGGATGAACCTATTTTAATTTATTTCAATTTGAAGAAATTGTTTTGAAGGTAGTCTATTGTTTTTGTTAATTGTTTCAATCAGAATTAATCGTTGTGCTGGGAGGTAATTTAAATTTGTTTTGCCAAAATTGTGTTTGCAAGTGCAGCCATACATTTTCACAACATTCGATTTTGATTTGTTAATTTCACAAGAGGTCCATAAATTGTGAAATTAAACTAAGAATTCACAATTAAAGTCTTAAACTAAACCATTAGTAAGACATTTTCATAACGACCAAGATTAGATAGCATCACTAATATCAGTATTTTTAATGGACCATAATGTTATGTAGGTACTTATAATAAGTAGGTACCTTGGCATAGTTTTTAATTGATCATAATACCTATCTGAAAAACAGGTTATTTAAAAACATTTCACCCACTAACATCATCATCATCATCAACCTTGAATCAAACCCAGAATTAAACTCAACGAGTCCAAATCAGTTCCCGTTAACTTCACAAACAAAAAAGAGGACTACCATCCCATCTTTATTAACAACAAGCTCATCCCGTATGAAAATACGGCAAAATATTTGGGCATGACGCTTGACGCGAAGCTACGCTGGAAAGCTCACGAAAGACGAGCTGGAACTAAGATAGAAAATAATGTACTGGTTAATTGGAAGAAACTCCCCTGTAACAGTACGCAACAAAATCTTACTCTACAAACAAGTCCTTATGCCAGTATGGACCTACGGTATATAGCTCTGGGGCTGTACCAGAACGAACAATATCCAAATAATCCAGCAATTTTAGAATAAAGTACTGAGGTGAACGCCCCCTGGTATATCAGAAAATGACGACCTCCATCCACCGGGACCTTAACATCGAGTTCGTCGCTGAAGAAATCCAAAAATATGCAGAAGCTCATCAACTTAGGCTTCATCATCATGTCAACGTCGAGGCCATCCAGCTCCTTGCCAATACAGACCTAGTGAGAAGGCGCAAAAGGAAAAAAACCTTTCGAGTTAGTGTAGAGTAATAAATTAATACTAGTGAAATGAAGTGCAACAAACTAAAGAACACAAGAACAAAATGTCTTCCCATAAATCTTATAGGTACATAATATAGAGACAATAAGAAAGGTGTTAATTAACACGTTCTTAGAAAAAGCTATGCTAACAATTTAAGTTAATTTCAAATTACTCATTAGCCCACGTTGTGGCTAGATTGTAATCATACTAGGGCTCATTCTTTATAAGTAACTAATTAATGTGCACTGGATAGAAAAAATAAATAAAATCATCAACCTAGAGGTATATTACACAATACATTGCCCTATGCAAAAAAGAACAAAAGAAATCCTATTTATTGTAGCACAATTTTATTAATTAACTTATAAATCCATATTTTATCTTACAACATCACACTATGAATAAATTCGAAATTTTGTATGGGTGTATGGATGGATGTTTGTTACTTCTTCACGCCAAAACTACTGGACAGATCTGGCTGAAATTTTGCATACTGGTAATTCTAATCCTGGAATCAAACATAGGCTAGACATACTTTTAATCCCATAAATCAGTTCCCGTGAGATGAAAATCACCTTTTAACGTTTCCATAGGGACATCGCGTGCGAAGCCGCGGGGCGCAGCTAGTTAATTATAATGTAAATGAAATTACAACCAAATAAAATAAATAAATTAAAACTCGTATTTACAACAATAGGCCTGACTACTCAAAAATACTAATTAGTAAGTCAGCTACATTACCAGAAGATATTGGACACTTTTTTATCAATCAAAAAAAAAAAACAAATTAAAGCGCATCCAAGTTTGGGAGTGAGGGCTAGTGACGTCACACTTTTTACACTTTTTACTGAGCCGCGACGTCACGCGGAACTTTAACTGGCTACATCTTCATAATTTTTTGATTAATCGACAAAAGAAATACAAATAATCTAACTGACGGGCTTATTAGAATTTTTTAGTCGTCAGGCCAGTTAAGCTAACTGCAGATTGTTGCAATGCAAATACAATGTAAACATGGTTTTTTTTTCTCTGGATTTTAATTGGAGAGGAGCTAGGTTATAAATGGGATAGACATAATCATATCCAAATAAGCACAGTCTATGCTACTTGAATAAGGCCGATTCACGTAAAAAAGCGCCTTTTTTACAGTTTATTCATAAAAAAATGCCACTAAGAAAATGTCACATTATAAATAACTTCTCGCTTGTCAAATAAACAGTTCTGTATCTGCTGACGCATTATCTCGCAAGCAAAGGTTATCTACTAGAGACTTCCTTTACTGGTAAGACTAGTCATCGCCTGACCAGTAAAGGAACAATACACCACTACACGGTTCATTGTTGTGATGAAATGTATTGGAAATGCGCGTATTGTCACAGTTAATGTTACTCGCTGGTCTGTGGTGTATGTGTGGCGCCTACGACATGATCTCAGGTGATACCGTGCATCGGAAGATGGTGTTCCATCAACGAGTGAAGGATATAGCTATACCTTTTGTGAAGAGGATCAAAACACTCAGTTATACGGACCCGGATAAAAGAACAATCAAGGTACCTTCTTAATTGTATTATACATTCATTAAATTTTGATTTCATGATTATGGAATTACTCTCGAATGATAAAATGGGATTATTTACTCATCAGGGGATATCTCTGCATGTCCAGCAGTGGACTGGCAGTGTGCAGGTGGTAGTGCAGTGGCTGTTGATGATGAAATCCTAATGGACAAATTTAGTTGTAACATATTTATTTTTAACAAATTTATTTTTTAAATTGTCTTATTTATTTTTAACAAACTGAAATCCTATTAGACAAATTTAATTCTTGTAGGAAAATGCACGAAAATAAAATTTGACTCGTCAAAAAACGTGATAAACGCAAACATTTAAAATTATTTCAATGACAGCAGACGTGATGTCGGCAAATAAACAGATTTGCACTTTATGTATGACGTAATGTAAAACATCTGATATATTCTATTATAAGAACGAACGTCCGCTTTTGAAAATTTGCTTTTATATACATATCTACTACATAAATAACTAGTCTACCTTGTAAGTACCTGCAGCAAAAATATGGGTTCAAAGATCTAAAGCATATTCGTGGGGAGTCGTTTAAAAGGGATTAATAAAATAGATTTAAAAAAAAAATTGCCATAATAGTCAATTGCATTTCATTTGCAATCATCCTATTATTTACAAAATGTTTTATGAAGCTAATATATTCAGACAAATTAATCAATCAATACGTTGATAAGTCTCAATCACACATTTTTTGAGTCAAATTTGCATTTGATTTTTATTATGTTTACAGTTCATCATTTGAATGACAGACATATCTACAATCATTGTATATACAGAATAACTTCGGTATATTTCCGATAATCAATGACTAAAAGTAGACTATCTAACTTATCCAGTAAATTTTATTAATACCGCCAATTTTCCGTTGGATATAGATCGGAGACATTTTTAAGTTAATAATTATCATTGGAATGTTCTGTATTGCAGGGAGTAGCAGCAATAGACAACGATTTTTCTCATGCCAGTGCCAATATCACGGATGGTGGAGTCGGCTTCTCGCACGTCACTATCAGGATGAAGAGTCAAAGGCACCATCCATTGAACTTTGAAGTCGAGATATACATTTAGTAGAGAATACACTCCCAAATCATTGCAATGTATTTTCGTTGGACCAAAATTGTGAGGTTTTAAGTATAGTCTAGCCACGTGAGTTTTTCTTCTGATGGTTATATATAGCATTGAGAAAAATAAAAAGGATTCGTTATTAAAGGACTAAATTTACGAAACAAACATTTTACAAAAAAAAATAAGTAAAAGTTGTAAGGTTTCTTACTAATTAAATAGCTTTTTGTAGAGATACTCGTAGCAAAAGAAGTATTGGAATAAAACCTTAGTTTTCCTACTTGAAAAAGTAAGTACTTGGATATTTAAAAGGACAAATTATAAAAACGTCACCCAAAAGTGCCTGACGTCTATGAGTAAAGTCAGGAATTTGATAATTAACAAAAGTGGTTTGTTTTGCAATGTTGTTAAATGTTCGAAAGTTGTATGGTTTTAAGTTTCCGGGACAAGAAGTAGGTAATTCTTAATTAAATTCTTTGATTAAAAACCAGATGACATTGCAAAGTACTCCAATGTGTATCTATACTATTTCCAAAGAATCTTTTTTTGTAATAATGCACCACTATGAATTTCTTAAATTGTTGACTAGAGATTTTCAAATATAGAATGAAATCATCTCTTTTTGTTAAAATATACTTTGTCTATTTATATTTCGTGTTTAAGGCAGCTTGCTAGGTAGGTAAAAAAAACTATATACCTAAGCAAATAAAACTTAACGAATATAAACTAAGAGAACATAGGTACTCAATATGACCCGCCTAAAATTCTAAAAACACGAAAAACGCTAAAGAATTTAAGTGAAGACGAGTGGATATTCAACTATGGGCGACGACGATCCACTTGCGACGCCAGAGGTTGCGGGTTCGATTCTCGCCTCGGAAGAAATTTTGAACAAATGTTGATGTACATGTGATGTGAAAACATCATGTAATGTAACATGTAAAGGTATCATCATCATCAAGTTCATCTTCAGCCTATATTAGTCCACTGCTGGACATAGGCCTCCCCTAATGAGCGCCATAGCGTAAAGGTAATAAGCAATATTTATTTATGTTATGTTTTGTATTTCTATAGCTTCGTAAAAACTCTCTTAGCTTTGGAGTAAAAAACGCCGTGTAAATTGTCGAGCATTTTTTAATTTCTTTATTTATTACTTGAATTATTGCCATGGTTGCCTCAAAGAAAAACATACCTAGGTATTATGTACTGGCAAAATGTCTAGTCGATCCTATAGGTGACCATGTGAAGTCACGCCGAATTTGTTATTGTGTTCAATCTAATAACAGACATTGTTGCAATAGTTTTTGTAAACATGTTTATTGTTTTATACTTAATTTAATTATGATGTTAGTCACTTCGTTATACTCGTAGCTCGAGTAACTGTCATACAATATAATATACATATGTCATGTCAGTATATAATATTTTTTTAAAGTTGAGCAAATAAAGATGAATGTGCATGAGTGACTAGTTTTTTAGAATAAGTTTTATGTTATTTAGTACTTAAGTAATATGTAAGTTACCTATTCGTTATGTTTATTTTAAGTTAGACTTAATCAAAAGTTCAAAGTGAAAAAAAAGTGTTATGTTTGAATACTGGTTTTATTATAATCAATGTTGCTATAAATTAAATACCCAATTTTTTTCGCAATTTTTCAAAAACCAAGTAATGCAACAAGCTGAAAACAAATTCTGAACTAAATATGTACCTATCTTTTCGTTTATTTATGCAAAACTGTAATAACTACCTACAAACCGAACAACAACTTAAATTTACTATTATAAACTAAAGCTAAATTACTATTCTCGTGTAGTGACTGTGTCTTTTTTGAGAATAAATATCTTTAAACCTAAATATGCCTAGTTGCCATGTGTATTTTCCGCACGTAGTTCTGAATACATTTTTGGTTTGGACACATTTCGTTGATGTTAATTTCATGCTTGTCAGTCTTGGAACAATGGAGTCCCGATTTGGGATGTGGGTAAGACACAATATAATATATGGGGAAGTGTAAGGGTGACGAATTTTGTACCTACAAATGGCTTGTGAATTCCTTTCTGGTAGGCAATTAATTGAAATAAAAAGCAGTAGTAGGTACTTGAAAGTAATAATAAATCGTTAAGTGCGCACGGAGGCGAGGGTAAGGGGTTTTCAAAAAAAAAAAGTGTGTGCCTTAACATAAATTTACCTTTTTGAAATATTTGTCTGTATTTGTGCTATTAGATCTAGCTTTTATACCTCATTTCTTATTTGATAGTAGTTACTATTTATCAAGCTGTTTATAAGTAAAAAATTTACTTGTCCAAGTGCTTATTCTGTAAGACTTAAGAAATAAACGATTTGACTCTGCCTCTGACTCTGCTTTTGCACTTCATGGATTTTGGTCAACCGGAAGTATTCTATTTATTTTTTGTGCATTCCCTTAGAAACTGTATAATTTGCGGGCATAATCGACAATCACTTTCATTGCGTTGACATAGAATATTGATTTATACAACGGCAGAAGTTACTGATTTTAGTTTCAACACGATACCTACACGCCTTTCTTAGAAAAAAGTGGTTGAGAGACGGACAGACGGACAACAAAATGAAATTTATAAAAAATAATAATATAATTATTAATTAAAAATTTGGTGTTCCATTTTCGTTTTGAGGTACGGAATCTTTAAAATTTATAATCTTAGCACAGGCGAGTAGAAGATGATGTTGATTGTCAAGTTGTTCATAATGAATATAGAAATATGTTAACTTAAGACACCAAACGTCGAAGATTGCATCAACATGCAAATAGGTAAATATTAAATTGTACAAATTGCCTACCTAGTTGCTAAATATTTGCTGAATAAACCGTAATCAGAAAACAAATAAAGGGCATGTTATTTGCAAACTAGGTTAAACTTTTGCAACACAAAAAGTCTCTGACAAAGGTGTGGTGAACCTTTGCAATAAAAACACAATGTTTCATATTCATACATTTGTAAACAGGCTGGTATATACTTATAGCAAGGGATGCATGGATCTAAATAAAAACCGCGGACAATGCCTTCGCCCTGAATATTTATGGTTTCACTAGCTTTTGCCCGCGGCATCACACGCATTGTTTCTACGGAAAGGTGTTAAGATTAGTTCTATCACATTGGAACTGATTTGTAGTATATATTAGCCGTTGTGGTATTTTCACTCTAAAACTACCTATGGTTTATCCATCCAGCATGGAGCATGTTAGTAAATAAACCACGATACAAATAACAAAAACTCACTTGCTTGGCGTCGAGTTTCAGACATAATTGTAAGCAATTTTTATTGAAGGGAGGATCTAAAATCGACAAGTAATGTAAATTACGTATAAAAGGACGCGCCAACAAAGTGAATTTTAGGTTAAGTATGGGTGGTTTGTATACGTTTATGCCTCATTCAAAATGGACACCGTATAGATATAAATCTACGCAAATTTCAGCGCGATCGCCCGTTAAGTAGTTTTGGCGTGGGGAAGTAACAAACAAACATACATCCTTCCATCCATAAAAACTATGCATTTATTTAATAGGCTAGGCTTATTTAATACGGAAAAGAGATAATAATTATGAAAAGGAGACTTTTTCACATCTGGAAACATGGCATAAATGAAATGGCGCAAAAAAGGTGGTGTGAGTTGCAGTTTTTTTTTACGATTCGTCAAGTTCGTCAAGGTTTATGTTGACGAATCGTAAAGAAATACTGAGAAGATAGAGAAGAGAGTTCAAGCCAGATTCATGGGGTGAGTTGACGAACGACTCAAAACTGTGATGAGCATTTGCGCCACGCACGACACTTTTCTCTCGAACTCTACCGAGGTAGATCCTGTCTTATACTAGGTACAGAGTGGGGGCGAGAGCAAGCGAAGGTTAGCCAACGAACGCAAAAGAACCCATGTTGGATGTTGTCATTACAAAAGCAACCGAGCCCAAACGAAGGCCTTTGTTCCCCTTCGGCCGTTCTCCAGCAGCTGTCGTTATATCAAAGAAATATGGAACGAACGTAATGATCGTCGAATCCTATTAGTTTCCATTCGCTCGCTCCACAAAGTTGCTTCTAGCTCCGACCTGAAACGGCATAGTGCTGCTTTTTAACACCTGTAACACTATGCATGTTTGTTTCTGTTTTTTGTAGTAGGTACTTTACCTAAATTTATTTTTTGTACATATCTATTTTGTATTGAATCTTACCTACGTACTACATATACGTGTTCTGGATTCAAATAAATTTATTTTCTTTCTATGTACCTCTTTAACCAAACATACAATCGTCCTAACACATTGTTTGTTATAGCTACTAGTAGGTATGACGACGGCGTATATTTCATCAAAGCCGGAAGTAGCGGCCGGGGATAAACAAAAAGGGTGGTTTTTGCCCCACCGTTATTAATGTAATAACTGACACTTTGTTTTACGCGAGTTTCTACTTAGCTATATCTGAGGCTATATCGTGCAGGGAATAGAGGAAACAAACAGTAGGTTAAGAATCTCTTTAATTAAACAAAAGTTGAGATCACACAACATATAGTTCACTTAAAAATTTGTAAAGTATAAACTGTAAAATTATGTTATTTAAATTCACCCTAGCTTAATTTTTGCCGTTGACCATACAGTCATAAAATATAAATAAATATAAATTTATATATACAATGATCTATTATTGGGATACCAAATGGGATGAAACCGAAATCGGTAGAAATTGTAGAGTAAAAAACATTCCAAAAATGTTTTGACTTTGTCAGGACTTGAACTGAGTCAAAAATCTTTGGGACTTGGTGCTTACGCATAATAATAAAAACCTTTGGGTTTACCATTGATTTATTAAAAAGGGAAGATGAGGTACTGGTTTCTCGAAAGTGGCAACCTCAAATTGTGTAAAATTGTGTGCTCCCAACTCAGTCACCGTCTGACTGGCGGCATGGGCGGTCGTACTAGCGAGAAATATTGTTGTCTCGGTCTCACTTAGGTCTTAGGTACGTCTTTGCGTCTTTGTTGTTCTTTGTATTGCACAGGACTGGAAATATAACTGTGAGCGTATGTGTTTGCGTGTAGTTGTAAAACATGCCAATTTTTGAGTAAGCGCTGGGAGAACGTAACCTATCTTCCCTTTTTAATAAATCAATGTGGTTTACTTCACTCACTGGGTGCAAAAGTTACACTGTGCCCTTAGTTTGTTATGGCTTACGATAACTCGACCGCTGCAAACGCAAGATGGTTATGAATATTAAGATCCTAATTTGCTAGAAGCGGTTTACTTGCTACAAAAGTGTTAAAAATTAATTAGAAAAGCTCCAAGTTGCTGGTCCAGCCTTAATTGTAAAGTGTCTAAATGGGCAGTTTAGGTGGTATTTAGGGAAAGTTAAGGTAAGAGCAGCTTAAATATTTCTAAACTTATCCATTTCCATCACCTACTCATTCGAAGTTGGAATCGTATTTTTTTTAAATTCATTACAAAAAATGCATAGTGTAGGTTTCAAGGTTGCTATGGTACAAATATAATTTATTTGTACTAAAAAAACCTTGTGAAGTTTGGTAACACAGATATTTATCTTTTTGTAAGAAAATAGCTGATATTTCTGAGAATATACCACTACTACAAATATACCAGTTTTCCAGGCTAGCAAAACGTTTCTTAGAAAATGTCCTCGCCTATTTATTTTAAAACAAAAGGAAATGCGCCGTCACGCGACAGGAAAGCTTGCACGTCCGACGCAGGACTTCCCTGCAATCGCAGCGACTATCGTCTTCGTTCGATATCAGTCGACGTTTCCTACGTTCAGGAATTTCCAATAATACCCCTTCACCTCCCATCTACGAAACAATAGTTTATCGACAACCTTAACTTTGTAAAGATAAAGTTGAAAATTGTATGGAGATTGGAATGCTGCGCGAAAAAATAAAATTGCCAAGGCACTTTCACGATACTGGAGGTAAATTCAAAAGAGTTTCGCGTTTTCGAAGCCATGTTGTTACGGGCTAGGTACGGAGGTTAAGTCGAAGGCAGTAAAAGGAAATTGCTTCAGTAATGGAATTATTTTTCTTTAGCACTCGCAAAGGAAATTATGAACAGGAACGTTGAGTTTTCACGGGAGACGGTTAATCGGCTCGTTAAAGTGGAGATGACGTCAATTTATTGGTTTGCCGTTAAAAAACGAGAGAAAAATCCACAATAACGGTGCTTATGGGCATATATTGTACTATTTATATTCAATCTCCTTCTTATTAAGAACGTGCGTTGTATGCTATATGTATAATCACGAAAAACACCCGTTTCATATTGGGTTAACAAAACTGCTCTATCTTGGAGTTGACATCGGATTTCGTTAACACGCTAAGCTAATTGCCTGCGGGTCAGGACATCGATCAATCAGGATCTGTCGAGGCACCCGAACGGGCTAATTTGCTCGTTTGTTTTGCCCGTAAGCCCGCCGCGGCTTTACCGATTTACTGATAGATGTTTCATAAGGAGGATGTTTGACGATGATGGTAGTTAATACAAATAAAATTCAGGGTGTCACATAAAAACGTAACTGATCTGGGTGAGGAGGCTTATGAGTCTGTAGTTCTTGAGATAGGTTTTATCGCCTTTTTGTGCAAGATGGAGACGATCGTATTTTTCCATGCATAAGGTGTAAGTCCATTAGTTAAAACGGTGTTAAAAAGATTAGTCAGTGGCCTGCATATTGAAAAACCTCCTACCTGGAGCATTTGGACATAAACTTCATCTTCACTAGAAGTGTTTTATGTATTGTGGTTGTTTTTGTAATCAATGATATGGTTTCCTATTCCGAAGGACTTTTTATCATTTTAAAAATGGTATATCTTGAAATGCAAAGTCAAATCTTTTACTACGGCCGTGACATAGCGGCATAAGTTCATGACGCTTTATCGAAAACATCGATTTTAAAACAGACTTGGTCTGTTCGTGCGTTCGACGCAATTATGCGGATTTATTATTCACTGTACACAAGTTGAGTTTGATAGAGAATGATGAGATGGTTGATGGTGAAGCTTCGAATAAAGAATGACACGTTTAGTGGTAGGTATATGGTCACCCTGTTTCTAAATATATTAATAACCTAGCATATCGGTATCCTAAGTGACCAAATATTTTGAGAGCTGAAACAAACATTTTTAGTTTTCAGTTTTTACCAACAGGATATTAGCCAGGTGGGACGATCTGTGAAAGACAAATGCTGGATGGAGTAAGGTGAAGACAGGGCACCACCACGGCACTTATTAGGGGACGTCTACCTATTACCAGTACAAACTGATGATGATAAAAGGAGTAAGAGTAGACATAGTCAGAGTTAGAGTCAAACTGTTTGTTTATTTCTTTAGACTTACAAAATAAGCACTTAGACAAGTTTTTTTGTACTACATAAACAGTTTGTTAATTCGTTATTAATATAAAATAAGAAATAAGGTGCAATTGACTCTAATTCACTTTAAAAAATGTTTCACTAGCGGAAGAAGTGAAAAAGAAACCGTACTAGTACACATAAATATAGCAGACTAGCTGCGCCCCGCGGCTTCACACGCGTTGTTCCTATGGAAACATTAAAAGGTGATTTTCATCCCACGGGAACAGATTTATGGAATAAAAAGTAGCCTATGTTTTATTCCAATATTAGAATTACCTATATGCAAAATTTCAGACAGATCCGTTCAGTAGTTTTGGCGTGAAGAGGTAACAAACATCCATCCATACATCCATCCAAACATTCGCCTATTAGTGTGATAAAAATATTGCTAGATAATTCGTTGCCTATAAAATGACGAATCGAAAATTGGTGATTCGCTACCGGAACCTATGATGTCTGAGCACGCAAACCTGGGAGATGGAGGTCGTAAAATAGTTATTACTCCCCGGTTGTACTCGTACCTGTTTGTACAGTTCGCAAACTCTCCCGATTCAGTTTCGATAGCTAGCGATGCCTTTATAAGCAGTCTTTGTAAGTTTAAAGTTTTATGGGATTCTGTTGGGTTTTCTGGATAACTTTTCGTATTGTATTGAAATTTTGTGAGCTGGATTAAAGAAGTTTGTTACAGTTGAGTTCCCAATGGAATTGTATTTGTTTTAATTGTGGATTAAACTTCTTCCTTTCTTTAACAATCCGGCCTAACCTTTCTACAGTTTTTCTGCAGAATTCTATGTATAATAAAAAACCTAACCATAACACAAGCTCTGCCTAGCTTTGAGGCTAGGTGATGCTGAGTGAATTGTTCAGCCTTATTTATTTATATCCATCTGTTAATTTACGCCCTCATAGTCAGCTACAGACCAACAATGTTCCGAATTCATTCCACATAGTAACTGATAACTACAGCAATAACAATATCTCCCGATAACTAACGTGCAATATCCCATTGGTAGCAACATCACGAAGCTCTTTGAGCAACTTGACGAAGGCTTTCGGCAAGGGAAAGTTAACCAGAACGTCTTACACATACAAATTAAAGGAAATGGCTTTCCGGAAGTTAGGGTAATACCTTAGGGAGGTATTTTTTTCTCCTCTGGGGTAACAAATTGTCTAGACGTATTGTAAACTTACGGCAGCTAGTTATTTGTAAATGATTAAAACAATTTAGAAGTAGTACGAGTATTAAGTTTTGAAACAGTTGAGCTATCAACAAATAATTCTGCTGAAAATACACATTAGTGTAGATGCACAATAAGGCGCTGCGTCGGCCGCATCTTCGCTTTCCACCAGGCGAGATCGCGGTCAAACAAAGGTCTATTTACCGTAAAAAAATAAAAATAACAAAAAAACTTTACAATAGGGAGAAGGGCGAAGTCGTCCCTTTGCCTGCAGTTGGACATTACGCTGTTTTTTTATAAATAAATAATAATTCATAATAAAATAGTAGGTAGGTATGTAGGTGTACTGAAATGAAAATAATAATGATAAAATAATACCATGACACTTCATTCAGACAGCCTCTTCTGAAAAGTTCAACTGAAAGTTCAACTAGTTGAACTAATTGTAATTTTTTTCCGATTAGTTCAACTTTGTAACCACTTTGTGAAAGTTGAACAAAATGGAATATTTTTCCAGAAAGTTCAACTGAAAGAAAATATATACCTAACCTCAACAAACTTAAACTATGTTTGTTGAGGTGTGAAAAGAGAAGTGGGAGAGCAATTAGAAATAATAAAATAAAATACTTTTATCTATCTTTTTTACAACCAAAATAATAGACATTGAAAACTTTATAGTTTCTATAAAAAAAATAATGAAGTAGGTAAATTTGTAAAACACGGTCTTTCTTGAGATTATGCTTCAGGTACCAACCAATTATATGGATATCTGTCATCATAGTAGCAGTCTTAGAACTAGGGGTACCTACCTACCCAAAGATTGCCTGTTTGACCTGCTCAGCGCTATCCACATCCAACCGTTTCCGGTTTCTGTGAAATGCCCAAGTAGGTAAGAACCTACTTAATTTTCTCCACAAATCGATACCATTAAATCCCTAGAAAGGCAAACACAGAAAACGAAGTGGTTCGAGGTAGCTTTTCGCCGCGGCAGCGCGGCGTTGCGTGCAAGGGTCGCAGTCGGCAGGGGTCGAAGCCTCGTAAAATTGCACCGGACTGGGGGGAAAACGTCTTGAGACGCCGTGCATTCTTATAAGGATTGAATAGGTAAGGAATTCAGACAAATCACTGTTTATGTATTAAGTTTTGCAAAATAGTTTAAGTATTATTATGTATACTATGGTACTTATTATAAATACTTAGTATAAAGTAATTTTGTCTTGTAATTTTGTATAAATGCAAAATATTTAATTAGGTCCTTAACTAGTTCCAGCTAAAGATCAATTTATTAATAATGTGTACCTATTTTAAGTAAATTGGCAAATAAATCATTTTGTATTTTTGTATTTTTTGTATTTTGTATTAATTGTATTCGTAGCCTGTTTTCGTAGCACTCGCTACGGCGCGTAGCACCTACGTAGCGGATCAAGTTTTCGTAGCGTTCTGCTACGGCGCTTGTTGTTGCAACGTCGTCGCGTCGTCGTCGTCGCGTCGCATCAATTTTTATAATAATATACTTGGTGGATATACCCTCCACTCGTACTAAGCGATTTTCCTTCTACCTTCATCATCAGCACCAGCACCAGCACCGCTAAGGAATGGAACTCGGTTTCTGCTTCTACTTTGACAAGGGTGAATAGGTGTCTTCTAGACCTTCGTGACATCATGACACACCGCATCTTCCCTTTCCGTAAGGTGAGATTGCAGTCAAACAATCCAGTCCAGTAAACAAAAAAAAAACAACTGATATGCTTTTCTTCTTCTAGCAGACAGATTTTTTCAGAAAATGTATGTTTCTGTCATTGTCTGCGATTTGTCTGATTTTTCCTTACTTTGTATATACTACATCGCCAAGAAATCAACCCGGACTTACAGTCGTCTAGGGTGCCAGGATCATAAAACTACTTCCCCTTCGTTGGTGGAATATTGTGAAGTTATTTCGAATGACAACGTTGGTTTTCTTGTGTTTGGAAATAGCTTAGGCACCTGAATTTCTATAAAATTTGTATGTGGATAAAATTTGTGTGGTGGTGTTGAGGTCTTTAGCTCTTCAGACCAACGCTGTATTTGGTACCCAGAGCAGCAAAAACGTATTTTGCGTTTTCATAATAATTTATGATATTGTAAATTGCACGTACCTACCGTAGGTATATACACTTGGCATTCGCTACCGCTCTGGGTACCGAATACCGCGTACTAGACCTGAATAGGCCGTCAGTCAGTGAAATCTATGGTTTGTACGATCTATTAAATCTAATATTGAAATGCTCTTATTTTTCCTTAACCTCAACCTCAAAGGCCTGTATTGGTCCACTGCTGGACGCAATCCCCCCCCTAATAAGCGCCTTGTTGGCGTTTATCTAATGGGGGGTAATGCTCTTGTATCTAAGATTAGGTAATCTTGTAAAACCACCATCCAGACACTAGCTTCTGCTTCATCATCATCAGCTCAGTTCTGATCCCACTGCTGGGAGCAGAACTGAGCTGCTCCCAGATAAAGGCAGCTCTGTAATGTGCTATTATTTTCTTACTTTCTGTTTTATTGGTAAGTTTGTGTAATTTTCAGTTTTCGAATCCAACTGCGATGTATTTCCCTCGAGACTGTTATTTAACATGGAACTGAAAATTACACGGTTAAATTGGTAAATGTTTTCTTTGTATTTAATTTTAATTTGTGTGTAATGTTTTAATATTTATAATTGTAATTGATGGACATAGTCTGAATAAATAAACTTTTTATTTTATTTATTTATTTAATGCATTGAATTAATTCAGTGGTTATGCATTAAAAGTTAACTGCGTTTGTTAAGTTTTATGAACCTGTAGACTTTTATGTAGATAATAATAAGTTTCTCGGTAGAGCTCTGTATACTTTTTGCGTGAATGAATCTACTAAAGTAAATTTTGATGTAAGTGAATAATATCAGGTAACATAATAGATTCAGGCGTTACTTTGCGGAAATCCAATGTAAATATTTTTATACTGATATTGAAATATAAGGTAAACAATTAAATTTTTACCTACGTATCATAATTATTAAATAATTTTAATCGCATCTTAGGCTTTATCTTCCACCTCCATCAATGGCACCATCAATGGCACATTAACATTTTAATTGTCAAACATTTGAACATTATAACAAATCTTCGCTAATTACCTACTTAGAACTAGTAATTACTACGCCATTTACATTAATTACCAGATCTTTTGAGAGAACGAGTTTGTAATCGAGCAAACTTACACCCACTTAGGTACCTACTTCTACTTCTACTTGGTGTTCTGAGCAAGCGGGTTTGGTCGTCAAACTAGGCCTGGATCTCAGTACCTACTCACCTCCTTGGTAAAAAAGTAGGTATTCTTTTTTGTTCTTTGTTTCTTAAATTTTATTTTATTAATTGCATTCATGTCCATTAAAAGTTGGTAATAATTTTTAGGTAGAATCTACATGAACCCTGTCAGGTCATTGCAACTTTCTGAGTGAGAGTTCTTATGTATTAAATTTAGTAGGTTGGTACTAGCTTACAATTTATACAAATTATTCATTTAGTCATTATTTTTTTCTAGTTAAGTTGCGATGAAGAGAAATAGTGATGTGGACCTGTCGAGTCGAAAATGTCGAGCATAACGAAAGCTTCGATATTAATCCAGCTGACAGATTACGTGTCTTAAAATATTGCATTCAGTTAAAGAAACTAAAAATAAACGCGTAGACGGAGTATATCTGACACACTTCTGCACCAATTTATCAAAAGCATCGTAAAGGTATAAATGCACAGTAAAGTAAAGTTTGGTAGGAAATAAAAAGGTAAAGATCTAACGGTTCTCATTTCTCAAACCGACATAGAATGAAGTGTGGGCGGTAAAATCCATGAGGTTTCCGTATTCTAAATTATCTTGGCTGTAGATAAATTAAGCAATGTGACATTTGTTGCCTTTTTCATGTGAATTTTATTTTTATTTGTCTGGAAGAACAAATTGTTATTCGAAATGAACTTCGCAGCGAGGTAGTGAGTAAAATCTTAGTAGAAGGCGTAAGAAAGTATATTTATAATCGTTCTTATTGTATTCTATTGTGTGCCTAGCAGGATCTATAGTGATAATATAGAATATAATAATGATAAATTATTTTGACGATTGACTAATCATTCATAAATCGCAGGTAGGTATTTAAAAAAAGTTTGATTCAGGTGTTCGATTATGAACTGAAGGCATAATGTGTTGAGTTCCAGAGAGCGAAAGTAAGCCTGTATAACAGACGTCATTGAAGTCGGACGTTTTATGGTAAATAAAAAGTTTTACTTTCTTTACTTATCAACTACTTCACCTGCAATATAATCTTGATAGGTGTTCCAAAGAATGGAAAAAATTTTATACTCTCTTAGGAATATTATAGTGTCACTTCTAATTAATAAATGCTTTGGAACTTTTTAGATATTCTTCCACGCCCGTCATCTTTTAGGGCGGGACATCATCACAGTTAATTATGGTTATTTTAAAACGTTTTAGAACTGTTTTAGAATAAAAGACGCGCCATGAATTTATAATGAAGTTTGTAAATTAATATTTGATTTTGATTTGAAAGACGGTTCTTTTAAATTGTAACGTTTATGAGTTGAGAATTATGGATTTAAAATGTAGACATTAATGAGTTTCTCGGTAGAGCTCTGGTGAACGTGATATAAGTAGGTACCTATACAGAAACGCGAAATACATACCTATACAGATAAAGAAAGGTACTGATTTCATTCGCGTTTAGTAACTAGAAATCTACTAAAGTGAACAAAGTATTGTACAAAATTTTAAAACAACTTTTGCCACTAAAACTTTTAAAACTCGGTAGTTACCGTAGTCCGGAAAAGTCATGGCCATCTATGGCCAGCTACAATTCGTAGACCATTCGAAAAAAAGGTTTCCCAATATTTTTAGTAAAGTGCCTCAGGCCTAGCCAAATGTTTTCTACCCCTGCTATTCTAGGTAGGCACAACCTTTGCCCCGCAGGCAATGAAACTAGATACTGTACTGACCATAAAACATTTTCTCGAAACGATTTTTCCCATACTAAAGTACCTTTCCAAGCTTTCCACACCGAGGTAGGTTCTTAGCGCTAGGTATCATCCTCAAGGAAAACGTGTGAAAATGCCACAGGAAAAAGACCGCTCGTTACAAATGATTTATGTTTCGCCGTATAAAAACATGCTTCTTAACGCGTTTCGGCGCTAAGGTCCTCTGAAAGAAAAAGTGCTCTATAACTTTAGCAATATGTTTTCTACTGACCGCCCAATTTATCTACTAAGAATTATTACTTGGTTGAAAGGAAGTTGAGGTGGATATATGGCGTCGTTTACCAAACCGATAATTTGCCAAGGCGTTTCAAGAAAATGGTCAGATTATTTTGCCTTTGTTAATACCGGCCAAGTCGGCCAATATATCTTCTCTATTGACCAATTGGTCAATGCTGACGCAGCGCACCAACATTGCCATACAGCGGTGCATTGCAGTTAGCATCTTGAGAACGCTTCCGAGTGGTATTGATATTGTCATTCGTATGTGTCAATTCAGCTACCCTAAGGCCACTTTTGTGTCATGTGTCAGATACAAGCTACCGATGAATATTTTATTTCTATAGAACCAGTATGAAATCATCCACTCCCTGCGCATACGTGTGTCCAGTTGCCCCCACTCCAAACATACAAGTGTTCGGTGTGCCGTGTGGGCCACAAAAAGTGTCTACGTTTGCGCAGCGCACAGTGGGACATTTTGAATAAAAAGCTGGCCAAAAGTCGAAATCATAAATTTAGACAAAATCCACTGCAACTGTCTTTTTTTAACAGCATAATAACCGGTCCACACGTTTACCGGCGCGGCAAAGCGCTCCCCACTTTCATCTTGCCACACAGTCAGTCGGAACTTGATGATTCATGAAACCGCACGTCATTGTTCTCAGCGTTAATTTTTTCGTTACAAATATCGTAAATGTTTTGAGTTAATTGTTAGTGAAGTGGAGATCCAACTTTTATGGAGATGGAAGGGGAAGGTATGTTCAATGATTTAAAGTATATTTTACTAAACTAGTACCCTCAAATAATAATATAAAATGCTTTATTTAGAAGTAACAAAATTTATCGTTTATTTTTGGTAACTATTTTAAAGATTAGTGTTTTTGTACATAAGTTTGCCAAAGTTGGGTTACGAATCCTAAATTATAATAAAATATAGCCTCTCCCTAATAGAATAATGAATAAAAACCATCCGCGAATTTCCGCCTTTTTGATTACCATGACTTAAAAATAAACACATTATCTTCGAATTTTTGTTTTTTTTTTTTAATTTTACGTTTTGTTACAGAATCTTTTGAACATTCTAAGGAAATTACTAGAAAAAAATTATACGAAATTCTAAGATAATGCCCAAATAAAAGGATCGATGACAAGTTTAAATTTGTTGAGACAACACTTCAAAAAAGAACTAAATGTCCTGATTCTGAACAAGTCAATTTAAGACGAGCCTTGAAAGATTTTAAGTGCGGTTTTAAGAAAAGGTGGACAGCTGCGAGCAATAAACATGAACGTTTTTTAACAAAAAATGAACAATGGCTTAACAGCTCCATAAACCTTCCCACTTGGAGTGGCGACAAACCGGGACGGCCAATAAAAGAATTTGCACAAGCAAGTGACCGGAGTAAGCGAAGAGAGACAAAAGATTTGAGGGAACAGGTACCTGCCGAAGAGTTAACCTATGCAGCCCGGATGAGTCAACATGCTAGTGGAAAAACTGTCGATTTTTCGCAGATCCCGACACAGCTTCTAGAATCATCACCGGGATTGACAAAAGCCTAATTCAAAAATTTAAAGTGATTCTAGAAGCAATTTCGAGTGGCCACCAAATTGACTTGGTAAAATTTACAGCTTATACAAACAAAACTGCTAAATTATATGTTCAACTTTACGGTTGGCATCCCATGTCTCCTACGATACATAAAATCTTAATGCATGGGGCCACTGTCATTGCACACTTTCTTCTACCAATTGGGCACCTCTCAGAAGAAGCTGCTGAAGCAAGAAACAAGCACTTTAGACTGTACAGACAGAACTTCGCTCGTAAACATTCGAGAGTGATGTGCAATAGAGATGTATTAAATAGACTTTTATTAAGTTCAGACCCATTTCTAAGCAGCATTCGATCACGTCCGCCTAGAAGCAGGAAGTCATTTTCATCAGAAACACTGACCCTACTGATACCTGAAAGCCAAGGTGGTTCTGAAAACGAGAATAGCGAAGGGGATGATGTAATTGATGAGGATGAAGCAGACACGGAGATTTAATTTTAAGCTTAATAATAATGACGATGGTGATTATGATGATGATGATGATGTTAATTATTGATTATACATTCATTAATACCTAAAATTGTTTTTTTAGTATGTTTACCTTAATAAAGCCCTTAAAATAATTTTGGCCAGCTTTTTATTCAAAATGTCCCACTGTGCGACGGTGTATCACGAAGGTCTAGAGTCTAGAAGATACCTATTCACCCTTGTCTTGAAGAGACCCAAGTAAAATACCTACTTATAAAATTGCTAATACGTAAAGGCTTTTTTTGTCATGGATGCGTGCTCCCACTTATAGTATTTTTTTCTGTATCTTAACAAGCAATGTATGAGGACTAAATTAATAAAATAGTAAAATTGTAAGCCATTTATTTTTGCCTCAACCTCAACAGCCTATATATTTGATCCACTGCTGGACGCTAGGCCTCCCCCTGTTAAGCGCCTTTATTGGCTGTTTTCTCATGCCCATAATTCCCACGCAGGGCATGCTGGTTGGGGATTGCAGTTTGGTGACAGAATTGTTCGTCAGGAGGCGCTGCTGCCCGCCCCCGGTAAATATCCCTAAGTCGCCTATTACGACACCCGCGGGAAGAGTAGGGGTTGTGCAAATTCTATGCCGCCGACACCACACAGCGATTATTATTTATTTAGGCGATATTTATTTTTATACCTAAGAACTATTGCTCAGAATTTTACAACGCTGCTCTTAAGGAGTTCACGTAGATTATACCTAAAATGTTAACACCTTTCAATGGACATGAATCCAATAATAAATAAACAATCTTTAGTTGGGTGTTCCAGTAGATACGTACGAATTTTCAGGACAATTCCCCACTCTCAACGTGAATTCTCCATAATCAGCAGCCCGCGGCCTCGGTGCTTTGTTCAGACTCCGCCGTGAAACATAGCTGCAATACATACGACTAACAGCTGTTTATTTTCTCACGAGGACTGCAGGCTCGGATTTAACAGATTCAGATCTACGGAGTATTTTTTCGGCTTGAGGTTCTATTTTATTTAAATGTCGTTTTCAGTAAGTGCTAGCGTAAAACTCAAAATCAAAGTGCGTTGGTTTCTTTAGACCTTACATGACTCTTAGATGTGTACGAGTAGGTAGTACATACCAACCTCCCTACATGTATACATAGACACAACTTAATATGAACTTATAATGTGCATTTAATAGTAGGTATTTTAAGATTGGCGCAAGAGTAGGTAAAACCAGGTTGTAACGTTGACTTTCGTAGTGCTACGAAGGAACTACGCCGTAGCACTTTATTAGGTTTCCAATAAAAACATTAGGTATGTAACTAATTGGCAAGTCAAATACTTAAGTTATATACTCACCCACATGGAACAACCACTTATTACGTCCCCTAGATGTGGACACATTTAAAATTCCATTTCCTACCTTAACAGTGCTAGTGCAAAAGTTTAAAATTGAGAATGTGCAGATAAAAACACAAGATAGTTACCTACGTACCTACGTAGGTAAGCAGCTATAAGTACCTACCTAATTCAGCTAGTCTCAGATGAGATTGACTTGATTTTAATTTTGTTTATGTGAACCTCAAGCCACTCTCTCTTGTGTTGTAGGTATCTAACTTGTATGAAGCGAAAATAAGATACCTACTTATATATATCTACCAATGCGTGGGCATGCAGATTTCTTAAACAAATCTGCATGTAGGTGCGCTATCAAAACTTCAAGTGGAAATATAGTGTAAAAGCTTAGCTTCATAGCGCCATCTAGCAGTCATAGGAAGAAACTAATCACACAGACTTTTCATCTGTACGCTTCCAACTACACCCAAATCCGTCCAGTACGAAGCTCTAGTCAGTAACTCTTGTTAGTTCTGGAGCTTTGGTGCAGATGTCGCTGTTGTTTTATAATTATAACAAATCCGATATAATATACTCGTAAATGGCGTTTTCAATTGTTAGGTAGATAAACAAGTAGACTTTTATTTCATTATTTTTATCAATGTGATAGATGTTCTTTTGTTCTTAAATAATTATGTGGACAACTAAATAGGACGTCATGATTTTCTCCAGCGTCGCATATCATACGAGGTAGGTATTACCAGGTAAAAAATAAACACAGAAATACATTTTCCAAAGATTTACTAATACCAAATCATCTTAAACACACATTAAAACAGACATAATATGCACAATCTCACTTAACTAACAATATAAAAAAGTATTTCTCTATTTATTTGTTTTTGGAAAACAATTACATTTTGTAAGAATTTGTTTCTCTGTTAAAAGTAATACTTTAGTGATATAATATGTTTTATAAATATTTACAAGTTAATGTAAGGCACTGCTTGCCGTATAAAGATTAATAAGTACAAATTAATAATAAAAACAAAGATATTAAGGTCTGTCTGCTGATGGCACTAGGCATGTTTCAAGAAACATTAGGTATTTGTGGAACACAAAAGTTTACTATCTCTAAGCAGACATTAAATATTTGTACGTTATTTAATTCATTTTAATCACAATATTAATAAACAGTAAAATTTTAGTTTGTATCAAAGTTTATGGCATATTGTTTTATTAAATGCTTTTATTTTAGACATGAAAGTTTTGTCAAAGATTTTTATCAGGTAGGTAAAGTATTTCATTCAATAGATATTGCCTTTATTATAACTTTTGCAGGCAGACAAACTGCCAGTTATTAATTAAGTATCACGAACAACCGGATCTCAATTAAATGCCTGTTTCCAATTCAAAGTTGCATATATGAAGTAGGTACCTAGGTATTGTTGTTTTGAAGGATTTTTCTTATTTTGTGCACTCAGTTGATAACATGGAAAATTAAGTACGTATAGTGCAATAATTTATGAATGGACGGAGCGGTGACAACAAAACTAACAAAGCTGTCGAGCAATTAAAAATTTAAACATTTTTAAAAGGATTTTCCTTTTAAGACACCGATTACATATACGCGAATGCCTTTAAGTAGGTAGGTATAACAAAAGCCAAAAATATTAAAAAGAAATGATTTGAACAATTATTTTCCAAAAGAAATCATAGTTCTGCCGGTACTTATAATCTCAATATCAGATCTCTAACTATAACATATTTTTTTATATTTTTATATCCTCTGTTCATGATTTAATTCGAGATTTTTTATAAGTAAAAATAATTAGAAATAACAATTAAATTTCTATTGCACTAAAATATATGTTACTCGATAATTATTGCTCTTCACTACAATAAAATCTTACACAACAACTTAAAACGTAATCGCCCTAGTTACGAAATCTATCAAAACGTTGTATAAATCTGAGATTTCAATTCAACAAAATGGAACAGCGTTATTCCAGATCTTTACTGATATCTGAGAATCAACTTTGAGATTCCCTTCGAGATAGTAACAAAGGCACTTAAACATTGAAATGCTCGCCGAAATTAAAGAAAACACTAAAAAGTAACTAAGCAAACATTTGGACATTAAATTCCTTAAATAAGTATAATGATACAGACGAAGATAAAGATAATATTTTAGAAAAGTTAACAATAATTTAATCTCTTCTAACTTACCTACTTGTTATAAAGCAATCAACAATAGAACCACATAAGTGAGAACATTGTACATTATAATAAGGCACTTGGATGCACAACATATTCATAATGGTTACATAACTATATATAAAGCACTAAAAGTAAATACGCTATAAATATATTCTCAAAAGAAATAAAAATTCATACACTTATTGACCGATTTCAAGTGGTTTCAAAAGGAAGACATAGACAATTTTGATAATAAATTTGTAGAAAAACAGCGTCAAAATTCACTATAACATACAAGTCTTTGGTTTTAAATATTATGTAAAAATTCCAAAGATACGATTTGGGTCAATAAGTATACGAATAACAACCTATCTATGATTATTACTTCGTTATCAGTCCAATATCAATATTGTTTTGCGAAGCTAATTTTTATTATTTCGAAGATACTTACTTTGATGCCGCCATCTTGATCATGGTGACTTCCCCGATGACGAATTTGAGTATAAACGCACTGAACAAATTATTTTTGTTCTTTTTTGAGTAGAATTTCCATATATCACTTAATTATGTCAATTTTAAGACTCATAGAAAGCTTTATTAAAACAGCAGCGCAAGAGTATTAATGTCTTACCGTTGTAGTTAATTAAATAAAGAGAAAAGAGTTAGAAAATAACAGCTTCGCTGCAGTCTTGATGAAGCTTCAAGCTAGTCCAGATAATATTGTTTCTAGAGAAACTACGGCGTTAAATTCAATGGTTAAGAAAACAAATAAGGATATTGTTCAAGATAATTCAAGTTTTAAATCTTTTCATACAGAGAAAACATAATAGTGATGAATTGAACGCCGCATAATAAAATAAAAGGAATATGGGATCCTAAACACTCGTGCTAACAACAATACGATCAAGCGACAACAGAAATACAAAGTTACAATAGTAAATATAGTCGATGGCGTGTGCCATTTGAATAATAATATCAAAAAAAATGTTAATAAAGTTCATCTTGTTATAAACATAACAGGCATATAAATTGTTAATAGTTAGACTATTATAATACATAGTATATTGTTAAAGTGTGAGGCCCAACAGCTATAGCTACATGGTGGTCGATGTTCCGATGAGAGTGTTACGCTGACTTAGGGTCGGTCGGCCGCGGCGCCCGTCGTCTGTTAGTGCTGCGGCGCCGTTAGCACTCACCTAGCCGAGTTAACGAGAAGAGAGAAAAACAGAATGTTAGTATCGATCGAAATGTCATGGTCCGAATACACGCTACTATCGCGAGGTGGTTTGCTGCTTAGGATGCTGCACGTGCTACCGAATGCATACACCTATCGCGAGATATTGTAGCAAGACTAGCAAAGATGACCCGGAAATAGAAAATTATGGAAACATTCATGCTTGTTGATACAAATGAGTTGAAACTAGCTTAGTTTAAGACCTTAAAATCCTTACATTAACAATTTCAAACTACGGAAACGAAAATAACCTTAGACCTAATTGGGATACCTACATCTACCAATACATTATTAAACTGAATTTAACTCATTGTATAGGATAATGTAAGTCTTTGCATTGCAGGGTTGGGAACAGTAGCACATGCAGCTTCAACGTAAGCAGTAAACCAAATTCTCAAATCGATACGACTCGTGTACGGAAATTTATAATATGTAATATAAAAACAAATCTTACAAAGGGAGTCTATTAGGCATTCGTGCCGCGACATCTTGTGGCCCAGTTAATAATTATACGGGTACTTTTATTAGTTTACGCAGTTAATGGTTGAAAAATGTTAAGTCAATTTAGTATGATAATGATAAGTCTACAATATAGGATTAAATGCCCAATAGTTCCCAAATGAGCGATACTTGAGACATAACAACAATAAAGTTGGTAATGCATCAAGTATGACTCACACAAACAAGCATAATAATTTTTATCACTTATGTATAACCATAGCACCCAGATGCAAGTATGTAAGTTACTCAACACATCTGTAAAATCTCATGTTTATCGTAAATGGTAGCATTCTCATATATGTTAATCTGTGAACGTATGTCATTACATATTTGCATGTTAGTGACTCATATAATATAAATACATAGTTACAGATAATCTGCAAGTGACAATAGCAGTTATGAAAGTGCACTTAATAATTAAATTATTCAACAAACGGGAACTTGGCCTTGTGGAGTTGCATTTGTTAGTCGTGTGAGGCTACAATGACTGCACGTCATCAACTTTATCGACTCATTATAATTATCACAAATTACATTACTTTATCGCGAATCTATCGAAGAAATAAAAATCTTAATTAAAATTCAGACAATTTATTGCATAGGTATATCTCTGAAAATGCATTTATTTAAACACAATCATCAACGGAAATAATTTTCACAAATAAATCTTCTTATATTCAACTTGTATAGCATTTAAATATAAATATTTAACTTCATATAAAGCGTGAAATACGTAACTGGCAACAGATAGCCATCATTAAATCCACAAGGGCACAAGTGCAAATTATCCTAGAAATAACCACTTTCTAATAAGAAAGATAAAAATATAATCTAAGGCAAATAATAAAAAACAACTAGCTTAAAATTTCAAAAAATCTTACACTGACTAATAGAAAGTTGTGATGATAGATGAAAAATATATCAAGTCAAAGGAGGGGCATTATGTTTAATACTGGATTGATGGCACAAAATCAGAATGCGCTTTCCTTTGACTAATACTGAACGAGACACAGGAAAGAAGGATCTCACAACCAAATTGTAGCACCTTAAGGGTCAGAAAACACGGTCAGAAAATATTGAACTCTACAGACAACAATGAAATCTTTGAGAATCTTACTGAACAGAAAGTCAATCCTTCTTCCCTAAACAATAAAAACGATACCCGAAATGCTCATCTGAACGAACATGTTGCGATTCAATTTTGTAAAGACATCAATAATAATAAATGTAATTGCATATTTTTTCCGAACAAAGAGAAGACTTAGTAAATCGCGGGTAAATTAATGCATCTTATCACAACATGTAACAGATCTAAAAATCTATAAAAAAAGAAGTATAAAAATCACAGTTTAAAATTATGCAGTGTCACTTCAGATTGGGTATGAAGAACGATGGGTAAATACATCAGACCCTCATACTAGACTAAATCGAAAACTAATAAGTACATAATAAATAGAAATGACACAGAGAGACAATTAAGCAAAGGCATTCGCGCATACTTATGGTGGATATCACTCTAATTACTGAACAATACTGAGATTCGAACCAAATGAAATGGAATAAGAAATTACAATGATATTCATCGTAAGTATGCGTGCATGCGCGCTTCTCACCTTGTTAACAAAATGGCGGCGTGAGATTTTGCAGGGTTTAAGGCGCCGGTAAGGCAGTGCGTTGGTAAGGGTGCTCCCTCACCTGCGGCAACCGACCCGCTCTCCTCACGACACCTAGCGGCACACGTAAATTAAAATTCTGTGTCTCGGCAGAACATTAAAAGCATCCAAGAACCTAGACTTGCATCTGAGGAAGACGCAAACAAATATTTATAGGCTGAAGTTATATAAATGCTGTATATCAAATTTAATCTCAACAGAAAGGTAAAACAAAATATTTTTTAATAATCTAATGCCAACTCGTCAATTATCTAAAACTTTACTCCAAAAACTCAACTGCTGCTTTTGGCAAGTAAACACTAACTATTATTATGCTTAATTCTACTGATCTATTTCCTATTTTATTGCTTTGGATAAATAACAAAACATAAAAAATCGGGTAAGAAACCCGAGGTTTAAGTCAAGGTACAGATAATGGCTGGTCTATAATTTCGCTTGAATAATATTGATTCTAAATTAACTGCAATATATAAAATCTAAAAGATTATATACTTTTGTATATCTCGTAAAGCTCACTCATTTTTAACCTAACTAAAAATCTTTTAAAGATAAAAATAATACTTAACCTATAATGGTATGTTCATAAATATAATAATATGGCTAATAAATTAAATTTACGACACTATCGTAACTGAAACATCGGTCACGGTGCCAATTACTGCCGCCTAATAGACTTATGAACTGCCTAGAATGTCCTACAGTTTGTTCGTAACACGAATGTAGTGTATATCGCATTATTTTGTCAGTTTTGTTAAATATTATTTGTGTTTTGAATAATATTCAATCATATTTGGTCCCTTTCGCTTGTAATTTCTGAATCACTGTTTATGTAATCCATTACAATAATCATATATCGATTCAGTTTAGTAAGAACGTTATTCACAAAAAAAATTACTGGAAATCTAAACAAGTGAAAATAAATCACATGCAGTAGTGAAAAATTGAGGTTGTCGTTTACAAAACAAGTAATGAGGTCTACCAAAAACCTAGATTGTTAATTTATATTAGTTGTGTTACAAGCAAGGGTTAACACTCTTGAGTTCTAAAGTGGGACTTTATTTCTACCAAAATGGATAAAAATTACGAAAATAAATAAATGTTTTATATAAAAAAATCTACGTCTTTGTTCAAAAAACATCGGTAACTTAAGAAGAGTTCAATTGGCAGTATTAACTTATATCCTACAAAATTATCTTAAATAATACAATTTATTATGTCAACTGCCATAAACCCTAACAAGAGACAACGGCAAATAGAATTTAAATAAATAAATCTGATATATTACTTTGAATAAATAATCTGTAAAATAAAGCTTTGACTGCAAATAAAAAACAAAATATACTTTGTGTAGAACTGTACAAACAGTTATAAAACAATATAAAATGAGACAAATACTTAAGGTACAAGTGAATCGAGTCGTTAAGCTAAATCGCACTTATATAACATAAACTTATTCTACGTTTTGATCATGGCGTTTTATTATGACTGTAAAATGACGTCCTTTAGGTATCTGAGGTGTAAGAAGGTGTAAGTCAAGGACTATAAAAATGATGCGATGGTCGATACGTTGCGTGTGGAAGCCTCACGTATCTTATTGTCGGTTGATGTCAAAAGCCAGCTAGCAGATATCTCGATGCTGCAAACCCCATTAAAATATATCACACACAGTTCAATATTAGCTGGACACCATGTGTTATATCGTTCTGGACGTTAGTGAGTTAGTTTTGTTCACTAGCCTGATTCCGTGTTAAACGTTTTAACAGTAAATTGTTTAGTGATCTAGCAGCAACAAGAAACGTTAACCTAGTTTGTGTTCGAGTTATTACCGCGTTCGTTGGGTTCGATATTGGCAACGGATGTAGTTAAATATAGGGCAGGCTAAGCTTTGCTTGAATTACATGCGACGTTTCTAAATCTGTGTGGTTTACTCGTGCGGTTATTAACCTAATCGTAGTATACGTGTGAAATCTCAGTTATTTTATTACTATTAAATTACTCTAAAACATTATTATTGGCCTATTATGACTCGTAAATACATTTTGTTTCTACTGGACGTTTGCAGGTAAAAACCCGGTACCTTGAGTAGCGTTAGTAATGAGAACGGTGTTTGATTACTTTGGTCTATGAGCCCATTTGTTAAACTTTCAAATTTTACACTAGTTCAGAGGAATCATTCCTCATCTTCAAGCTTTTCATCTTTTGTTTAGGTGTTATAATTTTTACTTGAAAAAATTGATATATATTTGTAGGCTCTATCATCATCAGTCCCTGCTCTTCTGAGTATACTTCAAGCAAAGTAATCAAAAGCCGGCATGTTAGTAAATTAACGGGCGAACAACCCACCCGTATGATCAGCGGCCGCGTATTCCGTGGTCAGCAGCGGGTTTGTCAGAGCTGCATAGCTGGCGTAGTCGTACGGAGACGCGTAGATCAACTGATGGGTCGGCTCCCCTGGGGAGAGTAACCCAGCAGCGGCGCCTTGCGAGCCGTTGAGAAGGCCGGACTGAGATCCCGGGCCAGCGGACATCCTGGGGGATAGGATGAGAGGGGCGCCCAGGGGGGCCTGCGAGCGGAGGGTCAGGCCCCCGGCACCTCCGCCTCCCGGTCCCAGCAGGCGCTGCGTCTCAGCGGCAGCGGCGGCAACGCGACGCCATTCTTCATCCGCTGTGGATTCACCTTCATTGTATCAATGGTGAAGGCGTTAGTGGTTATTAGAATGTTATACTGGCTGGCCAGCGGTTACTGGCGAGCTGCTTTGCAAGTATGGATATTTTATGTTGTTGAATATTCTCTTACTCTTTAAAGAAAAACAAAATTATAATCTAATAATAGAAATAAATGAAAACTAGTTTTTAATGAAACAATTGAGCTGTAAATGTCAAATCGTTATTTAATAATATTTTTTTGATAAGTTTAGTCGGGACGGTATTTGATTCCACGGGAGTCACATAGTCATGTTGACAAAACTATTTTAAATAAATAAATAAAAACTTAAATATTCGGTATTATTTGACATCGATAGTTCGAAACTGAAAGTCCATATTTGCAATGCAGATTACCAAACTTATATATAAGAAATTGTTAGGAGCTTTATCAAATGTGTGGCAGACAGTTTTATAAACTTTCTTTACCTTCGTGATTGCGAAACATAATCCAAGCTGTTTTATCTTAGAGCCTTAGTTGGCATGTCGGTACAAGTTGACTCATAAGGTTGTAGGCGTCAAAATTAAATAAACATTTAGCTCTACTCAGAATCTGTTGCAAAAACCTATCGTTACTCACTCTTAGGATTTTCAATGATTTAAAACATAATTCAGCGTGATGTGATGACTGATGATTGACGTAGGTAAGTACTAGGTCTTTGTAGGGCTCTAGCAATTTAAAATTTTTCATACTTAAAGTCATTAATGCTTTGCTCATGCATTGTCAATTAGTAATTAACTCCAGTTCCCTGTACTTCATCAAACTACCGTAGCAAATCGCCACAGTCTGAAAGGAGGACAACTGGCCAACTCCAATGAGATCACAAACAAGTGACTCATCGCATATATTAACGCGAAACTGTGACTCGTTTAACAATAACGGCGATAGAATAGGAACAACAACTTATTTTACGGTCTTTGATTTTATCGGTATGGAAACAAAGCTTAGCAAGTTCATCATTTTGTATAGAATGAAGGAATGCCGTCATCTAGGTATCTTATCGATCTAAAACGGTTCAACTGGTTTATGACAAATACAAAGGTAGGCGGTGTCTTATTTTGGTATGCAGGGATATGGTTCGCGTATCGAAAAGCCTGCTAGGTATTGATTGACCCAGCTGTCTTTCTAGCAGTAGCCAGAACAGTGAAATAATTAATGTCAGCTAAATGAGCGTAACATGCTACAAATCAATTAAATTAGTCATCCCAACTGACTCAGCTCCTAGCCAACCCGTTAGAAACAAAAGACTATCGGACAATAAGAAATGTAATGAAAACACACGTCTGATAATGATTTCTAGACGATTGTCTCTGAATTCCCAAGCAATTACATTCAGGGTAAAGGTGCGTGCATTCAACTTGAGGCACGCATTTTCTCCGATGGTTCTTCATAACTGTGTCTATTGTTGTTGCTTGCAAAAAGCACGAGAGTTTCTACCACACAATTGATAGCTCAAGGTATTTTACACTTGTCAATTATAAATATGCAGTGTGAACAAGAAAATTCAAGTGGCTGCTGTAATTCCAAAGGTACTTACTAGCTTTTGGTCGATTCTCTTATAGCGTTGTTCATATCATAACTGATGGATGATTGACAAAATTTCAAAAAACCCAGTTTTGCTTGAAAATTTGGCAGTTTAGACAGGCTATCTAAATTGTGAATTTTACATGGCTCGATGCATGTTTGACCATTTCCCAATTCCTATATCTAAGTGTTAGGTTACTTTCAACAACTGACTTTGGTTTATCTCTTGATTCAAATGACTCGCTAAGCCATAGGCTAATAATTCGTAAGGAACCCTGTTTTTCTTGATTAAGATGGATCGGAAAAAGCTGTTCAAACAAAGAGAAGATAAGGTTCTATTTGCTAAATCACACTGGAAAAATGCGATACTCTGTTTATCTCAATTCAGGTAGCAACTGTAAATGCTGTTTAAACTAGGACAATATAGGGTTCTTTTTACTGTAACAATCAGCTGGGGCATGGCTGGGACCCGGACAACTGACGATCACTGGTGTCAGAGGCCAAGATCTACTTCAAGTCAATGCGCCGCGACAAGAGGAATCACACGACATGTTTTGTCGTGTCTGGTCATAAGCAAAGGTATGTACCTATCGATTCCATACATTAAGCTTAGAATAATTTGTTTCTAACCATACACCAGTAATAATTTAAATTCCTACGGTCGTTTTAAAAAATTATGCAATGAACGATTTCATACATTTTTGCCCTCGAGGGGCGAGCAATACTCTTATGACGCGATACAATACAGCATGCACGACACCGTAGTGTGTTTCCACCTTAAGTCAGTTGTTGAAAATAAGTTCTTAGGGCAAGGTTAGTTACAAAACATAAAAAGGTCCGTACTTATGAGGCACTGACCGTTGACAGGCACGCCGACTGCCTTCGCGCTGGAGTCACGGTAGGTGCCGTTGATGATGGCGAGCTCCATCAGTTGTCGCTTCTTCAGCTCATCTTCGCCATCGGCTTGCTGGAATGGGACAGGGAGATGTTAAAAATATCATCATCATCCGATCTTCCTTTAGCCAAGTTTAAGAAAGCTGCACGATTGTCTATAAATAGGTAGAAACCTTAATCTTCTTTATTGCTTAGATATCTTTAAGAACTGTAACATTTTGTGAAGGAAACCAATTGTATTTTACATGGGAGAAGCCATTGACTTCTAAATTACAGTTTATATTACTTCGGGAGTCTATGGATTTATTTAGATTAGTGTATGTTAAAAAATATATATATTTATATATATACGACATTCAGCTAAAATGATGATGATCCAATCATGCATTTGAACTCTCTTTGAAATTTTGGAATCCAAGATTCAACTTAAAGCAGAGAATATACAAAGACTCTTTTAGGATTGTTCCTCTTTAGGTACGGACCCTGAAATGTGGAAAGGTGATATGCTGAGTGATAGCAAAGAAATAAATATTGCCCAGCGATTTCAAAAACAAACGATTAGCAACAAAATTTGTGCTTGACGAAAACAAATCTAACATTATTTATTTTTAAGTTTTGCTCCTGTTTTCCCTAACATACGGAATCTTTGCGTGTGTTAAGAATACCAGGAAGTTCTCTGACTCTGACTAATCTTAGCTTCTGACCCTTTTAATGAGGCACTAATATGGGCCACATAATAGGTCAAACTTAAGGACCGAGGTAAAATTTGTTAATTGCCAATAAAGCGGGCAAGGTAATTGATTTGCTGATTGACGATGACGTCACGGCACCTTATGACGAACATAACGGCATTTACGGAGCAACTGTGTAATTAGTAGCAATAAGTAACTTGTTTTAAATGTCTTTTGTTCACTATGTACCTAAGTAAGATAATAGATTGATAACCATAAATACGCAACAAGTTATTCAGAACTTGTAGAAAACTAAAACTTGACTACGGAAACATTTTAACACTTTTTTTTGCTTCCATGCATCTTGCACCTGGTTCATACAAATAAATTAAGTATTTCGCATCAGTCAAGTCTACCGTGAAACTTATTACACCTATGCATAAGTCACTCCGAAAACATAATTCTTTCTTCTATCTTATACGAATATGACTGGTACCAAGTCACCCGATCTAGTTTAATCTAAAAATATCTGCTTTATGCATTTTTTTTTCACATTTTACCAAGAACGAGAAGACGTTTGACCTCATCAGCCGCCCTAGCCAGTTTGAGCCACATGCTCTGTTCTCTGTATTTTCCACTGTTAGCCAGACATGCAGATTGCAGGTCATCTGCCAAGTAGGTACTCCTAGTTTAACTTACCCTTCTTTCATCCAGTTCATCATTAATATCTTCAACTTTAGTACCTATAACCTATTTCTATCAGATTCGGTTTTACTTACAGGAATAAGAAGACGTTTGACCTCATCGACCGCCCTGGCTAGTTTGACCTTGGCTCTGTTCTCTGTATCTTCCACTGTTAGCAGAACGTGCAGGTCATCTGCCAAGTGCTCCCAGTTTGGCTTACCCCTGTTCGCGTCTTCCTGAAATGGTTTAGATTGACGAGTAAGTATTAGTACTGGTCTGATTTTTTTAGTGCTGTCAGTCAATATATTGTTAAGAAACTGAACTTACACGAAACCAGAGTCTAAAAACCACATCACAGCTAAAGGACACAGACATATAATATATACTTATGTGCAAAATTTTGGCATAAAGGTGTATAAACGAGAACGAAAAAACCTACGATGTTTAGACAAGCTACTCTATAATGTTATATAATGATTTCAAATGCGATTTAATTAGAACATTTGAATATAATCTGAAGTATTTTTGATAAATAAACCGGCTCTGTAAAGTAAAAATAGATAGATAGGTCGGTACCCGACTGAAAATTTCACAAACATACAATGTAGAGTCATGACAGAGAGCAAATTACTCGATGATGTCTATATGAGCCACAGCCTGACCGGTAGAGTAATTATGATTAACGTAATAAAACACTTCGGAGCATAAAGAGCAGAATAAAAAGCACAATCAAGATGTACAAAATAGTGATCACGCACATATTTATCAACTTTAACACTTGCTGTCACGTTCGACATTTGCGGATAAGCTTTGCGCTAATCGGGATGGGCATGGCTAAAGTTCCATTGCATGTAATTTAAGTTATGTTCTCTCTACATCATCCCAATGATCCTAAGTCTTTACCTTAAGCCTTTACCCTAAGTATTTTTTAACTTAAGTCTTTACAACATTCTGCCTGGGATTATCATGTTTTTTTACATTTTAATTTCAAGGAAAATGTTGGTACTTGACTATGTGAAAAGCAAGTATGGTAGATCAATGACCAGAAACACAGGCACGAGGTCACAATCAATGTGATATACTTACCGAAGCATCGTTAGAGCAAATAAAACAATATTTTTAAAGGGGATAATATACCTACACTTAGCACAAGTAGTTCTGCGGGTGAAAGCTATAACTTGTTAAGATTTACAATGAGTGTAGCAAAGAAATAAAGTAAACATGGCAAGCAACACCTGTGTATAAAACAAAATGTTGGATTAGGAAACATTGATTAGAAATTAGTCACTAAATATACCATCAGATCCATCCGGCTGCATTTATTAAAACATCTTGAGTTAATACAATAAAATTCAACACAATTGACTCTTTTGATTTAGTAATCAGAAATATTTTACCTTTTTCTTGTCCCTCATCGACCCTTTGCCTCGGACCATGATTTTGCATCCAGTCTCTTGCTCCAGCTGTTTTGCTGTCATGCCTCTGGGGCCTAAAATCCTTCCAACGAAGTTGAACTGAAACCAAAAACAAGGCTCACGTCAAATTTTAGGTAACAGATCATAATAATCCTAAATTCCTATCGTAAAAATGATTGAAGTTCTAAAATATGTTAATAGTTTCCGAGTTTATCTCAGCTGCTGGAAAAGATTACGAAATGCCACATGTTAAGACCTAATTTCGCCCGTCTAATACCATTAGCCATCGGATTAATTACTCGCATCGCTACACATAAACCATATTTCCTGTATACATGTTTGCATAGTAGGTACATGCATTTAACCTCGATTCATAAGCATCAAAGCATCGGTCAGCCAGCACAGAGTATATGAACTGTGAACCAGTATCATTCTCCGCGCTGGCGAGAAATGGACCAGTTGGCAATCAGCCAAGAAGCTGTGAGACTAAACTTTTTCACTAAAGGGACGTTACTATTTCTTTGAATATGAAAATCTATTGCAGTGCGGGCGTAGTAAATTAAAATTGAGGCTGGAAAATTGGACACACATGTCACATGCTTAATTGTTTTGTGGGACAGCGAGCAAATTGCTCGACGATGTTTATTAGTTTCTGAAAAATTGACGTCAACGCGGCAAAATATTTCAGGTACGCTGGTTGGTACGCTACATAAATTACCTTCGACGGCTTAGCGGCAAACATTTGAGTTAAAACAATTTGTCGTTAGACATAGTCAAGTGATTTGTTATCGCTTGTGTGACAATGTATTTCAATAAGAAATATGAGATGCGGAAATAGGCGGCTCGTACGAGCTGGCCCAGTCGTTATTCGTCGCGGTCCAGCAACTGCGACGATGATACACGACAAATTGTAAATCACTCACAAAATAGACGGCACACATTCATATCTTTATCGGTAATATTAATCCGACGTAACGAAGAACCTAGCTATTCTATATATCTACAAGCGTTGCAGCATGTTTAACATGCTAGAGTATACCATTTGGATAGAATATTTTGGCAGAATTCACTAAAATATATGTTACCGCCACAGTCTACAACTATAAGCACACATCTAACGAAAGATATGCATGTTGCTGTGTATTTTTTTTTAAGAAAACTGTCAACATTTCTTTTCACATTCACAGAAATAGTTCCTCCTCATACCTAACCACAGATTTAAAGTAAGTAGGTAATATAAATGTTGGTTATAATATTGATGTTCAAAATTCTAATCCCGAGTACTTCGTCGTCGGCACTTAGTGGTTCACCACAAACAGCCTGGCTAAGAAGTCTTCCTTCCTTTGCATGACAACCATTATAGCTTCCCTTATAATAAAACTCCCATAAATTTCAGTATTGATGATAGCCACGGGAAATGTTTTCATTGAGCTTTCAAAACAGCTATATTTTACTGCGGTCAGAGTGTAAATGAGAAAGGCATGTTAGATCTTGCACGTTTTTTCAGTGTTCAAGAGAATATGAACAACTTTTTGAGTGATTTTGTTTTACATTTCAAATATTTATAATAACCACTTTTTTACCCACAAAGTGGTTATTATAAATATCGTGAAATGTAAAACTATGTTAATTTAGTTTTCTGGTTAAATTTGTAGGAGATATATAAGTAAATATATGTATAAAAATTATTTAAATGCTCTGCTTAATACAGTTTATAAGAAAATTAAGAAGAGAATGATGTGTTACGTGATTTTTTTTATGGACAGCTCGAAAAATGATTAGACCTACACATATGTATGTGTAGGTACAAAATATGTACATAAGTCTGGGATAACAGGCACGATCGGACCGGACGTCGCGACGTCGAAGCCCGTCGAAATAGCTACTCGATCGCGATGTCTGGCACATCGCCCGTATTTACTTTATTGCATTTTTTCACTTCAGAGTAATAATTTTATAGGAAAAGTAATTATATCATCTTTTTGATCGCTGTAATGCCAATGAGAGTGTGCGGACCCAGGGCCACGTTCGCCGGTAGTTAAGAGCGTGATCTTATCGACTTTATTTTGGGGTTTATCTAATGCTGTTTTTTAATGTTTTAGTATATACAGTTTGTTGTTTATTCAATAGTTTTATCTGTATGACTCATGCTTATAAGACTGGCACGTGTATAAATAATTTACAGACAAGTTCAGTTTCCTAAAATAATATTTATGAAAGTAAAGTAACTATAGTTACTTTAATACTTTTTGTCACATTACCGATTAAAAACAGTGCCATCATGGCGACCTTTCGTATGAGGTAATTTCGAAGAATTTCGAAAAATAGGTTAATATAATTCAGACATCATGTAAATGTAAGTATCTGGAAATCGCAAGCCTTGGGCGCTACTAATAGGTAAACATTACCTATAATTGCATTCCTCCTACGGCTATCAAGACACGCCTTCTATACCTAACTAACGCCTCTACACAGCGGACTAATGGATATCTTCCAACCAAATACCTATTTGTCCACTTGCGAATATTTATAGTGCTTTACACTGTAAATCAAAATGTTTGCTTCCATTCCGTTCAATAAATCTGGTATCTCATGAAAAGGATCATTCTATTTTTCTGATTTGTGAATTTTTCAATGGTGTTTTTGCTACAAACTAACCATGTACACCTATGTATTTTCAATTCTAACCTATACACTATTCCATAATACACAGGCGTTACTAGTTGGAATAATTGGCAGGTATGGACAATCGAATCAGCACACCATAACCCGGATATATTAGTTAAATTAACGTGACATTGCCCTCTAATAACATAGTAGTGTTTGTACTGTATACAAATGTGCACCTTTCGTCCGTAATTGGCAGGCCTTTTGTGTTTTAATGATAGTTTGTGCAACGTAAACCTCACTCAACTCAACAGAACGGATAGGATCGAGGCTCTGTTGACGCGAGAAAGTTGCCAATAAGTGATTCTGATCGAGCGTTCGTGGTAGCATATATCTGCGATTTCCATAGGCTTCCATGATACTTGAACTCAATCCGAGGTGTCAGTGATAGAAATACACGAAATCAACCAACCTATCGATTAAAGTGATCTGTTTAAAGCATAAATAGAATCTGGTTTCGACTTATTTTCCGGTCTATCCAAAGGGAAATTGGAAATTCAATCAGGATTTTAACTTCTTGATATACATATATAAAGTAAGTAAGAAACTAAACCTACTACGCTAGCTCTACCTACAGTATCGCAAATCACACATGTTCGAGTTCCTAGAGTAATATTGTTCTGTATGTTCGTTTTGCTAATGAATTAAACAATCCAGGCTTTGTCTTGATTGTTATTGTTGAATAAATTACAATAGTTGGTAGCATTCTTCGTTGTAGGCTTGCGTTAACCATTTACCTCTAGAATGTGTTTGTCTATCATTTAACATAAATAGTGTAAGGCAAATAACTTGATATTTTCCTTCACTATAGATACAGGTAAAGGAACATGACAAACTCCCGCTTTTATTCACCATCCACATGTATCCTTGATATTATATTACACTGCAATTTATTATAATAATGTGTAAGGGCATTGTTTTTTCATTCGAGCCCGAAAATTAAGAAAAATTTAAAGAAAGAAAATCAATTCATGAAATTTCATTATAAATAATGAAATTAAATTAATATTCATTAAGTATAAGAAAAACCTTTTAATATAATATGAAAATAATAAATTGTAAAATGTTTTTCTGGCTGATGTCAGAAAACGATCCACTCGTAAGGCAATGAACGATCTCTATTTAAATTGTGCACTTTAAAAATTAAATTGAAAGGTATCCTATACACTATTCTATACACAGGCGTTACTAGTGGGAATAATTGGCAGGTATGGACAATCGAATCAGCACACCATAACCCGGATATATTAGTTAAATTAACGTGACATTGCCCTCTAATAACATAGTAGTGTTTGTACTGTATACAAATGTCTTTGTGTTTTTATGATAGTTTGTGCAACGTAAACCTCACTCAACTCAACAGAACGGATAGGATCGAGCCTCTGTTGACGCGAGAAAGTTGCCAATAAGTGATTCTGATCGAGCGTTCGTGGTAGCATATATCTGCGATTTCCATAGGCTTCCATGATACTTGAACTCAATCCGAGGTGTCAGTGATAGAAATACACGAAATCAACCAACCTATCGATTAAAGTGGTCTGTTTAAAGCATAAATAGAATCTGGTTTCGACTTCTTACGAGAAAACGTCTCGATACTTGTCTGACACGTTTTAATCATTATTATTTTCCGGTCTATCCAAAGGGAAATTGGAAATTCAATGAGGATTTTAACTTCTTGATATACATATATAAAGTAAGTAAGAAACTAAACCTACTACGCTAGCTCTACCTACAGTATCGCAAATCACACATGTTCGAGTTCCTAGAGTAATATTGTTCTGTATGTTCGTTTTGCTAATGAATTAAACAATCCAGGCTTTGTCTTGATTGTTATTGTTGAATAAATTACAATAGTTGGTAGCATTCTTCGTTGTAGGCTTGCGTTAACCATTTACCTCTAGAATGTGTTTGTCTATCATTTAACATAAATAGTGTAAGGCAAATAACTTGATATTTTCCTTCACTATAGATACAGGTAAAGGAACATGACAAACTCCCGCTTTTATTCACCATCCACATGTATCCTTGATATTATATTACACTGCAATTTATTATAATAATGTGTAAGGGCATTGTTTTTTCATTCGAGCCCGAAAATTAAGAAAAATTTAAAGAAAGAAAATCAATTCATGAAATTTCATTATAAATAATGAAATTAAATTAATATTCATTAAGTATAAGAAAAACCTTTTAATATAATATGAAAATAATAAATTGTAAAATGGTTTTCTGGCTGATGTCAGAAAACGATCCACTCGTAAGGCAATGAACGATCTCTATTTAAATTGTGCACTTTAAAAATTAAATTGAAAGGTAAATAAACACTTGGGCAATGACGGCACACAATTATGAGGTAATAAAGCACAGTGGGTGGGACTTCAGCTGTAGATTGACGGTATAATTTGAGCATAATTGTCGTATGGTAGTCACGACCCTACGCGATATCTATTGTTGCCTAAGGCATTGCAGTTTTATGGGTATGTAAAATATAAGGTTACTGGTTCTAAGAAACAATTTAACAATAACATAGGAAATGTCTGAACTAGTCACATAGAGAACTAGTCGTATAGAAATGATGTAAAAAAATTGAAACATCTTAGATCAGTTGCGGAGTAACAATGGTTCTGCAATGTGCTGTAAGGTCAAATTTTCAAAACACATGCATTTGTCAGCCTTAGTAACTAGCAAAATAACGTTGTAACTAAAGAGGAACAGAAACTTTTTAACAGAAGGCTTTGTACAATTTTGTTATATTGTATAGCTACGCAAATCGTCAACATAATATCAAACAAAAACAAATAACACCGATACATTTAACAAAGCGTCACCGTGTGTTTACGTTGATATAAACAAATATTTTGTTCCGAGCCATTGTTTAGTCATGCATAAATTGATCAATTTAACTCTATGAACAATAACTTAACTAATAAAATAGCTTACACGTCTTGGCAATAACTTATTCAGTAAATTTAACGACATAACAAGCAGTAGAGGGCGGTTAAGTCACGAGTATACTACCTGGTTACCTACGAGGACATATTTCGCTTAACAGTGTGTATGATACCAAAATGTGACATACTGTGACCATAGGATTTGATAGTGAAGCGATGGGATAGCAGAATTGGGCTCCTGATCAGTCACGTTCTATCATAATAAAGTCATAACTCATAAAATAACTAAAGAAAGATAAGGAGAATGAGTTAGTGCAACGTGTATGCCCACACTTGTGCAATATTATGTCCTGACGAATATGGCTCGTATCCGTTGAGACTAGTCGCCGTGAACAAAATTCAGCTAAGAGGACGTTATTATCATCACGGAACATAAACAAATACTAACTCATGGAGTTCTAAGTTATTTTAGAGCTAATTTATATCTGACAGGTTTAAGATATTGATATCGACGACCTCTGTGGCGCGGTGGGCGAAGGTCCGCCTGCGACGCAGGAGGTTGCGGGTTCGATTCCCGCCTCCGGACAAATATTTGTACGATCTGCAGATATTTGTTCAGGGCGTTCTGGATGTTTTCTATGTATAATAAAAAAATATATCTATCTATGTAGTGTATTGTATTATGTATATCAGTTATCTGGTACCCATAACACAAGCTCTGCTTAGCTTGGGGCCAGATAATGCTGTGTGAATTGTCCAGCATTATTTATTTATTTATTTATATATTTAGTATCAATGCAACACATGCGAAACTAGAAGCCAAAGGGCTGCTGCCACATTCTTGACAACGACTCGATGAGAAAAACAGCTACGATGAATCATGAATTAATATATCTTGTACTTCAAGTGCCCAATCTAAAGACACGTCTAACGTTCTGAAAGCGGAATGCAAGAGATAAAGTCTAGAGTGGCCTGCGACCCGTGACCTAAGGCGGCGGAGCAAGACCAATCCGATCGGCCTCATTACCGCTCTTGTTCTTTACATGCATTCTAGCCTCTAGCTGCATCACAAGTAATCACAACGCGACAAAGGACTAGGAATCTCTGAACAGCTTTGTTTTAAATAATATTAAAGTATTTACGGCTTGTTTCATATCATAGACTAAGCTGGTCTTATGAATCGTAACAGATGCTTGTTGACAAAGGACTAGGAATCTCTGAACAGCTTTGTTTTGAATAGTATTTAAGTATTTAGGGCTTATTTCATATCATTGACTAAGCTGGTCTTATGAACCGTAACAGATGCTTGTTGAAAAATACTTCCTGTGTGATTGACTTTTTAACTTTTTTAAAAGAAATAATATGAGCTTTAAATCATTGTATTTCAGAGTATGTGTTTTTTCAAATATAACAAAGTCTTCGCGTATATAATAATGTAGCTAAAAACTGTCATATCAGGAATGTATGTATTACTGAAGCTAAACACACAATACAAAAGTGGCTAGCTACTTTGTCATACGACAAAACAGAAGAAATCCTACAAGCTATCTCCTAGATGTACTCAATAGTTTTACCTAGTCTTATTATACATACATACCTAGGAAAATTATTTTATTTTATTTTATTTTTAGTTAATTGTGTTTGTATTTTTAGCCTTATTCAGGCATTAACATTATTTTTTTTCATCTATAAGCTATTTATGTACCTACCTTAGGTGCACAGATATCTAACTCCAGTCTAATACTAGAATTTATACCTAATTTTACTTATATTAATTTTATTAACTGGTTAAATCAGTAACTTTCCGCACTTTCACTCTTGGAACTATCGTACATAGGTTTCCTCGATACAGGCCTAGCCTAGTGAGGGAACCATCAGAAATCACCAATCACTGTAGAAGCGCCTCGGCAACAACTAAATGTATAAAGTAGGTACTTAATCTTGATTAGAAATAAGAATATAATAGTTTAAGTAGTATGTACCTTTTGTTATTGCTGTTAATAAATGTTTTTATCTTATCTTATCTTATCTAGTCAAGAGCCTTTTGTGAGGTAGCTAGTCAGGCGTATGATCTGTGACCTGTTACCGAAGCAAGACCAATCCAATCAACCTCATTACGAAGACCATGTCTTGTTATCGTTCAAAATATTTCTGGACCGTAAAATATAAGAATGCTTTTAGTTCAAAGTGGTCCAATATAAAAGCAATAAAGTTGAGGTTATAGGTGTTTCTTGCTAGAAGATAAAACGAAATTGAATTTATGGTTGAGCAAGATTCATAAATAGCAAGTTATTCAGAAATATGACAGAATTTAGGATATAGGACAATGAGACTCAATGTGTACAAGCTTGTTCAAATGTATTACAGGAAAGCAATAAAAGCAAACCCGGTTTACGAGGTATATTATAGCCGATTACTGAAAATCTATTAGGTTCAATAAAAAGAGGCATTACAATGCAAGCAGACGAACCAAATTAAAATAAAAAAATCAAAATTGCTAACTGAAATAATAGTTATCCTAGCATTATAATTTTTTTATACTAGCTCACATTATGCGACATAATTTTACGTAAATTATTTCGTTAAATATGTTTTGTAACCACCTATCGCAATTCGATAATTGTTTTATTTTGATTTACTTAACACTAATGGCAATTATAGTTATGCTGAAATTTTGAATACGCCAGGTGTACGCAATAAATAACAAAAGAAGAAGCAACATCAATATTTACAAAACGTTTAAACAATAGTTTAAAGAAATGATAATGCACAAGCTGCGGTTGCCAGACTTGTTTTCGCAGAATATTTTTCATAACAATTTTAATTCACGTATTTCCTACGCAGAACAGGAGGTACATTTTGTACTAACAACTGATTAGTGAAATACGTATAACTAAAACGATATTTCTGTTAAGTTATTCATTGAAATAAATTTACAAAAATATCTACGAGTGAACGCGAATCTTCTGGTTAAAAATCAACCATAATAGAAATGTAATCCAAAATAAGAAAGGCAAACGCAGCATATAGTTCAACTCACAATAACAAATTTTCGATAATCAAGCTGTTATTGACCTGGATATAATAGCCCAACAACTAATTATTAGAGGGACCTACATAAAAATTGTGTATAAAAGGCTGAATGCTGAATATTTACTGAACAATTACTGTGAATAGTACAAGTTGGAAGAACTTCCCAGTAAGAAAGGAAAGGTACACGGGCGTCTCATGACTTTACACAGTAAAAAGCTTAAATAACGGTGCGTACAGTTATAGCAGGATTTAATAACACTGCTACCCTTAAAAGGATGGAAGCAGATTCCAAAGCTGTGACCAATATTATTGTGTCAATCTGATCGACGTCTACGTTTTAGTGATCGTGACTTTATTCATACATACTTGAATTTGAAACTTAATATTATTTCGGTACGTTGTTCTCACCGACATGCAATATAATTTTACCTTGGTAACATTCGTTACGGTTTCTTACTCGTAGAATAAAAATAAAGTCTATTTTAAGGTAAGATAGTTTCGAATCACTGTTACGAGTTAGAATTAAATTGCATTTTAATTTTATCTTGTTTCATTATCTAACATCGCCACACTATGCAACAATGCAAAGAACCTGTAGGACCAGTCGACAAGCCTCAGTCGATGGAAATCAGGTTCGACTTGAACTCTCTATCTTGCCTAGTACAATATGATTGAACATGGCTGGCTGCTCCTACGCATAAGGCAGGTAAGCGTATGTGCTCTGCATATGATATGTGAGATAAAGCTATGCGGAATCGAACCGTGTCCTCTGCTACCTACGTCCTGAACCTACGCATTTTTCTAAACAGGGTAAGGGAAGCACTATGCTTGTTCTGTTGACCGGTTTCACAACTAGTGGACATTCTCGTTACTCGTATGTATAAGCTTTTGCATAAAAGTAGCTATTGTGTGAAAATTTATTATAATTAAGATTTCTAAATTATAATGCCACGTACGCATTCACGCGAAGACCAGAACAAAAAGGATGATGACGATTCCCGTGGAATTTTGAATGTAATCCACATTCATAATTTAAGCGATAACGTTATAAATATCAACGTGTAAACAAATATGTACCGAGATCATACAAAACAAGGAAATAAACCTGTTAATTATTTGGCCTAAAATATGATCGTAAACTGTAAAATGAAAACAATGCATATCAAAGAGTTTACCTACATGCTAACATTTGTTTTACCCATAAAGATGAACGTTAAAGACGCAAAAGATATTAGTCACACAGCGCGTTCGTTCTTGAGAACTATTGTTTCGACAGTGTGTTCGACATACACATCGCATACGGTTGCTCTATTTCTAGAATTGTTAACGTTTACTTTACGGTTTGGTTTTTGCGAGCAAATAAAACCCCAACTGCGCAAGCTCCAATTGTACAAACATATAAACTTTCACCGTGCAAAGATAGTATAAACATTGTTCCATGCTGGCTGAGGACATGGCAGGCCATGAAAGGAGCAGCCCGCAGTACTAATGATTCTAAGAACTGTGACATCCATCCACATCGTTAAAGCTTCCATCATTATTCCACTGTACGTGACCGATGCCTCGGTACGGCCCTTTTGATCGACAATCAATATCATTCAATGTTCAATTTATCTTAGGATTTATGTTCATATTGTTGGATACCATACAATTATTCTGATAATCTATTTCGAGCGAATATTGACGGCTCGTTACAGATATAAATATCGCAATTTATGCGAGATTATGGGCACACTTATCCAGCTTTGCCAGTAAATTCCACAATGCTATCAATAGGTATAAGTGGAAATCAAAATATGAATAATAATGATTAAAATTGCTTATGACCGATTCATTTAAATTTATCGAAAATCCATACACATAATGTACTACGTAATTTCCGTACAGGGGTACGGAAATTTGACTAACTGAAATTTATGAAATATGTATACCTATATTATATGTCACACAGCGTTATTGATTTTTTATCTCAATAATTTAGGAGCATAGTATTTACTGTAAATATTCAGACAATATAAAAAGTACTACATTTCAATTACATTAAAAGCATCGTATCCATTCAACAGCGGATGTTCATTAGATGCGTCCATATACGGAAGCTAGGGACGCGTGGACGGCGCCAACAATCAATCACTGAATGATGATAATCAGTTGCTAAACAAGCATCAGTATGTGATGTCATATTACATTCATTGCTATAATCATAATCATAGTCCTTATCGACAAAATAAAAAGGTATATGCTACTTGGCTGGACCAATACCGAACCAAATTCGACACAATTATACCACGGTCAATGACTTTAAATTGGGAGCAGGCATCGAAAACACATTGCTCTGAATGAATCGAACCGGCTATTAGAGAAATAGGGAAAGATGTAGAGAGAATAACGGAAGCTTGCTGCCAAAAATATTTGTATCGTAAAACATAGTAAAAATATTTTATGTATGCACGTTAATTGAAAAACTTGGCAAACTGAATACTGGATACATTAGGATTTAGTGAATCATGGTTCATTGAACTTGGCACCTAAAAGGGGGTCTATATAAGGTGTTCGTTTGAGTATGTCGATGAATGGGTGCTGTAGTAGGTTCAATAAAACTCGTGATAACCATGAGATAAGTCACCAGATGGACTGAAAAGGTTTTAGGTAGTGGCTGATAACCTTGCTTTTCTCTTTGCAAGTCTATAATTCCTAGCTCCATTGCTATATATATTTTAAGGTTTGGAGGTAGGCCCGTTGACAATACGAGGGCATATTTTACAAGTTGCAACTACTCGTAGTGTGAGAATGTTCTGGTCTTGACAAAATGTGTTTTAACATTTGCAAGAGACAAGTTTACTTTGTCATTATAAACACCGTTAAAGACAGTTCAAATCTTGACAGTTGAATAATAAATGAGCACACATTTCAATGCTCACACACCTCATTCATGAGCTGTGCATTGAAATGAATAATTACATGATGATTATTTAATTTGAATGAATAGCGTTTCTAGCTTGTAATTCAACTACCTTCCTCATAGTGTCCAATAAAATCGTCCTACTCAAGTTTGAAAAGTCTTTGGGCCTGATTTGATTTCCTAAGGTACCGTTTGCATGCTCCGCTTTAGCTTCACGTTTACCGCTAATCTATACCTTTTTTAGTGATCTGGTTTTATTGTCACTTTCTATTCACGTACCTACCATTTGAAAGCCAACAAGTAATCAAATAATACTCACATCTGGATGTTCTTTGACTGGCACGTATACTTTCTCTGTGAGTGTGGTGACCATGCCCTCTGCTTCTGGTAGAACAAGTGGTTCCTTCTTGACGCCATTTATTTGAAATAAGCTCGCTCTGACTTTTGCAATTTCTGAAAATAAATAAAATAAACGTTGATAACAATAAAAATACACGAGGCAGGTTCGTTTAAGGAAATTTAAAGAGTAAAATTTTCCTGCTTTATCCCGATTGGAACCTATGACTAATCGGTCTGTAGAAAGCCATAGCACCAATAGGCAGGCTAATAATGCTCTTGCCAAGAAAAACATCTGCCACTGTAAATTTAAAACTAGCAACTTGTCATATTGGATATTTTTGGCCGTCCTGAATGATTGCTGTTAGCGATAAAAATTAATATTCCGTGGAATATTCGCTTTTATGTATAGTTCACCAGTCGTAACAAATTATTGTTCTGGGGAAAAGAGACGTTGGTTCTCTGACATAACGCAAATTCAAGAATGCTGAAGGATGCTAAATAGCATTAAATCAGTTTCGAAGACAATTAAGATGAACATATGGAATACACAGATTATGCTGATGTTTAATCTGTGCTTTTTCACATGTAGGTAGTCCATTGTGCAATGGAAGTATCTTTTTTCCTTATCCAGATATGCGATGAGTCATTTGCTAATTTCCGGCCTGCGCAATCTGACCATCTGTTAATACAAAATGCATAAATACCTATGGGGAATTCAATTTGGGATGCGATTTCACGAATCACATGGTGCTGCATTATTAACACTGCATGCAATCATAGAGATGAATTGAAAGACATATTATTTGATTGTTGCTTTCAGTTTCAGTTTCATTTTATTCTCAAACAAATACATTTGTGTCGGAATATTTTACATTAAAAATGATAAATAATTATAATGTCAAACATACAAAAAGTTACAATACTTAAATAAAATTAAATAAAATGTCAGTATAATAAAAAATCGAAACAATAACACAGAAAGAAATCAAATCACAAAAAATTACGTACACACTAGACTAATATTTTACTGTCTATGCTGTTTGACTTTTGTCGTTGAAGTAGTCACCCTACGTGTAAAGATATTTGTTAGCATTATTTAATTCAATTATTCAGTAGGAAAATACAGTTAAGGGTCGGTTACGCCATATTTTTAACATTACGATGGAAGTATTTTAAACTTTACGATGTTTTAAATTACACCTCTAAAGGAGTAACCGTTAGATACGAGCCGCTTTGTAAATCTGTGACACAATCAAATGCCACATGTGTGCAGTCTCACGTATCCGCCTGACCATAGGTGGACCACGCAAGGGCTGGCGACAATGCTGAGAGGCTTTCACGCCTTATACGGACGCCGCCGCGCCGCCCGAGTAAACAAGCCATTAAACCACCACGGGACCCGTGTGATAGCCGATGGATTATGCATTTAATTGCCACCTCCGCTTGCATATTGATGACATAGAATAAAATACATTGGACGGTTTTGAGTCTTCAAAATGAGATTTCTTTTAGCCAGGCAGGGCAAAATATTCTCTTACTGACTGCAGATACAAGGAACTGCCTGATCGCTCGAGTAATCATCATGTAGGAGTATGTTGTTGTATAGTATGTCTAACTCTGAGCAAACTGTTCATAACAAATGTCATCTTTGACAGGTTAAGTCGATTAATTGTCGAGTTCTACAAGATTGAGTCACAGGGCACATGAAATCCTTTTAAAACTTGTCGTTGCGGACTGACGGGTCACAAACACTTGTCAAGACGTTTTTACAATGCCGCATCGAAACTTCCGAGAGAACAAAGAAGTTAATGGAGGTTGTGCTTTGTTTTGACGCAGGTGATCTTAGGGCCTGTCTATCCGTCACAAGACAATAACAGGTTGATATATGATTTCAGGTAAGTATGCATTATATATGTAGCAAGATCGCTACATACAGATGTCAAAATTCAAGGACTCTTGCGCAAGTTTGGTTCCGAGTGCTGAACGTGTCGTCATTATTAGGTACCATTGATCAGTGATTTATGTATAAAATAATCCGCATGGGATTAAAGTTCCTAATTTTAGTAATATTCTTTTGATGTTGGGTACCTAATCTAAGTAGATATTTAATACAAGTTAGATGACCGATAAGCATAAATTAAAGAGCTGTTAATTGATTACTAGGTCAAGAAGAAAATCAGAATACCTACTCAGTATGAATGGCTTCTAAAGAGCTGCGGCTGTGTCAGTAACGGAGGTGTAATTTTACATTTAACTCAAATTACCCTAACCGCAATGTTGATAATTCTATACAAGCAACACAAATCAACAAATATCTTTTCTATAGATAAACAAATAAGGTTGATAATTGCACGATATTTATGATTAATTGTAAGTGAGCGTAGGACTTCACAATGAAAAGAAACTTGGCAACTTTGTATGACACTGTGATAAATGTCAATTGTCAATTTGGGCCACCTACGAAGAGTGAATGCTACCAGCTAATGGAATTTAGAAGCATATCATCAATAACAAAACTTACTGATTTAAGCAGAGGCAAGTATACGATTCAATAGAAACATTCCTAAAAAAACAGTTTACATCTTTTATCAACAACAGTGTTTTTTAGCGTAGATTAGTTTGACATTGGTGTCGATTCTATTGTTTTAGAATTTACTAAAATTTGCTAAAATTAGGATTTAGGAATGTCAAACGATACATTTCGGTTCCTTAGATTCCTAACGATTCCTAAATCCTTTTTTTTTCTAGTTATGGTGTCAAATATAAGATAACTATTCAATTTGAAAAGCTATTGTATAATTGATATTCGGAAATCCTAATTTTAGCTAATTCTAAAACAATACTCGTAGAATCGACACCATTCTTCTCACAGCGTCTAAGGTAGGTATAGGAGGTCATTATTGATGATCAATGCAAAGTCACTTTTATTGTTGGAGCCAGTCAGTGGAAATAATTGCCTTCTTTCAACACCATGATGATAAGCGATATTTTGAAATAACACTACGCCTTGACTGCCGCAACGAATACTTAGCTGGCGTCTAGACGGAAAATTGCAAGGTGATGCATTAATTACCTCGACGACCACGGCAATCAGAGCAGAAATAACGAAGAATAGTAGTACTGTCATTGCAAACATTTAGCTTGTGATACTTTTGTTAAAAAATATGAGGGTAGATCGTTATCCGCCAAAATCACCCTACACGCGGTTACTTCAGTTATCCCATGATCATGGCGCATGTAACTGTGTTGAAATGTAAGATAACTCAAAAAACTAGCAAAAACGGTCCGTTCTGTGTTAGGTAATAAAATAACCATGATAATTTCAAAATTTATTTGTAAACACTTATTCAGCGATTTCATAATAACAGAAGACGATGTTGATGCCTGTTAAATTCCTGAAAATCATGACTCCAATGATCAGTGACGGTACTACTCAGAATTTAGTTGAAGCTCTGCCAGACTTTAATGATTCCTTTTTTAGGAGCGCTTTATAGCCTGAACGAGTAATATAAATGAGGGTAAATTCAAAACAATGTGGGTTCAACGGGAATATTCTCACGAAATGCGGCGATGCGTAAATCCAGTGCCACGGTTAGTTTGCGATCGTCTCACTTGTATGTTGTACCGCCCAGGTGAACGAGAAACTCAATCACGCAAGCCAGTATTCCTGTATTGTGATTCAAATATACTAAGTACCGTAAATTATTCGCTTAGGAAAATATTTTATCGTTGACATTAAATGCTCAATTTGCATTGTATGCTTGCAACAAGTCGGTAATTGTGCTATTTGTAGTAGGTACTCAAGCTTCCTATCGTTAAACATATAAGTTAGTTTTTTTCTGAAATTTTAAAATCCGATTTATCAAGTTTTTTCGAGTACCTACTACAATCGTTTTTTGATATCCTATCGAGTACAAAACAAAAAAAATAAGTTTAAGTAGTTGTTATTCTAACGTTTGTATTTCCTACATTTGATCAAGATCGTGTTATTTCCGTTGGACAAATTGGTTCTGTCTAAGATGAATGCCACCCAAATAAAGTTAATGTGACGGGAACAAATAATGTGTTCACATTTCCGGTTTAGGGGAACAATTGCTGCATTGTTAGGCAAGTGACATTCATAATCAGTTATTGGCTCGATAATTAAGAAAATGAAGAGATCAATTTTATTACGTTAGAAGTTTAGAACATCCGAAATCATCGTATTTAATTACTTTTGAAATTAGATTTCATCCGATCAGAAGAACTGCAATAAAAAATAGAGCAAAATCAAAACAAACTACCTACATGCATCATTGATTTGTCGACTAGGTACATGAATTTTCAAATTAGCGCCATAAAAAACCATTTCGAATGTGTTATAGGATTGCTGGTAATTAAGCTGTAAAATATAATAGTCAGTGTCGTGCCATTCATAAAATCAGACACATTCGACTTACATAAGTCTTGTGATGACACTGTGATTGGCGAAGGTATTTTAGCAGCAGTATTTATTTAACAAGACAGCAATAATATTAGTCTTCCTGTCTTTGAAGTGCCAGCCGGTACTAATGCTGAGTCTATGTACATATGTCTGTGTTATGAATTATGCAAGATAATGTAAAAGGTTTCTTCAGAAAATTTCAAACTCTACAGTCTCCTATGATTTTCGTAGTAAAACATTTTCTACTAAGCATTACAATTCATAAAATGAGCTTCTAGGGAGGTCGTTAGTCATTATTACAGAGCGTGGGATGTATGACAAAGAGTTCTATGTAAAGCAATATTAACTTGAAGAAATTATTACAGTATTAAGTATGCATCATAATATTTAATACTAATAACAGGAGAATATTAGTAGGTCATCATTATATACATTGTAAATTAACTTCAGGATAATATTTACTAAGCAATAGTTAAACACGATGTGAAAAAAACCACAACACAAAAGATTTAAAATCATTGACGTCGAATTTCAGAGTTATTATGGAATTGTTATTAGTATTTATTGAAGGAAGGATATCAAATCAACCAGCAATGTCAATTGCTTTTTAAAAAACGCGGCACCAGAGTGAATTTTAGGTTAAGTATGCGGCTTATTTAAAAACATTGTATACTGAATTTGGCTGAATATATAAATGACATTAGAAACAAGATAACTGTTAAATTGAAATAAATTGAAGCGGATGGTAATTACGGCTTACGACCAACCATTAGATTTTAAACCTGTTAGAAATGTCAGCGGTTTCAATTCAACTATAACGGATGAATTGTTTTTATAGCCTATCTTATTCGCAACAAGGTTAAAGGGCTGGTTCTATTAAAACAAGAATGCAGATGAGATATTTGAGAATGAAGATGGAAATACTGATGGTTTAATTAAACATATAATTACGAGTTGTAAATAGGAACGTTAGCTGGAAACCCAAGGGCGTCATTATAATATGGTGTAGAAATAACACACAGACAAATTCGAATAACAATTACTTCTTAGTCTTATTATTCTACCTAAATTTTATGGTTGATTGTTGTTTTGAAATCGGGTTATGCTAATTTTATAGAAACTATTTTTACAGGTGTTCATGTTTAGCATAGCACCGTTATTACAGTGGTGTCTGTGGAATCTAAATAAATGTATTAAATTGAACCTTGTGGAGGATTTGGGTCCTTGACACATTAACTTAGAACTGCAAGCTATAAAAATGCAAATTAAACATTTCAAAACGCTTCGTTTGTAATAGCTATTTTTTTTTTACGCCAGCAGCAGCGAGCAACTTAGTACGGAAGTTCAACTTCAAACATTGCATGTTTGTATTTGCGTTTGTTGAGTCTCTTTAATGTTTCACTTGAATACATTTCATTTAAGATTTTATTTCAACATATACTTGCATTGATTTATTAAAAACGAAGATGAGGCACTGGTTGCTCGAAAATGGCAACCTCAAATTGTGTAAAATTGTGTTCTCCCACATCAGTCACCGTCTGACCGGCGGCACGGGCGGTCGCGATTCGCGTGAAATATTGTTGTCTCAGTCTCACTTCGGTCCTAGATACGTCTTTCCGTCTTTGTTCTTCTTTGTATTGCACAGGACTGGAAATATAGCTGTGAGCGTATGTGTTTGCGTGTACAACAAGTGCAACAAGTAACACATGCCAATTTTTGAGTAAGCGCTGGGAGAACGTAACCTATCTTCCCTTTTTAAATCAATGTATACTTGGATACTTTCGGAATCCAAGATATTTTATGTCTTAGATACATATACATACATGTAATGTTTAAAACTTTACAAAACTAATAACAATAATAGAAAACAAATATATTATATTGTTTAAATGCAATATGTAGGTATAGAATAGTGCCTGCCTATAAGCATCAGATGCATTAATGAATTTGTAATGGATACCATTTACCCGAAATCGCATTTACCCGAAATCGAATTCTTCACCGTCTCGATAACCTGTATGGAAGAAGCAGCTTTCATGGTCAGTTTCACCAACCTTAACGGCATTTTAAGTTGGCACAGGTACATTTGTGTTTTACGCGAGAACGGGCTTAGTGTAATGGCAAAGTTTCATACCGTATGTCCATTACAAACGTCGTGAGCTCGTGATATGACACAGAAAATAGATTTGTATCTTCGTTACGCACGGGAAAATTTTGTATGTATGCAGTAGGTATGTGGTAAACAAGTAGGTGCAGTTTATGATCCCGTTTCTGAGAATTATTGAGTAAACAATCGAACGGGGTAGGGACACGTAAATGTGTCAAATTTTGAAGCAGAACTAAAAGCTGCTGTTCCGCTGTTGTTCCAGAAAGCAGGCCAGATTTATCTATACGAGCACGAGCACTATTTATTCTACGAATACTGGCCACAGTTGACCGTTCTTTTATTAGTCATAAAATCTGTGTAGTAAAACTGGCGATTTTCGCTGATTTATTGTCAAATATTTATTTTTTACCGGTTATAAAGGTCTTTTCAGTAGATATATGTAGGTTTAGTTAGACCGAGAAAACTAACGACAAGCCTAAAAGCATAGTAAATTGAGAAGAAAAACGAAATGTTACTTAGTAGTATTTCTCTCACATAAACCATCCTTTGTAAGTGCCATTGATGATGATGATGATGATGATGATGATGATGATGATGATCGAGAATTGTATTTTGACTGATTGTGTCGCATCTCAGTTTAGTACATGAATGTAGATTTGACCATTAGACCGTTCTATAGAAAGTTCGCCTCCGGTGAGCCATTTTTATGTCACGCGAAAAATCGTGTCGACAGGAAGATATAAAAACAAATAAGTAACATTTTATGGGTTCGCAAACACATTTAAATTTATGAGTAACATTCGGCTGTCACAAAGTTAACATTAGTGAACTCCGGTTACTCTTTTTTACACCTGTTACTAAGGGCTTTTAAATGTTTCTGATTTGACACAACATTAGTTCATATTATTATGTGGCGTCAGACAGACCATTATTTTTTTATGCCTAGAACAATATTATAGTCTATAGGTAAGTAAAGAAAGACAGGTACAAGCATTGGCTCGATGGCAGACCTGTCAAGCAGCCCGTGAGTAACGCCCATCAGCAATACATCCGTCATATTTGCACATGATAAATGTATTGTACGGGTCTCCCTTCATGTATATTGATTAGAATACCCACCTACGCCTTAGAATAAGGTTAACGATTCACTAAAGACAGCTAAGAATATATTACAGTAAAATTATTGCAGTGAGATATTATTGTGACGGACAGCGTACCTATCACCTAATTGTCAAGTTGCAAATCAGAGGATAAGCAAAACAACAGAGAATAATAGACTTAAATTACGAAGGAATTAACGCCATACCTAGTTTCCAAGGCTCAAAGAGGCATGTTCAAGGTTTTTCTACAACAATAACATTGCAAATAGGTATAAGATTTAAGTGAATTCAATAGAGTTATCGTAATCAGAGTTGTGCCTAATCAAATAGCACAACCTAGGCCAGATTAAAACTGTGAGTACTTGTTATTGCAGAGCTATACTATTTTGTTTTGTGGTTTAGCCTAAAAATACTTGGAATGAGACCTTCTTAGTATCGATTATTTAGGTTGTAAATTCACCTTTTCAAGTAACTAATAGCGAAATAAATTTTCTGTTACGACCATTGTAATCAAAGAATACACCACGAGAGGGAAAATAACGAAGCTAAAGTAAACAATAACATTCCATTCGAATTATCAAGATCCACAGTTCGTAGAACAAAAGTCATGGACGTCGGTTTCACTCACGGCACGTATGGGAAGAAGCCCATAGGCGCAGAAAGCAGCGTTTGAAACTAGGAAATAGAACCTAAAGCCGGGTACCGACTGACATTACGGGACGTAATGGAACGAGTTGCACAGCGAGCGCTCGTGCAGTCAGTATGGGCACAGAATATTATAAAAATACAAATGTAATAGAATAGACACTGGACAGTTCCATCAGTCCCATCTGAGGAAGCTACCTCACACTGCTGCCGCCGGCTCCTGTCAAGTTTTATTGCAGCTCCGTTCAAATGCAAGGGTCGTACGGCACATACAAGGGAATGGGTTAGTGATTTTGACAGACGACACTGATGATGGTGGTTCGATAATTTGTTTGTTTAATCATAGACATACGAAACACTTTTATTTTAAGTTTTGATTTACCTTTGTATGGAGAAATGGTAGAGGGCCTGAGATGTGGTACAAGCAAACAAAGCGCATGCAACGAGCAACGTGACGGATTTTAGCACATGGCGATATTACGCCCTTCAACACCGGCATCAGTACCCGGCTTAAGAAATACTAGGACGAACAAAGATTCTTTGTAAAAAAATCAACTGTTTACTGCGAGTTGGAAATAGCTGTCCCTTTGGAAGTGTCGAAGTGGATCATTTGGCACACATTTCGTTTACCACACGTTCTTGGACATAAAACAGTGCAATAAAATTCTGAAGATAAAAGTGTTTCAGTCAATCACATTGTTTGTGGCGAGGCATCTGTCGAGTCTCTTAATCCAAACTTTCGTGATTATTTCGACACCGACGGATGCACTAAATTTACAAATTAACTATAGATTGTAATTAATAGATTAAATATTGTAATAAGTTGTTAATGTTATAAGAAGTGAGGCCCTTAGCGCATTCAATGTTCAGCTCTCTGGCGTACAACTCACTGGAACATGGCGGGGACGAGCGCGTGGAGGTCCGCAGCAGCTAGAACCATATGTGCGTAGTGGGCAATGAAAGTGTTAATCTAGTTGATGCATAAAAAACTTGGGAGTTTCTTTCTGTAGATTCTATGATATTTTCTAGTTTCAAATTTATAACGTAGGTTACCGTTTCGAATGGATCATAATATCACATTACTAAATATTATTGAATTAAAAAACAAAAGGCAGCACATAAAACTTATTCGATTACCGAGACCGTAAATAATGCTCGACTGTGAGACGTAGGTATAAATTAGATGCGACTAATGTGCATAAAACTTTATTTATTTTGGCTGTTAACAAGGGATGCACGTAAGCTTTGGCTTGGTTCCCAATAGTTGTTATAATTCACCCGGACACTTGCGTCGAATTTAATTTGTGTAGACTCATCTAATTGAGTAACCAATGGTTTGATATACATAGTATTCACATAGACATCAATCTGTATAGCGTTCGAATAATTCGTTACTCCTTGGGCTCCAAGAAGATTATTGTACTCTTGCTAGGTTATATTTTTCTTGCAAGGGTTAGAAACGACGTTACAACGTTACAAATATTCGTCATGTAGACGACAAAATTACATAGGTACTTACTGCTATTTGAATAATATATATTGTAGAGGTCTTTATTACTCAGTAGGTTAGGTATAGTACAGGGTCTTACCGCTGAAGTAATTTTATTACATATTTTGAGTTACGATCACTAGTTAGTGTCGCAGTCACTGGTCAGGTGATGCATTCCGAAGGTAATGGTGGATTACCTTAGTACGTAAACATAAAGTACCTATGCAAGTTCGCGTGTCACAAAGGATAGCCAAAGCACGAAGCAATAATTTAGTCATAAAGTAAGGGTCAAGATGTTGTTCAGCAATTGATTGCCAGTTAGTATAAAAGGAGGCAGTGAACACTATAAAATAATACTAGGTTATAAAATAATTTTCTGACAAAGCTAAGATCTCGCAGTTACGTCATTTTTAGATGACAGTATAACAAAGCAGCAATATTTAATCAAAAGGGCAAAGGTACATAGACCGCCCATGGTGTGACTAGTATGTAATTGATTTAAGCCTCTATTGTCCACTTTATCCAAAAAGTTCAAAGGTTGGGTTGTGTCTGAACTGTATCTACATATCTGATAAATTACATTATTCTTCTGTAAAGGCTCTTCTTCGAAATATCTTTTGTCCAAATAAATAATTATTGTGTGTAGGAAACATGACTGGAAATTTGATCAGAATCAGTAATAAAGTAATAATAGAGTTGTTAACCAAGGCCACTGTTTTTTTTTAAATATTATAGCCAGCGAATATACTTAGTGTGATAGATAGCTATTAAAATAAAATAATGAAATTATGCCAACTTTCCTTGTTTAATTTTATTAATCCATGCATCTTATATAAATATACAATGGTGTGTTGATGCATGTGCCATATTGATCAAACCTACTCAACTGGCCAAATTGATGACCAATAATGATATAACTACTCGTAGTTAGAGGCAAAAAGTTTGTTCTATCATACATGTCAGATTCTCAAAACGTCTGATGAGTCTGATGATAGCATGCTTTCCGTCGTACGAGGGTGTAACACTACCAATTTCCTGAACCCATGGTCCTGCGCCCGACCTCTCTCCGGCGGCTGTGAACTTACGCTAAAACCACATATCCTATAGTACATTTGAAAGCCCTTTGAATGGCCTTGAAAGCCCTTTGAATGGCCTTGAAAGCCCTTTGAATGGCCTTCGCCATATATTTGCAAGTTACGAAAGCCACGTCCCATCAAAAGCCATTTCAATGGCCTTCGCCATATATTTGCAAGTTACGAAAGCCACGTCCCATCCGATTAAGAGAGTGAAGGAAAGGACTATTGAGCGCATCTGTGTTTGCTCACACCTTTTTGCACTTTAATACATAGATTATTCTGTGCAACGTGATTTTTGGCGATGCCCATTTACAGTAGATATAGATAGGTACATATTAATTTCTTTGTTTTGATTATTTATTTTGACTTTAAACCGTAAAGATATTTTCTTTTATGTGAACGATACAAATTGATGTAACTGAGTGTGCCTTGAGCTCCTACGCTGAATTAATCTATGAGATGAGTATTGGCTAGTCTCCGTTTAGTTTAGAGAGGCTGCCGTAGCCGAAATTCAGAAAAAGACATCATCATCATACCTTGAAATAACTACGAGATAATACTTGATGAGTGGTTCAAAGTGCCCGCACGTAAAACTTCAAGTAGCTCTGTACTTAAAATAAATGAACCGTAATTAAAATAGCCGGTTGTTTTAGGCCTCCACTTCAGTTTGTTCGCATGGGTATCTATTATCCAAGACAGAAGCTTAGCACAAATAGTATAGAGGCTGTGAGCGGTGTACCGAAATGATAGGTTTGAGGTCGGGTAGGTTACCACCTCGTACCAACAATGTAATTTTGTATTAAGTATTTGAAATAGTCGGCAATTTAGGTAATTTAGACGTTTGGGATGTAAACGTGTAACTAGAGACACGTTTGTTGTTTAAAGGTTATATCGGATCGACCAAATATTGTGAATTTTGAAATCTTTAAAATAAATTCCTGTTGCATTTCTCATCTAGGGCTCCACTTATTATTTATTCATAAAAGGTTACCAACCACATACATAATATCAATCTCTAAAAACAATTTTTAATTTGATCCTGCCTGTCCTGATATTTTAATTTTATTTTTTTATACCAAATTTTTAGACTTTCTTGATTCAAAGTTTTAAATACATTTTCAGCTGCTCTGTAAATAATCTTTGTAAAAGTTTATGTCTATTACAAGTGGGCCTTGAGCAACAATCATAAATAAACATGTGTTTTGTAGATTAAAACACAGCATCCTACACGGTTCGGAACAATCATTACGAAACCAAAGCGTAACATAACGAGCACTTCCCAAGTGTTCTCAACATTAAGTGGGCACCTACCACCTACATGAGGCAAGATAATCTCAGCACCGAAGGTGAATCGGCCGCCTACGTCCAAAGAAACCTCCGTCACCAGCTCAGATCTAACAAAGGTAGTTGATTCGCCGACTGCGTTAGTCAGAACGCCCATAATGACGAATATGGACATTTGAACAGCACTGTGTAGGAGGCATTTAGAAAACCCGTCCCATGCCCTTATAAAGTGATTCGAAAAATTATCTGAATAGATGTAAGTACTGATACGTATAGGCACTTAGGTACGATTGAGATAATTGGCCTGATAGTATTCTGCCCACAATTTGTAGCCTAGCCATGTATGCAGGTATACTAACTAGTACCTCGAGCGAGAGAAATCTATGAGGTACCTAACCTTCCTACTACCTACCTTCTAATTGCACGTGGAATCAGTTTAGACAGAAATAATAACAATTTTCATTCAAAAATAAGACCATCGGGATAACAAGCCAGACTTAAAAGCTTGTAACAAGTGGCCAGCAAATGTATTTCAACTAAACTAACTTCTACAGGCAAACCTAATACGTAGTACTTATTTACACAGTAAATACGCAAGAGACAGGACGTCAACGCACTTACTGAAGAAAGCGAAGTAAATATTCAATGGTTACAAGAACATAAATGGGTACTAGGATATTATGAGATAGGTACTTATTCAAACTGGTTAAGGACGCATAAGGATGAGCTAACGAACAATCGACTTAGCAATCAATATAAGACCTGTCAGGTAATTAATTATTATATGTATTATTTTAAAACATATTAGTTTTGCGAGTATCTATCTACTTGAAAATGTTTCAAGCATGTAAAATTTATGAAAATTGCTTTGAGCTTACTTAGAATTTAATTTCCATCTTATTATCAATGACATATTAATGTGATATGCAGTTCAATCAACGATGAATTAAATGTGAGTTCGTCGTTCGTTAAAAACGTCTACATAGATATATGTAATATATCAGATAGGATAGGTATCAGCGCAACTGTTCATATTTCAATAGAAGTAGAAGCCATTGTATAAGTCTCGGTGACAAATTACGATGCATACATATCTACCTACTCGTTGGCAATGAGTACTTACCATACTGCAGATTGCTTTACTAAAAGAAGATAATTAATAACAGACGATGGTACGGTACGACTTTCGGAAAATATACGTATACATTGATTTCGAAGAATATTTTGATTATATAGGGTGTACGACACAATGATTGTCATTATGGGAACTGGTGGTGGAACCAAATGTAAGCATGGTGGTTTTTTTAACACTGAAAAGCCAGCATTATTTTTTTTGACAAAATTCATAATACCTCTATAAAACTTCTATGTAAATTCATCATGGTTATTAACACTAAATCCCGTTCTCTATTATCCCGTTGTCTCATAACCATAAAGGGTTAGAGAACCAAGTACAATTAGAATTTTGGCATTTTAAGCCCCAACAGTAACACTTTTTATTATTTTTTAGTATGGTTGCTTCAGAAACGTTTTAACATCAGCAGATGACAAAACGAGACATTCAATACATGAACAACGATACTTAATCGTGTACGGTGTCTTGCTTACTACAATGGGTAAGCGGTAATGGATTAAGCTAGCTAGGGTTATTTATTTGTCATTCATAGAATATCTTGAATTTGATGACCTGGGATCGAATAACAGCAAAGTTATTTGAACCATTACCTATACCTAATATTCCAGATTATAGATATTCTTCTAAGCAAATATATGCTATTTCTTCGTTATGCTAGCTAGAGTCTCTATTTGGAGTTTAACAGTGATATGATATTTGTATATTTTCAATAAAATGAATAGACCTTTGTTAGTTCAAAATCTCTTCTGATGGAAACCGTTTGCGTGATCTTGATCTCGTTCTGTTTAACAGAACCAGAAATAGTAGATTTGAACCTAATTTGAACGGCTCATACAAAGAGCGTTGATCATTTACACTAACACCTACCACGCATAAGAAACATGAGACGTCTGCAACCACTCCGTTTGCCGACACACCAAGAGATGCTATAAACAATCGAATCCTAAAATAGATTTTATTACTAAAGCAATTGGATTCAATGTCGGTGCAAGTCATACAACAATGCTCAGTGTGAACTGCTCTAAATTATAATAGGTTCTAAAGATCATTGGTTTAGGTTGAAAATCGTTTGTTATGTTGCCTGAAATGAAGGGCTGTTTGTGCAGCATACAGGACTTACGCTTAGCTGCAATAGAAACTGAACAGTTATTTGTTTGTCAGAAGGTTCATGAATAGAAATCAGTCACACTACCGTGGATGCAATAGTCTTGAATTTAGTCTGAAGACAAAATATGACTTTATTAAAACATTATGGGTAACCAAATCCAATAATGTTGCTGTTGTACTGACGAAGTTAAAAACTCGCTGTTCAAAGCTTACCTATTGTCAGAGCTTTTACACGGGAAGTCTGTGGGTCCGGCATACCAAAAAATCGATGGACACCCTACGAATTCAGAAAGTACAAAAATATCTTTTGGATAATGCTGCGACTGCCCCGATTCTGCAGTGCATCGGAATTATTGCGGATGGCTTCCATGCGGAAAAAGACAGCGTACCTGATGCGCAGAGCGCGGGACAGTCGCATCAGCATCTTAAAAACTGTGGCAGAAAGCTTATCGTCTCGTCTCCACTCTGGAATTGTCTTATGCAGGGTGATCAAGATCATGAAGGAACCCATTTCCTTGATTGATCATCCTCGGCTCAATCATCTCATCTGTGTCTATTTTATTTTGTTTCTGTTTAATTATGTGTGTTGGTTACTCGAATATGTATGGACTTTGTACTGTCTGAAGAATATTTTTTTTATTTATTTACTGTACTAGAATAGAAAGCAGAAACGACCTAAAATGTTTCCGACCTAAAATGTTTAATTCCTAAAACTTTCATAGTGCGTTAAGTGAATGTGGCAAAGTGACAGGAAATGCAAAAATTTGTAAAGAACACGCATGGTGTAAAACGAAGGAAAACACTTTAAATCGTAAAAGAATACGTAGTATACTGTACAAAATACAGATGCAATGTGTCCTTTGTCTAACGAAACATAACGGTAGCAGTAAGTAGAATATGCACTATGCAGGTACATATATACCAACGTAAGGCCCACATTATTTTTTTGCAAGTAAATAATTTTAACAATCAATTGTACCGAACCTCACTTCTTAGTTTTGCATCCTATGTAGTTTCTATTATACCTAGATACATATCTATTCAGTTATTTACAACAAAATTCGTCATCGTTAAGTAAAATGACGTCCTGATTAAACTGAAGGTACAATAATTATGTAATGGTATGTTTTTGTTTACTTACTTCCCTTAATTTTCTGTGCGTAGCTATAATTTGCAAGAAACATAGATAAATCTAACACATCTTATTCTTAGGGGCATGTTTTATGTTTTATTCGACATTTGCCACTTGTTTGATATTACCAAAACCCATTATGTACGTCAGAGTCAGAAACCCTGGCTGAACGCTGAATGAATAAGAATTGGATGAGTAATAAGAATCCGTAAAGCGAATAGGATTAAGTAAAAAACCAAACAGTTTTTGTTAGGACGTTTGGGATTACATCATTGTGTGTGTGGTGTGGCGCTTCATGGGTATAGTGACGTCACACAAAAGAATACAGATGATCTGGAACCCTTGACAACAAAAGCAAACCTGCTAGCAGGTAAGGTTATTGACGTTAATATACCCTCCGGTCGTGTCAGAGTCCATGTTAGTATTGTGACTGAAATTGAAATTGATAAAATTATCAATGGTGTTCCTTCCTAAACCTAAAATGTTTCTAGTTTTGCTTAACTTATTAATCGTGGCAATTCCATACCACTCGGCCGCTACGATGCCGACTACAATACCGAAGCGATACGATAGTTTAGTGGCAAATTAGCAGTTGAACGTATAAAAGTTTTAAGAACTTACACTTACATAATATTAATCTTACATAAATTATTGACTATCTTCTCTTTATTTATTTACAATTGTTTGGGTAGATATTGAACCTGCTTTTGAATATGGGCGCAAAACTAATACCTATTCGTGCTTAGTACTTTGTTTACATTATTATTAATCTTTATAACGTCCAAAAATGATGTCATCTAGACAAGCAAAAAGGTTTACTATCTTGACATGACACCCATGAAGAGGATGATCTTATACTTCCTTCTAACTAGGGACTTAAACATTTTGTTATGCGTTTACATTGCTGTTTTTATTACTTACATAGTTTTTTTTATGCTATACTAAAAAAAGAAAAACAAATAAATTTTGCAAACGAGGCAGCAGGCGATGAAATTTGACAGAGGAATGAATGTAGACACATGAAGTTTTTCAGCTGTTGTAGGCGAATCTCACGACGATGAAATTTCAAAATCACATTGTTGGGTGAATCAACTATTTTACCCACACTTTGGACAGTGTAGAAATATTTTTTTGAAAAATAAAAACATTAATATTCTTTTATTCTAATTTGATTAGAGCATTAGAAATTTTATCTACTTTAACAACCTAGAAGGGCACGGACGTTTATTCATATTTTAGCTATTTTTTACAAGAAACTACAACACAGACCCTCAAAATCTGTCACCTGAGTTACCGCCACTTAATCTTACATAAATGCTGAATGAAACTCGAAACCATTACTCATTTTCATTTATTTTATCCTGCATGCATAATCAAATATTTTGGTAAAATCAGTCTCCATATAATACTTAAATTTTAGTAGAAAACTAACTGCTATTGGTCTTTTGCGTTACCCTTATCCAAAAAATTATAGCTATTTCTACATTAAACTAAATATAAAAGTATTACAAATAAAAATGAATTATTTAAGGAAGCTCACTAATTGTTAAAATAAGGTACTGGCAATTTAAAGATAAAATGGAAAGAAATACGCATTTTACGATCGGATATGTAATGTTTATTTTTGGGACATCAAGTAACTCCAGAGACAAATTTTGGTAACGCTTAAGACATACTAGAAAAATATTGGTTGAATAAATAAACAGCTTGGAACATTGAATAAACTTAAATCGATAATTTATGATACAAAATCAAAAAACAAACAATAAATCAACAACAGACAAAGAAAATTACAAATTTACAATCAATAATATAAATAAATTAAGCCAAGTATTTGCAATTGAGCTAAATGCAAACTGTTGCATCCAATCTAAAGGTAACTCAACTGATCCATATCAATACCAGTCGGAAGCGTCCGACTGGTATTGATATGGAGCCCAAGACACTGGCTGCATTGCCCCGCTGTATGGCAATGCTGAAGTGCTGCGCCAGATCACTTCGACCAGAATCTCAGAATTTTTTTTACATCCGAAGAGCCTCGGTACCCAACGGACTTAGCGTCTCATGTGTAGGCTCTGTCGCGATCTGCATAATTGCGCCTTTTGAGATCCTCGGCCAAATCTGCCTCTCACGGTTGTTCTTGATAAATGGGAAGACGGAAGTGTGTCGACGCATTTACCATACCACACAATGGGCCTCCCCAACTCCTATGGGACTAGTGTCATACTCGCGAGCCTCATACCATTATCACGCAACAGACCATTCGGGTCGAAAATAGCCTACGTTAGCGGTGGCCAAAGCCCGCCGGTTGATATCGTTACGGCTGGCATGGCGAGATATCCGACCGGCGGGGCCGCTAGTATTGAATAACCCATGATGACCCAGCTGTTTGACAGCAGTAGGTACTAAGGTCTGCATAGAATGGAAAGAGAGTCGATCCTGCCCAGGCATCATAAACGCAGACAGACTACCCAAGGTAAGAGCAAGACTAACTCCAACACAACAAGATCTCTTGAAGTTTCTTGAACCCACCCACAACAGAAGTCAAAAACAGATTAAAACTTCTCTCAACACTCTGAAAAAGAACACCAAAAGCTATGGGAGCTTCGGACAGACTGCAAGCATACTAAATCAATATTCCCCTCCAAAGAAAGGAAAAACACCAACACAATGCTCAAAATGAGCCGAGAGGACCTAATAACGATGGTGGGCATCATCACAGGTCACGAATGAATTGAACTATTATCTTTTCAACACTAGAACCACAGACAGCAGCTTATGTCATGGCTGCTTACAAGAAGAAGAGAATGTGGTACACGTTGTGGACGGCACGGCCACACAGAAGTCCAGACACAAAACGGGGCTGAAGTGCCTCACTGAGGCATCAACCAAATCCACACCCACAGAAAAGCTGAAACGAAGCTGTCAGTCACCTAAAGTCCTGCTCCGATAATTCAAGAAGCTGGGTTGGTTAGGGCCTGCTTAGGTAGGGGGATAATTCACAATATACTTCTATGCAAGACGTCCGTGCAGATCTTAGTTTCCCAACTTAGAATTAGAATTAGCAGTTGTTACTAGGTATGTCTTCGGTTGGGTGCAAGGTGCAATACGGAAAGTTACAGGATCCATTAGAGTGGAAGGAAATACTTGCAACCAATGTCCTGACTTCCATTTAGAAATAGCCAGGATCCGCAGAGCACGTTTGTAACATAAAACATCAGGGCAAGCATTGTGCCAAGCCATTGGAACTCGCCATATTGCTTCTTAGAAGGATTTGTTCTTTGTTCTATGATATCACTTTGAAAAAGGCTTTTGAACAATGCTTTTTCCGTTCTTTAATCAAATTTGTCAATATCTTATAATTTTGGTTCTCTTTCTGATATCTTTCCATAATTTATTTTTATTTGGTCTTTTCTTGTAGGTACTTCGCAGTTTTTTTTAACCTTCTTGTTTTGGGATATTTTTTGTTCTGGTTTTCTTTTAGTGTTTTTATGTTCTAGCTGTGCACTTTACTCAGTCTTTTCTTACCTTCTTTCGGCCAAGTTCTTGGGAATGCTATGGATGCCGGACATGCTAGTGGCGATCCGTTGTAGTCATTGAGTTCACTTGCCTGGGAATTTGGTGGTGTTACATTCAAGGTCAATTGTAAATTCTTCGTCTTCATTCTGTACCTATTCTGTGTCTCAAATTCCTTTCCATTATTTTAAATAATGTTAAATCTTTTGCAAGCCGTTTAATTTTGTGGAAGTGCTCACGGGAGTTACCATTATTTTACAATTTATATTTGCCAGTATTTATTTACTATAACTATTTACTCGTTTTACAGAAAGCCAATTTACAATAAATTTAAGCCGACTAAGAAAAAGTAGAAGTAGCAAAACATGATAATAATCTAAATTAGGTATACACAAAAAAATCTTGTACGTAAGGAACAAATTTAAAAACAAAATAAGTTTTTAGATGATATTTATATATACCTAGCAAGTAGGTGTCCTAGACACGATCCTAGACGTAACACATTGGAGAACACTGTAATGTTAGGTCTGGTTTTTAATAAACGAATTGAATTGAATTGAATCCCAAACAAATAATCATTGAATGTTTTAAAACTAAAATATATAATAAAAGTTCATTTTACTCAAGGTATTACTCATTAAGTACGTGAATGTCTTAGGAGTTACCAAGAATGTCTCTGGAGTTACCGCCAAAGTAACTCAGTATACAAGTAACTCAACAGACAAAATGGTGTATTTTCATGAAAAGAGCACATTATCATTTGACTATAGTACCAACACAAACTTTAATCGAAAACATATGTTAGGTACTCCAAAAATATCTGATAATATTAACTAAATAATAAGCCTACATCGAGATATCGCGGTCACTCAGCAGACGACACAAAGAGGCACGCACTCCCTTCGAACGTTCTGCGCGGCCTGGCGGCTCGACGGCATCTTCTAGGGACACCGCCGCTCCATGCGAGCTTAAGGAAACACAAACGAAGCTACCCATGGCAAACAGTACCATCTATATGTTTCTAGGTAAAATTTACGACGGTAACTCAGCATACAAGGGTAAAATCATTTTTGCCAGGGACAAAATTTCAAGTTTTTTTTTTGAAAAAGTGGTTAAGTCTATTTTTATTTTGATATGCACACGGTAAACTTTAACATACTGACTTGTTGTGTAATCAGAATCAACCGAAAGCAAGAAGTTTAGGTTCATTTAAATTAAAGTTTTATATAGAGAATGCGGTCTTCGGACAGGCATATTTTGTATGGAGCGAATTTTTCGTATACTGAGTTACCATAAAATTTCATGGAAATTAAAGATTTTCGAGAACATAATTTAACTTTCTTTGGTGCCTATTAATCATAGATGCTGTTGCCATATTGATTAAGTGTGTTACTATAACCAATAAACGTACTTTAATAAAAAATGGTCGGGGACAGCAAAGTGTGGGTAAAATAGTTGATTCACCCTGTTACGTGTCGGCGGACGGCAACCTGATTGTACCGTTAAACGAGCAGCGCAAAACTGACCTAGTGCCGGGAAAGTTATCAGGGACGACCGTGTTCCGTTTCACGACCCGACCAAGACCAGCACAGCAGCTGCGAGATTAATCACGATTTCACTGTTCGACATATTCCTTACATGGTTTTTAGGATATGCTAAGAAAAAGATGATAACATTGATAATGGACAGCCTGACAAATAGGGATAAGGATTGATCTAAAGCAAATGACCCTATGCAATAGAGAACAAGCAATATAGACTAGAAGGATATACCTAATCTCAGTTTTATCCAAGCCAAAGAATCAAACAGGTGATGTCATAACATAAAGGACGTCTCGAGGCTTCATTACTAGATCAAACCAAGGAACCTGATAATGTAAATGGTAAAATGGTCAGATATGTCGCACCGTCCATTTAATTAATGAACACTAATTCGATGCAAGTGGAACTGATTCAATTGCTTATCATTATAATATCTCACCCATCTCATAATGGCAATGACCTTTGTACAAAACTTGTGGATCGAGTATAAAACATAGTTATAGTTGCAATCCAAATCGGGATGTGTCCATTATACCGCTCGCTACAATTATAAGTGTTTCTTCCTATTATTTTGAATTGTCTAACGTATAGGTAAGTAGGTAGGTTATACCAATTTAAAAACAGGATTTGTTTTCAATTAACTGTCGGCAATAAATGGATCTAGCTAGAGTCATTTGATTTTATATTATTGTCGGTTACAAAAGGTGCCTAGAATAGAGTCAGAAAGATCTAGCCATTAGCATTTAAAAGAAACAGCAGCCAATCTACATACATACTAACATTTAGATAAAGAACATTACTAATTTAATTTTAAATTTGGTAGGCATTATTTAAATCTAATAGTAACCAACAGCTGCCCTAAATTTCAAGTCCGTAACCAGACATCGGATACCTATCAGGGAAGCTCGTGGATAAGGAGCGTGTTGTATTTATAGTACCACACGGGGTCGACGTTCCTTACGTCTCCCACGCCGACGCCGTCGACGATGGGATCTACAAAACTGTATATTTGATCTGCCTATTCGGCTTACGATTTCATGCCAAAATATTTTGTTAATACAGTGCACGAAACGAAATTAAATGGCTGTAAATATTTTTAATTATCTTGCGAATCTTGCGAGTAAATGATTAAGAATGTATTATTTAAAAGGAATAGATGGCTGGCTACTGTAAAAGGTGCTTGGCATTGTTTATTATTTGCGTTGGATATAAGTAAACTGCGCGAACGACTCACCTCTTTGTTTATGTAATTCAATAATTACAAACCAAGAAACGTGTGAGAAGCGTCAGTTGTCTTCAAAATGGAACAACAACTAAAGCTGCCGGCGAGTGTTTTTCGGAAGTTAATGAGTGATATTTCTGTCTGGTAAACATCGATTTTGAAATAAAAAATTGCAAAAAGGAAAAGTCTCAATGCTTTCAGATTTCGAGTAAACAGTAAATCCAAACATTTTATAGATTAAAGGTGCGGGAGGTGCTAAAGTTGGCACTTTATTGTTGGACGAAAACGGATTTTAGTACCTACCTTTATTGAAATCGTACGCCTTGGATACGTGGGTTTCCTGATCAGCTTGGCTTATGATGTCAGAAACACATATGGGTAGGTACTAACAGCAATCAAATATTGAACAATGATGATTCAGATGTGAAACAAACAGGTAAGTGTGGTTACTACCGCTCAACAAATTATTTCAGTAAGGTATAAAATTATATAGAACTCTCATTTTAGACATGGCTAAAATACACAGGTCATCTTTGAAGTTTATGTTAAGAGTATCATAATATAGGTATATTTAAACAACAACGTCGACTACTGTAAAAGATGAATTGGGTGCACGCATTCAGATATGAGAAAACAAGATGTAGGATGACAAACAAGGTAGGTCATTCAACTCTCTACAGGAAGAAAATGTGTCTGGCGTACAATGTTTACCCATACCTACTGCTACCCATGCACAAGTTATAAAAATGTAGGAAATGTGCTTGTAATAAATGTTACAACAAATTCGTGTGCACTGTACAGTGTACATTGATGATGCATAACTTTTTTGAGCGTAAATGCATAAACATGCTTGTGAAATAGCTCGCAGAAATAATAGTTACACCGACTAATTACACCTTGGACAGAGTCCCAACCAGATAAACACCTAAACCCCAGCCAAAAATACACAAGATGGCGTCGAGTTCATAATAAAACAATTTAATGGGCCAGCGCGCTTTCCGCGGTGACGAAATTTGCGCCGACGCATTCTCGTTGCGTAACCTGAAACGCGATCTGTGCAAGAGAAAACTGTTTAAGGTCGAAATAATTACAATGCATCTGCGAAATCAGAAGCTGGAGAGCATGAAGCTCTAATTCAATCAACTTTGGGCCAAGTTCTAACTGGTATTATGAAGAAATCAACAGACGCTTCGGTAGGATTCCCATGTGAAATATATTCTCAGAACAACCACGGTGAAGCTTCGTTTAACCTCGCTACGCTTGCTGGTTCATAAACTGTTGGATAGTCGATCGTCGTTATGTCATAGGTAGGATATTGCAAGGATCAATTCATTGAGAAACGATAATGTCACTAAATTGTATTATGTTTCCTCTTGTGTTTTATTAGGGGCGATGTGCAAGAGAATCTGGTATTGTTTACGCGTGACCGACGCGGGCGCGGCGGAAGCTGGGCGGAACCTCGCGTCATTGGCTCGCATCAGTCCGCCTAAAAGTTGGCCACCACCATAGGCACGCTTCATTCATGTCACATCATCCGCTTTTAGTTACTCATTTCTAAGATAAGAATCTTTCAGGAATAGTCTACGGGCAGATGGAAATATCCGACTACAGCGAAACAAGATTACCTATACGAGGCATTACGAACTTAATTTTAAGCGGGCGCATTGCGGCCATTTTGTGCGAATATAGGAATAGGATTTTGCGTGTACAGTAGTAAAATTTAGCGAAAATAAGACCCTGACTTGTCAAACGCAGGCAAAAAGGACATCACAGTGGAATGGACAATGGACAGTAGAAAGCTCTTTGTAGAAAGTAAGATAAACCTTGAAACTCGACGAAAATTTATCGTCAGAACATCGGCCGAGGACATGACGTGCCATTAGGCACTCCCATCCTGAGCGTCTTGTAATTTTTATTACACAGGCAGCCCCGCCTTGCATTGTTGCGAGCTTAATGAGCATACTCGTGCTGACTTTACTCCTGCCTGCGTGAGCCCAGCAACCAGAATAATTCAGATCAGGCGGTGCGGCTGTTGTAAATATTATGCGAATGCTTAAATAAATTTTGCGCGATATTACGGTATTTAGTGCGTATCATAAACCGGCACCCAACCTCATTCAGGTACAAGTTACCACGAAATTTATAATGAAGATGCAAGTAATTATATAATAACAGAAATTTACATACCAAAATCCAGTACCCACGACAAATCTGATCTTTGAAGGAATGGGAAAAGACTACTAAAAATAATCCTGGTCTACATGGTTTAAATTCCTTACCTGCAACAAAATACAAAATATTAAATCAACAGAACCAATATCTCTGCATGAAGAAGCGCCTTCTCCAATGATCGTGTGCATCTGTTACTTATAAATATCCAACTCTGTGTCATTAAAAACATCCAATTAATTCGTGATAAGTCTTATTTTCATCATTTAAATCCAGGTATATTGAGCTCAAATTCAATGTACCGTAAGGATTAGAATAGCGTAGAATGAAACGACTGTTTCAGAAGCATGTTTCTTCGTAGGAGAAAACGTGGCTGTTTCGGATGTTTGTGCAGGGTTCCGGTATGCTTTGATATTTTTCTTTCGAGTAGATATAGGTATATAAATAATATTAAATATATCTAGCTTTGCTTCATTGATATAACCTGGTCTAATAATTGTCTTACTTTATTCAGCACTTTGATTCTATATTTTAATACTAACTACGAGAATCTGGGACGAAGGTAAGCTAAAAAAAATTTGTACAATTGAATAGGTAATCGATACCATTATCAAGTCTGTACTTGATATTGCTATCGAGGAATTAAAACTATGTGGTTTAAGTACCCCACTACACTACCTAGCTAGAGTATAAGAGGTGGAGGTATAAACTACACTCGCGAAAGTTTAATAATTAATTTTGTTTGAAAAAACTATAAACGGACTTAAATTTTTAAGGCTTTTTCATGAGTTTTCATGGATCCCATTGTCAGAACTGAACAAAATTAAAATGGGACCACACGGGCAGCACCAGCTTCCATATAAAAAAGAATCATGAAAATCGGACCACCTAGTCAAAAGTTCTGACGTTCTGAGGTAACAAACATAAAAAAACAGTCGAATTGAGAATCCCTTTTTTTGAAGTCGGTTAAAAAAATATTAAACCATAAACACCAGCATGCATTATAATAATTGATAAGAAAACAAATTACAATAGGGGAGTGTTCATACGAGAAGTTATCAGTGAGCTGAATGCAGGAAAGATCGATGTGTTACATGCGGGCTAGAGCAAAAATTTACAAGTCAGATCAAATTTTAACTGTTAAGTAATTTAGAACGATAATAATTGTTATTAGTAAATAAAAAAAATTATATTAACGTCGATGCACGCAAAAAAGGTAAAACTCTTATGTATGTGAAATTTTTACCAAGGTGTTACCGAAGCGCGGAAATAAACGTTAAGGAATTTGATACGTCTAACGTAATTATGTTTTATTTTCGATTTTGTTAATACCCCCGGAATGTAAACTAACACGCACAGAGTATTTCAGAAATTTCGTGTTATAAATGACCCAACTAGTTGAAATTGGCCAACATCCAGATATTCGGGCTAGATGCAGTTCCTTCTATCTAAGTTTTGACGACCTCTGTGGCGCGGTGGGCGAAGGTCCGACTGCGACGCAGGAGGTTGCGGGTTCGATTCCCGCCTCGGGACAAATGTGTGTACGATCTGCAGATATTTGTTCTGGGCGTTCTGGATGTTTTCTAGGTATAATAAAAAATATCTATCTATGTAGTGTATTGTATTATGTATATCAGTTATCTAGTACCCATCATAACACAAGCTCTGCTTAGCTTGGGGCTAGATAATGCTGTGTGAATTGTCCAGCATTAATTATTTATTTAATTTATTTAAGATTACCAGTTCACTTATGGACGAATTGACTCAACTTGTGATTTCTATCTTGCATCTCGAGTATTCTCGAGTAAAAATTGATTTTGAATAGTTTTACAATTACCATAAATAATATGAATTGCACATGACAAAGTAAGCAAGACGATCGTTGTGTTGATTATGATTAGGAAGAGATAGGGCGTAATGATGAAATAATGATTGATGCAAACTGTAGGACGATTATACTAATTGACCTCTGCGGTGACATTTAACTAGGACGATTCTCTCATTTTAAAACATGTTTGATAATACCTATGATAAACATGAGATCTAACCACCACAGCAAACACATAACGTAGGCCGTAGGTAGTTATTACGACGATAATACATACCGCTTAGTATTCAGAGATATAAGTAGATACCTAATTAATTATGTATACTATACCTATTCGAATATAGGTATTAGAATTGTCTATCGACTAACATAGCAGCAAATAAAAACTATGGTTTATCCATTTTGAATGAAGCATGTTAGTAAACAAAGTACGACAGAAATAACAAAATCTCACTTGCATTTGCGTCGAGTTTCAGATATAATTGTAAACAATTTTTATTGAAGGGAGGATCAAAAATCGACGAGTAATGTAAATTCATCGTCCTTTTATACGTTAAAAGGACGCGCCAACAAAGTGAATTTTAGGTTAAGTATGGGCGGTTTGTTTACGTTTATGCTCCATTCAAAATGGATACGATATAGTTGTGTACATTATAAAATGGTAAAATAATGTTACCGTTAGATAATGACTACAGAATTCCAATCAACCAAAATACCTACTTAAATTTTCATGTTAATAATATTTTAAGATTATTAATTGATTCGTAAAATACCAAAATGGATGACTTTAGTTATATAAGAATCACAAAATGCTACGATTTGAAATGCGTGGGGGGGTCGTTCTATGAATGGCTACGTTTTAGGATTTTGTACTCGAAAGAGTGCAAAGGATTTTTTTTAAATAAGTAAATAAAACTAAATAAACATGGCAAAATTTATGGCAATTTTGAACAACAGTTAAAGATAGTTAACAACAGTCAGAGAAAAGTCAGAACAGTTGATGTTTTTAGAGTTTCGTTTGAGAAAGATGTTTCATTTTAACAATGGAACGATACACGCCATGAGCAAGTATACTCACACTTGGCAGGTTTATAAGTAATTAATATTTTTATATTCTTTAAAATATAACAACATTCGTTTATTTGTTTTTACATGGATCTGGAACACTCAAATGGTAGAACATAAATGAAGAACTCAAATTAAATTAACAGATGACAGCGCGTGGGCAACTGAGCTAACACACGAAGTGTTATACGAGTTAGATAGTGACAGAAATATATGTGACGAATACGCTAGAATGAGATGATGTCAATCTATCAACATTCAAATGTAATAATATGTACATAAGCAGACTTCCGATTAAGCATGAATGAATCACAGGACTGCAACTTTTGGAAGAACAAAACTAGATCGAAGCACCAAATTAAGTAATACTGTGGAAGAAGGTATTAATGAGACGCAGGTACAAAAACCAAGTTTGAGAAAATCCTCGTTTAATATTGCTTGTCAACATATATTCCTAAAATCTCACGTGTGCTTGACAAATACGCAGTCGAAATCGAACATCAACAAATTGCACAATAGTATGAATGAACCGGTAAACGTTGCGCGTCCACCAAATTGCTTAACGCAAAATGAATGGGACCCTTTAAGCCGTCTACACACACACTAGAGCCGATGGCGAACGGGGCGGCGCGGCGGCGCCTGCGCATCCCACACGTGTGGCGCAACAGAGGCACTTTCGACATATTTGTATTGCTAGTTAGTAACGCCTTGCTTATCGATTATAGAAAGCGAATCTTGAACTGAGAAAAGTCTGTTACCCATATTCAAAGCTGATGTCATTGCCTTCTGTAGCTCCCAACGCAACGATTCAACTGAATCTCATTAGCGTAATCATCCTAATTATTTGCGTTTAGACGGATAAACATTCACACAACAATTTTCCTAAATATGGGAGGTTGTTTGTTGAGTAAGTTAGCTGTATTTGCCATAAACTGTCACTGGTTACCAGATGTCGTCATACGGGCGCCACAGACGTGCTCCGAGGCTTCGATAGAAAGTTGAAGAACTAGACTGGCCCCGTTCGGACAAATTACGAAGCGGCTTGGAAGCTGTTGAGTGTTTTGATTTTCACTTTACGCGCTTTAATGGGTTTTCTATCAATATTGAAATTGCAAATGCTTCTGCAGATGATCAGTCGGAGATCAGCAGGGGTATTTTAATAGGTCGGAAAGGCCGTCAGATTCGATATCGGAAACTTTTGACTTATATATAATTCAAATTTGAAACTGACGTTTTCGCTTCGGAAACGAATCGAATGAATTAAACTACCCTGAAAGAGGACAAAATCAAGATAGTAGGTACTTATATAATTTTTATAGCTATGCAGAAACAGCACTTGAAGTCGATATCGAATCGGAGGTCAAATTGTTTTTTTTTATAATTGTAAACATAACAGCAGGTCAGGCAGCGTGCGTCCACGCATGCATCGCGATTAATGTGAAGCGTGAAGGCCGGTCCACGTTATCGTGGTCACAATGTAGATAAACAATGAAAATGACTTTATGTGGTGGGTAAAGTTTTCGCAAAGGATTTGGACTAACAAGCCCTTCTAATGAAATCATGCCTACACTGTATTAGTCGTCAAGCAGCATTCCGTCAACTCACCACCTTAAGTTGACCAAAGCAGGCAATGTATAGCCACATACACCCATAATATAATTGAGAAACCAAAGTACCTTCAATCATCATCATCAATATATTGTATCTTGCCGTTATATTGGTACAAATAACAATTATAATAAGGCCTTACCTAAAGATATGATTTGTATAAATTTACCGGCCGTTAATTAAACATGCAATAAAGTGTGTTGACAAGCCGTTGTATGTATGCATTGTATAAATAAATAGACTATACTGTGTAGGATAGTAGGAATGTAGCTATGATAAGAATGTCAGTTAAACTAAATATATTTTGCAGACAATGCTTCCTTTCTTGCATGGGTTAGCATAATTTTATGTACCTGGGTAAATTACTTAATTTGTTAAGAGGGCATTGCGCGCCATTTTGTGAAAGGGATATGCATAGGATTTCGTGTTCATAGAACCAGGAAGGACAGAGCATACGTTTTTGGAACGGGAGTGGCGGCGGCGGCGTAAGCGCAAAAATCTAGTTTTTGCTTATTTACAATAAATCTACATATGTTTTGAAGAAGCTAAGATTTTTGATATTATACTGCGTAAACCCCTCACACACTCAGGGTAATTTGTAAGAAACCCACACACATATAAGTAATACTCGAGTAGAATCGAGATATAACGGGTTCAAGTCCGTTGGTTTGGAATAGTAGTTGAGTTCTTATAAAGTGTACCTACTGTTCCAATATAAAAGCATAAATCATTTCAATAGACTGCAGGGTTCTAAAACCTTTACCAAATTAGGTGCACTTTCGTGATTATGACTTAGGTACTTTTTTTTTGTTCAAGAAAATTCCAAATAAACAACATTTAAGTAAATTTTAGGTAAGTAATTTGAGTTTTTTACCGTAACCACTGTGATCTAGGCCTAGTTTGACAACCAACCAGTTAGTTTCGCCCCTTAAGGCCCATACACCAGCGAAAGTGGCGCCCCTAACTATTATATCTTATTATTACGTTGAACGCAGGAATTTTTAAAAATCCTACGTTCAGTTTGCGGTACCTATTATAAGCTATTTATTAATGATAAACGTAAAAATATGATAAAATAGAAATTGCTGTCAGATTGGCTCGGGTATGCGCCTTAACTTAAAATTTTCAATATCACGATCCTATTCCATATTGACTAATGTCATTTTCTTTAATCTCACACAATGATAATGCGTTGCATTCGCATTTGCTTTCTAGCTCGACTTCGATAAATATTTCACCTTCAAGTCACAATAAGCACATATCAATGCATATTGAAACTGCCTCGCCTACATCCAAATCAATATAATGTAACGCTTTGTCTAAATAAGGAGATTTATTTGTCCATTGTGCTATGTGGGTCAACAGTTTTCCATCCAAACACAGCATTAAGTTTCCCACTAACAACAGGCATTGTGATTGTGACCACTAATGTTAATGCATTTGGTACCTAGATGCACACTAGTCCGTGACGGCAAGTAACTTATTTAGTTTAGCTTTTATCGTTTTTGAAGATATCGTATGAAATGAAGTAGGTCTATAGTTAGTACTCGGTCAGGTAAGTACAGCTTAGTATTACAGATATGTAAACTTTTATTTGTAACTTAAGACACATACAAGTTAAAAGAACACCATGGAAAAGAAAATACTTTTCCAGGGTCATTAACGGTCCCTGCCTTAGCATGAGCTGGTATTTGCGTACAAGCAACGCTGGTCTTCCACAAGCACAGCCGTTTCGTGACGAGAAACCACCACCGTATGTGTTCTCGAAATCAAACAAATTCCTCGTTACTTGCATAACCGAGAGTTTTAGGAGTTTTCGTTTTATCTGTATTTTGAGTCAGGATTTCGTTAAGTTTTTTCAGAAGATACCGAAGTTCTGCTGTACCAACATCTACTCATGTTGGTTGTTGTAGTACTTATGGTTCTCACAGATAACACCCATACTTTTCCATTTTTGGGTGAGATAAGTTCGCATATCCGCCGGATCGTCCAAATTTCCAAAAGATTACCTGTGTTTTGTGTGTGTTATATTCTGTTTCTCTTTGTGTTAAAATGCTGATGGATCTCATATCTTTACTGTAAGCTATACGTAGGAAGATGTTCGGATCGAACCAATAGAGAAAATGATCAATTTATCAAGTTGAACCGAACAAAGAACAGTGGGTCAACTTGGCGTCATTGTCAAGAATCTAACAAACACGTAGGCGTAGCGTAGGACAACAGTAAAACTATGCTAGTCTACCCAACCTTTGCTCGTAGGCTGTCAGTCCCACGCTTAGAATACGACCTTTTTGTCTATACACTTTATAACAATCATTCATGTTTCTAGTCAATACAAGCTTGCTGAATATTCACGTATGCTAAATGCTTGTGAGAGCTCTTAGTCAAATCACAAAGCAGTCGTTAAATTATATGGATGTTACTCTATTCAATATCAAGTTGTTGACAACTGGGTGCTTTGACAATAAGTAAGATAAAAGCTTTCTCTAGTTTTCTAATCTAACAATTTGCGATGGAGGGAGAATACGATAATTTCTAACTTAATTATCGTTTAACGCAAATGTATAAAACACAGCGACTTCTATACATCACATAAAACGGCAAGCATGGACAAAAATTATCTTTTCTTCGTTCATGCCGTCTATTACCAATTTTCAAGAGCCGATTTTCACGGTCTTAGAAAAACTGTATCTCATTAGCAGAACGATCACGTTGCATGCTACAGATAAAACATTGAACGTTGAGCAGTGTCGTGGGAACGAGCGAAGAATGAACTAGGTACTCGTATGATCCAGTTTTCTAGAGATGTAGCCTTATCGAGGTCGACGCGATAATGAGTCGAGTGTCAATATTTGCTCTCTGTAACACACCGGCTGAAGTAAATGGCGAAACAATGAGAGAAGCAAGTGTGTCCTCATGAATGACATATTTTGTAGAAGACAAAAGGCGGTTTCCGTTTTATCATAACGAAGAGAGAGATATGGTGTCTTATGTGACGAAGGAGGCCCTGAAAAAGAGGCAGTTACGTCAACGACTGTTTTGAATCATTTTAATTAAGCAGCCCACAGCAAGTAACAACTTGTTGGAGAACGACTGGCACAACCTTGGGTTCTCCTCCTCCACACTACCCACGGCTACCCTCATTTGGTCAACAACGTAGGCGCGACTAATCGCATACTAAGCAACCTTATAATGATCTGACTAAGTCTTACTTTTGATACAGGGTTGCGGAATTGTAAATCTCGAAGGAAGGCGCCCACACATCAAAATATACTTAGGTAGTTATTGCTTTGATATCTGGTCATTTTATATAATTAATCTTTCGCTTATTTTAAGTCGCTTAATCAGTTTGTGTCCGATACAAATGTATGCGTTGTATAATGTTCAAATATAAAGGTTTTTTCTAATACCTAATATTGTTTTGTATGAATGAGAGAAATAACATTTTGTATTGTAACATTTAGCTATTTTTGGTTGAGAAGGCTAATAAACTTTATCACTTATCAAAGTATTATCTGCAACTCGAGTGTCTAACATACTCGATATACTATCTACAAATCTGGTAATGGTTTATACAACTCGTTATTGTCCATATCTGACATAATGTGATAAAAAATATTTCATTGATGTGCTCTTATCTACAGGCAATTCAAATATCGGATGGGCCATTGTTTTATCTATGACTATTTGATTGATTAATTATTTGTAGGTACCTTCCTATGTTCATTGTTTGATGCATTGTTATCACGCGAGGCTCATCTTCTTGGTATGCAATGCAAACAATCCAATGTTATTTATGTAAACATGCTTAGTGCAACGTATGAAGAACATCAATGTTTGGATTAAGAAAATTCCTAAGTACATTATTTGTATCGATCTCTATAGAAATATAGCTATCGAGATAGATTCTTCAGCTGGAATATCCTTATGGATTGAGTGCCCATTAGACTATGTAATCTTATTATTTGGTAGGTAGTTTCTACCTGGGAAGATTTTTTTCTGTTCGTATCATTGAATGCATAGCTTGTTTGTGCAAATATTTAAAATTGTGGTTTGGCTTTGTTTCAATTTCAGGTTCAGGGTGACCTGTGACTCCTAAATAAGTTTGTTGATAAAATATTTAGGTGACTTTGAAATTTGTAGTTCATAGACCGATCGGTTCAGACTAGTTTGAATTATTTCACGGAACCAAAATAGCATCGTAATTTCTCGCTTCGCGTACCTACGTTGTTGGGTTTGTAATAGGATACGCCCCGACTGAAGTCTGTCAGTTTGCCGTTGATATTTTAGTCAAACAAGTTTCAAGTACGAATTCCTAAGTTCTACAGATGTCTCTAAACTATAAAACAAACCAGCACTACATCCGTATTTATAAGAGACAGTTACATGAATGCACATTAAACCTCAGTAGGTATCTATAAATCTGTTGATGTTTCCCAATTTGCTTTGGATGACTCAACCCGCTTCACATATCAAAACGAAATTAAAGAAAAGACGGTCCTCAACTTGAGCGCTTCTTATGGAAAATGTTAAATCAACGAGTTACAGAGTGATGCAAGCAGTTTTGATGTGCACGTGTTTTAAATCGCATTTACGCAACTTAACTCCAGCACTCAGACAAAATTCCTTTGTCTGAGCTCCAGCAATAATGAATGTAAGGGGATGTGTAGTTACGGCTGAATTCAGAATACAAAAATATATTCTGTTCAGAATATATTCATTACGAAATATATACACGTATAACGAAATATATTCTGTTCAGAATATATTTTTTATGATGAGACTGGACAACATTTCTATGAGATATTTGCAATAGTTGCAAATGTTGCAATACAGTATGTACCTATATCGTATCCATTTTGAATGGAGCATAAACGTAAACAAACCGCCCATACTTAACCTAAAATTCACTTTGTTGGCGCGTTCTTTTAATACGTAATTTACAATATTTGTCGATTTTAGATCCACCCTTCAATAAAAATTGCTTACAATTATATCTGAAACTCGACGCCAAGCAAGTGAGATTTTGTTATTTGTGGCGTACTTTGTTTACTAACATGCTTCATTCAAAATGGATAAACCATAGTACCTATATCGATTGAATTTGTTGGTCAGGTAATGTATCTATTCTAACATTACGGTTAAAACTTAACCGTAAATCATTATGGTTGTGACATTGTAACATGCAGAAGTATCATTCCAATAGACCTCGCTTCGCTATACCTAGGACGACGTGACTTGAATTGATAATGAGTTTACAAGATATGACAATGGTTTCTTCAATAAAGCATAGTTTTTGACAGCCATGAGATGTTTTCTTTTTAGGGAAGGAGGTAGGTTAGGTACCTACCTGTGTACCAAAAGATTTTTGAGATACCTAATCACCGATAAATTTGTTCTTAAACTGTTTTTTTTATTTGTAAGGAAGAATCGAGAGTGACTTTATAATACCATAAGAACATGTCTAACAGCCCAACTGTTACAATAAATAGGTAATGCTGAACAATTCACACAGCAGCGTTATTTAGCCCCAAGCTAAGCAGAGCTTGTGTTATGGGCTGGTAGCTACTTAAGTAGGTAAGGTGGTAGGTAATCGACTATCAGGTAGATACCGAAGAGATATACCTTCTTAATACAATACAATACACTACACTGATAGAGATTTGATATTATACAATATAGAAAACGTCCAGAACAGCCTGAACAAATATCTACAGATCGCACCTACAAATATTTGTCCCGAGGCGCTAATCAAACCCGCAACCGGCGTTAGAGATTTTCTTAAGCTTCATAAATAGGTAGGTAGGTACCTATAAAATATAAATAGAGTACCTATGGTTTATCCATTTTGAATGAAGCATGTTAGTAAACAAAGTACGACACAAATAACAAAATCTCACTTGCTTGGCGTCGAGTTTCAGATACAATTGTAAGCAATTTTATTGAAGGGAGGATCTAAAATCGACAAGTAATGTAAATTACGTATAAAAGGACGCGCCAACAAAGTGAATTTTAGGTTAAGTATGGGCGGTTTGTTTACGTTTATGCTCCATTCAAAATGGATACGATATAGTTTTTTTTATAGGTATTTGGACTTTTTTGACTGATTATTGGATTTTTCGGAGAGAACAAAAGGAATGGGATGATTAAATCTACAGTGCGTTTAAAGTTACATTTCTTGAATTTAATAGGTTATTAGTACCTATGACCCATAGTAAAAACAAAAAAATAATATCCCCAGCTGGGTTCTTGTCCCAGACACTACGTAGGTAGGTAGGTAGGTAAGGTACGCATTGTTGTAGACAATCGCAAGTAAGGACGATGTCTTTAAAAAGGGTCATTGAGGCGAATTCAATGACTGGACCCCATTCTACAAAAGCTGGGGGAATTAAAAAAGGGGAATCGTTTGATTGAGAATTTCTCGTTCATGTGATGCCTAGACTTATTATGACTCAGAATGTTTTATATTTTACCCGAGCAACTGCCGACAGAATAACTTGCAACGAAACATCTGATAACGGTTCTATATAAAATGTTGGTAACCTAGGTAGGTACCTAACTTATGACCTAAAGCAACCTAATAAGATTGTAACACGATTCTGCAAACGGCTGGCAAGCAATCTCGATATCAAACAAGCCGGTCTAGTCAGTAGGCATTCGGTAGCGGAGATAAGGGCTACATAGTGTCGTAGAGTGCGGATTGGTCGTGTCGTGGTACTAAAACGAGGCTAGTTACGCCGAGCTAGGAGCGCCCGCGCCGCGCTGAGTACAAATCTCTTGTGACTGAGGACGGTGTACGTACGGTACCTACTTGTAAGCGGCGACATTCCACCAACCCGCGCGGAATGCATGATACGGCCCTGCGAACAACAGGTTACCTCCTGGCTCGCACAATCCTTCATTTCTCGCGTCCCGTTCCACATAGCACCTAACCTCAAAACCATAGCCAATTAGCTCCATTATGATTTATTTACAACAGCTGCGTCGTCACAGATATGAGAATGGAGACACCAAACCAGTTTGCTACTCATTTCACCGATCTCTTTCTCGGTGACAATCTAACGACCGCTGACCGCAAATCTGCGGGCAGACGACGTTTTGCTTTGCTAGGTACACTTTTCGAAATAAAGGATCGCATTACAAATACCACTGGACTATAACTCGGTGGGGCGAAGACAAAAATAAACTTAATATCGTGTGCGTTGTAGCATTTGTCGACGCAAACGAATTATGGTCGCCTGTGACAAGCATCGATGATGATAGGAATGAATCCTTTTCTCAGTCGATGTATTAATAGTAGTAAAACACGATTTTGACCTACCTTCGTCCAGTAGTCGCTCCATGTGCATGAAAACATTCGGGAACGCAGCCAGTTGCTTCCTGTCTTTGAGCAACTGAGCTAAGTAGTCCGCTATACTTTGCGTCGATGGATTGTTATTATCACACATCATGATTCAATTTTTCAATAAATTACACGTTAAAAGTTCGTTCTATCACGTTTTAATATGAGATTGTACTTTAGTTGCAAATTATTTGTTATTTTCTTGTGAGACTGTTAGCAAAAGTTAATGTTTCACTTCCACACACATCGACGTTTCGATCACCACTAACTAAATGACGAAACTGACCGAAGTGAAGTTGTGGGCGAATATAGCGCTGCGCTTGCGCTCTCGTCGAATGATTTTTTGTAAGCGCGTGCGACTTCTGTCCATGGTGTAGGAGTAATAATAACATATATTTGTCTCGCTCCAACAAGCGCGAACGTATAGTCTATCTCGCTCTTATGCTTAAACCAGATGCTATAGGGACGCCATCTAGTTTATTTCAAAGTTACTTACTAGGTCAGTCTTTCTATAGGGACAGCGAGCGAGCAAGTAGGTACCTACTAGGTACTGGATAGGGCGACCGTCTTGATTGAATATTATTTTTTGTAGGTACCTACCTACCTTGAGATCAGTTGGTAGTCCACACATAAGTAGGTACCTACAGGTAATAGGGAATTTTAATTTGGTAACTGTAATTGAAAGGTACCTATTGTTAGGCATAGGTACTTACCTAACTTATTTTTTAAGATTGAACTTAAACCAGATTATAATAATTTTTTACAGAAGTTAACAAAAATAAATCATAAAAATTGGTCAATGTAAAAACTCCTATCCTAGCGGTGATCCCGGACATATGGTAAGCAGACGTCCCGTTGTCTCATATAAAAATTCATCAAGCCTCTATTAATTATGGCATGCACGATTTTAACGTTATGGTAGACACCCACGTCTTGACATAGGGCCAAGCGTTTCTTCATTTATAATCAGTATGCTTGCCTTTTCTAAGGATTAACCCAATTAAAATAACTAAGAGGTCAAGTGTATGTAGACTTGGAGATTTCAGTAATGGAGGAACTTACTTCTTGACTTGTAAAGTTGTAGTGTAGGTATATTAACGATTTTCTCGAGCTACTAAAGGTGAACATAAGTACATAGGTATAGCCATCAGCGCGCACGTTCCAAAATATGGACTTTTAATCACTGGACTTGATTCAAATTATATCAGTAAATTATCAATAAGCATTAGATACCTACATTTACAGATAAAACCATTTTGCAATATTTTCTACGTCGTCCTATACTTAAACAATGTTAAACTTTTTCGAGAGCAATAATATGTTATTTAGATATCTTGTCAATTGATTTACAATCATAAATGGAAGTTGCCCTGTGGGCGAGCTTTGGATTGTTTGTCACTCTTTTTATGCAAGGTTTCGAAACTGATGTCTTATGAGCTTAAAGTTGCTCAACTGGGTCTTGAATATGGTAACCTGCTGCGCTTTAAAGAAGTATGACACTCCTTGATAGCCTAGCAGGCGCTCTGTAGAAACATTGTAAGTACATAGGTATTATCAAAGTTAGTGGGAAAAATGGTGAGTAGGTATGTTCGTGGAAAGAAACACAACGTGGAAGAAAGCTAGGACAGCCAGTTTAAGGAATATGAAGGAACAAGGTATAAAACCACATCCAAAACAATCAGTCAAAAAATTATGAAGGAAAGAAAATAAGAAAGTCGAGGGAAATTGACGACCTCGCTGGCTGGACTTAAGCCAACTTGAGTTATTTTAAAATACCAAGACGATCGATCTTTTCCATCTTAAGATAGACCGCTGTAATATCTCAGTAAATAACAATTACGTCTTAATTAAAAATAAGCTTTATACAACCGACAAAATTCGTTTTTAACCAAGTGAACACATTCGATCAATTAAATTCAACCATGTTGGTTACGTTTTATCAATTCCGTTAAAAGGATAAATGGATAATTGACCCCTATCCGATGCACTCTAGATCTTTCGAATTAAATAGATTAAATAGAGCAGTCATAAATTTTATACCAAGGTTACAATACTTAATAAAAATAATCTTAAATATAATGAAATTTTATTTTCTTTCATAATTTGATTGGGTCTTTAATTATACTCGTAGGTATCTATATGCGCTATGCTGTGGTTAGTTTTATAAAACTGAGTGCCTTTGAAATACCAAAAGCAGCATTTTTCACTGATACCCAAGCTCGACTTCCATAAAAGACAGGTGATTATGCGACCGCACCGACTATGGCAAGTAGCTCTGACCAATCTAACTCAAATTATCTAGGCGCGCAGAGCCTTGGATGCGAAGATGATATGTTACTCGTAAGGTTAGGTTCGCTTTCGATAAAATGTATAACTAAACATAAAATGGCAAGGTATATATTGGATTCGTTTTTTCAAGGAAAACAGTACCTACAAAAGTCAACACCAGATAAAACGAGATGTGCTTTAAATTCTGTTAAAATCACATTAATACACTTCAATCAATAATGGGTTTCAAAATCTACCATAACATAATGAACAGAAGTTTTTGGTATCGGGAAGCGAGCGTCGACAAAAGTATTAATAAATAAATAAACTTAATGTAACTTAGTTTTGTAAAACAACGTCATGCCCATAACATTTTTTAAGTCCATGTATGTAGGTTGGAGTGCCGTGCGCACAGCTTGTTAGTTCTACAATGGTTCTACACTACATGTCCGGCTTTCAGCCTACGATTCGTAGCAAGGAAAACATTGCGTCATCAATAACCATCTTGGCCATTATGTAAACTTTATAGCTACCACCACCTTCAAACGATGGTGTTAAAATAAAAATACAAGTTTAGCTTTAAATTAAACCTGCTTTAAATTAAAAAAATAAGCAGGTAACTGTCATTGCATTTATTTAAGTAAGTACTTATTTTAAGGCAAGGCCATCTAGTATTCAATTTATTCGTAGACCTATCCTATCAGCTTCAAATATTGATCGAGTCATTTTTCGAGGAGAAAATAGCTCTATTTTCATTTGTATAAGTAAAACGAACCAACCATAATGGGTAAGAAAGCAAATTTTAGATTAATATAATAATTTATTTGGTAGTAAATATCTAGTACCTAATCATTTCAAAAATGTTTTTTTTCTAGGGGACCCCGAAAATAAACAGAGATTAGATTTCTTTAAATTCCGACGTAAATCTACTCGAGACCATACATTGCTAGATCATTTCAGTACAGCACAATTTTCTGTTGAAACAGGGTCAAATATTTACTACGAAATAGACGAAGAAAAACGTCAGAAAACGTACGCTATCTTACAGGAGACAAGAGCTGAATTTACAAGTAGTAAACTGCGAACCATACTATTGTTTTATTCTAATTCTGGCTGGAAATTCTTCATGCTCGTTATCTTATTCATAGAGTATATTTTAGATACGTGTCTCTATACTTTCTACGAGAAAAAGGACAGGCCATTTTGGGTGATCGTTCTTATAATCTGCTTCAATTTTGTATTCACAATTGACGTGGCTATTCTGGTTGGTTTGAAAATTTCTAAAAAGTGGAGGAAAACTCTTAACCTTGTAGAGCCGGATACAATGAAAGTTATTATGGATGTGATGCTTGCAATACCGTTTTCATTCTTCTACTTAATCAATTATGAGTTTATGTCATTTAACTTCCACGCTATGTCACCTCTTATGGCAACAATACGAGCTTATAGAATCGTCGAATACTTTTATCATAGATCATCTCAAGCTGGAAGCAATCAGTGGACTTCATTTTTGTCGCAGTACTTAATACTTTTTTTGCTATCTGTGCATACGTGGACATGCATATTGTATCTGTTTTCATATAGAAGTTACGACATCCATAAAATCCGTAATTCCTGGTCGTATGAAGCTATTTACCTGCCAACCGAATCAACGATGGACTGGTACTTCGTATGCACGTATTTGTCAGTTATGTTTCTTACGACAAATGCCTTAGGGGATTTGTATCCTGTGACAATCGCTGAAAGAATAACGGCAATACTGGGAGTATTAGTGGGGTTCTTACTTACGACTGTCGTATTTGTGGGATCGTTAACTTCACAATTTATAACAATATCAACGAGACGGTCCGTATATGTCCGACGGTTAAAGAAGATACAGAATCATTTAAGCTTGATAAATATGGACCCAGACACCACTAATCGCATCATAAGGTATTCCAATTTTGAAATGACATTTTACACTTTCGGCGAAATAATTAAATCTACAAGTCTTATAATAATTTGTCCAGATACTATGAAGATCTTTGGTACCAGAAATCAGGAGTTTTTAAGCCAAAGCTGATGACGTTGCTTCCGTACCCACTGCAAATGGAGATTTGTTACGATCTGAATGCTGTTCCGCTCTACAGCTCGTTGATATTTCGAAAACTTCCAGAAGCATTTCTGAGAAGATTGTCTCTAGATATGTCGCACCAATTTTATCTGCCAGGGGATGTTGTTTACAGCCATAACCAGAACAAAACATTGATGGTAAATGTTTTTTCTGTGTATGCTTATAATTTAAAAATATGTAGGTACCTATAGTTCTTCTAGTTTCAGTTGACTTCGGTCCTTTTTGACAGGAGTTAATTTGTTCGCTTAATAAGCTTTAAGTAATTAGTAGTGCCTATCTAAAAGCACTTTTCGATTGAAAATTGTCTTCACTATTCAAAAATAAGATTTGCGACGAGCGCAACTTTATAATAAGCTGAACTAGTTTAACTATTTTTAATAATTTAAGTACCTACTTATTTGATCATTCATTCTTATGTAGGTTTGCATAACGAATGGTGTGCTGGAGTTATTATCGGATGAAGATGATGAAAGCCCAATGATATCGTTCGCAAAGGGGACATGTTTTGGAGAAATATCAATGGTTTACAATATACCAGGTTAGTTCCTTACAAACATAAAGTTATAGGTACCTAGCGTTGACATGTGTATTAGAAGATATTGTATTGATGGAGTTACAAATTAAGAGCATACATAAACGGAAAATAAAGCCGTTTTATTTTTTTTAGCAAGGTGCACGGTAAAAGCAGCCACTTACGTCGAATGTCAAGTCTTAGAGAAAACACAGTTTATAAAACTCATGATCACATATCCTGATTTGGTGGATAAGGTGCGCTTGGAAATTAGCGAGAGGATAGAAAGAAGTATGAAAAGAAAACAGACACAAGGAGCCCACACAGACGTGTCCTTGAACGTATATGCTTCAAAAGATCGCAAGAAAAGCAGCATCAGATGCTTGAAAGATAGGCTCAGATATCTGCAAGGTAAGATTTCTAATGCTAGATCCAATTTTATATTTGGTTTAAGTAATAAAAACCTATTAATACCCTTTTCACACAGGTAAAACAGAAGATGATAATATAACAAAAGAAGACCAACTAGATGAGCACTGCTTAGATTTGTATATAATTTCGGAGCATGTTAAGAAGAAAACAAATGCTTTCACGTGTACAAACTCCAAGTTCCTTTGGATTCTGGAAGCAGAGTGCTATCTTGTGAAATTTTGGGATTTTTATATGTTAATGATTGTGCTCTACATTTGCTTGGTTTGTCCATATCAAATTGGAATCAACAGGAATTTTTCAACTGGGATACTGTTTTACACCGAAGTTCACATCACGATTTCGTTAATTTTCAATATTTTGATGACGGCCGTGACTGCAGTGAAAACTAAAAAGCTTTACATAAAAGATTTGAAAGGGATATTGGGATATAGACTGAAGACCCTTGGATTATACCTGGATTTGGTTTCTATTATACCATTTGAGTACATCGTGAATATTCATACGACTGTAAAGTATCACGATGAATATAGAGATCACTTGTTTTATTTATGCAAAGGGATTAAACTCTGTCTTGTGTGGCGACTATCAATTTTTTTCGAAAATCTAGAAAAAAAGATTTTACTGAATACATTGTTTATCAAGGTAATAAGGCCAGATTGTCGAGCAATGACTAGGTCACTCAGTGTCCTAGTACGTTAATTCCGAACCCTTGTTTCCAGATACTTAAATATTCAGTTTTCATGTGTTTACTTTGTTATTGGTGTGGAGTAGTCCTATACATGGAGGCATGCTTTGCAAGCCGATGTTCGGAAAATTCGTGGTTTAGCAGAGCACTACTTAGGGATGACCAGAGAAATGGAGAGAAGAAGTAAATTATATTCTGAATAAAAATCACCGTTATGATATTTTGCCAACTGAAATTGATGCTCCCAAAGTATTTTTTTTTTCAGGACGAAAATTCCCATAATCACTTCGGTTTACTTTGCCACGACAATCATCCTTTCGGTGGGGTATGGCGATTATTCGCCTGGCGACAGATTCGATATGGCTTTTGTGGCTTTTTTGAGTGTTTATGGTGTTCTATTTACTGGATATTGCATTTCTGAATTTTCCGCCGTCGTCACACACTGGTCAAGGTAAGTGACCAATGACGAAAAATGACTAGAATGGTCGATGTTCAAACACAATATCATTACTGAAATCTACACTTTATTGACAGAACAAAGACGGCATTTTTGGAAATAATTATTACAATAGACAAGTTTATGAAAGAGAACAGCATGCACCCATCTATAAAAAGGAGAATAATGGCCTTCTACGAATTACAGTGGCAATATAATTGGGTAATACAATTCTGTCACGTGTATCAAATAAATTTCCAATAACATGTTTGAAATCGGAACCATCAGATAAAATAATTTGATTTTACAGGGAGTCGAAGTAACAGATGAGAATTGGCTTGAAAAGACACCGGTTCCCGCTGATCTAAGAAAGAAAGTTTTGCATCAAGCTAGATTCCGAGCATTAACTTCGATCAGATTTTTTCAGGTCAAGAACAAAGCTTATATTCACACATTGACAGAAAGTAAGTTGATGTAGTGGTCGCGACGGATTTATATTTAAAACGACTCCAAAAAGTATGAACGGCTGTGTTGTTTGTTGATGTTTTTTTATAAATAAATTACTGTTGTTTTTTCGGATGGTTCATCTTTTTTTATTACATTTGGGATGTGAAATGGTTTATAAAACATACTATTTACAAGCTTCCGGCCTGCAGCACTTCTGGCACCAACTATGAGAATTCCGTGGTTCATAAGCTCCATAAGTAGGTATTCTTGTAAGCGACAAAACGTCAGTAGGTGTAGGTACCTACGAAAAACTTAAATTAAAATATATCAGCTCAAAGTTTTTAGCTACGAGTTAAAAGAGATATGGTTATCTTAGAACTTTTCGACTGGGTGAATTATTGAAGTCGGTTTTTTGTTAGAATGATTCATTGTTTGACTATGATAAGCTTATTATATCCCACCCCACTAATTGTTAAAATCCCTTATTCCCCACAAAAATATAGTTATTACAATGTACCTATATGGTAAAAGATTAAAAAGACAACATGTTTACATTGACTTTCCTCGGTTGAGTTTTCGTCATCATGGCTCATCCTCTGAATTATCTCATAACAGTTTAACTTCTTCTTTTACTTCAGTTGACTCTGGTTTGGTCTCTGCTTTTTGTTCTGGTACCTATAATGATTTATTGCAGTAATTTTTTTGATTTGATAACTTTTTCTCATCAGTTTAATCTTCACTGCTACGTAACTCTCCCAACCAAGGGCAGTTTTGCCATAAATACAACGCTTGGCGGGCTTGATCGCTTTCATTTAGGAAAATGTATAGGTACTCGAATACAAGCTTGTAATTAAGGTTATGGTTTCTTACCTTGCAGCCGCACAAGACCTTATCTTACCTCCCGGAGAGATAGTTTACTACGGAGGCACCGTTACCAGGGAGCTTTATATTATTGAGAATGGCTACTGTCTGGTCACTTCGAACCTATTGAAGGAAACGAAGAAAGAAAGAGTCATAGGTCCAGGAAATCATTTGGGTTTACTTGTGCTGCTGTACGGCGTACCAGCTGTCAGCACGGTGATAACACTGACTCACTGCAAGGTATGTGTTGTAAGGATAGAATCAAGCGGAGCAAAGGTGTAAGTGGAAGTCGAGATGAGGAAAGTTCATGGGTTACCAGTCATGATATAAGTAGATTAATGTTATGGAGTTTACAGACCAAAGTCGCCACCCGCGGACGCGTTCCGCTGACTTAGCACGCCGACACAGCCCAGCAGCAATTAGTTTGCGGTTTGTCAGGTGCCTCCAAGTTGACAAAAAGCTGTCAGCGGCCTGCAATATTCGTATATCCATTTGCCGTCATTAAAATGTACGAATATTGACTGTACATCCCCGGCGGGTTTATACCAGTGTAGTTGTGTATGGCATTCACGGCCCAGTACTAGCTAAATGTACCTATAGTGTAGAGTAGAAGCTCGTATCTTGAGCTGTATACTATTTTTGTTTCAGCTGATAAGTGTCAGTCACTCTGCTTACACATCAGCATTGAGCCTATTCCCCGACATGAAAGAACATGAAGGGTTGATGAAGCCCGAAGAGCTTGAACAAATAGAAACCCAAGCCAAAGCACAGAACACTGAAGCATATTTAAAATATTACAGTCGTCTTACGGCGAAGAAGAAAGTCAGGATTACTAACATAATTCATGAATTTTTCCACAGTAAGTAGTTTATTGCAATAGCTAGCATAATGCACACGGTTCTGATGGCAGGATGATGGAATAAAACTTGATTATTTTTACAGACTCCTTTATCAACGTATCGGCCGAGTATAAGAAGAATAAGAAAAGTTATTGGAAATCATATAAGCAGTTCCACATACTTAACAACATTGCACCATACCTTCTATTGCCAATAGTGATAAAGCCTGGTGGTTTATTTCTGAAATTTTGGGCCCTATTCCGCGTTGTTGTAGCGTACTTGATTTGCATACTTGTACCGGTATGATTTTATTTATTATTAACACGATCGGATGATAGTTCGTCTTAACTGTATCGGGCCCGACCTACTTCGGTATTGAATTGAAGGGTAGTGCCGTGCGCCAAATTTATTGATCACAGTACCTAATAGTACTTATTAGAGTACACTGTTTGTCATCAGTGAGCACGGCCTAAATGCATGCTATCTCACCTGTCATTAGGCATAGACATACCCGCGCGATAGAATGAAAGGCACAATGTTTTTTTTTAATTTAAATTTATGCCGCCAAACCACAGATCGTCAAACAGACTTTAGCACAAGGGTTATCAATCAAAGGTTATTTTAACTTATTAATAACTTAACTATGTCATTAATTCATTTTAAAGTGTTCGTTCCCCGTGTGTTATTTATTTTCGCCCAAAGTTAAGCTAAAATTCGTGTTGAAATACGAAAGTTTAGAAGCTTTAATTTTTCAAATATATACTTTTTTTACTGTTTTAGTTGTAAATGTAAAAAAATAAATAATGTTGGACAAAATTCACACAGCTTGTATACAAACATAGTTTATGACGGTATAAATTGATTTCATCCTTAGCTTAGGATGGTCAACATCAAACAGCCTTGTAGTTACCTAACTAGTCGCTTTTCGAGCGACTAGTTCTACCAGTAGGCCTAGCACGGGGATTGTTGTCTAGGGTAGAAAAAAAAATCTTGCAATTTCTTGCAGCCAGCTTTTCTTTACACTCAGTAATCCTCGAAAGCCATCTAGAAGAATTTCATATTATTTACGTTCTTATTTTGATTTCAATTACAGATATTAGTAGCAACAGCTCCATTGTGTGGATCGTTCAACGCGACTGTTCTAATCCTAGAGATCATTTGCTATCTCGACATATACTTGATGCTTCACGTAGCATATTACGGACCAAAAAATATACTGATCTATCATCCTTATATGACTGCCACGCATTATATTACAGTAAGAACTTTGTGTTTGACACAATGAAAATGAAAAATTGTATTATGGTGTTTAAAAGTTATGGATAGTTTCTGCGAAAATGAACTAAGTTTTTTTTTATTTTAGGGTCGTTTCATATTAGACATTTTAATATGTTTTCCATGGTATGCTCTGTGGGTTGTTTTTGTGCCAAAGCATGCTGAACATCACTCGGATGAAGACCATATGATCAACAGCCACATGTTCCATTGTGCAATCAAGATGGTCAATGCTTTTCAGATCTGCAAAGTGAAGGCTGTCTTCTCAGCCGAATCCATACAAGCATTAAAACGGGTAAGAGTATACAAAATACAAGGTTTCAGCTATATTCAGAGTAGGAATTTGTGAATGAGATTGCGACAGTAAGTAGTGGGTGTGAACGCATAGGTAGGTATTATAAACCCACGTTCTTTGATTGATTTCGAATTCTGAGCTGGGGCTCTACTGATGTGGGAGGTTTTGACCTGACAAAAACAAATTTAAATTTATAGTTAGAGACTTTCTATCTCGCACACATTTCGAATAACATCTCTTTGAACTTAAACTTTACTTTGATAAATGAATATGTGAGAATTAATCTGTAGACGCTGCGCGCAGCTCGGATAGCATTGTAATTAATTTATTATTAAATAGTAATAATAAATAAGAATTTAGTTTTCCACTCACAGAAGGCGTTACGAATATTTGTGTAATAGATGTTATTTCCCGAACTTTACTACTTACTTACTCAGGTTTTTAATATTTTTCAGGCGTATCTTATGAGTGTCTTTCATTTTCTTCTCCTGACGCTATTCTTCCTCAATCTATACACGACTATACTAATATCGCTAACGTGTAGATACGTTATAGCATCGGACCCAAGTGACTTCATGCATAAAGTGGCACAACTGTCGACATTCGGACCCATGATGAAGACAAAGTTCCATCCTGATGGAAACATGATTTGTCGGCGGGGTAAATAAAATCTGTAACTGCCTTTACAAATCCAGCGAACCAAGGAGATAAGCTAGTGTTGGGAAACATATCTTTTTTAGTAACACATTAAAATTGGTACGCACCGGAAGACGCAAGCCGCATGTGGGCCGGCCACCCACCCGATTAACCGATGACATTCTGAAAGTTACGAAGTAACGGAAGATAGAGGTCAATCTACACCATCATGATATATTAAATACATCATGCTGCACTTTTAGAGAGTGTCGAGCCAAGGGATCTCCAAAATGCAAAACATTTTTTTCCTGGTATTTGGATGGAGGAGAGCGATATGTGGGTAATAATGGGAATTTATGACTGCTTGCTATTTTAGGAACATGGATTGACGGAGTCGAAGTTTTCAGAGATCAGCATTTATCAGCGCAAAAAGTTTACCTTTTAGCTTTGTATTGGGTGGCTACGAGTTTCAGCAGCGCAGGCTTTGGAGATATTGTTGCGCAGGACACTATTCATATGATTTTATCTATCTGTGTTAATGTGCATGGAGTGTTTTTCTTTGGGTGAATATAATATGCTATGAAATATCGAATAAGAACTTCTTCGTCAATAAAAGACCCAAATTTCATTTTATTTCTAGTTACGTCTACGCAAGAATTGCATCTTTAAAAGCCATGGCAGACCAAGTAGTGACGAAGTTTCAGGAAGATGTAAAGCATTTAGATATGTTTTTGTACAGAGAGAAGGTACCATTGGCATTAAAGAAATCGGTGATGGAGTATTGGAAGTATCAATGGAAGAGAACCGGTGGTTGGTCGGTAAGGTCTATTCATTCGGAATAGTTGAAAATCCAGTTGTATCGTCGCTCTTTAAGATTGAAAATCGATGGTGCTTACTAAAGTATGTTACAGCATCAAGCAATTCTCGGTAAATTACACGCCAATTTAAACGAAGATGCCGTTCTGTATATGTACGAAAATACGTTAAAAGAAATACCGTTGTTCGAAAACGTGGAATACTCGTTCTTCAGGGCGTTTGCGAAGAACTTGAGGGAAACATACTTTCAAAAGGGCTACATGGTTATGCGTACGAATGAGGTCATTAGTACCATGTATATTATATTCCGTGGGAAGGTAAGTTGAGTTATTGATACTGACTATGTGTCTATTGTTATTGGTGAGAATAATATTGAATAATGATGTATGTATATTGAGGTTAGAATGGAGAAAAAATTTTGAATAATGTTAAGGGTAAGTCAAGTACTTGTACCTACTGAATGAATAACTAAGATAGGTATCTTCTTTTAACAAAAAACGGTATCTTCTTTTCAATAATTTAGACACATCCTTATTGTGTTGGTATCTCTTTTTTCTAGTCACCTCTGAGGGTATTGGTACTGAAAATTAGTGTTTGCTCTTCGATCAAAACTATGCGCCGAGTTATTGCCCATTTGCTAATCTGCAGCACACACACACTGTCTATTTGTTAACCTATTTTAATTTATGTTACGAATTTTCCTTTGCTGAATCATTACTTCTAACATTTTTTTTTTCCTTGTTACTACTACTACTATACTACTATCCTGGCGCATTGACCCCGAAGTGGGCCTTGGCCTCCGACAAAATAGATCACCACCGGCTCCTGCGCCGCCTGCATCCAGTCCGGTGCGAAGATTTGAAGTGAGCGTAGGTCCTTCTCCACTTCATCCTTCCACGTGCACTCGGGCCACCCGATTGGTCGTCGACCATCCAGCGCTCCCACGAAAGCCCGTTTTGCCGCCCGATCGTCCTCCATTCGTAGCACCTGGCCGAGCCAGCGCAGTCTGTTTGATTTTGTTTCGCCAATGATCTTGTGCTCGGCCACTAGTTCCGAGATCTCCCGGTTCTTCCGCACCCTCCAGGATCTGTCTTCTCGTCGGATAGGACATAGAATCTTTCTTTGCAATTTTCTTTCCGTCACCAGAAGCTTGTGTTCTTTCTTTCGGGTGAGTGTCCAGGCTTCACATCCGTACATCAAGATTGGGCGAATGATCGTCTTATAAATGCGGTTCTTGGTTCTTCGGGAAAGGCGCATAAACACTAAGGCCCGTATTATGAACGCTTGCTCAGTCATCGATCTATACTTCAGCAACGCTTTCCTATGGCATAAACGTCACTCAAGCATAGCTCTATGACTGAGCAAGCTTTCGTTATACGGGCCTTAGACTTTGTGAAGCGCTGCACTGCATTGGAGCGTGTTCTGGGCTCGTATGTCTATTTCATCGCCTCTGGTGTTAGTGTCCGTTACAGTGCATCCCAGGTTCCTAAATCTATTCACTCTATTGAAGATTGAGTTGCCAACGTCAATGTCCTCGCGGCTTTGATGAAGGTTCCTAGCACGCCGCATATGGATGTACTCAGTCTTGCTTTTGTTAATCCTGAGGCCTACCATCGCAGCTTCCTCCTCCAAACAACTTACAGCTTCAACGACTTCGCGCTTGTTGGCTCCTAGCAACGCAACATCATCTGCGTATTCTATCACCTTGTGTTGCCCATTTAACTCCACTCCACCGCTGAGAGACATAACTAAAATGAAGGTTAGCTTACTTTATTTTTCGTCAATTGTTTTTAATTATGCAACTGATGTTCTGTGTGTTGCAGAAGCAAACAAATGTTTATCGATCTATCTATCATAACTTCTTACCATAAAGTGATGAAGATGTTGTTTCATAAGGTTAACATAATATCGGACGAAAATAAAGTAGAGATGGGTATGGGGCCAGGAGGCATATTTGGAAACATAAGAGGAGCAAATAAATACTTGACCATGTCTAACGTGGTTGCATCGAGGAACATAGATGTCCTTTCTATCGAAGGACGTGATTTCTATAGGCTTTTGAAGGTAAGTTATCTTCCTTGAAGGCTTTACGGGCCTTATTATATCTATCTTTGTGATGCGAAATAAGGCTAATAAAGACACATCCATGATTCGATAATAATAAAATCTAATTGCTATCTTTTTAGAGCTATCCATTGGTTTTGAGGAAAGTCAAACAATCTGTTGACTCAACAACAACAGACTACGTGATACCAACGATGTCATCGCCTATGAACAGCTTAGAAGTAAAACACAATCTTAGTTTACTTACAAAACTTCAGCCCGAATACTCAAACGCAACTCAGATTTAAAGTGATTTTCGACAGTTTTCATTGAAAATGTGTCAAAAATAATTCACTCGAGACGTGCTTAAATCTGAGTTGCGTTTAAGTATTTGAGAGTTAAGGTGACATAATAACGCATGTTTTTCTAGATCGATACCTTACCGCTATCTTATGAACCAGGAGACGATGATGATGATGAAGATGTTGTAGACCAAGGCACCTTTATAGAGGTAATACAAAATGACTTCGGCCTGCCCTCATTTCACGACTTAAGGCGCATACCCGAGCCAATCTGACAGCAATTCCTATTTTATCATATTTTTACGTTTATTATAGGAATTTTAAAAATCCTACGTTCAGTTTGTGGTATCTATTATAAGCTATTTTTAAATACCTCTTATAATTTTATCTCATATAGTTTAGGAGGAGATGCAAAAATAGAGTTTGGTGGCCAAAAAGCGCAACTACATATCTCTTCCTAAGCTTTACAAAATGAAACTATTACAGAGGCATTTATAATAGATACCACAAACTGAACGTAGGATTTTTAAAAATTCCTGCGTTCAACGTAATAATAAGATATAATAGTTGGGGGGCGCCACTTTCGCTGGTGTATGGGCCTTTAATGATGCACAGATCAATAAAATTTGGCAAGGAGGTCGGTAATATCTTGGAGTATCACATAAGAAAAACCTTGATGGGGCAGAAGCTTGTAGACTATAAGCAAATTGCCAAAGCTGGTAAATACGTTTGAGTTTGAACTTAACTAACGACAAAAACATTGGTATGCCTCCCACACAATTGATCAATAACACTATACCAAAAGGTTACGGGAAGTCGGAGGAGGTAACAAGTAGGTGGAGGTGAATTGCATTTTCTAACCGGCTAAGTTGCTTTCAGTAAAACAGTACCTAGTTTATACAATGCTTTACAATTCACACAGCATCTTTCAGCCAAGCTAAGCAGAGCTTGTGTCATTTGAGCTAGATAACTGATAATTATTCCTGAATATATGTATACTTCCATTACATTTAGTAGAAGAGGAATGAGTGGTGTCCACTGCCTAAGAGTAGTAAACGAAGTAGTGAACCTCACTTTTGTTAGGCGAATTATACTAGATTATAATAAACGTGATTTGTACAAAACACAGAAATCGTAATAATTATTACGATCTCTGTGGTACAAAATATTAAGTCAAATCATGACGCGACGGCTATTATGTATGTTTATCAATTTCGGAACACTTATGGTGAAGGTAAAAAGATATGGTATTTGTTGCAGAGCCCGGAAAAGAGTATTGCTGAATCTCATGGTTCCAAGTCACTGACGTCAATCGGTAACTCCGACTACATACCGGCTTCGTTATTGTTCATTAAGCCACACGGGTAACCCTTAAGCAGGCGAAATTTTGTGATAAGATAGATAAATTATAACCTTAATGCATCATCAATAAAAAAACGACTAAATTAGATTTAGTATATTACAAATGTTCGGCATTGTCATGTACCTACAGCAATGATCCGACCTACGCGGTATTCGCTATCCAGTGCGACAGCGTAAAATTTAATAATTCACGTTGTATAATAATCATTAATAATAGACCTTGGATCGGCATATAAAAGACTGACAGTGATTTGGACAGGCTCTCTGTCGCCACCGGTCAATCGTAGGCATAGCCTTTGACTCCCCATTTGCATGGTTTCGTTCGTCATACCGGCCGGTTAGGTTTTATGTACTTAGAGTATACCCGCCTTTCACTGCCACTCTGGGTATCGAATACCGCAAAGGAATGAAAAGGCCTATAAAGATAATTTTATCGTATTGATACTCTCATGCTCAATAGGCACAACTACGCTGAATCGCATGGTTCGCTGAATCTCATGGTGGCAAAACTTCTCAACAATTGATAAAGCACATTAATAAATTTATTTTCTAATTCAGGTGGTTTCGTAGCAGCGTCTTACCAGACAGCGGTCTTGTTACATTTATGGGTAGGTGCCTAAAACATCATTTTAATAAGCATGTTATTCGTGAATCGAAATATTAACACACCCACACTCTGAACCATATTAAGACTTGGGTCAGTTCTACCATGCCTTATAAGTTCTGGTAAAATTAAATGCTATCGATATCTTTGATAGTTTATTACAAAAACACTGTTGCTTATTTAGAATAAGAACCTGGATTTATACCGTCCCACACTTAAAAATGGCAAATGAAATGCTACCGTGTTAAGACTTGTCTGGACACGCCTGTTTCTCAGCTGTTTTGGCAGACCACGGATTTCCACTACCTATACAATTATTACTTTCTTCTATTCTATCATGAATTATGGTTAAGGCTGTTCTGGGTGTTTTCTAAGAATATTAAAAAACATCTATCTTTAAATGTATTATATAAATTATATCAGTCATCTATTGTCACACAAGCTCTGCTCAGCTTGGAGCTACATGATGCTACGTGGATTTACCAGCATTATTTATTGAGATTTTTTTAATAATTTTTGACAATTCACATTTAAACGATCTTTTGTAGGTAAGTAGTGTGTAGGTATACTTAAAGTTTTCCTTGTTTTCAGAATACCTAATTATCTTCCTATCATACATAGATTTCATGGTGCTTGTCTACGAAATGGCATTCAATTCAACGCCGTACTTTTTCTACTTATGCGTAGCTTCGGACGTTATTTACACCTTCAAACTGTTCCTAGACATTCATACCGGTTACATGAACAGATACGGTGATTATGTTCTTTGTCCCAGGAAAGTGAGGCAAAAGTTAGTACGACGAATAAGTCTAGTCTAAAGTAGTCCTCGTACTAAGGGGAGGACGCGAGTTCGAATCCCGTCAATGCCGAAATTTTTTAGGACTTTATTTAATTTCTTAAGAAATTACCTATAGTGTAAATCTATTATAACCAAAAATCTTAAGTCTAGTCTAGTTAAAGGTTTTTGATATTATAGTGCGTAAGATAATTCCAGATAATTTCTAAGAAAATCAATATAATATCCCAAAAAAAATTATGCGGGCTTCGACGGGACGCGGGAAACCACGAAGACGTGGTCTAGCGGTTATTAGGTACACCCGCGTATTGAGCCAATTTTTTTAGTCTAATTTATTAAGTATTTTTTAGAACGATATTGTAGTGGACAACGTATAAAGTCGCATAGATAAAAATTACGATGATTCGAGAACTTACTTTTTAAAAAGATCCAAATGTAAGTTTCTCTTTTCATGTTTTTATTATCTAAAATAAATGATTTTGTTTGTCTTTGGAAAGTAATCTGAAATATTTTAAATTTCAGCTATTTCTCAAAAGTATATCTACGCAGAAGGGATTTCATAGCAAACTTTCCGATAAGCTACCTGGCATTTGCGCTGCATTTGAAACCTGCTATGCAAATGTTCTTGTTTACGTATCTAAGGAGTCCACAACTCATAAGGGTCACCTATCTTTTCACCTACAGAACACACAGAAAGACAAGCATCGGATCAGCTAATTTGATAGTAAAGCTCACGTTAGTAACTTTACCTAGAATAACCAAATGTCAAAACAACACAGTCACAAACACAGCTGATTTTACCAGTAAACACGGTTGTATGCTCAGGAAAAACAAATTCCTGCGCATACAACCGTTATTGCTTCCTTAGCCGGTACGGTTTGCAAGTAAAAAACCATTGCAACCTGAGCTTTGAAATAAGAGATTACAGTACCTACCACCTACCTACATCTATCTCTAAACAGGCGCCTTTATCGCACCAAGTCGCCGTCTCCGTTTTCCCCAGCGGCAGTTAAAATTTAACAAGTCTACATATTGAAAACTTTACAGGTCTATAGCAATCTGGGCATCGTTACTATCCCACGTAAATGCTTGCCTATTTTTCAAGCTATCGTGCCTAACTCCAGTACATTGTGTTTCCTCGAATTGGATGACAAAACCTGAACTAAACTTGCGAGTCAAATATTCAGAGGTGATTTGTTATTACGTACCTTTTTTGAATTTGCCTAAAAAAGCTTTCGTGCATAGAAATCCTTTCCAAGCATTACTCAAGCGTGTCCAGACCACACTTGAGTAAAGATGAGTTCAAAGAATCACTAGGTAGAGATTTTAAGGTTAGAAATCATTCTAAAATAGACAATTAATGCTTGGTAACCGTTCCATAATGTAACCCTCAAGGTAAGGCTTCGTTACTTGAGGGGTACATGAGTGAGTGTAGGTTTTGACATCAGTACCCAAGCATTATTTTTAAATGAGTATTTACTCATACTATACATAAGCATCACTCAAGCATAGGTCGATGACTGAGCATGCTTTCATAATACGGGCCTTAGTGTACACTAAGGCCCGTATTATTTAAGGGCTCGTTTACTCCGACTGCATTGCATCTCAAATACACTGACGACAAGTTGCCGACTGAAAGGCTCAACTGTAGGCGATTGCCGACTGGCAGTCAGGTGCAGGCGACGGTGGTCGACAGGTAAATTGCCGTCCGTCTTTTTGATAGAGTACAGCCCTTGTATACATACGAGCTCTTATAGGCAAATCAGCAGGTCTGTCTTTTTGTTTTGCCTTTGTGCGATAATTATAGTATACGTATAGCTTTTTATTTTTTCAGGGCAATTACATAACCCTTTACATAGCTGCCGTTTGGTACATGATAAATCTCCTAACCATAACAGGCACAGGTGACGTTTCGTCACAGAACAGCTTTGAAGTGGTTGAAACTATTATAGTGATCATCGTTATCAAGTTTTGCACAGGTACGTTAATCTTTTCGAAAACAAGGTTTAGACTACAAGTCGAAAAACTGTTGCGACAAATTTTAAGTAATAAGTCTAGCCATGAGTGTTAGGGTGGTACTCGCGGGATGAATAGAAAGAAGACCAGTCGGCTGCGTTAACGGCGAAATAGGCACACGATATCGCAAGAATCTTAGGGCGAACCTAAATATAACTAGTGTAAAGTGGCGTGTAAGTGGCAGAAGTCCTAGTACCTAAGTCCTTACTAGTTTGGTAGTCAAACTAGGCCTAGATCTCAGTACTCATAGGACCCCCGTGGTAAAAAAACTCGAATAGGTAACATAAAAGCAATGCACCGCACATCGTTTAGTCAAGTTCTCAGGAACCCTGCGGTCTATAGAAAAGTTTTATGTTTTGATTTGTGGGTTTTTACTAAATCTTTGATTCCTTAAATACAGGTTTGAATAAACATATTTTTTGCGCTGACGCCTTTCCAAAAACATATGCTCTGTCCCGCTCCTATGCACGCGAAAGCCTATGCCTATCCTTTTCACAAATTGGCGCGCAATGGGACCTCTTAAAGGCATATTTGTTAGTAAATAATAATAATAAGCACAAACTAGAATACTGTTCTAGGTCTTCTAATATCCGAGATGTCTGCAATGATATCAGCTCACTCCTCATCTCGGATAACATACGACTATGGAATCAACGAGCTTCGAGACGGCCTCCGTGATATGGACCTTAGCGATCATCAGATGAATAAGATGTGGGACTATGTAAGACAGCTGTGGAATCGGCAGCAAGGGAGACAGGTGCTTATTATAATATCTATATGAGCCATTATCAAGGTACGGAACTGGTTAAGCTATTCCACTTCTATGGATAGGTATAGAGCGATTGGCTTGCCAGACTGCTGTAAGTAAGGACGCCAATACAGGTCTCAGCACAGGTTGTGAAGGTGTTTTATTAAGTTTTATTAAGGTCCTGGTCAGACCAGGACCTTATTTACAGTCGTCAATTAATTAGGGACATTCAAGATAGTGAAGAGCAATAATTGGTTATGTACAAATAAACATAAAACCCTATTGATTTCTCAGAAACTATTATTTGCATAATTTGGTCCGACTATTATGCTATAAATGGCTGTAAATAAAAGATTAAATCGATAGAAAAAAGTGTTTAACATCAAAGGTTAACCATGTATTTAATTTAAGGTATAATTAAATAGCTGGACATATAATTAAGGACAGTAAAATAAAATGAATAATAGAGTTAAACTAAACTAATAAACTGCAGTATTTTAATTTATTTAATAACTCCATTTTATTACGGGTAAAATCAGTACCCAGTAGCAAAACCTTTGTTAGTAATTACGGTTTGACACCGATGTGGCAAAGACATCAGTTTCTGACATGATTCGACAGGAATGTTTGCCCATGCCTCACAAAAAGCTTTATTAAGTTCATCTAAAGTTATGCTACGAGAAGAGGCAACTTTTTTCTTGATTTTATGTCAAAGATAGTCGATTGGGTTGAGGTCTTGGCTATTTGCTGGCCAATCTAGCACTCATACTGACTGTTTTTATGACTAGTTCTCTCAGACTAGTTTCGCCCTTTATTGACTACATTCTAATTTCTCTCAGTACACATGTGTTTGCGCACACACTTGTGCTCTATAGTTATGTTGCGGCCATATGGCTAGTCTCCGTTGGAACTGGCGATGACACATTCAAAATACCCACCTACGCCCCCTAGCGTAAAAAAGAACCAACGAGCAGCGAATGCCCTGAGCGAGACACTAGATAAACCACTTTTGAATAAGGTAGACTAATATTAGGATTGAAAATGGCATCATCTCTGATATTTGTCTCTGTGTGCTGCTTAGATCATATCTGATTTTAATCCCAATCTTTATCGTCGCGACTTACTTAACTCAAAAAATGTTCACAGATGCCAAAACTGATCCACAAGCTGCCTTTTCGCCTCCGATGTCAAGTAATGCAAGCACTATACGGCTCGCACATCAGCGAATCAGTAATATTCAACAAGACTGACGACGACTTTAAAAGAATGCTAGCGATGTGGATGAAACACTGCGTGTTCTTCCCGGGAAACTATATCGTGCAGTGCGGGGATTCCGACCAGTGTATTTATTTTATACACAGAGGGCAGGTAATTATTTAAATAAGCACAATATATAATTCCCCAACTCATCCCGAGGATATCGTAAGCCAATAAGGCTCCAGGGGCAGGGGACAAATATATACTGTTCAGGATAAGAAATGATCCCTCCAACTCAGCCTGTGGATGTGGCAAGAGTCGTGGGAACCTACCAGAGGAAGGGTAGCAGCTTCCTTCTGTGAATTTTGACACCTTCACAACACCAAGCTGCCTTAATGTTTATTTATGAAAGAATAGCACTTGTTTGGAGCAGTGGACGTATGTGTATTTATGAGGATAGCAGGAGTTATCAGAAAGCTTAAGCAGCCTTCAGGCCTAAGAATCCGTAAGTGTTGCCAAATACACACTAGTTGCATCCTTCGTGGATGCAAAGGCGTTAAGCCGACTCTCATTAAAGCAAAGCTTGCAACACTTTTAAAACTAAACTAGAACGAAAAATGTACAGCACTCTGCTCTCTTTTTAAAAGCTAAGTTAAAAACGGACTTATTCTAATTAAACTGCGTTTAGCACTAACATCTGACTTAGAAGTCTATTTCAGTGCATATTCTCATACCTGACTAACCAGCATAACTCCCCGAAGTAGAACTTTTGGTGCTTGACAGCAAACGTATTTATAATTTACAGGTTGAAGTGCTAACTGTGCATTCAAACTTGACAGAGTCTATCTACGATGTTCTAGGTCCCGAGGACAGTTTTGGAATAGCTCAGGTACCAGCAACATTCCATTTGTAACCGACTTCAAAAAAAGGAGGAGGTTCTCAATTCGACTGTTTTTTTTGTTACCTCAGAACTTTTGACTGTGTGGTCAGATTTTTATGATTTATTATATGAAAGCTGGTGCTTCACGTGTGGTTCCATTTTAATTTGGATCAGTTCTGACAATGGAATCCATGAAAATCCATGAAAAAACTATAAAAATTGAAGTCGGTTTATAGTTTTTTAAAACAAAATTAATTATAAAATGTTCAAGTCATATTGCACCGTAGGTAGGTATCTATCGGTTGTCGTGTAGTGTGGGACTTTGGGAGAGGCCTATAACCAGCAGTGAAAGATTTTCACGATATTTTTGCAAATGAGTCATCATCATCAGCCCACAATAGTCCACTGTTGGACCAGGTCTCGCTAAAAAGCGCCATAGCGCCCTGTCTTCAACTTCCAGCATCTACCGCAGGTTTTCATCCTACCTAAATAGCTAGCCTAAATACCTGGCGGAGCCAATGAGCAAATGAGTGCCTTAGCACAATAAACATAAAGTTTATTTTTGTAGGGTCTGTTTGTTGGTGTATCTCATCATTTCTCATTCCGCGCGAGAACGGTTGTGGACGTCGTCTACTTGAAGCTCGATTATTGGAAATATTTACTCGACTACTATCCAAAAGCAGCCAAAATAGTCCGGAGAAAAGTAGAAAATGTATATTTAGCTATTTAAGTTTTGATCTGTTAGTTTAGTTTTGGATTAATTAGAAGATGTATTAGAATCACAAGAGTTTTATTTGTTCGCACAAGATTTTAACGTATTAAAGCTAGTACTTTGTACATTTTGGTTTTACATTCAACATGCAAGTAGAAAAATAGTGCTATCTTTTTTTTGCCGTAAAAATCGACAGTTAATTAGCCGTGTGTAGGAAAGATGCCGTCAACAATCATCCATAGGTACAACACTGACGAGACCGTGCCAATACACGGTGAATTAACCGTAGATTTGTATGCAAAAAAAACATGAGCACACAAAATAGTAAAATAAATTATATACTAAGGTAACTCAAATACTAAGTATCTACTTCTAAACTACACTAAGTACAGCTATATCTATAGATCTATATCTATATAGAATCATAGAATAACCTATAGAAATTAGAAGAATAATATTCTCCAATGCTTTACTTAGCAAACGTAAGAAACAGACTATACAAACAAAAGGTTATTCAATGATTTATTGGCACTTAGTAACCACTGGAAATTTTCTCACTACCTCTACAAATCAACAATTTTAATTGTATTCAATCATATAATTATTAAATTTCAGAGCTTTAATTAAACTGCTCTCTTCTTAGCAAACATTGCCTAAATTAAATAATAAATTCTCAGGTATAAAATCAAGACAAAATTATTGCGAGTCTTACGTGAATGCAGTTATTTAACGCCCTTAGTCGAGACACCGATATGGGGCAGTTAAACGACGAAAGAGCTTTATATTGTATGAGAGAAAGCGTTTCGCATAGAGATGGGTTTATGCCGGGCATTTACAGGGCGGATTGAGTAAATGCCTAATAAACGTCTTTTTATGCCTTATAAATACCCGATGACAGGGCAGTAACTACGCTTCTAGTCTTTAAACATTTTGAATTTTTTTCAAGAATTTTCTTCAATTTAAAGTATTATAAGGTTTACTTCGTGATGTCCGAGAGTCAATATTATATTATTATTAAGTAAGTACGAATAAGTGGATCCTTGAAGAAATAAAAACCATGTACCTACTTAACGTCTTAAGAATAAAACATTAATACGTAAGTACGTACGTAGCGTAGCTTGTAATACTTTAAATTGAAAAAAAATCAAAATGTTTAAAAACTACAAGCGTAGTTTCTGCCCTGTCATTTATTCAATCCGCCCTGTAAATGCCCGGCATAAACCCATCTCTAGTTTCGCATAATGCTGTCTCACTCTAACTAGCGACGTAATGTATTGTAGCGTCCTTATCCTGTATTGTTTACAACTAGCAAATCACCAGTCGATGTAACAGCTATTTTGCAGCTACGTCTTTTTAGACAGTTTCCAGTAAAGATAGCTGTGTGGTGCTGGCTCATGATTTTGCACCACCCCAACTCTTCCCGCGGGTGACGTAACAGGCGACTAAAGGATATCCACCGCGGGGTGGCGGGCAGCAGCGCGCCCTGCACAAAAATGATACCTCTAAACTGCGTTCCTCAACTCGCATGCCCAGCGTGGGGATTATGGGCATTAGCCTCCATGAGATAAACGCCAATAAGGCGCTTATCAGGGCGAGGCCTGCGTCCAGCAGTGGACCAATACAGGCTGTTGAGGTTTGAGGTGAGTACTTATAACGATGAACCTATACAAATATCGTTAGAGCGATACACATACACAGCATATTTTGCGAAACGTTTTCTTACAACTGACGGTTATTTTGTTGTTTCGCAGCAGCAAACAAATGCGTCGGTATACTAATGACGTAAGTTAAACTATTCAAAAACTTATAGAAAATAAAATTGTACCGCTCATAATTTCTAGTCGAACTGGCGTTTCCTCTTCCTTGAAGAGCGTGTTCCTTGAGACTGCGACATGTCTGCAATGCTCTGTTGGGTCTCGTCGATATCTTCTGTGGCCTCCATTTCTGTGGCCTCCATAACAGTGGCTTCGCCTTCAGAGTTCTCCTCTGTTAGGCTTTGAGTCATCTCTATACGCTGGGTTTGGGTTAGCCTGGAACTGAGAGATTGCATGGTTATTAAGTTATGCCTGACTTACGGTGGTAAACCTGAGTACCGCCATGATACGACTGCATAACGATGGTGTTAATTCATTCAGACTAATATAAACTTAATCTCAAACTACGAAAGTTTCTATAGTAAAATATAAACTTAGTTAAATCTAAAAACAATTTTATAGAAGCCAAAAGTCGCCCTCTGTTCCAAAACGCTTGAAAATAAAATGAGCAGCATCATTTACTGGGCAGAATTGACACGAGAGTAGACTTATATTAGTACCGCAGAATAAAAAATTGCCCGTGGCACTTACAAAACAATCTTGATAGCTACCTCTGTCTTTACATTAAAATTGTACATGAGTTCGGTATTTTCCCATGACACTACTGTGATTCAGCCAAGTACAAAAAAAATTATAACACAATATGTAAGATTCAAAGTAATGTGTGATGGTTTGGCTAGGTATTACCATCTTAAAAATACTTGTCTTTGTTTCTAAAGATACTACAAAATAATATGACAAAGCTAAAGGTCGGGTGATTCTGGCCTCAGTTTAGTCAGGGGAGATTTTGTTAACCCCATTTCATAAAAGTACAAATATCTATACATCCTTGAAAGCATAACTGGCAGATCAGCGTCTTAATCAAGCTTATTATAAGACTAATTTTATAAATGCAAGGGATTTGGATATTCATTACCTGTTCTTGACAAAACTACTGTACTGTTCGGGTTGAAATTTAGCATTGATTGTACATATTAAAAAAGAACTGTAATATAGAGCTATCAGCTCTCAGCAGCTCGTTTGTAAGTCAATAATAACAATATTGATGTACTTCTACACCTAAGCTACTTTTTATCCCGGGAAATCATGTGCGGGCAGAAGCTGGTTAATCATTTATTTGATTAACCAGCTTCTGCCCACTCGCAGAACTGCTTTTTTTATAGTCACAATAAATGGACAAAGCGCCCAGATCTATCATAGCGAGTTTGTGAGTAAGCAAGGTTCATAGGAAGTTGAAAATAGTCTAGTTTTCAAGATCAAAGAAAACACAAGTATCTCATCATCATCAGCCTATACTATTTCACAGCTGGACATGTATCTCCCCGGACGAGCGCCATAGCGCCCAGTCTACAGTTTAACGCATCCAACATCTGCCTGCAGTCTTTTGCAGGTTCGGCATATAAGGGCGTCCTAACTAGGTTTCCTCTACTCAAGAACGAGTTTACCCTACCCTCCTTATCAGTTATGAAGGAAATCTGGTCGGTAGGTATGCTGGCACCTCTGCTTACTAAAGCCACTGCACCACCGCGTCTCATGCTGTTTACGGCCACGCTTTGGCATCCTACTTCCAGCAGTGAAGTCACGTACGCGTGTGCAGCGTACATATTCGAGCAAGCCACGCGTGTCACAATGACGTCAACAATCACGTATTCTATTCGTGCGAAGCGTTTTCGTTGGTTGCAGTGGATGTTATCACATATATTTTCTTGCAAAGCTAGACACATGTTTGTAGCCTCTCTGTGTGTAGCGGTGGGGCAGCGGCTTAATTCTACTTAAAGCCATGTCTTTTGAGTATCAAATTACCTGTCAGCATTCATCTGTTCAATCTGATCAGCACTGTAATCGGTCTTACAGCATGGCCATTTCTCTACTTTCTCCACATAGCGGTTCAGGCATCGAGTGTGGATGGCCTTTGCACAGGATGGGCAGTTGTAGCCCTGAAATAGATGGAACAATAATTGGTATAAGTTGCGAAAAAAAAATTGGTTTAAGATGTTTTTCCAGAATAGGAATGAGCCTATGGGTTAATCCAAGTCTAGAACTACAAAACAAATACAAATCATTTATTTCTGACACAATAAAATTTGTTGCAATATAATATTGAGTCTGCATCACAACTAACTTAAGCTGTATTACAGGACCAAAGGCTTCTCTTATTAATTCACAAAACAGTTACTATAGTCATTATGTCTAGTATATGCAACAATGAGAACCTGATCCTTTCTGTAGTTATGGCTTGTGTTGTTACAAACATCCAAGGTTTTGCTTTTAATTTTTAATTAGATTGAAGAGCTAATAGCTTGTGTAAGTACCTATTATATTATAGGTAATAATTTCCCTGTGAGATGAGGAAAAAATAATTTAAAATGATGAGAGGAAAAAAGCTAAAGATAATGCTGAGTTAAAAATTTTGCTAACTGTGTAGCATCATTTTAATAACTTTTTCACTAGAACGACCACAGATACATCTATAGATGCCTCTCCCAAACATTTTGCCATAAACACCTTGCTAGGCAGACGGATCAATGTCCACAGAGAAGATGTTGAAAATACAATGGTCCCTTTTCACAACCATCAATAGATTCAGATTACCTAAACATAATCACAATTATTTCTTGAGTAAGACAGCTACTATAGAGTAAATTATTAATAATGCTATACCATACACTAAATAAATTAATCATTAAATAAATAATAATGCTGGACTATTCACACAGCATTGAGGTTTACCAATGATGGTTAACCTGCACATAGTCAATGGTTAAACACTAATGCAAGTACCAATTTTATATTGAAATGCTTCATTTTGGGTGCGAGTTGGTTGTCAACCTGTTGGGTGACCCAGATACAGGTAAAATGATGAAGTAAGTAAGTAGATACATTAAAAAAATTACCCTGAACACAATTTTCTTGCACAAATGACACTCTTCGATGGTGTCTGGCATATTTTGACGAAGGTAGCTCTCAAACTCGTGGATGGCTCTCACTCCTAGAGCATAGTTATTGTTCTCTTTATCCAAATATTTCATCCTGCACAAGGTTTTGAGTAGTTTCTGGAATCATCAGATTAAGAATTAAATACAGCATAGTAAATTATAGGGTTATTGAGATAAGATGTATGATAAAACAAAACAAAAACTCCAGTTTTTGCTGAATAACCTATGAAACAAAATCATTGCCATAGAATCATTGAATAGGTCTGTGTTATTGGAAAGTTTTATAAGTAAGCTTTAACATTTCAATTCATCATTATCCTAATTGATAAACAGTTTTCTTCTCCTTCTTTTTGAGATCACTTTCTGCAACCACAGTTGATATTTTAGTAGGCCTAGGAATGTAGCAGAAATACCCTGCATATGTATTGGATAATAATAATATAATACTAATCTCTTAACTTACTCGCGTCGCTAGGATTCGCTAGGTTCGGGGCGACTCAGTGACTGAAAGGGGTGTATATATGTATAACTGCACCCAGAGCCCTATGCCCAAAAAACAAAAAATAACTTGCATCCCGTAAAGTACACAGCAACCCATAAACCCCTGCTGGGCTGGTTAAAACCTGTTTAGGCAGAGGGATAATGCATGATACTCTACTATGCTAGATAACCATGCAGATTTCAGTTCTTTCACTTAGAATTAGAATGTAGCAAATTTTACTTACTTCAGCATCAGTCTTAGTGAATTTAGATTTCATACCACCAACAATGTTGATTGCACTAATACGAGTCAGCTGTCTGGACTCAGTAGTCATAATCTGTTCAATTAGGAGCCTGAAGAACTCAAGCTCATTGGCGGTGAATAAATTCTGTGCCTTTGTGGCATCATCATAACCCAGCGACATGAATACCAGGATTTCCTCATTTGTCAGTTCATCGGTAGTAATTTTTATTGATTGCTGGAATGGTCTGATTGTATCGTTGATATCTTTTATAAGATCTTGAATTGATTCTTGCTCGCCTTCTGAAAAATAAATAAGGCATACTTACTTAGTATGCTATTAAAGCAGGATGGACAAAGAAACATTATTTTTACCATGTGATGGTGGTATGATTGGGAACTACCATGGTATAATAACATACTTCGTAGACGATGGTAGCTATTGTCCAAGGCCAAATTTATGTCTGAAACGAAGATAAAAACAACTTACCACCGGAAAACTGAGTAAGAGCCTTGCGAGTTTCAGGGATAGTAATCACACCGCGAGAAGCAACAGAGCGTAGGAGAAAACGATGCACATTGCCGTAGGACATCTTGGAAAATAATAATATAATACTAAATCAATGAGCAAAGAAAGGATTATTTTCAAACATAAATCATTCTCGTTGTAGTATTTTGCCGCTCTCTCTTTCACCGACCGTTTGTTTTGTGATTTCTTGCAAATTTCTTGGGTTTATTTCATACTGGTGTTGCCATGCCAGATCTAATTAGCGCAGATGTTACATTATACAATGTAAGTTCGAAGTTTCAGAAGTAGAAGTTCGCGCAAATCTCTAAGAGCTCTGTGAAGTTGGCTTTAACGACTGCGCGCTGAAAATAAAACTACTCAATATAGCACTACTCACATAGAAGCTGCGATTTCGCTTTTTATAAAGCTACGTTTTGGGTCTTGCTTTTTGCGGGCAGTGGTGCGGGGTGGCAGGGCGGCGGCGGCGCGGCGCCGCGGCGCGGCGAGACCGTAGTTACCACAGATATCAGAAACTAAGCAAAAAAGTCAAAAACTATATCTCTGTGGTAGTTAAGTTACCCTCTTATGTGTTTTCTTAAAAGTTTTAAGCTATTGCATAGCTTCCGCGATAGAAGCTATAGCCTTGAGCGCGGGGACCGAATCCAGAAATTCCGTAACGAAAAAAACCTTGACGATTGTCTCTTTAGTTCAGCAACTCGCCTCTAGATGGCATTGCAATAGCTTTACCGCGGCAGTCCCCGAGTGCCACACGTCTTTTTTTTTATAGTTAGGTGTTATAACGTCGTTCTATTCTATGGTTTACTTCGTGATGTCTGAGAGTCAATATTATTATTAGGTAAGTATGAATAAGTGGTAGGTACCTTGATGCATCAAAAACCATGTACCTACATTTATTTATTTTATTTATTTATTTAATTCGGATTGCCATCAGCTTTACATATTACAATAGAAATTAAAATTGTCACAGAAAGCTAATAATAGGCGTTCGATAATAGATTCGTAATAAACTACCTACCTAAGTGTGCAAACTAAAATTTTTATCGTTGACAGTTACGTACCTATTTATATATATAATTATCTATTATTATAAGTAACATATAAAAAGAAACAATAGCTAATGGTTAAGAAAAAATAATTACATCATGTGCAAAAGAAGTTCAGAGTCATGCATCGCCTTGTCCTGTGAAAGCTAGTATTGAAAGTTGTTCAATATTCAAAGCGTAACATAACTTCATAGGAATAAAATAACCTTTGTACCTACTTCCCTTACTTTTTTACTTTACTTTTACTTAGGTAGGAACCTATTTAGTAGTACCTTGGTACATGAAATAGTATGAACCAGGTATATTTTTCATTGAAAGGTAAAATAAATATCATAAAAATTTGGTAGAAATCTGATCAGAATTTTTGTCTTGACGAGTAGAATAACTCAAATTGAGTTATTCTACTCGTCAACGGTCGTACAAAGGTCATACGTGTAATATTCCTTGTCAATATGCATGCAATTATTTTTAAGTTTGAAAATTATTGATTAGTTTCAAATAAACTTTATTGTTTTTATTATTATTATTATTTTTAATATACCTTATCATCGAAATCACTTGTCTAAAAGCGGAGATATTCTAAATCTATATTTTTTTAGTAATAGGTACCTAGACAAAGACTATTTACAAACGACTCTTATTCATTTACTTATTTTAATCGATGGAATCGGAATGAATGAATGAATGAATGAATAATGTATGAATAGTACAATAAAGTGATAGCTGATGGATCAAAACATTATTTAGTGTAATGGTTGAAGCTGGTGCGTTGTGTTTACAGAATGCTAACGGAGTTTTCTACTGAAATGGTGGTCAAACACCATTTCATTCTGAAATGGTGGTCGAAAATATCTACCTACTTAATTTGATAGCTACTAACTACTACGCATGTACGTATGCAGCATAGCAACGTATATTTTTACGTATGTAGCTACCTTCCTACGTAAAAACAAGATTTAATACGTTCTGAAGAAACCATGGAACAAAGAAGTACTTTTCTGGTTCTGGTTCCGGAAAAAGAAGCGTGAAGCCGCGGGCGGAACCTCCTATTTTTAGAAAACGCAAAATTACCGTCCCTATTAACCTAAAAACAATGGGAATAAGCTCTTTGCAAATATAAAATAATGCCTCATCTTTCCCTAATTTCCTACCTACAAAATTGTACAAATTTTAGATGTTTCATCCCGAGTTGCTGGCAGCCCCACCTGTCACTAGCTGGCAGTGTCATATGCCATGAATCTTTGCTTATGTCAAAGTCAATCTGATCACTAAAGTCAATATTAACAACAACTTCTTCTTTCCAGCCCTTATAGTCATACGTAGAAGGAGAAACCCTCTATATCAATGTAGTCATACCTATGGAGGCTTGGCCTCTTTACCCCGGCTTCAACTCGATGGGTGACGACCCCTCAGTCCTTGGGTTGAGGCAAAGAAAGCTCTTTTTGCCTATCTAAATTTATTTTTTATAATTTTTTTGTTTTATGGTATCATTGGTTATTATTATTATTTTTACAACCCAAGGATTCATGGTGGTTCCGGCGGGGTAAGGTCCCACGGGAGAGGTCGCCACGGGTGGTCTTGGCCTGGGGGCCGGGTCTGGGGCAGCGCGGCGCGATGTGGTGGAGGTGCTGGTGGTGACCGTTGTCGGCGCGCACGTAGGTACCAATTTTTGAGTAAGCGCTGGGAGAACGTAATCTATCTTCCCTTTTTAGTTAATCAATGCCATAGAGTCTCTCTATGGCAAGTACTATACATATAAACTCTATGGTGATTGTTGTCTTGTAGGTAGTTGTCTTGTAGGTTGTTGTCTTCTAGGTACCTACCTATTCTTTTCGTTAATAAAATTGCCATAAAAAATCTCTTTGTTGAGCAGTTCTGTTTGTCGATGGAACTATTTCTGTTGCCGTTATAATAATAAATACCAGAATAAAATAAATATTTATGGGGGCTAAGCTTCTATACAACAGCCATGATTTTTTTGCCGTTTTTGTAGATAATTTATAAGTCAGACTCGCACTTGGCCGGTTTTTATTTATTTTATTAGCTTGCATATTTCTAGCCTAGAACAAATAGTACTAAAAACCATCTAAAAACAGACTTTTTGCCGTTATTATAGATAATGGTATGGTTCGGATCTCTTCGTGTGCGAGTCCGACTCGCAATTGCCCGGTTTTTATAGATAATAAATAATACGGAACTAACCGGGTACTTACGCCATTATATAAAGGGTAAAAAAACATAATCTTCGATCGATTCATGTGTGGCTTTGCTACGACACTGCTACAAAATGCTACGCCGTAGCTACGAACAGTCGTCGCTACAGTGTGGTGTGAATGGTGTGTTAACGTGGTTTGGCTACGACACTGCTACAAAATGCTACGCCGTAGCTACGAACAGTCGTCGCTACAAGTGTGATAATGTGGTTTGGCTACGACACTGCTACAAAATACTACGCCGGCCGTAGCTACGAACAGTGGGTACAAGTGCTACGATCTGTGGCAACGACACTGGCTACAGAATGATAATAATTGTGTGATTTGGCTACGATACTCTGCTTCAATATGCGAAGTCGTAGCTTTAAGTTAGGTACGCCGCCGCCCCGCTGCCGCCGCCGCCTGGCGTGCGAACAGTGGCTTCAAATGCTATGGAGCTATAGTCGTTCTGCATACCGTACATGTGTACCTACCTACCCTACCTACCAAAGTTGATACTTACTCGTTGATACCACCCAATGTATTTGGTGGGAATAGAATATATACATGACACCTCGTAACTTAAATTTTTTACGAAATTAACTTTTTTACATGAAAAAATTCAAAAAAAAGCACCACTTCTTAGCATTGTTAGCTGTAATCCACTAAAAATATCACACGAACATTTTTTTCCAGAGTTGACACCCCATAGTTTCATGTAAGTATCAAACTTTTCACACTTACAAGGCGGCACTGTCAATGCTAACTATTAACGTATATGCACCAACTTTTTTACCGTTTGCCCCCGAATACTCAAACGCAACTTAGGTTTAAGAACGTCTTAAATTACGAAAGTTTGACAGATGATCATGGAAAATTTACAAAAAATTGTGACTTGAGACGTGCTTATTGAGTTGCATTTGAGTATCCGGGGCACAGATAATATAATACTAGGGGTAAGTCCTTATTATTTAATAATAATAAGTCCTTATGATTGAATAATGAGGACATATGCCCGAATACTCTCACTCAGGGTACTGCTTCAAAAACCAGTATCCAAGTATCCTGATCATGGAGGAAAATACCTTGTGATGAAGAGATGTTTAGGTAGTTCAAGTAGTTGCTGGTAGAAAAGAATTAGGACTCGAGATTAAAGTTTCTGCTCAAGCTATTTAGATATGAAAATCAATCTCAAGCATAAAATTCTACAAGAGTCTTGTACTCTTGTAAAATTCTATTCTTGAGATTGATTGTTTTCATATAAAGTAAACGTAAGTAAAGAAATGTTACTGTTGATGGACAGCTACACGCCGGTTCAATCCCTCTGCAAACTCTCCTAACCAAAGTCGCCATGCCATACCAATCAAGATCGCGATGCTTGCTTCTGTATGTTCTCCAATAAATATTCTACACGACCGGGAAATAACCTCTTCACCATCCCTGGACCAGCAGTTCCAGCGATGGTGAAGCGGTTAGGAAGTGGCTAGAGCTCCTGCCACCCACAAGCCTACATCCTGACATCAGCTCTGAAGCTCGAAAAAGTTCACTTTTGGTGAAAAATGACACGCCTACTTAATCTGGTGAAGTCTTAGGAAACTATCGCTGTTAACCAAAATTCTCAATTTCATCTCAAGATACTTCTGCGCGTTTTTCACTCGATCTTCATACAACTTCACTATCTCTGAACCAGTTCCATTTATTTGCCAGCCTATTTCCCAATACCAGCTCTGAAAATACTACTGATATATGAAACTGATGCTTGAATCAGAGTCCCCAATCATTACGATACATATTATGCTGAAATTGTAATCAGAAACTCGAGTCATGCTTAAGAATCCGAAACCTCTTAGTGCTCCTGGTATCCACCAACCTCCCGTTTTGAGCCCACCCAAACGAATTCAACAGATGACTCTGATCATGATCCAAATAATACTTCGTTCTTCTGGCGAAGAAAGTAGCAGTAACTGCCGACAGTAGACAGTAGTACCAAAAATCTTTAACACGTTATTAACGTCACTGCTGACTACTCGTAACTGGGTTATTGTAAGATTTTTTTTAAGCTATTTCATAGCTTCTATCGCGGGCCTTGAGCGCGGGGACCGAATCCAGAAATTCCGTAACGAAAAAACCTCACGCTCCCCACTCCGTCGGGCAAGGAGGTGTGGCTTGAAGGCCGTGCATCGTCTAACGTCGTTTCAGTTCGGCAGTCTTCGACACGGCGGCGTTGTGTGCGTGCGATTAGACGTATTGTGCGACTCTACGAAACTCGCACGAATCGAGACGAGCTGCTCCGAAATCGGACGAATACATAAGCAGCTGTTTATGAGAAAGTATACATATAGTTGTATAGGGTCACCACGCTCAAAAAGTGTAACTTGAATTAATATAAAAGAAAAAGCAATACTGCATGAATAAAATAAATAAATAAAATTATAATTGCATAAGTTGATACAAAATGCTATGCAATAGCTTTACCGCGGAAGTCCCCGAGTGCCACACGTCTTTTTTTTTTGAAATTGTCTACTCGTAACTAATTATTTATTCATTTTCTAGAAAAAACCCCAAATATACCCTTTGCATTTTGATTTCCTCATAAAAATAAACGAATTATCATCTCTGGCAGATTCTAGAAAGTTTTTTTTATCTACTGACAAATTTGACTTAACACAGTTACGAGGTGTCAACATATGACCATCGATATATGATTTCTAGATTGCTACCAACTCAGGTACCCGTATGTTCATTAATAATCCCCGCTGAAAGTTAAACCATTAGTTAAATCCGGACTCTGTTAAGTGAATGCTGAAAAGATAAACAAAACATAAATTCATTAGTTTTCAGGTTTGTTGAAGTTTGTAGGTATAACTCGATTTGTATAGAAGTCTTCTAAAGATCTTGCCAGTATTTTTAGAGAACTACCTACATATCCTCAACTCTTCGGGTTTAAAAAATTATAATCATCGGCAGATCCTCCTGCCAAAGGAAACAAAAATAAAGCGAAAAAGCGGCAATTTGATTTTTAAATTAGTTTTTTCGTAAGATTTTATACTTCCGTATAGCAGAGATTTGTATTATAATGACTTGAGTTCATCTGATTCAGATATGGTTTTAACGTTTGATTTCACTCATCTGTCCATAGGCTGATTCATTTTTTTTTATTCTTCCGACTGGTATTGATATGGATCAGTTAAGCTACCTGTAGATTGTTTACGCTTCCGACTGGTATTGATATGGGTCTTACTTTAGCTGTGTGGTGCTGACTTAGAATTTGTACCGCCCCAACTCGGCGGGCGCTAATAGTTCGAGGGACTAGAGTTACTCTCACCCGAGGTAAACACTGTGCTTTTAATTACGGATACAAGCTAAGTAAAAATGATTAGTAATAAATGGCTAAGTAATATCTTCTTACCTTACATTCAACTATTTAGAGTTCTACATATTTATTCGATTGGATTTATTTCCACTCATTTGCAATAACAGGTACTTAGGTAGTTTAAACCATGTTTTTTTCTTCATGTTTTAAACATTGTCTAGAACTTGTTTTAAACTGTGCTTTGAAACACTTAACAAAAAACATAGTTTTAATCACAGGTTTCTGATATCTGTGGTTTTAATCATGCCAACCCCGGTTCTTACAGGTGTTCATATGCAATAAAGTACCTACCTACCAAGTCATAACAGTACTTACTAACAAAACTTAAAGTAGGTACCTACTAACGCTTAGAGTTAAAACTCTTCTTAGCGCAAATGCCTACCTACATATCTAACAGTAGGTACCTACCTACCTAGTCTAATTTATATAACTGCCCGCTTTTACTCAATATGAAAATATCCATAGTTCTAGGAGTTTACCTATCCAGCTATATAGGATGGCATAACTCTCTCAGTAAATTATCTAAGCTACGAGCGCTTTCAAAACTTTTAATGGAGTCAATTTGGCCTCGTATTCAAAACACCGAGAATGCCGAGGCAGGTAAGCGCGATTTATATAAACATTACTGTGGAATACAGCCTTTTATGCGAGATCCAAGTTTCTCACCTACGCTTAACTAAATAGGCACTTTGGTATCTAAGTTTAGCTGTTCAAATAATTCGACTGCTAAACGAAAAGCAATTCATGGGAGGTAGTTATAAGTGGCATTTTCATTTGTGTCTTGGAAAGGGTAAGTAATATAATAACTAATAACCCAGTTATGTTTGTGTTAATGTGCCTAGGTAGGTATCTAAACATAGGTAGCAGTTAAAATGGAATGTTCATATAGAATGTTAAGCTTTGGTAGTCTTAGAAACAGAATTGATCAGAACAAAAATAAAATGTATTATAACTTTGGAATAAACGTCGGGGTAAGATAGTTTGAAAATATGTCCTAACCAGCAAATTAAAAAAAAACCTAAACTTCAGTCAGACCTGCGTGCATAGATTCGTGGGATTTATACCGTGTCCATTTTGAACATAGCATGTTAGTAAACAAAGCGCCCATACTGAACCTAAAATTCACTTTGTTGGCGCGTCCTTTTATACGTAATTTACATTACTTGTCGATTTTAGATCCTCCCTTCAATAATAATTGCTTAGTTACAATTATATCTGAAACTCGACGCCAGCAAGTGAGATTTTGTTATTTGTGTCGTAGTTTGTTTACTAACATGCTACATTCAAAATGTATACGATATAGGTACCCTACTTATGGAATATCTTTTGAGACCTTATTGTTTACAACCACATATACCTACCTACTTATATCAAGTAAGTGATATAAGTAATATATCAATTCCGATATCTTGCAAGCGCAATAGTTTAGTAAGAGCAAGATCAAAGGTCTGTTATGAATGATATATCTAACAAAGCTGACAGCGATATAGGTAGGTATAACGTGAATTTTAATCTGAGCAGCAGCATCCCAGAAACCAAGCTTCCATTCAGGTGGAAGCTCACACGCGGAGTGTAGAATCTCCCCGTTCAAATCGAACAAAAAATGGCAAAATAGACAGGAAACGTCGACGGAAGAAGTTTGAAAGTGTGCCAAATAGAGCCTAGTTAAAGTTTACGTACCTTCCGCCCCAGTGGGCTAGATTATAGAGTATTTTATCTCAATGGTCTTTTTTACTACCTGCATATTAAATTATCTGGGCTTCTAACTTCTACACTTACGTCGTATATACCTACTAAGTACTCGGTAATTCCGAGCTATGTCGTAAATAATAAATAAGACACCCCAACATAATAGGGTATGTATAATGCTTGGTTTTTTTTTAAAGATTAATTAGATTAATACAACACGTAGGTTAGGTATGCACAGAAAAATATAAAATAACAAATATAAAATACTAAGATACATACTTATAATATAACAAAAGATTAAACAACCCGTAGGTTGTTGTTTAATTAGTAATTTCTACTAATCAATGATTACGGCGTGATGCTCTTTCGATTCTTTTTAATTATTGAGTTAAAAAATCAAAAGTAAACTGCACTCAGTTTCGGGTTTTAAAAACAATGCTGCCATGTTCGCCCTTGCAGTTTGTGACGTCACCTTTCATCGGATCACATTATGTCAATACAAGAATGTACAAGTGTGACGTCACGGTTCGGCTGCCAATAACGTTGCGCTTAGAAATTTTGCGGCTGAGCCTTTCTTATTACTAGCTTTTTTGAAGTCATGTCATGTCACACATTACCCAGGAAATTTTTTTTTACTTACAATTTTTTTCTTACCTAATCAACAAATTATTTTCTTACCTAATCTGCAAAGCTGCTTTTACCTACCTTGCAGCAAAGATATTCAGCGAAGGAAAAGTTAGCGACTTAAGAACTTGAGTGCTGAAACCCGTAGGTAATTTAAATGGACATTAATCTACATTTTACAAGAAATGTCCGAAAAAATTGCTGCCGTAAAAAACGTAAAAATCTACTTACCTAAGTAATAAAAGGAAAGAAGGGTAGCCAATAACGAGTTTGCTGACGGAGAGGTACAGTTTTCATGAGAAATATTGAATGGATTGCTGAGACCTATTGTAATTTATTGATTCTTACAACCGCCCGAAGAAGGGCTTACCTTTGAACTTTGGGCGGTGTTAAGGCCTGAAACACATGTCGCCAAAGCTGTACAAGAGGTACGAATGTTTGCAGCCAATTGGTAAGCCAATCGGGTTATCAGCTATGTACTTAGTAAGCCAGCTAATTAATGGGATGTATGATGGCATAAAACAAATAATAAATCAAAAGGTATGAAACCTTAAAAATCAAACTGTTTTGAGATATTAAATACAAATCAAATCCATTCATTTGATATTGTAGGTCTTCTGTGGCGCGGTGGGAGAAGGTCCGCCTGCGATGCAGGAGGTTGCGGGTTCGATTCCCGCCTCGGGACAAATATTTGTACGATATGCAAATATTTGTTCAGGACGTTCTGGTTGTTTTCTATGTATAATAAAAAATATATATCTAATCTATGTAGTGTATTGTATGTATATCAGTTTTCTAGTACCCATAACACAAGCTCTGCTTAGCTTGGGGCTAGATTATGCTGCTGTGTGAATAGTCCAACATTATTTTATTTATTTATATTAAAAATTTGTTTCGATTTTTTTTTATTATAGTGCGTAAAACCTTCATAAAATATGGTATGTTCATCATATTTTATCAAGTTTTGTTCCCCATCGACACAACACCTATTCATATTCAACCACCTATGCTCCACATCTTAAGATGACAGTACTAACATAAGTACCTACTATAATTTTTTTTATCGGAGATAATCTGACGTTTGGGCTGGTTTGGCCATTCTTGTCATTGTTGCTTGATCAAGCGTCTATCTCACCAATTTAGATTGAAGTCAGTTCCGAAGTTTTAATGTAGAACAAACGCAATTTGGGCCCGTATTATGAAAACTTACTCACTTATCGATGTATGCTTGAGCATATAAGATGCTATAAGAAAGCTCTACTCAAGCATAGCTCGATGATTAAGCAAGCTTTCTTAATACGGGCCTTAGAGGTCCGATGCTATTGGCTCAACCAATAGCATCGAAATGAGACTAGAACTTATAAATCTCTTTGAAAGATTATGGGTTTGCTTTAACAACAATATCAAATAAAATGGTTCACTAACACAGATATCAGAAACTAAGATTGATTGGATTGCCATCTCTCTATATCTCTGTGTTCACTAACATGAAAATTGAGTTTATGAAGGGCCTAATTAATACATTTTCAAAGACAATCAGCGATGTCACCTTTTTCCCGGAATTGAGCCCTTCGACTTTCATTACACTAATATTATAAATGCGAAAGTTTGGATGGATGTATGGATGTATGGATGGATGTTTGTTACCTCTTCACGCTAAAACTACTGAACAGATCGGGCTGAAATTTTGGTTACAGGTAATTCTCATACTGGAATAAAACTTAGGCTACTTTTTATCCCGTAAATCTGTTCCCGTGGGATAAAAATCACCTTTAAACGATTCTATAGGAACAACGCGTGCGAAGCCGCGGGGCGCAGCTAGTTCCAAATAACGTAACAGGGATACCTAATGCATCAACACAAAAAAGCTTTTTGCGAGGAAAAATTGACGCATTATCTATCTTCTAACCACGATTTTTCGTCACGTCATCCATGATATTTGCCCCATGATGGTCCAGTGGAGCGTGACCACAGTATTGGCCCTCTATGATGTCATGCATGCGTGTACTGTTCACCGAATTCGAATGAAATACTATTTCGTTGTCGACTACAAATAAATAAAAGTCTTCCACATTGAAAAGCTCACAGATAAAATCTTTGACTAGTTCGATATTTTTTGGTGAGATTTACGATGTCATTTTTAGACTCGTACCTAGTTAAACAAAATTTTATAGGGGAGTAGAGAGTGCACTGTGTTTGCGCACACACTTGTGCACTCTATTATGTTTTTCGCATTTGGCTAGCCTCCGATGAGACAGGCAAATTCAAAATTCGGCTAAGAGACATTATCATCAATATCCTACAGAACCTTATGTATATATTAGGTCCTTACATATGAAATTGGCGTTTTTCGTACTGGCCACTTTAATCACAAATTTCTCCTCTTTGGTAAGGAATTCCAAATTCAAATTTGTACAGCTATAGACTCATGTATTTGTGCTTCGATGATCGTCATTCATTTGTTTTTTTTCTTCTGTTTTTTTCTGTTTGCGTCACTCATTTTACAAAATGGAAAACTTAAAATATCGCATTATTTACGAGTACGAGTTCCGCCGTGGCACTAGTGCTGCGGAAACAACTCGAAGGGTGAATGATGTGTATGGCGGTCGTGTTGCAAAAGAAAACACAGTTCGTTTTTGGTTCCAACGTTTTCGTTCTGGAAATTTCGACCTGCAGAACAAGCCCCGTGGACGGCCTGAGACTCAAGTTGATAATGAAGAGTTGAAGGCTATTGTGGAAGCGGATCCATCGCAAACCACGTCCGAGTTAGCTGCAGGCTGCGATGTTAGTGATAAAACTGTTTTAATTCACTTGAAGCAAATTGGGAAGATTAAAAAGCTTGAAAGGTGGGTACCTCACGAATTGACTGAAGCAAACCGGCAAACGCGCGTCGACTGCTGCGTTACATTACTAAACCGGCACAATAATGAAGGTATTTTAAACCGAATCATTACCTGTGATGAAAAATGGGTTCTTTACGATAATCGGAAGCGCTCAGCGCAATGGTTGGATCCTGGCCAGCCAGCCAAATCCTGCCCCAAGCGAAAATTAACCCCAAAAAAGTTACTTGTAAGCGTTTGGTGGACTAGTGCCGGTATTGTTCATTACAGTTTTCTCAAATCTGGCCAGACTATTACGGCTGATGTCTATTGTCAGTAATTGCAAACCATGATGGAAAAGCTAGCGGCTAAACAACCTAGGCTGGTCAATCGCTCCACGCCACTGCTGCTTCACGACAACGCTAGACCACACACTGCGCAACAGACGGCTACTAAATTAGAAGAGCTTCAATTGGAAAGTCTAAGACATCCTCCGTACTCCCCGGACCTTGCTCCAACAGATTACCATTTTTTTCGAAATTTGGATAACTTCTTGCAAGGGAAAAAATTCAACTCCGATGCGGCAGTCCAAATCGCCTTCAAAGATTTTATTGATTCCCGTCCGACTGGTTTTTTTAGTAAAGGGATCAATGAACTACCTATAAGATGGCAAAAGTGCATAGAAAATAATGGTTCATACTTTGATTAATTAAATATATTATATTAAAAAATATTCGACTTTTTGTTCCTCCCATACAAAACGCCAATTTCATATGTAAGGACCTAATATTATATATATTAAACAATCCTAAAAAAAACTGGTATAGAAGCATTCGCAACCTCTAAAGCCTGAATTGGTCCACTATGCTGGATGAAGGCCTCCCCCTGATAAGCGCCTTGTTGGCGTTTATGTAGTGGGGATAATGCCCATAATCCCAACGCTGGCATGCCCAGGGTTGGGGATCATAGTTCGGTGGTAGATTTGTTTTGCAGGGGCGCTGCTGCCCGCCCCCGGTGGATATCCCTTAGTGGCCTCTTACGACACCCACGGGAAGCGATGGGGTGGTGCAAATTCTAAGCCAGCAACACACACCTATATCAATAAAAGCATAGATCAAAGTAATATATTATTATATAATATTAATTGATGTATGGAAGGTTCGTTCGATTCGTAACTCTAAAAACAAAAAAAACGACAAAAAAATCCTAATTCAGACCCGTTGCATTGTAGTAAGTTTAAAGTCCCTAACTATAGTATTTTATAGTATTGGTGGAGTATGTTTGTATGTACTAAAACATTTTTAATGGCATATTGAAAAGATTCCACAAAATATTGGTGTTTTGTTGGTAAAACGGCATGCAATGGATAGGTCCACTACAATCCGGAACAACAAACGCAGAAGCTAAAACCTCCTTTGTTTACGTACCGTAGCTTTCTCGTAATTTCATGGTGGGATGGCGTACTCTCTTTGCACTTTTTCCAAAACCAATGAATTACGAAGCTGGGTTTCCCACACGGATGTCTAACTTGATTTCTGGAATCGAAGGAAGGGTATCGTATCTTTTATTATCATCAATGAATGAATTAATGAATGAACACTTATATTGTATTTACATACAAAATAAAATAACTTATATCTAAATAAAATAAATTAAATTAAATAAAACTTACAAAAGGTGGCCTTATTGCTATCATCATTTGAGTCTAACGACCAGTGACATTCATTTCCAACACTGTTTTGCTCGGCCGCAGAAAATGATAATAGTAAGTTGTTTTTACCAATGGAAGAGGGTTATAAGACTTATAAGTTACAATCTATGTTTTGTTTGTTTGTACCTACATAATAATATAATGTATGTATGTAGCCGATTTTATGTTTCCACGTAGCTCTGAAACTACTAGTCCGATTACAACAAATGACGTTTCGTTGGATTCGTCTCAGGTGGTCCCACTCGCCCAACGAAATAAACAAGAAAAAACTAATCAGGTAACTGGGACCGCGGTCCCAGTTTTGTAGTGGGCCCAGTCGCCTGTATACTCTCAGCATGCTGGTGGTTATAGTTCCGTGACATCCGACACAATCGGGGGTCTTAACGAGATAACGGAATCTATATCTCAATCAAAGAGCCAACCCCTTTGATCGCAAAACGCAGTTCCAAACATAAATATTACTCATTTAAAATTGACCATCATTGATTTTTTATACTCAAGTAAAAGCATGTGAGACACATGAGCCATTGTTAGGTATATACATAATTGACTAGCTTGGTGCCTCCGACTACCTGAGTAAGTGTAAAAAATACACATGATACCGTAAAATATGGTATTTATATGTATATTTTCTATATAGTGGTTCTAGTAGACTAAGTAGCTAGAGGCCGGGCAGTGAATGCGTTAACAAAGTCTTCTTCGATTTATACCTCCGATTTGTACCACGTGGCTCAGACTTCTAGTATTTGATGTTTTCCTAGCTCTGTGTACTTATACAGGGTCCGTCGAGTGTTCCCCGAACCAATTCGCTTCATATTTGATCTACATTGGGTAGTCACGAATGCGGCGATCGTGTTCCTACATTTACGATTCTGTTTTGGATTCTACGAGTTTGTGATGGATAGGGTAAATGTGCGGTTTTGGGTAAATATCAGCTAAGTATGATGCCGTGGTAAGATACAAAGTAGTTACAGAGCCTATGATCCTTCATGATTTCCTGACTCGTTTCCTAAATAATTTTCCCATCATCAGCTAAAATACAAAGGTATTTATTTGCTTGTGTGCTTAGTTAGAAACTACCTGCAAATTATTTTTAATAAGTACAACGATAAGTAGCCGTGTGCTGCTGGCTTAGAATTTGCACCACCCCAAGTCTTCTCGTGGGTGTCGTAAGAGGCGACTAAGGGATATCCACCGGGGGCGGGCAGCAGCGCCCCCTGCAGAACTATTTTACTACCGAATGCCCAGCGCGGGGATTATGGGCATTACCCCCCATGAGATAAACGCCAATAAAGCGCTTATCAGAGGGCGGCCTGCGTCCAGCAGCGGACCAAAACAGGCTGCTGAGGTTGAGGAGATAAATATCTGCAAACTAGGTAATTTTTTATACATCGCCGCTTTCGCAACTACCAATAGGAAACGTAACTATTCGAATGTAGATATGTATCTATTAGAAACGTAATATGAACGTTAGATCAAGAATAATAGAAATATACTTTAGACAATAAAGAAATTTCATTTCAAAATACGATCGAATAAAAAGGAAACTTCTTAAAACTCGAAAAATTCTTTTCATATACATTTTCTTTGTAACAATGCGGGTTACGGGCTATCATAGCTCTTTAGTAAGAGCTGGCACGTAAATTGACTTTGAGCAATGTTCTACAATGATACCTAGACAGCCACAAAGCGAGTGCAATAATGGGAACATACATAATACGTGTTTGTTTTCTATTTCAGTGTATGACTTGTGGAATAAGAAGCTCTTTCAGTAGCCACAATATTTTTTTTACAAAAAAAACGACTTTAATAAATATTGTGGTTCTCATATGGATGCCATTGTTAGAACTGGACCAAATTGGCAAACGGGAAACACTAGCCCTAAAATAAAAATAGAATCATTAATACCTAAGGGTTGAAAGTAACTTATTTAGTCCCTCGAACTATAAGTCTCAGGACTAAATAAGTAACTTTCAACCCTTAGGTATGATGGACCAATGTTTTTTGACTATTTTGTTAAATAAGTTACTATGACCACAGATAAACACTGTGTTTTTCATTTCGAATACAAGGAAAGTAAAAATAAATAAGTAACTAATAGCTTAGTAATAAATAACAACAACATTTAATTAAAAAAACCTCATCCATATCTGAATTAACAGTCGGAATCGTAAACAATCTACAGGTAGCTCAACTGATCCATATCAATACCAGTCGGAAACGTAAAAATCTACAGGTAGCTTAACTGAATCATATCAATCACAATTTAACCGTTATTTATCGTTTTAAGTTTTAGCTTTAAAAGCCGTTTACTTTCATCCCTCTGGATGGAAAGTACCTATTACGAGTACTTCCATCCCGCTTATCAGGTAACTTCAGACCTACTTTCCGAGCATGAGTAATGAAAATCCTTTCCTTCATTTATTAAAATAATTCCTAAACAATGGTGATACTTTTATGTTAAAAATTTTAAACTTACCGCGGTCTGCTCGCCCAAAAGTAATCCAAACAAAGTAGATAAAAGTTGCGGCGCCAAGGAAGCGATTAAAAGAAAAATTAGCATTCTTTCAAATTAATTACTTCCATAATAAAGTTTTTATGGGAAAGTACGAGGGTATAATCCGAATATTTTTTGTTAACTTTCGGTTGATATCATCTTCAAATTCTATTGTGTTCTTTTAAAACCTAAATTCTTCTTAGAAAAATCAAGCGATCATGCTTTTAAGACATTCACAATTATTCTCAAAATAATTACATACCTTGCAAATTGCTTGCAACAATCTGCAGTTAGCTCAACTGTTTCACATCAAATACTGCCCCTAATTTGTTTCTATTATTTGATTATAATCTTGAGTTTGGCTGACAAGACATAGTAAAGTACAATACTCTAACGACAAAATTACACACCAAACTAGCAAAGCTAAAGCTCAAAAAGATGCTTGTAAAAAACGCTCATAGCAGTTTTATAGGCAATCTCCGAGACCACTGAACTATTAATTTGCCGTTAGTTTCTTTCGGCCGATGCGAGGTTTTGTTTCTCCATTGATTGCTCGTTAAGCTGGATTTGTCGGTTTTTCCCAGCGTAGTTTGTTCTTTGGTGCCCTGTTAAATTTTCAGCTTATTTGAATTCTATTTCGCTGCACTGCCTAAATAAAGGTCAGCAGTTAAGTTGAAAATGATGGCAATAGCCAGATCATTAGCCCATATTAGTCCACAGCTGGACAATCAACGCCTTCCTTAATGATGATAGTATATCTACATAGGTATTTTAATCATAACATAACTCAACCTCAACAGCCTGTATTGGTCCACTGCTCGACGCAGGCTTCCCCCTTATAAGCGCATTAAGTGCGTTTATCTCATGGGGGGTAATGCCCATAATCCCCACGCTGGGCATGTGGATTGGGAATCGCAGTTCGGTGGTAGAATAGTTCTGCAGGGGGCGCTGCTGCCTGACCCCGGTAGATATCCCTTAGTCGCCTCTTACGATACCCACAGGAAGAGTTGGGGTAGTGCAAATTCTAAGCCAGCACCACACAGCTATTTGAATCATGCCCCTCCGTAACTTATTGTAAAAGTACGTTTGTGGTATACCAAAGGCGTCGAAACTTTTTAGTTTGTATAAGCTTAGCTCACAGACAAGCAGTTTACTTGCTGTTTGGTTTTTCTTTAATTTTGTTTGTGCTCCTCACATGCCTTGTTCGGAGGTTTTTCTACTGCTTTGTTGGATTCCGACTGAACTGCCCGGAAATTTCGTTTCATTAAGTACTGGGAATTAACTTTTATCTGGTGGTCTTTAGGGGCTCTAGCGAATAAGCGACTGGAAACAATTTTTGGCTGCAGGAAAACTTTTTAATTCACTTCGTTCTGGCTTAATAGTGGTCAAGAATTTTACGTTTCTCTATTGATATTAATCATAGTAAGTAATCATTTATATCGTAGATTTATATATACTTAGGTGTCACAATTGTTACATTTATTTACTAGCTTAAATATCTCATTGATATGTAAGAACCTAGATCTAAGAACCATGTCACTGTATTTTAATTTTTATTATGTGATCTCTAGTTGGTAGTCTTATTATATAATTAAATAAATAATAAACCCAAAATTCTTAGAAATTTCACAAGATTTCTTAAGCCCCTAATACATGTTTTCCGAGCTAAGGCCAACGCGAGCGTTGGCAAATCTATACCAGGCATGTGCCACCGTCTAGACTACGTTTGGCAAGTCAACGCAAACTATTGCACCACAAACTACACATACATGTCGATTGGCCGAGTGCAGGCAGAGGAGCTGTGTCGGTTTATCTGCACAAATCAATCAAAGGCGGTTGATTGATTTGTGCAGATAAACCGACACAGCTCCGAAGTGAGGCGAGTGGCCACGAGCAATCGCGAGTGGTAAAAAGTAGTGACTTGCAAGCCAACGTGTATAAGAGGTCTTTTGCAGTGGCAAATGACCTCTATACACGTTGGCTTGGCGCTTGTATTCACTCGGCCAGCTAGGCGAGCGATACCGAGCGATAGCAAGGCAATGCAAACGTGCCGTCTACACGTTGGTATTGGCTTTCACTCGGCAACGTTGGGCTAACATGGTGTTGGAGGCTTTAGAAATTATTCCTATATAATAGCAAAAACCTCATTGATATGGATAAATTTATTCTTCCCCATTTCCCATAAAGATTGAATATGCGTTTCTAGATTTTTTTTTTTAAACAAATCAATATTCCTCTATGTCTTGAAATTTTATTCCCTCCAATCCAATCAAATATTATCTAGACGACATAAGAAGACTCTCTGGTTTACGACTAAGAGCACTCGTCAGAGCATTGTCTGTTTTATCACGATATTATTTTTATTCCGGCTTCATGGTTTTCCCTGTGTTTGTATTCAAATGCATTTACGGGTATAAATTTAAAACAAATGAGAAGCAACATTAATGATACTAAAACTGCTTCTCTTTTGTTTGATTTAATTTTACTAATCGATGTGAACAATTTTGCGACATACTCGTAATAGGGAGTGTTAATTGAAACTGAGTAAACCGACTGTAGCAATTTATGACAGCTAATAAATGGTGCGATGTAGCAACTGCTTGCCAACTTGTTTGTTCTGCCATGGCGGTTTGGATTAAAAAGGTTATGAGACACCAGGCTGTGATACTACCTATTTATCTATTTGTATAATTTATTTACCTTTTTTATCATAGGTCGTTTTATAAGGCATGTCAAAAATTACAGAAAATCTCTTTTTTTTAAGCTATTGCATAGTTTCTATCGCGGGCCTTGAGCGTGGAGACCGAATCCAGAAATTCCCAGCTTTAAGCTGCTCGTCTATTATCCAATAATAATAAGTTTCTACAGTTTACATCAGTTTGCTCTACAGTTGAGAACATGCGGGGCTAAATATAAAAAAAACTTGTGTTACACACCAATCATGATTTCAACATTATAGATCAATAGACGGAATTTGCTCTGTGGCTTAGAATTTGCACCACCCCATCTCTTCCCGTGACTGTCGTAAGAAGCGACTAAGGATATCCACTGGGGGCGGGCAGCAGCGCCCCCTGCAGAATAATTCTATCACTGAACTGCGATTCCCAAGCCGCATGTTTAGCGTGGAGATTATGGGCATTAAACGCCAATAAGGTGCCTTTCAGGAGGATGGCGAGTGCGTCCAGCTGTGGACCAATAGAGGCTGTTGAGGTTGAGGAGACGGAATTTTAACATGTGTTTAAGTATGACTACCAATAGCATAGTAAAGCTCTACGATGACGTAGCCTTATTCTCGTAGAGTCTACGAGAATAAGGCTACGTCATCGTAGAGGGTCTACGACGTAGAACCTCTACGATGCTACTAAAGTATTATACGTGAAATGCCTAGAAGCAGATTTACGAGATTTTTTTCTTTGTGTAAAAGTGTTCATAATTATGCCTCTTCGGTCCGCATTGTCTATTTATCTCAGAAGATTCAGTTTACGAGTTACGGAGGGCTTTTTCGTGATGACGTGAGTAATTGCGCCTGTATTGTTCGATGGCACGCTCATCATTTATTATTATTGATATCGCCACGATGCTCGCCTAATCCGAGGATATTTTCATAATTTTCAGATTATTGATTACTTTCTTGGGCCATTTTTGCGGAAAACTTACAGATTGAAATAGGAAGTAGGAATAATCGAAAAAAAGCTAAGGAAGGAATACAACAAGGTCTTTGCCGATAATGTAAAGAGCCTAAATTTTTACGACGATATATGTATACGTAATAATCTATAAATTGCAGTAAGTACTCAATATAACGTAAGTCCTAAATCACCGTACACAAAAGTTGGCTGCTTGCCATTCGACCGTTGGAAACCGCGGGAAAACTGCTCTTTTCACACACAAACTAGGAAATGATCGTATTTAGGCTATCATGTAAGTAATCGGGTAAAATCCAATGGAGTGGATTTGTGTTGCCCATAGTAACACGATGCAAGTTGACAAGAGGCTTATGAAGTAATATTTAGTCTTATATAGAGGAGACTATGGTTGACTTTCCACGGATATGCAGAGACAGTCTAACTTGCTGTTTCTATTGTATAATGAATAAAGAGGGATTTTAATTATTTATACCACAAAACTAAATAAGTGTAAATATAGATTTAAAAATTTCTTTTTAGACTTTTACAACAATAAAATTATCTAACTGCTGACAAAACTCAAGGGTCTCTACTCTACGTCCATCTGCTTTCAGATTGACTTACTATTTTCTCATAATGAGTAATCTAACAAATGCAATTAAATCTACGCCGCATCGCATCCACATTCCTTTCAAGCACAATATCCTAGAAAATGCTGCTAAAAGTAGAAATATAATACGTTCCTTACAGCAGCATAGTAAACTCTAGAATTCCTAGCTTTTTTCTCTTGCTTTAGATAAATTGAAACCAGTAAGGTTTTCAGTTAAGATATTCAGAGAACAAACTAATATCAAGCAGGTAATACCTATACCTACCTATAGGTACAAAAGTTAGTTTTCGCTGGGCTTATTTGGTGGCAATGTTTTGGCGAAGAGAACCCTAATGCTAATACTAAACGAAACTGACTGAAATTTCCAAGTGATGCAGTTAGTAGATCTGAAAATAACAGCTTTTAGTTTTTTATTTGGTCAATATACTCTAGAAAAATAAAACCCACCTTCTTCTGAAGTCAGGTAAAACGCGCAAATCTGTAGACTACAACTAGTAAAAAATTATAATGCATTTCAAGTTTCGGTGGTTTTAAGCACATCTACGGTCAGAATTCTCTGAAAAACTCGGGTTATTCCAGTTTTTCGGAAAAATGGACTTCAAAATTCAACTATATCAATATAGTCCAAGTCCCTCATCCCTCTTTCCACTCAATATTGTAATGTAAAAGCATAAACGCCTTGACAGTTTCTAGATGCACTTTCAACCGAACTAACGCAAGCTATGCTCTGCCTCCGTCAACGTTTGAAATTCCTTTCATAGCAGAACTGTGTCAATAATTTATACTTCATAGCGGTGGTTAAAGGATAATTCACATAGTCTGAATATTGGCAGGCTACATTGTGTAGAAGCCGCGGTCGCGTAGGGTCGAGAGAATGCCTGTTGTGAAACTATTCGCAGACGCCGTGTTAAGGCATTTGCATCGCTCCTTTGCCAGGCTTAATCCTAGAGATACAGCACTTAGCTCGTGCAAATATGAATATAGAAACATCCCTTTGTTCGCAATGACCCTACTGGGACCGTGTTTTGGCTAAGGCTATTTTTCCTTAATAATTTTAATGAACGAAATACCAGAGGGCAATAATGTTGGGTTTAGAATACACTGTATAAAAGTATGCTTACAGCTATCCGTTTTGTTTGAAAACATAAAGAAACTCAAAGTATAACGCGAGTAAAAAATATCTCGAGTCGGTTTAGCTTGGCATTTGCATATTTTATTGCCTATAGCCTAAATAAATGAGTTTGTGAAGTGTTTCACCCACTCCGGGCCAATTCAAATGATAAACAACCTAAATCCGAGCAGACAAAACACACTTCTGACAAATCGTGACTGTTAGCAACTTCATTGACTCAAAAGGAAAAATATTGTGAGGGAAAAATGATCAAGTAAGCGCACGATAGGAAACATTTTTTCTATCGGATTGTTTGTCCCCTGGTGCTCCTCGGATCATTTAATACTCGACTTGATTAACGGTGTAGGAAATTCTTAGAGCGGTGGGCGGAATGGATCTCAGTGCACTACTACATAGATTAATTTCTAGGGTTCCGTACCCAAAGGGTAAAATGGGACCCTATTACTAAGACTTCGCTGTCCGTCCGTCTGACTGTCTGTCCGTCTTTCACCAGACTGTTTCTCATGAACCGTGATACTCGTAATTAGACAGTTGAAATTTTTATAGATAATGTATTTCTATTGCCGCTATAACAGCAAATACTAAAAAAACAGCATAAAATAAATATTTAAGGGAGCTCCTATACAACGGACATGATTTCTTTGCCATTATAATAGATAATGGTTCGGAACCCTTCGTGGGCCATTCCGTCGAAAGCTAGTTCGAATCTCTTTTAATTTTAGTATAATGGATTTTAGGCCGGAATTTGTGGACAGTGTGGACCTTAAGTAATATTATTATAACCTAACATACCTTTATATGGACTTGAATTTCTCAACTGTACCATAGAATATATTATAATAAAAATAATGCCCTCCTAGCCAAATTTCGGCCATGGCAGCCAGTCTCAACGACGACTAGCCAGGTGCGCAGGACATAATTATAGTGCACAAGACTAAGTGTGCGCGCAAACACAAATGCACTCTTTATTCACTCTAATAATCCGATGGGACGGCAGACCGATACGACCGGGGAGAGGTTAGGCGCAGGACCAACAACGTGACGCTTAACGTGCTTTGATGTCGGCCGCTTCGGTATGTAGACTAAAGTAAAGAAACGACGAAGAAACCTTTAGCCTGTCAGTTGTTATTTTTCGAGTTGGAGCAAAATTCGTCCCAAACTTTTTATCTTCTAGATAGATGATCTGATAGAGATTCAGCCGGTAAAGGTACATAAATATAATAAATATACAAATATTTAGTATATTTATGTACCTGTACCGGCTGAATCTCGTCAAAAGTAGTTACATTTACAGGTTTTATTGTATTTCTTGAACTCAAAACCGTCACAACTTGAAATCATATTTATTTCTACGGCAATACTTTCGAAAATGGTAAAAGAAAATATAGCGACCAAATTTCCTTTTGATAGCGCATTTTCGCGTTATATTCGTGTGTATAAAACCCTCCGCTACCATGTTGAGTGCGAATAAGTCCAGCTTTGATTTCTCTGAAAGCCAGCGTGAAATTAACTCGGCAGTCGCTCTAAAGCTCAAAAAAATAAAACTATGACCGTTTTTCTGAGGCCAGCCCTCAGAAAAACGGTCATAGTTTATAACCACTAAAACCTTTCATTTTCTGAATTGCTTACAGTTATGAACGTTTCTCCAGTGATAAATATAGCTAAAACCATTGATTACCATTGAACCATTGAAAACGAAGATGAGGTACTGGTTGCTCGAAAGTGGCAACCTCAAATTGTGTAAAATTGTGTTCTCCCACATCAGTCACCGTCTGACCGGCGGCACGGGCGGTCGTGATTCGCGTGAAATATTGTTGTCCCAGTCTCACTTCGGTCCTAGATACGTCTTTCCGTCTTTGTTCTTCTTTGTATTGCACAGGACTGGAAATATAACTGTGAGCGTATGTGTTTGCGTGTAGTAGTAACATAACACGTGCCAAATTTTGAGTAAGCGCTGGGAGAACGTAACCTATCTTCCCTTTTTAAATCGATGGCTAAATTTGAAAGAAATTTGAAAGAAATTTGAAAGAAATTTGAAAAAAAAAATTTTTTTTTGAGTAATTGAATTATATTATAAACTGTAGAAGAAAACTAAATCGCAATATCCTTCTTACAAATAGATAAAACTTTCAAATAACCCCTGCATTACTAAAGTACTAAACTAGAAATGAAATTGCATTACAAACTTTCCTAGATTTCCCTCGACACCAAATCGTCAATTCACCGAAAGCGGAACTCTAATCAAGCTTACAAAACGTCAGCTAGAACTGCAGTTATCCGGCTCATTCCACAGAGTGTTATTTGTAGAATGGAAGGCGTTTTAAGTAAAATAAATTACCTGTTACAAGATAACTGAGTCCTTAGTATGGGTTGTGTATAATTTACAAACACTTTAAAAATAAACTTTCCTCTTAAACAATTAAGCACCCCAACTGCATGGAGACGAACTACTGCGATTCAATTAAAATCATAATACTTTATTTTGAAATATTACATTACGTCTTAAATTAATACATAAGTTTCCTATATTCAGCCTCAAAGTACCTACATGCAAAATAGTTTCATACGAAGTTCACTTCCTTGTTTCATGCTTGTTGCTTCTATTTACCACAATTCTGACAATTCAATTGAATTCGAAGGAATAATGAGAGACTCGTTGCAGTTTAGCAGTACAATTTTGACAGCTATAATAAAAAAAAAACATTTTTTGTTTTATGTGCAAACTCATGCTAGCCAGCCAGCTGGTGACCGAGCGAGGATCAGCCAGCATTCTACGGAAATGAGAAATGAATTGTGGTGAGGTCGTGAGCGAGGAGCAGGAGGTAAAACTATCAGTACAGACTTAAAAGTATAAGCTAGTTCTTACGGTGTTTGAACATCGCAGAAGGTTTAAGTTTGATGTTCAGTTCAAAACTTGGTGAAGTCAAGTGAGCTTTCGTTTATTCAGAGGATAGCTCATGAGAAATGAAAAAAATAACTTACATGAATAATTTTAAATTTTAAAATAAAAAAAATCAGGGAAAAAGAAAAAGGGGGACAGCTCACTTTTGACTTCACCAAGTTTTGATTTTAAAAGAAATAAATTCCAGTTTTCCCCCTTAAAGGGAATTTGTCAAGGGGGAAAACTGGAATAACCCCAATTTTCCTCGTTTTGAAGATGTCCTCCCTCCTAGCCGAATTTTGGTCACGGCGGCCAATCTCAACGGATACTAGATATGCGCAGGACATAATACTCGTATATTGAAGTGCAGAAGCGTGTCCGCAAACATAGGTGCACCCACTATCTACTAGCTACTATCTCCTCACCATCTAATCCTATGGGATGGCAGAATGACACGGCCGGGGAGAGGTGAGGCTCAGGACCAACGGCTTAACGGCTTGGCTACGCTTCTTGGATGGTTGGTAGGGTAAAAATGACAAGATATTGAACAAAATCGCCTGAGCCGTAATCTATCTCTAAAGTATTTCTGCATAATAATTAGGTGTTGAACTCAAAGAGATTTACTTGAAATATTATGTAACCATAAGTTAAAGCCAAGTTTATAAGTTGCAAAAGTCGTGCTAAAAAACTTAGCAGAGTTGTTTGCCTGAATATAAACTTCCAACTTTAGTTTGTGGGGTCGCCCTCGAGAAAACCAAATGTTACATTGTTTTATGAGAGCGTTATGCCTTCATAACATTAATTTAAATTATAGAAACATGTCTGGGTGAGAAATAATTATTTCGGTATAATTTATCTGAATAACAAATAAGTAGTAAAGTTACCTATTCGTGTGTAAAGCAATCGAATGTAATGTTATAAGCTATAATTTCATTAAGATTACTAAACATAAGTGTTATGCACATTGATGTGTGGTGCTGGCTTAGAATTTAAACCACCCCAACGGGGGGCGGGCAGCGCCCCCGAAGAACAATTATACCACCAAACTGCGATCCCCAACCCGCATGCCCAGCGTGGAGATTATGGACATATCCCTCCATGACATAAACGCCAGGCCTGCGTCCAGCAGTGGACCAATACAGGCTGTTGAGGTTGAGGAGGGAGAAACTTGCATGGAGAGACGATAGGGTTTTAATATTTTGACTTGAAAAAATGTATACACTGGTTCAAGTCAAAATATTAAAGTCTCTCCATGCAAGAGAAGCAGGAATTTCTGAGTTTTTATGCTAAATCGGTTAAGGTTGGGCAAAGTGAATCAATTTACGAGCCACCGTCTACACCCTCTGGCCTGCACTAATTGATTTACTCAGCAACAGGATACTAGCCTTAATTAAAACTGTAGGTATACTGAGTAATTGACAATAACGGGGAAGGTAAACTCAGTTATACTCTTGCTGGCGCGCCTTTAGAAAATATTAAATAAAGATACTGGCGCTGCATGTCAACGATTGCTGGTAGAAGTACAATAAAAAATAATTAAGAGCCTAGAGCCGAAAATTAGTTATGTTTTCAAACGAATTTACAAGTTTAAAAAATGTATATGCCGGGCAAGTTTTAGAAAAAAAAAAAATGTACAGCTGTCTGTTTGTTCTATATATATTTTTTTTGTTGCGTAAAGATCATTTTTGCAATGTTTCCGCATAGAATGACGGAGTATGAATAGACTATGATATGAGCACTTGCGTAATAAATTACAAGGGAGCTTTCTTCGCGGACGAATGTCAAGCTGGATAGGTTTGTTTAGATTTTTTGTGTATGTGGTTTCCAGTTTAGGTAAGTGTCGATTGTTAGGCCAGGCCTAGCAAGCTAAATTGATTTACAGTTTCTAGAGGTACCTATATTTTCATAAGTGTAGTTGATTTTTAATGCGCGTTTTTGTTATGGGTGGACTGTCATTATTTTAGTCTTTAGGAAGTTTATTTCTAAGTTGTAGTCGTTCATCCAGTTATATTATTTAGTATATCGTCAATTTATCAGATATATTTTCCTCGCGATAACATGTTGTTGACACTATGCACTGAGCAAGTTTTCATAAAACGGGCCTTAAAAGTTTTTGATTCTAATAATTTATTGGTTCACTGAGGGTATAAAATATATCGCTCTGCGCAAAACAGGAATCCGTCAGGTCCCCTTTTATAAATACATATTAGATATGGTTCTTATCTAGACTCTAGCCTAGCTATAAACATAATAGCTGAAACTTTTTTTATTATAGATTTTTTTAGAGGAATATTTTGATATCTACTATGAATATCAACATAGAATTTATCTTAAACGTGTGTAAATGTTGATCAAGTTTCTTTCTTAGATCGTTTTTTGATAAAGATTTATTCGAAAAGCTACAATGCGCCTACAGCTATTCACGCGCCGTTTTTAACCTTATTGGCCTGATTAGCGAGATCGACTCACAGCGCCTTAACTTCAAAGAAATATGGATTTTTCCGTAACCCAACCGCTCGGCGCGAGGCTGCGATTTTGATGACGTGCTGAGTTGTTACTACAGTAACAAAATCATTGGGTGCCCGTACAGAACTATTATTTCTTACAATTTGTTTGTATAGCATTTAAATCAAGCATTAATTGAACTTTGAGATTGAGCTTGATGTAGTCTAGACGAGCAACACATCTTATAAATAATCTGAAAAAAATCTAAACTTATCGCAAACATATTATTAAAAATTCCTGTGTCGCGGACCCGTTTATACAAAATTATCTGCCAAAAGTCATAAGAGTCAGAGTCAAATCTTTTATTTATTTAGACTTACAAAATAAGTACTTAGAGTACTATAAGAACTAGATTATACGATAAAAATCTTTTTACAAATCAAGGGTGAAACAAAATGAATTTCCAAGCGATCTTAAACGGTAAATGGATAATTAGTGACAACGGTGTCCCCAGAATCGTTATAACAGAACTGCCCTCATAAATTGGCTATCAGCCATCGAACGGTTCAAAAACGACTATAATTGGCGCAACCATAACTTGATTCCGCTAACGTAGTGTTTGAGCCGATGCCAGGAGCTGAAATTGAATAAAAATGAACTTTATAGGGTTCACTTGTCGGGCAATATGGTACATGTAATTATAATTAATACAAAGCCATACAGCGGGGCAATACAAAGAATAATTTGATTGATAAAGAAAAAGTTACTATCTAATAATATTAATAATAAATTAGAACTAGTATTTACCACAATTTAGCTAACTGCAGACTGTTGCAAACAATCTACAGGTTGCTCAACTGTTGGTAATTTGTTTATTTTCTCTTCACAAAGGGTTGGGGTGGCGCTGTTTCGCACTACAGGTTTTCATGTCAAATTCATTTTTGCCGTTTCATACCACTAAAACCTGACTGCGTTTCAAACCACATAAAAAAAATTTGTCGGCGTTTAAACCCAAATAAAGTATTGATTATTACTGGATTGAATTAAGAGTTGATTAAAAAACAAAAACCCTTTTTGGAGAACAAGCAGCGCCTCGCGGTTTCACCCGCGTTGTTCCCTTCCTCGCGGGAATTCCTGGATAAAATAAAGCCTATGTCACTCCCTGAATAGTAAGCTTTTTAATGACGTAAGACATTTTTAAATCGGTCCAGTAATTTCGGAGCCTGATCCATACAAACAAACAAACAAATCTTTCCTCTTTATAATAATACAAGCAGCGTCTTTCGGTTTTACCCGCAGTTACCGTTCCCGTGGGAATTTCGGTATAAAATATAGCCTATGACACTTTATGAAAAGTAAGCTTTTTAATAGTGAAATATTTTTTACTGGCGGCAAATGTACTTATAAATTGAAATTAAAAAAAAAACTATTTATTTGGAACAAAGTACAGCGGCAATCCACCCTACTACTATAAAGGCGAAAGTTTGTAACGCTGTAAAATGTTTGACCGTAGACAATGCCAAAACTTCTGAATGGATCGAGCTAACATTTTGCGAAACTAATAGGTATGACAATAATCAAAAATGATGATACATTCAGCCCCGTACAGCGAAGCTGTGAGCTGTGTGGTGCTGGCTTCGAATTTGCGCCACCCCACCTCTTCCCGTGGGTGTCGTAAGAAGCGACTAAGGGATATTCAAAGAGGGTGGGCAGCAGCGCCCCCTACAGAAGAATTGTACTACTGAACTGCGATCCCCAACCATGCCAGCGTGGGGATTATGGGCATTACCCCCATGGGACCAAATTCAAAAAACCACAGGCACATTCACGAAACTCGACGAGGAGGAACGGAATGAATAATAAACATATCCTAATAATAAACATATCCTAATAGCCTGAATAATAAATAAATAATAAATAATCCTGGATAATTCACACAGCATTATCTAGCCCCAAGCTAAGCAGAGCTTGTGTTATGGGTAATAGATAACTGATATACATAATACAATACACTACATTGATAGATATTTTTATTATACATTGAAAACATCCAGAACGCCCTGAACAAATATGTATCTGCAGATCGTTCAAGTATTTGTCGAGGCGGGAATCGAACCCGCAACCTCCTGCGTCGCAGGCGGACCTTCGCCCACCGCGCTACAGAGGTCGTCAAACATATCCTAATGGCGGGAGTGTTGCACTCTGTGGTTATTGTCTATGATTTTATGTAAATCTGTAAATTAATTAATTTCAGTGCTTTTTTGAGTAGCTTTTAGTTTTTTTAAGTTGGTTGTTTATGTTTGATTTCGTAATAATGAACTTTAAGTTTATTTAAATTATTGAGTGTATTTTAATTATCCTTTTTCATTTTGATATAATACAAACTATTACAAACTCTATAACCCCGTCCTCGCCCTCGTCTTTGTGCAATTGATAACTGACATTGACAAAAAGAAGAATAAGATTTTGGTAAATGTGCGTTAAGGTAAAAACGATCAAAATTTAGCTCCAAAAATCCGGACTTTAAACGAGATTTAATATATGAACGCGTTTACATAGAATCTAATTTAGTAGAACGCGTTTTAAGATACTAACGGGGAAGTCCCCTCTTAGACATTTTACCCACTATGGCATTCTGCAAAAATGGCATTGTGCTGTGACCAACTCAAGTGTTTGCTAATAGCTAATTGGCTGAACGGACTCAGCCAATTTGCTATTAACTATGGTCTCATATTAAATTAATCAACGTATGCACATATTAACCACAGTGAATAGTATTGCAGTCGGTTTACCTACGTTGCATTATTATTTTAACCTGATTTAAGACGGCTCAGGCCAACCCCAGGTAAGTTCGCCACGTGTCTACAATATAATAACCCGAGATCTATTGTGCATAGATTATAGCATCCAACTCGTAGGTTTAATGAGGTTTTGTTTATAGCCCGAGGTAGAGATTTTCATAGAGTTCAAAATGACGGTCATTGTTCTTTAGGCACTGCATGTTTTGTCTTGTTATTAGTAACTAGCTGCGCCCCGCGGCTTCGCACGCGTTGTTCATATGGAAACGTTTAAAGGTGATTTTTATCCCACGGGAACTGATTTATGAGATAAAAAGTAGCTTATGTCAGATTCCAGGATTAGAATCACCTGTATGCAAAATTTCAGCCCGATCCGTTCATTAGTTTTGGCGTAAAGAGGTAACAAACATCCATCCATCCATACAAACTTTCGCATTTATAATATTAGTGTGATGTGATTTATTTAGTGTATACAAGTGAAGTTGTGTATACTATGTAGGTAGATGTTTTTATTAAAAAAAAATGTGTATACTACAGTAGACCGATATAATTATGTTATGAAATTTTAGAGGAGTAAATATTTTGTAATTATTTATTTATAAATTCATGCTGTGGTAATTCAAGTAATGAGATGCTTTATATGAGTAGTACATTAACAAAGTTTTTGGTGAATTTGGTTGGTTTACGCATATTTTTCTGCGTAGCAATATGATACCCGTGCGTTCAGAAAGGACGGAAACTTTGTAAAAATGTTACCCTATAGATATGTATTTCCGGTGTAATCCACGTATGTTGATTAAAACTATTATTAAAATTATTTATTTATTTATGATTTTAATTTATTTGATCGACACGCTTGTAGGTATCAGTTCGAAAGTCGCGAGGGTTAAAATGTCACTAATTAAAATACAACAAAAAAGGATATTAAAGTAAATTAATTTGAATGGCCTTGTTTTAGGCCGACACCTCAAACTAATATACATAGAATATATTTGACGACCACTGCGGCGCGGTGGGCGAAGGTCCGCCTGCGACGCAGGAGGTTGCGGGTTCGATTCCCGCCTCGGGACAAATATTTGTACGATCTGCAGATATTTGTTCAGGGCGTTCTGGATGTTTTCTATGTATAATAAAAAATATCTATCTATGTTGTGTATTGTATTATGTATATCAGTTATCTAGTATCCATAACACAAGCTCTGCTTAGCTTGGGGCTAGATAATTCTGTGTGAATTGTCCAGCATTAATTATTATTATTATTATAGAAAATTCTTTATTTCATACTTACTGAAATAATTTTAACAAAGTATAATAATCCATTGCGATGATCCTTTCATGAATCTTTTTGCACCTATATGTCCACTTTAATCTTATTTCAAGATTTTTTGTAGGTAGTGTATTTTTTTGAATTTTTCGGCTCACTACTGAACATTGAACCAATCTTAATTACCTATACTAATTTATGTTTGTATTTGTTGTGTATTTACGACCTCTGTGGCGCGGTGGGCGAAGGTCCGCCTGCGACGCCGGAGGTTGCGGGTTTGATTCCCTCCTCGGCACAAATGTATCTACGATCTGCAGATATTTGTTCAGAAGGATTCCATGGTAGTGTATTGTAGTTATCTAGTACCCATAACACAGGCTTTGCTTAGTTTGGGGCTAGATAATGCTGTGTAAATTGTCTATTTATTTCACATAAGACAAATACTAATATGTAGTGTAACCGTAACAGTAACAGTTTTATTCATATGTATATCTTTATGTTTAAAATGTTGACCGTTTTCACCAGCTGTGGTCGCATGTGTACTACGACAAATTACCCATAAATGATTTTACCCGGCGCAGCTTGTTCAAATTTATAATTCCTCGCGAAATATTCAATCTATTTATCGAAATTCAAGTGTTCAGCTAAATGAATGGCGGTATTATATGTATAACGCATACCGATCACGCAAATAATGTGCTGGTATATGAAAACATACAGTAAGCTCGTTTATTTAATAATGTGTTGCATTTAATTATATATAATTTATTTTTATAGAAAAATTCAGTAAAATTATCGAATTGAAACGATGTTGAAATAATTTACTTCGTTCGATTTATAAATATAATGGTCTGTCTACATATTAGTCGAACCATGGCGAGCTTATCACATGACGTATTCGGAGCATAATGCAATTTTTTTTCAAGTATTACGTATTGTCTATGCCTGTACATTGTAACGAATCTGTAGGTACTCCGGCAGAGAACTAAAGTTATCGACATATCTCAAAGAATTAGCAAGCAAAAGTGGGCCAACCATATCTCGCGAAGAACCGACAACTGCTGGCGTTAAGGTGTTCTTGAGTCGAGACCGCGTTGCCGAGTCGAGGTAATCATCAGCCGTAGGTATTAGTCGGACATAGGTAGCTAGACATATGCCTCTTTCAATGAGCGCCATAGCTCTCTGTCTTCAGCTGACCGCATCCGGCATCTGCCAGCAAATCGTCACCCCACCTTCCCGGAGGACGTACTACGGGACGTATTTAATGTATTTAATTAACGGTCATATCTCGCTAAGAACCGACCACCGCTGGCGTAAACATGTTCTTGAGTCGAGACCGCGACTCGGCAATGCAGTCTCGCCTCAAGAACACGTTTACGCCGGTCACAGTCGCGCAGTCAGCTGACGACAGGAAGCTAAGGCGCTCATTAAAGGGTGTCTGATAATGATGATGATGAGGTATAACGTAGTCTAAAGGTTACTACGTTGCTTACTCGTAACCGCATTATGTTTAAAAGCTGACGAAGGTACGGTCGTACACTAAGTTTCTAAACTTGGTATATTGCTGTCATTGTCTGTGGTCGAGGGGCCTACACCCTTTCGAAACGAAACACGTATTTGCGGTTATCAAATGTTTTGGGTCGATTTGATGCCTCAAGTAACACTGCGTGATTGTGGGTGGCTCTACACTATTCTCTATTTGGGAACTTTAGCTGACCCATATAATTAACATAGTAACATTAATTTGTATTCCTTTTCAGTTGAAGAGTGTTGTGTGTAGATACCTACTCAATAATTATTATTTTTTATTACTATTTTCTGCACGGGTTCTTTCGGTACAAAAAGCATATACTAGGTACCTACGATAATCCAGAACTAGAACTATCTCTATGCAAAATTCAGACTGATCATTTCAATAGTTTTGGCGTTAAGAGTTATTAATAATAATAATGATAGCGCTCGAAACATCGAGCTTTTGGCTAGTACTATATAAACTCTATGGCTCGGAAGGATGCGGTACACGCACGTCTAGAACAGCACTCGCGCTGAAGATGCCCACGTTGGTGTTCTTCCAACACAAACTAGGTTCGTAGTTAACCCGTTTACTTTTTTCAATAATGAAGTTATCAATAGCATCCAAACTTTCGCATATGCATCATATGGTGCCATTAAGTCAATAACCTCCTTCAGTATTGTGTACTATTTTGAATACCCTGTATGAGTGTGTAGAAAGCTTAAAGATTCGTTTCGAGGTTCTTTGTTCAAATAAAGAAAAGTATGTAATTCATAAAAGTTAGCTTATTTTGTTCTTCGCAACGACCTTCACTTTACAGACAAATACTTCAAACTTCACGTGGTCTACGAGTACTTGTGAAAGTCTGGCCTGGGCCAACGCACCCACTTGTACTCTATTAACATTACATATTATACCAAGATATCGTCCCTCGCCACATCTCATAAAAATAAAACGCCAGTATACGCTTCTAGATAATAATTTATCCTCAGCGTGTCGGCTAGAGCTTCAGGGAAGACCTGCACTATTTATATACATAATTAAAGTTACAGTTTTTGTTACACTCATTTTCGTATTTAATAAGGACTGTCCACTTTTCTGAAATTGTGCTGTTTATTCGGTCATTCATCTCGTGGCCATGATTTTGGAACTGGTGTATCTAATAATAATGATAGTGTTGGACAATTCACACAGCATTATCTAACCCCAAGCTAAGTAGAACTTGTGTACCAGATAACTGATACACATAATGTAGATAGATATTTTTTATAATACACAGAAAAAATCAAGAACACCCTGGAAAAAAAATTGCAGATTGTACAAACATTTGCCCCGAGGCGGGAATCGAACCCGCGCTCCTGCGTCGCAGGCGGACCTATGTCTTTGTTAGAACAAGTTTGATTGAGAGATTGAGTTCGTGTGCGTGTGTAATTGCGACCCACACTGTAGTATGGGGCGACAGAAATGCCCATCTGGGCACAGCAGTCGACATTCGCATGCATCTGTGTATGTCCTGTCTGTGTTCTAACAGGGAGGAAAGGTGACGGAAGAATGGGGTCGGCGGCCATGTATGGGAGGAAGAGGGGACACGCCAGTCGGATTGCGGAGGTCTAAATGTTCCCGTGGTTCGGCGATAATAGCGAAAGACCGGAGAGGTGGGTATAACGTCCTTCTCAGAGCGTCGAGTTCCACATAATTCTGGTCCCAGTGACCAGTGACCAGACCAGTCAATTCGTAAACGAATTTACCTCGCTAAATAAAATAAAAAGTCACTATGCCTTTGTAGGTGTAACTACCGGCATATTCGATTTTAAAAAATACTTAGTATTCTTATTTCTTTCACGGCTAGAACAAACGAACAAAACATTCCAGACACACTATTATTGCTACAATATCAAACGAAAATGGCTGCGCCCGCTCGGAATAACAGTAGTTAACCCATTCGCAGCCACCTTGTCCAACAATAATATTATCGCGCTTACCTATCTTTTGTTACCGGCAGTTTTGTTACAAAAGAGTCGGTACACAATGTGACGAAAGAATTACATACTGTCCATTCTTCTGTAATTAAGGTTCTGATAACAAAGGTTTAGTGTGCTCCGCTAGTTGTGATTTGCTGCTACTGTTTAGAACGACTCACCCTCAGGTATGGTAGAGTACTATAATTGTGATTCAGAAATATAATAATAAAATAATGCCGGACAATCCACACAGCATCATTTAAAATTCGTTTTTGAACACAGAAAAACGCTTGGCCACTTTTTTTAAATTTCGTATTAATTTTATTCGAATAGTTATTTCTGGAAAATCTAAGAATCATCTACGTAAACATTTTAATACCATCTTAAATTAAGTAAGTGCTGATACTTGCTTGTAAAACTATGGGTCTGCGCTACTCAGCCTGCTTAGACTCAACCCGAAGCATAATACCTACCAGAAGTTTTACACACACAATTTGCCTCCAAAGAAATCAAGTTATGCCTTTTGTATCACGATACACACTATTCTTCAGCTAATTGGTAGGCTAATTGTCTATTATCAGGGTTAATAAACGCCTTTGTTTGTGTCTTTTAATAAAGGATCTATAGATATTTATCTATCATCATCACCTGCTTATTGAAATTGCAAATTCTATACAAAAACAAACTAATTATCAAAAGCGAATGTGTAAAATGGCAGTAAAATGTAAAAGGTGTAGCCACCTCTGGGCATTTACTTCGTTTTGAGTGTTTTTTTTACAGTAAAAATATCTAACTAGGTATCCAATAAGTAACTAGTAAGGTGTTGAGTTTATCAGATATCTAGTACCATTAATCCTCTGTTTACTATAGGGCTGGATGATGATTGTAGATAGTCCAGCGATATTTAAGTAATTTTAAAAGGAATCCTGTTTTTACCGACTCAGTTTTATTATTTCCTGGAAATTTCTATACCCGTCGATTTCAAATCCACTACGTATAAATACCTCGACAGCCCGAAGCGTGAAAAGCTGTGATCGCACATAAGTCAAACGTCAAGAGGCTCCGTGACACCATTTTCCAATTGCCCGCGTTTCGGGCCAAACAAATAGATCACTGGATTCATGGACTCAATGTTGACGGCAAAACGTGCGAGAGCTCTTTGGTTGTGAAAAAAAGCTCTAGCTTTAGGCCATTAAAAAGTTAGCGGCAAAAATTGAAACTGCGGCCGCAAACTTTTTGACGAATTGCAAACGTATCAGTTTAGTTCCAGGGGTAGTTATTTCTGCGGAATATGGTCGTAGATAACCTGAGAGATGTATAGATGTATTTCTTTTAATATTCGGCGCAGCGGCGGCGGCGGCGAGTCCCCTTTGAAGACCAACGAACGCTCCTTTTAAGAAGGTATTATACTAGATGTGAATATAGGGAAAATTCACCTTCACATTCACGTGTAAATATGATTTTATTTGAGTTCAGAGTAATTATTTATGTCATGGAATTGATCTTCCTCCATAATATTACTAAACGCCAATTTCGATATGTATATACTGGGCCTAGGCATTTTTAAAAGTATAATCTAGATAGCCACAAAGCACCTAAGAAGAACTCATAAGAAAAATTAATGCGTGAGATTCGCTCATGAAGGTAGATAATTAGTGTTATTTCAGTTTTCCCCCTAAAACCCCAAAGGGAGAAAGCAATAGTAGTAGAATTTATTTTTTTGATTTTCTGTTTTCCCCTTCACCGATTCTTGGCGTTCCAGTTTTCCCTCTAGGGAGAATGAAACTAAATATAAGAACCACAGTACTTATGGGTTTAATTAGTTCAATTCTTCAAGATTTTTTGGCGCTGCCTAGATAATTCTACTTCTGTTGCTTTCGACAACACACATACGTCACAAGGAATCTGAATAATCTAAGAAACGATTTTCTAGTGGAAAAATGCCACACTAAGTTGTTTTTCTAATTACAGTATTTGGCTCAAAATCTGAGACATGCAACTCCTAGAGTTAAAACTTTTTTTGTCATGTTACAGTATAGAAACTACATCGAAAAAGTCCCTAACCCCGCGCAAAATAGCAGCAAAAGCTTCGTGATCAAACGTGACTTATCTCAAGAACAGCTGATCCACAACCATCCACGCGTGACTAGCGTTACACAAATATTATTATTATAGCGTAGGTAATTCAAATACCAGAAATGTCACGTCATTAGAGTAACATCAACAAACCCATCCCAACGAAGATTCTGATTGCATATTGGTTCGTATTCAGAGTATAAACGAGGTCCCTTTCTAGATTATTATATCGCTATCCAAATAGGTCACAACTCACGAAACCTGAGCCCCGAGTTTGTTGTGACGTCTTAAATTTGTATGATGGTTTTCTCAGTTCCCTGTCCGATCGAGGCGCTGCTGTACCAAATCCTATGTAATAATGAAACGTCACGATCATGCATTGATACTATATTATTAATATAACTCGGGACTCTGGTCAAAGTGAATATTTTAGATCACTTCTGGTACAACTCGCCCTATCACGGGATTGTTGACTAGGGTAGAATAGAGAAAAAATACTTCTTATAAATTGCGTAAATTATTGAAGTTGAAGGAATGAATTCCAAACATTCTAAACATTCGATGACAAAGTGACGTAATTAAAGTGACGTAACGCTAGGCCTAATTTGTGGTCATGGTCTACTCTACTGACAATACTTCTGATGCGTGAACGATCGAGCTGCGGTACGCGCCGCAGAACAAGTCTTGAGGATTATCCTCGGGCAATATGCCTCTGTTTGAACTCGATATCGTTATCAGCTCCACGCACTCGTGTTTTATTTACTCTTCATATGATTTGCTACGGTAACTTTACTCCAAGATACATTTGGTCTCTTTTTGTTATGCAATGACGATTTGATATATTGTGGTTACAAAATACCAACAACATTTACCTTTCTATGTGTGGCTTTGTTTAAATAATTTAATAAAACTAGCCAGATTGTTACAGAATTTAATGGTTATTTTGCATGGATAATTGACGTGTTTGTGGTGGCCAATAAGTTATTCAAATTAATGATAATATATTAACACTTTGTGAAAATAACTAACTCTCATCAATCAATGTAAATTATTGTATGGGCAATTTATAGCAAATTGAATCAACCTTAAAAAAAGCAGACAGACGCAATATTATATCTGTACCCCGAATTGATGGAAACAAAAGGGACATATTAGGTCCTTACATATGAAATTGGCGTTTTGTATGGGAGGAACAAAAAGTCGAATATTTTTTAATATAATATATTTATTTAATCAAAGTATGAACCATTATTTTCTATGCACTTTTGCCATCTTATAGGTAGTTCATTGATCCCTTTACTAAAAAAACCAGTCGGACGGGAATCAATAAAATCTTTGAAGGCGATTTGGACTGCCCCATCGGAGTTGAATTTTTTCCCTTGCAAGAAGTTATCCAAATTTCGAAAAAAATGGTAATCTGTTGGAGCAAGGTCCGGGGAGTACGGAGGATGTCTTAGACTTTCCAATTGAAGCTCTTCTAATTTAGTAGCCGTCTGTTGCGCAGTGTGTGGTCTAGCGTTGTCGTGAAGCAGCAGTGGCGTGGAGCGATTGACCAGCCTAGGTTGTTTAGCCGCTAGCTTTTCCATCATGGTTTGCAATTGCTGACAATAGACATCAGCCGTAATAGTCTGGCCAGATTTGAGAAAACTGTAATGAACAATACCGGCACTAGTCCACCAAACGCTTACAAGTAACTTTTTTGGGGTTAATTTTCGCTTGGGGCAGGATTTGGCTGGCTGGCCAGGATCCAACCATTGCGCTGAGCGCTTCCGATTATCGTAAAGAACCCATTTTTCATCACAGGTGTGATTCGGTTAAAAATACCTTCATTATTGTGCCGGTTTAGTAATGTAACGCAGCAGTCGACGCGCGTTTGCCGGTTTGCTTCAGTCAATTCGTGAGGTACCCACCTTTCAAGCTTTTTAATCTTCCCAATTTGCTTCAAGTGAATTAAAACAGTTTTATCACTAACATCGCAGCCTGCAGCTAACTCGGACGTGGTTTGCGATGGATCCGCTTCCACAATAGCCTTCAACTCTTCATTATCAACTTGAGTCTCAGGCCGTCCACGGGGCTTGTTCTGCAGGTCGAAATTTCCAGAACGAAAACGTTGGAACCAAAAACGAACTGTGTTTTCTTTTGCAACACGACCGCCATACACATCATTCACCCTTCGAGTTGTTTCCGCAGCACTAGTGCCACGGCGGAACTCGTTCTCGTAAATAATGCGATATTTTAAGTTTTCCATTTTGTAAAATGAGTGACGCAAACAGAAAAAAACAGAAGAAAAAAAACAAATGAATGACGATCATCGAAGCACAAATACATGAGTCTATAGCTGTACAAATTTGAATTTGGAATTCCTTACCAAAGAGGAGAAATTTGTGATTAAAGTGGCCAGTACGAAAAACGCCAATTTCATATGTAAGGACCTAATATATTATTTGTTGTACCTTGATTTCTTTCTTTACCTACGTACGGTCCTAAAAGCGGATCGCTTACTCCATCATTGTGAGCTTCAAAGAAACTCTCAAATTAAGCTCCCTGAGATGGCAAGTGGCCCTCCCTATGAACGAGTTTTAATATTTCCACGATCTCGGAACATAAGAGATCTCACCTGACGTTTTCCTGTGATATTGCGAAATACTTAGAACCTAAAGTACTTACCTACTAGAAATGAGTCGAAAGTGCCTATGTTTACTGACATTTTAAAACGACTTGAAACAAAGGAGGTGGTTCTCGATTCGACCTATTTTTTATGTTTGTTTCCTCAGAACTTTTGACTGGGTGATCCGATTTTGATGATTCTTTTTTTTTATTCGAAACCTAATGATTCCCGTGTGGTCGCATTAAAAATTGAACTATAAAATCAGTTCTGACAATGACATCCATGATAAAACCATATAATTAAAGTCGATTTATAGTTTTTATTATTAGTTAAAGAACACAAATAATCATGTAATTATGTCTATGTATATCTAACACAATCTTAATGGTAATTATTCTAATACATTATGACAATCTAGTTTACCAAAACAAACTAAATATGTATGCTAAACTTGGAATACATTTTTGTAATAAGCTGCAGAAAACGTTATGGGCCGTCTTGTCATCATCTTGACCTCGTCATCGCAAAATATCAGCACGCAGGCGTGCTGACGTTACGGACACAAAAATTTGGGACACTTTGTCCGGTATGACACTTATTTACTTTTTAATAAATAAACACGTTGCCTATGCACACATTACATCAGCCTATATCACTTAGCTATTGTAATCCCTATAGTTAGGTTTCCATCCCAACCCGCATGCCCAGCATGGGGATTATGGGTATTACTGCCCATGAAACAAAAGCCAATATAACGCTTATCAGGGGGAGGCCTGACTCCAGCTGTTGATCTTTATAGGCTGTCGAGGTTGAGGAGTTAGATAGCTAAATGCCTATTCTACAACCTTACTTATACCTAATCCATACAACCACATTTTAATCACTAAAGCCAGCTAAAGCTCAATATAAATCACTTTGCCTTCGGAACATGTTTGAGAAGACTCTAAATAATCACCGGCAATATTTTTCAGACAATTTTACGTACGATACAGAGACCAGAAGGAAAAACAAATTTGGCTCGGCCCAAGAGTGATGGACAAATTTCCTGGTAAACGGCTCCTTCCGCACTGGGACTATTTGTCTGAATTTGAATCGCATTTGTTTCCAGGGATATTTGTCTCCTAAGCCCCTAGGGTATCTCCTGCTACAACCAAGTAGTATTCCGTCTCTTTTAATTCAATTAAAACCTCTTTACGGACTTCTTATTGCGTAATTATCTTGCCATGAATGCTCGAGTTGATTTTTGCTCTTTTTCACGATAAAGCTTGCTATAAAATTACAGCTGGGAAGTCAGTGTTTACTTTCTAATTTTCCGGTTGTCTTCACGAGGTCTGAAGCCAGACGAGACAGGGCGATGTCGGGAATGTTATATGTGACAGAGTAATACAGAATCGCGTCGATACACTGTTTCAGGATCAGAGGAAGTCACTTCTGTTGCGTAAAATTTAACGCGTACCTTTATTCGTTCGTGATCTTTGGATGTTCACTCGAATTAGCAGAAAGAGTTCCCCGACATTTATCTTAACGACTTTCAGGTCCCATAATGGGTCATATAAATTGCTTATCATGGAGCCAAATGGTCATTAGGTAGAGGTGCGATAATTTCGGCGTGAACTAGCCCTTTATATAATTGCCTAAAAGGCTTTTCTTGTAAAAATAGAACAATCATTTATATTTCTAGCAAATACCAAGAACGACCTTTCAAGCTATATATGAACCTAAAAATATTAATTTATCAATTCGTTTCGATACAAATTCTCAAAGTTAAAGTAGCTCTCCTAAAATATGTTTTTTATCAAAACCAAAGCTCACTTATTCAAAGTAAGAAAAAAACGGCCCGTTTGAAAATAAATTACCGCAAAGAAAAGGATTATTCGCCAATTTAAGATGTCTTTCAAAAAGCTCGAATGGCGAGACGCGATGATTAAGTTTCGAAACTTTGCCTAATTTCTTGAATTTATTATCGTTTCTAAGTGTTCAATGACTATGAAATGTTAGTCATAATTTAAGATGTGATAAGGTATTTAGAGGACTTTAAGTTGTGTCTTATTAAAGGCTTGTTTCATTATTAAATAACTTCTAAACGTCATAAAATTTATTTATTATAATGTTATGTTACAAAAACAACCTAGTTTTTAGTAAAATCAATCATAAAGAATTTTGTGGAGTTATTATACTCATTCCGCAATAGTGAACTTTTAACAAGAAAACTTTAGTTTATTTCAGCCACAATGCTCCCGAAGTTACTCGTTAAAACGAATAAATTTTGATCATTCTATCGCATTGATATTGGAAGTTTTAATAATCCTGATGAGCTTTTTTTCGTGAGTAACACCGCTTATTAGTTTGGCTCTGGTGGGTTTTAAGCTGTGTGGTGTTGGCTTAGAATTTGCACTACCACAACTCTTCCCGTGGGTGTCGTAAGAGGCGACTAATATGATATTCACCGGAGGGCAGGCAGCAGCGCCCCTGAAGAAAAATTCTACCATCGAACTGCGATCCTCAATCCGCATGCCCAGCGTTGGGATTATGGACATTACCCCCATGGGATAAACGTCAATAAGGCGCTTATCAGGGGGAGGCCTGCGTCCAGCAGTCGACCAATACAGGCTGTTGGGGTTGAGGTTGGTTGAGGGTTTTAAGAAAGTATTTGTTTCGCTTTCCTGAGTGAAATTGAGTCGGTATTATCTCTAATAAAAATTAAATATAGTAAGCGATGATCAGATTTAATTTTGCTCTCAATTTTCTGCATTTTTATAAACTATTTTGCGTGAGCTAACTATTTTTGAGTGAGAATGATTATTAGGAAAAGAGCTAAACTGTTGTACATAAATATAAAATATAATATAAATAATGCTGGACAATTCACACAGCATTATCTAGCCCCAAGCTAAGCAGAGCTTGTGTTATGAGTACTAGATAACTGATATACATAATACAATACACTACATAGATAGATATTTTTTGTTATACATAGAAAAACATCCAGAACGCCCTGAACAAATTTCTGCAGATCGTACACAAATTTGTCCCGAGGCGGGAATCGAACCCGCAACCTCCTGCGTCGCAGGCAGACCTTCGCCCACCGCGCCACAGAGGTCGTCAAACAACAACGTAAACATGTGAGCAAAGTAAATAAATAAACAAACAAAAACTATATAAAACCAGATTCTGACCGCGGATTCTCCTCTCCTACCTGAATAAATCGCAGCCAAACGGATTCTGATGATAGACACGATTTTCAATTCTATAGTTTCTTAAACGCTTACGAGGGGAGTTCAAATTGAATTCAGCCACATACAACTACGAACGATCTGGAACTTAGATTGAGTTGCTTTGTCTATTTCCTCTTTGGCACACATAAAAAGTACAAACGCAGAATTGACGCAAAACAACAAATTCATTTCATGCATTATTATTCAATGACTATTGACATTGTTGCCTGATTCATTGATGGTCATTAGATTATCATTTGAATTAAAATATTATAAAAAAAAAAAAAAAAAAAAATTATTCAAAAAACTCGTAAAAAGATAAAACATAGAGAACATTAAACTATTAAATATAGCTAAGTATAACAAATTAGCCTGAACTAGGTAATCCTGTGTTTCAGGCAATATGTGTGCTAATTATTAAATACAATAATAACTTACTATTACGTTGAGGGCATTTAGCTAAACAATGTTGTTAACAAACAATTTGTGAATATTATTATATAATGTATATAATAAGGTACTTAGCTTACACTGTGTAAAACTAGATTATTCACTATTCTAACTAGTGTAAAAAGTAATAATAATAACTTACTTGATAACATCTAATAGCTTCTCTGTATCATCGTAGGATAGATTTTGAAGTGTTAATTTAATCGTTTTTTTACAATTATTATAGTTAAGTGCGTAAATATTAGACATTAAATTTAGCCTATTGTATAGAAAGGGACCAAGGAATAGATAAAATTTATTTACAAAGGTGAATTTTAGGGTTGTTGGTTGAGGGCAAACTTTAGCAATCCGTCTTTTATTAGTAAATTCAGTGCTGTAGGGAAGGGCTGCGTGCAGTCTTAAAACTGTGTTCATGATAAATAGCTGCCTGACTGTTAGCACATCACAGGACTCATATAGGAGATTAGTGGGAAAGATGAAAGGACGGGAAGTTCTTTGTGCTCTTTCTACTGTTAGTAACAATGTTTTCCCCGCTCCACCCCATGTGGTAATGCAATAAGTTAAAATTGATTGACATAGTGCAAAGTAAACTTGTCTAATTATATAATGATCTGCAATATGGCGTAGCTTTTTCATCATCATCATCATCCACAGCCGGATTTTACCCACTGCTGGGTATAGGCCTCCCGAAGTTTGTGCCATCCACCACGGTCCTGTGCTAACCGCCTCCATTGACGTCCCCCGACACGTACTATGTCGTCGACCCACCTTGCAACTGGACGTCCTACGTTTCTTTTGCCCATTATTGGCCACCAGTCAGTTGTTGTTTTGCTCCACCTATCATCACCTCGCCTTGCAATGTGTCCAGCCCAACTCCATTTAAGCTCCATGACTCGAGTGCCAACATCCTGGACCTTTGTTCTTTGTCGGATCTTGGTGTTCGGGACTCGGTCTGTAAGGTGAATGCCGAGCATGGCGCGTTCCATAGCTCTTTGTGCAACTCTCAGACGGTATACAGTCTCCTGTGTGAGCGTCCACGTCTCGGCACCGTAGGTCATGGTGGGCAGTACACATTGATTAAATAAGCGGGTCTTCAAACATTGTGGAACCTTCTCTGATTTTAAGATGTCATCTAGCTTGCCAAATGCAGCCCATCCTAGCTGGATTCTTTTTGAGATCTCCTTAGGCTGGTGTTCTTTGCCGAAGGACACAACATGTCCAAGATAGACGTATTGATCGACTCTCTCCAGTACCTCATTTCCCACCGTGATGTTGAAATTTGAGGGGCTGGAGAGGTTCGCCATAACCTTCGTCTTGGACATATTCATTCTTAAGCCAACTTTCAAAGAAGCATTATAAAGTTGTTCAAGCATTTTTTGGAGATCATCAAAACTTTCTGCGAAAAGTACGAGATCATCTGCGAATCTAAGATGAGACAAATTGACACCATTGATGTTAATGCCGCAGTTATCCCATTTTAGGGTTTTTACGACGTCTTCGAGTGCTGCTGTAAATAGCTTTGGTGAAATGGTATCTCCTTGTCTCACTCCTCGCTGGATTGGAACGGGATTGGTTAAATCGTGAACTCGTACCTGCAGAGTCGCTGAGCTGTAGAGCTCCCGGAGCACATCCACGTAACGGAGGATTTAAACCTCGACGTGGATCACATAAATCAGTTACTATGTAGAACTTTAAACGAGACTGCCAAGAAACACCTAGGAACCACTCGCAAGAAGGTCAATAAACTTACTAAAGAAACCCTAGATCTTATTGAAAAACGGAACAAATTACCTAATCAATCAGCTTCAGACAAAAAAGAGTTAGATCGTATTAATAAACTTATCAATAAATACATTAAACACGATATACGATCTTATAACACCAATACTATTATGAATACAATCAAACAGTTCCAAGGCCCTAAAATATTTCGTAGAAAAACAACTTCCGGCACCAAACAAATTTCTAAACTTAGAGACAAAAATAATAATTTAACTACCGACAGAGCTAAAATAACAACCATCATTGAAGAATTTTACACAAGCTTATATACATCGACATCTGTAGAACCGGACTCATTGGAGGACGATATTCGAGCCCCGCCTATTGAACATCGGACCACGGAAATCCTGCCACCTATTCTTCCGTGCGAGATTACAAATGCTCTATACAAAATGAAGGCGGATAAATCTCCTGGCGCTGATGGTGTTTCAGTCGAATTGCTAAAAGCAGGAGGAAAACCTGTAGTAGAAGTTCTTGAAAAACTTTTTAATAAAGTTCTCCAAGAAGCTCGAACACCAGAGCAATGGAAGAATGCCATAGTCACCATCATCCACAAAAAAGGCGACATTGCTAAATTGAGTAACTACCGACCCATAAGCTTGCTTTCCCAAATATACAAACTTTTTGCAAAAATACTTACCATACGGCTTACCCGCGATCTTGATGAAGCGCAACCCAAAGAACAGGCTGGCTTCCGGAGCGGATTCTCAACTACCGACCATATCCACACGGTGAACCAGCTGATGGAGAAGTGTCACGAATTTAACCAGCCCCTTGTCATGGCCTTCGTCGATTATGAGAAGGCCTTCGACAGTATCGAACATTGGGCCGTGTTCCACGCTCTTCATCGCTGCTACATCGATTCCCGTTACGTAGCTTTTTAAATATAAATATTAACTTTCGCACTCTACCACATAAGGTTTTTATGTGGGGCTTAAATGAAAGATTTTCGTCTAAAATTATACCTAAGTATTTTATCTGATATGTGCTTTTAATTATGGGACATAAACATTGAGCGTTGTTTGGGCTATAGCAATGATGTGCGTATTGTTTAGCGATGGTAGTAGTGGACGTCTGATAGCGCATAGAAAACTTAGTATAATTGGTCTTCTCAGCATTTAATGTTAGCAGGTTGTGCTGTAGCCACTTGTTAACAATATTGAATCCATTTTGCGCAGACTCGAATACTTCCTTATCAGAATCAGCTGAAAAAAGGAGGGCAGTATCATCAGCGTATGATATAATTGTGCCGTGGTCTAGTTTTAAGTTACACAGATCGTTAATGTAGATTAAAAATAGGGTTGGGCCTAAAATACTCCCTTGGGGGACCCCGAAGGACGTATTTTCCTGTTCATCGCTCAGGACATTGCCAAGTCTCACGCATTGAGTGCGTTGTTCCAGGTAGCTTGTAAAGAGCTTTAATTGAGTGTCTCTGATTCCTAGGAGTTCCAGCTTGCGCAAAAGAATAGGGATAGAAACTGTGTCAAAAGCTTTAGCAAGGTCGAGGAAGATTCCAATTGTGTGTTTTCCCTTGTCAAGTTCTTGAACGAGATAGTTTGTCAGGTGATGTACAGCATCGGCGGTGGAAATTTTAGGTCTAAAACCAAATTGAGTCCTAGATAAAATCAATTTATCTTCTAAGTAATTCACCAATCTGTTATTTATAACTTTTTCTAATATTTTAGATATAGAAGAAAGTAGAGAAATTGGTCTATAATTATTGACTTGGTCCTTACTGCCAGATTTGTACACCGGGACAACTATGGCTTTATTTAAACATGCAGGGAAGACACCAGACGATAAGCATTTGTTAAAAATGTGTGTCAAGGGGGGGATTAAAATGTGCCTTAATTGTTTAAGTATTTTAGTAGAGATATTGTCCCATCCGGCTGCACACTCGTCTTTTAAACTCATGATTATCCTTTCTACCTCGGCTTCATCAGTCTCTAGTAACACAAAGGATGTAAGAACATTGTGGTCCGAGAAAGCTGAGCATATTTGTGGTTGTAAGTGACCTTGAACTCGTTCTGCCAGACACTTACCTACATTTACAAAGAAAGAATTCGCAAAGTTAGCAGATTGCAAATGTGATGCGTTTGTTTGCAATAAACACGTAGGTGACTCAGGCGACTTTGACGAATATGTTAAATTTTTAATATGCCTCCAGATTTTTTTACTATTATTTCCCGCATTTTCAAGGACATTTTTGTCAAAGTTCGTTTTGACTTTGCGTAAAAGATCATTACAGAAGTTACGATAACGTTTATACGACAACTGTAAAATCGAGTTCTTTGGGTTTGATTATAACTACAGGATGTTTTCAGTTTTCAGCGACGACCACGAACATATCGAAAAACTAAACTGGGAGCCAATATGACAGCGCCACCTATTTTATCATATAGGAAATTTTAAAAATCCATCGTACAGTTTGTGGTATCTATTATAAGCTATTTTTCAATACTTTTGTAATAGTTTTATCTTGTAAAGATTTGGAAGAGATTTAAGCTTTACAAAATGAAACTATTACAGAGGCATTAATAAATAACTTATAATAGATACCACAAACTGTACGATGGATTTTAAAACTTCCTAGGTTCGCCACTTTCACTTGTGTATGCGCATTAAACATGTAATAATTGCTACGTGACCAAAATGTAATGAATTGATTGAGCAATTACATATTCTCTACTGCACTAGCGCACTTCAGAGTACGAAACATCGCACTTCGTAAGGTGCAAAGTTGCCCAATATAACTTGGTTTCTGCTTGTTTTGTTTGCTAGGATCGGTTCCTTTGTTCTAGAACAAGAATTTCAAATGTAAATTTAAAAGTTAGCCGTACGCTCTCTCGGTTGCGTACGTGTTTTGAACTATTCTGTAATATTATTATTTATTTCAATTTAATTCTGTGAGTGTCTGCAGAATTAAATTGAGATATTAAGCACAGATCAATATCAGCACCGACTATGTTCCACTGAGGTCGATTGAGATAAAAGAGGACAAAACAAGATAGGTGTTAATTATGATAGGCTTAGCTTGGGGCTAGATAATGCTTTGTGAATTGTCCAGCATTATTTATTTATTTATTTATTATTATTATTATCAGCAAGTTACGGGTCTACTTATCACCATTCCGCAGAATTGTAACAACTAGTAGGTAGGTACGTAAACGTGACTAGTGAAGAGTGGGGGAAAGTTTTCTTTAGGTAGGTATAATTTTTTAAACGAATTCTACTAAGCTGATAAGCGGGAACATGAAATCCACTTACCTAAGGTTCCAATGATTTTTTCTTTTGTGGGCCAAAAGATGAGGTTAGTTAATCATAAACAATAGATATAGGTAGGAAGTATTTTACTCAATCTCCGCGTAATATTGTAGGTATAACTGAAACAAAATCTTCCAGTTATATCTGCAGCTTAAATCACCTATTTTATTCATTATGGATGTGAGCGGGTTAACTACGAACCTTGTTTGTGTTAACCCGCTTACATTCATAATGAATTCATCAAACTACGAAAGTTTCTGTAGTAAAACACCTATTTTATTATTATTGTTATCCACCTAAATATTAAACAGATATACTTACTAGTAAATTAACTGTGAATTCTACTACGGAAAATAAAATACAACATTCAAAACACCATTAGCAGAAGAGACAATAATTCCCGTCAAACCGTAATAGCAAAATATTGCCGCCGCGGAGCAATCATACTATTTTACTGAGCGCGACACTACGCAGCGATGCTTTCAAGCCATTCTGCTCTTCATAGCATGCAAAATTACAAGCAAAGAAGTAATTCGAATGCAGCTCACGATTTGCAAGCGTAATGGGGCAATTTCCTAGTCATTTCCTAGCGGTTGCAAGCAATCCGACGTCTCGGCACTTTTGAAGCTTCCGTAAGGCGTTTCGTCAATGTCGCCCGGCTTAAGATCCACTATTATCTGAGGTTCTTATCTCTTGCCTACCGAATAATACCTCTTAAAAATAGCTATTGAGAATTATCTCCAAGCTCAATAGATTTTAATAATAACTCATCCAATTTGCCTTTACCGATGGGATGCTGTATCGAGACTGCACACTGTTAAAGTTCGCTTTGACTAAAAAACCTTTAATAATATTCTTCTGGTATAAGTACCTATTCTTCAAATTTATTGGCTATACGACCAATTTCTTTTCTAATGGTTTTTGAATACTATTTCTTAAAAACCTAGAATCAATGCCATATATAGGTACACTAACTTGATTTATCATCTACGTTATTTGATGTAAGATTTTTCTTATGTACCATGGTGGGTTAATTGTAAACTTAAAAGAAATCACATTGTGATAGGTAGCTCATAGATTACGCTCCGGATTCAAACATTTGATGAGAATCACAGACTCGCCCAATTGTGAAACATGTGGCGTCCTAGAAGATGTGCAGCATCTTCTAGCGGAGTGTGAGCGGAGTGTTAGCGGAGCGAGCCTATGAGACTAAAGTTAAGTGACCTGTACAATGTCAACCTATCGGATACTGGTGTTGTCCAAATAATTTTAGCCGCTCCACTGAGTGAGGCTGTTAAATTATTTAGGTTACTTTTAGATATTATTAAGTTTTAAGTAGTAGGTATAAAGTAGTTAGTTTGTTAAATGCGGGACTGACATATTCAGCAATGACTCAAAGTCCCTTATAAATAAGAATAAAAAATAATCTACGTTGGTAAGTATCATCAGCCGATAATACTATGCATATACTCGTAGATTGTATTGTCACTACAAAACTGGTGAAATAACTACCTTACATTAAATTCAATGAACATAAAAAGCGATGTTATATCCCGGGAGCTAATAATGCCGGGTATCGAGGGCCACGCACGAACAAAGCCTGCGTTCAACCGACGCCCCACGAGGGTGAAGTGGTTACAGAGAACATCAATTATGTAGAAAAGACAATCTTTCAAAACAAGCATAGCATGTGAATTTAATTTGGAATAAATTGGGTTTGATAGTCAATACGACTCTTAGATGCGATGAGCTCGAGAAAAAAAAAATCAATTGCAAGAGGTTGATTATAGGCTGATAATGAATTTGATTTTAATTTTCATGATATGAAATTTAAATTAATGCCATTTATAAGGTATCAAGCCACAAGTACATAAAGCCCCACATACACCAATTAAAAATCAATATTAAGTGCAATTTAAGTAGAAGGGTTTGCACCTAGGGTTCGACAACACACTAATCATATTATTTCCTTTCATATTTTATATAAAAACTCATAAGCAATGAGGACCTTAGAAGGGGAATAAAAAAATAAACATAATTTTGTTCCAAGTATATCAAAAAACATGCTCACGTATCCTTTAAAAAATTATCAAACTGTTAATGAGTCAGTTCTTCATTATTATACATCCCCGGCACCAAGTATTCTCCACTACTAATCGCCGACAAGCACCACTCAAAGATCCTGAGGGTTCTTTCCACGGATCACTATTGCCGGAGGAACACGTTCAGATGATAATGAATTCTCACTAATTGGATTATCGTATTGAAGATGAGTGAGATAAGGTAAACAGTTTTGAGAATTTGAAATTCATTTAGGAATTTCAAGAGCTTTTACTAGTGATTCACGGCCCTATATTTCATAAAAGAGGCGGCAATAAAATTACTGCTAAAAGCTATTCATTTCTTATATTTGGCTTAAATAGTTGGTCTGTACTGAAACGAGAAATCGTTGGGTAACAGGAATTTTTGAAAACCTTTATTCATTACTATGCGTATAAAATACCTTCAACCCATTCCCAGCGTTTGAAGTCCAACCTATCATTTCACAAGAGGGAATTATATGAAAATAAACACAGGCCGACGTTTGACCTTAGCATTATGTATTCAGCACTATGAATATTCAATTCGACCCAACAACAAAGCTTTCGAACTTCTTTTTCAAAGAAAAAAACGAACCGCCATTATTCCTTACTCGATAAAAGCAGATAAAAAATATGTGAAGTGTTCTAAAAAGGCCGTATCGTAAACATGTGACTTATTTACTTAGGAAGGCTTCTTGGGCCGTTTTTTGTGGCGGAATTTATATGAAGTCATGTGGGTAGCCCTATTGATGGTCTTTTGAAGTAAGAAATAATAAACGTTCATGTTTTTCAAGTGGTTCTTTGAGCTCGCTCATTTAGCAAAAATGAATAGCTACATTGTGATACTATTTGCTATCGGTTTGATGTCGACTTAATTTATTTTCGATGAAAAATCATGAGCAAAGCTTTTTTATTGTAAAGAAAGTGAAAAATTATGGCATAAGCTTTTATTGCACAATTAATTACCAAGTTGTTTATCTCACTGTATATATAGTAAAAAATTTGACTTGTCTAAGTGCTTATTTTGTAAGTCTAAAGAAATAAACGATTTGGCTCTGACTCTTACTCTGAAATATTTGGTACAATTTTAAAATCTATCATTAAATTTATCAAAATTAACATAAGATAATTTTCATGAACGTAGGACAGTAGGACTAATCAGGCTCCTCGGGTTTGCACGCGTTGTTCTTATGGAAACGTTTAAAGGTGATTTTTATCACACAGGAACTGATTTATGGGATAAAAAGTATAAGCTTATTTGATGGATTGGAACCCGGATTCCAGGGTTAGAATTACCTGTATGAAAAATTTCAACCACATCCGTTTAGTAGTTTTGGCGTGATGAGGTAACAAACATCCATCCATCCATACATCTGTACAAACTTTCGCATTTATAATATTAGTGATTAAAGTGATTGTGTGATTTGCAAGGGGGAAAACTGGAATAACACGAAAATTCTACCTAGCAATAACAGTTTTATCTTTGCCGTTGTGGTCAGTCTACAAAAGGCACTTCGTGATGTGAATATATTTTAAAACCCACCCTCAATTGTTTAATCTAATTGGGCCTGTGCAAACAGCGTCTCTTAAATCCATAAACATTGTTTATCTACGATGGCCCTTTCTTCCATGTTTTAGACAATGGATCAAAATTAACATAAGTACAATGCCTAACATAAGTATTATTACTCCTACAGTATTTTATGATGTATGTAACTTTCAAAAATTAACTATAAAATATTTAGATTTATATATGTATGTATACTAGACGTGCTATATAGCGTCAGCTCAGTTCGGAAATAAATAATGTTTAATACCAAAGGATCCGGTCAGCTACGACCACAAAGAAATAAAACAATAGGTCAAACCAATATGCTTAAAATAGAGGAAGTATAAAGGGCAGCCTTATTGCTATGAGCGATCTCCTCTAGGCAACCTTTGGATGTACTGGACATGAACAATATAGACGGTTACTTGAATAAATCTATTTAGATGAAGAAAATAAAACAAATAAATACTTACACAGAATAGAACACAGGGTTAGTGGCGATTGGCCATTGAATTGAGCTACTTTTTAACCGACCTCAATAAAGGAGGAGGTTATCAATTCGATTGTTTTTTTTATGTTTGTTACCTCTGAACTTTTGACTGGTTGGTCCGATCTTCATGATTCTTTTTTTATATGAAAGCTGGTGCTTCCCGTGTGGTCCCATTTTATGTTTGTTCAGTTCTGACAAAGGGATCCATGAAAATTCATGAAAAAAACCATAAAAATTTAAGTCGGTTATAGTATTTTAAAACAAAATCAATTAATTAGTTCCATGGGTACTTTGAGTTTTATTTGCCATCATCGAATGAAATATTATATTTTGAGTAGGCATACCATACAAATATTATAAAGACTTCATCATCACCATCATCATCAGGCTATCTTAGTCTACAGCTGGCTTCCTCCAATGAGTGCCATAGCGCCCAGCTTGGTGCAGCCAGCATCTGCCTGCCTGCAGCCTTTCGCAGATCGTCATCCCTCTGGCCGGAGGACGTCCTACACTACGTTTGCCGAAAAAAACTACCAAAAATTATAAATGGGTTGTCTTACTTTTACGACGATGGATAATGCTGATGAAGTAGCAGTAGTATGGTTGATTTAAAAGCTGGTGTTTTAATCATAAAAGCAAAATACCTACACCAACCCTTAAAATACGCTTGATTTTATGATTAAAACCAAGTCTAAGTTAGTCTGTGTATTCGTCTACCTAATTCCTACCTAACATCCTCCTGAATACACTTCGCCTGACGCTACTTCCAGCGTTTCTTGGATAAACCTGAATTATAGTGAAAGCGGTAAAGCACAGCTCCATTTTCACAGGATAGTGTTCATGCACGAATAACCCAAAACGAGAAACACGAAAGCAATGAGCAACCCGAGCCTTTAGCAGGTACGATTATTCTGAAGCAGGGATAAATTATTGGAGTAAGCCATCCCACGTGGCACTGTTCTCTTCTCTTCTCGCATTTGTCTGTACATAGTATAATCCGGTCTTTCATACTGGTGTCACGGACGGATAAAACCAGGACTTCACTATTTAAGGGATGGTTAAAATAAACAGAATTGTTGGTTTTGTTGTCGTGATTGTTCGGAAATAATTATTCACTAACGCAATTACCATTGCTCTAGGGATGAAGCTCTAGGAATAAATACTAAATGCAACGCAAATTTTAGAGGTAGCTCGTTCACAATTTTCTTTCTCAATAAAGATCTATTTATTTTCTAAGTTACCTATAGAATAAATTTACCATTAGGGATTATGTTTGGCCAAGTTATGTGAGCTTTAGGCGTAGGTACAAGTAAAACTGGCGGTGCCACAAATTTTTGTTATTTTAACATTATTCCAAGGATCACTAAATCGTCACTTGTCAAAGACAGAAAAAATTTGGTCCAGTTCTGAACGCAACGGCATCCACGAGAAAACCATAAAATTGAAGTCGGTTTATAGTTTTTTTAAATTAATTTATTAGTGGAAACTCTAAAAATCTAGAGGTTGGATGCTCTCATATCAGTTATGCAGTCTTGCTGACACTAGGCCTGGAATGAGCAGTACCATAACCGAAGAAATGAAAAGCAATGTCTCCCAGCAATTTCTATTACAGCAGGTAACATGCGTGCGGCGAAGTTACAACGAAAGCGGGGTAAGAATGTTTTACCTTTAAACTAGCAATGCTTGTATATATCGAATTACATTAATTATATTCCAGAATCTCGGAAACGGCTCCAACGATTTTCATTAAATAGTTTCGGGGGCGATAAATCGATCTAGCTAGGATTCATTTTAAGAAAATGTCGTTTTATTCGTGTTTTCAAAAAACTTTTATCAACATTATCGTAATCAATTGACTATTCCTGACATCTAATCGATATTTTAATCATGTTTTCAATAAAAAACACTAAACTGAAAAATTTGACTCTTCCTGACATCTATTGTCGAATAATAATTCTAAAATATCTAAAAAAACTTGAGAGGTGTCAAGGGACACCCGGATGGAACGAAGTTCCTTTCGATTAATTATTATTTATTATTTACAAAAAACCTGTATACACTCAACAAAAATAATCGTCGCGACACCACACTGTTCAATGCGAAATAGAAATGAAAATATCTGGCTTGCTTTCTATAAGAGAGAGAGAGAGAGACAGACAGAGAAACATGCGACGCCGCACAGCTTACAATAGCTTACTATAGCAAAAAGTGTCGTGACAACTTTTCGTAAGATTTTTTTCCGTCTAGCCCCCTTTCACAACGCGCGATAAGGAACTTCGTTCCAAAAACAAAATTTACCGAAATAAAGGTCATCCAGGAACTATTACTATACCTAAGTCAGGGAAAGCAGAAAGTAAGGTGAGTTTCACCAGTCGGCGGCAGTCGACGGGCAACTTGCCGTGTGTGTATAAGAGCCCTTAATTGTTTACTATCAACAAAAGAGGCATTGAGAGAGATAGGTCTCAATAATGTATACACTAGCTAAACTTAATGTGGAATGTTTGTAAGCAAACCACGACGCCGACGCTAAAACTAAAACTCACTTGCTTGCCGTCGAGTTTTGAGAAATATTTTTGTTGTTTAAGCAATATTTACAGAAGAAAAGATCACAAATCTACAAGTAATGTTAATTCCGTACAAAAAGACGCAGTGACAGCGTGTATTAATCGCAACCTAGACTTCTATTTTTCTATGGGATTCGTATTTCCGTCTGCATGATAGAGACGCTGTACCTAATTGTTGTCACGATCACGTCTCGTTATTAACGTCAAATAGACTCACCCCTTCTGGGGCCTAATTCCACTATTTTTTAAACAAAATGCTATAATGGCGCCATAATGGTGCCATACGATTAAGATAGTGATTTAGTCGTAAATTTATTTGGTATTCCAATACCATAAGATTACAATCTCTATTACTTATAATAACGTGTCAATAATGTGGTGGGGCATATAATCATAATCGTAATAGTCATAGATATGGCATAAACAAAAAAAGATCGTGTTAGTAGAATACGAAAAGGTGTCATTGGCGGTGATTGTAACGCGATAATGAAGCGATAATAGTGTCATAGTGAGGCGATTGTGTTAGTGTAATCAGGCCCCAGGACTCCAAAGGACCTGCTTTCGGTATAATGTTCCATAATCTACTTACCCTACCTACCCGTACTAAGCCAGACTCATTAATGTTTTCCTTACCCAGCTAATGATACCTCTTACAACGTGTCCCACTGAATAGAATGATGTGTAATTTCTATGTTAATGCGACCTATGCATACAAAATTCCAAGAAATGTTTAGATTCAACTTCCAAGCGGTTTTGCAGTACCTTGCCTACCATATTCAAACAGAAAAAGCATACAAGAAGAAAAGCTTATTGTCAATTGTTCGTAAGGTCTCACGATCCTAAAACATCAAAACTTCCAATATGTATCGTATCTTGCGTACATAGGGTCTGTGCTTCGAAAAGCACGGCCAAAAACAGAGCATATTTAGCCTAAATAACATGCATCCGAGCATTATGTGGAATCCCGCCTGATCAATCGTGCAAACCGTTTTTTAAGGATCTTGGTTTGTTGGGTCTACCATCGCTTTATGTTTATATATTTATCCCAAATTTTATAAGAACTCATGGGTATTTGTTCCACAAAGCATGTGACAAAAATCCTAGGCAATGCAGAGACCCGGATATGCTCATTCTAAGAGAAACTTCTAAATCAGCAAGACATCAAAAAAGCTACTTGACTATGTGTGTAAAAATTTATAACAAGCTACCTAATGAATTTAGAGTGTTTAGTGACTATTTATTCAAAAATACATGATTTCACTGGCTTAGAGAGTGTATTTTTTATGGCATCAATGAATTTAACAATTTTAAGCCCTAGACATAAGTTAATAAATTAAAGCATGTTATAGGATAGTTAAACATGAGCTCAAAACTCTCAACACTAATCACCTGTATACCGTGTTTTATGCGATAAATATATCATTTATTTATCATTTAAAATCAGTGTAGTAAAGAATGATAAAAGATTATATTTGCCGCTTCTTATTCTCACGCATTATTATGGGATAAAACACTGTGACAAGTGCATGTTTACGGAGACGCGCCGCGTGCATGGCCCGCACTAAATTCAAACACATAGCTTTGATAGAGTGTGTTTACTGAGAAGGGATTTTATACGCGTCTGTTTGATATGATGCGTCACGCGTCGCACGTGGCATGCATTGCCACTCTGCACGCCTCGCCTATCCATAAATATCAACGTACATTGCGATATGTTTGTGTTTGCGCATGCAATGACGGGGCCGTTGCACGCGCCGCTGCACGCGCCGCGTCTCCGTAAACAAGCTCTTAGCATTTATTGCGGCTAGAGCTAAGACGGCGTTTCAAACATAAATGAAACCGCCGTTTACGTTCATACTCAGTCACTAGGGCGGGCGCGCCTAGTGCGAAGGGAATGGGCGAGTTAGCCCGCGTAATTTATAAACGCGCCCGCACTGGGCTCGCAGTGTAGTTGAAGCCTTAAAATATGTTATTTCGGCCTCACGACCAAAATATTCTAGTAATATTGTCTCTATTCTCTTAAACGTCAATTTACTCCGCTCCATATAGATGAGCAATTTAACTAAACAATCCAAGAACCGTCGATCGCGGCAGATTCGATTAGAACAGTAAGCTAAGCACGTAGCTGTTATGTTCATTTGATTAAATAAATGTTGACAGCGAATGGCTTAAGCTTCGAGTAGAGTAGATCAAGCAAGCGGCAGTTGGTAAAACTATTTGGCGTTTATTTTTACTTGTTTTCTAGCTAAACTCTCCTACACTCAGTGAGTGTTAAATTGACAGTTGCTCTAAATAGGGAATATAGGAATTTGGAATGCAGCTAGGTTAAATTAAGCGTCTTCTCTGATTACTCGGTAAGGTTTCGGTACAACATCACCAAGCTCAGATGTCGAAAGTGTACCGTTTTGACAACAACAGTAGGTATGCATGTGAAAAGGGCCTTAGGTTCGAGTGATGAAAATACTTTTATTTATTTCGTCCGGCTTGGCATGTTGGATGACTTTTAATAGCGTGTCAATGGTGTGGTGGGGCAAGTGTGGCTATAGTCATAATTAAATAAATTATTATATAGGGTGTTTAATACAACGTTTGCCTATTTAGTTCAACTATTTGGCCGCCGAAAATTCGGATACCTACACTTCAAACCCAAATGAAGATTATATTACTCGTATAATCTTGTTTAAGCCTTTGTTATAGCTATTGCATTTGATCCCATCTACCCTTTTTTCCTGTATAATAATTTATTTAATGATGTCTATGGCCTACTTGCCCGCGGACTTAATGAAAACTACCGTAGTTCCTATTGTTAAAAACAGGACAGGGGATATCTCGGACAAGGGAAACTACCGACCGATCTCTCTTGCCACCACCATCGCCAAGGTACTGGACAGCGTGCTTGATTCTTACCTCCACGATTGTTTGGAATTACAGGATGCGCAGTTTGGGTTTCGACCCAGACTATCAACTGAAAGCGCGATTTTAGGACTCAAGCACACTGTCCATTACTATACTGAGCGTAGGACGCCGGTGTACGCCTGTTTCCTCGACCTCTCCAAGGCCTTTGATCTTGTATCATATGATCTACTCTGGAGAAAGCTGAGGGACAGGGGTGTACCGGCGGGAATATTAAAACTGTTCCAGTACTGGTATGCCAACCAACGGAACTGCATAAAGTGGGCCAACGTATTCTCGGAGGCGTACAGGTTGGAGTGCGGAGTAAGACAGGGGGGGCTGACCTCTCCGAAGCTCTTCAACTTGTACGTCAATGATCTCATAGCCGAGCTCAGCAGCATGCGTGTCGGGTGCCGCGTGGACGGTGTCAGCGTAAATAACATCAGTTATGCGGATGACATGGTGCTGTTGGGCCCGACTGCGGGATCTATCGGGGAGATGTTGAGGGTATGTGGTTCCTACGCTGCATCGCATGGCCTCACCTATAATGTCAAAAAGTGTGAATACATTGTCTTTAAGAGCGCCGGTGGGACTCCAGATAACGCTCGTGACTTGACCCTTAACGGTGTCAAGATCAAGCGTGTTACTCAATTCAAGTACCTTGGGCATGTCCTCACCGACGATCTTAAAGACAATGTAGACATAGAGAGAGAACGTAGGGCTCTGGCGGTCAGGGGGAACATGCTGGCCCGTAGATTTTCCCGATGCTCTGACGAAGTGAAAGTTACGCTCTTCAAGGCGTACTGTCAGAGCCTGTACACGGGTAATCTATGGGTTAACTACACTCGAAAATCGCTGGACGCCCTACGTGTCCAGTATAACAACACCTTTAGAATGCTGTTGAGACTCCCCCGTTTTTGTAGTGCCTCAGAGATGTTTGCTCAGAATCGAACGGACGGCTTTCACGCCGTTATTCGGAAGAAAACAGCATCCCTGATGAGCAGGACGAGAGCGAGTCACAACAGCATCCTACAAACTGTGGCAGGTCGTATGTCCCCCATATGGACACACTTTGTCCAATGTGTTGCTCCAGTGTGTGGATACGACAATTGATTTCATTTTATCCTAATATTATCCTGTTTTATTGTAATTTAAATTGTTTTAATCTGTTATATAATTTTAGCTAATGTAATTTAATTCTAATTTTTAATTTATATTTTAATTTTGATTTAATTTTATTGACATGTTTATAATTATTTAATTTTTGTGATATGGATTTTTATTATCTGAAATAAATAAATACAATACAATACAATATGGCCACACTTGCCCCGCCACACCATAGAACGGTCAAATTGTCAAACATAAACATAATCATAGTAGGCATACACAAAAAAAAGCGTGTAAGTAGAATACCAAAAGGTCAATGGCGGTGATTGATACGCGATAATGAAGCGATAATATTGTCATAGCGAGGCGATTGTGTTAGTGGAATCAGGCCCCTGTACTGCACGCGTCATACCACATTTCACCGCGCTTACCGCCTAATATGGGGGACCTAGACAATGTATGAGTTTGACAATGTATGGGTTTGACATATACCTTCGATCGTGTCAAAGTACCACTAGCTCCATAAAAATATAGACGCTCGGTAAAATTTCGGTACCGCATGTACCGAGCGTGCTAATGTCGTACTGACCTTACCGACTAATCAGAAAAGACGCTTAGATTAACATAAGATTTTATCAACCGCCTCTCCACCATGGAAAAAGCCTTAAACCCAGGCATCTGACACTGTCAAAGGAATACCGCTATCTGAAGAATGTTAATGCTAGCTAGCGGTTTTCAATATGAAATTCACAGAGAAACCGTTTTTTTACAAAATATCTACCTGTGTTACAAAAAGCTTTGGAATTATCTTCGAAAAATCATACAACTTCAATTTTTTCTCAATGATGGTATTTTATGCATGGCACTTTGCTAGCGTCAGCGTAAAATCGATTATTTTATGTAAAAAGTTAGTAATCAAATATTTTCTTAAATATTGTTGCGAAATACGTTCGCATAATTTTTTACAAGTTGTTTTTTGCCTAGACTAAAATTTAATTAGGTCAAAATCTTAGTAGTTTAGAAACCATTCTATCATAAGAGAGGGTTTAAATCAAGAACTCAATTTAATATTTATACTGCATTCACAGAGAGGCGATGCCACTTCACTTTCTCAATTGTGCTCCAACTTTCTAACAAAAGTTTCTCATTACGTCGGCAGCGTCTAATTTGAATGGCTATTTCTGAACTCAGCGTTGGCATTTGGAACGACGACACCTAGGTAGAAATTATAGAAATCGTAGTTTAAAATATTCACTAAATCTTTAAAATGTTATATCTCACTAATCTTACCTTAAAAACTATCATTACCTACAATATACCGATGTGGATTGAACGAAAGGCTATTTCGTGTCGTTATTGGACGTGTTGCACCAAACCTGTGCCAATTCAAAGGCAGAGAAGCACCAAAAATATATCTCAAACTTATAAATTGAACGTAGCATTTCATGGGTAAAGCATGTCGCCTCACAAGATATATTATTGCAGCCATATGAACATACAAAGGGCAACGTAAGCGGAAAATGTAAAAGCGGCTAAACACCTCCCCAAAAAACCTTTTCACTCGGAACATTTGCTCTAACAGTTGTTTTGCAGGCTAGCGTGTACTGGAACGACTTTGAATCTTGTCCTTATTACATTACGCTTAGAAGTGGTTGAAACGGAGCAGGGGTTAAGTCACCTATGATTTATTAGGTAGTTTGTCGCAGTGCCTCTAGATATGCATAGAGCGTTAGTAGCTTCGTAAATAACGTGTGCAGTGTACACGGGTGTTATCTGACCCGGAACGGCCTCTAGCGATTCCTACTGTCAGTAATATAAAATACGGTGTCATCAAAAATGCAACGAAACGGGCTGCATGAATTATTACCGGCGCGCATCAATGGAAAATAAATACGAGAACTGTTCGCAACGTTGATATTCAGCGGTTTTATTTTGATGTGCATCGGTTTTTCGAAGTTAACGATGTTATTGCGCTTTTGGGAACCATGATTGGATTCACAAATGACTTGTTCTCGTTATTCAGGATGCAGATTCATTCGATGGACATTGGACTGTTATTACCACACACATTACGTGCCAATAGGTATTATCTTTATTACCCACACAAATTATGTACCAATAGGTATTATCAGTATACAATTAGCATTACCATAACATACACTTGCATCACGACAATTCAGATACCTACACTTCAAACCCAAATGAAGATTATATTACTCGTATAATCTAGTTAAAGCCTTTGTTATATCTATATCGAAATAGAATATATTTAACTGGGTTGAGGAAAAAGTAGTCATGTGTCTTCCACTAGTTATTTATTTAGTACTGATCGCATCGTGACGTAACAAGTCCAGTTTTCCCCGTTTTCCGCGCGCTACGTGCGTATCACATTATCATGCGACATTAACCGTCTCATTAATGCATCATCGACCAACTTACACACGCGTTTACGGTTGAAACTCGTTAAAATTAATAACGTCACTTTCATTCATAAAAGCCGTGCCAAAATGCAAATGGGTTTGGGAAATAACATGGTATCTAAAGATAATAAATTTATATAAGGTGACCTAGCTCGTTCGATAACATAGCATAAGGTTAGGTTGATTCGCCCAAAGTAAAGCCCGCAAAGTAATTTTGTCTGAAGTCTGACTATAAAAACCTTAATTTTATAATGCTTTTAAATCTCTCTGTAGGTACTAAAAATAATAATTTAATTGTAAACAACATTTTGCCCTCACCCTCTATAAAAGATCTTAAAAGATCTTCTATAGAGAGTTTATCATAAAATGTGTCACATTTCTGACTTTTAAACTCTTCAACATCGATTGAGACATAATGTCTTACACTCGAAGTGGTCCGTTGATTTCGAGCATAAGACATATGGCTTACTACTACATTGTGTTGCTTTTGTGCATTTTATTGATGAAGTGAGGATATTGTTCCAATTGCATTTATGTTGAACAACTTCATTTCAAACAACTTCGTTGCATGAATACATGCCTGCCATCATTTTGAAACAAATGTTTAGAGATATACCGGGTCAACGTTCAGCGCGCCAACGTAATGCCAAGTGTTTAGCGAACGTCTAAGTAAAAAGCGTGTTTTGTGTCCCAAAGAATCTGTAACTTACAGATTCTTTAGAATAAAGTACACAAAACACGCTTTTTACTCACTTGGCATTACGTTGGCGCGCTGAACGTTGACCCGGTATATCTCTAAACATTTGTTCTTATTTATTATACGCTTCACATTTCTGACCTTTTAGCGCAATTTTTTTTCTAGGACCGATTAAAGTAAAACTCAGAAAGCAGTGTTGCTTCGTTACGCCGAAAACTGTTGGCACAAAGTTCCGGAGCATGTTGGGTCCCATCACGTAACCAAACTCTAGATCGCTCGAGCAAGTTTACTGAAGCAACTTCTTTGCATTTGAACCAAGTCCGAATCGCGTCGCAGACTAAGTTGCAATTACACCGCAAGTGTTAACGAGAATCGGACGTGAGTATATCCTCTTTAGCGGTGTGATTTCAAGACTGGAGCTACAGACAGCAGCTTATGTCGTGGCTGCTTCCAAGAAGAAGAGACTATGGAACACGTTGTGGTGCACTGCACGGCCACAGAAGAGGCCAGACACAAAACGGGGCTGATGTGTCTCACTGAGGAATCAAATTTGGCGTAACAAGCATCCAACCGTTTATCCATCTATCCATCCATACATTGAAACATTCAAACGTTCGCATTTATAATATGAGTGTAATATGTATTTACGTAAACATATCGCTTTAGTCAGTAAAGCGATACTTCACTTCGACTTCGACATACTTAAACAAACAAAAGTATTTATTTTTAAAAAATGTGACTTCAAATAACTTACATTCATTATGTACATACTAACCTAACCTCTAAATGATTATATATAAACTAGTGTTAATGATCCTGTAACTTTGAATCCTCGCTCTAACTAAGAAAATCTTGTGTGAAGATACGAGGGATCCCAGCTTCGGCTTTTTTTACAACTTATAAATTTTACTACATAATTATCGCTAATTAAACCTAAGTATGATACAACTAACTATGCAAGAATATTCATGTTAGTGGCATTAATATGAGCAGAGTATCAGCGTAAAATTAACTTTTTATTTTACTTAACAAAGGAGGGTGTAAGATTAACAACAAATTATGTTATAGAAGTTGAATAATTAAATTTTATGCAGTTGAAAAAATATCTGTTTCAGCGTAATTAACGCCACGTTTACGCCAAGGTTCCGCCCTCTACATGAACTTCGGACAACTCGAAACACACTTCGAGTAACACCAGTACCTAATGGGATTGCCGGTCGCTTTCGATTCGAACGGACACCGCAACACGCAGCGTAGCGTCTCTTACTTACTAACACTCAAGAACCACCATAAGATTTTCAGATTAGCTCCTAATTCCTAATCTTCTTTCACTCTTTCTAATATATCGAAATCTTGGCAGTAGGTAATCGTTTAACGTATAAAGGGTTTTTTAAGCTAGCTCTTACTTATTTATTTATTTATTTTAAGGAAAACCAGCAGATCAAACATACAGATTAAAAATAAGTAACTGAAGCAGGAGGTCATTAAGGGTTATTCACGGTTAAAAATAATAATAATTACATAAATAGTGTGAACAAGCTGAGTAACCTGAAAACCTACTAAAAACTACAAACCGCTGTTTACAATAAACAAAACAGAATAATAAAAGATACAAATTATCAAACTTTATCATCGTGATGGTGATGATGAATGATATTACTGGCAGAGCTCTGTGGCCAAAGCCACCTAGAGGAATAATCGAGATTAGGAGATGGACGGAGATGCGAGCACGCAATGAGGCTGAGGACCATTAACTATAAGCTGGCGAAATCCGGAAAGCTGGTGCACATGTTCGGCATGTTTACAACCGGCTGCCACGCGAAATTACCAGCGCACCAATGTCAATGCAATCCTAGCACAAGCTCAAAAAAATACTTAATGACATGTGTTTTTATGACATGAATGAGTTGTATGCAATGAAAATGAATGAATATTTTGACTTTCCGATTTTATTTATCTAAGTATTCAATTGTATTGTTTAATATTTAATTATTTTTATACTGACTTAAATAAGATAGATTTTTAGGTAATATAATAGATATAAGTGTATATATTAGTACTTAGTAATTGTATTTTTTCCAATGTAAATAAATCTTAAAATATGTTTCATGAGAACAAAAAAAAAGTGAATAGACGTAAGTATGACGACAACGGTAAGAAAGAAAGAAAGAATACAATACACGACAGTTTATATGATGCATTACAAAGATCTAGCGACCGCTGCATTACTGGTGATAGTTATCTTACCAGATAGATCATTATATACTAATATATATATATATATATATATATATATATATATATATATATATATATATATATACCAATATTATATAGAGGAAAGATTTAATTCTTCGTTTGTTTGTATTGAATAGGCTCCATAACTACTAAAAATATTTTATTTTTTTTACAGGAAATAGATCTTTGTTTGACCGCAATCTCACCTGATGGAAAGCGAAGATGCGGCCGACGGTGTTTCACGAAGGTCAAGAATATACCTATTTACCCTTTTCTTGTAGAGACCCAGGTTGTAATTGGCTGGAAAAACAGAGGCAGGGAGCGAGTCCCATTCCTTTGCGGTGCGAATAATGAAGGTGGAGGAAAACTGCTTAGCGCGAGTGGAGGGTACATCCAGCAAGTATGGATGGTGGAGTCCGCAGAAGCACAGCGATAGCGCTGTGCGTCTGCTTGTCCTGAACTGGAAGGGGGATGGTGGGAAGCTTACTTTTCAGGGAGTGACATAAGCTATATTTTATCCCGGGATTCTGACGGGAACGGGAACTACGCGGGTAAAACTGCAGGGCACTGCTAGTTGTCTATAAATTTAATAAAGCAACATTCAAAATGCTATAATATTAATTGAATACTAATACAGCTATGATTCAGCAATAATAGCGGGTCTAATCTCTGGGAACCAAAAGGCCAAATCACCAGGAGGAACATTCAATTAACATCTTGAATACATAAACTTAACTCGTAAATAACTTTGGAAACTTGTGACGGGTATGTATGTATCTAGTAAGTTAACTTTACAGTAAGTTTCCATTTATCTGATTTGTGTAGCTTGTGTTTGAATTATTAGTTAAGTACCTACTGATAATGTAAAGACGATTATGTTAGTATTCATAATTCACACTAGTGCGTAATAATAGGTGTAACGAAATCATAACATGAACTCTGTTAGAGCGGTACAACATTATTTTTTGTGGAAAAAAAACTTTTAGAATAACTAGTTGAATATGATTTTAGTGCTATTTGAGCGATTTCTGAGATCATTTCACACAGGTCACAGAAATGAAGTTTCCATAATTTTCAGCATATTTGAAGATCAAAAGCAATTGTAGAATGCCATTAGAGTCTACAAGATCTTTCTCAACACATTAAGATCTGCATAGAATGGACAGAGAGTAGATCCTGCCCAGGCAACATTAATGCAGACAGACTAGCAAAGGAAGGGTCTCTTTGAGGAATCAAACCCATCCACACCCACAGAAAAGCTGAAACAAAGCTGTCGGTCACCTAAAGTCCTGCTCCGATACTTCAAGGAGGCCCTAACCAGCCCAGGCTGGTTAGGGCCTGCTCTGCTTAGGCAGGAGGATAATGCACAATACACTCCTATGCGATACGTCCGTGCAGATCTTAGTTTCCCCACTCAGAATTAGAACCACTGTTTTTATAATAAAAAAGTTCTACAAACCTACCCCGTATCGACAGGATTTTGGGCCCAAAAGTCAAATTGCCGTGCCAACGACAATAATGGTGTCACCACTATTGGGGAAGTCTATCAGTATTCAGTACATAATAGATTCAGGCATACATCTCGAAAATCCATTGCAAAATATAAGGATGAAATTTTGGTCTCAATTCCTCGTACGTGCGCGCAATTGTTACTAAATATTTTTATGCATAAATTTGATGTCATTAATTTGAAACTTTCAATATTTCTCGATATGGCACCAAGTTTTTAAGTTACCTACTACAAATTATTTTGTATTCTTCGTTTGCTTCTGTAGTTTTGTCTTGGTAGTTTAAGGTAAGCTTCGGTTTCAACAAAGATGAAGTGTACCTAGTCGTCAACACGCATTCGTACGAACTCTGCCTGGGACGTATTTAATTAATTTTAATGCGGTGGAAACACTTGCGTTGTATGTGGCGACAACGTTATAATAATTAGATGTTTGGCGGCTGCTGTGCTAAAAATATGTAAGCCAAATGTTGGCTCTGAACTCATGTAATAAAGATTTTAAAATGTGATTATACTGGTACGAGCACGGATTTATTTTGCGTAAAAATTAATAAAACAAAATGATTAATGTTAAACGATATTTTTAGTATATGCTAACTTTAATCTTACATGTATCCGTAGAGATTAAAAAAATTCAATCACATATAGGTATTACTTATAAATCCATGGTAATCTTATTAACTAAAATAATATCCAAAAAAATCGACTTCGACGAGACTCGAACACATTCTTATTTAACTGCACACAGAGCCACTTTTCAAGAGATTTCAGGATAACCTATTGTAACTAACTGATTTCAGGTACTTTTTCGCTAAAATCGACAGGCGACAGAGCCAACCAATGTAACCCTACGTTGCGACGGGGAACTAAATTCAATATTACAGGTATACAGGGATAACCGCTCACAGGCACGTAATCGTATACCAGAGTGGGCATGTCCATCACATGTAGTGTGAGGCAGGTTAGCGGTTACGAGACACGAGCGGGCCGAGCGTTCATTAACGAAACCACCGTCTTTGTCTGGACATGGCACTGTCTTGTATACTTCGCTTCTAACACTAGGCATGTAGGGTAAAGTCTGGATTGGTGCCCAATGTGGGATACAAGCCCCACTGTAAAAAAACTATTCTGAATTGTTTGATAGGTAAATTATGTGTATGTGGCCATTCAAAACTTCTTTGTGATCTTCAGATATTGGATTTTAATGGATTTTAAATGGCATAAATGTGTGTCTTTAAAAGTGCAATGTATACGCTTTGCAAAATTTATTATTAAATAAAGTCAAACAAATTGTCAAAACCTTGCTGTGAAAAAAGGCGTATTATAAAATATCAGATTATCTAGAGGATTAAAAAACTTGAGACGGGTTTTGCTCCGAACGAAAAGAAAATAACAACTTACAGGCTATATATAGGTTTCTTCGTCGCTTCTTTACTTAAGTCTACGTACCGAAGCGACAGAAATCAAATATATCGCTTTATTACCTTGTTAGTGCTTAGTTTCATAATTTGACATTTTCTTAGTGTAAATTTTGTTGTATTTATGGAAATAAAGAATTTTTGATTTTGATTTTGGCCAGAGGTCACTTATATCGAGTGTCGCCACAATAGGCGCTTAAGAGGCGATCGTGATCGCCTCAATAGGCGACTATTCCTATTTTACCGACGTCCAGGTATTGTCTTGGATATATATGTATATACGAGTACCTACTATCCTATTGTCTTCTGCCGCCATGAAATACGAGTATGAATTTCTAGCATACATTGTTCGTATCTTGAACGAACCTTGTTTCGATTTAAGCAAACAAAAGATAAAGTCTGCTCGTATTAAATCCTGCTCGACAAAGGAAGGCAGGTTGTTACGATGAAGGCACCTGCTGAGAAACTATTAAACATAGAGTTTACTGGACTGATGCACTGCCACAAGAAAATTGACTACCAGAATTTTTCTGGTCGTCAATATTCGAATCAATATAAGATACTTCAGAGACCAATATAGAGAATATAAGATAATTAAATTAGCGCACTACATTCTGCCTCAAAGTGCATGGAAAATTAACAAAGATATACAATATAATATACACATTATTAGGAATCAGATATACTTTGGTAAAAACAGCTCACGAGCAACAAAAAAAAATGAGGTTTTCCAGACCAATTGTAGTTCAGTGAATACCATTTTTAAGTTTCACAAATATATGTATCTTCAATCTTAATAAATCATTCACTTTGTAATAACCTAAAGTTATATAGGAACGTTATCTTAAGCTAGCGTTTTTAGAGAAAAAGCGCTAGTTTTGTATTTGCCGGTCTAGCCGTGGCATGTCCTTAATCCATGCCCCGGGATTCTCTTCTCAAACTTTATTCATTGTTTCAGTTTCACTGCAGCGCGCGTTCCGAGCGTCTGTTTACTTAGATTGGATTTGTCTTTCATAGACTACCTAATTCCTCAGTTTCTTTCTTGCAGTGAATTTAAGCTGTTTAAGAGAAAGTTATTGTAAAGTTTTAAACGATGGATTAAGCTGCCTTGTTGCCGGTACTTGCGCTATCCTGAGCTTATGAATTCCATTCAATATGACTTATTTGTTTTAAGGCGCTAGCTTTGTTCTTAAATTATTATAGGATGCATGATTTTTAATATGCCATTATGTGAATTTACATAAAAGTAGACCTAATGATTCTTACAAGTAAAAAATGGTTTTGTATATAAAAATAAAACGAAGTCCAATAAAATTTATCCAAAAAAACTCAATAAAAGTATAACTGATATAATTTTTCAATATGCCAAAATAACTTGCATGCGAAGTGTCAATACAGCACGTGCGATTTAATCTGTTACTCGACACATGAGGCCGATTTTACACGTTAGAATGAATTTTATGTAAAAAAACACTATTGGAAAGCAATTAATTTGGGAATTGGCCAGGCGGCTGCGGCGTGGTGGCGTGAAACCTCGACAAATGGCGCCCGTCATTTAATTCTGCTGATCTCATGTTTGTGCTCTGCGCCATCATATTTAAATTGAATTTTGGAATATGTAGGAATGCAAACAAAGCGGATTATTACCGCGCATTCGCCCCCACCGAGCTGGTATAATGTGCATCCTTAAAATTTAATATTACGCCAACGACGACATTAATTTTTCAAGCGTCAATATCAATTATGTTATTGTTCACGAAATCATTTTAATTTGTGCGAAAAATTATTGAATCGTAAAATCGTAAATTTAATAAAATTTATATCTTGTAAGTCAGGCTTACATAACTTAAATTGAGGTTTTAGACTGGCTGACTACAATATTTGCTAGCAAGCTAGAATATATTAAAATTCAAAACATTGTCACTCGAGCTGTAAACTAGCTAGAAAATGTTTGAAAATCTAAAGGTAAGTTAATATTATGAGATTCAAGAGTTAGTCGGCGTGTCATTACATGCAGGATGTCGTCCTAACGAGCGGGGAGCAAATAACTCCTCATAATATCAAGAGCACAGCCTCCGTACGGTACAAGGCTTGTTTATACTGAGCAAGTATAAGATGGCGTGTTTTTGCAAGATTACAAACACAACATGGACGTATCTCATACTGTAGCTACAGCAAGGTGAACTTAAAGAACGCGACTGTCTTTCGGTGGCAGCTTATGATGAAATTTTAATTTGCATCCATTTAATAAATGCAATAAAAAACGATTTTATCTTATGTAAAGTAATGGCAAAAAATTATTTAGTTTTGGTAAGTGTTGAAGTGTTTTCGCACACTATGATATCATATTATGGAGCCAGTGCCTTATTACCTCTACGTTATCTTTTTTAACGGACTTAAAAAAAGGAGGAGGTTCTCAATTTGACAGTTGTCCAGTTCTGACAATAGGATCCATATAATTGAAGTCGGTTTATTATTATTTTTTTAAACAAATTTTAACAGGTACCTAGTCTATCTCGGGATAATGTAAGGATTCTAACGATACCCTATACATCCAAATGAAAAATCATCTACCTATATTTGAAGTTCTAATATAGGTTGATGGTTATACGTTCATTTTGAACGAATAACCAACTTTGGCTGGATATAGCGCTCCCTAATGAGCGCAATAGCGCCCTTTCTTCCACGTGCCATATCCAGTATCTGCCTGCAGTCTTTCGCTGTTCATCATCCAACCTGCTCAGGGGGCGTCCATCACTACGTTTGTCAAGTCGCGGTCTCCACACCAGAACACGTTTACTCCAGCGGTTGTTGGTATTGGGGCAGTCGTCGTGTACAAAACAAAATAAATGTATAATTTTTACTTCTGTTGGCCTACTCAGGCGAAATTGTTCTATGACACAAATGTTTCTGAGTTAAAATAAATCTTGTTTAGGCACATGTTAAAAAAATAACTATGACAATAATACCTAAGTTTTTATTTGACGTAGAGCTTATAAGCTGAAAATAGTGTTCACTGCTACGAATTAACACCATTTATGATCTCGACCGCCTATAAAGAAAACAGAGCCATAACGAAAAAGCTTTGCCATAACTCCTTGAGAAAGGGACCAGAGCTATTTCACAACATGGGGCAGTATTTTTTGAAAACAAATTGGTTATAATAATAATATATGAGGAGCGACCCAAAACGATTTGCTCTTAGGTATTTCAAGATTCATAATATTTAAAACGATGCAGTTTTATTTAAGGTAACTGAATTATTATAACTAAATGAGTCTTGTAAGAACCTACACAAAGTCAGGTGAGTATTAAAAATGTTGGGGAAATTTTTGAGTTGTAAATAATCCATCAATAAAGGTAGAAACAAGCTGAGCCCACGCCACGCAACATACTCGACGAAATATTTTAAATAAGTGTGTCTCTAGGATTCAAATAATATCTTAAAAAAGAGTTCGACGGGACTACAACCAGCAATCTTCCCTCAGTACGGGAATGCGCTAATCAAATCACTAGGTCAAGTTACGTTGATAATACTTTTTTGGCCTTCTTTCGGACTTCAGCGCCACCTCATCATCATATGAAGTATACAATCACTATCATTTGCCATATAAATGTGGCAAGTGTGAGGGCTAACGCACCATAATAAAAAAAAACTGTAAGTGTGTCTCTATCTCTCTTACAGCCGCACTCAGAGACGGTAATGTTTACTTATAATTGTCACTTTGTTAAGATTTCGATACAAAAACCTTTACTTAGTGACAGTTTAAGTAATAATTATCATCTCTGATTGCGATGCTAGTAGCCCATCAAATTTCATACAAATTCAAACAAATTCTATCACAATTATGCGGCGCGTAGTTACGGAGCGTGTCGTATGCTCAGTCTGTGTCTAACGTCAGTATAATCTTTACTTAACAAATAACAAATATATTCATAATGATTCAGAGATATTCCATCGAAATGCGAAATAATCCCAACCGAATAATTACCGGTAAATTAATCGGAACCAACACCGGATTAATTAAATCGATAGAATAAATTACCGTGCGACAAGTAATTATGGATTAGCCGTATTCATTGCTGGATCTGTGTGAACGAGCCTGTGGGTTAAGGTCTGGTTACACAGAGCACACTACTACTTCTACTTACTAGAATACTACACTTACAAAACACGAGTCGCCCTTACAGACCAATGCAAGTGCGCAAAGTCTAGCAAGCTCGTTCTTATATGTATTTTACCATTAAATAAAGTTTAAAACAGATTATTTAATGACAAAATGTTTATGTTTTGTGAAGTGTAAAGTCCATGCACACACTGAATACTTATTTCATATTACATAGTAATTAACAATTTATAATTTAATTTGTCTGGGTGCTTATTTAGTAGGACAAAAGAAAAAATATTGGTATCTGATTAATGAGTCGATGTTTATTTAAATATGCACGGGTTTGGGTTTTTCTGGCAATACTGGCATAGTGCGAAAGCGCTATGCCAGTATTGCCAGAATATTGTTTAAATGTTGAATATATAACGTGTTGCAACTTTACTAGTTTTTTACATTCAAATAAAATTTTTATAGCATAATTGTAGCTAAAGATAAATTTTAGTCCTGCAATTTAGATGTCAAGAAACACTAAAATTAATTATTTTAACCGACTTCAAAAAGTCATCCATTTTTCTCAATTCGACTGTTTTTTATGTCTGTTACCTCAGAACTTTTGGCTGGGTGATCCGATTCTGAAGATTATTTTTTATATGAAAGCTGGTGGTTCCCGTGTGGTCACATTTCAATTTGGTCCAGTTCTAACATGAGAACACCCATGAGAAAACCATAATATTGACGTCAGTTTTTAGTTTTTTCAAAACAAACCCAATTATAAAGTAGAGTTTTTGTACATCATGTGCAAATTGCTTTAAAGTGCGGTTAGCGCTAGGAACTCGGTTCCACCATTATTAATAAAGCTGCTTAGGTTAAAACTACTGTGTATAAATTAGCTTCCTGTTTAAACTTCTCGAACATTGCAAATGTTTTAGCCTAGCTTAGGAAAAAAACATATGAAAACCTATCTTCCCTATTTCCACGCTTAAAATGAATAAATAGTACGATTTATGGTAATCCTACGATGAATCAAACCAATGAAGAAATCGGCATAGTACTACAATAATATAAATCGACGACCTCAGTGGCGTAACAAGTTAAGGCTGATGTAAACGTAAATGGAGAAACGTTAGAAATTATAGAAAGTACCGTATTCTTAGGAATCACCTTAGATAATAAACTTCAATGGGGCCCACACATAGATAAGCTATCGAAGAGACTTAGTTCTGCAGCATATGCAGTCAAAAAAATCCGTGATCTCACAGACGTGGACACATCTAGACTAGTTTATTTCAGCTACTTCCATAGTATTATGTCTTATGGTATACTGCTTTGGGGGAACGCTGCAGATATTAACACCATATTTGTGCTGCAGAAGCGGGCTGTTCGTGCCATCTATAAAATGGGTCCCAGAGAATCCCTACGTGATAAATTCAAAGAAATAAATATAATGACAGTACCAAGTCAATATATTTATGAAAACTTGTTGTATACTCATAAAAATATCAATAGTTTCCCAAAAAATTGCGATATACATAATGTAAATACTAGAAATAAACATAAACTCGCTGTACCCACAACTAGGCTGCATAAAATTAATGTATCTTTTAAAGGGCAATGTATACGCTTCTACAACAAAACCCCTACTGAGCTGCAAAAATTATCAGTAAATAAATTCAAACAAATTGTCAAAACTTTATTATGCAAAAAGGCTTACTATAAAATATCAGATTATCTAGATGATAAAAAAGCTTGGGACGGATTTTGCTCCAACTCGAAAAATAACAACTAACAGGCTAAAGGTTTCTTCGTCGTTTCTTTACTTTAGTCTACATACCGAAGCGATCGAAATCAAAAATACCAATTTATTTCCGTGTCAGTGTATTTTTTACTATGATTTGACCTTTTCTAAGTGTACATTTATTGTATTTATGGAAATAAAGCATTTTTGAGTTTGAGTTTGAGTTTGAGTTTAACCTGTAAAATTTTCGCCTCGTGACAATGTCTGAGTGTTTCCTATGCTATAAAAAATAAAAATATGTATTGCAGTATGCTGGGGCCTAATTCCACAATTTTTAAAATAATGGCGCCATACGATTAAGATTAGTAGTAAATTTATTTGGTATTTATTCTATTACCATAAGATTAGAATCTCTATGACTTATAATATTATTGTTATTTTAGCTTCAATAAATTCAGCACTACCGTAAGAATGTAGTAAATAAATCAGTTATCTATATATACATAATACTTACATAAAAGTAAAAACTACCTTTATATAAGGTTATCTCATTCTTACCCATAAGACATGATGTACTAGATGGATGGGGCTAGATAATGTTGTATTAATTATTCAGCATTTTTATTAATTTATTTAATATTAAGGTACCTAGCAGGAGTAGTATCGTAAGTAGTATCGGAGTAGTATGTAGTAAGAGATATGATTGAACCTGAGCCTGAATCTTATGTAAATATGAAGACTACTTCTCGCAATATCATTAGCATTCAACGTTACAGGTTACGAGGCGTCGCAATGGGAAGTACGATGATAATGTTGATGAAACATTTCGCAAGTAGCGTGCCCAAGTTTATATGATATCAATTTTTATACGTCGTCATCAGTTTTGTAGTCTACAAAAACGGATAACCGAACAGCAGCAGACTTTGTGGAAATATAGAATATATGACTCTGGCTTTGGACGCGATAGTTTAATATTTATACATTTCAATGATGAATAAATAAGTCGACATTTTATAAAATTTAATAAAATATTTAAACACAAGTTAAAATTACTAGGTACATATATATGCCATTGAAATTGAGTTAGATGTAAATGGCATTTAATTGTTCTATCAATACATAATGGATTCAGGAATTACTTTGCGGAAATCCAAATTAAATAAAAGGGGATGAAAATGTTTAGTAAGAATTTCGTCCAAAAACCTGCGATTAAATCTAAGAAATTAGACAAAATTAATGAACATTTATCAAAGTAAGTGGTCAACTAGTTTCGTCTCTCCACGAGACATCATCAAGACAACCACAACACGAGGGAGAGGCAAAACTAGTTGATGACTTACTTTGATAAATGATCTTTCATTTTGTATAATTTGTTAGATTTTAACGCAGGATTTTTTCGCGGAATTGTAACTAAATATTTTCATCCTTATGTTCAATTATTTATAATTCTTAGTTGGGTAAAACCAGTAGTAAGCATAAGTTAGTAAACAATGCTAGTCCGGCACTCACTTTCCCGGTTTATCAATGGAATGTTGCCCCTCTATGATAAACTGTCAAAACAAATCAGTTCCCATCTACCAAAATAAATCTGTTTCTCAGTGGCATTTTTTCCAAAGTATCTTCTTAAAGTTCAATCTGTATTTTTATCTCTACTTAGACAGTACTAGATAGTTCGAAGGAAAAAGTTAGTCAGCCATAAAACAAAGTACTAGCTAATCTAATTGTGTGCACGTTCCGCTCCACCGACATCGGGAAGTTGCTCACAGTCAGAAGTGGTTGACCCGCCCCAAGAAGTTCGTCATTATTCAAGTGCCTTTAATTGGAAGTGAAGAGCCAGCAATTATTATGCATAACTTTACAAGAGCCATCTACCACTGAGTTAATAGAGCGCTGTTAATTGACAAGAATTGATTTTACCCGCGACTACACCCTTTATTTACTGTGCCCAAAAATGTTAAAGTGGGACGACAAGCTTAGGCCAAATTAGCTGCCCCAAAAATCAGAATCACATTACACTAATATTATAAATGCGAAAGTTTTGATGGAAGAATGAATGTTTGTGAATTCTTCACAGCAAAGAGGTAGCCGTGGGTAAAAACTAGTAATTAAGTAAAAATTCCAGAGTTTTATACAAATTTGAACCTTGAATTGCTGTCTGATGCTACATTCTATGAATCTTCAAATAAGAAATCAACAAAAGATAATAAATAGGGAAAGCTACGATGACATAACAGGAAAATATTTACTCTATAGTTATGTCCGGCCAGTTTCAATAGAAATAAACTTTCTAGGAAAGCGAATGCCTTATGAAGAGGCGAAAAAGAATAGTTTCCGCTTTGAAAGTATCTCGCTTAGATTTTAATATTTATAAAATCCCGTTGAAAGCCGAACTTGCTCAAAGTGTCTACAGTTTTTTTTCTGTGGACCCCAAAGTTAGCGATTTCATAACTCTTTGCTAGGGAGGGACTTTAACAAGTTTTCCGCTGATACAACAACCCTCCAGCCTGCAGCTTTGGGTGCGATAAATAGAATGTAAACGGTTTAGTGAGCGCTCCGTTTCAAAATATGTGCTGGAAAGAGTGATCCAATATTTTTGCGGCGCGCAAAGATTCGCGTAGGTTTAAATCCAGCTAGCCGATTTGGATCGTATGCAAAATTGGATACGATAAGCGTATTTTCTTTCCTTTCAATAAGATTTTCTAAATGTTCCGTGCACGATTGATATACTTGGATCAATTTCTACTGATTTTAGCTTTTGTGCGAAATTACAAAGATGTAAGCCTGAATTCTAAAAATACTTTAATCTGCAGTAAAGTGATGACAATAAACAGAATAATAATGGGAATGAGTATGAAGTCGTTATCTGGGGTTGAGCTCGCGAGTGTGACAAAGTGACATCTATAAAGGCGGTTGAAGCGGCAAAACACTCGAATGCTGCGTCCTTGCAGCTACGAAGCCACAATAATCCAGGATAAAAATATTAATTACATTTTTCATTATTATAGATAGTGCGTAAAGTGACAGACTCGTGTCTCCCCTGATTACTCACCTCGGACCGGTGTCTCCCTTAGTCCGGGGGAGATATTAGGACTTTTTTGAAAATTGTATTTAAATAGTCTATCATATACTAAAAAAAAATCAGACACGAGTCTATCACAGAGCGTAAGCCTTCACACTCGAGATCATTTCTAAGAAATCAAATAATATCCGAAAACTTTAAAATTAACGGCGTTAGAGCCCGTACGTAAAAATTTTTGACTCTTACATCTCTTGTCCTCGTTTATATGTTGGTTAGCACATTCCTGTGCTGATAAAACGGATTCAAGTCCCAACAAAGTAAAAAATGCATATTAATTGATTCTCATTCTTCATTACATTCTTGAAAAAAATATATGAATAAGTACTTTTGTTTTATTCATATATATAAGGACTGACATAGTCAGCAAAGACATTGAGTCATTGCTGACTATGATAGTCCCGTATTTAAAAACTAAATTATATGTAAAACTAACCTAAATAATTTAATTGCTGCCTCATTCAGTGGAGCTGCTATAATTATCTGGATAACACCTGTATCCGAAAGGTTGACATTGTACAGGTGTGGTACAGGTAACTTAACTCTAGTCTCATAGATTTGCTCTGCTCAGACTCCGCTAGAAGATGCTGCACATCTTCTAAAACGCCACATGTTTTACGATTGGGCGAGTATGTGATTCTCATCAAATGTTTGAATTTATTAAGGGGCATGGGCCCGGAGCGTAATCTTGCTCAAACTAACAATTTACTGCGTCAAACCCTTTAATCTAACTTTAATGGTTTAATAATAAAAAAGTTATTCATTACAAGATAAAATTGTCGTTTGTGAATTGAAACCAAAGCAGAATAGATCCAAAAGTTATAAAAGAAAAGTGGATAATGCGTCGAGCTCAATGTTCACATCCGTCCAAGTTTTCGTAGCTCCAAGTGACTATTGTTCGCGTGTTTGGGCACTTCGAAACAAACTTCTACACTCAAGTGTTTGTGCTCCTGGTTCTTTACTAAATTGTTATTCATAGCTTTGTATAAACGCCCGCTCGCGCGGAAAGAGTACTTCACTCATACCCTTACCTCTTATCTCCCGGTTAATACCATCCAGTTGTAAGGAAATCATTTTTCCTCGAGTTCTATTTTGTCCGTGACTAGTTCGAGGTGCTAACTTTGGATTGATATGAAACTTTCAGTGGGATATTGTGATTCAATGTGTTTATAAGTAACTTGCAGCGCCTCGTGGTTTCACCTAAAATATCAAAATATACCCCCTGAAAAGTAAGCTTTTTAATGATGAAATAATTTTTAAATTGGTCCAGTAATTTCGGAGCCCATGCAAACAAACAAACAAATAATCAAATCTTTGCTCCTTATAATATAGGTATAGATATAGATAGATAAGGTAAATTATTGAGATCTGGCTTGATCGTCTTTTGTTTTTCGTGCAGTGATATATCGTTGCGTTCGATCGATTATCGAACGAAAACGTAAATATCGTACGATGTTGTACTGTTTTTAGTTTTGGAATGATGGAAATATATTGTTCATTTTTTTGACACTGAAATTTAAGACCTTAGAATGGTTTATATACTAATTGTATTCTAAAGTCAGTCATTCATAAAACGAGTAACTATTCATCCGAAGCGAGAGTAGTTGTTATGTTGAGTTTGTGGCCGAACTTCGCAACTGAGCCTGAAAAGAACTAGAGTAGGCTTCCAGATATTTTTATAATGTCAACAAAGGATAATTGTATGAAAAAACATAAGAGCATTGCTAACTTTCAATACCCAAAACAAATTTTGGTTGAGTTTTCTTTCTCCTTTTTGCATAAAAGATTATTTATGACGTTGTTTGCAGTTTCAATTTATTTTAAACTTCCCAAAAAAGAAACGTTGTGCTTCAAAATTAATTTCGTCATAATTTATTTAAAAGTTTTCTACGGCTGCCGTATAAAAACCCAACTTTACGACTCATAAAATGTTCTTTGTTTAGAGTTTGCTAACAAAAACACATTTTACACTTCTTATATTTTCTTATCCTTAAAGTGTAACCCGGGCTTTCAAATAATATCTATAAATTATGAATCTAAGGCAAATACTCGACTAAAAAGTTTAAGAGCAATAAAGATAGCAATAGTGCTCGTAGTTCACTAGTTCACAATCACAAGATTAATCACGAGCATGCGCAATTCAGCTTTAAACAAAATTCTGAATGAACGAACTCCGGAACACCATACAAAACTCAGCTTTATACCATTTCATTAAAATACTTATTAGTACCGGCCAGATATTATTCTGTGCAATAACGCAACGGCACATAGCTGTGAAGATGCGTCTCCAAGCACTCGTACATATGCAATTGCACAGATACGATCACACTATAGGTGAAAGCATTCGGTCCGGGCTCGAACTAAGTTGTCGTCCATGTGTGTACGTAGTTGTATATGTATAGGTGCGTTTTGGAGCAAGATAGAGCAAAAGAGGAAAAGCGTTGGTAGTAAAAGCGAGCGAAACGCCGGCCGGAGAGAAGTGACAGTTGTCAGTGTATTGTGGAGCTCGGCGGGAGAAGGTAGTCTCGGGGGGCGCCTCCCGGTTTCCCGCGCTCGCACACGTGGCGCCATTGTTAACTTTTTAATGACACAACATGAGACATTTCGATTGTTTATTGGACTTGGTGCCTGGGCTTCGGGCCAAGGGTGCTGAAATAGTAATTAATGACATTTTGAACTTATGAATGTGACGTGCCGCTTTGTTTACAGTCTTCGTTTGTATGAAAGAGTAAGTATCTAATTTTAAATAACTGTTTTTTTATCAAATAAAATTATAATTATAATTATTGTGCTTTGCATACATTTTAACGAGAAAGAGTATTTAAAGTTTAACTTTTTAGAAATTAAAATTTAAGACTAACACCGCAAGTTATACATTAAATATTAAATATTTTGTACACGAAAAATATGTACCTATAATGAAAGCATTTTAACGATAACATTCAAAATTCAAAACAATTGAAACAATAAATTCTTGACCTACACTTAAACTAACATCTGTGAAAGTAAAACCATAAACAAAATGCCACCATATTTAAAATAATTACCGGTTTAGGTATAATTTTTCTAGACTAACTTTTTTTGTCTACCATCATGCTTCATCTTTAGGAAGGTATTTTTTATATGTACTTACAGACTGTAAATATGATTTATTTTAAAATGATGTTTGTTTTCTGCGAGTCATTGAGGCAATTACCAAAACATGAACAGCAAGCTTAAGTTTAACTTTACGACTCACTATTTTTCCAACCGGAAATATCTGTGAAAATTAAATAAATTTATTTGAACTGTTTTGTAACTAAGATAGAAGAGTTCCTGTAAGGAGATTGAGTAAAACACGTACTTAATTAAATTTATAAAATAAGATAATTCAAAAGCAAAACCCACAACAGAAACCCCTGTATCAGAAAAAGATGAATATAAAACATTATCCCGGCTAAAATCTGGGTAACGTCGACCCCGGGGAACTCCCGTTAGCAATTGCAGATAATTAATGCACGAGCCAATCACAGGTATGATCTAAACATGCCGCTTGTCGCGCTACTCCGGGGACTTTTACAGGGAGAACTGGGTAACATATTATAGTATACAGTAGGTACAGTATACATTACATTCTTCACTGTCGATTTTTAATTTTTATGCATTGCATTTAGCTCAGTTTAAAGAATGTATTTACTAAAAATAACAATGTTCCTTAAAAAGAGTACGTACAAGAGTAAGTACAAATAATCTTACTTACTATTTAGTTTAATTGATCAATATTAAATAACGCTTTTTGTTAGCTGTAATTGTTGTGCTTATTACTAATAACTACTTAAACCAATATTGGTTTAAGTAGTAAGGTTTACAATTATGGTTGGTACAGATACTGTAACTAAAATGACCCTTTTAAAAATATTTTTTCATCATTTTATTTTTGCTCATCATTTTATGCAAAAAAGTGCGATTCAACCAAATACGTATTGTTTAACTTGGGGCTAGGTAATTTGACCATCATTATTTATTTATTATTTTATCATTGGGTCATATCACAAAAAAGACCTGAAATTTTACATAAACAAAATGAAACAGTTTTACCGTTCCGCCTGAAAATTCTAAAACTGATAGTGAAAAAAATCATAACTCGAATGCTACCAAAAATCAGGGGACATACATGGGATATTTGCCCCGGAAGCGAAGCATATTTTTTTTTATTGACGTCACTATTTGGTCCTATGTGTTAAAAAAACCTTATCCTCATAAGCACACAAACGTCCACTGCTAAGCATATTTCCACCAAACATGAGTGGTTTCGTCATAATCATCATGCTTGGCAGGTGGATTTGATGATCGCAGTGAAAGATATACAAAAAAGAGGCTGCTGCCAATTCTCATGTAAACTTTTTTCAAAGAAAAAAAATACATACTTTATTGGAAACTAAAATTTGATTTGATTATATCAAATAAAATAAATTAATACTAATATTGTTAAACTAACTATGGTATAAGTTTGTTTATAACATGGGCTAATAGAAAAACGGCAAAATACTTTTTCGTTAGTTTTATGTTTTTTTTTTAATGCAAGCAAAAAAGAAAAATAAATATTGCACTCAACATTAAACTACTTATAGGGAGAACAACTTAAGTTCTAGAAAACATTGGTCGACATTTATAATTCATCATCAGAGAAGAAAATAACTCAGCTTTTCTTCCAATTTTGCTCGTAAAAATGACATGAAGCCGTTTTTACGAAAATCTTCAATATTCTTAATTTATTCATAGCTCCCGATCCCAAGCTGTCAGGCAGCATTATTGGTATTTGCTTATTATCAAACCATATAGTACATGTTGTAGAATTACAGGGAAATTAAGCGAAAAGACATATGCTATAATTATAATACAGCAGCCAATCCCAGATGATCTAGAAACATGTCGCTCGCCGCGGGACCGCGCTTTTACGCGCCATTGACGCTCGCTTCCAGCCTTTTGGAATTATTGAACGATTTATCGAATATTGCATTGAGCATTGTTGGGCTACTGGGAATATTTCAAGCGTTTGATTGAACAGTCCTATGGGTGTGGTACAAAGAACGGTACCATTTGCGGGGGGGATTGATGGCGAATCATTATGTTATTACGTTTACCTAGTCAGTGTTCTACAAGCACCACTTTGGTGATTGTGCGCAAGTATTGCACGTCGTTATCCCATCTTCTCCTTTCCATCATAGGACCAGCAGACGCACAAAATCATACCACCCATTTCTGGTCGACATACCACAATATTAGGTGTCGAACCAAAAAAATCTGCTCTACTTTCATAATATCCATAGCCAAAGAGTGGAATGAACTTCCTACTTCTGTCTTCCCATTAGAGAACAATGTTGGAGTCTTCCAATGTAGGGTAAATAAGTTCCTTCTGGAAAAGCGTGCTCCATCTTAGGCTACATCTTCGCTTTCTTAAAGTGAATTGGTAGCCAAACGCATGTCCATCATCTATCTGATCCGGGCTTTATTATTTTTCTGATCCGGGCGTGTAACTTGTAAGATATTCAGAGAAAACAAGGTTAGTCAGTGATTATGCAAAAAGTTTTTGATACAATGTAAGAAATGGTGCAAGACTTGATGATTCTTTTACTCAAAGTATTTGGACAACTAACAGCAAGTTTCGAGCATGTTATATATTTTTAACAAATAATACTTTTGTCAGCAACCTTAAATAACCTTCCTCAAAACAACTATGCAATAAATTAAGTTCAATTGTGCTAGGGAGTAACCGCGTGATCCGTAGCACGTCTCGTAGCATCCGCTACGGCGTAGCACGTCTACGCGATTACGTTTAGTCTCCGGAAATAAATACGTTCCTTCTTTGTGGATTAGTTAATGGGTGGAACTACATGGAATTCACTATTTAGTGTTAGGTGTTTTTTGTCTTGTCCACTAATACAAGTACAAAATTGACTATTTTGGACAGAGAACAAAGGTAGGTTTAAAAAATAAAGTGATACCTACCTAGACAGGGTGATAATACAGGGTAATAGCGAAAAGTAGGTATACGTAATTGTTTAGAAACAAGTGTGAAGCCTGATGACACTAAGACTTAGCTAATAATTGGACACCGCGCTAAAAATGATGCCGTCTTCTTCACACTAATATTATAAATACAAAAGTTTGGATGTATGTATGGATGGATGTTTGGTACCTCTTCCTGCCAAAAATACTGAACGAATCGGGTAGCATGTAGGTAATTCCAATCCTGAAATCAAACATATGCTACTTTATATCCCAAAAATCAGTTGCCGTGGGACTTTTAACGTTTCATCTAGTTATTTATATCAATTAGAATGGGACGGCAAATTCGTAGAGATTCCATGTCGTAGTAAAAAAAAAACAAAAAACTGCAATTAGCAGTCCGTTCAATAAACAAAAGACTTGTTTCAACACCATTTAAAAGGTTGGTTTAGTACAGTTTTATTCACTCTTCGGAGGCGTTAAACTGGGTTTTGTAAAATTTGATCCAAAATCTGGGGGCCTTCATGAAAGTCCATGAAGATTTCCCGGATTGATGCTTTCAATGCCCAGCGTCCGCGGCGCGATCTAAAGGTGGCCAGCGCAGACGGGCGCATGTGCTTCATGAGCAATGAAAGTGTTATGAGAATGAGATGGCAAAATGTATTCAAAAAAACATTATTCAGAAATCTCCGTAAATAAACCAGCTAAGGGGCAAGTGCTTGACTCCATATACTTTAAAAGATGTGACAAAATTCATGAAACAACCTTTAGTTGCCTTTACCTATCAGGCAGCAAGAATGTTTTGACTCCGATATACGTTTATAGATGGTGTATATAATATCAGCATAAACTGGCAATAATGTCATTTCTTGTTATAATATATACCGCAGAATTTCATACAGCGTAATCTACGACGTGCCTGCCTACGCTCCGAGCAAGGTGTCAAATAAATATCGCTATAATATTGTCGCCTGTTTAGAATATTCTGAATTATTATACCTACTCATAGGTACTACGAGAATAAGGACGTATTGTTGGTGAAGTGACTAAAGAAAGTATAAACTGAAAGAAACTAAACTTTTGTAATAGATTTTTTTTTTAAACTTTGTCGTTTGGCCTTCTAGACAATTGATACGAACATTTTACTGAAAACCAATGTTTTGTGACTTCAGTATTATTATTGGGGAATGTTAAGAAATTATGATAAATTATAATATTTAATATTTATATTTTAATATTAACATTAATATTCGCGTAGTGAAATGTATATTATGCATATGAAAATATGTGTTTTTTTTAATTATTGGGCAATTTTCTTCTTATTTTATACTTATAACATTGGATACATTTGATACTCTTGTCAAAATGCGTCAAGCACCTACTTTATATTTACTTTCTTTCGATACGACGACGGGTGGACGAAAACATCGTAAGCTCAAGTACCCAATCTTCCGCATGCACCTGAAAAATTAGATATTTTTAACAAAATAGAAAAGGATTGTTTACCAGCGAACACAGTAAGCGTACAAAAATGGATTATAGTTTTGATTTCACGTTAGAAACAGAAATGATATTGAATTAAGTAGGTCAATGGTGCTGGCATAGAATTTGCACCACCCCATCTCTTCTTATGGATGACGTTAGAGGCGACTAAGGGATATCCACCGGGGGCGGGCAGCTGCGCCCCCTGCAGGACAATTCTATCACCAAACTGCGATCCCAAACCCACATGCCCAGCGGGGGGAGGCCTGCGTCCAGCAGTGGACTAATATAGGCTGTTGTGTTTAATGTTGAAGAGGTCAAAGCGGGTCTTTTTTAAAAAAATTGGTTTATATTTAAATTCAATAGAATATGACCACAATCGTAATCCAATCGTAGATAAAAGCGATTGTCAACAAAAATATCAGCAACTACTTCTTATATAAGATCTCTGTTTTCGACAAGAGCCTGTGTCTTAAGGCGAGTGTTCCGCAAACGAACTAACATTTTATTGGGTTTACAAACAATATTGGGAAAGGGATCAGTTTTCCTTGTACTTTAGATATTCATTTTCAAGAACAGTATAAACACAACTAACAGAAAAAATGCATCATAACTGAACAATTAGGTAGTTATTTTGAATAATTTAGCTGAGATAAGTGTGAGTTTTGTATAGTTAACGAAAACAAGGCAATATTTTGTTTCTTTCCACGTTTTGCAGCACCTTTTATGGATAATGAGACTACTTTTCAACTATGAAAAGTAGTCATACTAATGACGGCGACCGAATACATACATCCGTACTTAATTACAGTTTTCGAATGAAAATCATCGGAGTGATTTGTTGCATTTTTAGAACGATTTGGAACTCTGAGAAGTCCGCGGTTGTAATCTGTCACGTTCGAAAACTTTTGCATTTTGATATTCTGCAAACTTATACTAGCCACTCTGTTTTGTGTGCTTTTTAAGTATTTTAATTAGGTAACCTAGACGCACTAAATGCGTTTTTTACAAGCTCAAATTCAAAACGTTCATATTTCCAGAGCGATCGCTTAAAACGATTCGAGATAACAATTGTAACGGTTCTTTCTTAAAAGAGAGTTGCAATCAACTGTTAGATAAAGTTTGTTCTGGCAGCGTGCAATCTAAAATCGGAGAACAGTTTTAAAACTGTGTCCATCTGTTTCTCTGGAAGAGGTAAAGTTTAAAAATATTCAAGTGGATAGTAAAACTCATAATACCTCTACTTTATAGAACTTCTTGGCAGAGTATTAGAATTATGTTTTTTCAAATGGATACAATTCTACCAGTTACCCCAGTACACTACTGTAAAATGAAACACGACAATCTAATGCAAAACTTTATTCATTAAAATTGAATCCTCACTACTCCGTATGTGACATATAATTATGCATACGTTAGGTGGCAATTTGATTTACGTGTAGCGCAGTCATAACTTTCAATTTAATGTCGGAGCAAACGCACCACCATGGTCAACTAGTTATATCATTGATTAAAAAAACTATCCCTGCGTTTGTCAGATGCATTTTATATCCCATCTAAATGTCATCGTTGTTAGTGGGTGCTTGCCCGTTTGCCTCGACTCGTATCCCAATGAGAATTCGTCGTTGGTAGCGGTTGAGTCTGAACCGACATTGCTAACTTTCAAGTTTCAACTTTGTCTCGCACGTTCATTCGCCCAGAGGACACGGCGTCCACTACGAGGCGGAATTTTGAACCCCAATTTAAATCTATTTATGCAGCACCTTCGGGATTATACAAGGCTCTGACACAAATAAAATGTGTTATCGTAGCGCTCACCTAGCGGAAAATATATGTATACTAGCTGCGCCCAGCGGCTTCGCACGCGTTGTTCATATGGAAACGTTTTAAAGTTGTTTTTATCCCACGGGAACAGATTTACGGGATAAAAAGTAGCCTATGTTTTATTCCAGTATTAGAATTACCTGTATGCAAAATTTCACCCAGATGCGTTCAGTAGTTTCGGCGTGAAGAGGTAACAAACATCCATCCATCCAACCATACATCCATACAAACTTTTTCGCATCTATAATATTAGTGTGATGTGATTAGTGTGAAGTGTGATAGATATCTAATTATTTTGAAAATATAGTAAGATGGACTTGCTGATGATTGTCGTTTTTTTCTAGAATCGTTTTTTTATTATTAGGATAATGATGTCGTAAAAGTCTTACCTTTCCAATGCAGTATACGATCAGAGTGTCAATTGCGAGATTTTTACAAACTCGATCGTTACAAAGTTAACTATAATTTGTACGGTATTAAAACAGCGCCTCCAGTGGCAAAAAATGTTATATTCTTATATTTTCACATTACAGCACAAGACTTGAAGCGGCCACAGATACATCGCAACATCAGGACTTGTTGGGCGGAAAATAGGAAACATGTTTAATCCCGCACTAGTTATAGTCAACTTTGTCACGATCGAGTTGGTAAAATAACCTGCACTCGGCACTCTGGCTTTCCACAAATTTACTTTGTCAAAGACAACAGCTCCTGCCAATTTCCCATCGCAACGTACCTTGTGCATTATTAGCGATAGAGCCAAGGTTCTCAGACGCCACCGTCCAATCTTGTTATTTAGATAGCGTAGAGGGAAGCAATCACTTTGAAACCGAGTCGAAGACAAGTTGGCGATTGAAGACATGACGATTTAAGGAGATGGCCACGCATTTGTAGAAAGTTCCTAGGAGTTTCAACTAAGGGGACTGCTAGCTTGCAAACTGTTTGCTCCTTCTATTAAAGTGCCCATGTACTAAACTGGAATAACTAACTTTATCTGTATTAAAACCCATATAGGGTTTTAATATACTAAGTGACGCAAGAGACTTATTAAAATTATGATCCATTCGTGTGATAGCTGAGGCTCGCAGACTCATGTACCAATCTTGTCTGAAAACAGGAGACAGGGCAGGAAGTATCAGGTAATATAAATAGAAAAACGTTATCGTTACAAAACTTAGGATTTCTGTAACATTAATGCACGAAAATGTACGCAATTTACAAAAACACAACTTGAACTTCTTTAACAAGCTCCTGATAAAATAGGAACATGGAAATGTTCGTTGCTGTGTTAAACTGATTCTTCGGATCTAGGTCAATGTTAGTTTAAGTGTTATTTAGTAACACATAAATCTGCGGATTCAAGAATTTATTTTGATTGACCACTCTTGTTTATTGAGGACTGTTGTGTTTACAAAGTGTTTGATATTATACTCTTAATATTTGAATACAAATAAAATTTCATATCTCTATGAAAAATTATAAAAAGAGATTTTTTCCATTGTTATGTAAAATCGATTATATTTTTTAATTACCAAACTGTTTAACTCCAATAAGGCGGAGTATCAGGTAATCAGGGGGAGCCCTGCGTCCAGCAGTGGACCGATACTGGTTATGGATGAGGAGGACCCAACTTTTTTGTGCATTTAATGCAAATGTTGGTGGTCTCTCAAACTAAATAAATACATTATAGAATCCGGGAATAAATGTCGTTGGCGGCTTTTTTAATATGAGTTTATTTGAAATACTTTAGACATATTATTTATATCGTCAGCTAATCAAGTTAAAATTTATCAATGTTGAACGATTTTTATTACCGACTGTACTTTACTGGGTAAAATAAACAGAGTCCTTATATTTCTCGATTCAACAGAGCCCAGCTGCGTTCAAACGCAAAGTTTCTCAATCTCGAAATTCAACCAATACTGTCGTCAAACTTTGCACCCCTCTATCTGTAGGTAATAATACACTACGTATAGTGCAAGTTGCATTCATACACTAGCAGCCAACATAAACAGATGTATTGCTGATTGACAACCTTTATGCCGGTCTGCTTTAGTCCGGTCCAGTTGTCCAGTGAAAAGGGCCTACTCTATAAGTTTCTGGCGTTTAAAAATACATATTTGTTTGCGAGAAATGCCGGTAATCTAAATAAAGGATACTATAAGGTACATATTTGGTTACTTTTCTCTCCTAATAAATATTCAGTTGTACCACCAATGCCGCATAAGGTCACTAGTTTATAATGAATGTAAGCGGGTTAACTACGAACGTTTCATCCCTTAACGAGGGACATCTCTGTTCACCGTGACCGTCGAGATTTTACAGTACATAGAGCGCTGGTTCACCCTTCGATCGAGGAGAGACAAGTGTGAACATCAAAGACTTGTCAAATTAACGCCAATTATTCATGTGAGAACCAGCTATGTGAACAGTCATTATAACAAATTTATTTTTTGTGGCCAAAATTGGTTAATTGCGACATAAATCTATGTAAAAATGATAGCGGGACGAGAACTAAATTAAATTATAGCATCACATACAACCGGTTAGCAATTTTTAACCCTAAAATAATTAAATAAAAATTTGGGTGAAGCAGGAATGAACGCAAGACCACATGAACCCCTCCGGCAACCTGCCGATTTGACTATTATGGGATGTTGTCGGCATTTTTGTCGATATTTTTCGGGATTTTCTCTAAGGAAGATTAATATTTTATAAAAAAACAAAAACTAACAGGTTAAAGGTTTCTTCGTCCTGCATAAGTCTATATCTTGAAGCCACAGAACTAAGAAATAAAACATTATCTCCATGTGTATTTGAAAGAATGAAGAATTTTATTTTCATATGTGTACCTACATACATTATATTGTACCTACCTATTCATAGAAATAAAGATATTTTACCCTTATCTTGACTATAAGTTAGATTTTCCTTTGATCTAGCTTTTGCTGACTATGTTTTTTACAATAAGATAATTAGAGTATGCCTGAAAGTCTGAAAGGATAAACTAATGACACCAATCATAGTTTTTTAAGGCTTACCATAGTTACCTCAATAAGATGTAAAAGTGAAATTTCCGACACAATTTGATTATTGTTTGAGAATAAATGAATTGAATTGAATTACCATTTACGTACTAAATTTCACAAGAATTGAATATTTAACGACATAATTCACGCATTGTCCTGTCTACGCTGGGCATTGGGAGGAACAGGCCATTGAGTCTCTCTATAGCTAGTACTATATAATCTCTATGACTGTGACATATCTGTTCTTCCAACACAAAGAGGGTTCGTAGTTAACCCGCTTACATTCATAATGAATTTGTCATACTACGAAAGTTTCTATGTAGAATATATATAGTAGAAAAGGTCACTAGTATTGCTGGTTGTTCTAGAGATACAAAGGTGAGTCATTTGAACTACCAGTTCAAATGACACACGGAGATGTCTATTGCTGTGTGTGAAACAATACAGTTGTTTATTATTATAAAAGTCGTTCCTTGGAGTTAGCGCGCCATATTTATTTAACTTGGTTACTCAGTCGTTAGAATTTGAGAATATATTTTTTCTATTTTCCTGCTCACTTATTCCACTTTGACGCGTGTAAAATTGGCACAATTATAAAATTACTCTCATTCTAAATAAAATAAAATAGTAAGTGAGCTTTATGTTCCTTAGGTATCATTTTATATTGTAACGTTTTACGGAGTAGGGCCCCGGCATCGTGTTCACGTCTACTTCCAGTCATAGACAGAAGGTATTCAGTTCGCATCAATGTCAATAAGATTCAATGCGTACGCAACTTATTAGACAACCCAATCTCTTACGGATGTAAGCGGGTTAACTACGAACCTTATTTGTGTTGGAAGAACACTAACGTTTCCATCCGTACCGCTTACATCCGTAATGAATTCGTCAAACTACGATAGTTTTTATAATAAAACCCAATCTCTATTGGTAAATATACAATTTTTAGCTTATCAATGAATTAGTTCTCGCTGGCTGTCTAATGATGGCTTAGAATCGGTTCTAGGAAGCACTTTGGTTATTATAAATGGTATTCTGCGAACCTCTTAGCGCCGTCTGGCGTATCTAATCAACGAGTGATTTCGATATAGCCTGATGTCTTGAGCACTTCATCAAATTACTCCGATGTGATTTGACCTTACAAAGTTAATCAATCCAGTATTTGTGGTGGTTATCGGTTGTATCTACATACTTAAGCCAGTATGCTTGAGTCATTTTGAGTTGACCATCATGCCTTTTGTTTTTTTAAAGTAAAAATACAGGTAAAAAACTGATATGTAGGTACAAGTTTTGGATGAGTTAACCACTAAACATTTTGGATTAACCGACTCAGCCAAGCTGAATGAAATTAAGTGCATTATAGATACTCACAAAAAATACTACTTACAATATAAACTCTGCTAAGAATGGTGCTAAGCGATGTGAATTGTCCTGCAGTATTATTAGCTATTGTATAGCTTCTATCGCGGGCCTTGAGCGTGGAGACCGAATCCAGAAATTCCGTAACGAAAATAACCTAACACCCCCCACTCCGACCGGCACAGCTGTGATACTTACTTAGTTTTGCCATCTATCGATGAATAGCAGAATTTTTAATGACTTATGCTATGCAATAGCTTTACCGCGGAAGTCCCCGAGTACCACACGTCTTTTTTTTTATTTTAACAAATCAATCTATATTCCATCTTTCAACAAGGATAAAATATTAGTACCCCCCTTATAAAACAGTATACTTTGTAATTCAATAATGGGTTTGAGGCAACCTACTTTGACACATACAATACAATGTACAGTTTTTAATTTAACAAACCTAGTTATCGCTTTTTTGGATGTACAAAGATTTTCAAAAAAACCTTGAAAAATGATAGAATTAATGATATCGTTATGTTCTCCTAGGTTATTATAAAATACTTAAAGTAAAGCAAATTTTATTCATCACTCAGGTTCTATATATATATATATATGTATAAAGTATTTATTTTTAAGTATTACCATAATTATTACATGCACACAGACCCCATGTATATTCGATGTCTCTGTCCATACCAGGTTGTCTGGCAGAGATCGCTCTTGAGCGATAAGACCGCCAATTGTCACTTAGTTTTAATTATTTTATTTGTAAATTGTTTCTTAGTTTAAAGTGTGCAATAAAGTATTTTCTATCTATCTATCTATCTATACATTATATTAAAATAAACTAAATAAAAATATTTACACTTCCGTAGAAAAAGGTTTGTAAAAAGCCCAGTTTTCTGCCCTCCGCAAAAACCGGCTGTAGATTTGACCCGTGACGCAATATCTGGATGATAGATGGGCAGATGCCCAACTATGTGCCGGATACACGCTCGCACAGAGTGTTAGATAGATTTTATTTGGATTTCATACAAATTCAAATTTGTTTTAGATTCTCATCGTTTGATAGTAACATTCAAACTATGTTGAACGCGCTAGTGAATACTTATCGCGATAAACGTTCACGTATTTGAAATTTTACTGAAATAAAAACAACTCTTCTATTTTGGATTTCAACAACCTATAATATACATAATCTTTCAATTATAATAAAAATAAAAAAGCCTAGTCTACAAATAAAACAGATTAGAAGACATGCCTTGCTCATTTTGCTTTAATTTCAGCTGCAAACGAGTTATAAAAGCGAAATCTAAAGCTTGAATAAATGAAAGGACACAAAAGCCCGTAACACAATTGCAATGGAAAGACGCGGGGTGTGCTCCACTTGCGAACAAGAGAGCAGGTGCGCTACAATACTACAATGTGGGATTGCAGAATGTGCGATTCTCGAGGTAGTTTTTGTTCTCTCGCCTCTGATGTGTTGACTTAAGCTTGTGCTTTCAGCGCAAGATCAGGTTAGGTGCTTAATCTTTGCCTGCTATAAAAACATAACTGACTACTAGGTTTTTAGTTTTTGTTCGTGTGTTGTCGTGTTGTGTTGTCACTCAAATCGTTTTTTATGTAGGTATAATCGTAATATGTACGTGTAATAAAAATGCGAAGAATATAAATGCGAAGTTTTGTATGGATGTGGATGGATGGATGTTCATTTCATTTCATTTAGAAATTTTTCATACAGGTAATTAAATCTTGGAATCAAACATAGGCTACTTTTTATACCATAAATCTGTTCCGTGGGAAAGAATCACCTCTAAACGTTTCCATAGGAACAACGCGTGAAGCCGCGGGGCGAAGTAAGTAGCACCCCGCGGGTTCGTACGCGTTGATTCTACGGAAACGTTTAAAGGTGATATATATCCCACGGGAAATGATTTATGGGATAAAAAGTATGTAAAAAGTAGTAGGATTACCTCTATGCAATATTTCGGCCCGATCCATTTAGTACCGTTGCGTTGGCGTGAAGAGGTAACAAGCATCCATCCATACATCCATACAAACTTTCGCATTTATAATATGATAGTGTGATTACAAAGCACCAGTTCCAGCATTTTTCTTCTTGCTTCAATCTAAGTAATGTGCAACCACTATTTAGAGTGATTTGAAACTGTTATTTAAGTAAATTGATACATAAACATTGATTTTGTAACCCCATATACCCCTACAATTAAAGACGACGGTCGTTACTTAATGTTTGCGTGAGGACGAACTAGGCGATGGCGGTGCTTGACACGAGGGCTGAAGAATACCTATTCATAATTAGTACGATTTTATGTACTTTGCTTCTGTTTTATTTATTTAAGCCTAAGTCCTACTCGCTGTTTTAAGCAGTAAAATATTTATCAATATCATAACATAACTTAATTCTAAAAATATCTCTCTAGGGTAAATTTATAAAAAGAAGATGATTAGCAAAACAAAGTCTATGCACTACAGGAATCAAAACCCTTGACCCTTGAAATATTTTTTTAGAGTCAACAATTTAGTGAACTGAAATTTAATATTGTTGCGTAAAATCGTAATTTCCGGAGCACCTTTACGAATCTGATATTGAACGACATGGTTTTTTTATAAACTCATGTTTAACTGAAACTGTTTGACTTATTTATGAAACAGAATTGACGAAAATTGTTTTTTTTTATAAAAAATTATTAAACATATAAATAAGAACTGAGGTTTTTGTTGCTTCTATTTGGTTTCATTCTCCCAAGGGGAAAAATTGGAATGCTAAAAATTGGTGAGGGGGAAAACTAGATGTAAAAAAATCCAGTTTTGCCCCTCAATAATTTTTTCTCAAGTGTAAAAACTGGTCTATAAAAAAATAATTTCTAGTTTTCCCCCTAAGGTGGTTGGTCAAGGGGAAAACAGGAATAACCCTTTTTAATTGAAAATTTGCTCAACTTCCATGTTTTGATGCTATAAGTGGCATCTGCACAGTGACGTAAGCAGTGTCACTCTCGGAATGCCATGCCTTATTTTTATTATTTTTATCTGAGGGCCTAGACAATGTAACAATTGATGTTGAAAGCGATAGTAGAAAAGTCCAAAAATGTATGCGTTTGACATTTGCCTTAGAAATGTCACGTGATCTGTTTCGATTTTTTCCCTGCGAATCTTTCTATTGTTTTCGATTCGCTTCATAGCGAATGCCAGTTGGCTAGGCCCTCTGGTGTGCGTTCCAACCAAATTCCTGTGACTATAAAACATTAGATTTATTATTTTAAAACCATAACAAACGAAGTCAGCAGCAGATCCGCGGTCACCGAAGCGCAACGCCATGCGCCATCATCAATCACGATGATATTGCGTGACGGCTCTACTGCCATCATATTCTGTGGTGGCTTCGGCTGCTGCTGCCATACGGGTTTTGTACGAAGTAACTAGATTGAAACTTATTTGACGATTTGAGATGACTCGACTTATTTGCCGCTTGAGTTATTATGTCTAGTGTTGGATGATTTCGTAACTAATTTTATTTACTTTAAGCCTTCAAAGGTATGAAAGAAAAAAGTCTTAATAGTCCTCCAGAAACTATCGTTCTTAAATTTATTTCATGATTTAAAAACGTTTTTTAAAGGTGAACGCGTTTATTTATATTTAGCTTCAGTGATAAAATAGAAATAAAAGCGGTGTGACCTTTAAAATTGCGGCTAGTAAAATCCGAGAATCTAAAAGAATTCTTCTATGTTCTATGATTACGAAAACGCGTAGGTATTTTACTGTAAAAACTATCATAGAAATATTTAATAAAAATATTTTTAAAGAAAATATTAAAATAATAATTTTCCATTTATTTCGTTCATTTTAATTATGGAAAGTTATTTTAGTCGAAAATGTGTTTCAAATTGAAATTCAATTTTTCAATTTCAATAAACCATAATATTTAATGAAAAAGAAAGTTACAAGCAACAAATATATTGACATAAACTAGCTATTACAATGATAGAAATATATTACAGCAACCATAATATGCCATTATGTGCCCCTTGCGAGCTGCTGATACGCCCTCTGAAACTTACGTAATTTAGTATTTTAAATTCTCAAGTAACATGATTTCTTAAGAGATAACGCTCTGCACCTTTCAAATTATTTATTTGATTTTTATTAGATCCTGGTCTTGCATACTTTGTCTGCACCCCCTCCCCTCCACTGAACCTACGTAGTTTAAGGTACAGTTTCTTGGCGCGTTTTCACCATATAAACTGGTTACCTACTATACTTAGTCCTCCTGGTCATTTGTGCGCCCCCCTCGGGTTTAAGCCCTGTGCCTGAGCACCTCTCGCACCGCCCTATTTACGGCACTGGTAATATGTATTAAGAAAGAAGGTACCAATCATGTTCAAAGATAGGATTCGTAACGAATACATCCAACAGAGAACCAAAGTTATCGATATAGCTTTTGAGCTATATCGATAACTTTGGTTCTCTGTCGGAATTAGCAAGCTCAAGTGGCAGTGGGCCGGTCATATCTCGCGAAGATACGACAACCGATGGGGTTAACGAGTTCTTGAGTGGAGACCGTGACTCGGCAAAGGTAGTTGTAGGGCGTCCTCTGGCCAGGTGGGATGACGAATTGCGAAAGACTGCAGGCAGCTGCTGAATGCGTCAAGCTGAAGACAGGGCGCTATGGTGCTCATTAGGGGAGGCCTATGTCCAGCAGTGGACTAGTATGGGCTGATGAAAATGATGATGATTAATCATGTTAGAGCTCACAAAATAACAAAATATGCCAACAAAACAAGGATTGCAATAATTGGAAACGTGTGCATGCGATTGTAGTTTAGATTGACGATTTCGAGAGAGGCTTTGAATTGTGTTTACTGTAAATGTTAAATATATGAAACGACTTAACAATTAAATGACCTCTCGTTGCATGAATTGAAATAAGTGGGACTGATTAATTTGAAAGACAAATCGGACAAGTTTACTATATCACCCTGTCGCCAGTACCTCGGAATGATCCTGTACCTGACCTCTCCCCGGTCGTTTCGGTCTACCGTCCCATCGGCTTATGAGCGTGAAGGAAATGAGAGTAGACCTGTCTTTTCGCAAACACATGTGCACTATATCATGTAAGTATTATAACCCATGACTGGATGACTAGTGCCCTTAGGGAATGAGAGCCGCCGCCATACCAAAATTTCGGCCAGGAGTACATCATCCCGCGCTGGGGTCGGTCAGGAATCCATTCTCGGACCTCTTCACGTTTTTCTGATGATTAATGACAATCCATCGGTTGCACGGCAAAAGGTCTGATGACCTAAAGCTGATCTTAGAAATAAAGTCCGTGGAAGACTGCCTGAACTTCAAAGCGATGTGGATGCAGTTTACGACTGGAGTGTAACAAAAATAATGGAGTTCAATCCATCTAAATGCTAAACCATGACTTTCAGTTGCAAGCGGCAACCTATCAGCTTCCGAGGTTACCTAGGTGTCGTGGCCAAGGAATCCTACCAGAGATTAGGCTACGTACTTGTGTGTACGTACTGTGATTTTCAAAGTGACCGAGTGATTCAATTAATTTTCAGTACCCTAGTCCGCAGTAAACTCGAAGCAAGCTGTTGTGTATGGCACCCGCATGAAAGCACCTATGCTCTTCTCCTTAAAAAGGTACAGTAAGCATTTCTGAGAATTTTGTATGAACGCCGTTTCGGCTTACCATTTCTTTTGTGTCCGACGAAGTTTCTCTTAGGCTGCCTCGACTATATACGAGTAATAGTCCGAATGTCAAAAGAGCAAATGACCAAATCCTAAGCATGCTTAAGGTTCTCCGTGGTAAGGTTGACCAGATCTTAGTGATAGGCTAATGCGTCTTTATGTACCTGACAACAACCGTCGTAGTAGGTAGCACAGACTATTTATTTATTTATTTATTTTAAGGAAAACCAGCAGCACATACATACAAATTAAAAATAAATCATTAAAACAGGAGGCAATTAAGAGGTTTCACGGTTAAAAATAATAATAGTTACATAAAAAGTGTGAACAAGCTGAGTAAACTGAAAACCTACTGAAAACTACAAACAACTAAACAAAGCAAAAAAATAAAATATACTAACAATCAAACTTCATCATCATCACCTTGATGATGATGAATGAGTAACATAACAGGAAAAACATTAATGAAAAACTAAAAGGACAGGACTATTTAACGTCTTAGAGTCTGTTCAAAAAGAGAAGAGACGTGGGAATGGAGGGCGCACGTGTGCCAATTGACAACTTTTGTTGAGTTGACATGTCCTCATGGACGCTAACCCCTGACTGTGATGTGTTTTCGGATGTTTGGATGAGTTTGATGAGGGAATACCTGATTACCACCAGCTCTCGGGTCACGCGTCGCAAACACAAATAATTAGTACTGTACTGTGCATAGTTATTCTGTGTCCGCAAATAAACATTCAGTATATATATGCCAGCCGCTACGGGAATGTCGGAGCAAACATTTGCTAACATCCACTAGGCTACTCTGTGAATGAAATATTGGACCACGAACCGTCACTAGAGGGCGCCATCTGAGAGCTATGGTTATCGCAGTTAAAGGATGACTCACGGTTTACCGTACCGGGTCCGATCCGAGTGTCAGCCGTCGTACTCTGAAGTCAACTCATACTACTGAACTTCTGTCCGGCCCTGGTGGGGGCACAGAGAGGGGCCTCGAGGCTCGGTATCATTACCCCGGCGGCATCTCAAGGGGCAACAGCCCCTTGGTCAATGGGCTAGGCGCAAAGCTCATTTTGCGCAGGTTTTCGTTTTTTTTTGGGCTGCATTTGTGATTTGTAATTTTTTTTGTGTTTTTTTTGTATATTTTTTTTTAAGTCAACTCATACTCTAAATATTTTGTATAGACCCACTCACGCTATACCGAGCGGTTACCGAGTAACGGCCGAGCAACGAACATCGGAAACAACTCGGTCCTGCCTCGGCCAGGACCCGGCACTGTGTAGCGTGAGTCATCTTTAATGCTCTGTTCAATTATTGAGATAAAATTACGATATACGAGTAAATACGTCGTCGGCAGGACATTCGGACGCTTCGAACTGACTGCATCAAACGAATTTAAGTATTCATTGTATAGTAGTCCACAATATTGTGCCCACCTTTCGGCAATGCCGTCGAGTATTCTACATTCTGGCTGTGTGGCGCTGGCTTAGAATTTGCACCACCTCAACTCTTTCCACCTCTTATTGGCTATTATCTCGTGGGGGATACCCACTGAGATGAAGCCCAATAAGGGGCTTGTCAGATGGAGGCTTGCGCCAAGCAGTGGACCAATATAGGCTTTTAGGAGATCGTAAGGCTTTTAGAGGATTTTAGATCAATTTAGTGCGTTTCCCCACTCTTCTATGTTAGAATTAATTTTTTATCAGAAGAGTGCTTACAAATGAATTAACTTCACCTTAAAATAAATTTGTTAGGTTACAGATTTACACCCACGATCTATTCAAAGTCTCGTTAACTCTCGGCAGTTTTCAATTTACACTAACCCGATTCGTAAAACCTCCAATTCCATTTTAAAATTTCTAATAAGCCCATACGTATCTGTTATTCCATCAATCAATCATCGTTCACATTTACGGAATTCGCAGTATTCGATAACGAAATATTCCATAATATTTCAGTACTGTAAAGGGTAGGATACGCGCTGGCAGTTATGCTCATTTCGACGTGCATTCAGCGGCTAATTGAGCTGCGTAGGATCGTAATCATGATAGTTACTCGGAGTTAATACTGTCTTAGCATTGCAATTACCCTTTGGTCCCTATACGCATTGTGATCCATGATTAGGTATGGTTTCCATTGGTTTCCATACCTGCCGTATAACAGCCGGATGTAATTACATCGTGATACTATTAAAACACAGTAGGTAACAATTACTATTAACCATAGGTGCTGGAATAAACCACACCCCTGGAACAAAATACCTGTATTATACATATACAAGAGGATGGTTTACATCCTCTTGAATCACTCTATCTATTAAAAAAACCGCATCAAAATCACAGACAGCAGAAAACGACTTAGTACTATGAAACGAAACTTATGAAATGAAATTTATTTATTTCTCGACCGCAACAAAGCCAAACATTAAAAATAAAACCACTTTGAGCTAAAGCTGAACACTGAAATAAAGGTGAAATTACATGACTAAAATATGAGTATGAGTATAAAATAATTAATTAAAAAACCATATTCCCGGATAGGGTTTGGTCTCGGGAATTCCCGGTTCCGAAATTCCCGGGAATTCCCGGAATTTTTGGCCCATTTAAGAACCGGGAAATCCAAATTCATTTCCCGGGAAATTTCGGGAATTTCGGGAAATTTATATACTAATACCGAAACGACATAACTTAATATATTTCGTTTCGTCTTATAGCATTTCAAATATATCGGGTACCTACGCGGTACTGGGCAGGGTTGAGATGATTTATATCACTTGATTTCAATCAGTAATTATTTTTCCTGCAATCAAACAGTAAACAGCATTCACCAAAATGACTCTGAGAAGTTCGGCTAGTGTTGTCAGGGTGCAGAATGATATACCAGAGAAATTTCGGTGGTCCTTGCCAAGGACATTCTTTCATTCCTACTCTTCAATATAGACTTGACAAGTGCAGAAAAACTCAAAAATTTAAATGAACGATACCATTCCTTTGAAATCAGTTCAAGTTCTGGGTTATACCGATAATTTGGATCTGATAGGGCGAAATTAAATGCCATGAAACATGCTCAACACACCGCGCCTTGTAATAAGAGTCAAGAAAGGCAGGAAAAAGCAAAATTAAACGTAGCCGTAACCTTCTGTCTCAAAATTGGTGTTACCAATAGTTATACAAGCTTCTCATTTTCATTTCATTTTTTATAACTATTGGTATAGTTCGACCGAAACCGCTATACCGCTCCTTAGGAAAGTGCAGCGAGGTGGGGACCGGGGAAAAAAAGAGCAAGAGTACACATGAGATCGATATTGTTGGATAGCTCTTAGGATATCGTAGGTAAACGAAATGTTTATATTATGTAACGATTATATTTTTCTATAACTAAATTTTCTACAGATATTCTGACATAGATTCTACTTCAATTTCATCTTCAGTTTCGCCATTAGAAGTTGAATTGGAGTCGTTCTGCAAATTTATTATTAATGGATCGATAATAATATTAAATCTACTATCGCGATCACTTTTACATTCAAAGCTTTCTTTGATGGTCTTGACATCACGAGATAGCGCTCCACCATCTTTTCATATTTATCTCGTGTGCATCTGACATACAGTACGGTACAAAAGCTACCTATCGCCGTGAGCGTTGACGGCATACTGATGGATCGGAGCGACCGACGACGAGGGCCTATATTTCCCCCCCGTCTCGCCGCGCGCATATCTCAGGAGCGGTACAGCGGTTTCGATCAAACTATAACAGCGTTTATTTTCTTGGCTCACGGTAGCCTATACAAACAAGGTGGCACGGAAATCAATAGAACAATTCAAGCCGCTAATAGATTCTTTTTCAACCTTTTCAAATATTTACGCTTTAGGTTGACCTAGAAGATCTAAACTACTCATTTACCAAATGCTACAACGTCCAGTTCTTACGTAAGCCTCGAAAATTACTTATGGGTTCTAACCAAGAAAACCGAAAGACTCGTGTTTGAAAGAAAAATACAAAGATGAATCTTCGACGCTGTACCTGGACGGTGTCGTGTTTGAATGAAAAATACAAAGATGAATCTTCGACGCTGTACCTGGATGGTGACTACTGGTGGCAAACCTGATGGCCGACGACCCCCTGGAAGACTGATACCCAGGTGGGTCGATGGAGTCCAACAAGACCTAAAGGCAATTGCAGTGTACGGCTGGCAGTAAAAGCGAAGAATAGGAGAGAATGGCGCATTTTACCAGATCTAAGCCCACCCGCGGCTGTAGAGTCAGTGTGGTAAAGATGAATGGAAACGGTCCAAAATGTATAAGAGAGTGCCCAAATCAAGCTTCCGTGTGCATGCATAATGTACCTCAATTTTGAAGAAAAAAACTTACGTACTTTAAGTGATTGAACCTTAAATTGAATCAACCTTTCGTAATAAACCTTTGAACTGGATAGACCAAAGCGTGTTTTGATTGTAATAAAAATAACAATTTGAAACCGATTAATTTGATTTAAAATAGCTTTTTTGTAACAATTAATTCATATATTCGGCGATTTTTCACACAAAGATACTTTCTGTTTATCAAGATCAAGTCCAGCCTCATGGAGTTTTGCTGCCTTGAGAGTGTTGTTGTAGGTAGTGCAGTAAAAGAAGGTGCTGGATTCAGTCACGACACGACTCTTTAGAATGAAAAGTTTTAAGGCTTGTTGTCGAACGAGGGAACAAAACACATCGACCACATTGAATTAGAACTTGATATTCATTTTAACAGATGTATAGAAATACAGCTCGTATATACCTTATATCGCATACCTATGCAATATAAGGTATGTTATATCAGTTGATATAAGCGACATGGCTTAAGAGGCAGTTAAATTATCTAATTTCATTAAAAATACAAAATAAATATATTTCCCGGGAATTCCCGGGATTTCCCGGTTCCGACTTCAACATTTCCCGGGATTGCGGGTTCCTCGAAGAACCGGGAATTTGCAATCCCTATTCCCGGATTATATATAATTTTGTTGGCATATAAGTTTTATATTTCTTTGGTTCTATCTTTATAAATCATGCAATAAAATTATACAAAACTATACGAACCAACATAGGGGAGGCCTATGTCCAGCAGTGGACTAATATAGGCTGATGATGATGATGATGATACGAACCAACAACTTTTTTGTTCCCATTCCTCTGTACACGGGTGCAATGTTGATGTATTATATATATAAACCATCCTCTTGAATCAGTATTATTTATTCAAAAAACCGCATCAAAATCACAGACTGACAAACAGCGGGACTTTGTTTTATACTATGTAGTGATTAAAAACCGTATTCCCGGATTATAAATATTTTGTTGGCAATTAGGCTTTATATTTCTTCGGTTGTATTTGTATAAATCATGCATTAAAATGATACAAAACTATACGAACCAACAACTTTTTTGTTCCCATTCCTCTGCACAAATGTAAATCCTTTCTCCAAGCTATTCGTTTCTTGGTGGCGTTTATTTGAATTTCCTTCTGCGATTTTGCACCAAGCTGTGTGCTCTGAACCTGAAACTCTGGAATAAATAAATGATTATTATTTAATGCATCTTGCTTGCTCAAAGAGGGTCTTGTTGTGAAAATAAAACGTTTATTTCTAGGAATTCAATTTGGTACAAGTAAAAGGTGCTTTCCATTCCAGTTGATAAATAATGAAGATCATACAAAATTTGTCCCGCGGCGATAATCGAACCCTAAACGTCGTCAGTTGCTTCGAACCTTCGTGCACAGTGCCATTGAGGTCGTCAAAATAAGCACTCAATTGGTTAAAATCTTCTTTTTCTTCTATCTATTATCTATTATATATATAAAAGAAAGTCGTGTTTGTTACAACACTTATAACTCGAGAACGGCTGAACCGATTTGGCTGAAAATTGGCGGAAGCGGGAGGTAGCTTAGAACCAGAAAACGAACATAGGATAGTTTTTATTTCGTTCCCGGCTGAACGAATCTTGATGAAATTTGGCAGGGAGGTAAACGGTATCCCGGGGACGGACATAGCTACTTGAATAGAGCGTGCGAAGCCGCGGGCCGCAGCTAGTTATTATATAGTTGGTACAAAACAGCTTTATGATTGCTTTTACAGGGGAACCATTGTGATTATGTGATACAAATGTTATGTCAACTAATTGTGTTCATTGTTGATGCAACCCATTACGGCCATTACATAGGTTAATACAGACGTCCGTATCGAAGCAACCTTTTGGATAATCACTCAATTTTGCCGATGGCATTGATTAATTAATGCAAAAATATTATGGAGGTGAGACATGATAACGGTTTTATTTATGGTTCATAAAGAAGGTTCTGTGATTAATGACTTTTTCATATTGACTCTATTATAAAATAATAGAGAACGTTAAACGAATATAAATATTGTCCTAAATAAACATGTTTCCGAGTTTCGAGATATCCAAGCAATAATTGAAAGTAGGTAACCATTATAAATTCGCGGGTTAAACGTGGTGACCGCGAAACACAATGCACCTCCCAAAAATACGTTATAAATAAATTCCGACCGAAACTTTGATGAACTCATTACTCAACCTCCCCAACCTCAACAGCCTGTATTGGTCCACTGCTGGACGCAGGCCTCCTCCTAATGATAAGTTGGCGTTTATCTCATGGGGGCGTAATGCCCATAATCCCCTCGCTGGGCATGCGGGTTGGGGATCTCGGTTCGGTGGTAGAATAGTTCAGCAGAAGGCGCTGCTGCCCGCCTCCCGGTGGATATCCCTTAGATGCCTCTTACGACACCCACGGGAAAAGTCAGGGTTGTGCGAATTCTAAGCCAGAACCACACAGCTGAACTCATTACTAATCAGTAGAATATTGTGCCGAAAAGCGGCGAATTGTGGCCATTATAAATGTGCATCTATTTAAGGATATCCAAACAGTCCGGCAGTCAAGTGCGCTCGACCGCAAGCTGACTGACGAGAAGCAAATATTTACAGTCTCGGCTCACTTCCCGACCTTTTCTATTTGACTTGTCGTAAATAACCCGACACTTGCCGACTTTAGCCGAACTTAGTTGAGACGTCTTCACATCAGTCTTCGACACTGAGCTAAATTTCGTAATTTTAGGCGCATACCCGAGTCAATATGACAGCGTCACCTATTTTATCATATTATTACTATACTAGCTGCGCCCCGCGGCTTCGCACTCGTTGTTCCATGGAAACGTTAAAAGGTGGTTTTCATCCCACGGAAACTGATTTATGGGATAAAAAGTACCTGTATGCAAATATACAGCCAGATCCCTGGACGGATCCACAGTAGTAGTTTTGGCGTGAAAAAGTAACAAACATCCATCCATCTGTAAATCCATACAAACTTTCGCAATAATAATATTAGTGTAATGTGATTATTACGTTTAACACAGGAAATTTTAAAAATCCGTCGCACAATTTGTGGTATCTATTATAAGCTTGTTTTTTAAACCTCTATGTAATAGTTTTATCTTGTATAGTTTAGGCAGAGATGCGAAAATAGAGTTTGATGGCTGAAAGGGCAACTTCGTACCTCTGCCTAAGCTTTACAAAGTGAAACTATTACAGAGGCATTAATAAATAACTTATAATAGATACCTTAAACTGTACTATAGATTTTTGAAATTTTCTTTCTGTGTTATACGTAATAATAAGATAAATTAGCTCGACAACACTCGTGTACCTACGCGCCTTCTTTTTTACTCTTTATTTTGATGTCTTGTCGTTAAGTTATTTGTTTACATTTAATCTAAATAGTATTACTTAGAGTGAATTTTATGTCATTATTTGATTCATCAATATCAATTTTTTACTTTACAACCAAGACCTCTTTAACACCTATCTCTCAAATCCTTGGCATTGGCCGAACCTTCAAACTGCAAACGAGGCTAGTCAAAAGTCTTTCAATGCTAAGTATTTACCGGCAGTGTCACGTAAATCAACAAATGAACAATGAAATTACGACACCTCTGTGGGGGGACTTAATTAACCGACCAGTAAATAAGATAAATGAACTGTCAGAGTGGCTAATGCGCGCAGTGGATGGGAGACAGTGCGACGTATGTCTGATAAATGTTTACAGTGTTCTCGATTTTTAAATGTAATTTTCGGAACTCGGTTTTCGGCCATCCTTCCTGCCCGTATGGGCAGGAAGGATGGCCGAAAACCGAGTTCCGAAAATTACATTTAAAAATCGAGAACACTGTAAACATTTATCAGCGGTACTACAAAACCAACCTGTACAGTTGTACACTGGTCTAACAGGCGTTTAGCTAACAGTGTCTTAATTAAATAGTTAGACATGGGTTTCATTCTTGTTTAAACTGTGTCTAAGCCGTGTCTAACGCCACTAATGCTGCTGCTGCTGATGATGATAATAAATAATAATAAAATAATAAAAATATTTTATTGCAGCAAAATAATACAAATGTAAGACAGATAAACTTAAGCTAACACACATGAAATAGGAAATTTTGTATATAATTTGCTGAGCGAATTTAAAATGGTCCTGCTAGATAAAAAATCGCTATGAGGTCTAAGGTGGCTGGTTGTTTTTGTCGGTTCAATACTAAATTAAGCGTTTGGTGCAGTCAAAACCAGTTGGATGCCAATGGTGTCTAAGATTTTATGAAAAGCTATTCATAAAATAACCAATCAGAGTTTTATGAAAAGTGAACGGCGCACTCTTTATTACTAGCTTACTAACTAACCTTATAGCATTTATTTCAAATTAACCCTGTCCATACCTCAACCTCAACAGCCTGAATTGGTCCACTGCTGGACACAGGCCTCCCCCTGATAAGTGCCTTACTGGCGTTTATCTAATGGACGGTAATGCCCATAATCCCCTCGCTGGGCATGCGGATTGGGGATCGCAGTTCGGTGGTAGAATAGATCGTGATTCTGCAGGGGACGCTGCTGCCCGCTTCCCGGTGGATATCCCTTAGTCGCCTCTTACGACATCCACGGAAAGATGGGGTGATGCAAATTCTAAGTACCTAATAATACCTGAGTATTACGTATAACTTTAGTTTTCTATGTAGTTTCAGTCAAATCACGAAAATTTTATAACTCTTGAGACATATTGATGAATTTGTTTTTGAATAATCCTCGAAAGTTTATTATAACAGGTCAATCTAAAATAATATTGAAACTATCTAACTAATATTCCATAAATTTATAACTTATACAGAACAACTCAAAATGAGTTAATTGTATCGGCTTATTGAGTTTACATGCCTGTTTCAAATAGTTAATTAACGTTTGCTAACCCATTTCGATTATTTTCGTAAAGAGGAACAAAACTTTCTTATAAATTACATTTCATTTGTATGGTAGCTATTCTAACAGGTAATATAATAACACAGGTGATCTAAATGGGTTTTTATCTTCTTCTATCTTTTTGCTCTCATATCGCTTTGTCTCTTCCCCACAACCTTTTTTGGTGTTAAAATGAAAATTGTCCGTTGGGTCTCAGGCATTTTCGGTAAACATAAATTTTAATATGACGTATGTGATATGTTATAAAAAGGAGAGGTCTTGTCCTATATAAATTCTAGTACGGTCATTATATTTTTGCAATTCAAGACGTTGGCGAAATTGCTGGTCATTTCCTACCTTAATTCGTTATTTAGGTACGGATACGTAGTCCGTTAATGAAGAGAGTGTTTTTAAGGAAAGAATCCTAATTCCGCAGTGGTGTCACATTGGATATTTATATTCGATTATTATGCACTACCAACATATTAAAAAAAACTACTTCGCACGCCTATCCCATGGGAACTGATTTATGGGATAAAAAGTAGCCTATGAGTTATTCTAGGTCTACCTATATTCAAAATTTCAGCCGTTCAGTAGTTTTTGCGTGAAAGAGGAACAAACAAACATAGGGATAAAAAGTAGCCTATGAGTTATTCTAGGCCTACCTAAATTCAAAATTTCAGCCGTTCAGTAGTTTTTGCGTGAAAGAGGAACAAACAAACATACCTACATGTTTACAAAGTTTCGTGTTTATAATACCTTTGTGTAATATTTTTGTAAGAGAACTGGTGCCTGTGATAAGTATTAGAAAAACCTGTGGTACAATGTGCTAGACAAGCCCTTCCCTCAATTTCCTCCCTTATCTTCCCTTATCAAACAAATAAACTTATTTACAGAGCTTATGTTAAGATAAGTTATGAATTACCTAATTATATAGAATGTAAAATATAAATAGAAAAATAGGTACAAGAGCAATTAGATAAAAAACAATTGTCTCCTCCTTTCTTGCTGTGTTTGTGTGAGTATGTGTAGTGTTTGTAGAGTGTGTGAGTGTGTGTGATGTCTGGTTTATGAGAGATGTAATGACATGTGATTGTTTATGTGGGCAAAAGTGATGTGTAAGTTGTAAATATATAAGTGTAGTAGATGTAGTATAGTTAATATAAATTGTAAATGTAAAGTTGTAAATTAGTATACATATTTTAAGAATTTATATGAAAATTGTAACGCTGTGGTTTACCTCAATAAATATAAAAATAAAAATACATGCAGGCGGAAATGGTTGAGCGAGGCTTCTGGCCACGTGGTTCGACCGCATGGTTCGATCAATCGGACTACGTGAACTTTTTGAGCAACCATGACAATTGCTGTCATCATGACTCGAAAAAAATCACAGATTTATTGTAAAGATAGAAGTATACAGTTTAAATCTAAAATTCATTGTTGATAGCTTTACTCGCTCTTACTGTAATTGTATTAATGATATCTACAGTTCCTCGTTATTAGGTTAGGTCAGGTTAGGTGATCGTAATTAGCACGACAGTTTGATCCGCAGTCCAAACTGCACAGGTCCATCCGCGGTTTGGACCGCAGTCCCAGATGCGCCGTTCGAACCTTACGTGTGAAGGCCGCTATTGTGTCAATGAGTCTTTGCAATAATTAAAAATATTCATATCATCATTTTTTAGTAATGTTCTTGAAAGCAAACAAAGAAAGAAAACCTACGTTCATTGGATTTATTTCCAGACTTATCAAACAACAAATAGTATCTACCTTACCTAGAAAATAACACGGACAAGGAGTTGGATTGGGAGAGTAAAGGAGTGATTTTTGGTACCTGAGTGCACTTTTCTTGAGAAAGACAGTTTAAATTCGAAACGATGTAACATTAAACTAACATTTACCGAGCACGTTATTACCTGTTCGTTATATCATGCCCAAGCTCCTCTTGCGGTCGGTAGGTATTTTCCAATGTGTTACAAAGCACCCATAATTGTGCTCTCTCTGTGGCAGCTTAGGTTTTAGTTTGTCCGTACACAGTTCGGTATAGAATGTTTTGTTTAGGGATTTTAGCTTGTCGTCGTTGTCGAGTCGTTAGGCCATTAATGACCTTTCAGCCGGTTAAAAGTGTATGGTTCCCATGGGTGACATTGTATTCAAAAAAGTACATTAGAATGGTTTTTTTATTTGGTTGGCTCCATAAAGTTGTAAATTCACTTGCAAATGATTTTTTTAGAGGACAACAAATGCAATTTATCAAAAAGTGGTTTTGCTTTTCTTTATCAAACAATTAACAAAGAAATTAGTCTGCAATAATTCAAAATATTCATATTATCAATTAAGTAAAAGATGGCAGGCCACCGTAGCCACCTACCTAATTGAATAAAAGTTGAACTTTAATTCCATTTGGTCCTTTCCTACACAGTATTAAAAGTTTCTAAGTAATCTGAATCCACGTCCAAACTTTTTAATAAAGTAACAACGCTTACGAGGGTAGAATACTTGTTCATGAAACGATGCAAGTCTCTTTAGTTGTCCCCGCAACTTTAGGTATTAAAGATTTCTTCCGAAATTAGGAAATTAATTTTCTAATATCCGAATCCGAAAGTATCGGCAAGTTTGTAAAATTTCTCGCAAAGTTTAAAACATAATTGGACTTAGTTGTTTTCGAGGGTCTATATCAAATCGTTTATTGTGAAACTTTTATTCAGCTGGAATTTTTGAAAACATGGAAGAGTGAATACGAGTTTTCGGACGAAAAATCTCTGATTCGCATTGACTTTCGTGCTTTGACACAATAGACGAGCGACGAGCCGACAAAGTGTAATAACAGGGTGTGTTCATGTGGAATATAGCCTGTGCAAATGCACGTTTTAACAAAAAGTTTTATATACCGACCACATGTGCTCTATAACTCAGTCATACGGTTCAAAACTACAAACATTTTACAAGGAATTAAAAAAAAAAAAAAAAAGTAAGTAAAAAGTAAAAAATCATTTATTGGTACAGAACATGGAGAACAGAAATAGTTTTGAAAAACGATGTCATCTGCAGAAGTTAAACACTGTGTCGCAGAATGACAACGCCCTCCTCACAAACCAGTAGATACTATTGTCTATATTGAATATTATTTACAATGACAATGACAGAACTAAAGATAAATATTCTATTAGCTAAGTTTAACCTATTTTAACTAATTAATTAATATATTCTAAAACCAGTGTTATTTACTGTGCGTACGTAGTGTATATGTATGTGTGTTGTGTGTGTGTGTGAGAGAGAGAGGGGTGTGTTTTTGTGTGTGCTTTGAATGCATGTAAAAGATAAGGTGTAGAGTTTGGAGCTCCCGAGGACACCGGTCTCTTAAGAGTCCGGGCAACAGGAGCAGCCGGTGTATGTATGATGCGTTGTGTTTTGTGTGTTTGGTTTCATTTGACAACTTTTAGTAGAGCCTCCGTTTCTTCATAAGTCAGAGACTGCAGCCATTCGAGACATTTTTTTTTACACTTGAAGCGGGTGAGGTGGTAAATGTCAAGCTCTTTATTTAGGCGGTTATATAGTTTTGGACTCGCATAGTGAAAGTGACGCTCAGCACATTGTGTGCGACATTGCTCAATTTTACAAACCTTGTCATGTCTACGCTTGGTTTTGATCAAGTCAGCATCAAATGATAGTATGGAATGTTTGCGATTTACAGTGTGCAAGATGAAAAGTTGGCGGATGGATAGGACTTGGCAGATAGAGTAGATTTCGGAAGTAGGGAAGAGGATGGGTTTTTTTAACATTACTTTAAGAACAGCTCTTTGGGATCTTTCTGCTTAGAGAATGGTCGTTTTTGCAGCACTGCCCCAAGCAGTTATGCAGTAGGAAGCAACGGATTGAGCCAGAGCATAGTACACCATTTTCATTGTGGCTAGATCTAATGCAGACCTGATTTTTTTAATGACGTAGAGTAGCTTTCTCAAGCGTGAAGAGGTGTTTTGTATTTGAGATTTCCAAGCCATATTGCTATCGATCATGATGCCCAGGTATTTAATGCAAGATGTTTGGTCAATTTTGGGGCAGGGGCATGACTTAGCCAAAGGACCATCGTCACAAGAGTGCGCACGAACGGGAAGAGCAGAGGAAAGTGAATTTATTTGTTTGAGAGAGAAAGGGATGAGTTTAGTTTTTGAGAGATTTAATGTAAGAAGGTTGGAGCGTAGCCATAGCATGACTGAACGTAGGGCATTTTCAGCTATAGAACGAGCTATGTCCCAGTTTTTGGCGTTTACTAAGAGAGCTGTATCATCGGCATAAGTTACGATTTTACAATTTGGAATGGAGAGATCACACAATTCTGCTATTATATTGAAGTTCGTTTAAGAATTAACTAATGGAAATTAACACATGCAGGTAAAATAGGGTATAGTTGCCTGGGTTAAAAATATATTATTTTATTTAGTCCGCCAGTTAAGTAATCAGAACATATTGGATAAATATAATGTATTTTGTCTATCAAAAAAAACGACCAAAATAAAGCGCAATCAAAGTTTGGGACTGGGGGCTGGTGACGTCACACCTTCCTAAATAAAAAGCGTCGCAAGGTGTGACGTCAAACGAACAAAAGACGAAGTACGTGTTCTGATAATCTAACAAACAGACTAATTAGATTTTTTTAATATTTTAGTAAAGAAGTGCTCGCATTCCTGCGTAGGCTTTGCGTTCATATCTGCAGTTATACTCATACATAGTATGTAGAGTTGCATCTGAACATGTTAAGTTAGTTATGAACATGTTAAGTTAGCAAGTATGTATAATCAGTCCCCTGTCCTAACTGACCGTAGTGTTGTCGTCCGCATACGCTGTTGTGTGCTTGCGGTTACAACATACACATAGCTTGAAAGTAATGCCACCGTCGAGAAAAAATCAGATGTTAAGGTCACATTTCATAAGTACAAACATTCCCATTTAAGCCTTTCCTACCCTTTCTTTTGTTTCCATCCTTCCTTCTTTACCATCTGTCTGTAATGTCAGATGTTCTCAGATATTTACTCATTTATTTACCATCTTTGTAGCTGGCCGTATTCATACATAGAGTTCCAGGCATAACAGTATTCGTTGGTCAAATATATTATAATTCACAATACAATACAATACAAATATGTTTTACTAGCTGCGCCCCGCGGCTTCACACGCCTATCCCACGGGAACTGATTTATGGGATAAAAAGGTAGCCTATGTGTTATTCCAGGCCTAGTATGCAACATTTCAGCCCGATCAGTTCAGTAGTTTTTGCGTGGAAGAGCGACGAACATACATTATGTACATACAGGTATGTTTACAAACCTTCGCCATTATAATATAAGTAGGATTGCACACCAAATAAAAACAGAAACACAGGACAGGAATAGACAAAAAAAAATTCGCTGCACAATGGGTAGCCTTATCGCTATGAGCGATCTCTTCCAGGCAACCTTATACTTTAATTTTGTTGATGGAAAGGTGATGTGAATCTATAAATGTGACCTTTAGGTAGCCATTAGTTGCCTAGATTTGAGGTTAAAATCATAATGTAGAGTTTCAGAGGTAAGATTTTATCTTCGAGCTTTGTGGAACTGTAGAGCTCTAAAAGCAGTTTCTAATTAAATTATTCGAATCTCTTTCAGCATAGAATAAATTATGCGACCTATATTCTCATAATTTGAGAATACAGACTTGGAAAATATTTATCAGTAGGTAGGTAACTTATACCTTTATCTAATTACAGATAATATTTTTAACAAATTCTGTAACCTGTGCAAAATTGGCTGTAATGTAATCATACTGGTATTATATTTGATAGCTACCGTTTTCGCTTACACTACCTATTTTTCACAAATCATATTTTCCACTTCTGAGTAATGACACCACTGTACACTTCACTATCACCATTTTGTAATACAAACAGTGCATTTATAAGATAACCACATTTCAAGGGGAGAGAACTCGGAATACCCCACGTTTGCATAATATCCCAGTACCATCCTATAATAAATCGGCGGCGATAAGGTAGACAATACAATAAAAGGGTGGAAAGAGTGGTCTGCCTTTATTTTTTAGTTATTCCCAACGTCGCACGTGAGACATACTCTTTCCTAACGTCTCACGAAAAGTATTCTCAACGTCCCACGAAAGTCAGAGCGTCGTGTTTACAATCTACATCAAGGATTTTTGAAAATTTTTCAATATTGCCTATTTACAAAACATGAATCTTGTATATCTTAGTGCTTTCAAGTAGTAGAAACACTTGGCAAAAGTTAATTGGAATCGACAAAGAAACGTCTTTCTTCGTCTATGCACTATGCTTTGTTTATAAAAAAAAACGCAAGACAATCTCAAGGAAGACCCTTCGACCCCCAATGTCGCTAAAGCCAAAGGATTTCCCAGCATAAACTAAAGATAAAATGAAAAATCTATCAAGTCTGACGGGAAGAGCAATCAGTAAACATGGGCCCAGATATAAATCCCTAGGGGATACCCCGGGAACTAATTGCAACCCTACCCGTATTGATGGCCACTACACGCGGATCAATGTATATTATCCCGCTCGTATCCGCAAAACGCTTTTGTATTGCTTTATTCACTTCTCGGCTTGGATTATTTCATTCCCTAAGGTTTATGACGCGAAATCTCAAATTCCTGGAATATAAAATTACAGACTAAAACGATCAGAGTGATGATCGTACAAAAATCAATCCGTGCACAAACCCTAAACACAAATTCTTAAGCTTTGACATGAAGGATAGCGTTGAGCTTGAATGAGCAAATCGACACTCAGGAGGATTAGTATTAATTAAAAATAGGAGAGAAAACTGCCCTACTCAGCATTAAGCCCTCAAAAAATTTACACAATTTGCAGTGAAAGTGAAATTTGAGAATGTCCTTAGGCAAAAGTTGTGTCTAATAATGATTTTTTTTTTATAAAACTATAAACTGACTTCAATTTTTCTAGTTTTTTCATGAATTCCACTGTCAGAACTGAACCAAATTAAAATGAGACCACACGGAAAGCACCAGCTTTCATATAAAAAAATAATCATGGAAATCGGACCACCCAGTCAAAAGTTCTGAGGTAACAAACAAAAAAAAATACAGTCAAATTGAGAACCTACTCCTTTTTTGAAGTCGGTCAAAAAAGCTTGATCTCAATTAACACCATATCTATTCAATTTTCCGCCATTTTATTTGAACGCGATTCAAAGCCAGGATGCGATCACCACGCCCTACCTCTCGCAAAGCAGTAATTAAAACTTTGTTCAATAAACTATGATTAAAACTTCTACCGGCACGATCCATATTTTTCTGAACTAACTTACGATTTTTGAAATACTGAAACTTCACGACTTTCAACGACTTTATTATTAATCAGAGTGTTCATTAACGCATTCAATGCCCAGCCTGGTTTGACCCACAGGGTCACGCCGCCGACCCTCCACGGGGCCGGACTGGTTTCTGCGTCATGGGCCATGAATGTGGTTTAAAATAATATTTTAATATTTCAAAACTGCTAAGTTTGACAAGTAGGCATTTTGAGACACTAACCGGGGGGTTCCTGGTGTTGTGTACAACATCAGAAACACCAAGGTTAACTGACCTTCAAATAGTTCTGTAAAATCTTTTCTCCGAAAGTTTTCATTATGGTAGAGTGTGTTCAAAAAGAGAAGAACCGTGGCGTTACGTCGAACTAACACTTTTAGTCGTACTGCAATGACAGAGCAGTGTTGTCAACGCAACAAAAGTTGTCAATTGGTACCCGAGCGCCCTCAATTCCCACGACTCTTCTCTTTTTGAACGGACTCTACCCATGCCATTTTTAGGATATCCCATTTAAATATTTATCAAATATGCCTGTGTTCCGTCTAGCACGGATATATTATATGTACTATAAGGTCAACTTTTACCTACAAACCCTCAGACCTAACCAATAATAGCTATTTTACGAGAACATAAAATACCTTGTTCGAGCACGGTTTCTTCACTCAATACTCAGAGCATAAGCGACGTAATAAATTGTTAAAGCTATTGGTAGGTCCCATAATAAATCCAGTTTGAGTCAGATTCTCTAGCCGCCATAAATTGTTAAATAAATCGTTCGAACAACACGAAACTTGGATTTGAGAACGATAATAAGTTATTATTTGGGGCCCAACAGAAATTGTTTTGTAAGGTAAGATGATGCGGATGAACAAAGTCAAAATGCCAAAAATAGATGGGTGCCTAACATGATGGGTGGCAAGCTTTTGATGATGTATTGGTAACTAGCTGCCTGCGCGGCTTCGCACGCGTTGTTCCTATGGAAACGTTAAAGGATTTTCATCCCACGGGAACTGATTTATGGGATAAAAAGTTAAAAGTGATTCCGGAATTAGAATGACCTGTATGCAAAATTTCAACCAGATCCTTCCAGTAGTTTTGGCGTGAAGAGGTAACATACATGCACCCATCCATACATCCATACAAACTTTCGCATTTATAATATTAGTTAGATAGACAGGATTTATAAATAAATATAGGATCTTTAAACTTAGACCTGGTTTATGGAGACGCGGGGCGTGCAGTGGCGCGGCCCGCACTAATTCAAACATAGGGCATTGGTAGAGTGTTTTTACGGATAAGCAAATTTACTTTTTATTTCTTTTTTTTATTGCTGATGGATTAGCGTTTGGCTACCAACTCACTTTAAGATAGCGAAGATGTAGCCTCAGATGGAGCACGCTTTTCCAGAAGGAACTTATTTACCCTAGATTTGAAGACTCCAAGATTGTACTCTAGTGGGAAGACTGACGCAGGAAGGTCATTCCACTCTTTGGCTGTGGATATTATGAAAGAAGAGCAGAATTTTTTGGTTCGACACTGTGGTATGTCGACCAGGAATGGGTGGTATGAATTTGTGCGTCTGTTGGTCCTATGATAGAAGGGAGAAGACTGTATAAGGTCGTGCAATGCTTGCGCACAATCACCAAAGTGGTACGTAGAACACTGACAGTCTGGCAACGCGCCGCCTGTGACGCGTTGCCAGACTGTCATTGTTCGCCTCGCAGGCGGCGTGCACCGCCACTCTTAACGCCCCGCCTATCCATAAACATCAACGTAAAAAAACTTCACAGACTGTGTGTGCATAAGTAGAAGCATAAGTATTATGTTTTCGGAAGACGGAAGTAAGGTCATCAAAATTATTCGTTGTTAAATTTTGTGTTTGTATGTTTATTACTCAGTAATAGAAATAAAACAACCTGTCAATGAATATAATACTAAGGTATTTTAATATTATAAATGATGAAATATAAAAGACTTAGTCATTGCTTCAATAGCAGAAATATGGTTTCAACTTAGTCTTCAAAAGTTTACCTTTGATAAAACCAACTGCCAAACGAAATAAATATAAACTGAGCGCGGTATCTGCACCGACAAAATTCGGAGATAAAATAAAGTGTCATGTTTAGCCGAGGGTCATGTTAAGAGGGTCAAGTTGTGACACTGCCACTCCGACATTTGTCGGGTGATACCTGTCGCTCGCGCCGACATTATTCAACGCGACAATTTTCCACCTGTCTCCGTCATGCCTTGCGTGATAAATCTATCGGAAAACTATACTTTATCATCCTGAAGTGAGAAGTATCTTCACTGGGATAAAGTTCATTTCATATTTTACAGATGCTCTCGATAATTAATGGGTATGTCTAATATGAATAGCTATATGAATAGCTACGGCCCCACACTAGGCTCATGGCCTGTGGGCACTAAGGCACGTTTATCAGAAGATTGATATTTTCGAGTATATCATAAGTATTATTAATGCATATTTATAACTTAAATATAAAAATTATGAAATTAAGGTACACCAGTAACCTGCTAGATAGGATAGATACAAAAAGGCACATAATATAGCAACACCAAATAAAATCGAACTACAATTTCCACAAAGCTAGTTTTAAAATGAATCAGAAAATAATATATATATAATAAATTGTTTTCAATAGGTGTCAAGTTCTGTTTCAAGTTCGGCTTAAACTGGTATTCTCATAGTCACAGTACCTATAGCAACACCAGTTTCTTATTATGGCTAACCTTTCATGAAATGCAGCGAGTCAATAGCAAGCAATAACTCAAAGAATACCGACCTACATCGTTGGACAGAAGGCGCATTTCTCTCGTTTATTGGTCCATCGGAACCTTCTCGAAGTTATTGGTCCACCATTGGAACCTGGACGCGGTTAAAGTTCTGACACCGCGTCAGCAGGCCGTAATTGAATCTTGCGGGTGCGGTCCCCGACGAATGCTTATGAAAACTAGTGGAGCTCACTTCAATAGATGGGATTATCTAGATAGGTCACTATTGAATCATATTGTAGACTCGATGCCAAATAGGTTATTATTGTTCGAACAAAGCATAGATATCTAAAGATACGGAAAAATATAACTAAAGAGATTACATTTCTACACAGAAGTAAGGTTGGAAGATAGGTTCCGAAGCTTTACTTTGGGATCAACATCAGTGAAATGCAAAATACAAATAATTTTTTCAACCCATCCGATTCTATAAAACTCAAATTATCAAAGTCAGGATCAAGCCTCATTTCCTTTGAGGAAACGTCTTTGTTGATTCGTTTCTCCTTATTTCACAAGATATTATTAAGACTCATGCTCCACAAGGTTTGTGTAGAAAATAATGAACCCCTCGTTGTTATAAAATTCTTTAAAATGTTTAAAAGGAAATCTTAGGAGTAAAAAAGATCTGTAAGAACTACGAAATTTAAGGTAAACTGAGATATGATTTCTTATTTAAAACTTTGTGGGAACCATCTCTTTTATTCTCTCCGAAGATAATTAAATTATGTTGTAAACAGATTTCTTCGTAAGTAATGTTGTCTGAAGACCATGTTGATCCAGAAAAAATAAAATAGTTAATTATGAATAGAAATAAAAAGGTATTTGTTTTTCAGAGCCATGAACAGACACATGTCTCCCCCGTCGACCAGAGCCGCCTGGTGGCTTGCCACATTCTTCAGTGTCTTCGTAACAGGTAATTACTATGACATGAATTTTTAGATTTTAAGCAAAAAAAACACAAATGACCTCATTATCGTAAATTCAGAGGATACGTAATACAGTAAAACCAGTCAGCATAGTATTTTAAAACGTACAGTATGCTGAGTGCTGAGCTGTGTGGTGCTGGATTAGAATTTGCACCACCCTAACTTTTCCCGTGGGTGTCATAAGAGGCGACTAAGGGATATCCACCGGGCAGCAGCGCCCTCTGCAGAACAATAATTATATGCATGCCCAGCGTAGGCATTATGACCTGCCTAGATACTAAGTTAAAACTAAGAATGCTTGATGTATAGGTACGCTGTTGGCGTTCTTTTTTAATTAATAAATAAATTGAGATACACGCCATTAAGGCGCATCAGGAGGAGGCCTGCGTCCAGCAGTGGACCAATACAGGCTGTTGAGGTTGAGATTGAGGTTGATGCTGAGTGTGAACTGCAAGCGGGAAGTTTATAAAACTAAGTCGCGCTGTCACATTTTCATAGAAAATAGAGTAACGCAAACTTTATAGTATACAATACAGTATGGCACTCGATGGCAGTTCACACTCAGTATACAGATATAATTATATAAGTATAATTATCAAATATATTTCAAGTTACGAGTAAATACAAAACGTCGTACTCTCCAAGTGCAGAACTTGAATATTGAGATAACCGGCCGTTCGTAGACACCTCGTTATAGCTAAAAGGCTCCCCCAAGATCCAAGGGGGGTATCGGATAGCCAAGTTCCTTGTACTCGTATATAATCCGTAATGACGGTAAAATATTTGAATAATCCATTTCTGGTTATTTCTTGGTTTTGATTGAGGGGATTGACTGGTTTTTAAAGCTTCACAACAACACAGTTCTTAATATTAATATAATTAATTTGATCCAATTGTCTCTTCATAAAAATTGTAGTTTGTAAGTAGTTGTAAAAAATATAGTAATATATACTTACATATAATTTTTTAGGTATATAATCCACAAAAACCTAACTAGTACCTGAAGTACGTACCGTACCTGCCTACCTACAAGGATTCGGACGGTACCCAGCAATGAAGTTCTAGTAGCATTTTCGTATACTGATACGAGAAAGATCCCGCGAGATTGCCATAGTATGAAACAATAATCCGAGCTACAAAGCTGCTGATATATAACGGTACAAATTCATTGAATTGGAGTTTTATTTCAAAGAAAGTATTGCGGAACAAATTGTTTGCATGATCTGCCAATATTTATAGAGGATCTGGCTTTCTTGTATTGTTTGTTTAACAATTTCTGTGATTCAGCCCTCACAGTCGTCTTATTTTATTTTTATTTCTCGATATTTTGATTGAAAATAACAATATAGCTATTGTCGAGGCGCCGTCAAGATTTCATTCAATAACACGGAAAATCCAGTTTCATTCAAAACTAAGCAATATTTAACTCCACGTGATTATAATCCTTCATCCAATTTTCACAAATTTCAGAAACAAAAACAATAAATCAAGGAATTTGTATAAAGAAAAAGTTTGCTCCCCTAAATTGCGCTTTCATTAGCTTCATCGACAAGTTAAAGCCTCCTTGGCAAAATATGAAGTAGATAAGTCTACCTAAAACTGATATCGAGTGGATTCCACTGCTTTGTTTTTAAATAAGTTTCTGCCCACGGTTTCACAGGCGTTGATATTATAAATCCCATGGGAACATATTATTATATAAGACGCCTAATGGTCCTTATGACCTAGCCACACTCTAGTCCGTTCCGTTCAGTAGCCATAACCTGAAGAAGTCACAAACATACATTCATCTAAACTTTCCTCACCCCATCTCACCAGCAGCTATTGGTCCACTCCTGGACGCAGGGCTCCCCATGACAAGCGCCTTATTGGCTTTTATCTCGTGAGGGTAATGTCCATTATCCCCGCGCTGGGCATGCGGGTTGATCGGCGGGATCCAACCTTTCATATATACATATAATATTAATGTAATAGATTATATTAGTTTTTCTTCTTCTTGCAGGTGAAATGCCGATCCAAGCCGAACAAGAGCCAGAGTTTCTTCAGAAGCTAGAGAACTTCACTGTGACACAGGGGCGGGATGTGTTCTTCACATGCATCGTCAACCATCTCTCAAACTACAGGGTGAGATAAGTTTTGCACACATTAATAACCAATACCGCTACCGAACAGCACAAAATATGCATTTAATGAAATATAGACTTATTAGACTTGTTATCTTTAGATACATTTTAAAGTGACCTAACCGCCTCCCACTAGTTTCATATTACTAACCTTGCCGAATCGAAATTGCTTTTTTGACGATGGTAAGAGGTCGATGGTATGACACAAGTCCCCTTAGTGTGGGATTCTACATGCGTTGACACACTTGCGCCTTTCCATCTTCCGAGGACATCTCAAGAGGCTCAAATATGCAAGTTTTGACAGAGCCTACACATTTGCTCCCCTTGGAGTCGAGACCCATGGGATACCGAGGCTTATCTAGTTTTCAAAAAAATATCTGAGCCTCTGGATGAAGCGACGCGTGACCGAAGACCCTGGTATTAGCTGGATTGCCATACCGCGGGGCCACGCAGCCAGCGTCTTGAGTACGCTTCCGACTGGTTTGATATGGATCAGTTGAGCTACCTGTAGATTGTTAGCAATAGTCTCCAGTTAGCTCAATTGTTTCAATTGTAAATACCTACTAGTTTAAATTTATTTCTATTTATTGGTTGTAATTTTCTTTTTCAAATATTTTTCCAGTTATTAAACTCACCTTTCGTTGGTTAAGTGATTTTATTGCAGTGAAAATACTGAAACAGTTGAAAAATACGCTTTCAGAAAGTAATGGAAAATCCAGCAGCATAGGCACGGAATAAAGAATCAACTATAAAGAAAAACTGAATGGTTTTCACCTGTTTGATTTTTCTGTTAAAACAATAGATGGATGGATTGAATAACATTTGGATGTTAGTAGAAATTCCATATTATGATATCCTGGAACACCTTGTGGAAAATTATATATAGGTTGGTACTACCGGGTTAATATACAAGAATAAGCTTTCGAAATGCACAGGGAAACCTTAAAAAGAGACCAAAATCCACCAACCAAAGTTGTATTCTTTAGCAGGTGCCATAATTATAAGGTTGACACAGTTTTAGCTAGACCCACGAAATAATATGTTGAACTTCATAGCACTTCATAGCAGTCGCAGTGAAATACTGCATTGATAACAAAACATGCAGATTATTCAAAGTTAGCTGGCGCGTGAAAAGTTAACACTGAGTTCTTTTGTGCTTAGAGTTTTATGTTTATGGGAATTCAGCTGCATTTTTAAGCTGTTGAATAATTTAGCAAAAAAAGCGCTTACCTAATTTTAAACAGGGTAAGTAACAATTTAAAATTTTGTAAGCGCCTTTCTATCTGCTGAACTAAAAACTGTGCAACACAGCTGTCTGCTTTTAAATATTAATTACTTGTTAAGTTTTTTTTATGTGTGGGCAAATAAATTAAGTAACTAGACTATTGATAGGTTGGTGACTACTATAAAAAGGAGGAGAAAATAACCTTCGATTGAGGTCTATCCGATCTCATTATTTTCTTACAATCGCTAGGATCAATATTTCCTCTAAATAGTCCTTATAGTATAGACAGTCCTCTAGATAGATAAATAGTCTATGTACTCAAGCCTAAGAGATATGCTACAAACACTGTCGTAACATCTCGTGCATACGATAACGGAGTCTCGGGCCAAATGATAACTGTCAGTTTGTGTGGCAAATTATCCCATAAGCTTAAATTCCTCTATGCTAGAACGTTCCAATTGCACCAGAATATGTAGGCAAGACCCGTTGTGAGGATATGTTATTGTGGCTACTGTGGCGAGGTGTTTTAGTCAATCAAACGGACATGATGACTATTGGAGATAAGTACCTATAATTGAAACCTATTATATACAGATATACAGATTTGCTTTAAGGCAAGGCGTCGTCGTATCGTCTCTAATTTGTGGTAAAGTTGACAATGTTAGTTAAACAAGATTGTGGATTTACTAATTATCGTTCTAAAAATAATAATTTACGTAAAGCTCGTCTGTTATTTCTAAAGATAATATTAATCCAATACAGTCATCGGTCTTTATTATCAAAAAAAAATGCAATAAAACAATGGAATCCTATTAAAACTTGTAGGTATGAAAACATATAAAAGCACCAAAACCAGTTAAAAGACTTTTTAAAACAGGCTGGTACGGTAAACATAAAGTTTAACGAAAGCAAATTTCACTATCCAACAGAATGCGAGTAACATTCACAAATGCCGGAAATAATTCTCACAAACAATGAAATTGTTACTAATTTATTTCCCAACAAAGCGAGATGTCGCATGAAAAATACCCGAGAGGGCGCAGACGAGACGAAATGCATTCCAGTAAGGACTGCATTTTGAAAGGAAGTTGGGTATTTACACATTTATCAGACTCTAATTTTAAAAAAGTAATCAGAATATTGCTTAGGTAATTACTTTGACAAGCTTAAAATATGGCTCATCGAGAGGGCGTTCTAGACGGTTTAACTTTCTCGATAAAAATTGTGATAAACGATTAAATTTAAGTAAATACGTATTGTATTGCTTATTATTCAATTGAATCTAATTTATTTTTCCATATTGGTTACATGACAATTTATAAATATTTAGCATTAAAATTTATTTGTATTTAATTTGTTAGTATGTACATAAAATTACTGTCTATCTGTACTATTCCTTGCTTGATGGTACAAAAGAAGGTACTTAACGACGCTGCAGTAATGATACGTGGCACATGGCCAATTATCGATACATACGTACTTGTGCCTGTAACTCCAGAAAAATCACAAGCCTAAAGATTTTATGAAAATGGACAGTAATCTATACCCGAAATTCGTGACCGAATTCACAAACCGTGTTTTTAACCAATTTGTTAACTTAACTAAACAAATCAAAAAATAATCGCCCTTCGTAGATTTTCACCTGGATAGTAACCGATACGTGCCCACAGCACTGCTATCTATCTAGATTCTTGATTGACTGTCCCTACACCTCAGTTACAAAGTTAGAGAAATGTCCGTGTGAAAACTACTCAAAATGAGCTTTAGGTACACGTAGAAGTCATCAACAAAATTTTCATGAATTCTACGTGATTGTGGCCGACTATTTCACGTGTCATTCTCTCGGTTTTACATTCGGAGTCACGTTTTTTCCCTGACTTTAAAACTTTTTAACGGAGCGTTTTTTAGTGATAAACTCTATTTTCAACCTCTAAGGAAAAATATGATTCTTAGTTATGCCTTGGTATCGCCCTTTAATTAAGTTGCTATCATTGAAATATAATCTTAGCTGATAAACCGATTTTATATTTTACTGGCTGCAGACTATAATGATGACCTAGCTGAATTTTGACCAGGGCGGCCTGTAGACTAGCCATGTGATCAGGACACTCTATTTCAATTATATTGCACAGGTGCACTCTATAATCACTCCCTCGCGATTTTTTTAGCATATGAACCATCAGGTTTAAAGTAATGATATCTGGATTTTCATATTTTTGTAAAATGTGCTTTGTAACTTTGTGCTCAGGTGGCCTGGATAAAATCCGACTCAAAGGCGATCCTAGCGATCCACACGAACATGGTGGCTCTGAACCCTCGCCTCTCCGTCACCTACAATAACCACAACACGTGGAAGCTCCACGTTAGCAACGTGCAGGCAAATGATTCTGGCACTTACATGTGCCAGGTCAATACGGACCCTATGAAGAGCCAGGTAAGGACAATTTCATCTAGATATGTAGGTACTACCGTAAACGCACTTTAAGCTCCATCGAAATTAAATGAGAACTAGACCGCTTTGTGATGAAAAACTGATAAAAACGAGTATAAGGACCTTTTCATATAAAATGTTCAATTAACCAAACACAAAGGTATATTATAGTTTAATAGATGGAGTCTTCAGTGCATAAATTTCCTAAAAGTGTCTCAACACTGCGGAATGTAACTTTGCCAAAAATATTTTTAAATTGCAGCTTACGACCGTTCTAAAATTAGTGTTCTTTTGTGTAGCTCATGAGGTAGCTTTTGCGTTCCCATTCTAACTAATGAAGTTCGTTTTGAATGCAAAGTGCGGACTATAATGTAGCTTTCTTGGTAAATCCTACGCTCCACTATATTCCCGCATTGTGTGAGTACAGGCGTAATTCTAAGTCATATGAAATGCATTGCTGTGCTAAGCAACTCCCTGATGAAATCAGAATGAAATTAAATAAATGGTCGGAAGTCAAGATCAGAGAAAACTCAAGTGGACGTGTGAAGAAATTGTCGCGACGATTGTAATGAAATTCTTGAGATGCTCTGAAAGAAATATTACGTTCCTTTTGTTGTGACTACTATGCCTACTAGTGTAAAGTTTTATACGACAACAAATATTATATTATGAAGATACATGGCAAATGAGTTTTGGTCTGCTGTAGTAGAAATATATATTAGTTTATATAATACTAGCTGCGTCCCGCAGCTTCGCGCGCTTTGTTCCTATGGAAACGTTTAAAGGTGATTTCTTTCCGACGGAAACTGATTTATGGGATAAAAAAATAGCCTATGTTTGATTCCAGGGTTAGAGTTACCTGTATGCAAAATTTCAGCCTGATTCGTTCAGTAGTTTTATCGTGAAGAGGTAGTAAACATCCATACATCCATACAAACTTTCGCATTTATAATTTGAGTGTGATAGTGTGAAATTGGTTTACATTTGAAAATCTAAATGTAATACATGCACATTTACAAAATAGAAATATCTTCAAAGACAATTCTGACACAGAAATAACGTACTTATCAAATTATTATATCCTAGATGGGCCACCTCTCCGTGGTGATCCCACCAGACATAGTAGACAGCGTGAGTGAAGGAAGCTCGTCTCAAGAAGGAGGCAGCATCCGACTAGCGTGCAGTGCGACTGGAGTGCCAGCTCCGACGGTACTCTGGCGGCGCGAGCACAACCGACCCATCGTGTTCCGGCATGAGGGAGGGAGAGAGAGGAAATGTAAGTGAAGTTTACAGCGTGCCCAATGGTAGAGTAGAAGTCACGCACCACTTGAAGTTATCCTGGTTTGGCAGAGGGACAATGCAGAGTACACTCCTTTGCGAGATGTCAATGCAGAACAACCCAGTTCCTCCACGTATTTCGGGCACAGACCAAGCGAAGACGAGCGAAGATTAACGAACGAACGCGAACGAATTAGTGTGGACGTTATAGCGAAACTGAACGTATTATGAAAGCTTGCTCAGTCATCAATGTATGCTTGAGCAACACTTTTCTATGGCATATACGTCACTCAAGCCTGGCTCTATGACTGAGTAAGCTTTCATAATACGGGCCTAAGTGAACCTAAACGAACTGTCGTTCGCCGTGGTTCGCTGACTTTTATATGCGTTTAGTTTGTACACAACAGCGAAAGCGAATGAACGTGCGATAACGATCGTCGAATCCATTTGCATACGCTCGTTTTTATTCGCTTGGTCTGTACCCACCATTAGACATAAATTTAGTCACGCTGTGTGCCTTGAGATAAAGGAGCAAAGACAGTATCACCTGTGTCAGCAATGACCATTCTGTGGCGGCGCGAGCCGACCCATCGTGTTTTGGTATGAAGAATTTAGAGAGGGAAAGCTAAGTTTAAAGTGCTCCATGGTAGAGCAAAAGCTTCTCATCATATCAAACTGTTTGTTCCAAAAGAAGGCAGAGTGGAAAGGTAAGGATTTTTTATCTGGACGCAAAGAGACACTTCATTCGCGGCTTTAAACGGTTAACAACTATGAGAATACTGTGAACTTACTCGTTATTATACTCGGTGTCGCATGCAACCTGTACTAGCGAAGGTCTGTGGTCTGGGGACACTAATACGCTATTAGACCCCCATGTATTAACCCCCATGTTTGTTCCGCGAGTTTTTGTAGCTTTCGAGATATGATTTTTTTGTGTTATTATCAGACATTTCAAAACTTTGAATTCGGTTTTAGCTATATTTTTTTTGATAAGTGAATCTTTGAGATTTTTTTGTTAATATCATACCTAGGATGTGTGTTCATCTGTAAAAACAATAAGCAGCAAGTTTCTAACTAGCAGTAGCTAAGATTCCAATCTCGAAATATTTTGTTATGTACAAATTTTTATCTTGATTTTAATTGAATAAAAAAAGTACATAACCCATACTGAATAACTTCTTGGTAATTTTAAAAACTTTGTAAGTTCCTTAGCTCTCAAAATAACACAAAAAAGTTGGTAGGTACTTTATTTTATGCGAAAACTGAGTTTAAAGTTATGCACGAAATGACTTTTCTCACAGCTTTCCAATAAATATGGTGCATTATTATAAATTTTTGATAAAGATTTAAGATAGCGCAATTAATTTTAAATCAAAATTATATATTCTCATTGTGTTGTTTAATATAAGAAATAATCTAAAAAATCAATCATTTGCATGTATATTTATTCAGTTTGCTAAAGTTCATCAATGGAACGGTTTGCAATAAGAACACTTCCTACTTTACATAGCCCTTATTTAAATAAAATAAAATTAACCTTTATTTCTGGATCACAATTTATCTTATATCCATAACAACAGCTTTAATATCAATCTATAAATAGACATTGAGATTTGGTATATTTCTAAACAGCGTCCTAAAAAAATGTTATTTATTTTAGTAACCTAAACTGGATTTTATCCCCGAAAATAATAATATTCTAAAGGTTGGCCATAATTTGGTTGGTTGTATTATTTCTCGAGGGTGAAAATCAAATTTCCTGTTAGTTCAATTCCAATTATCATGCTAAGTAACCCTGGACCCTGGATCAAGACGATACAGTCGAAACTATGGAAATGAGCTTTGCAAAATTATGCTCAGACTATATTCTTGGACGGTTAATACCGAGAAATAGATAATTAAAATGGAAGTTCTCTGTTGGATGAAGTTAAATAATATTTGAGGTAACGAAATACAAAATGCCTTAGATTGCGAAGATGTTAATAGACAAGATGTTAATAGACTCACAAAATGTTAATAGATATTTTTTTTATTCATAGCAAACATCCAGAACGCTCTGAACCATCTACAGATTGTACACACATTTGTCCTGCGCCGGGAATCAAACCCGCAACCTCCTGCGTCGCAGGCGGACCTTCGCCCACCGCGCCACAGATTCAGTCAGTCTTAGTTGGTCACTCTTGGCAGAGTGGCACGACCACTCTGTTATCATGGGTCCTGATAAATTTCTGCTCGTGCAATGGGCCGCCATCGTTCCTAGTTGGTCGCATTGTGGGGGCAATCGGTTATGGTGGACTGTGTCAGAGAGGTGATGAGGTTCGACCATCTAGTTGGAAAGCGACCACGAGACCTCTTGCTTTCCATTCTGCCCTAGACCACGAGACAGACCATCGAGTCTTCAATCTGTAGTATAGTATTAATATACCTGTTCAATTAATTAAGCGCGGGCGTTCTCGCTCTGACCACAAGATTGTATTGTGCATGTACAATATCAACTATTTACTACACCAACTATAGGGCCAAAATATAGAATATCTAGGCAGTAAGGTATTATATATACAAACTATATATACTACAAGGTATTATATATACAAATTGTTATATTATTTATATTATCATATTGTTATATACGTTACAACGTAGCAACAGCTTTGCTGTGTTGCCGCAAGAAGCTACGTGTGCACACTACAGGTTAAATCCTACTAAAATAATAAATGTGAAAGTCAAAATTTTGAAAAATTACCCTCCTGAAGGGGTTAACAAGGGTGGTAAAGTTTATATTGTCAATAATTATTCCTTGGTTCGAGTCACTCAAAGCTCTGTATAAATAAAAGTAAAAAAATATTATAAAAAATACATAATTTTTATTATTGCAAATCAACCATAGGGGAAGAATCCATTTTTTTTTTGTTTGTATGAATTCAACGCCGGCGTAGCCGCGGGACGCAGCTAGTCACAGCTCTTAAACAATTTATCAATACTTTCATTAGCTAGCAGAACTGCGATCCCCAACCCGCATGTCCAACGTGGGGATTATGGACATTACCCCCATTAGATAAACGTCAACAAGGCTCTTATCAGGGGAAGCTTGCGTCCAGCAGTGGATCAATACTGGCTGTTGAAGTTTAGGTTAAGGATGCATTGACAAAGAAAATATAGATTGTCTCAAGGCTATCAAATATCCAAATGAAACTCGTCTCTCAAGTTTTACAGAACAGTTTCAACTATCCGACAAAGTGTTTTTAAATTGATACTCGAGTCAAAGAAAACTAAACATAATAGCTTGAGTGTTAGCTTACGGAAGACTCTTGTAAAGGTGACATTTGATAAGCGAATTACTACTATGCTGGCTTAGAATTTCTCCTACCCCATCGCTTCCCGTTTGTGTCGTAAGAGGCGACTAAGGAATATCCACCGGGGGCAGCAGCGCTCCTTCAGAACAATGCTACCACCGAACTGCAATTCCGAACCCATATGCCCAGCGTGGAAATTATATATCTCTGTGGGCACTACCCTCTATTCAATGGACGTATTAAGGAGAGGCCTGCGTCCAGCAGTGGACCAATTCAGGCTGTTGGGGTTGAGGTTGAGGAACCAAACCTTTGTGTATTACGCAGGGTGCAATATTAATCAATAACCATGAGAACATAAAACACACATACTCGTAGATCCACTATGTTCTTGAATTAATGTAATCGGTGTGTGTTACGTGTGTACGTACATATTAATTATAGTTTTAGTAAGAAATACGTAAATTGAATTAAAATAAAATTTATTCCACAAGACTACAGCTAGAACATTTAATTTGTAGTCCTATAGTTTGTCAAACTCACAAGGTATTAAAAAGATTTATATTTAAAGCACCTTTTTTCTACCCACAGAGCTCGGTTTCTACCCCAAAGAGGTTATTTTAGAAACCAGAGTTCTCTTCAATATTCAAAGTAAATGACTATCAATAAAAGCAAATTTTACATCTCATAGAATCCGACGCAATCATTTCAATAAAAGCCAATTCCGCAAGATACCTAAATTACCATCAAAACGAAGAAGAGTTCCAACTCGACAAAGTGTTAGCAATCTACGGGCAGTGCTTTCATTGTTAACCCTTCGAGCGCACTCCGAGTGCGGAAAGCCGCCATTCCACTCAAGTCTTTTTTCCGATTCAATCTACTTTGCATTGTCCCGACATCGGCTCGCATGAGGCATTACACCTAGCACTTGCCGCCCCCTGCACTTGCTCCACTTCACCAATGGATTCTATTTACGCAAAGAAAGCAAGCCTTTAATACCTACATATACTCGTAGCACCGAAGACAATACGACGCTTGAAAACGAGATATAAAAGCTTTGAGTTAGTCTCGAGCTCCTTTTAGTAGGATTCCTTTGAAATGAATTGAATAATTCGCACAGTTTATGCTTATGGACGCGTTTTATGTGAGATACTTTGTTGGGTGTAAATAATGATCGTCCTGGACTCGTTATCGGGATAACAAAGTCGCTAGTTGACTTGTCGCCTTTATAAAAACGATTCTTTTTAACGAAAATAGGGCGTTGTCAATATCTTTATCTACCTACGCGAATAAAGTCGTATTTCGTATCGTGATCAAATATTTTATTGGCATAGTTAGGTTTAAAATCAAACCGCCGCCACCTATTTTATCTTATTATTACGTTTAAAATAGGAAATTTCAAAAATCCGTCGTACAGTTTGTAATACCTACATCCTAGTACTATATAAACTCTATGCCTACATCGATCAAAAATTTTGCGGCCTTTGCGGAGTTGAATTTATTTTATTTTGTAAGTAGTTAGGTAACTGAAAATAATAAAACTGCGTTTTTACGGAAATAATCTGTAAATCAAACCGTTACCTTGTACTTATCTTAGTTAATTTCATTTGGTTCCTTCTAATTACTAATAAAATAAATAAAAACCTTAATTCACGGACAGAAAATAGTTGGGTATGTAGAAAGAGAACTCTCAGAACTGTTTATGTGTAGTCAATACATAACAAATATGGTGCAGCAAGAAAATAAAAAAACCTAAATTATAATAATAATCTAATATTTTTTTTATAAATGTTTGAATCATTATTAATGAATCTTGAGTTTTTAGAATAAAAATAATCGTAAGAACACAAAAAATTTATATATATAAATATAAAAAATGCCTCTCTATTCATGTATTTAGAACAAAGTTAAAAATTATTTGTTCGTTTGCTTATGTTACGCATAAGCAAACGAACAAATAATTTTCAACGCTGATTTCTTGAGGTAAGGGTAATAATTTTACACTAAAGTGTTATTAAATGCATTAAAACTTTGCTAAAAATAGAAAACCCGTCTTTTTTGTGTCTTGGATGTGTGATTTTTGTAATTTTGCGAGGCATGCTTTCTGTCCAAGCGCTCAAATGACACTAATTCAAATTCTTTCCATACATGCCAAAAAGGAAAGCTTTTGATACAGACAGTGCTTCTATATAGTCTGATAGTGCATCTAAGGGGGGGCCGGCAAAATGTTTGATCGATAAATACCTATTATAAGCCATTTCTTAATGCCGCTGTAATAGTTTTATGTTGTGAAGTTTAGGCAGAGATACAAAGTTGCGCTTTGTGGCAACCAAACTCCAATTTCGCATCTCATTTCCTGTGTTAAACGTAATAAGAAAATAAAATAAAGTGGCGGCGCTAGTTGGCTCTTGTATGCGCCTTAAATTTGAAATTCCATCCATTCCGTTTAGACACCACGAGACACAGAAAAAAGATCTCGTACAATGTTTTTTTTTTTAAATGAGATAACAATCATAAATGTTATAAAATAAACGAATATCTTTCAAACGAGAGTACAGTCTCGTCTTTTCGTAACTTAAATCGACTTCTTTAAACAAGTTTCATTTGGGACTCTTTTACAACGGGCCGACGTCGGCGTCGACGACCAAAAAAGGACAACGCTCCGCTGACTGAATTTTATGAAGTTTTTTGTTGGTGTTTTTATACGAAATGTAAAGTTATAATACCGCGGGAACCGCTTTCTGAAAGGGCAGCGCATTCTAAAGGAAACTGTAAATTAAATTGCTTTTGAATTTTTCTTCGCGCTATGTACAAAGAACTTCATAAAAATATTCAAACAAAGCTAAATGAAACCATAGTTCGACTAAAACTTCAAGCTAAACATAACAAGAACGAGTTTTCTTCAAAATCAAAACGTTGCCAAAAGTTTATTTTCTTTCCTCTTTGTTAAAAACATCGTAAAACAAACAACTTAACAAAACCATGTTCAACTTAAAACTCTAGTTGAACAACGTAAAGCTCTCTCCAACATAATATCGTTAGGTACCAAAAACGTAGTGAAACCCTTGAAGCATAACGTTAACAATATCGGCAAAGGTCTGGAATAATCCTTAAATTCGTCGTGTGTAGGCAATACCTTATTGACCGTCGAAAGGGATTACGATTTTTTTAAGTAAATTTCGTGCAAATGTCACTACAGTTACCATAACGTTTTAGTGGTCGTTCTACCCTCGTGTTAACACTTTGTATTTTTAATAAAAAAATATGTATAGTTATTGGTACTAGATTGTTCGCTGTCTGATATCCATTCAGGCATATTACTGCGAACAAAGGTCCAATTTGAACTTCAAAAAAACGCATTATGCTCAAATACTATATCTATTTGAACTATATCTACTATATCTATTTGTATGCCAATAAAATAATATCCCAAGAAAAATGCCTTTGACTTTGTTGCTACCCGATGCCACATCTATTAAGATAAATAAATAACTTGTAGGTAGAAAGGGCAATAAATTACTTTATACAAAAATTACAATAATGAAGAAGATATTCGTGAATCAAAGTTGGAACTGTCTTATTTCTGAAATACACGAAATTCTCAGCAACATTTCGCCAGTTAATTACAAACCTCTCGGAAGTAATTAACTTGATGATTTTCAATCAGGATTTCCCCCTCTCGGCATTAACGCCAATTTTGAAGATCCATCATATTTTTCAAACACTGATAATACCTAGAGATAAAATTAATATTTCATTGCGAATAAGAAGAAACGGAATTTCAATTTCTTCGAATCTCTCTGGAGTACCTATAACTACTTGGGTCCTGACTGGCCAATCACTGGTAAATCAGATCCACAAGCTACGATGCAAAATATTCGAAAACATAGTAACCACGTCAGGCAATAGTCTAGCTATAAAACAGGTACATCTTAGTACGTGAGAGTACATTTAAAGCGCAACTGCGCGAACACTCTGAAAATGGACTGCAGGGACAGGCAGGTTGAATTCTGCTAACCAATCGCTTCACTATGACAATGGTATCAGACATAGTCCTTAGATGAAAAAACTATAGAGAGTGCGTACAGTTCCACTAGCACGTAAAATGCCAAAATGTGTTACTCTGAGGTTTAATTTCACCATTGTTTATGAACGAAACATTGCAATTGAAAGCATTCAATATAAGATAAACTCAGTTTGGCGCTCTAAACGAGTTTTGCATATTTGACTGGCATAAAGTTCATCCGGTTCAAGTGCTAAACGGAGTACAAGGTATGTATGCTGAGTGTGTACTGCCATACGATTAATTTCACCATTTGCTACCAAAACTAAGCAAATTAGTATATTCATTATATTGGTAAAATAATGTCCATTGCCTTATTGTAAAGTTAATACCTTAGATGATATCATTGCTATGGTGAAGCGATAAATTTAGTGGAATTCGGCCACAGGTACTTTGCAGCACTCTTTTTCCAAAAGCCATTGCCACCTCTGAGTCAGCTGTTCTCATAGTCGATCGGCATGTCCAGCTTGGAAGAAGTATACATTTATCACACTATTCGCTGACCAGTTTGTGAATCGCCGGCTATACTTTCTTATTATTCAGGGCTCAAACTCGGATTTACGATTTCGATGCATCCGAACGAACTGCAGCTCTACATTTACGAGTATGTTTGTGTATGCAGTGTGCAAATAAATCAATACCGGTTTTCGGAGTGAGGGCCAGGCCCAACGTTACCTTGCATAGTGCAGTACAATTCGAGTTTTGTTAATTTGACTTGAACCACTTAGGAATCATCCGGTTCATGGGCATGTTTTTCTATTTTTTTCCCCGAAATATCCAGATCCCAGAGTAATTCATCATTGATATGGCTTTTTAAAAGCTTTTTGAACATCAGGGAATAAGAGAGCTTTTCACAAACTACCCTCTGACGAATAAGTGTAGTACAAACTAGTTTTTATATATAAATTAATAGAGTTACACGTTTTGGGGGGTACTTTGGGTATTTCTTTCCGCCAACCCGCGTGCTCAGCGTGGGAATTATGCTTTGCGGCTTTGCCCTTAAATGATAGAAGGCTTTGGCTTCTCGGCCCACTCATCAGCGGGAGACAGCTGCGTCCAGCAGTGGACCAGTATAAACTGTAGATGAATAAAAGGATTCATCTACTAAGTATTCATAGTCCTCATCGGTCTATATTAGTCTATTGCTGGACATATGCCTCTCCTATTGACCGCCATAGCTCCCTGTCTGCAGTCTTTCGCAGATCATCATCCCACCTGGCTGGAGGGTGTCCAACGCTACGTTTGCCGAGTTGCCGTTTTCTAGTCATAATGCAAAATGTAAACAATAAAAAACAAAACCTAAAATATATCTATTTATAAAACATACACGTTCTCTACCTACTCACTGCATGGTTATAAAAAGCCGCATAAACCGGCTCATACAACAATAAAAATAAATTAGATAAAAGCTCGCAATGAAACTTTGCCCATTACTCTGCTAGCGCAACGCAATTTCATGGGTTTGTAAGATTTAATTATAACAAATACTTGTGTCGCGAGGTAGGCTTAGCCTCGGGCTCTCTCACACATCCTGATTTACATAATTATCTGAGGTGGTATTGCACATGCTTGAAGCGTATTTTAGAGGTCGTTTGGCCTTTAACCGCTTTGTATTTCTACGGTTAATTTTGTTGCATTATTTGAACTTTTGGAGTCCATCACACGTGGTGTTGCCGGCTTAATTAAGTTAGTTCTCAGCTTAGAATGGTAGGTGTAAAGATTTTAAATATTCATTAAATCAACGTATGGGTACATACCTGACGACGGAGTTCAGAATCCCAACCGAACTTCCTGTTCTATCGAGATTGAATGGGATCGTTGAATGATACAGTAGAATCAATTAAAGGTCAGGTAGAGAGGGAAAGAAAGAATAGAAAGAAAGAAATCTTTATTCATTACTTAAAAAATACACTATTACATACATAAACTGAAGTGAGTTTCTTAATGAAGTTATCCTACACCGTAAAAAATACAAATAAAACAAACAACAGAAAACAATTATAAGGCTTTATGCCACCAATAATCGATGTAGAATCGATATGACATTCAATATGTAGTAGACTAGGCATATGTAGTATCGATACAAGTCATGTATTAAAAATAAACTACTATTCCCTGGTCGTAGTTACCCATGAAAATAATAAAAGGCGTCTTAAAAAATAAAACCACATTTCTAACTGAGAAAATCAACACTATTTTTCAACTGAGCATCTGCATAAAAGTGAACGCGCGCTATACAGGATGTTTTAAATTGTAAATGGCAACAATTTTAAGATCATAGTGCAGGCTATGGACGCATTTACATGGAAAACAGTATTTTTATGACACATGCATATCTTAACCGCGATGCTGCCTCCAGTTATTGCGCTTTGCGCAACAACGATTTTTCGTAAGATTTTTCAGAAAACTTAAAATAAATATAAAAATACTTGGATTATATACCAGAAAATATTGAGACATATTTTGTTGACAAGGCTATTACAGGTTTGTAAAATATATTTAGGTTGTCAGATTTAGATTGTTTGATCAGGATTATTGATTCTTTTCATTTAGATTCTTGAATGAATGAATGAATGAATGAACACTTTCATTGTACATACAAAATAAAATAAAATATAATAAATAAATCTTGCTTGGTTCACTCCACCTCCTACTATACTATGAGCACATATAAATAGACACAGACTTCAGAAGTAGTGACATACACTCCATATGCTGCTATAGACTGACTGTGAACACGCACCTTCAAGATGCCTGACGGTTAGCAAAGAACGTGAAAAAATAATTTGCTGAGTTCGCCAAAACCAGCGCTGGCAACCGGTTTTCTGCAACTGGTTTCATTGGTCTCTGCAGCCGCGTAGGGCAGGGCGGGCGGCGGCGGCGCGGCGCGGCGTCTCGAAATTGCTGCAATAACGGTAATTGCAATTTGCCGTTGCAACTACCGTCTTCATTGTCTTCCGGCCTAATGTTGATACTATACAACTGCTTTGCATAGTAAATTATGGTGTCACAAAAACGCGATTAAACATTTGTGGAAGTTTATTCGATTTTCGACGAACTACGGAGCTGAGACGTGGACACTCACGAAAGGGTTTATCCACGAGCTCATAGTCGCTCAGCGAGCTATGAAAAGAGCTATGCTCGGAGTCTCTCTGAAAGATAGGGTTCGTAACGAATACGACAAGACAGAGAACCATGTAACCATGGCAAACGTAGTATAGGGCACCCTCCAGCCAGGTGGGATGACGATTTGCGAAAGACTGAAGGTAGATGCTGGATGCGTCAAGCTGACGACAGGGCGCTTTGGCGCTCATAAGTGGAGGCCTTTGTCCAGCAGTGGACTAATATAGACTGATGATGATGATGATGATGATGATGATTCAACCTCTGTTATTCCTTTAGTTGACCTTGCAAAATGTTCAACATTTTGCAACTGAATGGTTATTAATACTAAAGTTATTTAGAACGGGATATGTCATGATTTGAGTTTTGAGCTTTTCAATATTTCGGGACCGTTTCATGCGCCATGATCACGGAATTACTGAAAAATAAAATATGAATATGAAATTGATGGTTAATAGGTATCTAATTTCCCGCAAAACTTAAGATCAGTGTAAAAAAAATAAGGGATTGAATTCAGTTTTAGTGTTTTCAAAACAACCGACGACCTCTGTGGCGTAGCAAGCGAAGGTCCGCCTACGAAGCAGGAATTGGCAGGTTCAATTCCCGCCTCGGGACAAATGTTTGTACGATTTGCAAATATTTGTTCAGGGTGTTCTGGTCGTTTTCTATGTAACATATATATCTATCAGTCATCTAGTACCCATAACACAAGCTCTGCTTAGCTTGGGGCTAGATGGTTCTGTGTGGATTTTTCGGCATTATTTATTTAACCAAATTATATTATCATACAAATCATTGCCATGAACTATTAGTAATTCAATGTAGACGACAGTCATGATAAACATTTGCTCATTATAGCTAGATACTTAGCATATTCATGAGAACAGGTAATCAAACATGCATTCATTAGCGCCTACTGCCTAAATTAGGGAATAAACGGTTGTTTGGTCGGTCCACTCCTGAGACAGCCAGAACTTTCGCACTATCAGCTGTTCGTTCCACACTAACGATTTAAGCTGACTTGGCCGAGGTGGCTCAGCGCACTCGGCCCTCCCCATCGTATCCGGTCAAACTTCTTACCCAACAAATATGGAAGTACAGAACAGTGTGAATAATTTCCGACCATGCAGATATACGTTACTTGAGTAGAATTTATTTGTAGTTATTCATGTTAGAGTTAATGCTGTATCATTATTAATCATAACACAAGATATGGGGTAATAGCTCAAAGTGGTCTGGTAGATATATGGTTTACTGGCTGCGCCCCGCGGCTTCGCGAGCGTTTTTTCTATGAAAACGTTCAATGGTGATTTCTATCCCATGGGAACTGATTTATGGGATGAAGGCCGTAAAAGAGTTGACTATGTTTGATTCCAGGTTTAGAACTACCTGTATCCAAAATTTCAGCCCGATCCGTTTAGTAGTTTTGGCGTGAAGACGTAACAAACATCCATCCATCCATACATCCATACAAACTTTCGCATTTATAATATTATAGTGTGATAATGTGATGTGATGTGATTGGTTCACAAGGACAGCACAAAAGTTACAGTTAGAAATAGACAAGTAGGTAGATATACAAGCAAAAAAACTAAAATGACTGATGATGAATGATCTTAGAACTTAAAGTAACCTACCTACTCATAAAAGGTAGGAGTAACAGGGCTGCCGAGATGAGCCAAAAAGGATCAGTCTCAGCTTTATGCTGTTTTGCACCAGGTGTTCAAAACAGCGCTAGTTTTTAATCTGACCCGGTATTGGTGACACCAGCAGGGGTATTTAAATTCATTCGATTCGTTTCCGAAGCGAAAACGTCAGATTCTAGTTTGAATTCTATTCCGACAGAACTTTAGAGCGCTCTTTGATTTGTCAAAACTTTCCGATGTCGAATCCGACATCCTTTCCGACGAATTAAACCTACTGGTGTAGCTCTTCTCGGGCTCTATGAATTTACTCATAATATAATATTAGGTACATGGTAATATAGGAATCAAAGACCCAAGAGGAACTAGATCGTCAATCCCTTGGATTTATATACATAAAACCATGATATGCGACAAAAAACAAGGTCTTAAAATTATAATAACCTTCGGTATGCAAGTCCGACGTTTTTTTAGCAGATAGTACCTACGTATCTCTCACTCGTATCATACATTGTATCTTTCGGATGCGTTATTTCCTACTATTAAGGCTTTTTTCAGAGGCCAACCAATTTTGCTGAGTGGCCGGTTTTAACTCTACCATCCTGCGTTCACGTAACCTAACCTTTTTCCGTTTTGTGTCCCCTTTTGCCCATTATTCTTTTTCTACTCGATGAAGCAGGACAGCACAACCAGTCTACCTACATAGCTTGTTGCAAGTTCCATTTTCTAAAATGATGCATTTTCAGTCTTATTTACGGGAATCGTTTTTATATCTTCTATGAAAACACACTGTAACAAGAAATGTTACTAAACGAATACGACTAGAAAATCTGAAAATGTCTTTTCAAATGAAAATACGAATAAAATGCTCTGCTATGAAGAATAGCGCTCTGAACACAGCTTGGCTTCGTATGCTAGCAAAGCTAGTGAAGCTTGTTAGAGAAACCTTACAAATAAAATCTCGAAGAAAACTTATAATCACTTAACAGAAACTCGATTCTTACATTTTAAAGTTACAACATACGCTATTAAAAAATGCAGGTAACAGGCGAAAAGTCATAACATTTACAATATTACTCCGTGAACTTACACTTTTCTACAGTGATATATTTCGGTGCAAGCAAGGAACACAAAGATCATAAATAAACAGCTTGTACCTACTTGTTCATCGGATCCACAATACTCTCAAGTAATTTCCGGCTTTGTTTCCCTTCAAAGAGAATAAATAAAAACATTGCAATAATTGTGAGAATAATGTGGAAGTTAGCAGCGGCAAGCTGCTCACAGAAAATATTGCCGTATATAGTGAAGTGTCGCCCGAGGGGGCGTACACAATATATCGATATCGATTATTTCTCAACAGCACTAAATGAACAAAAGGAGGCAATTACACACTCCATACTATACGATCAACATGGAGTGTAACAGGGCCACCTCTCTACTCAGATCTATCATCCACTCAACATATTTCTTAGATAATAATTACAATCCATCTCGCTAGACTTAGCGCTGGACTTTGGTCTTGAAACTTAGCATTAGATCAAGACTAGAGTGTCTAGTCTAGTAGGTTTTAATAGGTGCCATGCCATACTCTTAACGAATTTAAAAAATTATGTTATGACATAATTTAACCATAAATGTTTTCGCTGTAAAACGTTTCTGAGTGCTTGTGGTTTACTAAAACTTGACTGTATGTTTGCAAAACTATCGACATCCGCAGCCATCACTATGAAGTTGACCGTTGTAAGCTCCACCAAGTACAAATAGAGAATGGTTGCTGCGTAATGACACGTATTACCGGCAGCCCGTTAAATTTATATTAAAAAGGAACAAGCACAATGCTACTAGTTAGTTCGTATTGTGTTTGTGCATAGTCGCGTTGATTGTGGCTGTACCATGATTAGGTACAGTCAGATAGAAGCAAATGTACGGGGCTACAAGAACCGATATTCAATTTAACCTGTAGGCCGAGCTCAGGGAATAGAATAGAATAATTTATTTAGGTAAAGAAAACAATTTTACATTTCGGTTAGTAGTGTCTGAAAGCCTATGTTAGGTTTATCTAGACATCTGGCCCATTAAGAGGTAAGTAATATTTTAATTAAGGTATATACTTATAAACTAGACTTTAAAGTGTTCAGAAAGCTTATTTTACATGAGCTATCAATACTGGGTCCTGAAATACAGCCTAGGCTAGTTCGGGATCCTACGGATTCAATACCTGAAACACTGTAATTGTGTCTAATAAACGATTTTTTTATGTTTTTATGTTTTAGGTATAAACTAGACTTTACACCGTTGGTACACCAAACTGAAAGTAGTGTAAAAAAGTAGTGTGGGTAAATCCAAACTGAAGTCCTATTTCCTTTCTACAGCTGTTTAAGCTCATTCATTTCATCATCTTATTCTGGAACCTTAGATGTGATTGTAGCTCAATATTTTATATTAATTATGTGTATTTTGGACCTACTGTATTAGTTTATTATATTATTAGGTTATTTTGTATTGTATGTAATCAAGTATGTATAAATATGAGTTCTGTTTTCACTACTGTACACTATCGACCCTTTTTCTTCTTCTTATATCTTTTATTCTCATACCAAGGTTGCCTGGGAGAAATAGCTCTCAGCGATAAGGCCGCCTTTTGTACTACATTTATTTATTATTTAGATATAAGACTTTAATGTATATTTATTACTATTATTACAATAAAGTGTTCATTCATTCATTCATTCATACACGTTCATCATGAGGATTGTTGTCTTAGGTACACTAGAGAAAAATACGTTATATAACAGTGAAGTTTATCCAATCCTGTTCAAAGGCTAATGTTACATTTAGTTCCACGTGAGGTGTAGCTTTTTTTCAATTCTACTAAAATTTTGTTATTATATAGTGCGTACCTGTAAAGGTTACATTATATTATGGGGGCTTAGGGTTATATCTAAGATCAAATAAAACAGCAACAATATTTTTGGAGTATTATTTGATTTCTTACAATTTAAATAAATCACACTGACGCACTATATAACATTTAACCCAATAATTAATTTTCTGTATAAACTATAAACCGACTTAAATTTTTATAGTTTTTTTATGAATTGATAAGGATCCCATTTTCAGAACTGAACCAAATTAAAATGAGACCACATGGAAAGCACCAGCTTTCATATAAAAAGAATCATGAAAATCGGACCACCCAGTCAATAGTTCTGAGGTAACAAACATATAAAAAAATATACAGTGGAATTGAGAACCTCCTCTTTTTTAAAAGTTGGTTAAAAAGGGGCAAAGGTCTGCTTATCTTAAGGCTTGATGATGTATGGATTGTCCAGCATTATTATTATATGTTTGGTCTACTAATCTCTCAGAATATTTCAATATGTGCATAGGATTGGTTTTCAGTAAATGTTTCGGGACAAAATCTATCGAATATACGTACCGTACTTGCATTCTATGTACCTAATCACTTAAATAACGCTGCATATCATAACGTTTCGTAGTACTGTTTTGTTTAATAATATTCAATTGGAAATTCTATAACCAGGGTTGGAATCTATTTAGTTTGTGTAGGTTAATTATCTCTCGAACAATTGTGTATGCAAATTAATAAATAGAGATTGGTTCAAAGCAAAATACATTTTGTATGATTTAAATGTTATTGGTTAAACAATAAAATTTGTAACTTTTGCCGAGCAATGAAATCAACGTTCGAAAAGCAAAAAATCGCATGGCCATTGCGTCGTTTACAATTAATAAGGTATATCTTAACAGATAGATAATTAGGTATGAAGAGATTTAAATAAGCTGTGTGGCGCTAGCGTAGAATTTGCACCACCCCATCCCTTCCCGTGGGTGTCGTAAGAGGTGACTAAAAGATATCCAACTGAAAGATATCGACCGGGGGGTGGGCAGTAGGATTATGGGCATTACCCCCCATTAGATAAACGCCAATAAGGCGCTTATTTGGAAGAGGCCTGCGTCCAGCAGACCAATACAGGCTGCTGGGGTTCAGGTTGAGGTATTAAAAATAAATCCGTGTTCGTTTCGTAACTTGTATGTTTGAACAAGTTTGAGTGAGAGTGTGACTATTTGTGCGTGAGTAAATGCGACTCATCTTGAGGGCAAAGAAGTCGACATTCTCCCAATCGGGGGAGGAAACGTAACGAAAGAATGGGGTCGGCGAGTATGAAGATGGTGGGCTCGCCGGCCATGTATGGGAGGAAGAAGGGACGCCAGTTGGGCCGCGGTAGGTTAAATGTTCCCGTGTTTCGGCGAAAATCGCGAGAGATGCACCGGAGGTCTCCCCAAAACCAGTTTAATCGTAAACGAGTTTCCTTGCCAAAAGGCCAGTTACGATACGAACGCATGCTTATTCTACAATCCCGCGACGACAGTTACATGAGGAAGTAACATGTTCACTATATACAGTATAATCACGTGCAATTTCATTATTACGTTTAGTTTTTATCAACTACCATCGATTTTCAACTTGTTCTAGGACAAGACTACCTAATCAAGACTTTAACCAATACTTGGTGACTCAGGCACCCATGAAACGAGGTCAGACAGGGCAATTTAGGGACTTTTGTTTAGGACCCCCGTGTGAGTTAACAACATACAAGTTGAACAATAACGACTAATTAGTGCAATTACTCCCATTTCTTTTGACAGCCCTGAATCTTGTTAACGGGTGATTCGTAGTTCTAAGCTTGAAAATTTTATAAATAACTTGATGATGCCTGTATCTACACACGCGCTTATTGCCAGTTCATAATACGTAGATCTGCTTCTATGCAAAGTTTTAGCCCAACTGGTCAGTAGTTTTGGCTTGAGGTAACAAACATCCATCCATCTAAACCTATGCATATAAAAAATAAACAAATTAGAACCAGTATTTACAGTTGAAACAATTGTGCTTACTGCAGAGTGTTGTTAACAAAACAGTTTTATCCATATTTTTGAACTTTACTTCCAAAAACAATGAGTTAACTATAAAAGTAGTCTTTTTATAAAACTACATTCAATACTTCAATAATATTATTTATTGTGATAGGATTGTTCCAATCTGTGATTGAGCCATTAACTTGATTGCCTCAGTACTTTAGAATTTCAGTACTGAAAGTTGGCTGAAGTGTTTTAATTAACGTTTCAACTCTACAGCGCTGCAAAGTCGCGTGAAGTTTACGAATTAACAGCTATATCCGCTTTAGACCCTTCGGTTGCGTATTTCAATTATTTATTCATTTTTGCATGCTATTAGCAGCAGCTGAGTATTTAAAAGTTGCTAACTAGCTCTAAGTAAACTCTATAAAATGTTGATGCAGTTGTTACCTAAGTAAACACTTTTTCCTGCAGGGAAATAAAAATGCGCGAGATCTCTGCAATTTTTAGAAAAAGCAAGCTATTAATGGAACTCAGATCAGGTATCTCCGATTCATCAACCTTACTTCACCTCAACAGCCTATATGGTCCTATGCTGCACGCAGGTCTCCCCATTATAAGCGCCGTCGTCTTTCATTTCATGTGGTATCTCAATACCCATAATCCCCACGCTGGGTACGCGGGGTTGGGGATTGCAGTGCAGTGGAAGAATTGTTCTGCCAGGGCAGCCCGCCCTCTATAGATATCCTTTAGTCGTCTCTTACGACACCCGCGGGAAGAGGTGCAAATTCTAAAAAGACACCACACAGCTGAATCTCTCCGAATCAATTCGTACAAAATCAATCAGGTAGATTCCAGATACCTACTCACAACGAAGCAAAGGTCTTATTGGGATAACTCCTGTCAAAAATATCCGTATCAAACAATTTCCGAATCCAGCGAACGTTAACCTGTTATTAATAAACCAGCATGAACATAATAGCTTAAAAATCCTGGAATATTCTGGAAATACGTGTAGGTAGAGCCGGCAATGGGCATAGAGCTCTGACAAATGTAAAGCTGCAGAGACGGCTTATTCTTGTCCACTCCCACTTGCTCGTATGCTCAAATTTGTGTTTTATATTGAGGAACTGAATGAATTTGTTATCAGTTTTTAATTAATTTGATTCTCTAAATAAATAAAAATATAGCTCTGCGCACATTAATCCAACGGAGGAGCTTAAACTTGCATTACATAAGCTTCCTACAAGCTTCAAATGAGAGGCCCGCGAGCTGTCTCTTCTTCAAGTTAGGTTTTGGATACCCGATATTCATTGGAATGCCTTAGATATTAGTGTGGGTATCTTTAGGACTACATTTCTAGGTAGATTTGACCACCCTACCACTAGTAGTCTAGTGGTAGGGTTTTCAAATCTACCTTCTACCTATTTAGTTATCTAGTGCTATTACCTGCCTCATATTGAACCAGGTGAGTGACTATTTGAATCCAACATAGGCTTTAAGGCTTCTAACCAAATACGAAAATTAATTCCTAGCTATTTTTTATTTCACAGACGACTGCGACGAGCTTTGTGGGTCTGGCTTAGAATTTGCACCACCCCATCTCTTCCCGTGGGTGTCGTAAGAGACAAATAAGAGATAGCGGGCAGCAGCGCCCCTTGCAGAACAATTCTACCACTAAACTGCGATCCCCAATCCGCATACCCAGCATGGGGATTATAGGCATTACCCACCATTATATATATATTAAAAATATAATGATAAATGCCAACAAGGCGCTTATCAGTGGGAGGCTTGCGTCCAGCAGTGGACCAATACAGGCTGTTGAGTTTGAGGCCGAGGAACAGACGACTTGCACGTGCAAATGTTTTGCAACTTACTGTCAGGTTAAAAAAATATGTTTTACTGATAACGCCGTAATTGTAGGAATCGTGTAACATTCCGAATGTTTCGTACACATTTATTTGATAAAAGCGCACATAGGACGTGACGAGAATGTAATAATGCGAGCTTAATGTAGCGGTGCCAATCACGGCGCGTTTAATATGTGAGGCGGATTGACTGGCGTCCGCATTACACAGTTATTCCTCGCAGATATTTAACTTAATTATGGTGAGTGTAAGCGGGGTGGTGATGGAAATGTGCCCTTACTTTGAGGTGTGGATTAGCTTTCAAACTTTGGTCAAAAGCCAATGCTTTTGATGGCCCTATGGCTATTTTGATTTGACAAACATATATTTTGGGAGACTGATGTCACGAGTATTTTTTTGAAGGTCATAGAAAAACGGGTTACAGATTTTGTACAGATTAATTTTGTGGTATGATATGAGCACAATAACGGCTGTCAGATATCGCGAAATCGAATCAAACTGTTACCTCAACCATAGAAAAAATTTAAAGTACTTTTGCGTCAACTTCACTCACGAACATGGACAAAAGTTGTATCTTATCTTATACCTTTAAACGAGCGATTCTTGTTTAATATAGATATATATAAACATATATATAATGCGGATCTCGGAAACGGCTCCGACGATTTTCATGAAATTTAGTAGGTATACAGAGGGTTTCGGGGGCGATAAACCGATCTAGCTAGGATTCATTTTCAGAAAATATCGTTATATTAGTTTAATTATATTTTCAATAATGAACTTTATCGTCATCAACTTATGAATTAAACTGAAAAATATGACTTTTCCTGCATCTATTGGCGAATAGTACTACTATAATTTCTAATAAGCTATAAGCAGCAGCTGGGTATTTAAACTACCAAAAAAAAACGATCGAAGCTCGGTCACCCAGGAACTGTTACTTATCCTACATGTTAACTACGTATTTATGATGGACAGGGACTTCTGGCATCAGCACTTTACTACTTTTACAATACCAATACCAATCTCGTGGACGTTCCATATCCTCAATACTGTCCGCCATATTGCATTTCCTATAACGAAAATTCCCTGAAATTCTCCCTACCTCGATGAAATATGTCGACAATGTAACAGAGACGTTTTATAGTTATCTACCTACCTAAATTCGAAAGATAATAATCATCACCTATGCATCCTATGCACGATATTGCCAATCAATGTATTTTTATTATGTAAGGATATATGAAGATCGTGGCGTAAGAATCGACCCCCCGAAAGAGCTGAGACCTACTTGTCTTCTGTGTATTTTAACACCTCCACTGCGATCACAAATGCATTTTTCAAATAGCCGTGGTGATTACGGCAAACCCCTCTTGTCCCCCTCCCCTTGGAGAGCCATATTCGTGGACGTACCTAATCTCATGAGATGAATAAGTTTTAAACAAAGTGAATCAACTCCCACTTGCAATCAAATAGCTGCTAAAAGCATTAAACACCAGCACCAAAAAAGTTTTTACAAAGGAGCTTTTGCTCCACAAAAGCATGAGCCTAATGGATTTGGCCTGTAAACTGCATTTAGGAAATAGCCGCATACTTTATGCAAAATAATCGTGATGACTACTTTGAGGAACATGCTTCCTGCACTCTCGTAAAAAGTCACACGTTTAACAGCTCTCGTTTGGAAAAGTTACGCTCTTGCATTTAAGCCTGCCGGGTGTTTTTACTTTTCGTCCATTTTCAAAGGAAAAGTTCATCATGGTAGAGTACACTTGTGTTATTTCTCTTTTGTGAAATTTTGAGCATTTTAATTGATTTTTTTATTGAAAATTGAATCATCCTGAAATTCTGTGAACAACCAAATGAAACTCAGGCAACATTCAGAATAATATCAGAGATATGAATATTTTCTGTTATTTCTCTGTTCTGAAAATTTTGATCTACTTTATTGATTTGTTTTAAATTGAAAATTGAATCATCCTGAAATTTTGTGAACAACCAAATGAAACTCAGGCAACATTCAGAATAATGTAAAAGATATTTTCCGTTATATACATTACAGTACCTGCGAAACAACAATAACCCTACAATCATGCAAAAATCACAGTGCGCAAACACAGCAGTATCAGTAACAACACTCTGTTATTATGGAAATTAATAAAACTGCGGCAGCCAATCGCTGGGCGAACCCGATGCGCCTCGCGAGCTTTCATTAACATAATATATACGGGCCATCACCAGAGTTCTTAAATTTGTGGAATTTGTTTCAGCGTGGCAACATTGTGCAAAACGGTCACGTATTTTTTAGCGCCAGGGGATTTGAGCGGTCTAGTTTAATAATGTCATAACCGGCGCGATAGCATCACATATACATCGACCGACTTGGATTTCAAACAATAATTTATTTTATGCTTAAGGTCTGCGGTTACTGGATGTTTTATGCAGTACCGTCGAATGAATACGAAAACGTTATTAACATATTTATTATTGATAGCGCCTGGTGTAAGCGATGTCTTAAACATAGAGCTACTGTGAGGTTCTATGTTTATATTAAGATAGGGTCTTAGCCCTAAGCTCTAGTAGTACCTACTTGTTTGTTTATAAGAAATCTGGTCGGTTAGAGTTGAAGGTAAACCAGAAGAAGGGGTTTTACATGCGTTTGTTTGATTTAACGCGTTGCACGCGGCGTCGCACAGTGTCGGCATGCACCGCCACTCTTCACGCCCCACCTATCCGTAAACATCAACGTACGTTGCGATATGTTTGTATTTGCGCGTGCGATGACGGGGCTGCTGCACGCCCCGCGTCCCCGTAAACAGTGCAAAACGCCCAACGTGCCGCCCTACAAATGCGCTAAAATGTCCTAAGTCTTATTTGCAAAATGTCCAATGTAGCAAAACGTCCAACTATTAGATGGTCTGATAGCAGAACGCGCAAATAAGGCAAATAGTCATTATTACATGTGTACTCTCTATCTTGATGCGGTTTTTTTTCTTTATCATTTGTAGAGTACAGTCTAATAGAAAGTAAATTCATTTGGTACAAATAGTAATAATAATGTGGGACAAATCACACAGCATTATCTAGCCCCAAGATAAGCAGAGCTTGTGTTATGGGTACTAAATAACTGATATACATAATACAATACACTACAAAGATAGTTTTTTTATTATTTTCTTATACATAGAAAACATAACGCCCTGAACAAATATCTGCAGATCGTATGGACATTTTTTCCGAGGCAGTAATGGAACCCGCAACCTCCTGCGTCGAAGGCGAACCTTCGCCGATCGCGCATATGATCGCACATATGATAACAAACTGGCTTAAAATCAAAATGATAATATTTAACCATATAATATGGAATAAGTTCAGTCAGTCTTTGGTAAATAGACGTTAAGCGTTTTCTTCTGTTTCCCTGAGCAGCAATGGTCATAATAATAGTAATGGGCTCTATTCAGAGACGTGTCTCGTTTTCGCTATAATTTTGACCTCTTTAATGACGGTCACGGCATTATCACAGTTCTGTTAGAGACATTGATATAGTTATTTGGTTGTTGTTATGTGCTCATTAGCGTCAGTTAAAATTAAACATTCGATGTTTTTACATTAACAAACAGAATATAATTTTTAGTGTTATTATACTGTTTTTTAAGTTTTATGGTATAATTAGGGGAATACAATAATTTTATGACCACATCACGGGATCAATTTGTAAACTTACAAAAGCAAAAAATCATCAAATTCGGATGAAAATAGGAATCATTGAAGATATCGCGTAACATATGTATGTACATATGTACTTAAAAAACATACACCCAAATTGAGAACCGCTTCCTTACAGAAATATAACCTGTGTTTCCGTGTCCTTTTCGAAGTGTAAGTATATTTAATTTTACTTATGGAAATAGTTTCTGGATTTATTTGATTCCCTTTTGTTTTTCGTCGGTCCAAATCAGTCGGTCCAGTTTATCGTATTACAAGTATGAGTACTCGTCGTACCTAGAGAGAAGTAGGTACCTGCCGGATGTCCATTAAGAGATTTTCATTGTTCAGCAATTTCGATTTATTTTTATTTCGTAGCGGATAGCGTACTTAATTACTTTTTTGTTTGATGTTCACTCGGTGGAAATAAAGAGCCCTGTTTTTAGAGAAGAGCACGAGATAGTTAAATTGAAAAAGTGCTTGCGTTTTGTCAAACTCTGAACGGTTCGTCGGTAGCTTCTAGCTCGTAAATTATAAAACCTGAATGAAAACCTGAAATGCTAGTGGTTTCTCAAAATCTTCAAAAAAAACAAGGTTTTTTGTTCAAAATCTCTTTGTCTCATGATTCAATTTTATCAGAACAGGCTTTAATAAATACAAATAAGTATCGCATTACGTGTCTATAAAGCAAGAAAGTTGCAGATTTCAGTAAATGTAATATTTTTATTTTGGTCACGTGCCGAATTTTATGGTCGACAGGGGCCTTTTCGGATTAAACCGTCACTCGCAGACGAATCCAGTTAAGATGAAGGTTATTTTCCATCAGAACGATCTTTCAAACAATAAACTTTAGCATCAAGTTAAACAATAATCTTTGTTCGACGTAATATACTCGTATGATGGGAAATAATATAATACGTTGGTACAGTTCGATAACCTTTATACAAGCAGATTCCTTTGAAATAGAGCAAAGGTGTAACAAGTAAATAAAAAGTGCATAAATGCTCTTAAAAGTGCCAGCTAGTGTTAATTTTCTGATTGGCTGTTCTATATCAAGTTCATGAATTATTACTGTGTCCTTTCTGTAAATAGCATAAATTAACTCTGCAGCATTTGTACTAACTAGTGAATAATTGGAAATTCATCTAGTAATTAACTTCTGTTCAATCCGTAAATGTCTAGTTTCACGGTTCGACTACGACTAATATGGACAGACCAATTGATGCTAAGCGTAATGTCCGTCAGTTACCCCACTCTCCCCTACGCTCCTGATTACCATGTTGACTGATGGGACAAAGCAACTACTAACTAAAGGATACAAAAGTCTTATCATTAAAACTACTTACAATGTCAGTTTGTAACACAAATAATTTAAATAACACTGGACTGATATATCGAATTTACTTAATTCATGAATGTTATTGTAGAAAACCCAAAATACTACGTAGCATTTTCATCTACATTAACAAACGTGATGCAAGTACCATTAAAAATTAAAAACCTGATTAACTCTAGGTAAAAAAATGACTTAACATGTATAAACAGTCATATAGCTGCGCCAAACTTGCGTCAAAGATAACGTTTTTGACACATGTATAAAAATAATGTAAAGGTACTATCATGATAACCCTTTGGTGTTCTGAAAATACACCTTAGTATTAATGCAACTAACGACAAAAGCAAATGGACGTTGATTGACGTCTCACTTATTGTTTGGAACTAATGTTTTAGCCTAAAGCCAACAATTAAAACCGAATAAAAGCAAAACATTGTGCTTCAGCCATAAATCAATCATTCGACTTTAATCACTGAACACATACGGTCAATCGTAATCACAAGCAATATATTTTGTGGTTTTAATTTAAAACAGCCATATCCGTGCTTTAAACACTCAGCTGCAAGAATAATACATTTTAAAGCCACATTATCCATCAACATGATTTTAAAACGTCGAACGGCGCTAAAAGGAACTTAAACACAATACCTCCGCAATTCATAATTTCCCCTTCCCACCCCTTCTTCCATATTTTACAGCTCTTTTAACCATTCATTTTTAAAATACGATGTTCGACAAATTCACTTAATGCCGCGTTAAATGAACCGTGCTCGCATAATAAAAGATTTTATACTCAAAAGCGATTCCAGGGTGGATGATAATTCCGCGAATGCTGCGTTCCAGCGAGTTTCATATCCTTTGAATGTATTTGTCTGGTAACTTTTGAGTTTTTATGCGTTTTAAAATACCAAATTCAAACACGGCATACATTACCCGCTTAGTTAAATATAAAATGATTCAACAAGTTCAGTTTATGCACATTCCATGAATACTTTACGAGTGGAATTAAGTTTATTGACTCACTTTACAAATGGTTTCTAGGGCAAAAAGCTCGTTGAGCTTACAAAGTGGTAAACGTTAAAAGCTCATATTTTATAAGTGTGTGTTTGTGGAAAAACTATGCATAGAATTTTACCCACAGTCTAAAAATTACGTGAGAAATATACAACTTACACATTTAAAAAGGTTTAGGAAAGTAAACCGGTTTTTATAGTATTCTTTGGGCCAGACACGACAAACTAAAGGGCCTAATATATTATTTATTTAAAGTGAAATCGTCTGCGATCTGTGGCCATCAAAAACGATCCCCGGAGCCTTTTTAACGTATTAAATATTCCCATCTGGCTTACTTTTGTAGAAACCTTTTTCAACCTTTATATGTATAGATTAGCTCATTTATTATGTAAAGCCAGTTCGTATCAGTCTATTAGAACAATTGCCCACAAATAAATCAAGCTGATATTAATCGTAAATAGGCTGGAAACGGTGAATTTATTTGGATTCGCTAGCCTTCACGTTCCAGTTAATTAGCTGAATCTTTATGTCGAGCCCTCTTGAGACTCTGCCCGTGAACTAAAGGCACTTTTCTGTATCTTGTCGGGAATTATTGGCACTTTTAAGGCACGTACACACTTGTAACTTGCAACGGACCGAAACACGTAGATATGGAATAACAGTTTGTAGTATACTCACGCAAGTCGGAGTTAAACCAACGTGTTCATTAGTTTTCCTGCAGTGAACACTAGACAATCTAAATATCTCATTTGCTAAGGTTTAGGAGAAGCTAGGTCTTATTTTTTACAGTTTACAGTACTTTTGTCGATGAAAGAATAATAGTGCAAACGCTGGGCGACCCAGAATGAAAAAAATGTGCAGACACGAAACTTTAGAGACCCAGCAGTGAGAGCAACATTAAGCTGAGGACGTTTTTGGGAGAACTCCAAAGGCGTGAACCGGGAGTTTGGTGGTGCTCTTTTTTAAGAAGGGAGATAAAACCCTCCTTAAAAACTAAAGACCCATCTCACTCCTGAGCCACGTCTATAAGCTGTTCTCACGAGCGATCACGAACCGTCTCGCCAGGAGACTCGACGAGTTCCAGCCACCGGAACAGGCCGGGTTTCGCGGAGGATATGGCACCATAGACCACTATGTCCAGGACTAGTATAGACTGATGATGATGATGAGGACGTTTTGGTTCACATGTTGGATAAGGTATATTATATTAGGATTTTGTATTATTGTATTAGGTTCTTCTATTTTGTGAGCCAATAAATTATTTTTACTTTTTGTTTCTTGAAATGCGGGAACGCGGGTTATGGACGGTGATGAAGCCATTGATATGCCTTATCGGCTCAAACTGATATATTTCAGAAATCTAGAATGTTGCTTCCATTGCAGTGGTGGACAGTCACAAGGGGGAGAGTCTGGAGCTCTTTCACGTGCAGCGAACCGACATGGGAGCCTATTACTGCATCGCCAGTAACGGTGTGCCGCCAACCGTGAGCCGCCGGTACCATGTTGAAGTACATTGTGAGTACTTACTACTCTACTGTTTTATTGTTATAGTGCGTAAGCCCTCGGTGCTAAAGTCCACACAAAGTTCCTGAGATTTTAGACTCCCACACGTCTTCGTGGACTAGTGGTTATGACATCCCCGTGCTGAGGAGAGGACGCGGGTTCGAGTTCCGTAGAGGCCATAGTTTCTTGGGGCATTGTTTGAATTCTTAGACTACTCTAGTGTTGAGTTGAATGGGATATTCGCGTGTTTATCACACAAGCACTTTTGTGGTAAAGTAAAAAAACGGTATCTGAAGTGTATTTACGGATAATAGAGTACTACTGCAGCTGTACTAACACAATACCAGTTGGAAGCGTCTCCAAGAAGCTGGCTGCATTGCCTTGCTGTTGTATCTCAATGCTGATGCGTTGCGCCAGAGGCTCACCAGCTCTCGGGTCACGCGTCGATTCGAATAGACGCTGAGATAATTTTAAAACACCTGAAGAAAGTAAACCTTTCTTGTTGCATGTTTCTAAATTTATTTACGAACTTTATTTCGATTACGCAAAATAAAGCTTTAGATTGAAAAACCACTTGAATAACCAATATATTCTTAAAAAATAAATACGTTTCTGTTAAGTAAGAAACTCGGGAATAGTTTTATTTCTTCGAAGCTTTCAAACTAGTTAGGAGAGACTACGTTTATTCTTTTTTGCATTAAAAGCGGTTCAAGCAGTGGAACTTTTGAACTTTACGCTATGGCGTATGCGATACATTGCATTTTATTTTCTCATGTTGCAAAATCATGAATTACAACCGATATGAATGAATATTGAATATTTTATTCAATATTCATTCATATCGGTTGTAATGTTTTAAGTAATTAAATTTTATAGATTAGATACTTCAATGCACGTAAAATGTAGCTAGAAACCTCTGTACCATGAGCTTCTACTAGGTAATGTGGTATCACTGAATAGTCAATATCTACTTTATGATCCAGAAAATGAATGCAAAGTGCTTATAAGACTTAGATGTAATTAACGCAGCACAGCTTTAAGGAAACAAACTGCCATAAATTGTCCGTCTACTCCAAGATAAGCTCCTCAGCTTTGTAAGGACAAACGCTACATGAGCAATTGAGAAACTTCGTGACATAAAAACTCGCTTTGTTTTCATACAGTTATCCCGCAAGTAAAAGTGACGAATCAACTGGTGGGCGCGCCCCTGGGCAGCGATGTGGAGCTTCAGTGCTACATCGAAGCCTCTCCGAAAGCTATGAACTCCTGGTACCGGGAAGACGGTAATTTCTGTAAATAAATGTTTACTTATACCAATACCACTGATATTGAATGAATGCACTAAAACATTGCGGCCGATCTTAAAAACAGCTTATTAGTGGAGAGCTGTAGCAAAGAGAATACATTAACTGTAGATCTGTATTTTTCAACTTTTGGGTGAAACTATCTCTATGGTTTCTCTTATTTTCAAAACCCTTAGAACCATAGTCATAAGTAGCCATTTTAACTTGATTGCAACGACTGTGTTATTTCTGTCTGCGTCTACAAAAGGCTAGATTCGACTAGGATCAAAAACGTCAAAATAAACAAAAGCCAAAACGGCGGCGCTAACAACTTTTACCTTTTTCAGCCCCTGTAAGCGACAAGCTGGCCGAAAACACTAAGCTGCGCATACATGAGACCGTGGTGAACGATTATTCTCTATGGATGAATTTGAGCATAAAATCGCTAGCGCCTAAAGACTTCGGCGTGTATGTGTGCGCCTCTGTGAATGCGCTTGGAAAGACGGAAAACCAAGTCAGCTTGCATAGTAAGTGAAATACTCAAACAGTGACAGACCTTGCAACTAATAAGTAGTTCAAATTTGACCAACGATTTCGATAACATGAAATGATTTGGGGACAAGATTCCCTCCTAATCCAAAATAAAATCTAAATAGACAAACTGTCTCAAAGGAAATGAGAAGTTCCGTGTTTCTAAATAATTTAGAACCTCATATTCTTCAATAGTTTATACAGCATCTGCAAAACAAGGCTAATATATTAAACTAAACAATACAACCAAAGGTAGGTTAATGTTTCACAGTATTATTACTTTATTTTATTCAGGAGCATAAACACAGCTATACATTATATTTGTATCATATACTATCAAAGTCCTTACTACTAATGCATTCAATTTCGAACAGGGCTGACTTCGGGACGATATTTCAGTACAGATGTGCCGTGCCGTGGTTTTTCTATGAATTAGATTTTACAAGGCTTTCTTAAAGTGCATTCTAATATTCGTAAAACTCGCCCTATGTCAAGACTAATTATTCTAATAGATAGAGTATAGACTAAAATAGAGTAGAAACTAAGGTCAATGGTTATTTTGTTTACTAGTTGGACTTTTTATGGCAGTATTTTGTTAACATCGCCATCTTTGCATTTTTTTCAAAATTTGATAAGGCAAACTTATTTTAAATTTTTATATATATATTATGATACATTTTTAGTTTCAAAATTGCTATTTAGATACCTAAATTTACAAAATGAGGCGGCACGTTTATTCATTAAATTTTGTAAAGTATTGAAAGTACATTACATAGATTAATCTGAATTTTTGTTAAATTTTTTGAGAAAATTAAAAAAAAAACCGAATGCTTTCTACACTTTTTTTACGTTCAATTCAAGCCAGTCTAAAGACCGCTGACTATAGTAAATTATCCTAATTAGTTAATAAAAAAAACATTGAGAAGTTTTACGCCGCCTTTCCAACGAATTCTGATGCGAATTGGATTGCTATTCGTTGGTTTTGTCGATTACTAATCCGCACCGACGGAGGCAAAAGAGGTTTAGGAGAGGAATGTTCAACAGTGGACGTATATGTGAAGAAGATGAAGAAGAGGTTGTTGGTTTAGACTTTAGACACATTCTGATTCCTTATTCGCTATATACTAGGAATTTTTTTCAACTCAATTGGCAATGCACAATAACAACAAATTTTATTTTGTCACTAGGACTAGAGCTGAGCATGAACGGCTTCGGAGCCGAGGAGCCGATGGTCTCCGGCGCCGCGTGGCGTGACGGGACTCGAACCCGCGCCGCTGCATCGCATGCACACCAGTACATCATCACTCACCTGCCGACGCAACTCTACTCTATACTACTCATATTACTACTCTATACTGTTTAAATGTCATTGTTAGTGGTTCATGCTAAAAGTTTCGAGTTGTTCTTAAACTGTTCTTATTTTCCTGTAGTACGGACATAAATATAAGTTTCGTGTTAGGATTTTAACAAACTTTGTAGCAATGATATTCCGTAAGTATTATTTGTTGAATCGGATTAACATTTTTATGAATAACCAACAGTTAATATGAAAATTACTTCAGGAAATTAAAATATATTTCCAGGATCTGTGTAATTAAAAATCTTAGATATTCATAATATAAAGATTGTGTAACATCATAATATTAATCTTAAATGTTTATAAACTCATTGTAAATATCGTATAGGTAGTTAATGTTACTTTTTGTGGCTGTGGAATTAATTTAAATGTTCCAGGCTTACGACGTACAATTAAATTTATTAAAATGGACAGTAATTTCCAGTACCCTAAATGTAAATTCGGGTTCTGACCGGTGCTAGAGGGCGTAATCGCAGCGAGCATGATACGCTGTGTAAAAAAAATTGAGGTGAATTAGAGTCAAATGCACCTTATTTCTTGTTTGATAGTAATAACTATTTATCAAGCTGTTTATATAGTAAAAAATTGACTTGTCTATGTGCTTATTTTGTAAGTCTAAAGAAATAAACGATTTGACTCTGACTCTGACGCTGTGTGCTAAAGTCCGTCTCTTTGCTTGTTGCGAGCACCTTATTTCCCCGTACTAACTGCACTAGCGCGCGCTGTGTTACATTACGACCCATTACGCCGATCAGTACCCAACCTATTGCCTTTGTGACGTCTTAAGGCGATACCCCGAGCCACACTAGCGCCGCCGCCTATTTTATCTTATTATTACGAAAACAGAGTTTGGTGGCCACCAAGTGCAACTTCGCATCTCCTCCTTCACTACAAAAAAATCTATTACAGAGGTATTTAAAGAAAGCTTATGGTAGGTATGATAAACTGGCCAATATTTTTTTTGTAAATTCGATTCTTCAACGTAATAAGATAAAATAGTCGGCGGCGCTAGTTTGAGTCGGGTCCTTAAGATATTCCATGATGGATATTTCATGGATATATCCATAAGTGGATAGATCCTGTTGTCTACAAGCCTAAACAAGACAAGTTCTTCAATTCTAAGTTATCCCAGAGTGGTCATAATGACAGTACTATAATATACCGTTTATTGGAAGTAGTAATTCAACTTAAAATAATTAGAAGTTAAATAATATAACAATCTTATCTATAGTTATTGAATGTTTATAGCCCAAAAATGTATTGATAATATAAAATGATGTCTATTTAAAAAGCAATTCTGCTGACAAATAAATAAGTATTTAAATTAGAAATGTTTCATGTGGAATTAGTAACGGTACTGGTTTAATGGTTTACTTGCTTCTAAATTTTATTGATAATGTTTATCTCAATCAATAAATTTTCATTGTATTTCAAAACAGTTCAAATAACTACAATAGTAAACTGCAGCTGTAAAGTTATCTTCTAATTTTATCATTTTGTTTATCGCAACCCACAGAAAATATGAAGAATTATATGAAGAATATAATCAATATTCCAAAAATTGAAATTTTAAAGAAAAAATTTCAAGGTTATCCTTTTCTTTTTAAATTTCAAAGTTATCCTATCAAATAATTCAAGGAATTCAAAAGTAAAGATAACTAGTTTAATCGGTTATTAGTGTCGTGATCTAGGCTTAAGCCTACGATATAAGTAGACTGAACAAAAAGTCCAAAAGATACCGACTCGCTATGAAATACTTGATGACGATCTGCGAAAGACTGCAGGCAGATGCTGGATGCGTCAAGCTGAAGACAGGGCGCTACGGCGCTCATTAGGGGCGGCCTATGTCCAGCAGTGGACTAGTATAGGCTGTTGATGATGATGAAATACTTGCTATCCAATTCTAGCTATCAAATAAAATATACAAAACACGCATGACTACTTCACAGCTGTGGTTAACTAGATACATTCTCATTTCTCTGTAAATGTTATGCTAAGTTTGACTTGACAATAAATGTGTAATTTTAATTGAATAAAATAAAATAAATGTCCTGAAATCCTGCATTGGTTTTATTTCGTATCTCTATGTATCACGGGAACAATAACATGGAAAAATTGCATTGGATGATTAAATATTATCCTAGAAACAATATAAGAAATTGCTTAGTGGAAGTTTTATTTCTTTTTTGTTGCATTTAATTTATTATTATAATTTAATTTACAAAAAATAAAGTATCTAAGTAAAATAGTGTCAAGCTTTGTAACCTAGGAAAGATCAAAGTGGAGGTCGATTCGAAATACTAACCCGGGCCCATGGTGTTACCATGTGGGTTTACTAGTAAGACAAAGAGAAGTGAGTTTTCATTCGCAAACTAACCTGAGATTGATGAGTTAACAAAACGACTACTGCTTAGGTAGTTATGGATGATTGGCTACCTTACAGATATTTGCCGTTTTAATAAACTAGCAACTTAAACCCAAATAAATATTATAAACTTGTTATGCATCCAGCCGGTAGAGATATTTTGGCATTAAATGCTTAAGTGCAAGCTTGCTGCTCTTGCTCTACTGTGAATGCTTAGGACTTACGTTATTTTAATTAAATTGTCATTCGTATTTAGATTAAACAAGCTAATAGACGTCTCTTGTGTGTTTTTAATTTCCATTAGATTTCCTTTAAAGTTAGTTTTTGAAAACATTTACAACGTTGAAAAATCCTTTACTCGTACTACCTGTACAATATTTCGATCAGAAGTATTTTTGAATAATTTGGGTCAACGTAAAAAATAAGACTGTAAAAAGTTTATAAATAGGGAATTGACAATGGCGGGTGGCCTTTCAGAGTCCACTAATGCATTTTTCGTGTTGCACTTGACTTAATGCGCAGACTGGATATTTGGAGACGAAAGCATTCGCAAGCTTAATAACCGAAAGCTCGGGTACGAGCTTTATCAAAGCAATGTCCAGAATATTCTGTTTTGATAAAAATATAATGATAAATTTAAAGAAATAAATATAATGACAGTGATGACACCATATTTATGAAAACTTGTTATACACTCTTAGAAATATCAATAGGTATACGGAAGTATAAACTTTACAACTCGAAAAAACAAATGAAGGTCAGATTGCCGCTTTTCCGTTTTTCCTTAGGCAGATACTAGTCTCCCCCGGTTTCTCGAACGCTTGTCAAAGTCAAAGTCAAAGTCAAAGTCAAATCGTTTATTTCTTTAGACTTACAAAATAAGTACTTAGACAAGTCAAATTTTTACTATATAAACAGCTTGATAAATAGTTATTACTATCAACAAGAAATAAGGTGCAATTGACTTTAATTCACTTCAATTTTTTGTCCACTAGCGGAAGAAGTGAAAAAGAAACCACTAGCAAGTCCATCGCTTATCAACTAATACAATCTTAGGATAACTAAGTCTAACTGGTCTTACATACTATTGTCTGTATGGAACTGGGCGACATCCGGCCAAGCATTAATATCATTTACGTAGTCATCTACGGAGTAATAGGCTTTCTTGATAAGATTTCGTTTTATGTACAGTTTAAATTTACGAATAGGGAGCTCAGTTGCTTCAGATGGAAGCTTATTATAGAATCTTACGCAATTGCCCACAAATGATTTCCCTACCTTTCGTAATCTATATGATGGGATGTGTAATTTGTTCTTGTTTCTTGTATTTTTATTGTGAACATCACACCTTTTCATAAAGTTATCTCTGTTTTTGTGTGTATACATTAGATTTTCATAGATGTATTGCGATATTACTGTTAAAATATTTATTTCTTTAAATAATTCCCTTAACGAGTCTCGTGGATTTAATTTATAAATAGCGCGTACCGCCCTTTTCTGAATAACAAAGATAGTCTGGATGTCAGCTGCCTGTCCCCAAAGCAAAATACCATAAGACATAACACTATGGAAGTAACTGAAGTAAACTAACCTAGCTGTATCTTCATCGGTAATGTATCTAATTGTTCGAACCGCATACGCTGCTGAACTAAGTCTGTTTGCCAGAGCATCAATTTGCGGTCTCCATTGAAGAGATGAATCAATATGTAACCCTAGGAAAACAGTTGAGTCTACAAGGTGAACAATCTCATCCTTTAGCATTATCTTAGTTGGGAGCTCTCTTACATTTGGTAACATGAATTTTATGCATTTGGTTTTTGAAGCATTGAGTAAGAGGTTATTGGCGGTGAACCAATCTAGTATTTGTGAAAGAGAATTATTTACATCGTCATAATTATGTTTATTTCTGTCAACTTTAAAAATCAATGAAGTATCATCAGCAAATAAGACTATATCACAGAGATCTTTTGCTAGAAATGGGAGATCATTTACATATACTAAAAATAGAAAAGGACCCAATATTGATCCTTGCGGGACTCCTAAATCGATTTTTGATCCCCTAGATCTTTCTTTACCAATATCTACTTTTTGGACTCTATCCGATAAATATGATTGCATAAGGTCCAGTGCCTTGTTTTGAATTCCATAATGTCTTAGTTTGTTTATTAATGTACCATGATCAACGCAATCAAAAGCTTTAGAAAGGTCACAAAATACACCAATAGCGTTTTTCGCTTTATCCCATGCATCCAATATGTGCTTTAATAGAACTGTACCAGCATCAGTTGTCGATCTACCCTTGGTGAAGCCAAATTGATTTTTATGTAACAACCTATTGAGGTTGAAGTGAGAGGACAACTGTGTGAGAATAATTTTTTCAAAAACTTTACTCATTGCAGGAAGTATTGAAATTGGCCTGTAATTGGCCGGATCAGTGTGGCTACCTGATTTATAAAGAGGAACCAGTTTACTATATTTCATGAGATCAGGGAAAACTCCTGCATCAACACAACTATTGAAAATGTAAGCCAAGTATGGAGCAACTTCCTTAATAATAGAACTCAGTACTTTGGTTGAAATACCCCAAAGATCCTCAGTATTTTTGATGTTAATAGACTTAAATGTTTTCACAATATAATTAGCGTTTACATGACTAAATATAAAAACCTCGGTACATTTATCTACAGATGATTCTAATAATTTAACCGCGATTGAAGGTGAGGAGTTTAGAGACCGGGTAACAACTTTAGGAATATCAAAAAAGAATGAATCAAAAGCATCGGCAATATCTTTATCGTGTGTAAGTATTAAATTATTAATTTTTAACCTTATCTCTCTTTTTCGTGACTTAGATTTACCAGTTTCGTTATTTATAAGTCTCCATGTTGCTTTGATTTTATCAGATGAGTTTACAATTTTTTTCCTCAAAAACAGGCATTTTGCTGTGTTACAGACTTTTTTAAATGTTTTTGAGTAGTTTGTTAAATACAAAAGAAACGCAGGATCATTTAACATAGCTTCTCTAGCACCATAAAGATCATATAGTCTATTCCTACTTCTATAAATACCGGGGGTGGCCCAATCAGTAAATCCGACCCTGTCCCTAACTGTGCATGTTTTATATTTAAATACTTCGCTGTGTTCTTTGTTTATAACACTTAAAAGTTTGGCAAAAAGATCATTAGGGTTATCGGAACAAGTTATATTAGCTACTGCTAGTTCCACTTGACTTTGAAAATTCTTAATACGGCTCTCTGTAATAGGCCTATAGGTATATTTCTCAACTTTGTTTTTATCGTTAAGATTATAACTAAAATTAACACTCTGACCATAGTGGTCTGATTTGAAATGTTTGATTACTGCTTTGTTGGTTGGAGATAGACTGCAATAAATATTATCTAAACAAGTGGCAGATGTTAGGGTTACCCTAGTAGGATCATGAAAAAGATGTCGTAAACTAAAGCATTTGAATAAATTAAGCAGCCTATCGGCGAGGGGATTCGCTAAAATATCTATATTAAAGTCGCCACAAACAATGAGATCCTTTCTACATGAAAATAATTTCAGCAAAACCTCTTCCATAGTACATTCAAAAGCTACTTGATTTGCGTCAGGAGGGCGGTACACGCACACTATGATGTGTCGCTCCAGTTCCACACAAGAAAGTTCAATAGTCCTCTCAATAGTGAGGTTTACAATATCTTTACGTTCTTTACATTTAAGACTATTTTTAACTATAATCAAAGAGCCACCACGTATTGCAGCTTTTCTTTTATAGGAACTTGCAAAACAATAGTTATTATAAAAGGGCAGTAACTGATTTTTTACAATCCAGTGTTCTGATAAGCACATAACATCTACATTCAAATAATTCAAAAATAATTCTAATTCTAGGATTTTGCTGGGTAAGCCTTGTATATTCTGATGGACTACATGAAATGAATTTTGCTTTCCCGTTGTCGATGTTGTCAGTTTAAATTTTTATTTGACACAATCGCATTAATGCCCTCATTAGTACTGCTACTAACTACATAGACAGGCTCGTCAGGTAACTGCGTTATACTATTTATAACGGGATCAAAAATATTATATGCTAACAATTTAGCAATGTTCAGTTTGTTTTTTTTGCTTAGGTACATTGTATCCTTATTCAAAAAAGTATTACTAATAAACTTATTAGTATCAAAAAATAATACATCACTATGACGACATGTCATGTTGTACATCAGCATGTTATTTTTACATACATTGTCATTTTTAATTGATGTCAATGACTTTGAGTAAGGGAAGGAGCAAATAATAAGTTTCCCTAGTCCATTTTGTACCTTTCCCAGAAGTACTTCAACTAGCCTAATCAACTGTGACCGTTTCACACAACTTTCACCAAGCTGAACAATTAAAGTTGTACTCTTATTCAGAGAGTCATCTTGCTGAATGCTATCGGTAATTATATTTATGTTGGCATTTGGATAGCAATTGTTAACTACATTTTGCGCCAGCAAGCCACTCAGTATTAAACCCATGCCAGCACCCAACCCATCTGAGTATATTATAGTCTTCCGGGTATATTGACTGTGGTCTGGATCTAAATCTTTAACTGGAGATGGCGCAGTTTGAGCTGACGGGCACCCCGTAGTGGGGGTTGGAGCTGTGTTGCTGCTAGAGGAACCACAGTGGTTCTTGAGCGAAGGTGATGGCGGCGCCAGCATCGCGGATGGTAATAACAGCGGTGACTGGGACACTACAGCACCATCTTCAGTTAAAGAGTTTGTGGTACTCTCAAGATTAGTTTGAGTGCTGCTGTGCCGTACTTCAGAATATACACTATCATTACTTACAATTTGTAACATTTTTTGGTAGTTTTCATTGGCATCTTCTTGGGCTCGTTTATATTTACAGGTAACATCATGAAGTGCCCTTTCTAAATTAACTATTTCCTCTGCCATATAGTTTAAATCTTTAGAATTACGTCCTAATAAACTATAACAAGAGTCCAATTCTTCTTGTAAGTTACCACGTTACGTTGTCACATTGAATGGATAGTCAACGGCTTGTTATATACGCACTGCGGAATCTGACAGCGTGAATTTTAATCTCGCGGAATACGAGTATAACCTGCGTGCTAAAATTCCTTTCTATTTTAGCTACCTACAACTTTATAGTGCTCCAAACATTCATATTTGTCCGCTAGTGAACTTCCATTAAGTTACAGAATTCTGCAAAAAAAACCACGCGAGTAATAAAAGCAGTGCGTGTACAGCCTGACAAATTGTCAACAATTTGTCAAAATAATAAGCGTTCGAGAAACCGGGGGTCAGACAAATGGTAGAATAGCTCTCGTCTCTAAATATGGAAGGCATAAGAAAGCAACGGTAGTGAGAGTTATTCTACCATGGGTATTCTGACATCAATTTTCATCTACAGCATTGAAAAATTGTTAAAATTTCCCAAATCTATGTTAATTTAAAGAAATTGTTGAAAGTAAATTATAGCGAATTTACTTAACTTTATATTATTTTTTACATCGCACTTTAATTGAGTGGCCGTATGAATTGAGTCAAACCAGACGCAGAAGCCATCTCTCAAGAAGTTGAAGTTGAGTGGCTGTACGTACATAGAAAGTTCGAATGACGTGACAGCTGCCACTACTTATCAATACTTTTCGTCCCTAGGGACGAAAAGTATTGATAAGTAAGTAGTAGTAAGTAGTAGTAGTAAGTAGTAGTAGTAGTAGTAAGTATTGATAAGTTCGTCCCTAGGGACGAAAAGTATTACTTTCACCCCGCTTCCCAGGCTTCCGACCTACTTTCCGAGTATGAGTGATTAAAAGTAAACTATAACAGGGTATTTTACTTAACTTTATGTTATATCAATACATCGCACTGTAATGGAGTGGCTGTATGATTTGCGTCCAACCAGACGCAGAAGCCATCTCACAAGAAGTTGAAGCTGAGTGGCTGTATAGAAAGTTCGAATGCATGATTCAATAGACATGTAACGTGACAGCTGCCATTACTTGTCAATACTTTTCGTTCCTAGAGACGAAATTATTACTTTTATCCCGCTTCCAAGGCAACTTCCGACCTACGTTCCGAGTACGAGTGATGAAAAATATTTCATGCAAGTCTCCAAACTAAATTCTGCCGTTTTCTTTGACGACCGTTTGTTTTCTCGTCCGGTATTTAGCATCAGGCTTTCTAATTTAGCGAACAGGGTACCGACTAATTATACCGAGAGCGCTACGATCTCTCATTTATGCTAGAACTTACCGTGTCATTAACTAATGTACTTACTATTCCCTGGGTAGAGGTAGCAAAACCATAATCTCACAAGTGTCTGATGATACCACCAAGCTTTAGAAGAAACATACTTATTCGCTCTGGCCCACCCAGGCTGCACTTTACCAGTGAAGAAGGTACATAAAGCTTACTGCACTTTAAAGCTCTCTCGTAACAATCAAGTAAATATCTAGACTAGAGTGAGGAGAGTTCAGAGAAAAGAAATGACTTATATATGTTCTATCAAACAAGCCTTGTAGGAAAATTATTAAGTCCTTGACGTCAAGGATTTAATAATTTTCCTACAAGGCTTGTTCGTATGATTTTAAGCTATGAGCGGCAAACCTGCTCGCAAAGTTACCTACATAGTCTAGTCATTTATCAAAAATCGTGTGAAGTCTTTCTTGGCATTTACTTTGACTATATGCAATAGCGAAACAATCTATTATTCTTTTTCTTCTAGAGTAAATGTCTTTTAGCCGAACCCAACTCGTCCCGGTAGAAATTACTTCGAATATTCTACTAAACAGCGCCATTTCTGCATTAGCATGAAATTGTTGGACCGTAAAATACGTAAACGTACATATATGTGTTCCATTCACATCTAAAAAAGAACGCACCTACCAAAACAGAAAAAGCGGAACTATTTACAGGATAATCGAGAAAGTTCAGAATTCATGGCAAATCTGTATTAAAACGGGTGGAAACGACACTCGAACTAAAAGTTTCGTCAGCATAATTTATTCTGGACACTCAGGCCACTCGCTGTGACTCTCGCGTTATTTTTCCTTTATTCGTTCAGGATCCGCTGTGAATTTTTCGGAGGTGATTTTTCAGAGTTGAATTTCGCAATGCGGTCACGTAGTAGTCGCGGCATCACTTGGGCAGACATGCGCCTGAGTTTTTAATAATGTCATTGACAGGCTGTAATCTTTTGGGGTGCTGTTTAGGTCTTAATCGATTAGAGACAACGGCCTTCTCACCGATGTGACTCATGAATCGAATAATTTGGTTCCACTTGCTATTTTATTTGCTTCTGTCGAGTAGCGAATATGTCGAAACCAAGAATCTGCCCAATTCACGATTTGTCGCGAAGCTAATCTACCAAATTATAAATCTGCCCAATGTAGAATCTTTCCTACACTGAACAAAGAACAACAGCGACCCCTCACGGGCCAGTACGCAAGTTAAGCAAAGGTGTATACGATTTAAACTTCAAAAGTATGTTTACATGTGTTTCCTAATATTTGGCAACCAGAACATTTAGTACCTACCTAAATGGGTAAATATGCCTAAGCATTTGTGTATAATGAAGTCTTCATTTTTAAGCCATAGTTTAAATCTCAACTAAATCCAAGGCAGTCCAATTTAGATTCTGCAACCAGTTTAGGGCCCGGAGCTAAATAAAACAATGCAAACACGATGCATTCATAAACAAAGGTGGCATTTTCATTTACAGCGTTTTGTTAAAGCCAGCAGGAACGCTGTCAGGTCGCCATATTCTTTAAAATGATTCTGACAGTGAGAGAGAAGCCTTCACAAAGGTGGATTTACTACGTCAGAAGCGCCTGTAGAAAAAAATCCACGAGCACGACAAAAGCTGGACGACTCACTTTAAAAACCTTTAGCTGTGAGAGGAAAATTTACCCTGTCATTCGCTATTTACAAACCAAACAATAAAGATCGAGAATAATCTTAAAATCCAGATGAATAGCGAGGGCGGCATTACGGAGAAATAAAACCAAAAACAAACTAAAGGTCTGTCGTTGAAAGACTCCCTGTGACAACGAGGTTCCGCTAAAAACAGGATTCATTAGGCTAATTGTCGAAGAAGAAACAGTAACCCAGAAAAAATAAATACAAACGAATCGTGTTTTGAAGAGTTTTGTGGAGTATAAAGAGTTTGACTTGTTTTAAAAGCTCAAAGAATTGAAACATAAAATATAGCTGCGTGGTGCTGGCTTAGAATTTGCACCACCCCATCTCTTCCCGTGGGTGTCGTAAGAGGTGACTTAGGGATATCCACCGGGGGGCGGTCTGCAGCGCCCCCTGCTGAACAATTCTACCATAGAACTGCGATCCCCAACTCGTATGCCCAACGTGGGGATTATGGCCATTACCTTAGATAATTCCAACAAGGCGCTTATCAGGGAACCAATACCAAAATGTTGAGGTTGAGTAAAAATAATGATATGAATCAATCCTCAATAAAATACAAAAAAAAAATCCTTTTACACATTATTAACCAAATTTCTGAGCAGTTTTTTACGCAGTGAATAAAACACAATATATCCTATTTACTACATCGTGGAGTAGAATGAGGACGTCATCTAACGCGGTGATCAATCTACCACCCGCCGGATTGACGCATGGTCGGACAGGGAAGAATATCGATAGCTACGCACTACGTACTCCACCGATACTTTATCTTAGGGACTCTATATACCAAACTCACCAACGGCACCAAACACAGTCACAGTCAGTCGGCGGCATGGTCGGTAACATGTTGGTTTCACATCTAGGAGTCAACACACAGAGGACGACACTTTGTCTGCAACACTATATCAGCAACAGCAACCGACAATACAACATAGTAGAGGTATAAAACAAAGTCGCTTCCCGCTGTCCGTCTGTCCTTATGTATGCTTTGATCTTTACGCAACGGATTTTGATGCGGTTTTTTTTAATAGATAAAGTGATTCAAGAGAGGGTTTTATATGTATAATACATTAGCATTGCACCCTTGCGAAGCCGGGGCGGGTCACTAGTCACACTAATATTATAAAGGCGAAAGTTTGTATGGATGTATGGATGTATGGATTGATGTTTGTTACTTCTTCACGCCAAAACTACTGGACGGATCTGGCTGAAATTTTGCGTACAGGTAATTCTAATCCTGGAATAAAACATTGGCTACTTTTTATCCCATAAATCTGTTCCCGTGGGATGAAAATCATCTTTTAATGTTTCCATAGGAACAACGCGGGCGAAGCCCGCACCATCGCGAAGCCGGGGTGGGTCACTAGTGAATTTTTAAAATAATGTTGCCGACATCAACCCGCTGGGCTGTTTAAGTGACGTTGCTGAATTTGGTGTGGATTATGTTCATTTTCAATTTGCATCTGGAACTTTTTTATCTTGATTTTATATTGGTTGTCTATTGATCTTCCGATTTTACATTATAAATACTAGAATAAGATTAGACTCTCCATATCCATCAGAAATCTATATATAATCTTGATAATTGATAACTTTGCATGAGAATAAGATTATGACATTATTATTCAATCAAATGTGAAAAAGTCATAAAATAAGTTAAAACCAAAAAGTCATAAAACTTAACTCAGAAAAGACCCTCTGATTTATTGCTACCTCAATCAGAACGGCTTTGTTCTAAGGACGAAGACAAAAGAGCAAGAGAACCACGATTTAAGTACTTCGATAAAAAATATTCGTATATTTTGAAAGATCCTAAAAATACGAAACCAGTCGCCAATACCTCACCGACTAAACGACTCTATAAATGTGGGAGTGTTCTGGTAAACAAAACAGACGGTCATTACACTGACGACGGAGCATTCGCTCCAATTATCTGAGGGCAAACTCTGTAAAAACGTTGGGAGAAGGACTAGTAATGACGACGTCAGTCCGCTCATCAATCTATTGCGTCGTACCTACTTAAGGCAGAATATACTCAGGGCGCGGGTTTGTAGCTCTGAATGACACTTGCTTTTTTTCACAAGTCTAGACGCTTAGTGACGATACTATGATTAATATGGTCTGGGGTTGATTGGCGTTATCGATGACTTGTCTGTTCGCTTTATCTTTCAGTCGAACTATCAAAGAATTGGTATTGTTCTGTGATCAAAGATGTATAGTGTTATAGTTATAGCAAAACTTTAATTTTAAGTTTGATAGTCGGTGTAATTTTACTGGCAATATAAAACAAAAGCTCTTCGGTATAACTAGCAGTTATTCAGCGATGCAATGCTTTGCAAGTTTTAATCTGAAAAGAGAATGTTAATGGGCAATATTTCAGTTAGTTTGCTCGGGGCAGCTCTTTGCACTACTCAAACTTGCAACTTCAGATGTAAAATATTTTTTCATTAACGCTCGGTTGCATTTTAACGTACTGCCAGTGAAATTAAAATCAATTACCTCCGTTAGAACAACACAAACTTTGTAGAGAATGCCCGGCGTCCGAGCGCCCGTCGCTTGCTTTAGTTTGTTGCGATTTTCTGGAAATTCGTTTAACGATGTCTATGGTTTAACCGACCATACTAATTTAAAATCGATTCCGTCAAATGAATCGCAGTACCAATTGGAAGGCCAGTCGGAACTTTATGTCTAGCTGTTTGAAATTCAATAACAGAGTCAAAGTTGCGAATGTTTCTAAATGCTATTAAAACTTTATCAGGCTTATAGACTACAATTTACTTTGTTCAACTCCGTAAAACGATTTAAATTGAAAACCACGGCAGCATAATTGCATCGTATGTAACGAACGTTCGCAGACTGGAGTCTTTTGCTTGAGAAATTCAATAATCTAGCATTCTAGCATGACAGCGCGCCCGTTTCTGGCAGTCTGGCTATCATATTGCTATAAGAACAGCCCACACGAATCCACTGACACTAAAACTATGTGGCTGTTTTACAACATGTAGATGTAATTTTACGAAATATGCGTCTCTGGAAATCAAGATATTTGGGGAACGACTCCACCTAACGATTGAAATACCAAGATGCATTTGGAGCATTAACAGAGCTTCTTAGTGGTCCTGTTCAATTCAATTAAACTTCTTCGTGCATATTAAGACATTGGTTTGTGAAAGTGCTCGCTCGAACATTAGTTGAAAATATCCTTTATCATTTTGCGGTGAAGCCTGAATAGACGATAGAAGCCGGCACTCACGGGATAATGCAAGTCTTGTCTATGCCGTTCAATCAGCGGTGCTCACTCATTCATTCTCTGAGGATGAACATAAGGAACAAGGGAATGACGAAGTCGCTTCGATTGCTTTAATTACATGATTCACTAGATGTAGGCATAAATAGTTTGTTATATTTAATAACGTTGAAACGTTATTGTTTTGTTTGATTTAAAAAACGTCGTCTATAATAATTTCTAAAGTAACACCTAGTAATAATCAAATTGGTATGACTTATACGAAACCAAAACTTGTCTTCTCAACAAGTACAAAGCTATAAATATATCTGCCCTTTACCGTTTTCACCATGCAGGTAGATACTCTAGGCAAGTGTTCTGTATCGGAGCCAGGTGATAAACAGTCATTATCACTGGTCACACACACGAAATCCCAGCAGTTATCGCCTCAACACTGTCACTTTGTCAGATTTATCGCACGTTCCAGTTGACCCAATGCTCGGCATGCTATATAAAAGCGTTTAGAAATTGCCCATTTCCAAGCCTTACAAGAACGACTTATGATGAAATTTATTAGACTCGCGCCCTCATAGAATTACTGATGAGCGGTGTTCCCACTTATTTGTAAAAATGAAGTGGCTATATTTATCACAGCTCCAAAAGTACCTAGTTCTTATTGCAAACGTTTGTTCGGCGTTGGCTTGAAGCCGAACTTAACGAACATGCATCAATAGGATTGGAAACTTTATTTAACGTTTTACAAAATAAAAATAATAGATATAGATGCCCGATTTAAAGGCAAATATGTGTGACTCGTGGTAGCAATGCGTACAATGAATTTCACCCTCTGTCAACGCACTGAGCAATAACCGTTGAAAATATTGGAATTTTATTTAAATACAAACTATTTGAACATTATGCGGCCCTTTTGTTCCATACGAGGCGAACGAATTGCGCGAAATTTCTTTTTCGAGATTCACGACTGATGGAAATTCTAAAAAACAGAATCTTATTTTCTTTTACTGGTTCTATTTAATTCAGAAAAACAAGCAAGAAACTTTTACATAAACCGTCATTCATCGACTCACACACTCTTCTGTCGTTTTTTCGTCTTGTGCCTTCAATATACGTAACCTCATTCAGGAACAACAGTCGTATCGGGTGGGTATAAATGACGCACTGGCATGAAATTTCCTCACGATTTATCATACCAATATACGCATATGTCAAGTACCAAGCATCTGCAAATAGGGCAGCACCATAAACACGCATTCGGCAGGCGATGCGATGTTATTAAATTCTTTTCCTCTACACTCGTGATAGCAATCGTCTTACAATTACGCGACAAACAAGGCGTGAGAATAGCAGACAATGACTTTGGAGGGCGTGAATTTTGTATTAAATTTTATTTATTTCGGCATAGTGCGAAAGTTTATCGCGCAAACCGTTAACCCGTTGTAGAATGTAGAGATTGGGTACTCTTCCTATTAAGATGTTTCCTATGTAACTGAATATTTTAATTCTAGTTACAAAACTATGTCCTTTTTTCCTAAAAAAATTACCTGGGATATAGTATACGATTTCGAAAAATAGAGAGATAGCATGAAATACATAACTAAATAGTACGTGATAGAAACAGTAATTAGGTTTTCAATTGTTTATAACCTTTTCTAATTGGTTTATTTAATTTCAGTTTGTACCTGTGACAGTCTTTTTTACGGAGTACAGAGACCAGTTCACTTAAAAAAGGGCACCCACAATGAAGTTACGTTAGTATTCGTTATTTATTTGTTAATAAATAAATAATACTGGACAATTAATTATTAACACACAGTCATCTAGCCCCAAGCAGAGATTGTGTCATGTACTAGATAATTTATACAGAATGGATTTTTTGACTGGGCAAAATAGCTACTTTTTCACTTCTTCCGCTAGTGGACAAAAAATTTAAGTGAATTAGAGTCAATTACCTGCACCTTATTTCTTGTTTGATTGTAATAACTATATATCAAGCTGTTTATATAGTACAAATTTGACTTGTCTAAGTACCTATTTTGTAAGTCTAAAGAAATAAACGATTTGACTCTGACTCTACTGGAAAATGGTTACAGGACAGAATCAATTTCTTTAGGCATACCTATTTTTAAATTTTCATAAAATATAAAGTTGCAAAATTGTGGCATTTTATACGAAGACTTTTTATGATGCCAAGCGGTCATGTTTCTCATACTGAGCAAAAACTTCTATTAGTTCAACTGAGGTTTGATTACTGAAAAGTAGGATACATAAGAAGGAGTCCAAGAGTAATTTATTAGTACATTAAATACATAGATTGATATATTTATTATGCATAGAAAGCACTCAGAACACCCGGAAAAAAATCTGTAGATCGTACAAACATTTATCCCGAGGCGGTAATCGAACCCGCGTCGGTGCAAGTACGCCTGCTGCGCCAATGAGCTCTGAACATTTTGCAATAGTATATGCATTTTTGAGATTCTTATTAACTTCTGATACTAAATGGGAATATAAAGAACCAGTTATTCTCACACTAAACATTGCCCCATAAAAAGTAACTTCGGTATGGATACGTCATTACTTTGAACCCGAAGTTGAAAAGTTCATTCGTGGCGTGCCTTTGGCAAGCATTAGATTCATGGGCTGTCGGTGCTTGGGCTGGTATGTAGTGTGCATGCTCCATAATCGCATTCGGCGGTTGTAACGGATATTGAACGCCCGTCCAACTCCTTTCGAAGCAATCTGCGTTTGACAGATCTCCTGGTTGATCAGCCGAGCGAATCTATTCCCCTTTTATGAGAATCCCTGTGTTTTCTTTGTTTGATGTTGTATTCTGAGCAAACATTTTCAAAAGACTTACATACATATATAGAGTAGTAGCTGATGTTTGCCGATTTTGATTTGATTAACTAGTTAGGTACTTCTTCTTATCTGTCATGTGAATAAACATCTTTCTGCCTGTGGTTTCGCATGCGATGTTTCTATAGAATCGTTTAAAACTTTTTTTCTATCTCATGGAAACTGTTTTATAAGATCAAAATGAAGGATATGTTTGAATCCAGGATTAGAACTGCATCTATATAAATTAAAAAAATATATCAGCCCGGTTAGATCAGTTGTTATGGCGTAAAGAGGTAACCAACATCCATGCATCCAAACTTTTAATATTAGTGTTACACGTTTTTGATTTAAGTGTGGTACTTACTATTTTTATACAATTGGCAATTTCTTATTGTATTTCATGTCTATCAAACGCCTCTATAAAATCAAAAACTCTTTGTCTTTAAGAGGATATGGTTTATGAATTACACTCAAGGAGAGTGTAATTAAATATTGTTAACGTAACTAATGTCACATCATTTCCTGTGAAATTGAAAGAGATTTCACAAAAATGGCATTGGAGATGTTACCTACCAGATATTGGAAATTTCTCGTGCCCATAATGATATGATAATACGATTGGCCATTGTGTATTATTGCGGTCGGTCGCGGTCTTGAACCCAATGGGAATATAAATTTTCAAAGGTAAATAAGAAAAGGCACTACCGAGAATCTATTTCCGACATCTATGGGAAATGATATGACAACAGTAGGCATTTTGTAATATCATTTTCGTGAAATTTTAGGTATCGGTTGATGATTTGTGTCATTGTGGTTTGCTCAAAACAGGCTACTTTACAAATTGGGTCTAGGTCTGATATAAGCTCTAACAAGACATATTTAGAGATTTATTAAGTAGTAAGTAATCCTGAGACCCTTTGGCTTAACTGACAACACGGCCGGGTAATGAAGATCCATCCCTCGTGAGCCGCCCATCACTTTTTGGAACGGAGCGTTTTTGCTAAAGAGGGATTAGTGTACCCTCTTTGGGCTCAATTTTCCTTAGATGCTTTATCATTGGGGTTTCCGACTAACATGAGGTTAACTTGTAATCTTAGCTTTATTCCGTCGTTGTAGTGACTTAGTACCTTCTAAAGTAATGAACCGGTTTTTATGAAGACCCTTCCTTATTTGATTTCATTCCGATGCCCTTCCCCTTTCCTGTCTTTTAAAGATTTTCAATAAAGCGAATGTAACACGAGTCTGACAAATTTTATGTGAAAGTTGGTAGGGACATAAACGTTCGAATGAACGACCAGCTTCTACTTGGAGTGCTAGGCTTTGAAGTTTCCTCGTAAACGAAGTCCTATGACAGGACAAAGCACAATAAAAACAAGCGGGAAGTGCCGCGCGCGACACTAAAGATGCATTAATTTGAATCCACGCTTCAAAGGTAATTACTGACCTAGGTGAGCCTTGACGTTTACTGAATGCTGCTTAAGTAAAATATGTAATACTGTAAAAACCTTGAGTCAATTTGCGAGCATTTGTCTGGTCGCCTTTATTTGCCGGGCGAGTGAGCACAAGAGGCTCCTGGCTGGCCACGGTAAATCAGCTTACATTTTTTCAAAGGTTTTCTGTGTTTGGCGCTGCTTGCGTCACTAGAGAAAACCTTTTCATTTGTGTACTAACTTGTTCACTAATTCCGTGTAAGTAGATAAACGAACGTATCCTTTATCCGACGTAACTAGTTAAGTCAACATAAACAAAGAGTCGTGTAAGGGGTTACAATCCTTGGTACGATGTTCCTACCGGTGCTCTAATTACACAACTTAGTTGACTCGGTTCATTTGATTCTTGATAAAATTACCAGCAATCTGTAGTATTTATATTTAAATTGCTTTGTTCACTACTTTATCTGTACTTATTGAACGATACCCAAGAGCATGAGGTATTGGAACCAAATGCTAGACTATTTTATTCCAAACTAAGTCTACCAACAACAGTACAATAGGCATAGTTCGGTTGAAAAGATAGGTAGTTCGCATAGGATTGCATTGTACCAGTCTAAACGAGAGGTAGTGTGCTGAACGTGACTACAATGTAACAAAGCTACATAGGTCCTTACATTACTTCACTAACATTTCTAATATAATACCAATGAAGTCTGTTCACCTATTTCTAAATGGGAGCTGATAACAAATTCACAGCACGTAGAGGGCCGGCTCTATCGCAGTTTTCAATCCGAACTCGAAACTAGAAGATTTGTCACGTACATTGCAACTTTTACAAAGGAACCGTATCATTTCCTCACCTTTTGTCGAAACTTCGTCTACAATTACGACTTGATAAGAGGCTGGCGGATACGATTGAATTATTTTAGCTATTAAAATATATTTAAATTTTATATTTTACGTGAAAAATGTAAAAGATTTTCGATCTGCAGTCCAAACCGATATATCTTCTCGTTAAATGACCACAGCAACGTGTAATATGATCAATGAGGCTTTCGATCACAATCCATCAAGTAGACTTTGAACATGGAGTGCGCAATAGCCTAGGTTCGTAGCAATCCTACGAAAAGTTTGCCTTTTAAGTAGCTGGATTTTACATTACCTCGTGACAATGGAGGAAAACCTGACGGAAAAAATAAGAAGGTCAGAGTACCCTACTCTCAGACAAAGGCGCTTTCACTGTAAGCCACTCAAGGTGACACTTTACCCGGATTAAAGTTATCGTAGTCTGCCAAACTGAATACAAATGCAGTCGCTCTGTTGTGCTCTTGTGTGCCTTGTTAAGATGATTAGCGCGCCAGGAGTGAGACTGCAAAATGAGGGCACCTACTGCTTTTCGTAGGTAAAATAAATGTAGGTACATTACTTTTTTTTTATTTATCACAAATAAAGGTACCTTACTTACATTTATTTTATCTGCTGCATTTATTCAATATTTTGATTCTGAATAATCAATATCTAAGGAGTATAATAACATTAAAATTTTCATGAACAAAGGCAGTAGAAGATTAAGTAGTAAGAGTATTTTAAGTAGATAATAAAACGCATTTAAGCTTACTTTACTGAAAGGAAAGTTAATTATTAAGAGGAAACCGTAAAATTCATTCTTCCTGTAAAATGAAACTCACAAAAACGAATACGGAATACGGATGTTGACAGCTCTCCCCGGAGAATTCGTCTTTTTAGACGCTTTGCAAAGTCGAATTCGAGATTTTAAGAAGCCCGTTCTCATATCCTTTCACGTTTTAGAAGAAGCTTCAGCCCTTAAACGTCACATCCCTTTGTACAACAAACGCTCGTTAAACAACCGCCAGGCCGCCGGCGAAATATAACGAACTCACTCATTCGATATTTCTTCATCGTCTGTCAAATAAGCGAGCACAATAAATGTTTATTGTCCTCGAATTACTCAAGTGAGAAACAGTATAGGAGAAAGAATGGGATGCACGGAAGGGACCAGGACAAAAGCGATCCTTCTTCGGACCACCAGCCGTGACGGCGCTTACATTAAGGTTATCGTCATCCGCCAAACTGAATACAAAGAGTCACCAAGAGCCCCGTGATTCATATGACTGGCTCCGCGCATTATCCTACTGTATTCAGGAAATAGACATCGATACTTCTCTCAAAGTTATTCTTTGGAAATAAGCACCTTTTCCCCTGTAGATATTTCTCAAAGGATTAAGTTCCACGTTTTTATTTCAGAACGACCATTGAATAAGTATAAGCTCAACTTTCCTAGTCCTTTGAAGTTGTACAAACACTAGTTGCAGCAAGTAACTCACACCGGCCAATACGACTTCAATAGTCGTAAATAAGAACCGACCGCGTGGTCATAATAAACTCGTAATATAAGACACCTACATAAGACAAATCAGAGGTCCGGGATATGCGTTATCAGATGTTACCTCATACCCTCCCTGGAGGAAACATTATCCAATGTCCCGTATTACTGCCGCCCGATCTGATTCTAGCGTTCCATTACAGTATTCACAACACAATAACGTTTCAGTTTCGCATTGGCTATGTTCCAATTGGGTCTATTTAATTTGAGGAAGCGGTTTTATTTAATTTGAGGAAGCGGTTTTACCTACTGTTTGATAATGTCTCTCTTTGTGTTAATAGCTTTCTACGACTTAATAATTATGTAGACTTATTTTGTTTCGTTTCGTTTTACCACTGATACTTTGGAGAGATATGTACTTCCAGAAGGATTTTGACATATCCAATAGAAAGAATAGTGAAACTCAGATTGAAATAAAATATATACCTACTTAGACTCCAGTCCAATTCAATGTGAAATGATCGCAAACCAACCGCCCATGCTTAACCTAACGGGAAATATGTTACTGTGTGATTTTTATGGAATTGTCAATCCTTGTCGATTTGAGATCTTTCCTTCAATAAATATTGCTAACAACAGAAAGTCGACGCCGAGCATGTGTATTTTACATTTTCTGTTATGTTTTGTTAACAAAAATCTTACATTGTCTTTGTCTGGAGTATAGTAGATCAAGAAACTTAGGTACATACATAGGACGCACGCACATACATACATTAAGTGAAATTCATGAAGCTGAACTATTTGAGAACTTCAACTCGTATCTAAATCGATGCAAAGTAAATATTTGCCACCATAATGGGATGGCAAGTAGGTTATAGTTGGCTTGCAGAAGGGGCAGGAAAATGCAATTTTGCCGTGTGCGCAACGTGTGAAGTTATTGAATAACTTGTAAGTATGGGTCCAGTCACTTGTGCTCGCAACGTTTGCGTCTATATATGCATATATAATGGTTTATGGATGTTTTTCGCTACATCTTTGCATTCAATAAGAACAAGTACCTATAGGTAAGTTTAGTGGCATAACCACGTGTTCGGGTAAGTAGGTTACCGTGGGAAGTCATGTATGCAAGCAATTGAAGCAATTTAAGGGCCCTTGAAAAATATAAGTTAGTAGCTCATTTTTCTACGTTACTCATCTATCCCACATTTGCCGTAGGTTGCAATAAATTTTCATATTGCAAGCCAACGCAATATTATGAGGTACGGTAAGTGCGTTATATATCATGTTTGCGGCACGCACCGCCTACTTGTTAATACAGTTATTAAGTACTATTGAGAATATATTGCGGTGAATTCTGATACCAATATCGAGGAAAAATGAGGCCATAAAGGTTCGAAAAGATTTTCATATCATGCTGGTAGGGGTGAGTTTGCTATAACTGAAATTAATCTGATGCTCCTTTCTATTTACCCTTTAACCTGAAATGTAGTGTAAAACAAGCCTGAAGTGTGATTTATTCAGAGAACTATTATCCTTCTTTAATAAATATCATTTGATCATATTCATTGGTGCGTAGATCCCAGTCTTCCCTTCAGTAGACAAAACCGTTGTCTGGCATGTTCAGTTCATGCTCTGGTTCCGCTATTTGCAAAGGACACAATATTCATAACCGTTTGTAACTTTGACATCAAGTTGTGTCCTCATATTAATAGAGATGGCTATAAATTTTCATATGCGAAGTGTGGGCCATCTTGGAAACTATTATGGCGTTTTGAGAGGCGGAAGCAATGTCAAGAGATAATTTGATAAGGTTGAACCCGCACCGCTAATGCCGGGCTTGCAGGGACGTTATATGGACACGTTTAATTGCATTACTTAGGTACTTACTGACGAGGTTAGTTGATAGCTTTCGCAGAAACAGACTGTTAGTATGTTTCTTTCGTATTTAACCTCTAAGTAGGTGTAACAAACTAGATTGAAACATTATTTCTTGTATATTTGCGTTTGATTGTACTCAGTTCTAGGCCGATGACAGTGTTTTATACTCGGGTCACTATCTACACTTTCAGCAATGTCTATAGTATGCTTTCATGGCACTGTCTACGCTTTCGTAGCACTGTCTACGCTTTCATAGCACGAACTACGCTTTCGTAGCACGGTTTTCCCCTTTGTAGCACTGTCTAGTCTACGCTTTCGTAGCACTGTTTCCCCTTTGTAGCACTGTCTACGCTTTCATAGTACTGTCTATACTTTTAGCATAGTCAGTTTTTGAAGCAATATGGCTATGCTTTGTAAGACTGTCCTTACGTTTGTACTTTGATTTGTTTCAAAGATGAAAGATGAATTTTGGTTGTGCAGGTGTTTGATATCTGTGGTAATTGAGTACTAAGTTTGATTGCCATAAAGATTTAACTTTATTTTAATTAAGAAGGTACAAAAGTTTCCTCTTTGCGTGTTTTCATAAGACGAGTTATGTAATCATATTATATAATAGAATTGCTGGCACTTTTACCCGTTAAATTCATAAATTCATATTCATTTTGAGCGCTACCCCACCGTGATAAAGTTGTTTTTTATCACCCTAATAGCAGATGTAGTAACGTGTAACAAGTTCAGCAGATTTATTTGAAAGTAATTTTGAGAGTAGCATCTGGCGTTGCGGTATGAGAGATTCAGCTGATCAATATTCCGGAAGTCGCTTGGAGAACTGAGAAATATGTCAGTCTCTCACTCAATCGACTACGATGCCCCGAGAAGATCAGTCTTTCTTTGGAATAGTTTTGCAAATCGAATTTATATATTAGATGGCATCATTTATTACCTCCTTCTCTAACTCACAGGGAATAAGTACCTACTTAGGTACTTACATAGTACATAGGTAACATTCACGCCTATCTTTCGTAAACACACCCGAGCCAATATGATAGCGGTAACTACTGGTATGTATTAAAAGCTATTTTTTAATACATCTGTAATAGTTTTATCTTACATAGTTGAGGAACAGATGTGAAACTAGAGTTTAATGGCCAAAAAGCGCTATTTCGTATCTCGGTTTAGACTGCTTTCCAAAATGAAACAATTACAGAGGCATTGCATTAATAAATAACGTATAATAGATACCACAAACCGTACGATGGAATTTTAAAATTTCCTATATTAAACGTAATAATATGATAAAATAGGTGGTCGCCACTTTCACTGGTGTCTTAAACGTACGTAACTCAGAATTAAGCTTGTCTCAAGGATCGATTTTTTTACATATATAATTGAAAACTGTCAAAAACAGTTTATACGGGCTACGTTGCTTTTAAGACTTCGAGCTTCGGGGTTTAGTCTGATGAGGTGGTTTCAAGGTACTAAGGATCGGAAGAAAAATATAGGCAATACACCAAATCACAAATACAAGTTGACCAATTTATAAACAGTACTTACTTGTAAAGTAAAAAGAAAACTAAGCTTAAGCTCGCCTTTGTACCAGTATTTATTAACTTTTATGTATGATATAATTTGTGTGTACAATAAAGAATTTAAAGAAAACATTGTTTCTTGAAGTGTAGATAGTGACCTGAGTATAAAACACTGTCATCGGCCTAGAACTGAGTACAATCATACGCAAAAATACATACAAAAGACACGTAAACCCGACAGTTGTTCAGTAGTTCATTACCTCATGGCGAGGTTGATCGCTAAAGTGATTTTACTATAAGTGCTTACGATACATTGCTAGCTACTGTTATTCATTGAACTTAGGAATAGGATCAAGCAATTACTGCAAAAGCTTACAACACGCTACAAAAGTACTTCCTACGAATTCGTCTTGTTTGGTTAATAAGAATAATAATAATATATCATTCTATGGACAGTCTCGTGGTCCAGGGCAGAAAGAAGAGCAAGAATTCTCCTGGTCACTCTTCAACCAGATTGTCGGTGCTTATCTAGCACATCGAGTCCGATTGCTCCCACAACGCAACCTACATGGAAAGATGGCGTCGCATTGTTCAAGCAACAAGAAACGTTCATCAGAACCCCATCATAACCACAACCATACTACCAAGAGTGACCGTCCGAATAATAATAGAACCGTCTGAAATCATTGAATAATAATTCAATGATTTCAGGGTAGTCCGCGAGTAAATGCGCAGATTATTATTATGGCGTATCAATTAATTTAAATGGTGGTGGTAGCACTGTAGATACGAGTATATTGCTGTAAAAATTTGCCCTCGGTATTAAACAACGAACAAGCAGCGTTAGCATAGAGTACTCCCAACTTAATATAGGTACCTTTGCTCGCCAGTCCGTTTTTTTTATTCACCCATAGGTGGCGCTCGTGTCACTGCGGCCATGGTAGACCTATTGTGATCGGTTTTGTGTGTTCAGCCTCGAAACAGTGGCGTTCATAATTCGCCACTGACCTTTGCAGCTGCTAGGTACTGAAGGTTGTAGGTGTAGGTATTCCTAGCGCAGATGGATGCTATGTTTTTGCATCACTCTCTCCTAAGATGGTAGGTCCCATTTGTTCTAGGGAACATGACGTAATATAACAATTTGAAAAAATATTGTCCCTATTTCTTCTATTAAACTACATGCTAGCTTTTGCTCCTGTTTTTATTTGTCTGTAAACTAAATAGGAATCGCTTTTCCCTGATTCTTCCATGATGAGATATATAAGATGTGAATAACATTAATCACTGACGTTTAACCAGGTACTCACTATAAATAAAACTACAGGCTACATCATATTTTTATTTTGAAAAAAAAAGCAAATCAGCATTTTAACAAATATATATAAGCGGATTGTTTCTTTGTGTACTTAGTTTGTTCTATGGAACAATTTGTGACAAAATGAACAAACTGTTCTATCATACAAATAGGGACTATATTTTCTCAAATTGTTATATTACGTCATGTTCGATAGAACAAATGGAACCTACCGTCCTAAGAGATGGGGGGACGTTTCCTCCACTCACAGAATCTGCAGGATTGTGTCTCTTAACTCCGGTTTGAACATGTGCTTGTTAAGGCAACCATGTCCAGCTAGGGCTCTTGTCATGACGATCAGCTTGGTCAGTCTCATCCTCGTTCAAAGTCAAAGCGATCTTCATAGTCATCTGAGCCGAGATACGTCCATTGTCAGCCTCCTCCAAAGATTTCCCTAATGATAAGCAAAGCTTTACGAATATACAAATAGTAGCAAGGCTAGGAGAAATAAAACACCTTTTTTTAATATTTATTTGGTTACATTTTCTTTAATTTAAATGTCATAAAATGATATCAACATCTTATATTAAACATAGATAAATATTCAATGGTACGCTAAAATATTTTTTCTAAACAGTTATTATTGTCATTATTTACAAAGTATTGAGAATTTTGTATTATATTGTCTTTCGTTTCTACAAACATGTTTTACACAACGTTTTATATTAACTTATTCTACTTTACTAGTATAATTATTATGACATTCGGATTCAACAGGAAAATTTCGCAAAATGTATAATATCTACAAGCAGTAATAATTTATCAAAAATTGCTAGCAGCACATTTTGCTTATGGATTTGAAAATACTCGATTACAATAAAATCGAACATTCTAACATGGAATTATAATAAAAACCGATACAACGGCTACATTAAAACGTTATTTTACCCAATCTAGTTTTTCCACTACAGTAAATTCTTTGTTTACTTACACAATTCTACATATAATCGAAGTCCAAAAGGAACTCCAACTACTGAACTCATGAACAAAATGAGAATAGTTATTTTAAAACTAGCCGGAAGACATATATTTTATTATCGAATTTCGTAGCCTAAACGTTTCTTAATATGATATATGCAAGTACAATGTTTCACGTTATCTATACAATAATAAACAGTTATCCATGTAATAGTAAAAATAGCATACCTACATGAAGTATACGTCGATATATAATTTAATACAAAATATTGGTATACCCCAGATTAACATAGCATTTTATAATAATTTAAATGTAAGGATAAAATGTAATGCGAAATTATTACATCTCATATCTATCTGGCTTAGTACCTACCAATATAAAAACGTCTTGGAAGACAATCTAGTTGAGTACAAATGTACAGTACTAGATATAAATTAAACATATTTCTTGTTTAAATTTTTGAACCACTACGCGAACTGCTACATTTGTGCGTATCGCAGCATGCTGGTACATTTTAAACATCATAATAACAAATAACTTATAAATAATTATCGATAATCTGGTCATAAACTTCGTTGATATAAAAAGATTTGGAAAAACACAAATACTATCCAACCCTATGAAATTGGGATCTTTTTTATAATCGTGAAAGATATTTAACACAAATTGATGAAGACATTATTAAATCAGAATTCTTTGCTTAAGTTATTAATAGAAATTGTAATCAAATGGAATGTCTTAATATTAAAATTTCTCTCGTTTCCAAATAATTTGTTAAACATTTTTGGTCACTATCTTAAATCTAATTTTCTATTGTCATTTGATTTCTAAATATTGTCATATCTTTAATATTTTATAATATTATACGTTGGTATATTCATATTATTTAGTAATAACACACGAGTATTTTAGTTAGAGATAAAGTTACCATATCTTATTAACATGTTTGATTTTTTAAGTCAAAAACGTGAAGAGAAAATGTAGATATTAATACATAATTGATAAAATAAAAATAACATATGATATGCTATTACTGATATAAGATGACTCGTTAAGTGCTACATTATTATTGTCTCATATTTAGAGTCTTCGTACCTTCAAAGTTTCCAACATCATCCTTTTCTTTGGTAGTTATTTCTATATTAATACAATAGGATTATTATTCTATACTTAAATACAATTATTGTTTTAAAATATCGGGTATCTCATATTCGATTATTGTCATTGGATAATATACATTCAAATATGTTCTTATTTACCTAATTATTATGTATTATTTATCTACTCTATCCATTATTTATCATTAATATTGTGACATTTATTGTCAAGCTTACAAGGCTGACTCTAGAATTTATAAATATTACAATTTGGATTCAGTTTCCAAATTAAATCAATACAGGCTTGATGCCCTCGTACAAAATTCAGCTTGAAAATTGTGTTGTATGTATTTGTAATATCTTAAAGCTCTAGGATGAATCAACAGTTACATACCAAACTTTAACATCCTCATTCATAAAACAACAACCGCAAAATACGTAACTTATACAAATTCAACAGCCATCTTTTATCACTACAATATCCTTTCTTACAATATAAACTCAGAAATCTAATTTCTGTTCTACACAAGATTTCCTTATTCATATTCTAATTATAGATGCAAATTAATAACTTCATTAATATAGAGCCCATTTTTCTTAAATTTGTTGTACGCTGTATTTTAACTGGCGAACCTTTTACCACATCAAATATTCAATTAGTAAAGTATCTGAGCTTCGTGGGATATGCGGTCAAACTTATAAAAAAACAATAAGTTTGACCGCATATCCCATTACTTTGTGTGCGATGAACATTCTCTGGCTTTTTCTCGCTAGTGGCCAGAAAAGGGGCTTGCTGGCTTGCTTAGTTATCAGTATTGTAAACATTTTTATTCCGAATTGCGTTGCATATTTTGACTGGTAGTAAGTATGATTTCCTCGCGATTTGGTTTTAAGAAGGGCAAAAGCTGTGCAAACAAATTATGTCTCGATCGAAAACTTTTTTAGATATTACAGAAAGTTGAAAGAAGAATTGCTTAAGAATAAATCATTAGTAAATTTTCGAGCTTCTATATCTGGCGAGCCGTATAAGGCAAATTGGTTATATTAGTAATGATATTAATAACAACCCGTGATCTCAGGGCCGCCGTCATCGAAATCGATGAAAGACGATATAAATTTTAGAAAACAATTAGCTTCACGAAAGTTGCAATGATAAATAAGGCTGCATCTACACGAGTCGCGCGACTATACTCATACAATCTAGGCGGGACAGTTGGTTTTATTTTATGCCTTTCGGAGCGCTGCTGCGAGTTATTAGTTGAGAATGCACTGTTGTAGAAGTTTAGAGCGTTGTTTATTTCGACTTGACGTAGTTCGTTGTCTAGAGCGTTTTGGCTGACGGAGTGTTGTTTCGGCTTGTGGCGTTTGGGCGTTCGGGTCGTGGTCGGTCGAGGCGTGGTTGTGGTCGTGGTCGTGGTTGTGGTCGTGGTCGTTGTGGTCGTCGTTGTCCTCTGCGGGGTTTCTGTTGAGCGGTGAAGTTGCGGATTAATTTCATTTCTAATATCAAAATTGTCAAATTGAAAAAGAAAATCACAATCAAATAATAGAAAGTAGGTATTTACGATGGAAACAATTGAGTTAACTATGGACTATTGCAAACAAGTGATCTATCAGTACCTTAATTCATTGTCAGATGTTTATATGGAAGGGTCAGACTAAAGTATCTGAAGATAAGTTCTCGACATCCATTATTCTTCGTATTGATATAAACAAATCAAATGTTTTATTGGAATTTATTTATTAACTTTCTTATTTATTTAAGATTTATTTATTAAAAATGAATAAATACATAGTGTAGCTAAAATACCATGAAACACTGGAAAGCGTAATAAGTTAAAATTATGATTTATTATTATTATATAATTTTAGTGTTTCTACACAGAAGAGTAAAAGATAATTATAATGCTCTGACTAATCCTGTGATTAATGACATAAATGAATGCAAGTGTTATACTTATTAAAAAACTTTATAATCTACTCTGTATACTATTACAAGAGTACTATTGTAAAAGTGCCTACAATATTAAATTTCGACCGTCTTAAATATGGACATGTACATCAATGACATGTCTGAAAATACGCTACCATAGAAAACATTAAAAAAGATGATTGATGCGGTCAACGCTACAAACAGATATACCTTCTTTACGCTTTTACTGTCGTTTTTCTAAAAACTTCTAAAGACACTTGTTAGAGATTTGGCCTTTTTAGCTATTTCGTAGAAGACTGTACCTTTTTGTTATTTCCGGACACAAACCAGCATAAAGAGTGATTGCTTACCTTTCAGTATGATGAGTCCATCCGCCTTCCCATAGCCATTGCCGGCTGAACAGGTGTATTCCCCAAAATCACCCTTCTTCAGTCGGTTGATAGTAAGGTTCATTCGCAGTGCGTACTCGCTCGCCGTTTCCTCGGAGATCACGTATTTCGAGCTATTCAGTAGCTTGCCACCTGGCGAAGATATAAACAAATCTTGGTAAATATCACATTACACATAACACGTGATTTTGAATCAGGGGCCTTTGTCCAACAGTGAAAAGTTACAGACTAATTAAATGTAAGTGATTTTAGTCATCATAAGGTTTAAGTTTTTCCTTCCATGCTGGTTGTAGGTATGTTAGTAACATACATCGTTCCAAAACCACTATCACACACGACTAGTTTCAAGATCCAACCGTACAGCAGAACTTAGCTGCTGTACTTATGGTAACAACATTTTAGAAAAACCTATTGTGAATTAAACAAATGATTACTATTATTAGGTACCATATCCATGATAGTTTCAAATTATTGGTAAATACCTCATTACAAGTCATTTTGAATCGCGATTGTAATTGTAAGTGAGTTTAGTCTTCGTAGCCATGATAGTATCAACAGTTTAAAGATATACATAGATATTCAGATTTAAGCTTAACTTTAGAGTTTTTATCACAACAGCCCCTTAGCGCACCAAATTTATGAATTCAATATTTTTAAAGCCTGTATTGTTATTTGTTGCCTGGGTGCAGAAGGCTTCTTCTCTTCTACTCTCTTGGCTTGTTAGTTCTTTTTATTGAATTTAAATACACGACACCTCCCAACCATAAAAATAACTCCCTAAAAAACTAAACTAAAGAATTAGGTAAAATGATCCGTACCAGCCTGCGACTTTCCCCGCTGCCAAGTATTCATCGGCTTTGGCGAAGCTTCGACGAAGCACTGGAGCGTCACTTGCATGTCGACTGAACGCAGCACCACTGGACTCGGCGCTCTCACAACTGGCGCGACTAAACACACGAATAGAGGATTGAGGGTGCGTCTCTATTGAATTGAAATGGAAATTGCAAGATTTACTAACACAATAGTGTCGATTCTGTTAGTTTAACTAAACTAATGACAGCACAAAATATTAATAGAAATGCTAGACAATCTACACAGCATCGTCTAGCTCCAAATTAAGCAGAGCTTGAGTAATGAAATAGAAATACATTTTATTCGTAAAGCCAATTAACATGTCAATACTTTTGTGCCTATGGGTACTAGATAACTGATATACTAAATACCACAGATAGATTTTTATTTTACAACTGCAGATCGAATATTACACACGCTATTAATGAAATTACGTTACCTCCTATTCGAAACACACCCTTTCGTAGACATAAAGTAATAGGCGACTTTTGAGACAAAATGAGAAATGAAAAGGTATAAATGCTCGTGCTGCATGGTATGGCTGCATGATAGAAATTTTGGACGGGGCAGTAACATACTGTAAATTGCTACCAACGTAATTAGTTTGTTGTTTTTTCGTATTTTTCTTTGAATAGGTTTGCGAGGATACAATACCTAAAGGAGGGAAAAGTTTTTTACGATTTCTTACTTTTCTTGTACCCAAACTTTGGTTGGTCCCATAGAACTTTTGATCAGTAGGTATCAGTTTAAGAAACAAGATCGATAGGGATCATAATTTTTTTTGTGAAAATTGCCCATTTTCTCGAAATCTGTAACTGTTTTTAAATTTGTGAATGCTTATGAAATTTTGTCTAAAAGGATAGGTAGTTTTCTAGGAACATTTTCATGTAGCTTCAACGGTTAAGGTACCTGCCCTTACTGCCCCGTCCAAAATTTCCACCCTGTTTAGTAAAAGGTATTACTTAAGGAATGTTTTGTCAAGTCGTCGGCTAAAACAGTACTTAGCAGATTAGTGACCGGTGACAGCGAAGAAAAATACGGTCTTTAAGCATTTATTCACGGTATCAAAAGATTACGTAAAGAGTTAGTATTCTTTTACAGATTATGTTTTGTTGTTAAAGCTATTTTATCCATGCGAGAAACCGGTGGATGAGAGCAGCGCAGGTATTATCCAACATTTAAAATAATATTCCAAAAAGGGTAGTGATCGGGGAGCCTACTTGTGAACGAAAATAAAACTATCTGATTCGTTATCGCGCAAAACCTACTCTTAAGTCACTATCATAAGATAGCATATGCATGCAAACTGAGCCCTGAGTCCGGTTTACGATAGAATCGAGTCGTGATGTTTCAATTGTGTAAGATGGGATTTGCGTAGTTCCCTGTTCGCACGATAAAGGCACTGTTCCAAATCCTATACCTAAGAGACGTAACGATCAACTATCGATCATATCGCTAACCAGACTCACCTGTCAGATCAGAATAAGAACCCATATCAAAAATATTGTTCAAGCACCAACAACTTTGCCGTCGATCACTAAACACATTATGAGTGTACCACGAGTGTGTATGAACACGAGCACTTAACAACCAAAATGTGTGTTAAAGTTGTATAAATGTGTGTTGAAGTAGTTAAAGCGTAACTCACAATGCACGGCGACTTCGTAGCGGCGGCTTTTAGTGGGCGGAACCCCGTTGGCCGCGATGCACAGATAAGTGCCCATGTCGGCCCGCCGGAGATTCTTCAGCGCGAGCGTCGAGCCGACGAAACTTTCCACAACTGCACGTAAACACACGGGAATGTGTTATGAGTAGGGTAAAGTCTGGATTAATGCCCCAGAAGGATAGACATATACCTCCGGGGACGTGTGGTTTTTTTGGCACACGCATACATGTCAAAAACCATTTTTATAAAAATCACAATTAAGTTTACATAGGCTAAGTCTAAGTAAGGCTATGTAGATTATCAGTCAATACTGAGTAAGTATTGAGATGATAGATTAAGATGTAGCGTAGAAATTTATCTCTTTACCTGGTGTGACGTGTAAAAATTCATGTTGTCCTGTATATTTAAAGTTACGTCGTTGGTAGGTATAGATAGTGGTATAGTGTATAATATCAGTACGCTGAGTGTGACTGCCATACTGTTTACTACAAAATTTGCGTCACTTTATTTTCTATGGAAATGTAACAGCGCTCCAAGCGGGAAGTACTTTCAAATTACTATAGAAAATATGGTAAACTAAAACTTTGTAGTAAACAGTATGGCAGTTACACACTCAGCATACTGAGGTTTAAGCCAGCCAATCATATTATAGAAACAGAATAATTGTTTTGAAAAAGTGTAAATGTTTTAAAAGTTTTAAGGGATCGGACCCGTGCGCAAACCATAGGGCAAGTATAAATGATAAATGATAAATGAATTTATTACTGTGGAACTAGGTGGTAATGTTTACATTGGTCTTATGTCAAAAGCTAACGATATGAAGACTTATCTTAACCAATAATGTGATACACTGTGTGATATAACAAATTAAATCTATTGTACATAAAAATGGGATATTATTTTATTTTCTTAGAAATTACCCGGAGTGTGAGACTTACGCCCTATAATAACAAAAACCTTAGATAAAAATGGTTTCTCTCTTTATGAATGCTAACAAAAAAACGTGTAGTAACCGTTTTTTTGTTAGCATTTAAAGTTTTTAAACAAAAATTATACTTTTAACGTTCAATAAAGAATTATAATATATGAAATAAGAATATGAATTTGCAATTTATATCGCCACCGAGGTGACTTTGCTTACTTTACCCTACGCGACGCTGTTATGATATGAGAATATATGATTGTGAGAACGGTTAGTAGTTGACAGAGTGATGTAGGTTAGCCTTAGCAAGTTTCGAAGTGAGGGCTCAAACTTTGGACGATGATTTTAGTTGGTTGAATGGACGCAGTAATTTTTATTTTATTTCCTTATTTCTTTGCTTTTTCCCATTTTAACGCTAGTTTTTATTTTATATAATAATCGTTATTTTTCCTTGTGATGTTTTTTGTTTGTAGCTGTCTATTGTATTGTCGTCACTCATAGGGTCGCTCACGCTCACGTCACTCACTCCCTAACTGAAAACCAGCACAGTATTGGGCAAATGCTTTATACTGCAAAATGCTGAGCTAGGGGGACCCTAGCTTTTTACCAAGAGAATTAGAATTAGATATAAGTTCCTAATTATTAGTTATATATGTCCTGTTAATGTATGTATTATACCACTCCTTTTGTTATTTATTGGGTAAAATAAACACATTTTTATGTTTTTTATCTATATTTATTTGGAATGATGAGAGAGAGTTTGATATCAGCAAGTTTGAAAATAATAATTGAAAACATTGTCCTTAGAAGATAATTTTCTTCAACCTTCGAAAGATAATTTTGTTTTTAGGGTTCCGTATCTCAACAGAAAAAAGGAACCCTTATAGGATCACTTTGTTGACCGTTTGTCTGTCTGTCAACCCTCTTTTCTGGGGAACGCGTGGAGCCCTCGAATTGAAATTTATATCCAGAACTCAAGTTCATAACTCTTGGAGCCGTAAAATAAATCAAACTTCAAGGTCAACGCAATCAAAAGTGACGTTTTATTTACTAATTTCCTGCACTTATCAGCCTGCTTGCTCTAAAAGAGATATCTCCCTAAAAATGACTAATACTTGCTACCTAGTCTTATAACATGAGAACAAGGTTTTCTTGAAAAGCCGATCAAAGTCCAAAAACCCTCCCAGAATAAACATAATACACAATACTTGTTTGATAAAAATATACGAGGTTGAATATCTCGTCTTATTCAATAAAAAATCTATTAGTATCAACCACCTTCAAGCAGATAAACCTTTGTATTTTAACGAGAGTTACTCAACAAGGCCTTAGAAAAATATTGAGCATATTTAAATGGCATTACCGATGAGCTCTATCGCAAGTTATTGAAAAGGGATTTTGAGAAAACCCCATGAGATGGAAGGAATGCGCTGTTCTGTTCAAGATAATGGACTCAATAACATTTAGCTTTAATGTTACTGCATATAAATAAAGGGACTAGAAATGATCGAGCATAATAAACGTAAAAGGAGTGGGTAACATATTACAGTGAATTTTATGGAAGTAACTGATTTAAATTTGAAAGAATTCTACTAATTGAATATCAACCACCGAACTGCGATCCCCAACCCGCATGCCCAGCGTGAGTATTATGAGCACTATCACCATGAGATAAACGCCAATAAGGCTCTTATCAGGGGGAGGCCTACGTCCAACAGTGGAGCAATACAGCCTGTTAAGGTCGAGGTCGCGGTTGAGGAGAATTTCAAATCAGTCTAGTATTGATTTTGATATGATATTAATATACGATTTTGCAGCATAACCACAAACCAAAACACAGTTCAAATTTACAACAATAATTACGAAGCCCTTCAATACGCGCTGCCGAATGTAAGCTCAGCGCAAGAAATACTAAATTGCAGTGACATATTGTGCTACACAATAGCGCCGCCGTCTTCTGACATTGTACTAGTTTCCACATTTCCTGCGAACAGTTTAATCAAACAAAACAACGCCGCAGCATTCACAGCATTCACCCATTTAACGACTTGTGTCAAATTAAATTTAAATGGAAATAATTTATTGCTTTATTATAGCGGCCCCCTGCTCCTAAATTGTGAGCGCGGACATAAAATACTGGCTGTACGTTATGCCTACGATACACATGCGTGTTTCTGGCACGAAGCGTAACAGTAACTCAAGTTACGTGTCGCTACTTGCTAGTATCGCATCTACATCAACGCATATTAAACTCTCTTTGACAATGTATGCTGGTGAGTCAGTATGGCAAATAAAATATTTTAAATAGATATTTGAAATTCTCTGCACTGCCAGACGATCTTCAGACAGCTACACAAAGGAGAGCTTTTTAGCTGTACGTCCGACAAATATTTGAACGTTATGTTTGTCTATGGAAAGAAAACTTTTTTTATTACTAGTTAGGTTACGTTATTTTATTCCCACAGTGTACCTTCATCCTTACGTCTTTAATCTGAAGCAAGGCTTGTATGAAATTGAGTTTTATGAACGGGTTATAAAGTCGGGAGCGACATGTCGTTGGCAACTTGTTACTCCAGACGTCAGCTCGACTCAGCAATCCCCAGTTATTGTTGCGAACAGTCTAATTGTTTTCCGATTTAATACTCTAGCCGACATTTTCCTCCACTAAACACATTTTAATTGACAGAATTGCTCAATTTTCCAACAACAATATGAATTTGATTACTCTAGAAGTTAAGTTCAAAGTCGTTTACTTGAAATATCTTAAGCTGAGCTGTGACGCTGCAATCTTAACTTTGGGAAGTTAACGTTTACAAAGTAGGTCAGTGTAATATCTAGCAATTACTCTTTTTCGCAATCTTTAACGAAAACATATCTCAGGAAACTCAATACCCCTAGAGTGGCTAGCTTTGATGCAATATTAATTAGTGCATAATTACATTCGAGGAGCTGAATAACGTAATATGTCAATTAAGACCCTGTACTGGACATAAATAATCGAGTAACTAACTATGTAAACCCAGTAACTAGTTATATGAATGAATTGATATTGATTTTACCAGTAAAGTAATTATGAATACCTAAAGGCACTAAACACAAAAATTATGTTCACGAGAAAGAAAAAGTTAAAAAGAAAACGGAAATAGCTATTCCAAAAGCAATTCTTACATATTAAGCGAAGCGTGTTTAACATGTCCAATTAATACAAAGGCAGAGCCGGCTCCACCACTCTGTTAACTATTACAACCTCCCTCCGTTTACTGAGGGCCGCCAGTCTTTTGTTTACGCTTAATGGCTTAAATAAAACGGGTCAAATTCGTAAAACACCGCACCAAAAAGGTTTTAAGCTAACCACTGGGGATCGGCAATTTTGTACCTAATACATTTTATGCTACGGTATAAATTAGATCACAGAATTACACACCATTAAACAGAAAACGTGTGTGTATGTGTTGAAATGAGCACTATAATTGCCTTAAACTGCGTCTTTTCGCCTAGTGTTTGGGTGGTGAAGGGTATGTCATTATAACTATGAGAGATAACAACCTTTTGTCAGGTTCCCGGTAAGCCGTTCGCTTAATTTCCTGACCGAAACCCGAATCACTGCAATATTTTGTTTAAGTTGTAATTGAGTTCTTTGAACACGTTTTTTCAGCGGAAATGAATTCTGCTCCCTGCTCTTCTGTTTTGTTTACTTTGATGGATAAATTAATGCTAGGTAGCCTATATTAAATTCTTGATGAAAGCATTTTTCAGTAAACTTCCCCGAAGCCTTGCAAAATAAATATTAAATGTAAACAAACGGTTCGCAATGTATATTAGAGTGAGTGACTATCAATAAATTTATGTTGAATTCTGAATTAATAACAAAGAACATTTTTATCGACTCTTATGAACAGTTTACAGGAATCGAAAAAAATATTCTTCTAGTCCGTTCCATACACAGTTACTGTGTATGGAACGAACTAAGGGAGGCCTAAAGCTGGCTAACCGCATACTCCATCTCCAAATAAAACGCGCCAGTAATTTGACGTTAAGAAATCAATGTATGAAATTGTATGAAACCTTGCACACTTCTTGTCCACGTCAAGCTGGACTAATCTGCGATTTTTTTGTTTTAAATTGAACACTTCAGCCCTACCCAAGCTGAGCTGTAAATCGGATTTTGCAAATTGAGTAGCTATTGCTTTACATCGAATTAAATCCTCCAATATCTTAAAGCAATATCTTAATAAATCCCATAAAACTCCAATGTTTTAACCACGCGAACACCTGCGCCCGCTTCGGGCGGGCTTTGAATGCAAAATAAGGCTTGTTTCTTTTTTACCTCTTAGCTGGATCTCACTGATGCGAATGAAATTCAACGGGGAAATTGACGGTCTATTTTTCACTTTAATGGTTGTGACATTTCCCAGTGAACTATTTCATTTTTTTTCGGAAAACCGGAACTTTTGAAATTTACGGACTAGATTTTAAGCTAGACTGACCTTTTATACTTTCTTTTATTTTTTTAGTTAGAATATCGTTGCTTTTACTGCTCTATGTTAGAATCATGTTGTGCATGTATGTTTAGGAATCCAATCTAGCATAAAAACCTAAGTTATAATTTTTGAAATCAATGTCATGTCTTGATTGTTTTCTGTTTTGTGTGCCAATAAAGAAAATTAAAAAATTAAATTAATGTTTCTGTTAAAGAATAAATCAATATTCTGTACTGTCCGTTAAAGAAGAGCTTCTAACACAAGTATTTTTTATGAAGGTCTCTACTACGGTTATAATTATTGTAAAACTGTTTGTTTTTCAATCACAATGAAATACATATTTGACTCTCCATGATACATACGAATCTTATTCATAAATGTTTGCGCAGAATGGTCTGAGAATGAAAATCCGACCGAAAAACATGCACAAGACCTATAGAAAACATCAAATGAGATTAACGTGCAAAATTATCATTAATCATTAAAATCATATTTACTTTTCCGTTGAAAATCATTCGAATGAATGAAACGGTGACATCGGTTAATCAATCTTCTATATTATTACATGTTAATGTATAGAGCTGTTATGGTTTATTTCAACAATAAATTTACATCAAATTTAGATTCAGTTATATATAGATATTAAACAGTTATATACAGATATTAAAACATAACATTAACAACATAAAACATAACATTGTAAAAAAGTGTGAAATCAACATTATCTCAAACAAAAAATTAAAGCCTTTTGCTTTTTTAAATATAACTCTTAATCCTATAATCTGAACTTGTTTACTACCTATATTACGGGTAGAGCCGGATTATCGTTTGGAGATTACGGAAAATAATATTTGAAATTGGTGTTTTAAAAATAGAAGGATACATTTATTTTTTTCTTTGAAGTTATTTGTTTTTCTTTATATTCATCGTATCTGCTGACACAGTACCTTCACGTCACTAGTAGTAGCAATATATTTGAAATATACCGTCTGCTACATGACTATACAAATATGTTTTTCAATATAAGATTGCTGGCAACTATTTCAAACATTTACCTTCTTTACAAAACAATAATCACAACATTCAAAGGTAAGTTACCTTTCTCTTCCTTTCCGTCTTCATCGCGAAAGACAATGTTTCTCCCTCCAGTTCTCTTCCAAGAGATGATAGGGTCAGGTACTCCCGTAGCCGAGCAGTGAAGTTCCACCGAACCTCCTTCAGGGGCGCTTGCTTCGGAACCGTCTTCATCTGCGATGTCTGGCGGAATCACCACTGAGAGGTGACCCATCTGATGAACAAAGTTAAAAGGTCTTATTTTCAGTCAGTGCCACTTCGGACCGCAGGAGTTTTAATCGCGCGGTCGAAGTATGAAAAAAATTATATCGGATGCAAGACTTTTGTTGTATGTAGGCATTAGCCAAATGGTAACTGTTGTGTTAACTGGATGATTTTTTAGGGTTTGTATGGATTAAAAGTAAGTATTTTCCAGATGGTTCTTTAAATGTTTTCTAGTTTTTACATTACTTTTATTCCGTAAAAACTAAAAATAAATATTACCATCCATATTTCGTTTTTATTAAACTTCAAATTATCCGGTTAACCCTACGATGAATCCAACTATACATTTTAATAGGTCATTTGCTGGATATAGTCATATCACCGTGTGAGAAATTAACTCCGCAATTTCTAATTTACTACGTCACGTAGCACGTGCTACGCCGTAACACGTCCTACGCCGTAGCAGCCACGACAATACAACTCTACGCTCATGATCTATAAACACGCTCTCAATTTGTCGGAGTCCATTAACCACCAGTTTCAGTGCACAAGACAATAATGGAGTCTATACACCGAAGTCAACGACATAGCCCGGCGGGTTGGTGTGAAATTTCAGCGTATGAATATTGTAGGTAGCCAAGAGTTTTATGTCGACTTGTCAGCGTCCCGACCCCAGCCAATTTCGGTGTGTAGACTCCATTAGATGAACTTGAACGCAAGTTCCCGACACTATTAATCGGGCATATTACAAACGTACTATCACCCACTACCAAGACAAAGGAAACAATTATTACAACGCGTTCCCGAGAGAAAAGAGCCTGTGGACATCCTGTCATCACTATCTGTCATCATTTATTTGCTTATCTTAATGTTTCTCCATTTTATTTTAGCTGTTAAATATTTGGTTTTTTTATTATGCTTAAGTCTGTGTACTGTATTCTGAATTAATTATAGTTCTAATATTTGTATTTAGCGTAGTTAGTGCTTTGGTGTAAACTGTTAGCTAACTACTGTTTTCTAAAATAAATCACTGTACTGTAGAACCTATTACCACAGAACAAACTTGTCATTTTAATTATTACGTATTTTACCGACAACCTACATAAATCATTCTTTATGAAAGTTCATCAGTTTGGGTTTCCTCGCATACCGAAGCGATCGGAATCTCGTGGTTTATATAGGTTGTGTTCCTCATTGTAATAATGTAAGGGCAGAGGTCCGTGAATGTTGCATGAAGACGTATTGTCCCCATTCCGGGTCGGGAACAGGGCTTTGACAAAATTCCGGGACTCGTGGAGTGACGGGATACCCCGGCATTTGTCCGTCTCAGGTACCTACTGCGAAATTGCTACGCAGATTGTAGGTAAGCGGGAGGGTACGGTTATTTTATTCATGGGTTATAAACAAGGTAACATGGCTGTTTACTGAATAATTCACAGTTGTTTCTTGTAAGGAAAATAAAAATTAGGTAACTTCGTGTTAAAGTGTAAGTAATATTTAGGTAAATAAATGGTTTTTTATCCTACTTTTAATTAACGTAATTGCTGCTTAAGTGATCAATCCTGTACCGATTTGAGAGTTTCTACTTCTAAGAGTGAAGAGTCGTTATAAGAATTACTAAATTAGAAAAAGTGATAAATACTCGTATATGTACAGGGTAAAGACTTCTTTACTCTTTTCAGTAAAGATAGCAAAGGGTCGAGGAAAAATGTAATTCTCAATAAACCTTAAAAAATCCTATCGATATCAGCATTTCTGAGGGAGTTTTATCAAGCTACTTTATAACACCCAAAGATTGACGAGGTTAAGTTGTTTGCTATGCAAAAAATAAAAAATATATACATATATAGCAAAAATTACGTTTAAAATAAGGTTATTGCACCATTTGAGTCTTTTAGGGGCTGTGGTACCTATAAGCGTAGATGTTTTTGGATATATCAACCAAGTTGCAAAAAATACGTTTTAAAATTAATAAGGTTATTACACCATTTGAGTCTTTCAGTGGGTCTGTGATACCCAGAATTATGATAACATAATGCAGACCAAAAATACGAGACGAGACTCTCAAGGCGCTTACAGCAAAAGCTGATATAAAACTCTCATATCTACAACTTCCCTGTAAGAATATGATAAAGTGTGGCGTTTTCTATATTCTCGTTTCGCTGCAGTGTAAATTCTTGGAGACGGCTCGTGTCACATGAATTATGCAAATACGCGGTGCACAGCGAGTCGAGTACGTCGCAGATTTACATTTGCTACGACCTCTGTGTAAATAAATATAGCTTTATGTTATACCATTGTCAGAGATGAAACACTGTAGCATAGGTTGTACGTAGCTGCGTTTGACGTGCACTTGCATCTCTACATTACTAAGTCACTCCTCAACCAATTTGTTGTATATTATCAAAATCGTTTGCAAACTTTTGCTACATTAAAATTGTATCGCCTCTAAAAGTAATAATAATTATTGGTCTATGGAACTATTAAAGTTTTTACAATAAAACTAAAGTAATAACAAAAAGAACGAAAACATGTTTATATTCGGCAAACAAAAAACAAAGACTGTCAAGTCACCTACCGAGAAGTTTATTCGATTCATATTTTGCAGAAAAATAGGACAAGCCTATAAAATTGTAACAAGACCCAATTCATTACACGAGTTGAATACGAAATTATTGTAATAAAAAAAACTCGTACTAGTAAAGCAAGTCACGTTTCAATTTGTGCGTTTCGTTACAGATCGGAAGGTTCTCTGTCGAGTAGGCTTCAACAGGTAAGTGAGTCGTTTGTTTCCCGAGTGAAACATTCCTACGAAGAAAGGTCATGACGTGGGCTACACTGCTATTTAGGTGACGAGCCAGCGAGACGGACGTGCAATTTCAACCTTCCAGAGTGAAACGAGGTTTACTTTGGAAATTGTATGTAAAAAGCCCCTGCTCGAGGCACACTCAATCCTTTTACCTTACTGATTCCCTAACTTTCTGTGACAGGATCCTTTGTAAGGGTAAAATCTATTGCTACGTGCCGAATCTTTTTAATAGGAGCCAGTATTTTCTATAAGAGTACACCTGAAAAATGAGTGTAGTGACTCTTCGATTCGCTCAATTTCAAATAAATTTGTAATCACTATGCTAAAAACCAATCCACTTTTTATCTCATACAACTTCAATCGGTTGAAAACTACTTTTAATTTAAGTAAGAAATAAAAAACGAAGCCAGAAAAAGTAGTTAATTCTCTGTGATAAAGTATCTTCAAAGAATGGTTGATCACATACCTACTAAGAACAAACTCGAGAACTCTTCTAACATATTACCTACATACGTTACGTCATAAACCCCTTGCTAACAAAATACGGGCCAGGAAAGTTAAACGTAGCTAAGTAGATAAGCGATTTGGACAGACAGTTGAAATGTTGGCTCTTTTTCCGGTTTTTTTGTAATGACTATTAGTTTCGCGAAGGTACGGTGCGTCCGACCAATTATTTTTGGAGCTAGGGCACTTCATCAGACTCTGTGATGAAAAAAGCTGCCGCCTTTCTCTTGCCGATATTTTTCACCCCGAATGCTTAGCTCAAAATTAATGATAGAATGCCTTATACACGTAACCTTCTCTAAGATCTCTGAGAAATTAGTACTTAATCTGCTGAACATAATCCAAAAATTAGCAAGGATATGTAAAAATGGAAAGAAAAAAGGTTGTTTGGCTTGTTTTTGCATGACATAAATAATGTATATTTTACTGGGCTCATATGAAAAAGGTAAATACTATGCCCCAGCACGCACCTGTAGCCCGGCTCAACAAAAGAATGCTGAGTAACGTCTGCCGATTTTTGAAGAAATAATTCACTTGTTGATTCCTTCCTTTCCCCATACTAACGTTATTTATTATTTATTTCACTTCAGACCAACAAGATTTGGCACGTTATCCGGTTTACGCAAGAATCTGGTTGGAAGGGACGCTCCGCATTTCGGGCGTTATCCTCTCCAATTGTTTACTTAATACCGCATCTTATCTCATATGGACAATCAAGTGCCTCCCTTACCCAACCAGTTTCCTGCTTATCGATATTTAATCCAGATACCTAATAAAGGTAAGCCATCATCATACTAGCACACACGAGTCTTATGTCTATTTAGAAAATAGTCTGTAGAAGTCAACCAACCGTGTAGCTTAATATTGTTATAGCGATAATTAATTAAGATACGCGTAATATTCCAGCTAGCTTGTTCCTAAATCCTATGAGCATCGTAAATCCAGTATAGGAAGTTAAGCCTCGCCACAATATTTAGACGCGCCTGGGTTTTAGGTGGCTGCTACTAAGCTTTGGCTTTGAATATATTAAATGTAGGAGGAATAATTATGTTACAGCGCGGAATGGTACGCAGGTACGGCGTAGTAGTATAACAAATTCCTCGAGAAGCGTGCTAAGTGTTTGTAACGGCGGCCTTAGTTGCGACATCATGGGGCAACTATGTGTCGAAGAATGTGTTTATGGTGCCAAGAATGAAGCTCCTTAGCCGAGGGATTCACCCCAACGCTTTGTAAATGCTTATGGAACCAACTACTCAATTATTTGGCAAGTTACTGCACGTTTATTAAAAGCTTTGTGTGTAACGTATATTATGGATACGAAAGTTTGGATTTTTTCAAGTTTATTAAGTATTTCTTCACTTCAAAACTACCGAACAAATCAGTTAAAAATGTGCATAGGTGGAAAAATTCATCAGGTACCTTTTCTCCAATATTCCAGTTTCCATGTGATTAAAATAACCTATGTACTCGTATATACGTTTCTATATAGAAGCAACGCGTGCGAATTGGCAAGCAAAAACTAGTTTTTTGATAATGTACTTTTTCAGGATAGATTTTTCAATATCACGTAACCCACAATTTCATTATCAACCGGCGATGTAATATTTCCGTTTCCGCTCTCTGATTTGGACGCTATTTCACCGCTGACCTTTACAAATACCTGAAAGCCTTTTGCCTGCCTGCTAAATTGCAGAGTTTTCGTTATGAAAATTCCTCAAATATTATTGCATAAGATGTCGAAATTACTTATCATAAACTTTAGAACAGGGCCCGAATTTACGAAATATCTTTGAAAATATTAGTCTCCACCGAATTCTGGCATACCTATTCGATACCTACTAGTTATACAGGTTGCAGCGGATCATTATTTATTTCCATAAATACAATAAATGTATACTCAGAAAAGGTATTTACTGTTGGAGGGCAACCCTGCATCAAAAGTATACCACCGAACTGCAATCCCCAACCCGCATGCCCAGTGTGGGCATTATGAGCATTATGTTAACCTATTGTGTAAACGCCAAAAAGGCGTTTATCAGGGGGAGGCCTGCGTTCAGCAGTGGACAAATACAGGCTGTTTAGGTTGAGGTTGAGGTAGAAAAGGTCAAGTTATAAAATTAAACGTGATATTTTTGATTTCTTTCGCTTCGGTGTATAGACCAAAGTAAAGAAGCAACGAAGAAACCTTCAGCCTGTTAGTTATTATTTGTCGAAATCCGTCCGTTTGAGCTTTTTTATGTCGCTGATAATCTGATGTTTTATAGTAAGCCTTTTTGCACAAAAAGGTTTTGACAATTTGTTTGGTGATAATTTTGCAAATCACTGCAGGAGTTTCATTGTAGAACATTGCCCTTTAAACGATACATTTATTTTGTGTAGCCAAGTCGTGGGCACAGAAAGCTTGTGTTTGTTTCTGTATTAAAATTATGTTTATCGATATTTTTGGAAAACCGATTGTTATTTCTATATGCGTGTAAAACAAGTTTTCATAAATACATAATATAATAACATAATACTGTCATCGTATTTATATCTTTGAATTGATCACGTTGGGATTCTCTGGGGCTCATATTAAACATTGCACAAACAGCCCTCTTCTGCAACACTAATACGGAAAGGGAACTAGTTTACTAAGCCGAAAGTGAGTGATTCAAAAAATCGAGAAACTGAACGTACGATTTTTTTGTATTGCGAACCTAATTTTCCTTTTTTTATTCATATTCGTGTTATTTTACGTGTCTCTGTTAGATTATTATAACTCCCTGTATAAGTACCTAACTTGCACAGACATAATACTAGCTTCGCTGTGCTCACTTGAGACCGTACGAATATGTGAAATAACATGGAGCACATAGCCCATCTATTAAAATATCTGAGGCATAACCGTCCATTGCAGGCTGTAAACATTTCACAAACGGGACTTTAATCCGGGCCATAAAAGTAATCCGCTCATAAAGTTACGCGACGATGGACAACGTAAGGGTAAGGATTTTCTCTCACAAAGATTTCGAAGTAATTAAGATAAAATGCCGGCGAGTTTTTGTATGTAACTGGAGCTATAGTAGCTGTTCAGTCGTTTTTCAACGCTCATATGCCGAGTTAATCCTGGAGTATGCAATAAAGCGCTAAAGTATTTGTGTTCCAAGCGAAATTACCCATATTGAAAATACCCTTCGGCGCTAACAGCGGGCTGAAGGCTTATTTATACCGTGCATTATGTAGACTTACCCTGCTGTAGGCACGTAAAAATGCGCCTAAAGAGAGTTACACTTAAAGCCTTTTAGAACCATTAATACTTTAATTTAATACACTTCGAGAGGCTTACGAATTGTTCCGTATTGATTTGCAATTATGAGATTGCTTTGTTTAAGTTATGCAAAGTATTTGCTATTAAAGCGGATTTAAATGTGGACTTGGAATTACTTGAAATTCAGAGAGATTGTGAGTTAGACTATAAATTTCTGAAAATAAAACCTTTTTACGACGATCTTCACTGTATCGAAATATGATCTTGGTGAATGGCGGGAAAAGGGTTAGGGTTACAAAAACGTGGTCGTCCATCAACGCTTCTGTCAACGAAGTACGCCATCAATGCCGCAAAAACAATTAGTAGGTCAATATTTATTTGATTTCCCGAACCCGAGCCATGAATGATGACCGGCTGTATCGTTATTTCATGGTTATTACAATCTGTGGCTTTAAAACGTACACATTTGCCAGATTAAATTCAGACTTTATCCTATCGACTGCATAATTAACCAAAATCTCTCGATGAAAGCGGATTCAAAGATAAACAAATTTTGACAATACAAATTTGCCGCAACAGTGAAACGGCTCCTAAGCAAATAACGCTCGGGAAATATGTTGAGTCTCATTTTAAGGAACTTTGTCTTAAAGAAATTAACTGTGCTTTTCTACAAATAAATAAGACAAGGAAAAATACTCCTAGAACGTCAACGGATCTAGCATTGATAGCAAAAAAAGAAGGCACCTAGCTAAAATCTTAAGCAGAAAAACTTTAAAGAGTTATTCGCAAGTTAAACTGCAATTTACATAAGAACAGGCGAACATAACCTGAATACGTAATCACAAGTTTACATTTTAAAATTAAAAAGTAGAGAGAGTTATCTGACCCTAGACAGTTTTAAACTTTGTAAGTAGGAAGTTTTAACAATTTAATTTGAGACAACTTCTACAAAGAACTAAGAGTATAACTGCTACATCCCGTGTAGAGCTTTTGTTGTTGAAACCTGTTTCTGAAACTATGATTATGAGGGTTTATAGCTGCGCTGCTGGGTTCTGTGCAAAATGCTTATTTTGCTTGCTCTTACTTTCCGACTTATTTAAGCAATTAGGTACTATATACAGGGTGTCCCAAGTCTATGCGACATGAAGGGAAAGTACCTTACATATTGTAGATAGGATATTTTGGTGACAGGAGACTTATTTTACTTTTAAAACTTAGTAATACTGCATTCAAAGATTTTCTAAAAATTACTTGCTTCGCCTGGGAACCGAAAAAAACAACACACAGATTTTAAGATGCCAATCGAAAAAAAAATTATTCCTCTTTAGTAACATTGTATCTTAAAGCACATGAATTACATCATAATAAACATTTAAATGAAATTAAAAACCATACTTGAAACTGCCGAAGTCAATTTAGTATTTTTTGTAAATTAGTTAATTGATTGCTCTAAATGTGAAATGAGAGAAAGCTAAATCTAAAATTTTTAAGGTATTTTCCATATATGTCGCATAGTCTTGAGACTATGCGACATTTATATTAAAATTTTGTTTCGTTTTATTTTGTTTGAAATGAAAACCTAAAAACCGGTGCTAACATTTCCGAACGTTCAGTGTAAAAATCAAGTTATGATCAATTTTTACAGTTGACCTGTAAAGCTTTCAAGCCTTATTTAAACTGTTCTATACAGTAGGTTACTGCAGTTATGGATCGGATGCAGTAGCCATGGAGATGACCGATCTAAAATACCATAAGAAGGATTAGCCTTCATCTTCAATTACCAATAGGAGAGTGTCCTAAAAATATCGAATCAGTCCGACGACGACGGTTAGATTTTCCGAAGATATTGGACATACTTTTTTTTTCAATTATAAAAGCGCGTCTACGTTTTTTACCCACTACCCTTTTATAGTTACAGTATAATTTAAGCAATGTCCGTCGAGCATTTGTAAAGTTGTCTATGCCGCATGAAGATGTCGCGGTGGGATTTCATAGCCACCCCTCTGCCAAGCGCGCAAATTCCACGACTTGACGAAATTCCATACAGAACGCTGAATCTGGCCTGCACAAAGGTGTGCTGGTAAATGTTTTGAGAATTAAGCTTAGTTAGTTAAATTACTGAAATACCCACCTATTTTGATATATCTACCTCACTGAACTCTTTGGAATGCGCTCCAAAATAGCTGAATGGCAAAAACGAGACGAGTTTGCTCTGCTTTAAGACTATTTTTTACAGACTAAACGCAATACTTTTAGATGCTTTTGACCAACCACATGTTATTTGAAACCAACAGGAAGACGGAATTACAAAAATTACACCAAACTTGGTTCGTACGAAGCTTTGCCCTATTAATGTTGTGCCAACGGGAAGAATACTTATTGAATAATTTCTTCTGAGTTTAACTAATATACTCGTAATGCAATTATTAAGAGTGGATCTTAGAGGAGTTCATCGAGATGAATTGGTATGGTGATAGTTTTATGTAGGTAATATTAGTGAATCACTAAAAATTATGGACCTTTAACTGAACCAAAGTCCCAAAAAAATTATAAATACTGTCATCTAAAACATCTGCGAATTACGAGGGATAACCAACAAATAATTAAGTACATTGGCTTTTGGGTTGTTTCTACAATTTCGTCACAATAGGACAATGTGTTAGATAACAACTGATCATTGATAAGAGGGTACAGACCAAATCAATACGTGAAATAGAAACTCGGATCCGCATGGCTTCAAAATACACAAGCTGCTTCAAGCTCCGTATTGTATCTCGATCGGGGTTGTTTGACTGACGTCTGAGCGAACTCTCCCTTCACAATTTTCTTCCTTGACACGTAATGACGAGGTTGAGATTGCTGGTAAGTTTGCGAAACAATTTCCAATTTCCCATTCAGACACCTACCTACTAAACTCACGTGAAATCAAGGAGCATACATGGCTTTAGGTGAATTGTATAGATATTCTAACCGCGAAATAAAGGCACCAATCTAAAATTAAACACACAAATCTCCGAGCCAAGTTCACTTAGATTTCGTATTACGAATAGTTTCTTTTGCTTTGCAAGAATCAGATAAAAGTGGAAATGCCAGACAAGGGAGCTGCGATATCATCTGTCCTGGCAAAACGTTTGGCACGTGACGTGGCTCCGTGCAGATACAGGGATGCAAGCTGGCGATCGGATCGATTGCATAAATTTTAATATTAGCCAAAGCTTCCGCGCCCACCCCCGCCCGCGCCCCAGACGGAAACTGATTGTAATTACCGACCATTATTGATAAGCACCCGACCCATAATTAAATGGAGATATAGTGTTAATGATTAACTGTTATGGCTACTGAATTGTGTAAACGTTACGTGATATACTGCTATCAAATGACGCCGTGATTGCGCCGGTATATCGGGCCTTTATGATCTCATTTCGGGTAATTGATATGTCCTGCTGGTCATGATAATTGATTTTATTGGTGCCGCAATAAAAGAACGCCGAAAAGCTGCATCCGCAGGATTTATTCGCCCCACGGCTTTTTACAGACATTTCTGTCTGGTGTGCAATAATGATACAATTGTATTATTTATTTTTGATGGATTCTTCCAGCAGTGAGATTCCACAGGCTAGTAATATTTTATTTCTTAACTTCATACAAGAGTTGGTAATTAGTTTGTTCATACGTTAGGAACTTCTATATGACAGAGTTCATCAAGTCATCGATGTTCTAACCCATCATAAATAGTACCTTAGTGAATTTTATGACCCGAGTAGTTGAGCTATGCTTTTGTGAAGCCAAGTTGATGAGTTAGCATACGATGCGTGTGAAATTAGCGCTTACCTGGCTCATCATAGGGTCCGTGTTGATTTGGCACATGTAGGTTCCAGAATCTTTCGGCTCCACGTTGGTGATGTAAAGTTTCCAAGTATTGTGCCCGTTGTGTGTAACTGACAACCGCTGGTTTAGGGTCACCATGTGAGTGTGAATGGCCAGGATCGTCTTTGTATCCGATTTTATCCAGGCAACCTGCAATGTTTACTGAATTTTAATATGTATATCACATAAATCCAAAGCACTGAGCTAAATATTGACGAATCTATACCGTGCCCATTTTCAATGAGGCATAAACGTATACAAACCGCCCATACTTAACCTAAAATTCACTTTGTTGGCGCGTCCTTTTATATGTAATTTACATTACTTGTCGATTTTAGATCCTTCCTTCAATAAAAATTGCTTACAATTATATCTGAAACTCGACGCCAAGCAAGTGAGTTTTTGTTATACAAATAATAATCGTGGTTTATTTACTAACATGCTCCATGCTGGATGGATAAACCACAGATTTAAGGTGCTCTAACCGTCAATCAGATTGAGCGGTTACTGAAAGAATTTCAGCTTCTTCGATTTTCTAAAAATGTCTGTAAGAGGTGAAATGAAATGAAATTTATTGCAGAAACTGTGTACAAACAAGATCTTAAGGCTTATGCTGGAAACAACAGTTTATCCATTAGTTATAGACGTACAATATTTAACTTATATAACTAGGTAATTTATTGATTATATAATTCTCTAATGGCATAAAAACATTGATCTAAGAACCACCTACGGAGTTTTGTCTTAAATTTACGAGTAGGCAGTGCTCTTACTTTCAGGTAGAATTATGATTTGAAGAATAAAGATAGATAGGTAGGTATCTTAGGTATCTACATCTAATCTCAGCTTATAACCTTATTTTCTTAATTTCAGCTTTTACAACTTTCTAATTAATATATTTCTGTAAGAGGTAGAATTATGATTGTCGAATATTTATAAGTCAGGTACATCTAATCTCACCTTATAACCTCCAAGATGGTTCACAGTACATGTGAAATGCACATCCCGGCCTAAAGCCAGGGTGACATTCTCCAGAGGCGAGAGAAACTCTGGATCCGGATCACTGTAGCCCGACCCTTGCAGCTGACCTGTCAAACATACTGCACGTTTAAATCAGCCTTAACCTTAGGACAAACAATAAAAGACCTTAACCTATAATAACTACCCAAAGGATAAAACCCGTAATAATTCAAAAGGTTAATCCTACCTTTTCGCATTATGTGTTTCGTTCAAAAGATTCGTAAGGTAACCTTCCTATTATTATTTAAAACAAAGATTTATGATTGACCGATTGAGATCTTTGTTGTTTTAACAAAATGCCCACGCCAATTTTTTAAGCAGATTTCACAAAAACTGTGGAGGTTTGTAAAATGAGTAGGCAAATAATAATTGCGAGAAATCAATTACCAGAATTGTTCGATAGGGTTGTTCGATTAACAATACCCTTACAGTAGCAGTTGAATCAGCTTTATTTTCAATTGTAGCCAAACACAATCAGAGGAGTACAGGTTGAATTGACCTTTCAAATTGGTTTAAATTGGGTCAGCCTTGTACAAACAGAAGTAGGAAATTGGCGATGCGGCCAATCTTTAGCCTATTGATCTATCCCGTTAATGGATTTTTATTTGCTAGATACCACAAAAACAACGTTTTGACATAAAATTCGGAGTTAATTTACGTCCCACTTTTACACCAATTCTTATGTGTCTAATTTTAATTAACGTTGACGTATTTGTGTGGTTTGACTAACTCACTAAGTTTATTATCGTTATGCGCAGGGCTAAGATTCATTCCAAAATCTATGTAAATCTATGCGAATAGGATGGAAAGTTAAAATTCCGACCAGAGTGTGAAAATAAAGCTTTATAAAACCGTAAGACTCGTATCTACTAGGTCCTAAGTAAACAGTTTATTTTCCCAAACAATGGTTTTGCGAGGAAGTATAGCTTAGTTTATTTTTGTCCCACTGAATGCAGAAATGGCGTTATTAAATCTCTTTTGCAATAGTCGAATGCGCTTTGAAGACTCTGAAAATGGGTGAGCACACAATTTAGTGTAGGTATAATATCCCAATGATAAATCTACCTATGCATTGAGGCCTTTAAAAGGAAGATAACGTATTATAAAGAATTCAAACGATTCAAACTTTTGAACCTTTTATATAATTTGACCTGAAAATCCGGACAGTCATACTTGCGAGATTTTAAATTAATATGGCCCGTAATTCACGTTGGCAAGAACAAAAGACGTAGATGGGAAAAATGATTCTGGCATAACTTTGATTGCGAGATAACTTTCAGTTACTGTATTAGGTTTTTTTTTTTACGGTAAATAGACCTTTGTTTGACCGCGATCTCACCTGATGGAAAGTGAAGATGCGGCCGACGGTGTATCACGAAGGTCTAGAAGATACCTATTCACCCTTGTCTTGAAGAGACCCAGGTTGTAATTGGCCGGAAAAACAGAGGCAGGGAGCGAGTTCCATTCATTTGCGGTGCGAATAATAAAGGTGGAGGAAAACCGCTTAGTGCGAGTGGAGGGTACGTCCACCAAGTATGGATGGTATTGCGCTGTGCGTCTGCTTGTCCTGGAGTGAAAGGGGGATGGTGGGATCAGGCCGTGTAGTTCAAGTGAGCATTCTCCAAAATGTATCCTATAAAAGATCGAGAGACAAGCAACCTTGCGGCGGTGGTCGAGACTTTGAACCTTAGGTAGGGTCTCGATTATTACTCGTCATAAGATAGATTACTATATTACAACCCTGCTTCATATTCATAAGCATTTTCTGCTTACTTATTTATTGATACAATAACCATAGCAAAATGTGAGGTCGGAACGACCTATATCTGTCATTTGAATACTCTGGATGATACGCAGTTTGGCTGGTTTGGCTTTCGCTATTCGACGTTCGGTATTCGGCGATTAAGGACATGAATCCGGGGATGGTCGGCGCATAAAAAGGGTCACACTAAATGTCCCATACTGTGACATCAAAACGATTAATGGAACCTCGCGGGATTTCGGAACGCCGGATATTTTCATTCAATTCGACTTATGCCGTATACTGGAATTAAATAAATTTTACACTTTTACGCTACCGGCCTGAAAGTGAAACGGTTGGGTTTTAATTTGCGCATAATTTTTAATTTCAATTTACATCGGGAACGGAATCGTTTCCTATTGCAAATGGGATTTAGTCAATCAAAACCAATCATGCTATATACATTATAAAATATAATAATAAAATAAGAAAAACTAGGTAAAGTATTGAGCTATAAAATAACTCATCGATTGTTTATTTCGTCTAACTATAATTATATTGTTTGCATTTATCCAATCGTCTAGTTTATGATATTAAGAATTAACCATTTTACAACCCATAACTTTTAGAAGTAAAAACAAGTGATTGTGCTATTGCCAAAACAACCTCATAATAAGTTCCAAAGTTTAGCCCCGAATAGGTTGGTACAGGAACGATTCGCCAAATTGATTTATGTGAATACTTCATTGCCAGGCATAGTTACCGGCAAATTGCTTTTCGGGTACTCATAGGTGGATATTGTGGGCATATTAATGTAATTAAAACATCATCGGTAAATATTTGAAATACATTTTGCAAAGCCAAAATGATTTTATGAAAACTACCAAAATGTATTGTCCCGATTTGTACTCGGGAGAGGCTTTTGCTGCCCAGCTGTGAATTAACATTGAGATACCTATACAAACCTTGTGTCTACAGAATATTCTGTTAAAGTATTTCAATTGAGTATAATACAGTCGTACGTAGGTATCTACGTGTTGGATAATCGCGCATTCTGTAATTAATTTCCGGGTCAGTGGCCAATTAGTTATCATTGTTAATAAAAACGGCTAGCAGCATCGAGCTAGTATACCTACAAGTACACAGCTCCTGTACAATTTTCTACCAAAATCTGTTGTTTTATAAGATTATACAAATCGCTCAAATTTTCATACAAACGTGGAAAGGTAACTACGCCGTTCGATTCGACGACTTGTGTAGCTTTAAAGGGTACAATCTCACTTTAAAGCTACACAAGTCGAGTAACAACTAATGCTTGTTGGTTATACTAGAGTTTAGTAAATCTTTCTTATAACATTTAAGTTCCTAGGTGTCTGTTACTACAATGCCGGCGCAGATTTCAATCTATAAAGTTCAGTACTCCTAGCGACTAGTTCTCGCCTGAAACTTTCTGTGACAGTCGTACTATCCGTTTAGTATCTTCCTTTATTATGTGAATAGGTTTAGTCATGATTTCATGAGTCACTAGCTAGAGATTTACCAAAACTGTTACTATTTAGAAAAGGTAATTATGTTGTGCTCTTAGTGAGATCCAGGGTGAAGTTTGGATAGTCGTCTTAGTGACAATATGTGAAAAAATCATAATCTCTAAAAATCGCAATCAAGTACTGATTGGTTTATATTTTATTTTATTTTATTCAAGGCTTCACAGTTATTCTATCAAACCTAAATTACGATTTTCGGAAGTAGGTTTGCCGGTGATTGTTGACACGAATGTCTCCTTTTTAATCTACCTCATGCTATGCTGGAGTATGCCTTTAAAAGATTGCAGTTTTAATTCCTTTTATGATGCCATCTAACTCCATCATTTCTCTTATAGTAAATAGATAAAAATAAAAGAGAATTTACAACACATCAATGCAGTCTCAAATCAATAAACCAATATTTAATGAACATTTTAGCAAGCTCGTTACAAAGGAGTTTATTTAGATTATATTTCACTAAATAGTTGAATTAGTATGAGTTGTTACGTAAATTCTATAAACTGAATGATCGGTTTTGTGGCTAACCGTGCATGTATTTGTTATGCTAGTACAGATTATTGAGCCAAATATTTCACTGTTTCAATTCACAAATTATTAAAGGTATCAGGAAATTTGTTCAACGCAGATAGCCTTAAAGTAAACGTTTTCTAGTTTAGCTAACTGATCAATGTCAGCGTAGGTCTATAAATAAAAGGCACGAAGGCCTACGTAGGCTTGGTATGTCTTCCATCCATGTCATTGTCACGACGGCACGGAGCACTGCGTTTCAAGCCGACTGTGTCAAATGAAAACAAATGATTTTCGTATCGACATAAGAAGAATAATGTTGCAGTAGATACCATACCTAATACTCTTATTATTTCACGTGGCTGGATATTTAGAAGATTCGTTGTAATTTAGGCACTGGAGAAATTTATCCAAGAATATTACAGATAATTTATAATCGTGGCCTTTATCAAAGAAAATTAATAACTTCAGACTAGGCGAGACGCCACGAACTTCACCGACCGTTGACCCCTCTGGCTAGATATCTATTACACTTACACGAGAGACGCATATGAGCGAGCAGAGCACTCATGAAACTATAAAAAGAATAAAATGAAAACACTGCAGTACCTAATAATCTTACTTTTTAACTCCAAAAACGGTTATAGTCGGTGGTCGCCGCACGGAGCATTTATGGTCAGAACTACACTTACACTCAAGGGAAATATTTACCTAGAATGTTACAAACATAAGAATAAACTCTAGATTATGGAGTTGAGCCAGCAAGTTTACCTACACTAGCTTCAAGCCCGAGTCCAGTGCACACAGGGCACAGTCTAATCTACGAATTTAAACTCATTTACTTAGTACGGCGGCATTTGGCATAACGAGTTACCTGTTCCTTTTTATGTTTCATCTGTTAGGTTTAGTATAAGGAGGGATGGTGGACAAACCAGTACGATAGGATATTTCTCATTACCAACTATTCTATTCAATTATACCTCAAGAGTTCTGAGGTAACAAACATAAAAAAACAGTCGAATTGAGAACTTGCATTGTAGGGTTTTGAAGTCGGTTAAAAAAGGCAAAAGAGAGCTAGGAACGGAGTTTACCACACGTTTGAACCCGACTTACTTTCGGTATTTCACGTTAATAGAGTTAAACCTTTGCCGTGTACCGTGAGCTTCGAACACCGGGGATTGCAACATACTTCGGCAAGTAATGTTCGATGCGCTTTGTTCGTTAGGTACAGATTAATAACATTTGCTCGCCTCTAAATAGTTGGCTAAATAGTGGGTATTATCTCGGTTATTACCTCATTCTGACTCTACTTAAAGGTACAATTAAAAAGGCGATAATGCATTAAAAGACGATAACGCATGACACGAACGTTTGACTGTACGACATTTAATCGGCAGAGGCTTCCGTGTCGAAAAACGTGTTCCAATTATTCTGTATTTCACGCTCATCGACGTCTATAATTACATTCTGGTAGAATTGCGTTAAATTCACCACACGTACGAACACTAATTTCAATACAATTAATCCAATGATTAGCCGCTATGCATTGTAGGGTTGAACTCGAGTTAGGTCAAACACAAATATCTTTGTTTATTTTAATGGTTGTCGAGTTTTCATCCGCAACAGTAATGAAACATTTCATGGCATGCGGTCGGGGGAGGATAAGGCTTTAAACAATTAAAAGAAAAGGTTATATAAAGCGTTTTCAATTAAACTTGGAATCCAGTAAGGTATGGTTCGGTTAGGATTGCGTCTGTGTGAGTATCTAGGGTATTGCGTCTAAGCTGCACTTCTCGGTTCGCGGCTGACACTCGTTAGAGTGAAACAATTTACTAGATCACGCGAACGGTTTTAACTTACGTCGAAACTTACATTTTTACTTACAAGCAGTAAAAAATTATCTAGGTATAGATTCTAAGCGTATAATAACCTTATAATAAAAGGTTCAACATGAGGTCCATCGTTTTCTAAAATAGAAATCTAAAACAGTCCCAAAACTAGTTTGCGAAACTACGAAAATGTTTATCGAGCAAATCTATCTGAGTAACATTTTCGTGCTCCCATTAGTTTATTCAGAGGCAGGAAGAGAAAATTAATGCTTTCAAAGAGCTAGCAAGGAGATGTCCGACAGGATATTAAGCTTTTCATCAGGCACTATTACGGGCAAAACGGAATGTATTTAGTTTAGTCGCCGCTCTCCAATAGTTCGCCCTCTCTAAGCCTAATTTGTCTACTTTATGGTTTAAGCTGTGCATTTGAATTAACATACCTACATGGCCGTCGCATGTATTATCTACTAGCGAAGGCATTAATTTGCAAATTAATGTAAATCCTGGTTTCTATTTACACTGTGAATTTAGTGCTTACGAAGTTTTGGGAAACAAATTGGTCAGTCACTGTACATTTTATGCACACAATGAATATTTGTACAAAAACATTGCATTTACATAGGTATTGAAGTCATCTTTTTACACAAATATTATTAAAAGGTAAAAAGAGTTCTTGTAAGTAAGTATTTTTAAAAGTATTTTATATTTGTGGGTAATCTCTGGCACTACTGGTCCCGTTTTGAAAATACATTCTAGCAGTAATAGAAAGTTAGTTACCCTGAGTGACATAGACTATGTTTTATTGAGGTTCCGCGTGAGAGAAGCTGCGATCAAACTGTGGTTATAAATATTTAAAAGATTTTGTGTGAATTGTCCAGCATTAAAAAAATATATATACATAATTTTATCTCTAGATTGATTAATTTTTTTATTTGATATATAACAAAATTTTACTACACATACCTGCAACAATGGTGAGCAGTGCAAAAGTAGACATCAACGGCAGCCCACCGGTCTCCATTGAGATAGATCTTGAGGGTCGAGATGATTCCACAAACATACTGAGTTTTATAAAAAATATTATCCAATGTAGATTAAGGCTCACATCGCTTCAATGCAAATTATCTTTTAAGTTTGATAAATATTATAGCCGTCGGTCTCAAAACATTTGTATAATAACATTTAATTCCATCTTCATGAATTGCAGTAGTTTATTTTTATCGTCTTGGTTGATCGATTATTGTCATGTTGTTTTAGACGTTCTTCAATGAAATCTGCAACAAAGTAACATCCATTATTAGATTTAACATGTAAACATTTGAATTGGCGTCTGGACTTTAAATAAAAGACGTGTCTTACTGACTACCGACTTTCTACTAATAGAAAGTCATGAGTCAACCATAAACTAAGAGCCAGATTAAGCTTCCAAGACTGTATTTACGTATGGGAACTTTTGACCGCGTGAAATCTAATTTAGACTTAGCAGTATTGACTCATGCACAATTGTATAAATGACCAACAAATATATGGTATACAATGTGGTCCGTTACAGTACCTACGTACATTTTGGTAGGTATACCAACGGTTGTTTCTGACTACAAGGCACCAACCTGAAACCAACTACACAATTGTAACTTTGTTGGATAATGAGATTGAAATTTTGCTCTCCTGGTACATCAACATAAAGGCAGGTGTTGCTGCAGTATTATTAACAGGCCCATATACCCAAGTAGGTACGTAACGTGCACAGTACAAAAACATGGTAGTTTTTTTATTAGAGCTGTTTCCGACGCGGCGTGTGCAAACTGAGATAAAACAGGAATGATTGCCGCTCTGTCGCGATATTGTTTCAAGTGTTTTGTTCCATTCTGCTGGCTCTTCGCCGTTTTTTATTCATCCACACCCGAACGACGAACTGCCGCGTAAAAACCAACGGACTGACTAAGCGTTCCTTTCCAATAAAATATTTCAAATTTACGTAGATACATCATGGTAAGTTTAAAACAAAGTACAAGTAACATAACTCTTTCAGTCTTTTACTTATTGATTATACTTGGACAGCTGCATCTTTGATAAGGAATTTTGTCAAAAAGACAACATTGGGAGGCGAGCACTTAGCTATCATTCCGAGGGCACAAGTATTATAAGTATACTCTGCGGACTGTTCGACTCCATCAATTGAAACATGCTCTCAGCGATGGCGGTAGCGCGTCGTCTTTGCCGAACGAACGAGCGTAACGACAATAAACAATACAAACAACCCTGGCCTGCGTTTGACACCAGCCCGTTCGGAGTGGATTAGAGCGCTCTACAGGGAGTTCGGTAGCATTTAGGAAACGTAATAGCCTTCCACCGTGACCTGTTTTAGTTGCGACAAATAGAGATTTACTGGTTCGCCGCTGGGGAATTGTCAAAGAGACTGTTTTCGTAATAAAATCGAATGGTGTTTACTTTGCGGCCGGTTGACTAAGAAACCTCGCACTTCAGAGATCCAATAATGTTGAACTCTCATAACGTTGCCATCATTGGAATGACAATCGACCCAAAATTTGCATTCAGAAGCGACAATGTTTCAAACATTTTAAACAGTTTCGAATATATACGAAAAAATTCAGGAAGAGCTGATCATCGCGGTTATTCTGAAATTACGTGATTGTTTTTGGTAAGTGTTCCATAACAGAACCTCCTCCTAAATTTAGGGAGGATTCTGATAAAATTAAAGATAATTAGACGTTTGTAGGCAGTCCGGAATAAGATAGAGTTAATTGTATCGGAGCTCACGTAGGGCGTCTCATCTCGACCCTCGATATCGCAAAGGCAGAGTTCCATTCAGCAGCATTCCGTTGCTTAATAATTTTACATCCGTCCTCAAAGACGGGGCGTAGTGTTATCTCACGAGTGGCACGCCACCGATACGAGTTCCAACCAGCCCCTTCCTCGTACTCCTATTGTCATGTTTACATTGTCTATGCTCATTCCTGAATTCCGATTAACGCAAAGCTAAAATCATTTGTGTATTAACATTGTATGGGGGCGACATTCCAAATTACTTGTTCTTGAAAGCTATCTGGCTAAAGTTACTTGTAACTTGGTTGATATGAACCTATAAATTGTTTATGTACTCAGGGGGCATAGTGTAATCTTTTAAGCTAATACAGTGATTTTTTTCCCAATTTACTATTTTATGCAACTTACTGCTTCAGAGCAACATAATTTTGTCTTCACAATTAATTTCACAGGCCATGTTTAACCTTTGCACTCCACAGTTTCTTAATTCGCAATTAAAAAGTTTAATTGTCCGGTTAATTGCTGCCATTGTGGTGGACGACGTCTACTTATTATTCTGAAATTGCTCTCAGAAAATATTATGAAAAATCGGCTAAGAACCGGTTGGTAAATCACAATAAGTAATTAGCTTATCTGTCGGCGTCACGCGCGAGCGCCAGTTGTGATGGCTGGGCCGAGCTGGCAGAGGCGAGGGTTCGCGTCTTACGTTAAGCTCGCAGCATTAATCTCGGCGCTTCATAAACGAATGTAAAGAACTGGGATTAAATATATCACGCGACGCAAATTTTGTGGATGACTCGGTGACTCAGCAAAGTCTGCTATATAGATAAGTTCAGACCAACATAAATCAAAAGTGTGCGACTCCAATAAAAAAGCTGGCAGTTCAAACTCTTTTTAAATAAAGTTTTATCTACTATCGAAACTGAAACAATGCTGAAAAAGTTGTTGATTAATTATATTCATTGTGGCCGAAAACTTTGCTCGTTATCAACGGTTCTCTTAAATTCATGTTTAATTAAGTAGCAAATCCCTTTTCAAAGTTTTTCAAAAGAAATACTTTTACCTATTGATCTGCCACAGACAAGCCTACAATTAATTTTGGAGATTGTAAAAAAAAATGATAGAAATTGTGAAAAATAGTGGTTGTAGTCATTGAAATCGAAGTCTGGATCCTCAAACTGAATGCCAAATGATGAAGGATCGCTTCATCCCGAATATGTTTCAGAACCTTCATAAATAATGTAGCTGTAGGTTGCCTAACGGTATTTTTTTTACAAGTATACGGAATTGAGCCAAGCATTACATGAATGTTTGAAAAATGCATGTCTTTATGATTGTTCACAGATTATGCGTATATTTATTTATTTTATTTATTTATTCAGGGCAACCAACTAGAGATAACACAAGGAATACAAATTATGAAACAAAATACTTAAAACTAGTGCTCTCTAAATAACAGGTTAGCCACAACATGCGTAAGTAAGTATATTCACATACTATACTATAGTATACCTATAGAGTGTCTGGTACATGGACCAACATGATTTTTGGTGAGGAAGTGAAGAGGCGGCCTATCTGAGCTTATTTTGTGTTTTAATTTCATTCAAACTAACAAAACAGAAAAGGGTTTGCATAAAATTTCTTATAAACCATTCATAACCCTTGCAGAAGATAATCTTTTTCATTTGATCATCTAATTCATGATGTCTTATGTTATGTAACGCCTTACGTTGGAAAGGGTAATAACTAAAAAACTTTTTCTGGGAAAACGAAATTCCAAAATGGCTTTTAATTTCTTTGAATGAATTTAAAAGTTGTCACTAATTACAACTTATACACAATTTTTTAATGCTCCTAACATTATCTTGTGAAATGTTCAAGTAATTTATTATTCAAAATAAGAATTTATTACAAATTTTTGTGGCTTTTAAATTGTGTGGCAATTACAGCCACACAAAATATAGGACGAGATATAAAGGACTTCACGTGATTTTTACATAAACTTAGGGTCTACCGAGGAAATGTAGCGTATGACTCTAATAGGCCGTTCGGTTCGTCTACCAAACACACTGTAATGTACCTACTGCGTACCTAATATAGTGTACAAAGGAACAAGACACTACGATGCTACGATCAAATTAGAATGAGAGTTCAATTTTCCAATTAAATCTGACCATTTTAAACAGACGCTACGATTGAAAGTACTGGACAATTATTCAATGAACACTGCTGACCATTTTACAAATATTTCTTTGCAGAGACTACAGAGTTGGGGTCTTATTGGATAGAGGGTTAGTACGTTGTATCGATTACAGATTGAAACTTTAGGAGCGGTATCGTGCTTCTGTCCACACCAATTTTAGGTTAACTTGTTTATTCACACACACTCTATTACCGAGTTCGACATTATTCACGGCTCTACTCACGCTTGTGCTGAAATTATCTATCCTTAGCCGTACAGATACCCCATCTATCAATATCTTTTTGTTCGTCGGTACAGCGGCTCGTGCAAAATGGTGTCATTTTATTTTGTGGCAAGAAATAATGTCTGGTCAGTTTTAGTGCATATTCAAGCGTCAAACTACTCGTATATTGTCGACAGTGTCCATTTTATAGCACATGTCGTTAAAAAGCGGCGTTCAGTAATGGCTTTGCACTTATAGGTAGGTACATTCTGTTAAAAGAGATAACTAGAAATGGGTATGAAATAAGCTGCTGTTATTTTTACATACGGTCAGTACGTAAAAACTAAAATATAATAGGTAGGTAAGTACTGCCTAGACCTAGCAAAATTGATAAATAATATTAGATTGTAACCTATTATTCCTTACTGGGTCACAGGAAATATGTGGGCTTATTACAAGAATCAAAGTATTTTTCGTAAATTCCTCAGTATTCGGCCCAAATGGAGGGCATAGCAGGAATTCTTCGGTATCTGTTTATGTTTCACGATGTCAGGAGTGTCACCGATTTCCTTGGGGACAGAACCAATGAGATTTTCCAAACTTCCACGAGTTACATTAAAGTTTTGTTATTTAGTTTGAGGATTTCTCTTCTCTGTTTAGAATGCTTATTATCCATTAATAGATCGCTTTGAAGTAAGAGCGTTCTAATGAATTTTGAAAATGAAGAATCTCAGGTGGGATAGTGCAAATATCGAAGCAAAGTCAAACTATGTTTAAGGGAAATAATGAGTTAATTTGAGTGGGGTTAAAGAGGAATTTGCGGAATTCCCTAAAGGGATCAAGTACCTACACCCAGCCGCTCACTAGCGGGATCTAAGACAAATTCCGTCAAATGTTCCGTATACCAACACAAGATGAGAAACTACTTCCTAAGATCACACGGGATTTACTTTAAGTTAAATCCTTTGATGATAGTTTTCCAATTAACTATGATATGATACGATAACGTTACATATACCAAAAAATAATAATAGAGATATTGATGATAAAATTTGTAAATTCTGTTACAAACCAAGCAATATAAAAGGTTAAACTATTTAATGAGTGAATTATAATTATTGGCTTTCTCAAATCTTTTGGACCCGTATAGTTCGAAACTATCTATATTAGCAGCATTGTTTCTGTACACATATAGGTCCGATTTATATAGATCCCTATACATTTAGAGGCTCTGCGTTATTGGGTTCGAAGGCGGGTATCGGCTAGCTCTTCTTTTATTATCTGTTGACACTGTATTTGTTCTCCGACACAACGGACTAAATTTATTGTTCTTCCCGTTTGTCGAAATCTCAGTTTATAAGACCAGATTGTCTTATCCGCATTTTAAATATTTTTTTGAATATTATCTTAACCACCCTTATAATGTCTGATCGATTTCCTACACCCTGAACGGGTGCATTATTTTAAGCTACTAACTATGTGGGTTAAATAGTAAAATATGTATGTAACTACCTATAAATAATAATTAGGATGCAAGAAACTAAATACAAAATATTTTTCATTTTAATTGAATAAAGCAATATCAATTCTATTTTCCCAACTCAAATGGTCGAATATTTATTTCATTTTATTTGCTTCGTTGAACGCAAGTTGCTATAAATTCACTAAAGCATCTCTTTAAATAGCTAAAACCGAGAAATTTTTAAACCGAGCAAAATTTCTTTACTTTGTCGCTTATAGACCACACATAAATTTGTTAAACGTACTTTATTACAGAAGTGAAAAAACCCGCAGGCAAGTAGCGACCCCATATGGGTGACCCAAGTCGTGGCAGGGCTCTTATTGGAAACAATGTAGGCATTGAAAAATCATTGTTATCGCGTTGTGGAATTTTGTCGCACTAATACCCGTCGTCTGGTACTTTTTCATTTAATACCATACATGCTTTGGACAGTGTTTTGAATGATTGCTGGCCGTAGACAGATTAGTGATAATTTTGCTTTGTCGTCGTTAAGAAAGATTCGTATGGGAAACGTGAATTCATAAATATGTATTATTATAACTTCTTATAGAACCTAGTTTCTTTTACTCTTTACTTTTGTTTTTACTTCTATCCTATTCTTTTTTTATTGTTTCTTGTGTTTTATTTCAATGAATATAGCCCATAATATAGGTGGGTAAATTTATAATGTCATTACATTAGGAACAAAAAAAATATGATGTAAATTTTTATTTGCAACGTTTGACCTTCAAGTTAAATCGCCAATGTTTTTATGCTGAACATCACTATAATGTTTGATAAAGTGGTTTGACCTTTTTCTCAACGAGTGCGTTATCTACTACGATATCATTACCTTCATAAAGACTTAATCAACTGATTGTTGATTGCAGTTGTTTTCCCTATCATATTTTGCTTTTGCAATTCCAGCTAAACCGTCCATCGGCACCGCAATCGGAAATTGTGCGCGTTTTATCAAAATGCAGCAGCAGCACCCACAGATACCATGTTTGCATCTGTGCCGCCGCAACCGCTACGCTGCATGATATGTTGTATTTTGTTTGCATTTTGATCTTTATCGGGGTATGACCAACCAACCATTATTGGACATGCCTGAGGATATTCCGATCGAATATTTAGCTCCCTACCTATAAAAGAGTTTGATGATATCTTTGGCATTAATCTTCTGAGACTCACAACTCACGTCTATTCTAATAGCACCAGGCTTTGAGGAAGAACGTAGGTACCCACCCTCTGGCATAAGACAATATACGTAGACGTTTTTCTTTTGGTTTAAAGTATAACATAAGTATTGCAAAATTATTGAACTTAAGTTCAAATCAAGGCTGGACTGAAAGAAGTAACCTAACTATTGTTAATTTTTTACCCTACCTTATCAGTCTAAGATATAACAATCTACTGTAGAATACATATTACAGAACTGAGATTGAATTAAAAATTTAAGAAGTAGGCTACACGTATAACTCGGCTTGTAGAAAACCTACAACGCAGAATTCACGTCGTTGTGAAAAAGAAACAATACCGGTATCATTTTGTGCAGAACACGGCTTTTATGTCAGGTGTTAAAGCCCGACCCGAAGAATTCTCTATTCTGTACAAATTTTGATAAAGCCAAGTACAAATTAAATGTAGTTGTATTATTTGTAGTAAATTAATGTAGTAGCATCGGTACATGAAAACTCGAGTTGTCCACGTTATTTCACCTTCATAAGTACGTGATCTAAGGAACAAAGTCACACAAAATCAATCAGTTAACTGTTAAAATAATCAATTTACTTTCCTTGCTTGGAAAAGCCATCAAATTTTATCTTTATGAGCGTATCAATTTATTTAAAAGCCTGGAATCATCCACTGTCAGAGTTCCTCAACTTCCAAAAAGTTTGGGCGTCTGTCTTTGAATTTGGTTTGAATTTTAACATGGAAATATCATTTCATTGTACGTTTTCTTTAGGTTTCTAAGAATCGCGAGAAATGTTACTCCAATGATTTGACTGTATCAAGCTTTTGGCAGGGTAGTATTAATAATTAACAATTATGCAGATACTTTTGACATTTCAAAGTCCAAGTGAAGTGGGGATGTAGGGTATTTCTTTATTTTATATTTAGGGCTGATTTTGTTATTTTTGTACACGCGAGGATTATGCTCTCCAAGTGTTTGGTCTCCATGTGAAGGTTGTTATTTGATGCCCTTTATTATATCGAAGCAACCAAACTACTGAAACTATTTTGATCAATGAGGTATTAAAATACTCGTAAATACTCCTAAATGCCAACTGCTTTTATGGCAGTATGCGAATAAAGTAAAAAAATGTTTGAAAAATTACTTATTCGAGTATTTCAAAAGGAAATTTATTTTCGTAGAAACCATATTTTACATGTTTTTGAAGAAGATATCCAAATTAGTGGTGTGAATTATTAAAAGGTTGTGCGCGAGGCCTGAAACCCCTACATCATTTAAATAATGAAAACTCCAGATGTGTCAAACAAAAAGTATAACTTTCTCACAATTTTTCGTGGGCTCCGGTTGAGACATGCCGGAAACGTTGACGTTTGTTATATTTCCGACTGTCATTCATCTGGAGTGAAATATTGACAGATCCATTGTGAGTACGAACAATGGCTATATTCATGAGTCGAAAATCATTATTATCTTATGCATGGTTAATAAAAGTTGTTTGATTTTCCCAAAATAAATGAATCATTTAGAAAATGCATGGATATTAAATATTGTGATCATGTATTACGTACTTCTCTTGTAGCTCGGCAAATAAACCAAATATTTCAACATTAAAATTTAAAATCTAGCATACTTAAATTCAAAAAAATTCATTATTGTCGCTCAAGTAGGTATAGATTAATACATTTTTTGTTTGGGCTTATGTAACTAATAGGTAACAAATTAATTTAAATAGGTTCACTATGACGAATCGGGTAAAACATCATGGCTAGTGTAGGTATTATTAAAATAAACAAAGCCACGTGGTTAAAGATATGTAAGCAGGCACCAAAACATTGTTGTTTTTTATGAAAGAACCTACATTAAACAACCCTTTGATATATCTACAATGTAAGCAGTAGTTTTTATACGAGACCAAAATAACAACAAAAGCCGCATGACCTGAGTAGGTAAAAACAAATATCGGCGAATCATAATGGAAAAGCGTATTGTAAAATGAGTAAATCATATGAACAGCATAACTAAAATCCTATAAGCAAGAAACTTAAAATAAAATTGCAATGTACTCGCCAAAATTAAAGAAATTAAAACCAAATAAGTTAAAAACAAGACCTCGATGGTGATTCATGCAACAAAAGTTTAATAGACGAAAAAGTTTATTAAGCGTGGCGATCCTTACCTTTTGAATCGTGGAGCCCATCAGCCGCGGATCTGTTTTGCAACACAAGAGGGCGCGAGAGAGACGGCAAAATGCTGAAGTTTTGAAGGAAGAGCTCGAAACAGCGAGCGCAACGCGATCCGCGGGTACCGGCGTTTCATTAAGAACGAGCGTGGAAGCTGCGTCGGCCTGCCCCGCGCGCGCGCTCCCCCGTCCTGCAGCGCGCATGCGCCCGCCCGCCCTCCAATAGCAGCCCTGTTGCTTCTGACGGCTCTGACGGCCACACAACGTCAAACGAAAACGTTATAAATACATTTAATCGCCGCTGAATCTTCCGACAATCTCGATCATCTACGTTAAGATTAGGGCAACTTTTGCGGGGCCGACTACGCATTGTTTGAACTGGGGATCTGCTCGGCTGCACGAGACGTCTCGTTTCGAGACTCTTTTGTTTAAGTTCTTTAAAACATTCAGAAATTTTAATCACGTGAAACGTAAAACGCTTTGAATCTAAGAACTACTGGAGATATCTTGAGTTTTGTTGAGTATTGTTGAAGTAAAATTACCGACCTCGTAAAATTACCGACCCCGTAAAATTACTTTTGTAAAATTTGTTTTAGTAAGTACCACCAAAACAGCCAAATAAAAAACATGACCTACTTAATAGCAGTTTAAATATTGAAATTATGAAAGTAAGCAATTGGTGTTATTACAAGTAGCTTCTTTTTCTTTAAGTCGCTGAAAAATGGACGTTCAAAGCGACATACTTACTGTAGAAATTGATTTTACCAGTTTAGCACGACACTTGATTCTCTTGTACTTGTACACCGGTCAGGGACTCATACCGCTTTATGGCTGTATACTCCATAGATCACGAGGAATACGAGGTTTATGCTACGATGTGTGATGTGATGTCATAATATGCTTTACTATTTTTTTTCGGAAAATCATAAATTCCAAAAATTACTTATCATCCCCACGCTGAGCGTCCGTAGAATTGATGGCGACTCTGCTGTCCGCCCCCCGGTAGATATCCTCTAGCCGGCTCTTACGACGCCTGCGGGAAGAGTCGAATTGGGAGTTGGGTTATACATATACGGCAGTGCAAGCACTTTACCTACTGAATATCTAAAAGCAAATTTATACACTTCAAAAATTCCCTATTATTAGAAGGTTTTACCATCGATCTCCACTGTGGGGTCACTTTAAACCATGAAACCTTCTTTGTCCGTAACCGTAACTCTTACCCACTGAACCTATGTCAGGGCCGAACCAGCTAAATCTAAATCCCTTAATACTCCACCCAGATATTTATGGAGGGCTAATAGCAGCAGTTAAGTCTACAACCTCACGTAACAAACATTAGAATAATCCAACAAAATAGCCGCTGATCTTTTAAATTATACGTAAGTACCTACCTAAAGAGAAAAGAATCTCCGTTTTCAAAATGAAATTATAAATATCTAATTTAACGAATTACCTGTTCTGACTTTTCCTTTGAGTGAGATTTCTAAGATAAGAAAAAATGTGCGCGCAAAACAAAATGATTCAAAAGAATTCTTTGTAAATTATTTTTAAACAAAGATCTTCAATGTCTTCATAAAATGGCAGCAGCGTTGGTTTTGTACAAGATCGTGAAAAATAATAATTTATCAAAGTTAAACATAATAAGGTTGGAAAGAAGAACCTTCAACAACTAGCATATTTAACATGCTGTGTGAATTGTCCAGCATTATTTATTATTATTATTTATGATATGAATACGATAGGAACTGAAAAAAACTTCTCTCCAATAATTAGATGAAAAATAGTAGAATCTAATTTTATGGTGGAGCTCAGATCGAGGGCGTAGAATATAAAAAGCTTGTAGTAGATATTTGTAATTCAAATAATTTATTCCGAATTATTTATTAAATGTAGGTAATAAGGAATAAGTAGGTAGGTGGATTGGTACTTTAGGTGTTAGGCAAATGAACCGAACTAAATACATTAAAAGGGTCGGCTAGAAGCACAGGTGTGTAAAATCAAGTTTAAGCACGTAAATAACTATAGAACCGAAATACATTCGCCTAATCCTCGATGTTTAGAGAGCACAGAATAAAAAGTTACCGGTACCCGTTATATTATTTTAAGTTTATAGACCTAATAAATAAATGCATAAAGATTAGTAAACTGCTTATCCATTTTATAGGGGTCAAACTTTATAGAAGTTCAATCCATTGGATCCAGTATTAACTAGTCTAATCAAACAAGGTTAAGAGCTGTTTTACGTTTCCGATTAGACCACTGACAAACTCTATCATGTGTAAGTACCATAAACATTGTTAAACGTATTGCCTTAACTTGTTCTTTTGTTTTTACATTGTGTCCCACTTTCTTAACGGACCATTCCATTGTTAGTACTTTCCATTAGAAAAACGTTCGATAAAACCCACAATAAGTACACAATTTGGGAAATACGGGACCGGAACTCGTAAACGTAAATTCGTTTCAAAGCGTCTGAACGCTTTAACGGAGCACTATAGGCCTCCGCATATAGCTCAGTTCAACTCCATCTAGACAGAAAGCCATCGCCACACTCGCTCAGTGAACCGTTTCACCTCTACGTACGATAATTTGTGCCTTGGATTCCTCAGCAAATAGTTAAGCACTAAAACCCTTTGACTAAAACAAGGACAACTTCTGTGGCGCAGAAGACGTGTAGTAAGCATATGGATTTCGTTCGATTATCTCTGGGAAACAATTTCGGAGTGATTTGCAGATATTTGTTTTACTGATTGATATAAATCTTCCTGTAGTTTCGTTATTTATACGACACAGAAACTGTGGTTCTCGGGAAAATACATATAAGCTTATCTAGCTTACCTCAGATCGAAAACTGAATTTAGTACGAGCCTTCCACCTGTGCTCTTTCATAAAAAAAGGGTTTTTATTTGCACTCAATTCAAATGTAACGTTGCCTAAGATAAAATGCAATAACAATAAATGTAAGGGAGTAGATATCATTTTACTCCGGGTGGCGAAGGACATTGAAAAGGGACCAATAAAATATGCAGATTTGACTGCGGCCGTATTTTTCTCGGTGTAATCTGCATTATTCAGGCTTTGTCACGAACTTCGACAGTTTAACAGCGTTTATCTCTCGCCTTGCAAATTGAGCTACGACTTTAAGACAAACGGGAGTCACTTTCATTAACATAATGGACCTCGGCCGACTCTTTGTTGGCGAGCCTAGGATGGATTCGCGTCTCACATTTTTCATTGAGGATATCTCTAGCACCTCTCATTTGTTTTTCTTATTAACTACATTGTTATACCAACTGTCAGTATTTTATTTCATTATTTCCGAGCTCCCACGAAACGAGTCTGAGAGAATCAATTTTCAATAGCCTGTTGCGAGCAGAACGTCGAGAAAAGTTAGGAATCAATCCGATTTAAGCAGTAATTTATCCATGAACAAGCTTCCTGCTCTAACGGCAAGGAAAGCGGGTGTCCAGTAGACCAAAACTAATCGCTGATAGAGTGGTACGCGCTTGCCAACGATTGGACTATTGATTCGCAACTAAGCTCTCAACATACATAATATAATATAGATTTCAATACCTTTACAATTCATGTAGGTACTCCTGTTTTCCTAGAGAACTTTATGTAGCTTCGACAGAGCCGCATACCAATTTCTTTAGGCTGCGAAATTGCCTGTGTAACTTCTCTTTCGTCCTCTTTTGCGGCTCGCAATCTTTTATGGCATAAAAAGCGACTAGGACTTGTGCTTGTACCTACCAATAGATAATTCAATCTCAAAGAGTAAACAATACCCGCATCAGATTCTTTCACATACTATGTAGGTATTCAGCTACTGATGCCGAATGTAATGCCACAACGCAGGTATTACACACAAACAACAGCGTGAATATTCGTCATCGTCGGGGCAATATTGCCGAGGTCGGTCAACCATCATCCTGCCATTGGTTGGGAGTAATCGCTGATGGAGCGAGCAACGGCACGCGTCTCGCCCGATTTATGACGTCTGTGGCTGCCCTTCGAATGCAGCCGAGCTTGAGTGCCCGCATTTACATTGCATTCCAGTCTCATCGGGCCAGTTCCAGAATTCAATAGATCTGCCTTGTTGACGTTACTGCCATTCACTGGTATAAATTAAGTGGTATTCAATATTGATCCTCAAAATCTGTATAGGTTGGGAAACGAGATTTGGTAGAAAAAACTTAATACTAATCACTCTATCTAACCTTGATCTTATCATGAATTCAGTGCTCACAATGTTAACATATTATAACATTATGGAAATTTTAATGAAAAGAACCAGTGGTATGGTAAAGTGACTAAAAAACTTTGAATCCAGGATTTGTAGCAAAAAATGTGACAAGTCATCAAATCTACATATTTTATTAGAGTTTCCCTTGCCAACTCCGACCCTCTGTTGGTCGGGATGGTTCTTTCTCCTAGTGATGTGGACATTTTCTTGTGCGAATTTTATCGATAATTTGGTTCAAGATTTTCAATGACCTTTTGGTTTTTTTTTTACACAAAAAGAGTCGTTAAAAATTACTTGCTTCATTTTATTTGGTTCTACTTTCAAACACTTGCAATAAAACTAAAGGAAAAAATGTCTGCCGTTGCAATTTAACCCAGTTCGGGTTGAATTGGCAGTAAAGTCGATTCAGAAACTAACTGCGCTTCTAATAAGAAAAGTACGTAGATATCCAATAAAATATCGACACTGTTAGTGCATGCGACAGTTGGACAGCTCAGTCCAATATTACAGGACTTTCAAATAAGTATCAACGCCAACGGGCGGCTGGTGGCCTCTGCGGCGACACTTCATAAAGAACACTTTTATACTCAAGCCTTTTATTTATGATTCCCTTTCACATCTTCTACTTCGTTTTATTGTCCTGGGGGATGGATCGTGTATTATTGAATTTTCAATTAATTCACCCGATAGCATCCATACACTTCAGTAGGACTTTTAATCAAAAATAAGTATTCACAACCCCAGTAAATATAGCTTCAAAAGCAGCGAAAATTCTCTAGAAATAAAAAAGCTTCAAAACGAAGCCAGTCTCATTGAAACAATCGAGTAGCGGAGCTGAGCGTGATATACTGCAGTGAATTAAAGAGTTGCTATATATTATTCAAATCCATTCTGGTGCGGGTCTTTTTACTGTGAAGTGGCGGTTGCGGGGTACATCGCTCCGCACTTCAGAACGTGACCGAGCGCCTGCCCGGAATCACATTGCGACGGCACTTCGCTCTGGATGCGACACTTTAATTAACTAGTGATTTAAAGATACTGATTCTAGTTCAATTGATGTTTATATTGTTACGCCGTTGAAGGAACCACTAACAAAATAATTAAAATGTACAGAACTCTATATATAGAGAGTTTACTCATATTTTACTAGTTATATGGTTTCGACTTATATTGCATGTGATGTTTCATAAAAAAAACTACATTTGGTCGGTCTGCGGCCTACGGTGATACACATTGGCTACGAATCGCGTAGCATTTATGACCGGCTACGAATTGCGTAGCATCTTAGACCGGCTGAGAATTGCGTAGCATCTACTACGAATGGCTACTAAATTAACGTTTACTTTTACATCCAAAGTAATCAAAACTTAAATAATTGTCTCTTCCGCAATCTCTACATCGGAAATGAAATGTTTTATTCTAGCCAGTGAAAATGCCACGAATGGCTCGGGGCCGAATTACTTGGTCGCAAAAATTGTAAGGTCGGTTCGTTGGATATAATCGTCATTCGATACACACCGGCAGCAAGATGAAACAAAGCGAGAAAATGGGATTTTATAATGTAAAATGAAAATTATTTCAGAACTTTACTTCGAAACTAAAAAGCTTGTGCATCCTAGCAACATTGTAGGTCGTGTATAGCGACCTGTATTTTTCAACATTCTTCTTTCTGCCTTAAATCCACAAGATGCGTTATTATTGAACAGGAAAAGAACAATACGAAGTGTTATAGCAATCATCAAACCACGGTTCCATATAAAATACACCTGCGTTCCATAAAAATCCAAATATTGGATGAAATTGCTTCGCAGTTCATACTTGTTCCACGTATAACTAACCGTTGTTACGTTTTTTTCACATGGTTTTAATCAGATTTTCCGCTGACTTTACCGTATGAGATAGTACGGAAGGATAGGCACTAATTGTATAGGCACTAATTGTAACAAATTTTCGATCATAATAGATACATAATTAATGATATGTTTTGGAATATCAGGATTGATCTGATTTCAACTTGTACAGAATCTGTAACAGTTTCGTTAACTATCAAGATTGACCTTCTTTGGGGCTGTAAACAAGCGGTCGGTAAGTTTGTCCGAGGGAAGTTCGCAAGTTGTACCCTATTGCGGAAACTAAGATGAACCCCACGGGTGCTCGAAGTTTCGGCACGTAAGTATATTGAGAGTAGAATGGATGTTTGATGAATACGACATGTGATCGTGGTGCCTACAGTTTGGTGCGACGCTCACTCTGACCGGCTCTTGAACATTCAACTTTGACGTTTAATTTTAAACTATCCCGAAAGTTTATAGAGTTTTCATTGCGAAAATTTACTGACACTGAAACGAATAGAACTCTGAATTCTATCGAGCTGTCGAAGGATTCGTTGAAAAAGTAGCCAAAAGTTTTATAGCAAAGCTTTTTTCTTGCTTTAGAAGGGTAGACGTACATTTTGAACTGGCATTTTCACACCGGTATATAAACAGAACTCCAGCTTAGTATAAGATAGTTATGGCAAGAGAAAAGAGAAAGGCCATATTTGTTAAACCTACGATGTTGTTACAAATATTCCCAATACATCCGGCCCCACAAATAATCCCCCCCTATAAAAACATGTCTCATTTTTAGTGGCCATCGAATGAGGTAAAGTCGATGTCCGCAATATCTTAGCTTTCAGAGCTGTGGGCACTCGGAGGGGCACTCTACGCATTTGGGGTAAACCCGGCGAGCAGTGGAGCAGGCGACACTCGACAGTCATCTGACAGGTAGCAAGCGCAGCCATTAACGCCTTCCGCGTCGTGTCAGACACGGCTCGCTCACTCCCACAAATGGACAGCTCAATGAAACACTTTCATTGTCAACTTACTCTACTAATGAGGAAGTTAACAGCTCGTTTCAGAGCTTTGCTCTTGCGAACCCTTCCGATATTTCTGGGTGGAAATGTTTTATGGATATTTTTATGGCTCTGGCCGAAGCAAGTTCAGTGTGAAATAATATTTCAAGCCATTGATTTTAAATGTAGAGTTCTTTCGTTGAAATAGTGGATTCCAGTCCATACCACTGTTATTTATAGTTATAGGCATTGAACTCTAACATAGTGTCTAACACTACAAAGCACGCACGAAATAAACTGCAATAGTAAAAACCATATGTCAATCTTAACGTTCGAAATTGTGCTAGGTAATTGTAGCGGGCCGAGTAACAGCAATAAAACTTCACCCCTAAATAATATTGTACATGCAGCAGCTCTAACAAGTGGTGTGGTGACGGACACTAATGAAAATAGTTGTAGAGTCAACCGCCCGCAATAGACATTGCACACTAGAATAGGAAAACTGCCACGTGAACATTGTACAAGTCAATGTTGTACTCTCGCGATTCTAATTTCCATTTGTCCACAACACTGGTTTTAGGGCGCAGAGAAATAAAAGCAATGGTGTCGATTCTGTTGTTTAAGAATAATCTAAAATTAGGATCTCGGAATGTCAAACGACACATTTCGATTCCTTAATCGATTTCTAACGATTCCTAAATCCTTATTTTAACGTGTTTTGATGTCAAATATAAGATAACTATTTAATTTGAAAAGCTATCGTCTATTTGACATTCGCAAATTCTAATTTTAGCTAATTTTATCGAATTCAAACAACAGAATCGTCACCAATGTTCGTCTATGAATCAACAACATATTGTGTTCTAAACATAGAATTATATTTAATCGCAACCTAAAAAGGTTATATCAAGTTTTTATACGAAAGAAATATTTCTTTCATATCGAAAAATAAGGTTAGCGTGTATGTTATTGTATTACAGAGAGCCGTATTAAGAATTTTCAAAGTCAAGTGGAACTAGCAGTAGCTAATATAACTTGTTCCGATAACCCTAATGATCTTTTTGCCAAACTTTTGAGTGTTATAAACAAAGAACACAGCGAAGTATTTAAATATAAAACATGCACAGTTAGGGACAGGGTCGGATTTACCGATTGGGCCACTCCCGGTATTTATAGAAGTAGGAATAGACTATATGATCTTTATGGGGCTAGAGAAGCTATGTTAAATGATCCTGCGTTTCTTTTGTATTTAACAAACTACTCAAAAACATTTAAAAAAGTCTGTAACACAGCGAAATGCCTGTTTTTGAGGAAAAAAATTGTAAACTCATCTGATAAAATCAAAGCAACATGGAGACTTATAAATAACGAAACTGGTAAATCTAAGTCACGAAAAAGAGAAATAAGGTTAAAAATTAATAATTCAATACTTATAAACGATAAAGATATTGCCGATGCTTTTGATTCATTCTTTTCTGATATTCCTAAAGTTGTTACCCGGTCTCTAAACTCCTCACCTTCAATCGCGGTTAAATTATTAGAATCGTCTGTAGATAAATGTACCGAGGTTTTTATATTTAGTCATGTAAACGCTAATTATATTGTGAAAACATTTAAGTCTATTAACATCAAAAATACTGAGGATCTTTGGGGTATTTCAACCAAAGTACTGAGTTCTATTATTAAGGAAGTTGCTCCATACTTGGCTTACATTTTTAATAGTTGTATTGATGCAGGAGTTTTCCCTGATCTCATGAAATATAGTAAACTGGTTCCTCTTTATAAATCTGGTAGCCACACTGATCCGGCCAATTATAGGCCAATTTCAATACTTCCTGCAATGAGTAAAGTTTTTGAAAAAATTATTCTCACACAGTTGTCCTCTCACTTCAACCTCAATAGGTTGTTACATAAAAATCAATTTGGCTTCACCAAGGGTAGATCGACAACTGATGCTGGTACAGTTCTATTAAAGCACATATTGGATGCATGGGATAAAGCGAAAAACGCTATTGGTGTATTTTTTGACCTTTCTAAAGCTTTTGATTGCGTTGATCATGGTACATTAATAAATAAACTAAGACATTATGGAATTCAAAACAAGGCACTGGACCTTATGCAAACATATTTATCTGATAGAGTCCAAAAAGTAGATATTGGTAAAGAAAGATCTAGGGGATCAAAAATCGATTTAGGAGTCCCGCAAGGATCAATATTGGGTCCTTTTCTATTTTTAGTATATGTAAATGATCTCCCATTTCTAGCAAAAGATCTCTGTGATATAGTCTTATTTGCTGATGATACTTCATTGATTTTTAAAGTTGACAGAAATAAACATAATTATGACGATGTAAATAATTCTCTTTCACAAATACTAGATTGGTTCACCGCCAATAACCTCTTACTCAATGCTTCAAAAACCAAATGCATAAAATTCATGTTACCAAATGTAAGAGAGCTCCCAACTAAGATAATGCTAAAGGATGAGATTGTTCACCTTGTAGACTCAACTGTTTTCCTAGGGTTACATATTGATTCCTCTCTTCAATGGAGACCGCAAATTGATGCTCTGGCAAACAGACTTAGTTCAGCAGCGTATGCGGTTCGAACAATTAGATACATTACCGATGAAGATACAGCTAGGTTAGTTTACTTCAGTTACTTCCATAGTGTTATGTCTTATGGTATTTTGCTTTGGGGACAGGCAGCTGACATCCAGACTATCTTTGTTATTCAGAAAAGGGCGGTACGCGCTATTTATAAATTAAATCCACGAGACTCGTTAAGGGAATTATTTAAAGAAATAAATATTTTAACAGTAATATCGCAATACATCTATGAAAATCTAATGTATACACACAAAAACAGAGATAACTTTATGAAAAGGTGTGATGTTCACAATAAAAATACAAGAAACAAGAACAAATTACACATCCCATCATATAGATTACGAAAGGTAGGGAAATCATTTGTGGGCAATTGCGTAAGATTCTATAATAAGCTTCCATCTGAAGCAACTGAGCTCCCTATTCGTAAATTTAAACTGTACATAAAACGAAATCTTATCAAGAAAGCCTATTACTCCGTAGATGACTACGTAAATGATGTTAACGCTTGGCCGGATGTCGCCCAGTTCCATACAGACAATAGTATGTAAGACCAGTTAGACTTAGTTATCCTAAGATTGTATTAGTTGATAAGCGATGGACTTGCTAGTGGTTTCTTTTTCACTTCTTCCGCTAGTGGACAAAAAATTGAAGTGAATTAAAGTCAATTGCACCTTATTTCTTGTTGATAGTAATAACTATTTATCAAGCTGTTTATATAGTAAAAATTTGACTTGTCTAAGTACTTATTTTGTAAGTCTAAAGAAATAAACGATTTGACTTTGACTTTGACTTTGTTAATTTTACGGGTCAATGGAGAAGAGAGACCCAGGAAATTCTACTTAAAGGAAGTATCAAAACCTAATCATGGTTTTACTGTAAAGGCTTTCATTTTCATTCACATGATTATAGATTATCTGTCTCATAACCTGAATTGGAAAAGCATAAGTACATAGACAATGAAATGTGGTATGTAAACTTTTGTTGTCTTAATATTTGATTTGCCAATGCCAAGCCTCATCTCCATTACGTTTGATGAAAACAAAGTCATTAAAAAGCTATTCGCGTAAACTTCGCTGAATAATTAGGGTAACAAACAAACGAAGTAAGTTAACAGTAACAAGAAAATTCAAAAAGGGTGTACAAAAATCTAGCAGTGAGATTTGTAAGGAAAAACACAATAGCCAAATGCGAATTCGTGGAATAGAAGGCGCGGCTGCTCTCGGAGCGCAGGAAATTGAAACAAACATTGCAATTCCTCCGATCGAGCGCCCCATGTGTATGTGTACACATTAAAAGATATACGGAAATCTGTACACGGACGGTTTTCATAAAACCATCTGTAGCTTTTGCACTGGATTTTAACTACCGTAATGCCTAATTACAGAAAAAATATTGAACTTTAAAGGAGTCGTCCTTATTTAAACAGGGTGGATTTTTGAGACGGGACAGTAAGGACAGGTTAACTTACCTAACGCTCTACAATGAAAATATATTGTTTGGCTTATACAAGGAGTGTTTGTTAAAGAGTACAAAACAACACGGCATTTTAATCGTATGCATTACAGAGGCAGAGAGATGCGTTGTTGCACCGCGAAAGTTTCGAGATATATCGGCGACACTGGCAAACAAAGCAGCACTGCCACAATAGGTACCACTTGTACTACAATTGCCACGATACATTCACATGCACCACACAAAGATCAAGCAATTTTGTACTCTATGTACACGCAATAACGGAAATAACATCCCACACAGAAGTTTGCAAAGGCAACGTTACTGTGGTTTACTCCACACTCATACGCGCCGTTCCCAAGAGATAAGAACACGTCATAAAAGAGGCACCCGCCGAAACTTTGCCTTAATTTCTGTATTTTCCATTCCGTAATCGTGGGGAAATGCTTTGAACATTAAATGGTTCAGTCAGGTTCAGTGCATTAGAGATATATACTCGTGTCTACTTACTCCGTAGGTACAAATTTTGCGCATTAGATTTAGTACATACTCGTATTATATTCTGTTCTTTGGACGATAATTTGAAAATAGCAGATACGAAACAGAATTACTACTTTCCTCGTCTTTCTTTTGTTTTTGTTCTTGAACAAAAACAAAAGAAAGACAAATCAAATCAATATACTTGTATATTGCAATTATTAAATTGATTCGATCGTGACGAAGTTTAGAAACATGCTTATACGGTAAGTACGAGAGCTTTAACCAATTGTGGTTAAATACGAAAGAGCGTATTGCTGTACGCTGGGAAGTTTAACCGCGGGCGCCCGACGCGAGTAGGTACCAAGTATTGCTTCCCGACGCATATACCAACTGTTTGCCGACGGAGATTGCAATATTATGTACCAATCTCCAGCCTTTTCGAACCAGCCAGCCAGCCAGCCGAGAACGCTACATGTGCCCCGTACCGACTGTCGGAAATAAGTATTTTAACTACAAGATATTGCACAACGTAAACACGAGCGGATTGATACAAGCTTAAAACTGAGAGAAGCTTACAATCCCACATATTAATCCTCTACAAACGCATTCCCCACGCAACTACGTAACGTAGGCAGGAGATGGGAATTCAGGATATGCCTCAGAAACTATCAAAGCACTGCACACCACATCATCAAGGCTTTGATTGAGAAATTTTCAGCTTCACGCAGCTGAATTGAACAGTTCACTAAGCACAATTTAAAGAAATCAACACTGTAACGTCGATGGTTTCAACTTAAAACAATCATTAGTGAGTTTAGTGAAGGAGAAACGCTGGGTATATTTTATGCATATTAAAATAAAACGTCGGCTAAGCTTAAAGTAGTTTGGAGCTATTTTTGAAAGCTGCAAAAGCGGGATCAGGCGTCTGTTACTTTAGAATAAACTTTGTTTAGTTAAAAGCAGGCCTTTGTAGTGCGGCGTAAATGAATGACAAAAAGTTCACTTTACTATTGCAGTAGTTTTTCGGGCTAGGGCTGAGTCGAGTAGCCGATTTAATTAGAAAAGTTTTTTTAATCGTTTCGTTGTTTTAAGAGTTCATTTTGAATGTTAATTTGATTTTTGTCCATTTATTTATCTGGACTTTTTCTGGCCCCTAAGCTTTGATAAATCGTCATGGCGATCAGACAGGACATACGCAGTACAGTACGGCATGAGCGACGGTAGGCGACATGACAAACGGTGGCGCGCCCGAACGGTAGTGAAGATTTAGTAGCGCGCTGTGTTGCGATAACTACCCTCTGTTTACACTACATTTAACTTGTGCCAAGTGCCTGGATGCTGGGATCGGGCCTGCCGAGTGCGAAGCCGACTGCGACTTCTTCCAAAGTGGAATATTAGTTATGCTTGGATAACTCTATGATTCCGATTTGGGTTCACATGAATACCTATTATATCCGTGTTCCGATTCAACTATTATCAGTAAGCCAACAGAGTTGGTAGATAAAGAATTGCGTACTGTCAAGCAACTTAGCAAATTAATGTGTACTGTCAAGCAACTTAGAAAAAGCTATAGAAAAACAACCACTTATTTCAAAATTTGAGAGCTAGTCAACCGAACAGGACCGGTCCCGGTTTAAATCAGTAAAATTTAGACAAATCTGTAAATACTTTGTCTGTGATAGTTCCGTCGAAGACGGTAGATTAATTATAAAAAACATATTTTATAATGCCAGACAGCTTGCATGGTTCGTCACAGAGTCGGGCGCAAAGGGCTAACTTGACAACACATTATTTCGTGACATTTATTCGATTGTGCACACCTTGCAGCTTACAAAGCTTTCGTGCGGGCAAACAAGCAGTGGACGCAATAAGCCCGCAATTTCGGATGGACGCTCGACAAATTTACCAACTGGAATGAAGTCTCAACTATGGTGCAACGGTTCGGTGTCAACAAGCCACGTTTTATTACCCACTATTGAATTTCGCTGTTCCGTTTTCGTGTTCGAGCCGAGTCGACCTGGAAGCCTGCAGCTGATTTGCCGCCCTTTCAATTATGTTCATTTGAGCGATAACTTCAATAACGGGCGAGGTTAGTAAACAATTGTGGTGGATCCGATCGCTTAATACAGCCACATATTCATTGCTTTAGTTCACCGAGGCGAGATTACTCTACAAAGACTAATGTATGCGCTGTACCTTTATGTTTTCAAGTTTCTGTGTTAAGATCGTACGTGAGGACACGTTCCTTAAGTTTAATACCCACCTCAAGCCGAAGCTTACGAAATAAAACAATAGTCGTAAAAAATAAGGGTGTAGGTAGTTAAAAACGTGTACTGTAGGTACGTTGAATATAATCATAAATATCGGCGAGTTTAAAATGTAACAGCGTGGATAGTTTGATATCCGGAATGCGACCGGGTATTTTACCATAGCTCGCCGGGCTTCCGGCGGTGTTGCCAAACATTAATTACCCTTACACTCTGGCCCGGAAGAAGACTCACTGCATTGCACAGAATTATTCAAATATTTCATAGTACATGATTTGCTTGACCTTTTTAAATAACAAAGCTATTAGAGGTAATAAACAACTATAATTTGAATTTCATTTACTTTGGCAATGTGCTACAATTCAACAACATAATATGCTACGCTGCTACCCTCGACGCTACGCCGTAGCACTAATAGTTTTCAAACAATAAATGTAAACATTCATAGTTTGGCGAATTCATTATAAACACTCCATGCTCACCCTGATGAAGTCCCTTGATAAAGAATAAAACCTTTGTGGTCTTCTAACAAACAAGGTTTGTAGTTTTCATTTAAAATGAATCAACCTCAACCTCAACCTCAACAGCCTGGTCCACTGTTGGACTCAGGCCTCCCCCTGATAAGCGCCGTATTGGCGTTTATCTAAATGGGGGGGTAATGCCCATCCCCACGCTGGGCATGCGGGTTGGGGATTGCAGTTCGGTGGTAGAATTGTTCTGCAGGGGGCGCTGCTACCCGCCCCCGGTGGATATCCCTTAGTCGCCTCTTACGACACCCACGGGAAGAGATGGGGTGGTGCAAATTCTTAGCCAGCAGCATACAGCTGCTTGTGGTATCTATTATAAGCTATTCATTAATGCCTCTGTAATAGTTTCATTTTGTATAAAGTAAATCCTGTATTGGCCTTATGTCTAGTGAATAAGTATGTAAATTTTAGTTCTTAAGGGCTGTGGATTTTGTTAAATAAATAAAATAAAATAAAGTAAAGCTTAGGCAAAGATACGAAGTTTTGCTTTTTGGCCACCAAACTGTATTTTCGCATTTCTTCTTAAACTATACAAGATAAACCTATTACAAAAGTATCATTGAAACCATTGAAACCATTGAAACCATTTATTTATCTGTGATTGTGGTAATATACAATTGATCTTAAATTTAGTTTTAGGTCAGCACAATCTACTCTTTCGAGCGTACAAATCAGATGTGTTTAGAGTTGACACAGTTGATAGAGCACGCAGTAAAACTCTACTATATACACCAAATGAATAAAAATATCCGAATTACAATAAAATTAAAATCAAATTATATAATCATTTCGAATAATTAATAAATCATGTCACGAACATAATAAAATCATAATAAAATTCCAAATTATAATAAAAACATATAACATCAATAATTTCATAATACATAATTCAATACATATCAAAAAATTGCTTATAATAGATACCACAAACTGTACTGAATAGCCTTTTAATTTTACTAACTTTTTCTTTCTAACCAAGACATGCAGGAATTCTTAAACATTTATTTCACTTACATGCTGCCTGACGTCGAATAAAAAGAAACACCCATAAATCCAGCTCAGTTCCGTACACCACCCAAGCAAAGCCTGTTCTAATCGAAGTTTCCCCGACAGATGGCACACGCCTTTAGATACCGCGTCGTTTCTAAAATAAATCGTTTATAATCAAGTGTCGTGACGTCATCAACAACTGTCTACGGGTCGACATGTAATTTCCAGGCGTCAATTATCAAGGAGCGTTCGCGGTCGAGAGCCTACTGTCAAGACACTTGATAATACCTTATTATAAAGCTTGTCAACGTACCAAAATGCACTTGAGAATTCTGAGAACGGTTGATAATAGCCATGTCATAAATATTCAATCAATTATGTACGTACCTATAAACAAAGAGAACAATATTTTAATAATTATTTATCGGGTATTTATCGCGTACCTTTGTTTTTATTTCCCCTACGTTTCTACCGCATTACAGCGATTCCCGATCAATAATTATTAAACAAATCGCGAAAGTTTTAAAAATGAGAACAATATTAAAAACAAAAACTTAATTTGAAAATAGTACGGACATTAATCTAGATTCCCAAAATACAAAATAATGTTGGAGCGTTTCCCATCATTATTAAATTCCCAAAGAACTTATTAAGTACTACAAATACAATAGCCGGTAGTAGCCGCACGAGCAATTTTCAGTTATTTTAGATCATGGTTTAAATATGCACCCAACACAGGAATGGCCGGGCCTAAATATTAAATTATGAACGTTGAATTAATAGGCAAAGATTTATTTACGGTCAAAGCAATGTCCCGGCTTCCCGGTCAACTACCGGATAATCAATTAGCCGTTGACCGGGTGCATCCGGCTGCACCGGAACTATGATGAGACACCAGATAAATGGACCGGAAACCTTATCTTACAGACTTACTTGTACACTAATTACTGTGAAGAATATTCATAATGAGGCACAATTGTATTGAAGGTATAATCCCCGCGCTGGGCATGCGGATTGGGGATCGCAGTTCCGTGGTAGAATTGTTCTGCAGCAGGGGGGCTGCTGCCCGCCCCCCTGTGAATATCCCATAGTCGCCTCTTACGACTCCCACGGGAAGAGATGGAGTGGTGCGAATTCTAAGCTAGCACCACCCAGCTATACGATGAAGGTACCTACTCGTATTTTAAACATTGACATCAAAATAGTTTTCGGTCGAAACAACTAACCTCATTAATCTAGCATTTTGCGATGAAAGGCTAGACAAAGGGGAGACAGAATTCTGTGAAATTGATGATGTTCAGTTAAATTTCAACAATTTAGCTTTTTGTATCTCTAAAAGCATTAAGAAATGTCTAACTAAATGATACTAACTAAAATGAAAATGAATAAAAGTTTTAAGGACTATTTAACGGTTACAAACTCTACGAGTATAAAATGGAAGCTTGATTAAGTTATTTAGTGCAAGATAAACTTTATTAGGCTTGGCTAATAGAGTTATCTCCAAAGGCCAGTGTCGTGAACTCTCAAATAAGTCGAGTCCCAATAGAACGACCGCGACATGACACCAACAAATCTGCTGGTCTTTATCTTTCAATCCGCTCCGGGAGTAAGTTAACCCGAATGATTTCCGAGTCATTAACCCACTCGTGCCCGTCCTAAGCAAGACAGACAACATCTGACTTAGATCCGTATCGTGTGAACCCACCGGCTCTGCGATTAACCGCCACTGATCCCACAGTTACACAGTATCTGAGTTATCGACCACGGACGCGAAGAATTCGTGCTATCTCCCAACAACTAAGGCTTAACCGACTCCAATCAAACTAAACAAACCCTACTAATCGTATTTCTATCCTCTATCTGGATCCGTGGAGTTTCGTGAACGCAGGGATTATGTGTATCCAGACAAGGCGGAGTTATGGTCTCGTTACCTCGAATGACTACGACTCAAGTGGCGTTTTGAGATCACAGTCTGTAGTTACGCGTCGGAGCTACATTGATTTGCCCATTACAATGTTCTGATAATGTCTAGAGCTGTGCTTACCTTCAAATCCCTTTTTAATTGCGGTGGAGGAGATTTCTTATTCAGGGATTCGAACAATTGGCTGGGATGAACTCAGACAGGGATTAGGACTCTTGTGTTTGATGCTTATTCGTGGTGGATGATTGTCTGAAAATAATATAAAGGATTAAAGAGATACGTGGTTAGGTTATGACAGAAATTTATTAGTCTCCTAATATCATTTGAGATTGGAGAAGCACGCTAATGGATGTAGTGCACTGGATCCTTGCATCAAGATGACGTAATGAATGGAGGGCGCCGGAACAATTAATTGTTCCTAAGGAATGTGCCCAGTCTCAGCGGTGCACCACGGTGCACTGATAACGCGACTCTAAGATAGATAGTTTCCGTGTTGCTTTATTAACCGACCTGCCGCCGAGACCTAAACAATGCGCTACATCCAAGCTTAGCATTGTTTTGTATCTGTTTGTTTTGGTACATTATGAAAGTTTAGGAAAATAAAAGAATCGTAAAGTTGATCACATTATTGCTATTTCAATATTTACGCTGCGCTGCGACGCCTAATTTGTGCAGGACCTCCCATTAAATCATAAGTTAGTTAAATTCCTAAGACGAGTTTGAAGAAGCTCTACACATTAATTATCTCGCTGGCATCTTCTAAACCGACACGGGCTTAACAAATATCGGGAGCGGCCAAACAAGGCTTCTTAACTTTGAAAATGCTTAGTCAGCCTCAGCTTGAACAAAACAGATTATTTCCCGAAATACACCAGCACACAGTAAGCTGCAAATAGATAGGTAAAATTAATAGCCTTGCTGGGAAGACTCGAGATAGGAAATACGAGTGTGTTTCGCAGTTCCAACAGCTTTTACGTGCGCGAGCACTGACTAACCTTCTAAGTTCCAGTTGACTTTAATTAAACCATTAACCTTTAGGTCCCATTATCAGGATAGAGTTCGGCATAATGAAAAAGATTTGGGAGATCAAATAAACACTGTTACCTTTATGATTTATTATTTGTAAATTATACAAAAAGTTCGATTTAATTGACCTACTAACTAAAAAGCGAGCTGAACAACGCCCGTGTGTCACAGTGTAAGCTCGTCTCGAAACTCGAACCGCGGATCAAAGTTTCCTCGCGAGACATGAAACTTGACTCGAATGATAAGATTAAAATATTACGCTGACTTCACAAACTCTGATATTATTCCTGGAGCTGAGTTACTGTACTCGTTACAATTATAATGTTAACACCATTCCCAACTCCGACGATAACGTAACGAGGTTAATGCTTAGACCTACGAGTGTGTAACTTCAGATTGTTCTGTACAATAAATTCTAAAGTCATATTATAACTTTAGTGCTTCACAAACTTTAGCGTTGAGTTACCTATATTCTTCAATATCAAAACAGCTCATTGAGCTTATATTTTTGAAGTGAGGTTGTTTAACTTTTCTTAAGAATTATAGATACTTCGAAAAAAACTGAACGATAAATCTAGCGTTACTTGTTAAGTACCTACCTACTTACTTGACTACTGCTTAGTTTGGTGAGATGTACCCAGTGTTTGACTATGTAAATTTAAATCCAGTTGACAGGACCAACACCATTTTAGCGGTTCAAAGTATAGTTCTCGTGAAGGATGACGGATTTGTGCAGAAACTGTGGCAATGTATAAGGTAGGGTGGCATGCGGCTCGGTCGGCCCGGGGCGTTCATCTAATGAGCATCCTGCCTCTCACAATGTACCGAGATGATATTCCGCGGTGCCCCGGCGACTATTATTATATTCCGCCTAGAGCCGCGAGCGAACCGTGCAAGCATTTTCAAAATAACTGGGTATGTCCTCTTATCTCTGTTTGACCTTATATTGTTTACACGCGAAACTTAAAGTTGTTTTTTTACGTTTTACTCAAGAAGGCACATTGATAGCCATTTATGGGGATTAGTCTTCCATAGGAGAGGGACAGAGCATACGTTTTTTAAAGGCATAAGCGCAAAAATCTAGGTCTTGTTTATTTACAATAAAACTACCCAACTATGTAAGTTATCTATATAGAAACTAGATAAGAGGACCCAATAAATACCTATTCAAAGCCAACGAATCAAAATATAAGTAATTTCAATAGACCGCAGGGCTCCTAAGAAATCGACCAAATTATGTGAGAAACAGTGCAAAGTGCACTGTTTCACACTTAATATTTGAATTTTTTCAATTTTTTATCGTATTTTTTTTTCTTATTCCTATATTTTTATTCAAAGAACCAAAGTAATAGTGTATAATTTTATGTAAATGGAGTTTTTTTACCACCTGGATCTCGTGAGTACTATGATCTAGGCCTAGTTTGACAACCAAACCCGCGTTCTTCGATATAATGTAAGTAGGTAGGTATGCAGTTTTTAATTTACTTACTGGACGAATTGCCGTCCACAAAGTCAACTAAAACTATAATATTACTCGGTTTATTTTAAATACTATTTTGATCTCAGTAGAATACGGTTTGAAGATTATAGAGCTTAATCGCAAAGCAAAATCCTCGGAACGGAAGTCAGCTAATGAATCTGACAAGTTAATAGGAGACGGGTGAGGTTGTTTTCAGGCGTCGTACATATGTCTCCAATATAACCGGTTCGATAGCACGGTTCGACTGAATCCAACCTAATCTGGGCTTACGAAAGATCACAAGACACGTTGCCTCTGCCGTCATAACGTTTTCCATTTGCTACAATATGTTATTTGAAAAGGATTGGCAATCGGAAGAGCAATTTTCAGTAGCTTTGACAATCTTTTATAAAACAAAAGTATGCTGTTGAGTTTGCTACCTATAAACCTATCCAAACCAGTGACGCTACGCTCGACGTTTGATTTCAACGTAAAATTTTCCAAATGAATTCGCGTTACCTAAACAAACCAAACAGGCATAACTTTTTTGCTCAATGGATTTTGCCGAGTGCTTGTTGTGTTACAAGTATAATAAATAACGTAAATGCATTTTACTTTGTTCAAATATTAAGTTCTCTAGGCAATTCAAACAAAAGTCCTAAAGTCGGACCCCTTATTCATTTATACCAATTTTTATCCAATAAAAGCAAATGAACAAAAACCGCATGAAATATTGGTAGGTTGTGGGATTTGGCCTTTATGCTGAACCGACACGAGGCACCGGGTTTTTGTTTTGGATTTATTGAACCAATATTCAACTGAAGTCAGTAGATATGCGTGAGCTTGCTATAACTTTCAATTAAACCCACAAATCTTGTTTAGTAGGTATTTTAAACCAAAATGCTGAAAATTAACGCAGCGTATGGTCTGAATTTCTCGTAAACTCTACAAAGAAGAAACTGCTATCATCTGTTTAAAATCAATGTTAGTTTCATTGCACCACTCGACGTTTCAGCGGAGAAAGCTAATTTAGAAAGAAAATAAAAAAGTAGTCTTGGAACTTGGTCTGGGCTGTCAAATAAAGTTAAAATTCGTGTACACAACGAGAAAAATAGCGAAATTGAACTAAAAGTAGGTTTACTTTTGGTAAAAATTTGAAGAAAAGACTTTCAAATACCTAACCACATTGACATAGGTAAACGGCAATAGATGTTACATTTTCCTAAAGGTACATAACTGGTTGTACCAATTAGTGCGTTTTTTGGAATAAAAAGCAGCCTTTATTGTTACAAATCTGAAATAAATAACTTTATTTCTCAAGGCTTACAAATTAAGCTACCTAGGCTATAAATTATTATATCAATTATAAGAAATAAAGTGAAATAAGTATTAAATTTTTCCTAAACTTGAATATTTTTGTAAGGATGTACAAAGATAAAACCTTCAAAGAAATAAATCCCCGGCAGCCTAGATAGACAACACCTCAGATCTTTTCAACTGACACTTGATTGTGCCGGCGAGTGGCTGGCAGCAAACAGATCGCCTGCAGCTTTTACGCTGAAGTGGCGCTAAGCGCGACCATTCCATGAAGTAATCCGCACTCGGAGAGGCATTAGCGGATCCCACCCCGCCCGCTTCGTGGCGTCACTGCATTGTCGATTGTCAAGCTCGTAATGTTGGAGCCGTACCACATAACGATCAAAACACCTATATTTCAAAAGGTGAACAGTCTAAATTGGCCGAGTCTTAAGGCTTAATATAGATCCGATTATTTTCATCGATGTTTGATATTTACGTGGACCAAACCCCAATGACTTGGAGAACCACCTTTTCTAGTTTACTAACTTTTACTGCATCGTAGCAACGATGCTAGGGTGCTTACTTACGGCTAGTTTGTAATTTTATTTCTTATAATTTTTTTATATATGAAAATAAACTTGGATTTGCTAAGAATACCTATTTATATACAATACGTACTTATAATGCTACGCCGTAGCAGTGCCTAAGCCGTAGCAGTGCCTACGCCGTAAGAGTGCCTACGTCGTAGCAGCGCCTACGCTGTAGCACGGCTAACGACAAACTGCAATTTATACATTTTTCAGATGCCCAGTCTCTGCAGGTAGTGATAAACGTTCCAAGCATATGTAATCAATCCCTCAAAAGGTTTTACGTACCAGCCTCAGACGGATAAGCACCTGCATTGTGTTGAATGTTTGCGTTTTGACGCCTTCTTATGCAACTGACGGGTCTTGTTGTAAATACGATGACACAAAATAAGACTCAGAGGGCCTAGAAAATGTAACAACCGATGTCGAAAGCGATTGTAGACAAGTCCAAAAATGTATGGGTTTGACATTAGCACTAGATATGTAACGTGATCTGATTAAAAAATTTCCCTGCGAATCTTTCAATTGTTTTCGATTCGCTTCATAGCGAATGCCGGTTGGCTAGACCCTCAGGTATTAAGGCCCATACACCAGTGAAAGTGGCGCCTCCAACTATTTTATCTTATTATTACGTTTAACGCAGGAAGTTTTAAAAATTGTACGTTCAGTTTGTCGTATCTATTATAAGTAATTTATTAATGCCTCTGTAATAGTTTCATTTTGTAAAGCTTAGGCAGAGATACGAAGTTGGGCTTTTTGGCCATCAAACTCTATTTTCGCATCTCCATTTAAACTAAATGGGATAAAATTATTACAGAGGTATTAAAAAATAGCTTATAATAGATACCACAAACTGAACGTAGGATTTTTAAAAATTTCCATGATAAACGTAGAAATATGATAAAATAGGTATTGCTGTCATATTGGCTCGGGTATGTGCCTTAACGGTAAGAAATACCACTTCATTTTTTGCACTCAGCTTACCAACAATAGGCAGTACACGAATAGGCTGGTTGTGGTTTCGCAGTCATTTTAGTAAAAGCTGGCCATTGTCTCTTTGGATATTTCCCAAATATCGTCCGTAACGACCAATGAAGACAAAAAGCCACTAGATATTGATGGTCAGTGCAAATAAACGAGCATGCAAAAAGCATGTTTTGTTTTAAAAACAACAGATGAACAAAGATTTTTTTGGCATTTTATGAATGGAAGTCCACAATATGGATAGATGTTTTACATAGCTATCGTGCACAAATCTAGCTAGACGCTTATCTCCAGTCTTCTTATATTTTGAGCAGATATAAGCCACGTACCACGTAAATTAGATCTGAGGCGAATTAAATTTGTAAACGTGACTGGAAAGTCTAGCAGATACAATAATTTAAAAATAATAATTCACGGAGTACCTACGCAAAGAATGTTGTAAATTATCGAATTTTCTATTATCGTTTAAGTTAGGCAGAGATGGAATTTTAAATTAAGGGGCTTTTTCTAGGTTAGCCAGCAAGGCTTAAATTGAGATCCATTCAACTGAGATATTGGTAAACGGTCAGCGGCGTCTGGCGCTTGATTGAACTTTCTTTCTGGTATTGTACACGTAATTTCAGTTTTTGACATCTCACTCCTTATTCTTTTGGACTTTTAATTTCCTTAGGAATAAATAATGAATAAAGCAGGCAGATAAGGATTGTTATTATATAGATGGCGTTTTAAATATTTAACATTAGACGTGAATCTTTGAGCCCAAAGCTTCTAAAAAGAGCACGATTTGCGGTCTCGCGGAACATTGAAGGTTCACAATGGAGCCAATCAGCCGCTTCCAACTTCCAAGACCTCTCGAGGCACGTCTCCACACTTCCGACTTGCGGATACTTCTCCCGGAATCAGAAAGAAATCCCCAATCAGTCCAATGATGCCGATGTTAATGCTATCGGATAACATAATTTATTCAACTCAATCGCTGGAAGTTTCTCAATGATTTAGTTAGGGCTTTTTGTAACTTTTTTGGTCCTTCGCAAATTTTAGGTAAAGTTTGAAACTGTACTAAATAACTATGACAAGTTGACAACCAACAGATTTCAGTACCTAGAGTGCTTTGATAGGTACCCGCTTGAAGCTACCATCCATAGTAAGATCACTCTTGATAAATGCCGTAAACCCAATGCATGTAGGTGAATCTACCTACATGCAAATAGAATCAAGCAACCACACAAATCCAATTCAACTAAAAGTTCATTTCTATAAGCAACTTATCCTGACAATCTTGAGCATCCGTATCGACTAAATCCATCAGATAGCGAGTTCTCGGCAAAGTTAGGAGTACCCAGGTAGCACGGCGGCACACAACACAATCCGCTGCACTGTGCAGTAAATAGGTCGGTGAGAAGTTGCTCCTAGCGCATGTCGAACGAACTTACAGATGCTGAGCACAGACTAATACCTAGATATTTCTTTTTACAACCAGTTAGTACTTAAAGAACTGGCGCTTTATGGTAGATACTTAATAAGTGATATTTGAGAAATGGGTTGTCTACCTGTTTTAAGTTTTATTCCCCAAGTAACAATAATTTTCTTTGTAGAACCGAAGTGCGTGCGACCGTGTGCGTGTGAAAATAAATTACTAAAATTATCTAAGAGGCAATAACATACATAAAAAAAAACATTTTTATTTTTATTTTTAATAACATGTGAAATCTGAAGCTAATCGAATTTGCTATTCTAGGAAAATTAATTAACCTTCCAAGAGTTCCAAGCCAAACCTACTTGATAATTGCCTGTTTGTTGTTTCCCAAACAGGCAATTTCCCTGGCATTTATTTGGGTAGCAAAGTAGCTGGGTAGGTATTTAGTCTAAGATATTTTACATCTCTTATGGATTTTAAATCTCTGTCAGTTTTATTTGTCTATCAATCGAAATGGTTATTACAAAACTTGAAAGCTAATACCTCCTCAACCTCAACCTCAACAAGCTTGCTCCACTGCTGGACGCAGGCCTCCCTTTGTCCATTGTCGAAAAACGCTATTTCGTTTCCATTACGGTACCTAGGTAACGAACGCTCTTATCTCAATCAGAGCAACACGCCCAACGCGCTGCTACACGCCCCTCGTCTCCGTAAACAAGACCTAAGACTTCCATCAGAGTGCAATGACAACCATTTTTATGATTTCGTAATTACCCCGTTTACCCGTTATAGTTCGTAATTTCCCCAATTTCATAAATATGGCTCAATATTTCAAATAATTCATTTATAGGATCTTGAATCTTGCTACATTATTCGAATTAAATACACGATTATCATACAATACCTATTTGATGAGCATAATATAACACAATCGGTGGCAAATCAATAATGTCACCGATTGTAAAATTCATTTAAATATTTAACGAAAATGTAGAAGCATAATGTCCAATGTCCATCTCGCATTCCATTATAACCCCAATGGACCTTACCTAATGGTAATGACATACTAATATTATGACGAGGTATGTAAGAACCTAGATTTATGTATAGGTAAAGGGTATGTTTAAGTTAAGAAAATAAAACTTTGCTAAGCTTGGCTTTCAAGCCCAACCAAACAAATCAGGTGGGTAGGGTTGGTATGTAAACCGAACGTTGTGCACTCATATCAAAAGCGATCTACCTATCTAATCGAATCCTTACGCTCCGATTCATGACCGTATCAAGCCGAGGCCCGTTCGATTATAGCGTGTAGATACACAGACCGTAGTGAGCGGAACCGATAGCCAAATAAACTAGCAAACCGCATCGATTACCTGTCAATGGCAGCCGAGGGCCGAGTGACCGCGCCGCCGGACCCCGCAGTCTGTCTCCCTGCTTTAAGCGACAAGCGGAAGCGGTTATCCTCTCAGCTGGCGTGACCTGTAACGTGATATGCACCTAAACTGGCGGTAGCCGCCCCGCGTCCCGCGCGTGAGGGGGCTATGAAGCATTCTTTCGCAGACTTCTCGATAAATTTTTACTTAGACCTAGAAAGATCTATACATATTTGGATTCTCTGTAAAATTTCCTACAAACTAGCTAGTAAATACTCTGCAGTTGTCTAAAAATATCGAAATGAGGTTCATGGAAAGTACGAGGAAAGGTAAAAGGGGAAAATTGAAAGGAAAATGAGGTCAATTTTAAAAACTAAACAAATTTGATGCACAGTATGTGTTTTATTTTTAACCGACTTCTAAAAAAGGAGGAGGTTCTCAATTCGTCTGTGTTTTTTTTTATATGTTTGTTACCTCAGAACTTTTGACTGGGTGGTCCGATTTGCATGATTCTTTTTTATATGAAAGCTGGTGCTTCCCGTGTGGTCCCATTTTAATTTTGTTCAGTTCTGACGGTGGGATCCATGATAATTCATGAAAAAACTGTAAAATTGTAGTCGGTTTATAGTTTTTTACCAAACAATTTTTTTATCCAAACATTTGAAAATACCAAAAGCGGAAGGACGCTCTTTTACCCTCTCGGTGTTTTGGACCCCGAATTTTTTACTGGGTAAAAAATACGGGCTCATAGTAGTAATGTGGTGAACTCCGTAGATAGCTATATGACGTGGTTCCACTTTTCTGTCAATCCATTCTGGTTCCCGCTTTAAGTTATAATCGGAAGCGGGAATACTAGATGATTTTTTCTGGCGCGGTGTATGGACCCTTTACCAGCGGCGATATCTGTTACTGTAAAAAGGTAATGCAGGACTAAAGAATTATTTCTAGTCCATAGCTACGTTTTTATGGTATAGGTACGCGCTTATAATTCTGTAATAGGCAAACTATAATCTGGATTTGTGTCAATTACTAGGTGTTATTTACTGGGTAAGTGTTAATAATTGGGGGGTGTCATTTAATGGGGATTCATTACCGCATTTTTGGTATTCATTATTGTGGATTTTGAGTAATTTCGGTTTTACCTTTTCTTAAAAACTTACGAAAGCAATATCTTACCTAATAATAATACCTGCAGTTTAAACTAGACTGGTTCTATATCTTCGTTTAAAAAAGTTATTTGAAATCAAGTTAACCATATGCTTTAAAGTGTCACTAACTGGTTCCATCACCCTATATTTAAAATAATGATAAAAAATTACTAAATTGAATTTAAACGTCCGAAAATAAATAAAAAGGTGATTTATGACGTTTTCAATTGTTTTTTTATTACAATGACTATGCCATATCCGGGTTCTGGGCTCTAAAATCCGGGGTTTTCTTCTTGTCCTAGTTGACGAATTTTAGACATGGCAACCCTAACTTTAGGCCGCATACGAGGAAGCGATGGAGGGCTTTTATATAACCGAGGTAGTTACATTATTATTTTATCGATAGCAATCAATCAATCAAACGACAGTTATTTTATTCAAGGCTTTGAGTTACTTTATATATTTACTAAAGGCGGGCGCTGGTCAATATTGGAGTACCTTTCACATAAAACATCAAATTGCCGTAAGTACCTACCCCATACAACATCCCTTTTCAATTATTGAATAGGGATGTTTATGAGGGGGGGGTCACTCGGGAGGAGAGTTCTTAATTATGAAACTCTCTTCACAACCTGAATAGGTTGGTACCTACTAGGTACCTTGGGTAGTTCACTCCCGCTCAAGGTTAACTTAAGTATGTTGCGGTTCCTACCTTCCCATTGTCTTATTCAGCATTTCGCTAGAAGTAGGTAAGACCAGTACAATACAAAAACTTTATCATAAGAACTTTCCACTTTTAATAAGAAAACCATTAATCGCATACTTTTCTTTTCAGCTTAAGTAGGATAAAGGGGAACGCCTTTATCGCCGTAACCCGTGACACCAGAAAATTAAAAGCGCTGGTCATGCCCGGGATATCTAACGAATAGGGTGACTTGCCTTTAACTTAATTAATTGACGTATAAGCGTGGTCTTACGGTGGACAAGTCAGTTAAGCAATCAATTACGAATAGCTTTATCAAAGTCTTAAATCTGCTGGCGTTCTGCCTAGAGAAATATTGGTAGAAGTCCCTACCAACTTACTGACGCTTGCAAATAATTGCCACTCCTAGGGAATCTAGGATAATATAAACTTGAGCAGGAGCGGTACCTTACTTAGGATATAATAAATGGCATAGTCATTGATATGCAATTCATAATATTGTAGGACCCTTATAGATATCATAGTACTAGTATCTCTATGGTAGGATCTGACCCACCTAACCTGCAGTCTGATCTGAAAAGGACCAGGAAGACACAATAAAGCAGATATACCAAAGAGAATACAATAACTAGATATACTTACGTAACATCTTACGTAGATAGTTAGTCTCAGAATAACATTTACTTTTCAAGTGCCGGAGGAGAAGCTGAGCTGAGTGAGAAATCGCCCTGATGCAATCTTTGCTTCTAATATTGCTGCGTTGCTACTGTTGCGGCCTTATGTATTAGGTATCTATGAAATGAAATGAAAATATTTATTGAAAAAACCTACAAGATAACAACGGTTAACATCTACCAAACTGATATAATAACACCTTACATTAAGGTGTTATTATATTATATCATAGTAGGTACAGTAGGCAATATTACGTACTTATACCTATAAATAACAGATTGGTTTGATTTAGGCATGTAGAGATCAAAGAGAATACAATAACTTCGTGTAGAGATCAGGGAAGGTTCTTCTTTGAGGTATTACAAATTGTTTATAGTCATTGTCTAGCAATTCGATTACAGAGTAGGTAAGTATAATATACTTTTCATTAGGTACTCGTACTCTGAAAGTAGGTCGGAAGTTGCCTTCGCAGCGGGATGAAAGTTATAATTTTCAAAAGAGAGAAGAAAAGTAATGACAAGTAGGTACAACACAAATGACAGCTGTCACCTCACTTTGAAACTGTTCTTAATCAGGTAAGACTTCAACATCATTTTGAATTTTAATAAATGTGATTCGTCTTTTATTCCTTGGGGAATGTTGTTGTAAATTTTTATTGACATAGAATGGGTTCCGTAATGATAAATTTTAAGTTTAGATAAAGGGGGCGGCTAATTTTATATGAGGGCGAAGATTTTGAGGGCGAGAGTATTCTTGGAAAAAGTTTAAGTTTTTTTCTGACAAATATGCAAATTTCAAATAATTAAATATCAATGAGTGTTAGGATATTTTCTTTAATAAAATAGGGTTGCAGATTTCCATTGTATCCAGGTTATGAATTATTCTAATACATCGTTTTTGGAGAGTAACGAGTTTTTGTGCATCAGTACTATTTTCCCATAGAATTATGCCATATTGGAGCCAGGCGAGGGCATAGCCGTAATAAGCAGTTAGGGCTGTTTTGTGTCCGTTGATTTTCTAATTCATAGAGGGCGTAAGTGAATCTGGAAAGTTTACTTACTATTTTATTAATATGCGTTTTCCAATGTAAGTTTCTATGTTTATTCCTAAAAGAGGGTATTTATTTTTGGATTCTAACTATATATGTGTCATAAAAAGAGTAATTAATTATAAGAGGATTTTTTTGGTAGGGGTAAATTGTATAAGCTTTGTTTTATCGAAGTTAAGTTAAAGATTATGATCTTCGAGCCATCCTACTATCTTTTCCAGAGTCATATCAAGGTGTTCATGAAAATTACTACCAGTTTTGCTAGGTATGACTATTGATATGTCATCTGCAAAAAGATTGCAGTGGTCATCTATAATTTTGGGCAGGTCATTGATGTAGATTATAAATAGAATACAAGGACACTGCCTTGGGGTATTAATCTCTTAGCAACAACTGTTTCAGATTTTACTATATTTACCTATAGGTAGAATAGTTAGAGATAGATAGATAGAGATAGAGATTTCTATGCCTAAGAAAAAAAGCGATTAATACCCCAAGGACACTGCCTTGGGGTATTAATCTCTTAGCAACAACTGTTTCAGATTTTACTATATTTACCTATAGGTAGAATAGTTAGAGATAGATAGATAGAGATAGAGATTTCTATGCCTAAGAAAAAAAGCGGAAATACATCAATCCTATCTTCGTACGATTTTTCGAGTTGTACAATTTTGTGTAATTATTATAATAAGTTCAGACATTGATAAAGACAAAGTTTTAACGCCTGATTTTATAAAAGAAGAGGCTAAATTAGTAGTGGAAAACCTTTTACCACCTAAATCAAAATGAAGGTACCTAAAATCGTACAACGATTACGGCGCGCTGAGAAAATAGTGAAAACGTTTTGTTAATATATTTTAACAAATTCTTAAAGACTTACAAACCGTCAACCTTCTCAAAGACATACAAACCTTCAACATTATGGAGCGTGTATTCTATGTTAAAGACAACACACAAGACAATGACTATAAACTATATTTGTAATACCTACTTAGACTTCTACGAGTATAAATAAACTTCTTTACTAAAACTAAAACCATATTAATTAGGTATGGTTTTAATAAAAAGTAGTTTCACATTTTTTTTAAATCTTTGTTCCCAAGTTACGACTTGAATACCTTTGATTGTCTTTGACCCTTTTGTTTGACCTACACAATGGAAGTTTTCTAAAAAGTTTAGGGCCAATAATTTCCGGTTGCTTTTCTGAGTCTATGAGGAGTTAATGGTTTCGTTTTAAATTGATATTTAAAATTAATATTAATTTCATAGATGTATAATGAACCTAAAACTAAACTGAAGAAACCTTACCTCTGTCGGTTAGGTTTTTTCACATTTTTTACCACACAAAACGATGAGAATACTATAACTACGACAACTTCGTAAATTTTTTTCACTTTTCGGCAAAGAGAATACAATGCTTTTCGGGCATAGTTAAATCCAAAGAGAATACAATAACTTTGTAAGAGTTCAATCAAGCACATAAAGCCAAAATACGCAGAGAGCAACCATTTTAAAATTGGCGCCAAGCCAAAGAGAATACAGTAACTGCACCAAACTAGCAAGCAATCACATAGCGGTCCAACATGAAATAATCGACTAAAAATAAAATAAATAATAGTGGACACCCCTATATTATAGTTGGTTCCGACCATAGAGAATAAACAAAGTCTCGATGGTTCCGACTATGAACTACGTTGCGGCCGCGACCAACGCGACGCGACCTTCTGCAAAAACGAAACATTTTTGTTTATGACTTTCACAGACTTTCATTTCATTCATTCATTCTCCTTCATAAATCAATCAATCAAGCAAGCGAAATAAAAATATTTACAATATTATTTTTCTATAGATTTGCTGTAAATTGTAAGAAATAGCTCAAACTCTTTGTGATTGTGTTTTCCTGAAGCTATTCTATTATTTTACAAAAGCTTAATTTCAGGAGCGATGCTGTAGTGACTAGAAATGGACCAACAATTCTCATTGTCCTGGAACAATTTCCACGGGAACCTCTCGAAAGGATTCGCCGGTTTATTGGGAAATGGCGAATTCGTCGACGTAACTATTGCTGTTGAAGGTCATTTACTGCAGGCACACAAAGTTATACTCTCAATATGCTCGCCCTATTTCAAGAAAATGTTCCAAATGAATCCATGTCAGCATCCAATAAGTGAGTTGTCTCCTGCCCTACCAATTGAATCTAATTTATAACAACCGTCTATGAATAGTCCAAAATCATTGGCTAGAATGCCAGTAGGTAGGTAGGTATATACTTTCTAACACACCACCATTGTCATTCAATATGTTGAATTTTGATTTCAGTTGTAATCAGAGATGTGTCTCACAAATCAATGAGGGATTTACTACAGTTTATGTATCATGGAGAAGTGAGTGTAAAGCGTGAAGATCTCACTAATTTTATTGGGACTGCTGAAGTTTTACAGATAAAAGGATTAACTAATCAAGGATTCAATCAGGAGGTTTGTTACATTAATAACTTACACTACATTAGGAACAAATTCCTTTCCGACTTGTTTAGGTGATTTAAACTGTTAGTGGATGATGTTATCATTCTGCTTGTTTTTAGGCTGATGAAGACAATGAAAGTGAACAAGAACTGCCCAAACGCTCAGTTGACAATCAAATTGTTACACCAGAGCCAGAAGTGTGTTCAGATCCTTACAACTCAAGTATAAATGACACTGCCCAGAAAATCGACCTGGATTTGCTCAAACAAAAACATTTCATTGAAAAACTACAAAGGATAAGCAATTTGAAGAGGAGATCAGAGGAGTACAATTCTTATTTCACAGAGCTTATGAATGAGAAGAGGGTAAAAGTAAATGAGAAACAGCATAAAACATCTCAGAAAACCAACTATGAACAACATTCAAAATCTGTCTATGATGAGAACCCTCTTGATATAACATCTAGCTATAACTCTCACTTGCCAAGAGCAAACAGTTTTCATGACTCAAATGATAGTAAGGAATCTCCACCCGACGATTCTGTTGAAATGAAAACTGAGTGTGATGATAGTGATATTATAGTAACGGATCCACTAGCTGTTACCCCACTGAAGGGCTATGACACCAGGGAAGGAAAAAAAGACTTACCCTTACCAGCACCCTTAGACTACCCTTCGCCTCAAGACAGTAAGTGTCTCTTTTTATATTGTTTTTTTTTTATCACAAATAAAGGGACTTTGTCGCTTAGCGACCACATCACCCTATATTGATTTTACTTGATAGAAATGATGGTTTTTTTATTTATATCTTACACTTATTATTTATGGGTGTATTTATATCTGAAATTCATTAGAATTTACTAACAAAATCATCATTGCTAATGTGCTTTTCTCACTAACACTTTAAATAGTACCATTTTAAAGATTGTGTTGAAAATGCAATCACATTAGTTTTCATTGTTTCTTTTCTTTTGCTTCCTCACATTGAAAACATGATGGCATTTTCAACATTAATATAATTCTGCAATGTTTATAATATCTTGCATTTTATAAAATGGCCATCCTGTTTTCAGGTACAGCATGCCTCAGCTCTTTGTTCGTCGATCTCAAAAACTTAGTTAACGGGAAGGTTACACACCCAAGAAATGAAGAGTACCCAAGACACCCTGTAGACTGTCTTGTTACCATCCCACAAAAGGAGGATGGCAAAAAGAAATATCCACAGAGGTCTTGCAGGCTTTGTTGGAAAATTGGTAGAAGGAGGGATACAAGGTTCATGTGCAGTGCATGTGAACAGCCCTTCTGCAAGGCTCCTTGTTTTGGGATCCATTATAATGATGCACATAAAGTTCCCATCAATTATGCTACATAACATGTTCTTGCCAAAAATTGGTTAAAAGGAACACAATATTTTATTCACTTTGAATTCTGTTTAGAAATTCTCTATAGAGAATCATAAGCATATATTTTTATAAACATTTTATTGAAGATACTATATAGATTTGTCAATTAGAATTTTAAAATATATCATTATATGTAAAATAAATGCAGCATACATTATATTTTGAATCTTAGATTCATGTTGGACCAAGTTAGAACTAATTCACAAAAGTTAAAAATAATAAACAAATAAGTACTTCTAGTTTTTAGACTAAGGCTGATTCCAGTTAATTAATGCTTTTATGAATAAACATATATTTAGCCATTAAATTTATAAACTTAAGCACAAATAGATAATCTACTGTGATAGGGAATTGAGTGCCACTTTCTCATAATTACTTTGGAATGTGCCATAATTTGTACAGCCATAAACAAGACTATGCTAATGCTCATTTTCTAGTCTTTGATGTGGCCAATGAACTGACTGCGAAATTGTATTGTTAAATATAGTACCTACTATGTTAAGACATGGGCCAACCACTGTTTAAATCCGAGGCACTATATTTACAAGGGCCAATACTTGAGTTATGTGACAAGTTGCATTTTGGTTAGGATTCTAATTTTTTTTATGATCTCTAATTATTTTAGATTATTTGGTTGAACCAGAATGAGATTTACATTCCTGATATTTTTCGCGTGTTTTTTGGAAGCGTTCATTTATTAGGCGGTCTAAGTTAAGATTGTGTGAGAAATTTTTGAGCATTGATGCATTGTATTTTTGTAACCATATTATTTCTAAAATAAATGATCTTTCTACAAAACTGGTGGTTATTTACTTGTTAGTATAAAGTTGTTGTGTTGTTAACAACTGGATACAGGCAGCGCAAAATCATTATAGCCATCAATTGAAGGGAGGCCGTGGTCGTTGTTAAGCTTATTAATGATGAGATGATGACAATAATATAAGTTAGGGTAGAAATAAAATGGTAGGTTAATTTGATGTTCGATTATTCGTAAATGAGCTTTTAAATACCTACCATTTTCTAATAATAGCAATTTTGCAGGTGCTCTTTCGTTAGTGGTGAACGAAAACGACACGCAGCTCCCCACACGCTACAAATACATCTACAGCAGAAAAGGACACAAACAGTTAGTGCACAGAAATTTCGTCTACACAAAACATTCAACCACACATGGCAAAACCTCTTGGAGATGTGTTCAATACTTTTCCCTCAACCGATGCCCAGCCACAGTTGAGACCATAGACTCCATGATATATGCCGTCAATCACCAACATAACCACGAAGATTGTCTCGAGAAGTTGGCTAGAAATAGCATTTATGAAATGAATGCCTTGCCAAAATAGTGTACATGGTACCTAATTGATCTTGAAACCTAGTTCCTACTGGACTTTGTCTGCCAAGCTGTTGTCTGGATAAACGTGGAAGCTTTGGCACTCTTGGGTCTTCCTAGCAAAAGTGGCGCATCTTTTATTGTTTCATAGCATTATAAATAAATACTCGTAGAAAAGATAAGGAATAGGTTCTTCTTAATGGTTTAAGGCACCAATTATGCTCAATGTTCCTAATACATGCATACAATTCTTTGTAATGTCAACAATTAAATTTCTGCCATTGGTATTTTGTGTTTGGGAGTCCACTAACATGGGACTTTACTATCAGTGGGTGCCAGAGGCATTCGTTTACGTATACCGACGTCTAGTCAGATGTGAATAATGTTATGTTCTATATTTTTATTAAAACTATATGTAAACTTCATGTTTAGCTACATGTAACTAAACTAAGGCTATTAAAGAGAATAAAATTACTTTTAGAAACAATGATTTTATTTAAACTTTCAATAAATTATGCATAGGTAGGTAGGTATTGGTAGATCATGTTTTCATTAATTTGACTCCATTATCTGCAAGTAATGCTGCTATTCTTTTTCGCGGTCTATGCTTTTTATTAAATCCTATTCCTGAAATAGAAATTCAATAAAATTATTTAATGAGAAAACAAACGGAAAAACCTCTGAACATAACTTCGCAGATATCCGCTACTTGTATCAAGAAGGAAGACTTACGAACGTCTACATCCGGTTTCTCTTTGAGGCCGAAAGATCGCGCCACCGCATCTACGTCCATTGTTATAAGATTGAAAATTTGCTTCTGTTTTCTAACTTCCATCGCCCTCATGTACCCCTCAAACGCTTCTGTAGCTAGCTTTTGGAAATACTCATTCTCCATGGCTGCATCTAGCTGAAATAATAATAATAATGTAGCAAGCTCGTATTTTAGCCACGAAGGCAGGCCCGCAGATGTTGTAAAAATCTATAGCAGTAGGTAGGTACTAACTTTAGGTTTTAAATTATAGAATTTATCCCAGGATTCATATTTATCTAGATATATTTTAGATTCCTGGAGTTCTTTCACGAACGCCGTTTCTTCTGGACGCAAGAGTAAAACCGCATTGCCGGCTGCGCCAACGCCTCGCGCTGTTCTGCCTACTCTGTGAATATATTCCTGGAAATAACAAGAAACCAATAAGTAAAAGGCCACCGTTGCTGGTGAAATATAACTTCAAAAGTATATTCTAAGGTTTATATTCACATTGGCATCTGCTGGTGGATCAAACTGTATAATCCAATCCACTGCTGGTATATCTAACCCTCTGGCTGCTAAATCCGTGCAGAATAGTGCCACTTGTTCTGCGTCGTAGAACTCTGCTATTGTGGCTGACCTGTCCGCTTGGTTCATTTTTCCCTGAAAATAAGTTTCCAAATAGCGCCATCTAGTTAATTCGTTATATTTAAATCAGTTTTTGCTATCGCATAGACTGTCGCCGAGACGTCGTCTACTAGTGATTGAAAAAACTCTCTGATTGTAGGTAAAAAACATGTGGTGGCGCTAATATCGCTTTTATATTCGCGGGGTTGCTTCTTCCCTCCAAACACACTAATATTGAGAAAGGCGAAAGTTTGGATGTTTGTTACCTTCACGCCAAAACCACTGAATGTATTGGTCTGAAATTTCGCATACCTACTTAGGGGTAGTGCTAGACCATACATATTTATACAAAAAATCAGTTCCCGCATGATATAGAAACCTTTTAAAGTTTCCATGGAAACAACGCTTGCGAAGCCGCGGACAGAAAAAACTTACATGGATGCAAAGGACAGAAGCTTCACAGTAGTTCTTAAAGAACTCATGATGGAATATCACAGATTTACAACTTGAGAAGAACACCATGACTTTGGAGTTTTTCGTTTTCTTCAGCATTTTGTGAAGCCACCATAGTCTGTATTCGGTTTCGCAAATAGAATATCTGAAATAGAATCACAATATTTATACCTATAAAAGGCAAATTTACGGGCGAGTGTTACAGCAAGTTAAAGAATAAAGTTGTTAGTTGATGGGTCTCAATGACAACCATCTAACAACACTAACTATTTCTTAACTTTTAATTCTAAAGCCAACCATGACAACTTAACAACTTGTCATGGTTGGCTTAAGAACATTAATAAAACCGAACATGACGATGGATGTCATAAATTAGCAGCGATAAACAGTGAGTTGTGTATTAATAATATCAATAACGATAAAACAAATGTCTTATGATATCCTTACAGATTGCTCCTTAGCAAAAATATGAAAATCATATTACTTTACAACTCAATAACATTTTACTATAGAAACGTTGTGGTTTGACAAATTCATTATGAATGAAAGCGGGTTGTTGGAAGAATAACATTTATTTTTATCTAACCAATGTTGTCCAAACAAACAAAAATAGGTTTAATCTAGAGTTAAAAAAACTTTTACTTGATAAAACGCTGTATAGTATCAAAGAGTTTTTAGAAAACGATTACAGTCAATATAAGTTACAATCCATAGTAAAATCATCTAACATCTCCGTAACATCACCTAGCCTAGAGTGATAGATAACTGATAAGTTATTAATAATATATACCTAATAACTACGAATATGAATAGTAAGAATAGACTATTCTTATTCGTAGCCTAATAATTGTATATCTGTTTACACAAAACAGGGCTGAAGTGTCTCATTGAGGCATCAACCCCATCCACACCGACAAAAAAGCTGAAACGAAGCTGTCAGTCACCAAAAGTCCTCCGATACTTCAAGGAGCTGGGCTGGTTAGGGCCTACTTAAGCATGGGGATAATGCACAATACACTCCTATGCGAGATGTCCGCACAGATCTTTGTTCCCCTACTCAGAATTAGAATTAGAGCCCTCTTATCTGGATGCATACAGCTCACATGCTCAAGAATCCCTAGTATTTGTGCCCATGTGCCAAATGGCATCCCCAAGGACCTACAATACTAACCCTTGTTTTAGTCCATCCACAGTAGCCCTAAGATTGTCCTCATCTGTGTTGATATTCCGCAAGTTTTCTTTCATAGCAGATTTTACCAATGCATCTGTTCTTTCTGATTGCGTGGCACTGAACAACATTGTTTGTCTTTGAGCTGAAATATTTAGGAATTAGAATTAGAAATATCCTACTTATATTATAAACGCGAATGTTTGTAAGAATGTATGGATGTTTGTTACTATTTCCCGCAAAAACTACTGAACGGATTGGGCTGAAATATTGCATAAAGGTAATTCTTATCCTGGAATCTCTTCTTTTTATCCCATAAATTAGTTCCCTTGCGATAGAAATCACCTTTAAACGTTTCCATAGGAACAACGCGTGCGAAGCCGCGGGTAGTATTAATATAAAAACTAACATAGTTTGACAAATTTATTATGGATGTAAGCTGGTTAACTACGAACCTTATTCTATCACAAATAAGTTTCGTAGTTAACCCCCTTACGTCCGTAATGTAACGAATCACATCACACTAATACATGAGAAAGTTTAGATGGATGTAAGATGGATGTTTGTTACCTCTGCACACCAAAACTACTGAATTGATCGGGTTGAAATTAGGCAGACAGGTAATTCTGTTCCTGGAATCAAACATACGCTACTTCATATCCCATAAATCAGTTCCCGTGAAATAGATAGGCTTTTTGAACAGATTATATTTGAAATTTATTCATTAAACTTTGTTCTGCGGTGAGAATCAACTCCGCAACCTACTATTTAAGAAACCTTCCCAATTACTGGGTAACAATAGATTTTGGTACTCACTTGGAAGCCTACTAACAATTTGTTTCAAGTCTTCTTCAAACCCATACTGGAAGATTTTGTCTGCTTCATCTAATACCAGACAAGTGACCTGGCTGTAGTCAAACTCTTTTGTTCTCATATGATCGAAGAGGCGTCCAGGAGTCGAGTCTACAATATGTACACCTGAAATAGAATAAAATGGTTTTAGATATCTCCATTTAACGAATAATGAAAGTTTTGAGAATTTGACCAGTAGTTTCATTCCAACCTATTAAACATCACATCACCAGCCTTTACCAGTTACTACCCACCAGTGGATAACCCTTTGTTGTTTCAAAAATATAAATAGGGCCACACCCACAGAAAAACTGAAATGAAGCTGTCAGTCACCAAAAGTCCTGATAGTACTGGATCAGGACTTTTGGAAGGAACTGGGCTGGTTAGGGCTTGTTTAGGCAGGAGATAATGCACAATAGACTCCCATGTAAGATGTCTGCGCAGATCTCAGTTCCCCCATTTAGCATTAGAATAGGGAAATATTTATTTTATTAAATATTATTACCTCTTGATAATTCTTCACTTTGCTTCCACCTATTTTCACCTCCAATAACTAAGGCTGATGTAATAGTCCCATGACATGATACAAGTTCTTGAAGAACAGTGTATGTTTGAATTGCAAGCTCTCTGGTTGGGGAGATGACAATGGCTAAAGTACCTAAAAAAAAAGAAAATGATATGTGAATGATTGCTGACCTTGAGAAGGTTAGAGGGAGGGAGGTATAGGAGGCCTGCGTCCAGCCCAGCAGTGGACCAATACAGGCGGTTGAGGTTAAAGATAATGCACATTACAATCCTATGCGAGATGTCTGTGCGGATCTTAGTTTTCCTACTCCGAATTAGAATTAGAATTAAGTATATACAGAACAGTTTGGATTCCACTGCCCACCGGAGGCTGGGAGTAAATGTATTATTATGGCTCGCAAAAGCGAGAAAGGCGCAAGTTTTTCCGCCTTTTTAAATGGTAAAACATTGTGTTGTCATCATGTTTTACTATTTAAAAATGAAAGGTGGTGGATGATCTTTTATTATGCTATCTTCAAAAGATGAACTAAGTAAGTACCTACATAATTTTGTGTGGATGGGTTCACCTCAGATGGATTATTTACCTTGACTTTCCTTCGATAATTTCTTCAAAACCACTTCAACAATAGGTATGAGGAATGCCAATGTTTTGCCTGAACCTGTCTTCGCAGTGGCCACTATGTCAGCTCCATCCAATGCAACAGGCAAGACTTCTTTCTGTATCTCTGTCATGTGCTTGAACCCCATCTTTTTTATGGATTCCAGGGTGTTTTGAGACACCTTTTCTTTTAGAATTCTAAACTTTATTTCCTCCATGGTTATAAACTGAATGAATAAACGTAAATAATACACAAGGGTTAAATAAATGTATAGTGTTCGTGAAATTAGATTAGAACAATGATATTATATGATTCGAAGCACATAAAACGAGTACCTACTACAAGATAAGAATATTTTCTAGTTACTTATTTAATAAAAACACATATTGCACGCATTGCGTACCTACAAAACTTTGTACAAAACTTGCCCTCGTGTTTTTATTTACATTCGTTAGGGTTCCATCAAATTCAAAACGAACGACTGCCCAGTCCCGTTCACTCTTCATGCTATTCTTCGCCAACCAAATCACACAAGTCTACGTCATCGACGCCATCGTCGGCCAATGAGAAGATGAATCCGTTTTTTATATGATAATGCTGAGTTCTAGAGATGTGTAGGTACTGTGAGTTATGCATTACACGTAATATAGCACGACCGCGTACTGTACGCGTACGCAGTACCCGACAAAATTTAGCATGACACATGGCACAAAACTTACATAGCATAGAGCGACATGACGACGTCGGGTCATGTTTGAGTACTGCGTACTGATAGCATGCTATATGGCGCGGTACGAAATGTCATGCTATATGGCATGACATTACAGAGTACTGTTTTGCGCATGTCTACTGAGTTCCGCGTGCGTTTTTTTTTCGCATATAGCGCCTAGTAAGCCTGATAGCGATCTACAGTCGTATAGTCAATAACGATAACATTAGGCCGTGTGTTTAACTAAAACTGTTTTAAAATTACACAATGACCCTTTGACTGGTTTATATAGATGTAACTATTAAATAACTGGATCTATCAAACAAAATAATAATTGAAGATACATTTTTTAAAGTGACTGGTTGCTTAGCTTAGCTTAGAGCTAGATAATGCTGTGTGAATTGTCCACCAACCAGTTTTAGCTACATCGTATCCATTTTGAATGGAGCATAAACGTAAACAAACCGCGCATACGTAACCTAAAATTCACTTTGTTGGCGCGTCCTTTATACGTAATTTACATTACTTGTCGATTTTAGATCCTCCCTTCTATAAAAATTGCTTACAATTATATCTGAAACTCGACGCCAAGCAAGTGAGATTTTGTTATTTGTGTCGTACTTTGTTTAATAACATGCTTCATTCAAAATGGATAAACCATAGGTATGTAAATACCTATCGCATTAGTTTCCCAATATCCATGTTATGTCGCATTAAGGTGGCGAGTAAACAGTGACGTAAGCAAGTATTACTCCCAGAAAGCCAAACCTAGATTTTTATTCATCATCAAATTAACTCGCTCTGAACCTATCAAAAAAAAAAATGTTATAAAAGTTTGCTGTGTGGTCTGTCCAGCATTATTTAGGTATTATTATTGTTATGTTATTGAGAATCATAGCATTAAATATCAATTAGGGAGACGTGATTTTGTTTTCTTATCCTTGATAAGATATTTTTTTTTATCCACTGTATTTTGCAATTTGGAACCACACTTATATTAGAGACTTGACACGCGCCTTGGGGTTAAAAAAGATACCACAGGTACAAAATCTTGTCTTCAAAAAATACTGTTTGTTCGAATCGATTAGTCGACTATTTGAATATTTAGTCAATCTCAAAGTCTTTCTAGTCCCAGAGACTATCGAGGGATGAGCGATTGCTAACCATATTTTCCATAGATTTTCTCCTTCTACGATATTTTCATTCATGGTCAATGTGGTCATGTTGATTGTATTCTCTTTGCATTCAATCAATCACCTCACTCATTCACTCAAACACATGTGCAAAGTAAACGAAGTAATGTTTTCCATGTGAAAATATAATTTACTTACTAAAATGCCCACACCAGACAAAATCCTTATGCGAAAAATAAAGAAACGTGAAAAAAAGAAAATAAAGCTGATAGGTCAAAACTCGACGGAGAAGAACGAGACAAAGGAACCCGCAGGTAAATATATATAACCTCCAAAATTGTGACAAAATCGTTGTAATTCGATATTTTAATAACTAAAAATGCAACTTTTGGTAATCTATAAACATATTTGTGTTCAATAAAACAAGTATTGACATCAATATTCAATAATGTTTAAGCGAAGTTCGTGTTATATTTCTTATGTTTCTGCTTATTTCAGAACCAGTACAGAAAAGGCCATTAGAAAACGCAGAAGCTAATGGCGATGCTCCGAGTAAATCCAAAAGTAAGTACCTATCTAATATTTTCATTTAACCACAATTTTACTTACCCACCCAAATGTATCACTGAAATCTGCAACACCGCAACTTTTAATGAATTGTATGAATATTCCAGAGAGAAAGAAGAAAAACAAACAAGTTAAAAATGAGCCAGTTGAGGTGAAAGATGAGGTTGAAGTTAAATCAGAAGACAATGATTCAGAAGATGAGACAAAAGAAGTGGAAAACTCCACTGAGGAAAGTCAATGTAAGTCTCAGTAACTGACCAAATTTGATTACTAGCACATTCAATGTTTATGATTACTTTCAGTGATATTTACAATGGCAATAATTTAATTGCTTTGAGGGAGGCATGTAAACATTTTTATGGCCTAAGACACATGGTCACTGGCTTCTCTCTCTTTTGTCTTCTATGCACAAATTTGGTTTAGGTAGGCGAGAGTCAATTGTGTAGATAAAAGTACTTAATTAAAAATTTCTGTTACAGTACCGGGGTCTAGCTTGTGTCTTGGCATCCTGTCAGACCAGAAATTCACGGCCCTTGAAGGAAAAGTGTGCGAACCAACCCTTATGGGTATAAAAGAAATGGGCTTCACAACTATGACTGAAATTCAAGCTAAGGCTATACCACCTTTGCTGGAAGGCAGAGATCTAGTTGGTGCAGCTAGGACTGGTTCTGGAAAAACTTTGGCCTTCCTCATACCTGCTATTGACCTGATTTACAAGCTGCAGTTTAAGCCTAGGAATGGTAAGAATATATTTAATGGTTATCCCTGAAGTGTAGATTATTGGTCTTTCTATTCCTATTTGTCACTTACTAAAACTCCATAAACCATGTAATGTAATAAACAAAATTAATAATAGTGGACACTTCACACAACATCAACTACCAATTATAAGGAATTGGCGAGTGAAAAGGCCCTAGAAGTGGCATAATAGATTCATTGTAATCAAATGATGACGAAAAGGCGAATATGAACTACCTCCATGTCAGCAAGTGATAGACAGACAGAGAATCGAGTCTCCAGTGAAAACTGTTGAGGCACATTTGCTGTTCTGGCTAAAAGGTTGAATGTAGATGGTATATTATGAACACAGAATGGATATCTGACTTTAAACCTAGGTCTTTAAGCAATTATTATCTACTTGGAGATGGCTAACACTAGTTTGTCATAGGTACTGGAGTCATCATTCTGTCACCTACAAGAGAGTTGTCAATGCAGACATTTGGAGTTCTAATGGAGCTTATGAAGTACCACCATCATACTTATGGTCTTGTTATGGGTGGTGCTAACAGAAGTACTGAAGCACAGAAGCTTTCAAAAGGTTTGTTTTAGCACTTCTATGCTTTCATGCATATACCCATGAAATTAAAGTATGCACTAAACTCACTCTTTTAGTGGATTTGCTTAAAAAAACTAGGCCTAAATCTCAGTAATCACAGGATCCCGGTGTTAATTTCTTGATTGTGAAGACACGATTCTGTAAAAAAATTGCGATAAAAAAAACATGAAAGTGCACTGTTTTGCACCTAATTTGCTCTAGATCTCAGGAACCCCGCAGTTTATGGAAAAGATTTTTGTTTTGATTTGTAGGTCATTACTAATTCTTTGTTTCCTTGGTTGGGTTTATTCATAAGGGAAGTAGTTTTCTTGTAAATATACAAAAACATTGTATTTGCGCCTACGCCGTTCCAAAAATGTATGCTCTGTTCCGCTCTGGTGAACGCCAAATCACGTAACAACCATACATCAAAAATGATTCAAAGCACCAAAGTATGATTTTATTAGAGTACTGTACAGTACCTAATTCTCGTCAGCACGCATACATCCGCTAACGATCATGTCTCCCCCATACAAAGAAGTATTGCTAGAATCACCAAGCTTTACAGGTAGATTGGTGATCGCAGTAGAGGTATTAAAAATACACACGAGAAAGCTGTTTCCCTTCCTTCTGGTCCATAATAGTCTCTACAACATCCATATTTTTACGCCGCGACGTCACTTATTTATCTGAGTTTAATAATAATTTTGTTTAATAACTCCACAGGCATAAACATACTAGTAGCAACACCAGGTCGCCTACTGGATCACCTGCAGAACACGCCAGATTTCCTGTACAAGAACCTGCAGTGCCTTGTCATTGATGAAGCCGATCGTATCCTGGAGATTGGGTTTGAAGAAGAAGTTAAGCAGATTATCAAGCTGCTGCCTAGTAAGTTTCCTTCTTTAGAAAAATAATGTCCTATATTTGATATACTTGCCATACATAATGCTGAATGAATGGTATGACAATTAAACAATATTTTTATGGTCCTTTTCTGCATGAGGAGAAACCCATGCAGAATTACAGTTCACACTATTAGTTGAACTTTCACTTGAATGTGTGCCATAAGCAAATTTGAAATTTTGTACATCTAAGTCGTTATTTATCTCAGAATCTGTGAGAGCTACCTACCACCTTCATATTTAGGAAATGTTACTTTATCTATTATTTGAATGACGTGTTATAAAAAGACGATTGATGAAGGTTTTCTCGGTAATTTTTTTTTTTGAAAAATAGTTATTTAGCACACATTTCGCTATTTATCTAAGGCAAACCTTTTTTCTTTGGTTATTGTTTTGCTAGGAAACCTAGAAGTATTTTTTTGGTTCGGTCTTTTAATTTTTCGATTGGTCGTTTCATTAACTTGTAATAAGTAAAAACAGTTTTGGCGCATATAAAATTCGGTGCACGTCTCTGCTCTGTTCTGTACTTCTCACTCGCGAGAAAACCATATCTTGTCATCCCGATCGAAATCGATCTCGTAGCGGCGTATTGCACACTCACAACGTTGGCGACACAGCCTAACATAATAAGGAATATTAGGCAGCTGACGCTCTAATAAAATTATCAATGAATTCCAGTTTCTGACATCTCTTTAAATTACTAATCCGATTATACATAATTTATCATAGATAAAGTAATAGTGTTATTTATTTATTTATATTTAGTTGTTACTTAATTTAGACTATTCTAAAGAATACCTGGTACTTTACAGAACGCCGTCAAACAATGTTGTTCAGTGCAACACAAACGCAGAAGACCGAGGCCCTCACAGCTCTCGCCGTGAAACACGAGCCAATCTACGTTGGCGTCGACGACCACAGGGAACAGGCGACAGTAGACTCTTTGGAGCAAGGGTGAGCTCTGAGAGAGAGAGTTTTTATGCTGGGGTTCATACTTGTTTCTGGGTTGGTATCCGCAACTAGGCCACAGGTGGGCCCTTTTTGCGGCTCGGTTGAGCTGCTAGTCTAGCCACCCGATGTCCTCCAGAAAAGCTAACAGCTCTCTCTCATCTATTATGCATTTTACGAGAATACTTTTATGAGAAAAATTGATGTTACAAAACTCTACAGTAGATAAGAAGACAAAGTACACTGAAAAAAAGCAATGGGGAACACAATTGCAAATTAAAAGTCCCCAAACAATCTTGAATAGGGAGGGATACAATTTGAACCAACACTTTCAAGTCTAGCAAAAACACCTCTCAAATTGTCACCAATACCGAAAACTTGATGCATCTATTGATTTACGAAAAATGCAAGATTTAAAAAAGAAATCGTACAGTAGGCCGCCTCATGACAAAACTGCATCATTGCAAAATCAAGTTCTGAAACTGTTTCTTTCTTTTTCAGATACATAGTATGCCCATCAGAGAAGCGAATGATGGTTCTTTTCACATTTTTGAAGAAGAATAGGAAGAAAAAGGTCATGGTTTTCTTCTCAACCTGCATGTCTGTCAAATACCATCATGAACTCTTCAACTATATTGATCTTCCCGTTATGTCTATTCATGTAAGTATTGCCAGGATTTTTATATATCCAGGAAACAACATTTTTGTTTCAATGTGTCAGACGAGTGGCGATTACTATACGCAATCATCATCTTGTCCTTTTTGTTTTCTGTTACAATAGGGTACTTTCAAGATAATAATTCTGTATGCTCTCGTTCGCCGAGATTCCATTGTTAGAATAGTTATACATAATTAAAATAGTACCGTTGTTATGGTGTATTCTCTCTAGGAATACGCGAAGCGGAACCTGGAGTTAACGGGAATTAATGTGTATTTATTTTATTGCAATGTGATTGCGCGATTTCACTCTGCTCTGCTGTGTAGGAGGAAACTTCCTTAGCTTACTTATAAACGGTGGAAACGGCAAGTGTCTTACACCCAAAAATATAAATCCTTAGATCATCAAATCCTGACAAAAAAACAAAATACACTGCTTCCAAATGAGTGAGATATCTCATATCGCTTGGCAACAATACGGCGCGGTCCACTACGGAAGCCTATCTATCCATTTAAATCTTTGCTTACAGCTCTTTTAATAGTAGTAAACTTGAATTTCAGGGTAAACAGCAGCAAACGAAGCGCACGACGACCTTCTTCCAGTTCTGCAATGCGGAGACCGGCATTCTCCTCTGCACAGACGTCGCGGCTAGAGGGTTGGATATACCGGCTGTTGACTGGATTGTGCAGTATGACCCGCCGGATGATCCTAAGGTAAATTAATTTCACTATTTCTACAATCGATCCTTGCTTCCATACTAATATTATAAATGCGAAAGTTTGGATGGATAGATGTTTGTTACCTCTACAGGTCAAAACTACTGCACCGATCGGGCTGAAATTTAGCATAATTTAGCAGGAAATTCTTATCCTGGAATCAGACATAGGTTTTTCATCCCATAAATCAGGTCCCACGGGATACAAATCACCCGTAAATGTTTCCTCAGGAACAACGCGTGCGAAGCCGCGGAGCACAGCTAGTACATAAGATATTGGGATGTAATTCTGTCAGTTTGTTACATTTTCCCGCCTAACGATTTTAGATTTTTTGATTGACGAGATTTGAGTAAAAGTGGCATGAAGATAGTGTCCCAGGGTAGCTAAGTCGTTATTTTAACAAAAAAAGTGCGAGGCCGTGAGCATAAGCTAGTAATATATGATTTCTAGCTTAATTACATTAAAAAATAAATATGTTATTCAATTGAACAGAAATAAATTAAAACTTGTATTTACAATGGAAACAATTGCGCAGGTAGCACTACTGATTCATATCAATACTAGTCAAACGGCACCCAAGACAAGCTTGCTGCATTGCCCCGCTACTGTATGGCAATAGTTCAGTTGAATGCTAAGACTTATTATTATTTTCAGGAATACATCCACCGAGTGGGCCGAACTGCCAGAGGTCTAGGCACAAGTGGACACGCATTGTTATTTCTACGCCCTGAAGAGCTTGGATTCCTGAGATTCCTCAAACAATCCAAAGTATCCCTCAACGAATTTGAATTCTCGTGGAACAAAGTCGCCGATATACAACTACAACTAGAAAAGCTCATATCACGAAACTATTTCCTGAATACTTCCGCGAAAGAAGCTTTCAAAAGCTACTTGAGGGCGTACGATTCTCATCACTTGAAGACCATATTCGATATTGACACGATTGATATGGCGAAAGTATCTAAATCCTTTGGATTTACTGTTCCACCTGCTGTGGAACTCAAGGTGGCGAGTAAAGGACCGACACAGAAGCGGAAAGGAGGCGGTGGCTTTGGTTATTTCAAATCCCTCAATGCACCACAAAGCCATAAAAACAAGGCAGAGAAAACTAAGATTTATAGACAAAAGGGAAACAACAACAAAAGCAGGAGTTGAATTCAGCAAATATAATCATGATAAATATTATAAAATGTTTTATTTATAACTTATCTCACAGTTATGACATTATTTAGTCCCGGCGCATTTGATTGATAGCCTTATCAAGTAATTTTATGCAGAGTGCATTGAACAGTTGTTGATAAAATACTCATGCTCTAATGTTGATAAAATATTGAGAAAGGTCGAGGTGACCTTATTATAAGCATTGATAACCATTATTTATTACATCCGTACAAAGGTACAACATGCATACTAATAATATTAAATCTGATAGTTCATGGCTGATCGTGATCGGATATAAATGAAATTTGGCAGGGAGGATGATGGTATCCCGGGAACATACGCTACTTTTTATCCCGGACTAGAGGGTGAAAACAGCAGCTATACAGTATCCATCAAGCATGTAGAATGTTAGTAAACAAATCCCATACTTAACCTAAAATTCACTTTGTTGGCGCGTCCTTTTATACGTAATTAACATTACTTGTCGATTTGAGATCCTTCAATAAATATTGCTTACAATAACTCGACGCCGCATGTGAGTTTTTGTCATTTGTGTTGTGGTTTGTTTACTAACATGCTACATGCTCGATGGATACGGTATAGTATTGAGTAAATAAACTAACACCGCGCTGGACAACTCACACACCGTCGTCTAGCCCCAAGCCGAGCGGCGCTAGATATGTTTAATTATAATTACATAGACAACACCCAGAACAAATATCTGCACATCGTACAAACGTTTGTCCCGAGGCGGGATCGAACCCGACATCTGCGTAGTAGGCGGACGTTCACTCGCTGCGCCACTGTTGTCGTCGAATCAGAAGCTGACTCAGGTAATGTGTATTCTTCATTTCACTGGTATCTTCACAGTATCACACTGGTTATTTAGATAAGGAAACGCATTTGCAACACTAATCATAAAGCATCGTCTGTCTGTCACACGACAATGACGAACCTGGCTTTACTGTCTTATCTGTATCATAAGCTGCATGTTATGTTTGAGATTTAGATGAGAGTAGTTGACGTTTATCGATTCTTTATCCAATTTATCGCTAGACCTGTAGTGTAGGTTTTGTGTTCCTACACCTAATTCATCAATCAGCTGTTTAAAAGGCTATTAATTACATCTAAACACGTCGAAAGCATGCGGATTACATGTACGTTTTTTACTAAGTATTAGATAATAAACAGAACATTATAACTTTAATGAAAATAGTGATTAGAAAGCTAATTTTTAGATTTCAATAACTTTATTTCTTGACTTAGGCTTACAATACGCACTTAGAGAAGTAAAATTTCAAACTATAAATTATTATCAAATACTTAGTTGATTGATTTACTCTTCACTTTGTCTGTAGGTAGTATCAAGCTAGAATTTTATCTAGCTCGATGGTAGGTAGGTAATTAATATACTAGGCCCGTTATCACCTACACGTTCCTATCTCTGTAAAAGTGTTCTACATATTTACAGGTAGGTATACCTAGAAACCTAATATAATTACTCAAACTTTATAATACCGACCTTAGTTACCTCTCATCATGTTGATCAAAACGGGCCTTTATACCCTGTTTTAAAAGGATACAGAAATCGACGTCAGGTTGTTTTCTAAACCCAAAGGCTCGTGCTGCAGCCTTTAAGTCTAAAGTTTGGATGTTGAAAATGTCCTTCATTGGATGTTTTTGGTAGCATCGCAGAAATGACAGGAACGCTTTCCTTGCTGATATTTTCATGACTCCATCGTTGTCTATTAAATCTTCAAACTGTAACAGATAAAAGAATATTTCGCAATTGTTACCTACCTCTTATGTGCTGTAAAAGATTGCAAAAAGACACAGTTTGTTTTGCAAAACAATAGTTTTAATCTTATTATATAATATAAGTAAGATATCCTACCTAACTAGTTTCTGCCGCCGCTTGCAACGCTAATATGGAATTTCTATGGAAAAAGGTTAGAATAATGTTTATTTCAAAATTTACAAAGTTATTTCTATCCAGTGGGATGAGAGCTGATTTATGGTGTAAAATCAGTAGCATATGATTTATAACAGGCAGGCCTAGAAAGACTTAGGTACCTTTATGCAAGATTTTGGGTATAGGTCGGTCTGTTCCACAGAAATCGTAATAATAAGGTACATTATTAGGAATTCTGTGATCTGTTCAAAATCTTGTTGTGGCGTGAAGAGGTAACAAACGTCTAAATCTCATCTGATCCCCAACCCGCATGCCCAGCGTGGGGATTATGGGCATTACCCCTATTAGATAAATGCCAACATGGCGCTTTTCAGGGAGAGGCCTGCGTCCAGCAGAGTGGAAAAATAGCCTACCAACTTAAAAAAAGTAGTTAGGTACATACGAGTTTGAATTAAGAACCATTGAATGAGTGACATTGTTGTTTTCCCTTACTCGTTTTTTCATAGAAAATGTATGGGAATAGTTTTTTTTAATTATTGCCCAAACTTACGATTTGATTTGGTATGTTACTTTGGGAAAAGTGTTCCTGGTTGGAAATAGAGTCGATTAAGACCAACTTGTTTTTTTTTTTTAAAAGTAATTTTTTGGGCGACCCGTACATTTTTTCAAAAAACTAAAAATGGCAATTTTTTTTTCTTCAAAATAAAACAAAGGTTCCTCAGAACAAAACCTTCTAACTATAAAAGAAACGGTAGCTACCCTTAAGGGGCCAAAAATTTCCCCCACCCTGTATAATATAACCACAGAATACCTAAGTGTGAAGTATCTAACTATGAATATTTTCTGCTAATTAGAAACATCATACACTTTTAGTGTCTTCAGCAACATGAGGTAGGTACCTAAATGTTTTGTATGCATTTTATTTAACCTAGTCAACACTTTAATACATTTATAGCTGTTTGTTTTCTAAATAACGAGAGAATCATAAAAACTACCTAATGTGCAGTAGGGACAGGACCTAGCAACAAAGTTCATTTGAAAGGCGTGCTTATCTATCTGACTGAATAAATCTACATTAGGTACGAGTAGGTAACATCATCAGGGGGGTGAGTTTATTTGAGGTTAGTAACGAGGCGTGATCGTGACGTCTCTTGGTTTTCCCATACAATTTGGTGCAGTGCCTCTATCGGGCGGACAGGGAACTACGCAAATCCCACACTAAAAGGAGACTTCACGAATCGATCACGTCTCGTCCCTAACGTCAAATAGACTCACCCCTTAGATACCTACTTTGTATGTTATTAATACTCCTTTACTCCTACTAAACAAATATACCTGTTCTTGTAGCTCTGAGGATGGGTCGCCAAAGTTATATTTGTCTAAATAAACCTTTTCTTTATTCAGGAATTTTATAAACTCTTCTTCCTCGGGCCTCAGTAAAATAACTGCGTTTCCGGTTTTATTCAATCCTCTGGCTGTACGCCCAACTCTGTGGATATATTCCTAAAACCAAATAGACGTGTCAATAGCGAAATAAAATCTAGATAGATAGGTAATAAGTAACGAAGTACCTATTAAGTAGGTACATCTACAACTAACAAAGTAATACAATACAATAGGTAACCACAATTTACCAACAATTAAATACCTATTTAAAATAACACTCTTACTGCTGGTAAGTAAATCAGTAACGATGTGTTTTGTGAACGAATTAAAAGTTATTCTTAATCTTCGATTAATCGTAGGTGCCGATGTAGGAACAAAACATACAAAGGCAAGTTTCCAGTAAGATCTTCGTTCGTTCGATCAATAAAACGATATAATTATATCTATGAATAAAGATATATATTGTAACATTTAGTAGTAGGTATGTGTATGTAGTATGTTTGCTGTTTATTAGTTATGTAAGGTCCAGGTATGTGTATGTAGTATGTTTGTGGTTTAATAGTTATGAAAGATCTAACTGGACTAATTCCAAAAATTATTAGACTGGTAGAACCTGCTTTATCCCCGACTGCTATCTTCTTGGGCTATGTTGCACCCAGATACCACGAGAGCGAAACTGAGGGTCAATGTAAGTTAAATATTATCCCACTAAGATTACCTTTACCTTGCCGGCGTGTGGTGCCGGCGGCATAGAATTTGCACCACCCCTACTCCTTCCGCGGGTGTCGTAAGATATATACCGGGGGCGGGCAACAGCTCTTCCTGCCGAACAATTCTGTCACCAAACTGCGATCCTCAACCAGCATGCCCAGCGTGGGGATTATGGGCATTACATCCCATGTGATAACAGCCAATAAAGGAGCTTATCAGGGGGAGGCCTGCGTCCAGCAGTGGACCAATATAGGCTGTTAAGGTAAGATTACCTTTGGATCTGTAGGAGGGTCGTATTGAACTATCCAATCTACGGCAGGTATATCTAATCCTCTCGCCGCTACGTCCGTGCAAAACAACACTCCTTTCTGTGCTTCCACGAACTTGAGATATGCCAGTTTTCTTTGGGCCTGGCTGAGACGACCCTAGAAGATAAGAAGGTGTTACCATACATTACATACGTACCTGCTGTAGTAGAAAGTCTTCCGATGATAACGGAGCCAAGTTTTACATCTTTGTTGGTAGGTATCAAGTATTATTTATTGTATTAAGTATTTTTATTTATATAATAAAAATATTAGACTAGAAGGCTAGTTGGTACGCATAACACGAGCTCCGCGTAGCTTGGGTTAGATATTGTTGTGAATCCAGCATTATTTATTTAATTTTGTTTAGGGCAGGCATAGGCTTTACCCTTAATTATAAAAATAATCATACATTAATGACGACCAAACAAATAATTCAATGAATTATTATTTGTCGAACACGAAATATGCATTTTTTTACCTGTAATATCATAACTTCTAAGTTGATTTACCTTTATTAATTTGAATTTAAAGACTTGTAAGGTTTATTTATACAATAGGTAAAAAAAAAAATTTGTAGCTGTGTACTTCGATACATTCGTGTTTTTATGGGTGATATGATGTTATTTATCGCTAATTAAGCGATAAAGCCCAAAAATAATATCCATTTTTTTTCAAACAACTCTCATACTTACATGTATACTAGTTACCGAAGCTTTCCACTTTCTGAAGATCTCGTAATGGAAATCGACAGATTTGCACGATGAGAAAAAAACCATTACTTTTTTCTTTTTACTTCTCTTCAGCACTGTGACTAGCCATTGCATTCGTTGTTCTACAGGGCAGATGCAGTATCTAGAAGAAATAACATGGTCTTCATCTTTGTAGGTCATTCATTCAGAAAATTCCTGTAGTCTTGCTAGCTGACGCAGGTTTCAAAACATTTATCTACGGAATACGCCTTATCAGGGGGCCTATTTTGATTTTATTTTAGATAAATGTGTTGCAACTTGCAACCCTATCTGCTGGTATCTAAGAACGTTGATTATACACCTTTTCAAACGTCTCTATTGGTAGGTACATCACTCATATGAACACGCGAACACGATAATCTTTCCGGGGTTTTGGAAACCAGAGTTTTCAATCAGTCCCACAGAAATATCTCGATATATTTCTGTGGGTAGTCCACCAGTTAGAAGTTTCTGAGCGAGCTATGGAAAGAACTATGCTCGGAGTTTCTCTGAAGGATAGGATTCGTGCAGGCAGATGCTTATGTGGCAAACTGCAGATAAGGTGCTATGCTACTCATTAGGGGAGGCATATGTCAAGCAGTGGACTAATATAGGCTAATGATGTCTCGGACCAACTTTGATGATATCTATGATGAAGTAACATACCCTTGCTGTAGCCCAGAAACAGTGGACTGCTTCTCATCCGTCACGATCACATGAACAGGATCTGATCTCAATGCAAGCCTCGCCAGATTCGCAACCTGGCTGTCTATTGTGGCGCTGAATAAAACTGTTTGTCTGTTCTCTGAAAAGATGCTAAATTTACAGTCACAGAAATGTGTGGAGCTACCAAATTCAAGTGTATGTAGATAGGATCCCATTATATCTCGAAAATGCTCTGAAAGTTATTCTGTTGTTATGTATAAGCTAGTATATTATGCTCTTGACTAGAACATTGGATCTATGCTTTGCCTAACTGTACAAAGGAAATAGGACAATAATTTAAACATAAGTAGTTTTATACCAGGAGACTAACTTGGTAGTAATTTGATGATTCCAGTGATATGCTTCTGAAAGCCAGCTTCCAGAAGCTTATCCGCTTCATCCACAATCAGACACTTTAAATTACTACAGTTGAACTGTTCTGTACTTTGCAAGTGATCCAGTAATCTGCCAGGTGTGCTCACAACTATGTTGACTCCTGAAACATTATTCTACATTTAGAAAAGCAATCATTTATGATTTCCTGGGCCATACTGGAAAAGAGTCGCAGAGGACAGACCTCATGGGCAGGCAGTTGGAGGAGCTTTATGCCAAATAGCACTCCAAACTGTCTCTCAGTTTGGTCATATTGTAGAGCAACACAGAAATGGCAACATAAATCAGTTAAAGAGTATTTTGATTAGTTCAAGAATGTTTTCATTTAAATGTAACATTGTTTTGGAAATAAAGGGGTGGATTATTATAATTAATATTATTTATTGAGTGAGAAAAAGTTTCGAGAATGTCATTGCAGTAGGTACTTTACAGCTCTCTTACCTTTCTGTAATTTCATCACATCTTTATACTTCTTTTCACCTCCAACTATCAAACAATGTGATAAATTGATATCTGCTAGCAATTTCCTCAGAACCTCAAATGTCTGCAGAGCTAATTCTCTGGTTGGAGAAAGAATTATTGCACCAGTTCCTACAAGGAGGGAGAATTAAAGCTTTTAAATCATTAAATAAAAGGTTTAAATTATGTGTGCTTACATAAATAACAAATTAAAGTTACCATTTTCTCTTCGATAACCCAATTCAATGAGATTATTTATAACTGGGATAAGAAAAGCCAATGTTTTCCCACTTCCTGTCTTTGCCGCTCCAATCAAATCTTTATGTCGAAGCAAATAAGGTAGGGATTCAGCTTGTACTCTTGTTGGTTTCTCGAAACCCATCTGTTTAAGAGCCTTGAGAATTCGCTCATCTATTTTCCCTTCCAACATGGAGAATGCAGACTGAGCAATTATATCGTTGACATTCATTTTAAGTTTTTTCAAATCAGAGATTAAGCCCTTCTTAGTAAATCTACTGAAGAGGCCAACTTAGTATTCTGAAAATAAACATAAGATAAGACCTTCAGTCAGGTTTTATGTATAAATTTATCTTCCGTAGATGAAGCATGATTGGAAGGTGAACCGAAATTAGGTAGATAGATAGTTCCTGATAGGTACCTACATCTAGGTGCCCAGCGTAGATGTACTATCAGGAACTATTCTGTATTCTTTATTGTAAGTACACAAATAATACAAAGAATTAATTTATATAAAGAGATATGTACAAAGGCGAGCTTAAGCTTGATAAAGAGTTTTCTTCCAGCAAAGAGTTATAGGAGTAGCGATGGAATAGTTAGAGGCCTGTATTCTAAAGAGCTTGTGCTTGAACGGTGATCATTAACACGTTCTCTGACAGAACGTCATATCAAGTCCTTTCGGTGATTATGTGAGGTGACACAACGTTATATCACGTCCTTTTTAGTTCCGATGCTAATGGACAGAACGTTTAGAGACGTCTGATTTTAATACAAATATGGGAATTTCGTTCTCTGTGTCACATCATATCAAAATATCAAGCGTTTACTGTCACTTGAGACGGTTCAAATATGAGCCTAAGCATAGAGTTGATAATAGCTTGGCTAAGGGCATCTTCCGCGACACAACGTTATTACACGTCGTACCCCCCGCACACTGCCATACCCATCAGTCTACCTGTGTCACAGCAGTGGGGCGTGCCTGTGTTTCGCGCGCATTTTGCGAATTGTGTTGATATTATATTTGTTTTATCGTTTGAACCTTTCAACTGAAGGATTTCATAATATCTTGCGAATTAGCTGTTGTTTTCTCAAGAATTTCGTGTAAAGATAGGTTAGGTTAGTTTACATGTAGGTAGAGCCGTAGAGTCTTACTCCTGTGTCGTATGACACAGGAATAAGACTGTAGTAGGTGTACCGGTTGAAAAATCACTGTTCAACAACCAAATCTAATGACACAGAATAACAAAAACAAGATAGGTTGTTTTATTTCTGAGTGACTAAGGCCCGTAATATGAAATCTGCTCAGTCATCGATCTATGCTTGAATAACTCTTTTCTATGGCATTAACGTCACTCAAGCATTGGTTTATGACTGGACAAGCTTTCATAATACGATCCTTAGGTCGTATTATGCTAGTAGGTAAGTACCTGCTTGATTTTCACCAAAAACACTTGTGTCAACGTCTATAGACGATAGACGGCTTATCACGTTCTGTCGTGTAATAGTATAATTTCATGAGGAATAACAACAGAACGTGTATAGACGTCGTACACTATTGTATAGGAAAATTGCGTGTCAATCTAAGAAGTCCGAGAAAACGGTTTGTTCGCGCGAACGTGTTAAGCCTATCGTTCAGTGATCATAACATAACCTATAAATTTACATAAAAACAATGACAAATCACGCTTCCAAGAGTTTGTTGTTTTTTCCTTGATTATACACGAATCCTAGGGCATCTGTTATTTCCTAGATCGGTAAATTACTCACAGAAAAGTAGAAATACTTAATAGTACTTTCGAACAATAACAACATAAATACATAGCTAACATAACCTTCCTACCAAAACAAACAAAAGCCACTATGACTTTGACTGACATAACACGTTTTGGTTTGACACATGGTTTGACATAAATTAACCACATGAGAGTGAGATTTTTTTTGCTCTTATAAAGGCTTTTTAAGGTTCCGTACCCGAAAGGTGAAAATGAGACCCCATTACTAATCCTCCGCTCGCTCGCTCTACTAATTTGTAAAAGGAAAATCGTAGAACATACCTACATAGCAGGTTCAAGCAGGTTAAACCGTTAGGTGTTGCCGGCTTCCGTGCTTGGCCAGGATTGTTGTCTGGGGGTAGAATAGAAAAAAATTACATCGCGTCGTCATACATCGCGTAAATTATTGAAGTCGAATGCGTAAAATGTTTGGAAAGAATTTTAAACATTTTACGCATTCGATGACAAAGTGACGTAATTTTCTATTCTACCCTAGACAACAATCCCCGTGCTAGGTCTTTATCCCCCACCCTCCCAGTTACCGATCCACCCCTCTAGTTACAGCCTGTATAATTAAATTAATAACAATTAATGAAAACTCAATAATTGAGGGGAGCAATACGTCGATTCTATTATATTCCCCGAAGTTAAGTAATGTTGAGCAGCCTTTTGCTATCCAACAAAAAGTTCTGTTTAAAAGGATTCTCTCCTCATTTGCGAAAGTAAATCACTTATTTATGGTAGGTAGGTACCTACGGCACGGAAACCTTCGTAATCTTTGTATGCGAGTCAACTCGCACTTAGCCGGTTGAATTTAGGTTGCACCATGCAAAGAGAATACAATAATCTGGCATGCATGGCACCAAAGAGAATACAATAACTTCGTAAGACATGGCACCATCATGGTAGAAATACACCGCACCTCTTAACCTCTGGGTGGTCGCTGTGGAGTTTACGGGACGCAAAAATCTACTTTTATTAAAAGGTCAATGAGCTTCGACTTTGGCTATGTGATACTTTACTTAAGTAGGTAGGTACGTTTTTTGGAAAAACATTGGTTTTTGCTAGGATTGATGACCCCTACCTATGGTCACCTATTGTCACCTTCCATGTAGGTACAATTTTCGTCATATTTGCCTTGTAATCTGCTTGCATTGCGTAAACTCTACTGCAACCAAAATCTTTGAACAAATTGTTATTCAGAATTTGTATTGGTATTTTATCGCAATCTTCGTCCGCTTGAGCGGCCTGGCGAAAGTTGGACCCCATAGATAGGGTAGGGTAGGTCGCTGTACCTACAAAGTATCAACCAGGTAGTATAGCAATGTTGAAGGAAATCATAAAGGCCCATTAAGATAAGAATTTAACTTACTTAACTAACTGGTTACAACAGCCATTCTAAATAAGGTATACACAAATTAGATAAGTCTCACCAACTACCTACTTCTTGTAGCTAATCTAATAAGCACTATTAACAATCCCTAGTACCTAACTATAATAATGTTATGCCACTACCTCTGAGTTAAGCTTACAAGAGAAACAAAAGGTTCCAATGTAACACAGAAGTATTGATGAATGAGAATTGAGATCAGAATAAAACTAATTATTACATACATAACAAATGTTTATTGATCACATAAAGTATTTTGTTCACATCATTTCTATTTGAGTGTTTTTCTATTTGAACTAAACAGCCTTGAATTTTAGGAATGTGTGAAACTTAATTACGTACACAAAAAGTGATGTTTTCAGTCTTGATAGAAAACTGCTGTTTATGGTGCCAAAAGCTACATTTAGTTCCAAAACATCAAAGTTACAATAATTACTACTACCTCTCATACATAATATACAAAATTTATCTAGGAAATACTACCTTATCTAGAGATGTGTGACACCGAAAAACAAAGTATACTTAAATAAAAATAGGCAATTCTATTCCTACAACTGTTGACACATTAAACTTACTGAAACCTTAGGACTGATTTATTATTTTTTAACTTAGGTGTTATACACAACACTGGGTGTAAAATTTATTAAAGTTCATCATGTGATGTTGAGTGGTGTTCAGCCATTTTGGATTCATCACAGACGGCTGGTGTAATAATCTCTATCTGGTATTCACAGCGGTATGGCTCTGTGACCGATAAGAGCTTAGTTTGCAGCCCACAGCTAATATTAACCAGAGTAGTTCTCTGTGGGCCATTCCAGCAAGACATTCCACCGGTGTACTTCATTGCTGAGTATCTGTTATGGTCCCTGTGCTCCCCGCCTGCCCATTCTCCCCAATTACCAAGAGCAACCTCAGCACCACCATTCTTTGATTTCTGTGTCACCTTTTGGAACATGCACAGTCTGTAAATGTACTCTTTATCTTCATATTCAAAACATTCTCCATCCAAAGAAGCAAACTCTTGATGTGGACCATAGTCTTTCTCTAAGTTTTGCTGGATGTTTCTTATGTTGGAATCTATTTCTCTGACGGAGCGCTCAGCCTCAACTAGTTGTTGTCTTGCCTCAGTGGCTGCATCAACTAATTTCTGTGTTTCCTCATCATAGACAGTTGTTTTGTCTGCTTCTGGTTCATGTTCCTCAGCATCATCTTCAGGGAGGTCTAGGTCTGCATTTTCATCATCCTCATTTCCTGTATACTCATCCAAGTCACCCTGGTGATCAGTCTCTAACTCAGGCTCATTGTCAGCTTGCTCAGCTTTATCATTTGGAGGGAACATGCCTTGCTCTACCATAAGCAATGGTTTTACTAATGGCCAAGTAGAGGTTGCAAAAGTATCCAAATTTACAGTTTCCTTTTCACCAAAGAAAAATTGTAATTCATCATCATCTACATCACCATCTTTGTTCTTATCAAATATATTAGCAACTTTGATTTCATCTCTGCTTAGTTCTCCATCAGCATTTGAATCATATTTAGTGAAGTGTTCTGTGGATTCCTTCAATAACTTAGCATTCTCTTCTTCATCTTTTTTCTGCTTTTCTAAAAGCTCAGCTTCTCTGTAAACTTTGAGAGCTTCGTTTTCTTGTGTTTCTAGTTCAGTTACTCGAGCTTGTATCTCATTTTTGATAGCTTCTGCTTCCACTTTATCTTTTTCTAGTTGCTGAAGTTGTTCTCCCATTTCATTGCGTTTTTTAAAGCCATTTTCTACGAATTCTTGTCTCAAGTGACTACCTGCTTTGTAAAGCTCCACAATCCTTTGTGCCTCAGCTTTGGCTTCTTTCCCTAGGTCTTCACATATATTAGGGCACAAATCAGGGGTAGCATACTCGTCTGTGCCATCACAGCAGTCGCAGACTCCATCGTTGATTCTCGAACTCGGTATGTTGTGCGGTCGATGACCAGCGTTTGTGCAGTGGAAAACACCGTTCAAACATGCCGAAGTTCCAGGCTCGTCGCTACCATCGAAGCAATCACAGTAGTCGTCGTTCACGTAGTGGAATGGTATCGTTACTGTTCCATCAAAACATGTAAAATCTTTATTTGGAGCGTACAGTGAAGCTTTAGCTAGAGAAACTCCGCGAGGCCTCGGCACATCTGATTGCGCGTAAACGATAAACGTACATAGTAAAATGAACACTGAATTAAAGCGCGTCATCCATGTGTTTGTATTCATGGTTGACCACCAATAACACGCTATCAATGGAAGGCCGGCTTCTAAAAGCTATAAATTCAAGCGTAAAATTCGTATCGTGAAAACATAGAACGTGTAGCAAAATGATAATGCGATTTAGAGTTGCCAGTTCAAATTTGTGAAAATCAGTAAAAAATCCAGAAAAAATAAAATAGTACAATATATTATTTTGAATGAACATGTGTCAGATACATATAGTTTTTTGTTTATTAGACCATGTGCCATATTTATGGTAACTAGGAAACAACTGCAAAAGCTTTGTGGCTTTTAAAACATATATTTAAAAAAAAAACTACTTTAATCCGAAAATTTAACAATTTATCATTGATTCCTATTGTTTGTACGAAAGAGCATCTCTTAAATTTTTACGTAGGTACCTAATTTTGTCATGCCTAGTTTTTGTTCATGAGACCAAGTGCCTGGCTTTGTTAACCCCTAAGGCTCTCGAGTAGAGATGGGTTTATGCCGGGCATTTACAGGGCGGATTGAGTAAATGCCTATTAAACGTCTTTTTATGCCTCATAATGCCCGATGACAGGGCGGAAACTACGCTTCTAGTCTTTAAACATTTTGAATTTTTTTCAAGAATTTTCTTCAATATAAAGTATTATAAGGTTTACTTCGTGATGTCTGAGAGTCAATATTATATTACTATTAAGTAAGTATGAAAAAGTGGTACCTTGAAGAAATAAAAACCATGTACCTACTTAACGTCTTAAGAATAAAACATTAATACGTAAGTACGTACGTAGCGTAGCTTGTAATACTTTAAATTGAAAAAAAATCAAAATGTTTAAAAACCGCAAGTGTAGTTTCTGCCCTGTCATTTATTCAATCCGCCCTGTAAATGCCCGGCACAAACCCATCTCTACTCTCGAGTGATGTAATGATTTTTCAATTATGTCCTAAATTTGAACTGTTTAGTGCTGTCACTTTTATACAAAATAACATCATTTATAAATTCTACAGTACATTTGACATGCCTCGGTTTTTTTCAAATTCTATCCAAAGTTGAATTGCCACACTTAAATTTTCAGTTTTCAACAATTTGCAAGCTCATGGGTGCTTTAACTTAGAGCTCACGTAAATATTGATTTTATATGTAAAGATTAACATTTAAGTTGTGATTAGGTAGAAAAATTTTTAGCCATGTTACCTATTTTAAACAAAAACAAAAAAGTTTAAATTATCTTTCTAATCATTGAAAGCACAAAATAGCAGAGACGCTTTTCAGGGTTGCAAAAGCCGTTAATCTTCACTGCTGCTGCTTGCTGGTGCAGCAAAAAAATTCATAATCTTTTAGATCTACTGCTAAATCAGTAGATCTGGCAGCACTGATAGGCCGGCTGTCATGCATGACATGACATTTGAACGCTGACGTTAACCAATCAGAAATCACGTAACGATTGCCAACTAGGGACAGACAAAATATTCGACTAAAAACTAAAACATTGAATCGATTTAACGTGCGACATGTGATCCTTACACAAAGCCCACTGCAACAAAAGAGCAAGATGAAGGGTGAAGCCAACCAATGCAAAAAAAATTAAATGAAACAAGCAAACCAACCAAACAAGCAATTTTATAAATCAAAGTAAATCCCTAGGGGAGGGTGGAGGGCGATTTCCTTCCTCCGTGAATCAAATTGGTTAACTTTAGCCATCTAATTATCTATGGCAAAGCAAAGAGAATACCAAAGAGAATACAATAAGAGAATACAAAATCCAGCCTGTCGCAACACAATTGCCAAAAATTTAACCATGAAATTTACTAGTCTATGGTTGTAATGTAATGAAATTTAGCCAACTTTTGAAGCCAAATCTTATTTTTCTCAAGTTGGCACCGGAAATGACTATTTTATGCCTTATGGTTAGTTCTACTCAATGATTTTATTGTCAATGGCGGTCTTTGATGGCGTTTCTGTCAGATTTTATTTTTTTTACATTTTTTACAAAATTTGAGATTGATTCGATCGAAAATACAAACTGTTGATTATTATCAAATATTTCGCTGCTAGAGTGACTTAAATGGATTTGTGTTATAATTTGCGTGTTTCCTGTTATAGTTTTATATCGGATTGTTGAGATAAACAACAATTTTGGATCAGACTAACAATTCTGAAAATTCAAGTATTTCAGCAGATAACTACCGTGAAAACTTCAGTAACATGGATAGTCGGCGTAACAGGAAGTGTGGTAAACGAAAGTTAACCAAGATGGTCATGCTTCTTTCAAGTTTTCCACTAGACCCTGATCGGTAAGTACCTACATACTTCTCCAATTTTACATGGTTATTATTGTGAAGCTGAATTCGATACTCCTACACGTGGGAAGGTAGACAGGCCTTTCAACTACCACTGTTCTACTTCACGTCACTACTTCCTTTCAATATTGGGGTCGAGTGGGTACCTGGACAACGTAGCAATGTACGTCACTCTTTCTGTGCAACATAATTTGTAAATCATACCAGTAGTTCCATAGCTCCTCCTCATAAACAAATTGTATTTATTTATATAATATTCTGGTGAAAAAAACACATGTTATCTGTTTAATTTTGATACTTAGTACATACTGCTTTTAATTTTTTTCAGATGTCGATTGTGGGTGAAAGCATCGGGCGTAGAATATTTGATTTATGTACCTACCTATTGAAAAACTGCACCAGCGTATGCAGGATGACCTGGTAATTGAGTTTCCTCTGCATGTGACATGGCATCATCATTTATGATGAAAGAAATTCAGGTAAGAAAACATAAAATTTGTATCGGTAGTAATTTGTGTCCCTGTTTGGCGGAGTGGACGTACGAGCATGAGTTATTCCCAGCGTCTCACGTGAGACCTACTCATTCCCAACGTCTCACGAAAAAATACTGGTGATAGTAATTTATTATGTGTCAATTAAAAGGTGATGACGAAAAATCCATCTTTAATGACAGCTGTCAAACTGAAAACGGTCATATCTCGGAAACTACTCGTCTCAGACCACTAGTTTGTATGGAGAAGTGACAGGTCTCGTTAAGATCTTCATTTTAGATGACAGCTTTCAAATTAAAACGGTCATATCTCCGAAACTATTGATCCTAGACCATTAGTTTGTATGGAGATGTGACAGGTCTCGTTAAGATCTTCATTTTGGATGACAGCTGTCAAACTAAAAATGGTCATATCTCGGAAACTACTCGTCTCAGACCACTAGTTTGTATGGAGAAGTGACAGGTCTCGATGAGATCTTCATTTTGGATGACAGCTGTCAACATATTAACCCATAAATCGGTTCCCGTGGGATATAAATCACCTTTAAACGTTTCCATAGAATAAACGCGTCCGAAGCCGCGGGGCACAGCTACTTGCCCTTATTACCAGCTCTGCTTTGTTTTGGGCAAGATAATCAATATTGTTAATCAACACTTTTTTCGATAAAATTGTTGATCCTCAGTCTGAGATGAGCAGTTTCCGAGATATTATGACCGTTTTAAGTTTGACAGCTGTCATCCAAAATGAAGATCTCACCGAGACCTGTCACATCTCCATACAAACTAATGGTCTGAGACGAGTAGTTTCCGAGATATGACCATTTTTAGTTTGACAGCTGTCATCCAAAATGAAGATCTCATCGAGACCTGTCACTTCTCCATACAAACTAGTGGTCTGAGACGAGTAGTTTCCGAGATATGACCATTTTTAGTTTGACAGCTGTCATCCAAAATGAAGATCTTAACGAGACCTGTCACTTCTCCATACAAACTAGTGGTCTGAGACGAGTAGTTTCCGAGATATGATCATTTTTAGTTTGACAGCTGTCATCCAAAATGAAGATCTCATCGAGACCTGTCACTTCTCCATACAAACTAGTGGTCTGAGACGAGTAGTTTCCGAGATATGACCATTTTTAGTTTGACAGCTGTCATCCAAAATGAAGATCTCATCGAGACCTATCACTTCTCCATACAAACTAGTGGTCTGAGACGAGTAGTTTCCGAAATATGACCATTTTTAGTTTGACAGCTGTCACCCGAAATGATGATCTAACCGAGAGCTGTCACTTCTCCATACAAACTAGTGGTCTAGGATCAGTAGCTTCCGAGATATGACCGTTTTAAGTTTGACAGCTGTCATCCAAAATGAAGATCTCACCGAGACCTGTCACATCTCCATACAAACTAATGGTCTAGGATCAATAGTTTCGGAGATATGACCGTTTTCAGTTTGACAGCTGTCATCCAAAATGAAGATCTCACCGAGACCTGTCACATCTCCATACAAACTAATGGTCTAGGATCAATAGTTTCGAAGATATGACCGTTTTCAGTTTGACAGCTGTCATCCAAAATGAAGATCTTAACGAGACCTGTCACTTCTCCATACAAACTAGTGGTCTGAGACGAGTAGTTTCCGAGATATGACCATTTTTAGTTTGACAGCTGTCATCCAAAATGAAGATCTCGTCGAGACCTGTCACTTCTCCATACAAACTAGTGGTCTAGGATCAGTAGTTTCCGAGATATGACCGTTTTCAGTTTGACAGCTGTCATCCAAAATGAAGATCTCACCGAGAGCTGTCACATCTCCACAAATCGCTCGATTTCTTTGGGGCAGGCAGGGCCAAAGAGTTGGTCTACAATGAAGACATAATGAATAAATTCAAAAATGTATATTGCAATTTCAGTTAAATTACACATAATTTATATACATTTTATTATACACAGGGTGTCCTACAACCATGCCACATGGAGCGGAAGTACTTAAATATTGTAGATAGAGTATTGTACTGAAAGAAGACTTCATTTTGATTTTAAAAACAATTACACATTATTCAAAGATTTTTGAAAAATCGCCCATCTAAATCACTAAAACCCGTAAAATTGTGATAAAACACCTTTTATTTTACTATTTCGATTTAAAGGCTCAATCGCATTATTTTATTCCAGATAACAATAATCATCATCAGCATAGTCCACTGCTGGACATTGGCCTAATGAGCGCCATAGCGCCCTGTCTTCAGCTTGACGCATCCAGCATCTGCCTCCAGTCTTTCGCAAATCGTCATCCCAAGGTAACAATCATATCATATAAAAGGAAGACCATGAAATTTTACATGTTATATAAAATAGTTACTGACCAACGGGACCAATTAGATAACCGCCGAGATCACTGGACCTCGCCCCGCTGATTTTTTTAATAGGTTATGTGAAAAAATCACCTTACTTTTATTCATAATTGTGGGCTAACATAAAACAGCTGCTAAATACTGTTATATCTCAGACTGACTTATGTCAATAGAAGAAGACAGAGCGAGATTGAGCAGTGTGCTGAGTTAGCATACTATTATGAATAAGGGGGTTAGTTTACAATAAGCAGTATGAAAATGTGCAGGAGTTACAAACTAAACTTGGTACTGTAGTAACTCCTGCAAAAAAAACTGAACACCTTAAAAAGATAAATAAATCAACTGGTAACGAAATTATTAAATGAGTTAGAATTGGTATACAACAGAATGAATGGGCGGGACTTATTATTTTGAGCATTTGCTAAATTAGATTACCTGTAAGGAAAACGTAATTATTTTAATAGAATCTAAAATTTCATGGTCTTCTTTTATTTTAGATGCTTTGTTAAATGGAAAAACTAATCCATGCAATTGAGCCCTTACATGTCTGAAATCTTAAAGTTAACGGTGTTTTTCTTACAAATTTTCGGGTTCAATTCCCGGTTTAGGTGGATACAGGCGATTTTTCAAAAATCTTTGAATGCAGTTTTTAAAATCAAATTGAAATCTTCTTTCAATAAAATGTTATATAAATATAGTAATATAAAATTTTATGTGGCCGTATAAATAAATTACTAGGGATATGTAATTTCTTTATACTACTGTAGTAGCTGTCATACATTATTTTGTCATTTATATTTTATGTATTTATCAAACTATCAATTTACTTTGCTGCCAATGCCGATAAATACATATAACTATAGTGATAACTATAACTAATATTATAAAGGCGAAAGTTTGTACGGATGTATGGATGGATGGATGTTTGTTACTTCTTCACGCCAAAACTACTGGACGGATCTGGCTGAAATTTTGCATACAGGTAATTCTAATCCTGGAATAAAACATAGGCATACTTTTTATCCCATAAATCTGTTCCCGCGGGATGAAAATCACATTAAAATGTTTCCATAGGAACAACGCGTGCGAAGCCGCGGGGCGCAGCTAGTATAAAATACGCGTTTTCATCTTTTATCTTATTAACTGACGGTACTTATCTATTTCAGATTACCTGTTGAACAATTCCACCGCCAACTGCGATCCCCAACTCACCCAGCGTGAGGATTAGTACTCAATATTTTAGAAAAATACTCAATATTTTTATTGAAGTTTTGTAAGTATTCATGCACCCTGCCTGTCAGATAGATTATGGCAGTGATCGTAATCTTAATCTATTAAGTAAGATTAATACTTAATCAGTAGGTATTTTATACAAAATTACAGCGAACTCTTGGGATATAAATAATAACATAACATAAGTTGTAAGTATTTACATTTCTAGATGAACTGTTTATAAAATCATGCAAGTAAATATTTCTGTATATTAAAAATAGTAAAAATAAATTCTTAATAGTAAGTACGTACAGCCGTTTTTTCATGGACCTACTATTTTCTCCTATTAGTAGGACCACGAGGGAGACCTTTTTCTGTCTGTCCTATTCTAGGGTGAATCAAAAATCTACCTCCTGTATAAGTTTCTCGTTACTCATATGATAATGTACGTAATTAACAAAACTTTGTATAAATTTGACTAGGTTAAACTTAACATAAATAAATGTAATATTGGTACCCATCATGATCTAAAATTCACTTCGAAACTCGTTATAATTATCGTGCTTGGGTACCGATTTAAGGCATGTTGGTGGTTTATTATAATTATATTTTAAGGAACATGTAATCGTCGTGTATGCTTCGGATTATGTCACTACCTCATGCTTCGGATTTGATTAGTGTAATAAATTTGTAATGGTAAACGGTGTTTTTATTTTAGTCAACTGAGCCAAAATAACAAAGGGTATAATTATAATAGAATATAAATATTTTTCGAAAACTGTAGGTAGTAAATTTATAAGGGCAGCTAAAAATATCGATATCGATGAATGTGGTTTAGGGGTCACCCCTAAATCGCATTTATCGATATCGATATCGATGAATAAGCCGCAGCAGCACATCACTATTATTATTATTTTTTGTGTTGGTAGCCATGAATGTCTTTGTGACATGTGTCGTCTGCGCATGTCCAAATTGAAGTGGATAGGTTGGTTTTTCGCGATACATTCATAGACAGTGACGTTTGGTAGACTCATTTTATTCTAAGGAGGTCCCGTCTCTTCTTACGAAGTTATTGTATTCTCTTTGACAAAATCTATGGCTTGGTTTGGTTGATGTTTTGTTGATTTTTGGGGTTCTAAGAAAAATTTAATTCATAAATTAAATTTTAATATCTTGTATGGATTGTTTATTTACAGTTCGTAATTAAGGGAAGGGCGATACCTAAAAAGAAGTGATTCTGTAAATATCCGAAAAACTAACCTGCAAAAATGGAAACTATCTTGGAACAGCAAAGAAGTTACCATGAAGAAAGAGAGAGGACCATGGATGCTATGGTGAAAGAGATTCTTCACAAAAAAACAGGGGTAAATAAAATCATTATATATCGTGAATCAACAGCAAAACATTCTAACTTCAGATTAAGCTCCATCATCTACAGCCTATGCTAGTCCACTGCTGGACAAAGGCGCACCATATAATAATGGGTAAAGCCATAATCCCCAAGCTGGGTATTGCTGTTTGGTAGTGGATATTTCCTGTAGGTAGACAATACAAAATTAGAACCTCTACACTGTAGAGTTCCCTGATCATAATCCTATAGAGTCTACAGGATTATGATCAGGGAACCTTGCTTACATTTACTTATCTGTATTTCAGCATCGCGAAACGATCAATGGTGATCATCGTTTGAAAACTTTACATGATGTAAGTTGAAATAGAACCAAGTTTAACCATCATGCACCAGAAGGAAACACCTAATACATAATAATATTTTCCTTTTCAGAGATACATTGAAGGCACTATGAGACTAAAGGATCTTTATGAAGACAAAGATGGACTGAGAAAAGAAGAAATAGGTGCACTGTCTGGTCCCAATGAGTTTCAGGAGTTCTACGCTAGACTCAAACAAATCAAGGAGTTTCACAGAAAACATCCTAATGAGGTAAATACACATAAGCCCATTAAGCTGAGGATATAATATCCTCAGCTTAATGTGCCTCCCCAAACAAGGGTGGTTTTCCCATAGTAACCATGTTAGGATGATCTGCGAAAGACAGCAGGCAGATGCTGGATGGGTCAAGCTGAAGACAGGGATGCTATGACGCTCATTAGGGGAAGCCTATATCCAGCAGTGGACTAATAAACAATGGACTGATGATGATGACAAATAAGTGTCTGGAGAAGGATTGGAGATCATGTTGAGGTGTTACAAAGGAAGCTGCTGCCCTTCCTCTGGTAGCTTCCAGGTAGCTTAGCTACCACAAGAAGGCTAAGGGAGCCCAGGTTCCTCTGCTGGGTTGATTCTTATGCCGCAACTGCCATAACTAACTAACTTTTTACTTTTTACTAACTTTTTACTAGAAAATATTTATTTTCATTGCCCCCGACAGTCTTGCCGAAAAAAAAAAAACTTTTTCATTACCTAATGTAAACACAAATTACAGAAAGAATATGTTTCTTGGTCGAGTTTGTGAATTTTACAATATTAAATTGACAAACATCGATATATTTAATATGTCACTATCGAACTACCGTAGGGAAGTTATGTTAAGCGTTGCCCAAACCTCATAATTACAATGTTAGTCTTATAGTTTTTTTTTCTCATATCGTATTGTATTATATTTTTCATTTTCTGTTCATTTAGCTGTAATTGTGTGATGTAATGGCGGAAATTCCTTTGGTTTATGTTTATCTTAAGTTTTTAATTTTAAGTATTATGAACTGTATATTTCCCAAATAAAACAAAATAAAAATAAAATAAAAAACTAATCTCAGTATACTATAATTGTAAATAATGTTAATAAATAATCATAAGTCCGCAAAGCCTACTGAGAGAGGCCTCTTCTTTATAATTTTACAGAATGCTTGGAGGAATAATGATGATTATTGTTTTATTTTAGATCTGTGTGCCTATGTCTGTGGAATTTGAAGAGCTAGCTAAATTGAGAGAGAACCCAGCTGAAGATTACACAAGTAAGATTTTTCCTGTTGATATTTTTTTGATTTACTGTTCATCTAAATTATTTTAATTATGTTGATGATACCTCATTTGGTCGGGTTTATTATCATACAAATAATCTAGAATATTAAATGTAATCACACTAATACTATAAATGCAAAAGTTTGGATTGATGTTAGTTCTTCAAACTTAAACTACAGAACAGATCTAAAATTTAGCTTACAGGATTCTATTTCTGGAATCACTTTTTATCCCATAAATCAGTTACCATGGGATAGAAATCACCATTAAACATTTCCATCGAAACAACGCATGTGAAGTTGCAGGCAGAAATTAGTTTAATACACAAACAAATTATGTTGGATGTGATCTATGTAAATAACTTCTAACTGTTAAATTCTACATTTCAGCACCTGTGGAGTTTACTGATGAGGAGGGATATGGAAAGTATTTGGATTTGCATGAATGTTATGAAAAGTACATCAACTTGAAAGGCATTGAGGTAATTTTCACGAATGCATACTTAAAGTAAAGTAATATAAAGTAATATAAAAGTAAAAGTAATATAAAGTTTTCAGAAAGATTAAGAACGAATTCTTTCATCAAATAAAGAGACTAAACCAATAACAACAATTAATATTCAGCACACTCTTCTTTCAGAAAGTGGACTACATAACCTACCTAAGCATTGTCGATCACCTCTTCGACATTCCCCGTGAGCGTAAGAACAATGAATATAGGAACTACATAAGGGCACTGTTGACCTACTTGAAAGAATTCGTCAACAGAACAAAGCCATTGCTAGATCAGGCGCAGGAGTTGGCAGCGGCTCATCAGGAGTTCGTAAAGCAGTGGGAATTGGGGACATTCCCTGGATGGCCAGTAAGTAACCAGAAACCTGTAAGAAAACATTGAAATGGATTCCCTTTCTTGTTTCGAGAACCGGTTACAGTTGTTGTCAGACTTACTGCCTACTGTAACACGGTGGACGAAGAAAAATTTCTTGATAGGAGAACAGCAATTTATTCTTCGTTTCACAAATTGTTACAAGAGACCAAAATTTTACTTTGCTCAATATCAGAACAGAATGAATACTACCCATTCTGTTTGCCCTGCCATATTATAGACACCTGACTCAGGTTGATACTTTTGTTTCCTACGCTATGTTAACAAGCGTCATTCAGGCTTGTGACATTTAGCTAAGTAATTAGTAATTACCCTGGCTGTGCTGTGCTGTGACTTATGTCAGCTGTTGAAATATATGGAAAATTCCCGATTATTATACTTATTGACATAAACAAAGCTTACAAAAATTCTATTTGGTCATAGATATGACTACAAATTTCGTAAATGGCAATGATTTCTACTAATATTGAACCAACCCTAACACTGTCGTAAAAGTTTCTGTACCGATTAAAGTAGACGATGACCCTAAGACCACAGCCGCACTGCCAACGCAGCGCCTAGGTTGGTGCGTTGCAGCTAGCGACATGTTATAGTAAACATGAAAATAAATCCGTAAACAATCTTTGGAGTAATATCACTAAAAAACAGCCTCGCCTCTCTTCACGCAGCGTCAGGCGACTAGCTAAACTGGGCTACATGATTTCAACATTGATAGTATAAGTGATCTATTAATATTTTAAAAGTTTAATCTATCTAAATTTTAGCACTTATAATCTATATGACGCTGACATAACCATAAAAGTCTTTGTTTACTAAAATATGTCTTAGATCAGAGTATAAATAAAAAAAAAACATAATGATGATGTTGCAAATCTGTGTGATATTATTTCAGAAAGAAACCGGTGGTGCACTGACAAATGTTGGAGCTCATCTGGACCTATCAGCATTCTCATCCTGGGAGGAGTTAGCATCACTTGGTCTGGATAGATTGAAGTCTGCGCTAATGGCCCTTGGGCTCAAGTGTGGAGGTACTCTGGAGGAGAGGGCTCAAAGGTATTGTCTTTATTTTGACATGTTGAATTATGAATGGTGTTATTATCCAAGCCGTTTTGAATTGCTTCACGGTGACTTCGTATCAAGATATTTTAACCAACTAAGACATTCAGTCATTGGGAAATGCTATTCGACACTGAGGTGCGCTCTTTCGATTATTTACTCGATAGCAATGTTTAGGCTAATAAAAGCTCGCTAAAATCAGGCCCTTACTACACTACCTATGGTTTATCCATTTTGAATGAAGCATGTTAGTAAACAAAGTACGACACAAATAACAAAATCTCACTTGCTTGGCGTCGAGTTTCAGATATAATTGTAAGCAATTTTTATTGAAGGGAGGATCTAAAATCGACAAGTAATGTAAATTACGTATAAAAGGACGCGCCAACAAAGTGAGTTTTAGGTTAAGTATGGGCGGTTTGTTTACGTTTATGCTTCATACAAAATGGACATGGTATAGTTTGTTTTTCACAATAATCATTTAGGGAGCTATTCATAAAACCAAGTTCGACAAGTCGATCAAATGTCCGACGAAACGATACAGTTAATCAAGACTAACTAACACATCTAAAACTTTATTTCAGACTGTTCAGCACCAAAGGACAGACTGCATTAGACAAGTCCCTTGTTGCGAAAAAAGGCGGTAACAAAGCCAAGGCCTCCACCCAACAGAGGCATAAAGACATTGCTGCTATTGAGGCACAAGTTTACAGGTAATTTTGATATCCCATTATTCGATATAATTATTGATATAAGCTCTAAATCTGACGATTCTAATCCATATTATTATTCTCCAACAGATTCGCAAGCACAGTAAGCAGTACACGCGCTGCCACCATCGAGAACGTAACACGTAGAGCGGCCCGAGCAGCCGGTGAGCGCAGAGATGACAGTGGGGACGAGAGCGATGCGTCCGCTGCACCTGACATCGACTCCGATGACGACGAAGTGCCGTACAACCCGAAGAACTTGCCTTTGGGCTGGGATGGAAAGGTAACTACATACTGCCTAATCACATATCTATACTAATACTAGCTGCGCCCCGCGGCTTCGCACGCGTTATTCCTATTTTCTTTGCTATAAACCTCACGGAGCCCGAGACCTTTCCAACGAATGCAAAACCGTGGAAATCGGTTCGTGCGTTCTGGAGTTATAGCGTCAGGAAGGAAAACCCGACTTATTTTTATATTATAGAGATTATAAATTATATTCAAGACAGACTCAAGGCGACTTTTGTAACCAGCATTAATCTGCCTCATAAATGAAAATTTGCTTGTACTATGAGTTTCATGCTGAATTTACTCATCCACAGCCCATCCCCTACTGGCTATACAAACTGCACGGTCTGAACATCAGCTACACCTGTGAGATTTGCGGTAACTACACGTACAAAGGACCGAAGGCCTTCCAGCGGCATTTTGCGGAATGGAGGCACGCCCACGGCATGAGGTGTCTTGGGATACCCAATACTGCGCATTTTGCTAACGTCACTCAGATTGAAGACGCACTAGCGCGTGAGTATTTTTTTATTGTTATCTTACTAGAATAGGTACTTACTACAAAAAGACGCTAAAATTATATGTAGGCATACTAGTTTCTGCCATCTTTCTTCTATTATATGATTAGATTCACAAACATTGCATCGCACGCTCGCATTTTAGACGCGGAATAAATATCCATTCGTAATATTATGATGGATCGATATTGTCTTTTATGCTCACGTAGTTGCCGGTATTATTTATTTATTTATTTGCTTTTGGAATGTTATTTGTGTTTCTATTTAACCTGCATGTAGGTACCTATAGTCAACCTATAGTACAGTATTTAAACTTTTTGATTTGAAACTAATAATTTATTCCTTAATATTATTTTTTGGTTTTCTTTCAGTGTGGGAAAAAATTAAGTACCAGAAAGAAACTGAACGATTTGTGGCTGAAAATGATGAAGAGTTTGAAGATTCCCTTGGGAATGTTGTGAATAGAAAAACGTTTGAAGATTTGAAACGACAAGGACTTTTGTGAATTAGTTTTATTAAAATTATAGTTAAGTATCTATGTAATTAATCACTAATTCATTTGTATTTCGGTAAGCGTGCCTGAATAAACATTTGAAAGTAAATGTACCTTTAATATGTATGTTCTACTTGGACCTATGCAGGTACCAGAGGAAGGGCAGTAGCTTTCTTATGTGTTGGTATTATTATTTAACACCCCCCCTGCAATCACCAATCTGCCTGTGTGGTGATAATGAAGAACCCCTTTCAGATGAAGAGAAGATAGGTATGTATTATGAAAATACGTGCAAATGCCTACCTATCTAAATCTCTTTTTTCTAACCTCGTTATCTAAAAAATATAAAGTGGTAAGATTTGATTGTTTGTTTGTATGGAATAGGCTCTGAAACAACTGGACCATTTAAAAAAATCTTTCATAATTATTTATAAAGCTTACTTTTCTGGGAGTGACAGCTATGTTTTATCCCAGAATTTTCCACAAAGAAGCCACGAGGCACTGCTAGTAAATCTTAAAGTTCGAATAAGCAATTTTTGATGTTACTTTTAGTCTGCTGGTTTTACCTTGAGTTCCTGTGTATTTATGTTCCTTGTCCTGTGGGTAGAATGTATTTGAAGGGAGGGAGGAAGATAAAAAAAACCTATTTGACAGGTAAAGTCTATGACAATGACATTAATGTAGGGTTACTACCGATGTTACAATAGGTATTGCATATTATAGCCTTTTCCTTTTTGGGACATTCCGTTTCTCAGTTTTGGACACCCGTTCGCCACCACTGGTGGACAAACGTTTCGAGTTTGTTTTTGAAAAAATATAAAATGTTGGACAATCTAAACAGCATAATCTATTTCATTTCATTTATTTTTTTTTCATTTAGACTAGACTTATTAGCAGTGGTCGGAATTAGGAGGGCTAAAATACCTACTGCTCGAAAAATAACAGAGGCAAGTGGAGACGCTTTAGCACTAAATATTTTTTCGGCCCAATTGTTTCGGTTTTCGGGATATTCCTTAGGTCATCTAAAATTAACTCTGTAAAACAAGTATCGAATTAATTATCGATGTAGGTATATTATTTTCAAATGAAATGGTAATGGTTTCTTTGGAACGATGTTAGTAAAAAGGTGCAGAAGGTAATGTAATTCCACCTTATAAGCCTATGAATAACTAACAAACGAAAAGTAAAAAAATGTACATTATAGTTTTCACCCATTTATTCATTTTGTCTAACCATTGGACCTAAACATAAACTCAATACCTAATTATTAAAGTAATCAATTTTAACAACCTTGATAATATTCGGTTGATAAGGAAATTAGTCTGTTAATCTAAATCGCTAAAGGCTTTTTTATTGCATTGAAGTACAGAGGGTGGGCTTAATGCAGAGGTATTTTCTACCTGCCAACCAGGTTTTATCAGGAATGGAGTTTTCCTAGTCAAGTTGTCAACTTGTCACCATCAGATACATTTTCTTCCGGATAATTAAAATAAATTATTAGGAGTTTATCTATATTATGTATATTATATATAACTTCAAGCTTTAAACGATTTTTTTGCACTTAAAATCTATTTAAATGTCACTCGCCAAATCCTTTTGCTAAATTAATCAACTTAATGCATCTCGATCTGTATTTCTGTAAATAAAGTTTTCGAGTTTTATTTTGACTCGTTCAGATGAACACCAGCTTAAAATAAGTATTGCTTGGTCATATATGTATGTGGGAAAATTCCGTTAACAAAAAAATTAACTTATGTAGTTGTTACAAGCTTTGAATGATTTTAAAATATTCGTCAATAAATCAGTTTTTAGATTATATTTTTCTAGTTACAGTTTTAGCGAGCCTGAAGAACAGAGATTCAGAGCTTCTATGAAGTTTTAGAATAATTTTAATTTGTTTGTAATATTTTGCATAATACGAAACTGCTTCTAGCCATGTACTCCACCTTGTTATCACAGGTTCTGGTGGCAATGGCATGTTCGGAAATCTTTCTTTTAATAATTTTACTCTCTTGGGAGCCATTTAAAATATTTATTACATTTTAAATTCACGTATCAACCACATACATATGCATATTCTGCCCTTATTTGTTTTGAAACTCAGCTAAGAGCGTGTGCAAAACAGGTAAAATGTCACTGTATCAAATTCGACAAAAAGTTTTTTTTTAATTCTGTCAAAGATGCGTACACAACTAGGGTAGCTACAGGAGTGAGTGAAGCACGCACAACGACTCATTGAATGCGCAACACGCCCTCAACAGAATTATACAGTTATACAACAATGTTATAAAAATAAAAAACATTTTGCAGTCGTTTATAATAATGATTTTTATCATTAACATTAGTTTCAATAAAATTTACATACTTTCTTTCCTACAGCAACAATTTTTCTAATTTTCGGCCCAATTGCCGAAAATTGGCCGAATAAAATTGTTGTAGTAAGGAAGTCTCCACTTTTTTTGACTCTGTTCTATGCACTTTAGGTATTTTAGCCCTCATAATTCCGATCACTGCTTATTAGACTAGGCTAGGCTAATGTATAGTATTATACCATACATTGACTTTTATTAGTGAAACATAATGCTGAATAATTTTTTACTATACCCAGGGAACCCGGAACGAATATTTGCAAATCTTAAAAATATTTTGTTCCAAGGTGGAATCGAACCTAGCAAACCGCCTGCGTTATCATAATAACAACATTGTGTCTTATTTAACAAGTCACGATTCGTGACTTCGTGACTTACTGAAAATAAGGTCCGATGCAGACAGACTCTATCCTGCCTATTTTTTTTCCACAGTTGGCAATACTATCATGTGGTTTGTTTGCCTTGCATTCCGAGTTGCGCCAATATCGATATTAGCGCGCTATCAAGCGTTCCGACTTACAGTGAGCGCGACAACGATGTCTCGTGTGACGTCATAGATGACGTCATTACATGCGCCATTTTGCGATATCAGTAACCATCCTACAAACAGAAATCACTGTGAGCGCGCTGTCAAAACTGACAGTTGGCATTTATTTTCTTCGCCATCCTGTCCTCCTTCCACGAAGAGTATTTATTTATGTTCCTTGATATTGTCTGTTTGATTACAAAATTTATTTGTTTGCAAGTTTTTTAAAGAGAAATGGAAATTCATATAGATGACGAAGTCAACGGTCGGAGAATAACTTTAATGCTCTCTCAAGAGCAGTACGAGGGGGCACAAATTGGATTGGTCGCTGTCCCACTCCTCAACCGAGTCATCGGAATCATTTGATGATAAACAAAAAGTTCGAATTTCGGCCATTTTTACTGGATTTCGAACTGTTGTGCTGTTTATTTTTTTGACTAACAAGCATCTGACAAGCGATGAAGCGACACGTGACCGTGAGCACGTTCATTGAGTGTTCCGAGATAGGATAGCACTCAACTGTCAATAATCGTGAGAACTAACTCGGAACGTCAAGTTGAGATCGCTAACATCGCTAATAGCTTATCTCGGAACGCACGGTTGGTTTGTTGTTGTTGACTAAATATTTTAGTGTGTCGTGTGATTTTCATTGAGAAAAAGGATGTAAACTAAAAACCTAAGCAAATAATAAGATTGGAAACAATTCAGTTACTGTTCCTAATCAAGTAAAATGACGGAGAACAAGGGCAGTCGCATATTTTCCGGCGCTAGAGTTTTAGGTTATGTCAGTACACATGTGCCTTTTGTAGCAAGATTTATCAAAAGACGAGGCGAAACTTTGCTGTGCACTAGCGTTGGGAAGTGGTTCCACACATATGGATGCGATAAGTTCCGTTTGCTCAGCGTCAGCGGCGAACACCCCGGCCCGATAACATGTATGAGTGGTGATACCTATCACGTCTACTCTGCCAGTGCTAACAACATCTACGCCTGGAGAAGAGGCTGTGAACTGAAACACGTCTACAAAGGTCACACTGCACCTATCCGTTTCTTATTCCCCTTCGGTCCCCATCTTGTATCAATAGACGAAGCAAACGTTTTAAAGGTATTTGATATCAAAGAAGAGACAGAGTTCTTAGAGTTAAAGTTTGATACGAACTTCACGGTCAGTGCGCTATGCCACCCACCGACTTATTTAAACAAAGTTTTGGTTGGGAGCCAGCAGGGAGCATTACAAATATGGAATCTGCGAACATCAAAGTTGGTGTTCACATTCAAGGGATGGAAAAGCTCTGTATTGTTGCTGGAGCCGGCCCCTGCTGTGGACGTAGTAGCAATAGCTCTGAGCAATGGCAAGATAATGCTACATAACTTGAAGTTTGACCAGAATGTCATGGAGCTGATTCATGACTGGGGTAATTGCACAAGTCTTTCATTCAGATTGGATGGAGCTCCAATAATGGTTACAGGTAGTCATACTGGCAACATTGTCTTGTGGAACTTGGAGGAGCAGAGGGTGCTGTCTCAGGTTCAGCAAGCTCACTCTGCTGCTATCACGGGTATGCAGTGCCTTATGTCGGAGCCTGTTATGGTGACCAACTCTGAAGACAACTCTTTGAAAATGTGGATATTTGATTTGCCTGATGGTGGTGCTAGGTTGCTGCGGAAAAGGTACACCTATTTCTCATATTCCATTCAATTTTATTACATCCTTATCTAGCTTGTATCTAAGTCTAAAATGTATTGTATCTATTTCAGAGAAGGCCATTCCTTGCCTCCAAGCTTGGTGCGTTACTGTGAGCCGAGTGGCACAAACCTGTTGACAGCTGGAGCTGATAGCAGGATGCACATAATGAACACAATTTCTGAAACATTCAATAAAAACTTAGGAAAAGCTTCATATGATAGAAAGAAGTCTAAAAGAAAAGGTATGTGAAACTATCTGTACCAAAGTAAAAAAGCCAGTGTTATGGATTTATATCAGGCAGTCAAAATCTGTATGAACATTTGTGTTTTCTTAATATCCTATATAGAATTTCTGTATAAGAAATTAATTTTTTTTTCCAGGAAGATTACAGTATGACAAACTCATCCTCCCACCTATAACACAACTAAGCTCATGCATGCAAAGAGACAAGCAGTGGGCCAGTATAGCTGCACTACACAAAGACCTATACGTCACTAGCACTTGGTCATACAACAGAATGTGTATGGGTGAACACAAACTGACACCAGCATGTGATTTGGACAAGACGGTTATAGCTTCCTCGTTGACTGTTACACATTGTGGCAATTTTGTCATTATTGGTGAGTACTTTTATATCAGTTGTTGTCAAGAGTTCAATAAAGGACTTTAGTAATCTTAGTCCATAGGACCCATGCAAATATTTTGGCATTGGCTGGGAGTTTGCCATTTATAGCTGTGTGGTGCTGGCTAAGAATTTGCACCACCCCAAGTCTTCCCGCGGCTGTCGTCTACCGGGGGGGCGGGCAGTAGCGCCCCCTGCAAAACCATTATACCACCAGCCCAGCGTGGGGATTATGGGAGTTACCCTTCATGAGATTAACGCTAAAAAGGCATTTATAAGGGGGGCCTGCATCCAGCAGTGGACCAGTACAGGCTGTTGAGTTGTTGAGAGTAGAGTTGCCATTCAGCCCATGGGTGGACAGACTAGAGAACAAATGCATTTTTCAATTAGGCTAATGATAGTGTAAGTCCAAGTGACTTTGTGGATTGTGAAGTGTAGGACGTGGTTGGCTGGACTTAGTGCACGCCAGCTCACCTTATATTTATTGAAACTTATCAAGTCTTTATATTCCCCTAATGACATGCGATGATATGTGGAAACCTCTGAAATTGTTGTGTTATATTTACTTCTATCATCCCTTTTAACATCTTCATCCTAAAAATCCACGATTGGTTACATACAAATGAGTAACTTCTTACACAAGCTCTGCTTAGCTTCAAACTAGATAGTGCTGTCTTGTTGTCCAGTATTATTTATTTATTTATTACTTCTACAGGTTACACAAACGGACAAGTGCAGAGATTTAACATGCAATCAGGGTTACACAGAGGCTCCTACGGAACCAAACTCGCGCCGGCCCACAAAGGAGCTGTGAGGGGAGTCGAGACAGATCTGTGTAACCAGAGGGTCATCACGGCTGGTGCAGACGAGATGCTCAAGTTCTGGCATTTTAAAGATGAAAGTGAGAATCCTTGTTTCTAAAATAAGTGTATAGATTTGCTTATTTCGCATACATAGTATTCCGATAAAGGTAGCCAATTTTAGTATTTCATTTAATAAATATTCGTCATTTCGCCGTCAATGGTGGACAGATTTTATTCCTGAGGATTTAGATTTAGTCCTTGTCCTGTAAAACTTAAAATAACTGTTTATTATGGACTTTGAAGTTGTTTTTTAGTTTTTCTAAATATCTATGTGTTCGTTTTATTTGTTTTATGTATACATATTTTACATAATTCACTAACTTCATTACTATTGTATTTTTTGTTACGCCTTCACGCGTTCGTCCAGTACCAATGTATTTTGCTTAAATTGAAGGAGGCCTATAGTACACCCAGCAGACTAAGGACTGGTAATGACACTAGTTTAACTTGCTAAATTTTTGACTTGATAACAACAAACACAGAAATAATGGTTTTTTAACCGAGTTAAAAAAAGGAGGAGATTATCAATTCGACTATTCTTTTTTTATGTGTGACCCGTGTGGTCCCATTAATTTTTTTTTCAGTTCTGACAACGGTATCCATGAAAATTCATATAAAAACTATAAAAATTTAAGTCCGATTATAGTAAAAAAAAATTTTTTTTTACATATATTTCATTAATAGGTAATATATTGTGTTTGTTGCAGTTAACACTCCATACAACGTACTAAGGCTATCAGAAGCAGTTTCAATGACGAAATGCCACCGGGAAAGTGGTTTGCTGGCAATAGCAAACGAAGACTTTACAATCACACTTGTGGACATTGATACCATGAAAGTCGTGAGGAAGTTCGATGGGCACAATGGAAAGATAAACGATATTGACTTTGATTCACAGAGCAGGTAAGAAACCCCTTGAATACATTTGGTACGTTTTATATAATTTCTGACATAGCTTAACACATTCGTGACCCTAGACGCAGATGATAGTATATGCCGCCTTAACTATACCTACTCGGATTTAGAATCCTAGATATTTATTGTAAACAACCTAACATTTTTTTTGTTTTGAACTCATAAGGAGTTAAAAAAATGCTAGGAGAATTTATTTCAGAACTCGGATATCATCGAAGTGAAACGCAGAAGTCCGAAAAAAATCGGTTTTGATAGTTTTTATTCATGATTTCATTTTGTCTCGTCCGTTTTTGAACTCAAAATAGCACCTTTTTCATCTTTTGCGCGTGTAATGGTAAGTTCTGGAAGATTGTTTGTTTTAGTTCATGTTTTTTTGTGATTCCATTGCCGTAAGCATGTTGTTTTCTGTTATTGTTCAAAGTTTTTGTTTAGTTTTCATACATAAATGTCTTTGTTTACAAAAAATATCTAGGATTCTAATTAAATATAGAAAATAATAAGATTAGATTATGATTATCGATGTCCTAATCATTTAGCCGAGTTATTTTCTTTCTAGCTCTAAATTTAAGTTATTTTTATTAACAGATGGTTGATCAGCTCATCAATGGACTGCACGATATGCACATGGGACATACCTACCGCACAGCTTGTAGATATTTTCTCGGTAAGTAAACATGAGCTTAAAGTCGAATAACTTGCGTTATTTATTTCTAGCTTTTGTGGGCACGGGTGTTTTCCATACAAAAGTAACATATAAAGATATTTTTAGGTTTACTATATCCATATGTTTGCTGATTTCACGTCTTAAGTGAAATTTTATCTCAATCTATTCAGTACTTGGTGTTCGAGTAATCTTGCAAACATCCAAACATTAGCATTCATAAAATCAAACTATATTTATATGTATAAGACGATCTCAACGCCTTCCTCGGTTATTCTAGTTTTACGGGAGACCGTACATTATTTATTAATGGAAAAAATCAAAAATCTTCATAAATTGCGTTACGTAATCCTTGAACGCTCCCTTACGAAAATGATTTGCTTCCAACAGGTAGAAGAACCATGCACATCCCTAACAATGTCTCCGACGGGTGACTACTTGGCGACGACCCACGTCGGCGAGCTTGGCATCTTTCTGTGGGCAAACCGGCTTCTGTACGAGAGGATATTCCTCAAACCTATAGATAGGAGCTTGCTTGACGTACCTACGATGGGTGAGTTTGTTTTTTTTCTACTCAACGTTGAATCACTCTATAACTTGTACAGTCATCGCCAAAATCTCCTAAACTTTGTCCATTTTTATGTAGGTACAAGCTAATTCTATAAGAATTTGCTAGAAGCCCATGAAGATTTAATGCATCATGATAACAAGTAAACAAAATAACGTTGAAACAAAAAATAAATAAACAGATGGTTCATCTGTTTCAGAGTTGCAATGCCACATAAGCCTCCATCGATTTCGATGTCAGGTTTCTCTTCTATCATGAGCGCTTGTAGAACTCGCTAGACCTACCTTAGTAATTGAATACCTACTTACTAGTTCTTTACATTAACCCTGCTTGAATACCTACTAGTGAGTTGGTATTCAAATTCAACCAGGGTTAATAAAAATCATGATTAAGTTGATGTTGTCAATTAAAGAACTGATTTAATTCATCTGAACCCTGTATTCAAGACGAGATGCCACGAACCCACAAACACACGTCAAACTTATAATGTTATACTCGTAATACAGCTCTTTTTTGTGGGCGGCTGAATACATTGTTTTGTTTTTCATTGTTGCCTTAGTTTAGGATTTTTGTCTTTGACTGTATAAAATTGAAAAATATGACATGTTCAGTTCATACTAAGACCTTGAGCAGAGCTTATTTTCTTAACTTAAGCTGTAATAAAGCTGTAAGCAAACCAAAATTGGTGTTTTGGACAATTTCAATCACACGTTGTGCGATTGTAAGTTCACTATACGCCTTTAATTGGCAAGGATTGCAACATATATATTACATATAATTTTTTTTAACCAAATCAAAATTTCTTTGCTTTTTAACAAATCATAATTAATTTAATTTGGTTAAAAAAATTTAAGTGGTGATTGCTACCTGAAGTGCTTAAAACTTACTAATGTTTCGCTGTCTGGTTTGTTCATTCATCATTGGCATTAGATATTGAATATCCGAGAGAGTACAAAAATTGCAAAAAATAAATGAAGCGGAATAGAAAACGCATATTTTTCTGACATTTCTAAATAATTATTACCAGAAACGACTTGTCTTGTGCACCCCATCCCTACTTTTATACGAAATCATAGCTTATAATAACTGCTTATTTGATTGGATGTTTAACTAGCAAGTGTGGTGTCTGCTTTCATTTTATGCTAACGAGAAGAAAAGAATTGGATTTCATAGTGAAATATTTTCAGCTCTCCCAAGCACCAAACCCGAAAAGCCTGATATCGAGGATCTTGCGACAGTAGACTTAGGTGAAGACCCAGAATACATATCACCAGAACAAATCAGCCAGGAACTGATCACGTTGTCTAACCAACCAACCTCCAGATGGCTTAACCTCCTCAACCTAGATATCGTCAAGAAAAGGAATAAACCCAAAACTCCCGCAACAGTTCCTAAATCAGCTCCATTCTTCCTGCCGACGATACCCAGCTTAGAACTAGAGTTCGATTTGAATAAGGAGAAAGTTGGAGGCGAAACAAAGATGCTGATTCCTGATGAACTGTCAACGCTCACGTTTTTCGCTAAGAACCTTGTAGAATGTAAATCGGATGAGAGTTTTGAAGGCTGCGTTCAGAAACTAAAGAATTTATCCCCTGCCGCAATAGAAGTAGAGGTTTCCAGCATGGCACCTGAAGTGGGAGGCTCAGAAAAAGTCATGAGACAGTTCTTACTTATGGTGAACGTAATGCTCAAAAGTAATAGAGATTTCGAACTGGCACAGTCGTATCTGAGCATATTTTTGAAGACCCATACGAAAGTTATAGCGCAAAATGAAAAGCTTAGAAATATCTTGCGAACGGTCGAAGAAACGGCGGCTCAAGCTTGGTCGAAGTTACAGAGCAGTTTGTTGTATAATATTTGTGTTGTTAAAGCAATAAAAGATATGTATTGAATATTAGACACGCTGTTTTTTTTAATTTATAGGCAATTTATACCCATAATGTTTTTTACGGCTTTTTAAATCTTCCGCTAATATTTTTTAATATTAGATATAATAGAAAAGCAAATACCTAATTATACCACACAAAGAAATAATACGATACAAATAAGAACGCAAAGAGAGAGAATGAGAGTTTGAAAAGAATTCGAAGCACTTCTTGAGATAGGATAATACCTAATGTGTAAAGTAAAATAACATAGCACTAGCATAGAACAGAAACAATGATTCTAAAAGCCTTCGCTTGTTACAAAGATCGTGAGATCTTTAATACTCTCTAAGAAGGTAAGTAAGTAAGGTTTACGCAAAATTCTATCAGCATAAAGAAAACGCACGTTTGGACAAGAAGCCTTAACAATGGAACATAATAGATGATCCCTTATTGTACACGCTGAGAAGTGGGTTTTTATAAGTTGAAGCGAATAATCTAGTGTGTATTTTTCACTCTAGCTAGATGTTAAGATGGTTCCTCTGTGAATAACAGTGGTAGAGAGAAACCATTCTAAAAATGCACGCCGATTGTGTGGGGTGCATTTTTAGAATAGTTTATCTCTATCTATCTATGCTCTAGCCAAATTCGATGTAAAATGATTGTAGCCAACGGTGTCGATTCTGTTGTTTTAGGATTACTAACCGAAATTTTACGCTTTCTAAATGTTCTATGCCAGGTTTACCTAAAAATTATGATATTCTCTATACAGCTCCTAAAAATACCTAGATTAATATTAGAAAATCGCAAAACCTCTCTGAGTTGAGGTAATGGTTGCTATGAGCAAAATATGTTTTTTTCTAAAATGTTATTTCAAAATACTTTTTTACATGGGTCAAACAGTTCATCCATTTACACGAAAATCGTTTAGAAATTCAGTTTAAAATCGATAAATTTTAATCATGACCTAATTAGGTACCTAGATGTTTCTAAACATAGCTAAAAAGTAATGCAAATAATAGGGTTAAAGCTCCTTTTAACTAAGTTGAGTTAACATTTTTCCCGTGTGTTTTCATACGAAACTTACATAACTTGTCGACTTCAGATCTTTCTTTCAATAATTATTGCTAACAATTGTCTGAAACTCAACGACAAGCATGTTTTTGCTGTGTTTTTACTATTTTACATAGAATTGGGCTAGACTAGACTACAGTTTTTTGTATTTGTATGCCACTATGTAATGCGCACAACACCACTGCACGCCAAAGATGACTTCGCAGCACCCGTCCACGACGTATACATATACGTACATCTATACTTTCTAATATTATAAGAGGAAAGATTTTATCTTTGTTTGTTGTTATTGAATAGGCTCCGAAACTACTGGACGGACTTGAAGCTAACTTTTCAGGGAGAGATATAGGCTATATTTTTTCTTGCAATTCCCACGGGAACGGGAACTACGCGAGTGAAACCACGAGTCGCTGCTAGTAGACCATTAGGATTTTAGTAAAATGCAGTACGGATAGGTGCGCCTGGGTGCATACTATTTCATACAAAAATTTCATGATGCGATGACTACGGCATGTGTGCTTTTAGCTCAAGTATCAGTGCTGTGGTGAGTTTCGTCTTAGTACCTACCTCTATCAATCATCTAGCTAGTATTTGCCTATAAAATATACTCTAATTCACACTTAGGTATTAGGTTTCGTTTCGATGAGAAATTTGCAACTATCTTACTATTATTTCCTATTTATAAAGGCGAAACTTTGGGCTGTTCTTGTTTGACCGTAGACAACCCCAAAAACTACTGAACGGATCGATCTGAAATTTTGCACATAAAGTTTTGGACCTGGAATAACATTATGATACTTTCAAAATGAAGGATTTCCGAAAAAAGTGTATGGATTTTTGCAATATCTGACTTTTTTAGTAGCGTATGAAAAATTATCTTAAAAATAAATCTATAGTCACCGAAAACCATATTTCATATTTATTCATGAATTTGACCCTGTTATACTCGTACACCCTCAACCTCAACAGCCTGTATCGGTCCACTGCTGGACTGGACGCAGGCCTCCTCCGGATAAACGCCTTATTGGCGTTTAACTCATGGGGGTTAGTGCCCTGCCCATAATCCCCACGCTGGGAATGTGGATTGGAGATCGCTGTTTGGTGGAAGATTTGGTCTGCAGGGGCGCTGCTCCCCGGCCCCTGATATCCCTTAGTCGCCTCTTACGACACCCACGGGAAAAATATACTTACTATGTTGTATACCGAAAAAAATGCGCCACACAGCTTCTAAATATACATACTATGTTGTATACCGAAAAAAATGCGCTCGGCGCGGCGGGCAGAAGTCAGTGCAAAATATTTTATAACTCCCTAATTTATCACAGTAAAATGTATTTAAACTTATTCGTTCTGATTAAATCCAACGCTACGGTGAGCGCAACCTATAAAAGGATAGAAGATCATTATCCGCAGAAGGATATAAAAAGCGGTTCAAAATGAACGGTCATCACTCGTCCGGGGACAGATCGCGTGAAGTTAGTACCAAAATGCAAATGAACCGCGACTATCTCTTTGATAAATTCATATTTTTCCAGTCGATGCAATTTTTATTCTCCATTTGATTTGGCTTGTTTGCCGTTGCCGCAGCTACGGCGCTTATTGAATATATTTTTCGATGTGAATCAAAGGTTAACGCAGACATATAGACGAGGCGCGAATTCACTCGTGTGTGAACCTACCTCTATTACGAATGGATCTGAAGGTAAGTCTTCAATGGAAGCCTATAATTATTACAAAAGGTAAAGGCTGGTAAAGGTTGTAACAGTTATAAGCTGTGTTAGGTACCTACATAATTATATTGTCTTTGTCGAACATTTTATATTAACTTTGCCTCTTACCTATTTATGAATCGATAGTACCTACTTATCTAAGTTCTTGTAGGTAATCTAACCGTACCTTTGTTAGGTTCGTCGTGATCTTAAATTAGGTAGGTACCTATCTTTATATGTTGCGTGCTTGTGGCCAAATCGCTATTATAATACCTTATCGAAAATATAACAAACCAGGAAGACAAAACGTACAAATTGAATTGCGCATGCCATTATTTATTTTAATTCGGTTTCCGATGTCGCCGTGCTGCTACATCGGCGCCAACCTTAAATCGAAGCGCTTGGTTCACCAGAACCGGCGTTCATTAATGGTCGCTTCATTTTCGCAATAAGTATTCATTTCTCCCCCGGCCGGCGGCGGGTCTTCAATGAAAATCTGATTGTACTTCCCTCTTTGCATTAAAAGGTATCTATCAAATTCCTTAGAGATTCCCTTATTGAAACGATCGAGAGCTAAGCAAATAACGTGAAAGCGAAACGTTTCATTAATGTGTATAATTTTTTGGATGGGAGTGGATTTGCCGGTGAAATTCATGAGGGATGTAGGTAAGAAGGCATTTGGAAAGTAATTTCGATGTATGCCTGCTTTCATTTGCAAACGCTTTGGAAAATGTTAATTTCCGCTGCGCATTACATTTGCGCTCCGCCACGTTACCTGCTTATTTCTAGTCAAATAACGGATCGGAGAAAAATCTTTAGATTTGCCATTCTAGAGCACACCTCTCCTAAGAAGAAATATGCTTCGAGCGACACTAACGAGGTAGAGCAGCTTATCTCGTCTGGATATAGGATTGGTGATTCATATCAAAAACCTATCTAACTGAATTTCAATTTCCACCGAGTCATTAGGCAAAAACTTGCAAGAAGACATCAGACCATATCAGATCTGAATAACGAACAAGGAAATGAGGATTGTCGTCCATTTTCTATTACCGATGCTTCATTCCGGTCCATTTAACATTTTCGCTGGAACTTCGCCGCTCTTAATGCAGAGAGATCGCGACCACTTCGCGGTTGGCTGTCCATAGGGCATTAAGTTCGATATTAAAATGAGGTAACACTCAGTGTTATGTAAGAAATATTGCTTTCATAGGAACAGCTTTAATAGGTTTTAGTATGAACAAAGGAAATCTATTCTTGGCCATTTATCGAGGTATTTCGTCCGTCTGAATATCTATTTATGAGCTTTATAGCCTAAATTAAATCTACGTCGGTGGGTCCGCAGTTTTTATGCAGCCATTTTGAACTCAAGAAATTATTCAGACATTGGTTTTTAAAAAACCTTGTTACAATTACAAATTACACGACGAAATTCTATCAATTCCAAATATGTTTCGCTAACCAAACAGCACTATGCAGGTGCAGTAGATGAAAAGTGTATGGGTCAACAGTGGCCCACTGTTGACCGATGGTTAATTAAAAGCAAACACAGGGAGAGTTTACTTTAGCCATCGAGCACCTATCTCCTCTGATACACATTTGCTGCACCGAACACGGTTATAGCATTTACTTCTTAAGGTGCGGTGGATGCATAACCCGTGCTATTGGATGACCCGTGGTGTTCTATTTGACCTGCCGTTATTTACTTTCTATCATGGACCAGGTTATGTTAGTCCTTGCGTTCGGACTATCAAAAAGCAAAATATATTTTAACCAACGCAACTACGTCAGAAACTGAGTAATCTTACCTAAATACTTACAACTGAAATTAGACTTTTTGCACTCTAGGGTTCAGCCTACGCAAATTAAATGATACACACTGGCTTTTATGGGGCTTTAATATAATTTTGGTGGGATTGGATGGATGAGTGTTCGTCTTCTCTCTTATTTGAAGATTCCATGATATTTTGCTTAAAAAACAAAGAAACAGTTATAGTGTTGTTATTCTGTGGTAGGTAATGCTTTTATTAAAGTAACTTTTGTAATCGAAGCGTGTAACACTAAAAAGGCGAGTTAAAATTACCTCCTAGTTTCTAGGTAGTGCGCTCTACGAATATACGTAAAGATACCTACTAGGTACTCTATAGGAAATGAGAAAACGTAACAGCTGGTACCATCGGGCTTTGATCGTCCAATAGTGATTATATGGAAATGCGATCATACTCGAGCGGTGATTCCACTAAGCTTGCTATGGCAAAGAGCGCTTACTATCAATCGAAGTTTAGTTAGTTGAAACATATCGAGTATTAAGTTCGTCAAAGGCGATATTTCGAACCTTTTGTGTGCGGGGTTTTATTCAGTATGGAAATTTTATATTTGCTTTACTTATAGGGCGCCAAGAAGCTTATTATTGTTATAACATGCATATGGCCAGCAGTGGACTAGCATATGCTGTAGATAAATGAATTAAAATAAAATTTACTTATGAGCTTCATAAAAACTTACATTTGATCTCTATACTCCGATTCAAAAACCTGGATATTTTTTGTATACAAAGCCGTTACAAAACCTGAGGAATATTGTTGGAAAATATTTAAGGACATTGGTATCATCGAAACTAAACACAGAAGCTCGAAACAATTTTTGCATTTGAAAGTTTTCATTCATCATTTTATGGACCTCTCTTTAGTTTTCGGAGTCAAATTTAAACATTTTTCGCTGCACACGTGAAATTATGCGTTGTTGAAATTAGTGTTTTAGTTTTTAGTGATAATCTTGCTATTACCTACCTTGTTTTAGGTTGTGTTATAAGATTTTGTTAAGTTTTCACTGATGAATGTCTTTGTTGACATAAAATATCTTCGATTCTGAATTTGAGTATAAGTATTCTTAAGTCTTCTTAATAAGAGAAGAAGAAATCAAAGTAACTCCGTTAAACCGACTCTTAAAAATGTTAAAGGCTTAAAAAATTGATCAACTTTTGCAACTTATCCAATTTATAAAAACTCTTAACAGCGGAACCCGAAACGATTAGTATAAAATATCTTTGCTCAACAAAAACGAAAAACCGTTTCTTTTTACAAAATGTTTGCAGATTAAATTACAATTCGTGAAAATCGCTTCTATAAAGAAATAACACCGTCAGCGATATCCTTTGTTAATTACAAAGAGAAATACGCTATTCGTCGATTTAATATAAATATTGATAGATGTTGGATATTATAAAGGCGAAAGTTATATCATGATTTGGTTGGACGAATGTCTTCTGTGAACTGAGTTTGGTTCATTTAACACTGTCACAAAATAGTTTAACAAACCCGTCAGTTATAAAATGTCGACACCTGCTTTATAAGCGTGTAGTTGTGTTGTAAGCCCTCACGTGAGCTTAGAAACCCAGCTATCAAAGTTGTCTTAAATAAAATAGAGGAGAAAAAAGCATGAAATACCTACTTGCTCTTTAGAAAATAACTTCGTAGGTCGCTATAGTGAAATTGTAGTACAGACATTGAGTGGGCTATTCTACCGTCGGCGCTGGTCTGCGAGATAATTCTGACCACTTTCTGCGGTCTTCGTAAAATAAAGTCCCTCTTGAGGTCGAATAACTACATACTACCCAACAGTTTAGGGAATTTGAAACTTCTAACCCTGTTATACAGTTCACATTCAAGCGATTTGAGGTTTCCAGTGTTTGCATGTCGAATAAAATACTTACACATCTATTTTATCCGTTCAAGAGCGTGGTGGTGACGTATTACACTCGTTTTAGTGGTTGTGGTGGTACAAGGTAAAGGAATGTTTATGTTTTGTAAACAACATTTTTATTGGGCTGTTATTTTTGATAGTGTAGTGTAACGTTGGAGCTGAATAGTTTTACCGAAGGAAACGCTTTTAGATCTGTACAATGTAGTTTCACAATCTAGCTAGATTCTTGATCGATACATTTTATTTAGACAACATTCGTGGGACTAAAGTTCCTTCCCTTTATGGGATTGTTTGGTTTGCTAGTTATCTTTCCAAGCGGTACTTTCCCGTATAAAGCAATAATCAAGCTTCTTTTAAACTTCAGAGATATGGTTTTAACTGTATCCGCTATTCTAGTAGTTAGTCCTTCCCAGAAAGGTAACATACCGTGAATGCTTAAACTATAGGTAAGATATGTAGGTACAACCTAGTGCGCAGGTCGGAAGTGTAATTTGCATGGTAGTAAATTATGAAGATGACCGAACTGGCCAGCCTTCCGTTTGTTTACAAATTAGGTGCGAGTCTGACTGTCGGATTAATTGAATACAGGAGCCATGTACGGGTGGCCTGGCCTTATGTGTTAGACGTTGTAATTGAGTTATGGCTCATATTGTATGGGACTGTAAGTTACGTACTTTCTAACGTACTTCCAATTTTCATGGAATTCCTGTCATGGATAGCGTTATTTATTAACTGCCAGATGAGCACAGGTCCTCTACGGCTTTTATTTCGTAGACCCTCGGTGAAAACGAATATGTTTCGTAGACCCTCTACGTAGAAGAAATAGTTTCGTAGATCCTCTACCTACGTAGACGTGAAAGTTTTATAGACCAACTACGTAGACCCTCAGTGAAAACAAAAATGTTTCGTAGACCTTCTACTTAGAAGAAATAGTTTCGTAGATCTTCTACGTAGTCGTAATAGTTCTATAGACCAACTACGTAGACCCTCACTGAAAACAAAAATGTTTCGTAGACCCTCTACGTAGAAGAAATAGTTTCGTAGATCCTCTACGTAGACGTAATAGTTTTATAGACTAACTACGTAGACCTTCAGTGAAAACGGAGATGTTGCGTAGACCTTCTTCATCATCATCATCATCGGCCTATACTAGTCCACTGCTGGACATAGGCCTCCCCTAATGAGCGCCATAGCGCCCTATCTTCAGCTTGATGCATCCAGCATCTGCCTGCAGTCTTTCGCAAATCGTCATCCCAACTGGCTGGAGGGCGTCCTACACTACGTTTGCCGAGTCGCGGTCTCCACTCAAGAACTCGTTTACCCCAGCGGTTGTCGGTTCTTCGCGAGATATGGCCGGCCCACTGCCACTTCAGTTTGCTGATTCTTTGTTAGCTATTCGTAATTCGTAGACCCTCTACGTAAAAGTAATAGTTTTGTAGATTAAATAAGTTGACCCTCAATTAAAACGCCGATTTTTCGTAAATCCTCTACGGCGCTTTAGATGCTTCGTTGAACAAAAGCGTCGATAATCTACCTACGACGTCGCAGTCCTAGATTCTGTTAAAAGCGCTAAACTATAAAGAAAAAGTAATTGTGCCGTCTTCAATGCTGTAGAAGCAGAAATTGTGGAAACGGTAGGTACATTCATTGCGAATATTAGCATGGACATTAGTTATGGGGGCGGTAATTGCGTGTATTTATTGCCGGCCAATCCCGAAGTAGCCGTATCGTACATTCAGAATCGGAATGTAATCGGGCGCCGGGTGTCGGCCGGCCGGCTAACACGAAACAAGGATTTATTACTGCTGCCGCTTCCGTACAATGCACTCAAAACTCAAAGCAACATACAAACTTACTTCGCACTTACATTACCTTTTTATGACAGAATATTCGCATTCGCTGCGGATGCTAACTTTCTCTGGCGTTTTTATGCAGTGCCTTCCCTGAAAATGTAGATTGGAACTTCCTATACTTGTTACGCTGGCCGGATAAGTTTCATAAGCATTTGTTGCGAAATGCTAGTGGAATTCTAGTTTTCTTTGTTCCTAATTAGGGCAATTATGGTTTAATTTATAGCTGGTTCGTACCGGCTATGGATGTACGAGATTACTGGCCAAGCTCTACCTAATTAGATTTTGCATGTAAAGTAGTTTGAGACTGAAGTGGCTGATTATTTTCGTGCCTGAGGAACAAATGTAAGTTCAGTGGTTTTAAAATAAATCGACGTCGCTTCGGCGATAAACTTCGAAAGCCCAATTTATGCGAACGGCAAAGAGCCAAACAGAAGTCAACAAAAAATTAAGCTCCACAGTCAGAGGGCCGTAGTCTTTGTTCTTCTAATCCCGACTTTCCTTTCAGATAGCGTTCAGTCAGCTCTTAAATTAAGAATTTATTTCAGATTTTCATACTTTCCTGTTCCCTTTGTGTTGCACCACAATGGAAATTATTATCAATTGGAAAACTTTACGTTTCACAACTTCTTTAAAGGCTCACGTTTTATTTTCTATTTTTGGCTGTTTTTCTTTTGTTTTCCGTAAAAACGATCATAAGAAAGGGATGTTAATCTTATGAAGCTTATCTATTTAGAGATGAAAACTTTTTAAAAGAATTCCTTGAACTGTTGTCGTTATTCCTAAAATGACCCTGCGTAATATTTGAAAGAAGCATTAATTATTTAAGAATATTTTTTGAAAGCGTTTCATGGGACGTTATTTCTTAAAAGGGTTTCCGATGGAATATTCATAATGCCCGCACCAGCATTTTGAATGTTTTGAATTTTTCGTGTGAAAAGAAACATAGTGACATGTACATATTAATTTTATCTTTGAAATTAGGGCGTACTGCGTGCTTGTGCTTTATTTGGAAATACAAATGGGATCACTTACGTCCAAATATAATTTGCAAAATAAATTTACCTATCTCTATCGGATTTCAATATGACAGTCAGGAATCAAAAGTGAATATTTGTGATCGATTCGTTTTTAAATGGATTTCATGTTTTTTATCACTGCATTCTTTGATGATTGAATGCACGTTTTTTACGTTTTGAGTTTCTTACTTATTTTAACATTATATAAACTGATGCTTCTAAAACACACCGATACACGATGTCATATACATACACATATAGCTCAACATAAAAGAGGTATCAATAAATGCAGCACCAAAATCATGTTACTCAACTGTGGAACTCAAAATAAGGTAAGTTTGTCTGGTACAGTAGGTATTTTATGATATCCACATATTTACATAAGAACCTAAATTACATAGATACAAGAAACGTGGACCCACGTAACATGGCTTAAATTCGTAACTAGAAAACTAAAACCCCAGACGCCTATCTGCCGCCCGATCACGCAACTTCAGCTTTGAAACCGCATTTTAGAGCCACTAGTTTGATATCTAAATTTAACCCCGATAGGTCAAACCATCTGCTGTAAACAAGACAGGCTCGCAGTTCATGACAGAAGCGAGCCACTTCGGTTGAATGTAATCCACAGCGGTTAAAGTTCCCTTCAGAAACAATAACAATTCGTTCAGCGATATAATGTGACCGCACAATTTTCCCCCGGGGGAAGTTTTAAGTGCAAAAGGCCTCACAAGTTTATGTGTTGAATGAATCTAGGAAACAGCGTAATGTAAAAGTTGTAATTTGATTTGCAACCAACAAAGAGTCGTCGTTTTTGCTACCTTTATTGAAAAAAGTACTGTTTGGCATATTCCGCTTTATATACACACTAAAAAACGTAGGTGTCCTTTTATGTATTTACCTCTTCCGAGTGGCTTGAACAACATACGTAGATATACAACTCAATTATTTTTATTAGGTTGTTATATTTTGATAAGGGTTACCAAAAAGGTTTACTCCTTTGATAAAAATAAATCGCTTGCCAGATGAAATTCATTCAGCTCTCTCCATAAATACTGCCTTTTCCTCCCTCGTCTATCGAAACTTTCGTAAATATTTGCTGACGTTCAAAGGCAATGTGATCGTTCTAAGTGCCTACCAGCTATAAAATAAAAGTGCATAAAAAGTTAAAAATGCTACATTAGCGAGGAAATTATTTGCTATTATTTTCCCTCATGTAGGTTATTAGTCTAGCTAGTGGGTCGGGGAGCGGTGCGCGTCGGAAATATCAGTCTCATTTACATGTGCTAATTTTATCATAACATAACAATAAAATTGTGTGAATGAAGACACACATTATGGGTGCCTATGCCTATCGAATGAGCACTGACATGACAGGTCGCTGTGTGTTTGATACTAGGCTCCATTGGCATGCCTTTGGTGTTTGGAGATAATGAGAGTGAAGTCTCTAAAAGCTCGCTAGTGAATTGTGTTGCGCTCGTAGGAAAATACAGGGTTTTTGGTAATTCACTTAGTGTTCACAAACGTATTGATGATGAGAAGAATCCGCATGTTGAACCTGCGACTTCTCATCATCACTAAGTTTGTGAAGACACCAGGTCTTTATTCTTTAACTTGGTATTGATAGTAGGTACCACCCTCCACACATTGTGCGTATTGAAACAAGAATTTGTTAACAAAATAGTATTTTAAAAGTCCATTTTTTAATATATTTTTAACTAGCTGCGCCCAGCTGCTTCGCACGCGTTGTTCCTATGGAAACGTTAAAAGGTATTATATTTTCATCATGATTTATGGGATTAAAAGTAGCTTATGTTTGATTCCAGGATCAGAATTACCTGTATGCAAATTTCAGCCAGATCCGTCCAGTAGTTTTGGCATAAAGAAGTAACAAACATACATCCATCCATCCATCCATCCATCCATACATCCATACCATACATCCATACAAACTTTCGCATTTATAATATTAGTGTGATGATATATAGAATACCTAGTACATTTAATATATAGAATACCTAGTACAACCTTAATAATAATTGTCCAACATTTGATGTACAAAATAATGAATTTAAATAATATATAATATTTTAAGAATTGACTATAATTATGTATTATGTATCAAATGTCTTATTAGTAGACGGGGGGTCCTCTACAGTCTGACAGAACCTGCAGATTACGCAGTCTCAGTGAATTACCGAAAAACCCTGTAAGTATGTATCTTAACCATACCAGAGTCGTAGAATCAATCACATATGATAATTCTTAATATATCTGTTCCCATCCAAACTTACAATACTTTCGCCCATGGCTCAGCGACCTTTCATAATTCTATTGAAAGATATCCCTATAGAATTAAATAAACTTTCCTCTCTTCTCTGGTTAAATAAAACAATCCGATGTCTGCGGCTAAAGGCTGTCAACAAAACATATATAACGTTTACCTTAAGCTCCAAATAGCTTTCTTCTATTAGCTATCTTTGTATTTACTACCTTTATTGGTCAGATAGTTGCTTTAACCTATTGGAATCCTTTTTCGATGTATAGGTTAGGTTATGTTGTTTTAAGCCCTACTCACATCAACGCTAATTTTTAAGCGCGTCCTGTGTCACGCGATTTTGCGATATTTGCTTGCGGAACATTTTGTACTAAAATGCATACGTTGACGCACACTGCCGCGATTCGGCAGCCGCGATTCGGCGTTTCAGCGTCCTGCGATTTTGCGGGGCGGCGCGGGGTGGCGGGGGGTTCGCGCTGCCGCTGTTAAGGGGCGGGGAGGGGGCGGCGAAATCGCGCATAATAAGAAGCCGCTGTGTGTAAGGAATCACGCTGGAAAATCGCCGAAATCGCGCTTTACAAGACGCGCTAACTAATTAGCGGCTGTCTGCGGAGGGCTTTATTAGTCGGCAAGAGAGCATAAAAATAAGAGAGATAGGTGCCTGACCGCCTTTTTAAGTGGTTAGCTGAGTTGTTCTGTCGCTGGTGTTTACCATAATCAGCATATTGACTATTGACGGACTTGATTGTCACTTGAGATCCTTTGAACTGTTTAGGGCCTATCGGTTTCTCTGTCGAGGTGTGAAATGCAATCTCTGAACAATGTGGATGCAGCGTTAATTGAATGGTCTACTATCGGGATTGTTTGGTTACACCCACCACGTAATTATTATTTTAGCATCAGTGCTGTCGAAACGCCCAAGCTCTTGCATAAGTAAAGACTTTGTTATAATGAATAATTCTGGTTACCAGCTAATTAGTTATTGTGCGGAATTTTTTAAGTAATTTTGTTGGTCTTTCTTCACTTTCCTGGCATAATAGCTGAAGGCATAGGTCAAAAAACAAATTGTATGTTACATTATTTTATTCATAAGTTATGGCTTATTAGTTTACTAGCTACACCTCGCGGCTTTGCCCCGTGGTTTTTTTATAGCATATATTTTATATCACGTCGAACGGGAACGGGAAATCCTATGTCCGTTTCCTGGTTCTAAACTACCTCCCCACCAATTTTCAGCTAAATCGGTTCAGCCTTTCTTGACATATAAATAGTGTAACCAACACGACTCTATTTTTTATTATATACTAGCTTTTGCCCGCGGCTTCGCACGCTCTATTCAAGTAGCTATGTCCGTCCCCGGGATACCGTTTACCTCCCTGCCAAATTTCATCAAGATTCGTTCAGCCGGGAACGAAATAAAAACTATCCTATGTCCGTCTCCTGGTTCTAAGCTACCTCTCCACCAATTTTCAGCCGTTCTCGAGTTATAAATAGTGTAACTAACACAACTTTCTTTTATATTATAAGAAGATGTAGATTTAGATATCAAACTAAAAGACATAAGATGTATTGCAATACAATAGAGCTGCTTTTGAATGGAACGTTACATTATAATATAATGTATACGTTTTTTTCTGTAAACTTTTACGCGCTGCAGGTTAATGAAAAGAGCAAATATGGAGTTAGAAAGGCCGGCCCTGGAATGCTCTGCCAACTGTACGATTGTGGCAAAGCGCGGGGTTCAAACGGCGGTAGTATGTTGGACCGGGAAGGCAAAGTAATAACCAGCTAGCTAATGGATTGAGCTGTAGGTACCTCCTATACGTTCATGAGAACTCTTTTCCCGGTTCTCCGCTGAAATTAAAATTGGATACCGTGCGTTCGTATTGCACATATTTCTGGTTGCACGGTGTATTTTTTACTGACACCGTGTAGGGATAGAAATAACATTTTCCAGGAAATAGCATTCGTTGCAGGTATCTAATATCGAGTGACCTGTACCTCCTATCTACATAAAGAAATCCAATTTGATCTCATTTTCAACACGGTATTGTGAAATGCCTTACCTCGTAAAAATAAGTAGGCACCGAAATGCGCACAAAGAATTTTGATCATTTTAGCCCTTAGATACTTACTGACCATTTTCTTTTCATTCTTTGCCATTGATATTTGACCCAGAAATTACGGAATAAGAAACGAGCAAGCCTATGCAAATGTTTGTAAGGTAAACAGCCGTGCCGAGTTGGCGAAAAGATAATAAGGTAGCCAGATGAGCATAATATCCTTTTCGAAAGTCCCGTGGGATCACTCTACAAAGGTTAAATCGACGCAATATGATACGACCACCGTATGATAGTATGTATCTACTCGCAATGTTTCGTTATAATACATGTTTTTGTATGAGGTACTTCGGCCTTTCGAACAATTTAAATTGCTTTGTTGCCTTTTATAAACTTTTATTTTATGAAACTGGATGGCCAGTAACCAGATTTGGCTAACTAGATAAAACTACTATGAAGCTTTTATCAGTTTAGCTATAAACCTATAAATATGGAAGGAGAAAATGTATAGCTCAAGTTAACAAAAAACCTATGTTGTCAGATTTTTTGGGACATACCTACACAAGGTATGTAGTATGTATGTATGTAATGTCCCTAGTAGGTAGGTACTTTCCATTGTATAAGTTGATATTTTTAGGTAGGTTCAGGTGTAATTAACCCATTCTCAACCCAAATTGACAATTACAGTAATAATTACTGAGCTAATGAGTTGAGCTAATGTTTATGTACCTTTTATACCGACATGGTATTAATGTAATAAATATATAAATACAAGCTGTGCCCCGCGGCTTCGACCCCGTGGAATTTTTTATGTCACATCCCACGGGAACGGGATAAAAAGTATCCTATGTCTGCTCCTGGTTCTAAGCTACGTCCCCACTTTTTAGCCAAATCGTTTCAGTCGTTCTTGATTTATAAAGAGTGTAACTAACACGAATTTCTTTCATATACAACGTGTACCAAAAAATATGTATACTATGCGAAACGGGGGGGATTTTCCAACCCCCGGGAAACTATTTTTGTTCAACGACTTCTATAATTTAGATTGATATCTCTGAAAAAACTGCAACAAAGTTTCTACATTTGACAGTTGATATTTTACGAAGTGACAACCCTAAAGTCAGCTGTTTTTTGCACTTGGGACAATGACCTCAGCATGGTCATAGATGTGGAGTGACAGATAAACATACGAAATAAACTTTACGCTGTTTGTTTATAACACCGTCATGTATTTTAACTGTTTGTAACTTCTTGAGTGTTGATCAATAATAGTAACCTACTGACTAACTACACTGTCCACTAATGTCCACTACTGGACAGAGCTTTGAATCTGGCGGGTATTGCCATTATGACTTGACAGTGCATTGGCGCTCAAAGAAAAGGTATAGGTAATACACAGAAGGAAACTGCTGCCTTTCTTTTGGCGAAGTCCCTTAGTCGACTATTATGACATTCGCGGGCTGAGTTGCTGGGGTCGATTCTAAAGCCGCGACCACTACAGCTAACTTACCTGAAAACTTTACCAAATTAGTCTTTCCGCTATTAAAAGTTAGTCAATCTGGTCTGTCCAGAAATCTTTGATAGTTGCATTTAGTCAAAGGCAGGCGGCGGCGCAAGGTTGTCACTTTATTTAGGCACTAGGGAATTAATATATTTTGTATGGGAAACTGAAAATAGGAATTTTTAATTATCTCCCCCCACAACTGATCATTATTGTGGTCTGAAACCTTACCGTTCGGGGTAGTACATATATAATGATACACGTTAGCTAGTACTCACCAAATGGCTTTCTTACCTGAATACTATTTTAGCAACAATAATGCAAAATTTCAACAAAATACGTCAATTAATCTAGACCATGAAAAATTGAGTTTTGATCGAATTACTTCAACTGAAAAGGTTTCTGATGAAACGGTTCATAAGCATTTGACTTACAGCACAATACAGGGGCGACAAAGAACGCCTAACGACCCCGAATTTATCGTGAACTTTCCACTAATACCCTCATTAAACAACCCTTTGTTTTCGTCTTTGATAAAAACACCTCGGAGTTCGTAATTTTTATCTTTCGCTGCTTGAATAGACACCTCAGGAACAAAAGCAAATACTTTTGTACAATGAAGACAGCTGTCTTTTGTCGGGATCTCTTTTGAGCTTACGGCAACTTAGTTACTGGTGACAAATCGCTGCAATTCGTACCCCTTTCTCGGAACGATCTTTTAATTCAAAGAGTTTTCACTATGTAAGTGCATGGCGTACTAATTCAACAAATAAAGCCCTTTTAAGTCTGAAATAAAATTAATTATGAATAGAATTATATGTATGACACTTACCCCCTTTTTGTGTTAGACGTAATTTAATTTTAGTTGTAATTATGTTATGTTAATTTATCCATGTCACACAAATAAAGATTTTCTATTCTATTCTATTCTATAATGGTCTGCTAACATAAAACAGCTGCTAGGTAGTGTTATTTCTCAGTCAATAGAAAAAGACAAAGCGAGATTTAGCAGTGTGCTTAGTTAGCAGACTATTATGAATAAGGGGGTTAATGTTTTCAAAAAAAGATGCGATTTTAATTGAAATTAATAACGGGTATTATTAGGTAACGTCTTATCGAGTCCATCCTCTTTTTGACTCCATCCGTAGACTAGGTAATCAAAGCTCAAGGCAGAGAATGTCTTGAGTCTATACAAATACAATACAAAAAATACAAAAACACACACAGTTTTCATTTTGGTTCCTCATTCAAATGTTCGCAACATTACCACCAAGTTGAGTATTAACTCTATTAATGGTCATGTTTTAGTTTCGACTTTTAGAAGAGTGTACATTGTACACTCCTCTAAAGTTAATACAAAACCTGGTGGTGATGTTCGCTTACTGATTTGACACTGCTATTTATAGTCAAGTTTTAGTGTCGATGGAGTAAAATGGAGGGTAAGGGTGAAGAGGTCAATAATAATCCATTATTATTTCAATTAAAATCGATTTTCGTTTGTACACTACATACCTAATAGCCATCTAGTTTTTTAAGAATTTATTATTTTTTGTACCTACCCTTAAAGGGTTAGACATTTATAATTTTACGAGCCTGTTTAAACGCAATAAAATATTGAGTATTGAGAATTGCGCAAAAGCTCAGATATCAAAGTATTTTTCTGGTAAAGCAGCAAAGCATTACTGGTCATTAGCATTAGGTTTACACAGGACCTGTTAAATAATTCTCTCTTTACCCCTAAATAACAACCTATTGGTCAATAGCAAAAGGGTTCCCGTCTTCCCTTACAGGACCGACCGCCGCGCCGCCACCGCCCCGGTTCAAAGTAAACGTTTACATGAGAGGCAATCCGTTTAAGAGATTATTTCTCGAGATCTTTTAAGACTATTATCGGATATTCTTTGTAAAATATCCTATAAAAAACCTTTAGAACGATTTCCTTGAAATCTACCTGAATTTACGACTGTAAGAAGTTTCGGTAAGCCCACGCAGATAGTGAAATTTAATGTTAAACATTTTCATTTACCTAGTGAATGGTATCAGAAATAATTGCAATAACGTGGTAATTTTAGCTATTCAGCATGTCGAAATCTTATTAAAATTCAACATTTCCGCTTCACGTATCATACTAAAATTGTAATGCGAAAGTTTGTGAATGTTTATTATATCTCCGCAAATGAAATTTCGTATGTCGTCTACATACGAACTTTAACTGGTTCTAGAATAAGAAATAACTTCTTGTTATTAATATAAAATAATATAATTATTCTTGTTATTTCTATGGAAAATTATTTTCTCGATTTTCTCAAAACTGTGTAAATAAACTATACTTGAAGTAAATAATTAATCAAATATTTTTATTAATACAAAACTACCTTAAGGGTGTGCAATACATTTCTAAAATTTGTATAATTTCCACGCGGGCAAAGCCGTGGGGTGCAGCTAGTATTTCTATAAATGAAAGTTGCAATATGAAACTGCTAGGTACCAACTATGCTAGAAAATTACATTATGTTTCTGTGCAAAATCCGACGGTTTCGTTGGCAACTCTGCCCCTGCCTGCATACAATTGAATTATTTAAGGGATTATGACATTAAATTGCCCGGTGGGGTCGAGTTTAGCGTAACACAACGTGAATAGGCCAAGTTGTTCCCTCAGAACTGAGCTTTTGGACTGTTTGGCAACAGAATGTCAAGTAGGTAACCTGAGTTCATAGCTGAGTCAGTAGGTATAGCTAAAAGTATTGAAATTCTTGTATTGAATTACGAAGAAGTTTCAAATCGTATCTCCATGAAACTGATAGTGATAGCATCATTTTTAGTGCTGCCAAATTAGTTAAGTTTAGTTTTGGAACACCTGAATTGACCCATTGTTAAATCTAAAATCACGGTTTGTCTTCTGAACTTCCGTGATTATTAAGGGCCTTTATCCCTTACTGATCGCGCACGTTCAGAATACACGCGGGCCCATTAGCGAGAAAACAAGTTAACGAACATATATTTCTTGAAAACGTGTTTTTGTACCTAGATGATCAGATTACTTGCCAATCTTGCCATCTTCTTCTTCCGCTAGTGGACAAAAAATTGAAGTGAATTAGAGTCAATTGAACCTTATTTCTTGTTTGATAGTAATAACTATTTATCAAGCTGTTTATATAGTAAAAATTTGACTTGTCTAAGTACTTATTTTGTAAGTCTAAAGAAATAAACGATTTGACTCTGACTCTGACTCTTAGAAAATGTACCTCTAGACGTAACTGGAAACTTCATATACGTATCCTAGCGGGAACATTGAAGTCGGAACCTTACGACACAGATAAGTTTTTTAAGCATGAACTTTAGCGATGAAAATGTTATAACTACACAAGTATTCCAATTTCAAAGAAATTATAACGTATAAAAGTAAAATCAATGCAATTAATTTAACGTAAATTCCTACTTTTAGAGAGCCGTTTCATGTTTGCGGTTTTAAATTCTGTGAAATTAAAATAATGTTGTAATTTATATGGGTCGTGTCGTGCGTGAGTTAATTCAAGCTTAGTTTTAAACAAGTAAAAAAAGAACGTGCACAAAAACGTAAATATATAATACTTCTAACGTTCAGTTGGGAAAGAATCGCAGAAAGACGTTAAACACACCTACCTAAATGTAATGAAGTGAAGTGGACGTATGTATGATCCTCTTGGGAAAATGCCAAGAGTCAAGACTACTCGAAGGGTTTTCCCACAGGCGAAAACTTACATCTTAACTCAAACTCATTGATAAAGGCACTTTGCTCGTAATATTCTCCTAAACTATGCTCGGAATGGCAACGTTCAACTGTGAGTAAATATTAAATGTATCCTTATCTAAAGCCATATTATATCTGTGCAAACGTTTAGGTCAATTAGACCTGAATATCGTACAGACATACCTATTGGTATGTTTTAACCGCTCTCATTAAAATAGCTGCTGATACGGGATTTGTAAAACAAACCATGAATCGCTTTTAATTTCGAGTACGAGTTTCGAGGCGAAATTAACCTACTTATTCGAGCTTAAGCGCAGTTAATTTACTAGATTACCGTTTGTGTGAGACAATTAGCCGTGAGCTAACTTTATGCGCCGTTTTAACAAAAAAATGAAGGTAAAAAGGGGCTAAAACTGCTAACTACATCTATATATATCAGCAGATGAGTGAAGCTGGTTAGATTACGCCAGCCTCCGTTCCGCTCAAACACTCCACTTTTCTTTCATTTTCAATCACCATTATGTCGAGGATTCTTATTTTCCTGCTTATTGTAATTGTGATTGTTTATACGAAGTCCATTTTCTTTTTGACGTCGGTCTTGATAGCCTTTTGTTATAATAGAATTCGCTCCTTTTGTACTTTCCCTGAACAATGGTAGTGTAGTATTTTAAAAGCCGGAGATATTTCTAAGAAACAAGTGGCTAAGGGCAAACTGCCTAGGTAAGCTGATTTGTCTACATGGGGGCAAGGCAGGCACTCTAACACCTTTGCACAAATTGCACAATCCATGCGTTTTTGCATTCGGAGCACCTAAGAGTTGCAAACGCAGCTCAAGAGAGCTCTCGTTGCGAGCGATAGGATCCCCGTGTAATCTAACTGCTTTACATAGCTTTATAGCACTCGTTAGTCGATTCTATGAGGGTAATAAGTTACGCGTATAAAAATATGGAATGAATCTCTTTTGAAAATTGCATGACTTTGATTTCGGGCGAAGAGGTTTCCTATTTTAAACGTCGCGGCTTTAGGTCGCTGTTGATAGAGACCATAACTAAATCGTGATAGTAAAATATATGGTGCTACGTTCTTGCCATATTTAGTTACACCAATACAATGTCTTTAGAGATTATTCACACTGTATTTGCATGTTAAGTTGCCTCTTCCTAAGATAAGACTATGTATGTGGAAGTTGAAATTAACTTGAGCTGGTTACGTGGATCTCCCTATAATACAGATTGATGTTGCTGTTTAGTTGCATATGACCTATAATGTCGCCGTGTGGTACCGGCGGCATAGAATTTGCACCACCCCTACTCTTCCCGCGGGGTCGTAAGAGGCGACTAAGGGATATTTACCGGGGCGCCTCATGCCAAACAATTCTGTCACCAAACTGCGATCCCCTACCCGCATGCCCAGCGTAGGGGTTAATGGGTATTACCCCCCATGAGATAACAGCCACTAAAGGCGCTTATCAGGGGGAGGCCTGCGTCCAGCAGTGGACCAATATAGGCTGTTGATGTTAAGCAGGTTGAGGACCTATTATGTGACTATATAACATGATACTATAGAGCTAAGGGTTATGGCTTCCTTCACAATTAAATGTAGCCTTATAAATTTACCTAATTTAGAAATTATGCGGAAATAGCTAGCTACTGTTTACTAGGCGCGTTTTAATTAGACTCCTGCCTACTCGAATTTAATTTTACAAGAAGTACCTACCTACCGATCTATTTCAAATTACCGTATTTCTAAGAAACCTAAAATAATACATTAAACTCGTTGGCATTGTTTAATTTGAAAAGGAAATACCATTGGGATTCCAAAACTAATTTTAATTTCGCAAATTTAAATGTTTTAGTACCTAATGCTAATAATTCAGGTAAGTACCTATAGTAAGGAATTCTGGCTCAAATCTGAATAGGGTATTAAAAGCACGACAGTTTATAACAAGACAGTTACTTCATTTTACACACCAATGAACAACCAAAGTCAAAATTTATCTAAACCAAGTAGGTACCTAAAGCTAAACATGAAATTAGCTCGCTCAAATTTATATTGTAACGTCGAATTAACACACAAAATGGAGAGTGAATTTACCGTAGTTATGGTTTTTACAGTAGCAGTATGTATGTGTATTTATTTAGTATGTAATGTGTTGCTAGCTTGCTTAGCAGTTGCAGAACTTTTTCTCGAACTCAGCAGTAAAGTAACCATACGTTTTACTGCTAAGTACCTACCTACGTAGCTGATTCTGAAATTTTCTTTCATGTTCAACGTGAACATGAAACAATTTTCTTACTTCTTACGTGATTTTTGACCAACTCTAAAAATAACAAATAACAGGCTAAAGGTTTCTTTGTCGTTTCTTTATTTTTGTATACATCCCGTAGCGACTGATATCAACAATAAAATTTTATATTATAATTTAACCTTTTCTGAAGCGTCCATTTATTGTAGTTATAGATAAAAAGATTTTTTGACTTTGACTTAGTCCAAATACCAAATTGATCGAGCTAGTCACTTATGCCTGTGCCAGAGAAATAAAATTAGGTCCCTTGTTGGCTGGAGTTAATGAAATGCAAACAATTCGCGAGTAAATTCTGCTGCTAACCATTTACAAGTCACCCAACGGTTATTCCATCGAGTACAAATACTGCACAGAGTTGTGCCAAAGCGCCCATACAGGACCACTCCGGTCCACATTACCTTTCTCTTTTACCCATTATTGTTTACTAGCTGCGCCCCGCGGCTTCGCACGCGTTGTTCCTATGGAAACGTTTAAAGGTGATTTTTAGCCCACGGGAACAGATTTACGGGATAAAAAACCTATGTTTTATTCCAGTATAAGAATTACCTGTATGCAAAATTTCAGCCAGATCCGTTCAGTAGTTTTGGCGTGAAGAGGTAACAAACATCCATCCATCCATACAAACTTTCGCATTTATAATATTAGTGTGATGTGATGTGTAGGAAATCGACTAATCCTAAGGCCTGCTTTACTTTAAAGTAATTATTAATGGGGCCGAAATATTAATTAATTTAAAACAAAGGTCAAAGAGCATTTTCTAACATAATAATTATTATAATCTAAGTATAGTAGGTATATACGTACATATATTATGAATATGTATTTATTTATAGATGTATTTATTTAGGTTTATTTAAGTCATTTTGATTTTAATCTCTGTATGTTTATCACGTGTCCCACCTATTTTTGGGGAATTACCTGGTACGTCCAATGGTTTTTTTTTATAAACTGCTATATTTTATGTTCCTAAGAAGGGCTGATATGTTGATTACTGCGTAATTATATTATTATTATTTAATTAAATTTCAGCATGAATTATATGTAATGCATGGACGTCTCAGCTAGATTTTCGTGAATTACATGTAATGCATGGACGTTTGAAATAAAATAAATATTGGTTTTTTGCTGTGTAACCCTGTAATACTGTAATAAAAATATAAAAAGGTGCATTCATTCACTCAGCTGATTGGGCTATCAAAAAGTTTCGTGGGTCAAAAAAGTTTAGAAATCTGTTGTACGTTGTTTTACGGAAAGTGTAGAAAGATGTCGAGACCTTTATCGTTAGGTATTTTATTTACATTATTAGAGTAATTGTAAAAAAGTTACCTATTCTAGAAAACAATGACCTCGCTTCCAACCCAAGATCAACGATTTCTCTTCGGCATAAAATGTCACGTACCCCGAGGAAAGCCAATGTCAAGATTTGCCAGAAACGCTGCACCAGTTGTTATAAAAAAATAAAAGAAACTGGATGCACAACCAATGACGAAAGAAAAAAAGCTCCACAGGTTATAACAGAGTGCCTTCCGTGCAAAAAAGCTTATTGTCTATTGTGTTTCAATGAAGCTCACTAGAGTTTCTTTCCACAGATTATGACGTCCATAAATAAATAAAAAATAAAAAAATTCGATGGGACATTTGTGTTTTATTTGCACCAATTCAATGTTCATACGTCCCTAGACAATCAAAGCTCTAGCTCACACGTCCAGCCCATGAAACGCGGTTTAGTTACCTATGGCGAATGCATTACATGTAATGCGTACGTCACAGCCAGACCAAAAATGCATTACATGTAATGCACGGACAGTCAACGTGTTATTATATTATAAGCAATTATGTATTGTAGAATCGTAATTTTTACACTTCCTCTAAATATTCCATCGTCTCTTCTATAAGGTTTTGCTGGAAGGAAATTCTATTAGAGTTAACCCTTTGAGTGCCTACGACTCACAGTCGAATAGAAAAAAAACTGTTTTTAGCTCAACAATTTATTTACCATCGTATACTCGTAGTAGAGTATAAGCTGTATAAGATGTTCATAAAAATTAAGCCCTGACAATTTCTACCATCATATCTTTAGAACGGGTTAGCTAATTGTCATGGTAACATTGATTTACACAGAAATACAAATAACCTCTCACCCTAAATTTATATGTATGTAGGTGTGTACCTTCTGTGTTCCGTCGGTTGTTAAGAGTGTGCCATAAGCGGCGATTTACTTCAAAATTGCACTTCGCAAAATCGTTATTTATCTCATAATCTGTGAAAACTACCACCTTTATATTTAGGAAAATGATAGTTCGATCTTTTATCTTTAATTACGTGTTTTAAAAACAAAAGTTTTCTCGATAGTTAGTTTTAGAAAAATAGATATTTGCACACATTTTTGCTATTTATCTCAAGAAGAGCACACCTTGTTTATTCGGTTTTTGTTTTGGTTAGAAGTACTTCTTACAAAAATCGTTGTCTTCTAATTTCTTCTTATTTTTAGATTGGTTGTTTTTTTTTTTTTTTTTTTTTTTTACGGTAAATAGACCTTTGTTTGACCGCGATCTCACCTTGTTTCATTAACTTATCCATCCCGCTCGAAATCAATCTCGTAGCTGTGTTATTGCATACTCTTAAAAGATTAGACTGAAAAGTGGTTTTTAGTATAAAGACCACCTTTAACACAAACGTATTACGTAATGGTTTCAATATATGAACTTGAGTAAGGTATTTATTAAGTAAATAAATCCTCGGTTCATGTTTACTCTTATACTCTCAAAATTTATATGCCCTTAAACTAATTGACTGCTTGAGTTTTTATGAAGTTTTTTTAAATAAATATGAATTTAAATTTGAAGAAGATGTTTAAAGTTCATACCTACATACGTTAGACACGATGTGCAAAAGCACTGTCTTATTTTTTTATCCTTCGGAATTATACGGCTTGCAAGCGATACTTTCATTTACTTTTCCAACATTTTATAAAGCTTAGTTTGACTTTGCTAGTTACTAACTAAATCACCGGTAATTTGATCGATCAAGTTTTATTTCTGATAAAATAATGTTTGATTGCCTTTGAATTTTTGCTGATGCTTTTATTTAAGACACTCTTCATTCGTTTTCTTGGAAAGTAAGCCTTTTATCTTTATTAGGGCTAGTTTTAAATATTATTTTCGACTATTGGTAAAATTATGTACGTATAAAAATCATTTTATTTATTCATTGTTACATACCGACAATATTGAGTTTCTACCTCTTTCCCTTTTAGTTTCGACAACACTTACGTTTCACTGTCTAAAAGCGTTACCGAAAACACATAATAATATTATACTAGACCCTAATGAGTAGAATGTGTCGTACATAGTTTATTTAGTAATAGTTGAGCAAACACGCGCTGCATTTGGGGCCGTTTACGTTGTTAGCGGGCCGACGCAACACAACAACGCAAATTCGTTTCAGCAATCACGGACGTGTACGCTCAAAATCTGATTTACCGCTGATTTGTGGTCAGGTGCGGCTGCACGAGTCATACATATGTAGAGTGGGTCCACTGTACACTTGCGCGAGACTTCATGGCGTTTACGCACAAAAATGTATTTTAAAATCCCAAAAAACGTAAAATGTCTCGTAAAAATAACACGTTCGAAACCAAACTAAAAAAGATGCTCATGAAAAAATGTTATCCCGAACTTGACAACTTCTTCAAAGATTCTTTTTGACTCTCAAAGTAAATTGTAAATTAGTATAGGTTCTAAACAGCAAGTTTATCTTTATTAGAAAGGCTCGATACATGCCAGTTTTCCTTTCCATTGCATCGATATTTTCGACAGTGTTCAATGAAAATCTGTAAAAAGAATACTTAGGTCACTGGAGACGTCCTCAAATCTGAGTAGCGTTTGAGTATTTCGGGGTAACGCATACGAATTTTATACACAAAAAATTATTTAATAAAAAAAATTTAAAACTATTAAGGGTGGGATGCGCAATTTAATACTTACTACAGGTATATGATCTGCTACTATTCGGTCAAGCCGTTCTCTATCAGTAGTAAAATTTGCGTTTGATGAGTAATCTCTGGAAATGCTAGTACGATATTGAAAAATCTTTCATCAACACATATTAACTTTATTATAGGCTTAGCTTTAGCATGTAAGACAGTTAATGTTCTAAGAATTAAAGGAAAAAGTGTTATGTTTTAAGTGTGGGGCGTGATCACTATTACAAGAAAGAAATATGGTTTCTGGTTTCAAAGTTCGGTAAGGTTCCACTACGTGAGCGAAGTCCTAGTTATTAGTTAACTTGTTTATAATACTCGTAATTGTCTCAGTAAAGCTGTCGAAGCGACAAATCCGTACGCAATAGTAGACCCTCTCTACATACACCTACCCACATAGTTGGTAGGACGGTTTACATAAATCTGTGTGACTTGCAGTTTTGTGCTTTTTGTCTTGCTCTTTTATCTTTGGATGGATGCGTTTTTAAATCCAAACGGCAATGCATCAATGTTATCTGGATTATGATAATCGGACTATTGTAGAGCCGAGTAGGATCGTTTGGTACGGAATATTTTACTGTCTAGTATGACTTTAGACTTAGCAAGTTAGCAATACTTATCAATAAAATTAAATGTTAGTTTTGACTATTTATGCCTACATGACCATCCCATCAATCTTTTTTCACTTAACTTATCGTTAACCTTGTTATTTTCACAGTCGGAACGGACACACACCAATAATAATTTGGGCTCGCCAAAGTTAAAAGGCAAAATGAAGTTTCTGATATCAAGTGTTATTTTAATTCATATAAATGTCGATTAAAAGGGTCAGCAACGCGCTTGTACCTAATGTTCCTGATGTTGCAGACATCCATAGTTTGCGGTAACCTCTTCCCATCAGTCGGGCCACAATCTGGTTGGGCACCTCGGTGGTAGGTATAAAAAAAGTTATTAGCAAGCAGTCAGTGACTATCGGTTTTTTTTTCTTTCGAACTAGCGTAAGAACTAAAGCAAGAAGCATAAATGGATACAAATATTTAGTCATTGTTCTTTGTGTTTTGTTTTATATTATAAACAAAAGTGATTTCTGAAAGGCAACTTGCAAATTACAAACAATGGCACGTATTCGATAGGATAATGTTTGTTTTATCCGTGGTTGACTAACACATAGACACAACATTCTCAAACTATCCCATCTTCCCCAGTTTTGATGTAAGGTTGGGAAGGTTTGTAAACTGTCGAACCTGTTTCATTCGCAAGTAGCCCAAAGTCCCAGTTTGACAGGTGTTTTAACGAACCTGATCGTACTTCTGATCCTGACACGAACGAGGCACGTTCCCTTTCGAGATCGCATCAGTACTAAACTGGAAGTTCAGATTCAGCCCGATTTAGTTCTCTTAAGAATCAGATTTTCTAAATGCTACCTAAGGCATGTTAACTTTATAAACATAAAAGGCGTATTTTTCTAGCCGTAGATGTAGGAAAGGAAATCGAAATAACGGGCTAACTTTCAAATGATTCTACGTTATATTGGTTATTGAGCAAAAGTTTCTTTGTTCGGCTCATAATAACAAAGTTATGAACAAATCGCATTTCCTTGAAAGTTTCGGCTAGCGAGTTCGTTTGCGATAGTTTTCTTAAATCTACCTGGACAACTTGAAAACCAAAATGATTTTCTTCGAAATAAAAATAAGAGTCAGTTAGAATAAGACATTTAGGTCGGTTCAATATCATTTAGGTCAAATGCGTCCGTTTTAACTAAACCCCATAAAGTGGGTAGTTTTAAAGTGAAGGAAGTGGGACACGTGTAGTGCTTCAGCGAGTGTCCCGGGAATATCCTGGAGGAAATTCGAGTTACCCGTCAAACATAGAGCCGGTACACAACAAAGCCATTACCGGGCGAGGCCCAATCTTATTTCCTAAGTTTAGGAATCGAAAAGTTTGCTTACAACGTACCTTTGTAACTTTAAAACTTTTCAGGGCTATTTATTGTTTCCTGTTTGGTAAGTGGTATCGGGACAAATATAATTAGGGCGCAATTTATGAAACGTGCTCGAAAACGGACGAAGGCTTCGAATGCTGGGATTTTCGCAGTAGGTACTTCCTAGCCTAGAACTAGATAGGATATAATTGAATTTGCTTCGGAAGCTTAGCTCAGATTACCTCTGACCACTTCTGATCGTTCTATGGAGCCGGAGGAATCACAAGTTAATTGTCATTCGACGCCATAAGGTCACGATCGACATTTTGATTGCGTCCACAAATGGATGCCCAAATCTGATTTACTGATTTACTGTGATTTGCGGTGGCAGCCGATTCTGCTTAAAATATGCATGTCACATATTAACATGCTATCACGCTGTCCTCACGCCTAGGCAAATATTATGATTTTTGTTTCGTTAACGACTTAGAGCTGATAATTTCCCGAGACTCAACCTTACTTTTAGTTTTAGAGAAAAATGCTTAACCCTTCACTATTCAAGATGCGAAGTAGGTAATTTGATTGATTAGCAAACCTTCTTGGAGCTGGGACCATCGATCAATACCAGAGAAGCAATCTTTAAGATAAAGGCTACCGATGAATAAATCAATGGATCGAATGGATAGTGAAGAAGTCGATTGAATACATTATCTGATGCGAATGCGCTAATGTCAGAGAATTTAATCACGACGTTTGAGGCGCAGCCGAAAGCCTGCGTCTCGTTTTTTGAGTAAAAAGCTTCCATTCAACATTCGCAAGTAGCTACGGAAATGCAGCTATTTTTAACACAGCAATTTTAACATAACAATCTTGCAATAAATTGCATTCAATTTATCTTCAGGCCGTACACAGCAATGTGCGCCTTATTTCAAACACTGGAAAACATTTGTTTAGTACAGCAATACGGCTTTCAAAAGTCTTGAGATTTAGGGATTGCAATGAAAACAATTATACAGTAAGTTAAATCTACGTTACAAGAGAATCTGCTCTACGGGCGCCCCAAACAAAATTGCGTGTGGCTTAAGTTTATGACGAGGCTTTCAGAGAGATCGCCCAATTTGCCTTTCAGATATTTAGGCTTCCCCCGCTTGAGAGATTATAGCTCATAATATCTAAGGGTCGTTGTTGTAGCTCACTAAAATTTAATTTCTGGCAAAGAACGAATACCTACTGGGAGCACGTCGAGTGCTGGCGCGACCGACCGTGCAAAGTAATGATCACATGAAATCCCAGATCAAGAATTAAGAGCACTTTTGTTTTAGTAAACCGAGCGGAATAATAGCTGAAGTTTTGCGTCGCCATGCCAACAAATGATTTGATGGGCTTCATCAGCAATCGAGAAGGCTCGGGTAATGTTTCGTTTTTCTAATGAAAAATTTCAATTAAAACGACGATCCGAAATGTGTTAGATACGTAGATGCCTACGATTGAAATAAGGTTTGAGGCTGTTTTTGTAAGGCGAGTTAGAAACGCTGCAACCTTCTATACCCTTTATGGGTTACATTTTGTCGGGTGTAGCCCTGAATAGGCGGCCAGTCTCTTTGATGGTATTGAAAGAGAAAATGCTTATCGCGCCATCGCCCGTAAATAGCCGGAGTGAGTGTCGAATTTCTCCACACATGCTACGAACACTTATCCTTTCTACTTAAACTGTTTTCACATACGCTCCAGTACATTGAAACTGTTCGTATGAGTCTACGCCTTTTGAAGGCGCCGACAGGTATTTATTACGGCTACTGCAGAGGTAGAACCTAAAGGTATTCTTTATGTTATTTACTTCTATGCGGTGAAATAAATTACGACATTAATCAAGCTTCACACTATTAACAAGCATGCGTACCTATACTGCTTTCAATGCTAGTGTTTTTCTGTCTTAGTTGTTTCGTTGAGTAATTTTTAAGGTACCTTGCTAAATTCTTAAACTCATCACAAATTGTAAATCTATACAGGGTTATTGGTAATTCACTGACGACTGCGTGAACTGCAGCTTCAGCCCATCATCACTAATACGTTTGTGAAGACGAATACCCATGGTATTGGTAATTGGTAAGCCCCATTGAATAATCGTAAACACAGTGGAAGTGGATCAGTCTTTAGTAATTACCTAGTTGAGTTCTTGACGAAAGCGTTTTTTTTTTCATTTTATTGTGGTAGAGGTGAATTACAATAAAAAAAGACGTGTGGCACTCGGGGACTGCCGCGGTAAAGCTATTGCATAGCATTTTTATCAATCTATGCAATTATACGTAACGCCGATACAACCAATGCCACCTAGAGGCGAGTTGCTGAACAAAAGAGACAAGCGTGATATTTCAAAAGTCATTAAAAGTTCTGCTATTCATCGATAGATGGCAAAACTAAAAAGTATCACCGCTGTGCCGGTCAGAGTGGGGGATGTTAGGTTATTTTCGTTACGGAATTTCTGGATTCGGTCTCTACGCTCAAGGCCCGCGATAGCATATGCAATAGCTTAATAAGAATTAAGACATGGCGTCGTCAGTTCCGATAAGATTAGCTTAGTAAGTTCTCTTAGTGTCAGTAAATTACCAATAACCCTGTATAAGTAAACCGTTCCGGAAACATCAATTTACTGCCGTAGGTTTATTGGGGCGACGACAATAACGTCCTATCATAGGCACTTGAGTTGAATCCTCGGATTAAAAAGTTAATGTTGTGGAAGAAACCGGCGGTTAAAATAAATCGGCGACATTCCATTTCCTGCTGTAAGTAACGCCACCTCACGGATCCGTTTCCAAATTGAATTGACCTTATCTAGACGTTCATATTACTTACTAAGACCTGCCCGCGACTTCACACGCGCTTTTCAAGTAGCCTTTGTGCTCACCTTACCTACCCAGCAAGATAGTGTTGACCTCTCTGCCAAATTTAATTAAGATCTGTTTAGCTGTTAAGGCGTGGAAAAGTAACAGACAGACAAAGTCAGTATGGATGGAAATATTAATGCAGATGTCGCCAAAGGTAAATTATTCTGACGGCATATAAAATAATGCTGGACAATTCACACAGCACTATCCAGCCCCAAGCTAAGCAGAGCTTGTGTTATGGGTACTAGATAACTGATTATATACATAATACAATACACTACATAGATAGATATTTTTTATTATAGAAAAACATCCAGAACGCCCTGAACAAATTTCTGCAGATCGTACACAAATTTGTTCCGAGGCGGGAATCGAACCCGCAACCTCCTGCGTCGCAGGCATACCTTCGCCCACCGCGCCACAGAGGTCGTCATATAAAATGTTGCGGTCCCTTTTAAAACGATGGAAATAAAAAGGATGGGATCATGTTTAGTGCTGTCAAGAGTTTGGCACCATCCGATTTGACACCTTAATTATATCTACTCTAAACAAAAAAAACTCGCTTTTGAAAGTGTACCTGTGACACCTGTGGTGGTTGTGGTAATGTCTACATTGGTCTAATTGATGGTAATCTATTATTATCTCTAGTCTACCATAGTAGACAAGGTGTCTTTTCAGATGTTGCCAAAACTAAACTATTTTGACAGTACTAAAAATAACGCTGTCTCTGTCATAACGATCAAAATAATAAGGATGCCATAATTAGTCCTGCCAGTTTAGTTTAGTCTAATTTTGGTAATATCTGAATAGACACCATAAACGCATTAACTTGCGCATTAACTTAAAAGATAAATTATGTAAATGGATAAATTATTTATAAATGAAATACGTTTGAGTTTTTCAAATCTATTTATGAATTGATTTATGTTTAATTTTATTGACACATTGATTTCTTGCTGATAATTTTATGAACAGTTCATTATGTTGTTAATTAAAAGATAACAGACAGAAGGCTGATTTTACAAAAAAAACTCTGAATTTTCATTGCTTTAATCTACCTTAAATCGAAAACCTACGGGCTTACTAAGTTGTACGAGCTTAGATCAAAGGTAAGTATAAATAGACAGAAACCCCGATCAATAAACCGATAGCAGATAATGTAAATAAATAAATCTTTTGATAACAATTAACATTTAACAAGCGAAGTTCGGTGGCAAGTTTAAATCTCGTGTTTCGACGTTATTTGGCAAATTAATTCTGAAACTTTATCTTTGAACACGCGAGAAAGATGTTTGCGTAGGCAGGATTCTTGATAATTTGACAATCACACTGATAATAAATGCAAAAGTTTGGAAAGAAGTTTGTCACATTCTCGAAGACGAAAATAAATGTTGATAAAGTTGGAAGGTTTCATATTCCGTTCTAACAATTTCATTTGAAGTAGATCAACCAGGCTAAATGACATCGCTCTCTTTGCCATTGCATCCTTGTAGATACATAATACCTACATAATATTTGCCGAGGGAAGAAGGGTGTCCCTTACTCAACAAAATTGGCCCTTCCTTATCAAATGCTGTCTATAAAGCTTTGGAATAAATTCAAACGCTTGAAGGGTGCCATTTTATCTCAAGAAATCATATTTTTAGTAAAATTTTGTTTTTTTCTGCTTTGTTCTTCATAATTAAATTATAATTAATGCCTTTTCCTTTCATAATCACAGTAATATTTTAAATGCGAAAGTTTGGATGTATGGATGTTTCTTACCTTTTTTACGCCAAAATTACTGAACGGATCGGGCTAAAATTTTGCATACGGTTAATTCTAGGCCTGGAATGAAACACTTTTTATCCTATAAATCAGTGCCCATGGTATAGATAGGTATCATCTTCGAAAATGCCGAAAGGTTTTAGTGGGTATTACGTCCTTCTCAGGTCGTCGAGTCACACGTAATTCGGCCCCCCATCATCATCATCATCAACCATATATTAATCCACTGCTGGCCTCCCCTAATGAGCGCCATAACGCCCTGTCTTCAGCTTGACGCATCCAGCATCTGCCTGTCTTTCGCAGATCGTCATCCCACCTGCCCGGAGGGCGCCCTACACCTCAGACACTTACCTGACTTAATTACTTACTCCCTTACTTCTATATTATCTACTCCTAAGGATATTCTAATACATCATAAACTTATCAGATCTCGGCAGTATGACCGTCTCAATGGCTCGATTTTATAATAATTATAAAATCGAGCCATTTGATGAAGGTCACAGCTACCTACCTTTTACAGCCGAATTCGGTACGTTGCCGATACCTATCGGTTGTAGTGGTAGTATTTAATCAACGATGAGGTCACCATTGTTATCTATTATAGTCTAGTTAGTTATTTAGTATAGCAAATAAGGGTACCTATCAGAACCCTCTCTAGCAATGATTAAAAAGCCGCCCATTTACAACGCAACAAGTTTCGGAGATTTAAAATACTTACTTACTTTAAAACTTTTTGGAGTTTATTTTAAACTTCATAAATTAATTTAAAATAAAATCCTTTTTTCTAATAATTTCTTATACAAAGTGGTTTTTTGGATTGGGAGTGGATGATCACAATCGGAACCATTAGAGTGAGGTATGTTAAAAAGCTGTAAAATCATGGGTTCAATTCTAGAGAAAACAACAAATTTTCTTGGTGTAATAAATGTACTATGTAGACTTCAGAAACAACAAATAGGTAAATCTTTTATTTATATTCTACAATAGAAAAAAAAACTTATACCTATTACTTTCTTACTATACAGTAGGTATATTCCTCATCAGTTGAATCATGAATACTGCTTATTTTATTGAATTACAAACTCCGATCAAATATCCTATTGTAATGAAATAGTTGACCTGGTTGTTTGACACTAGCCGTGAGTTGTTGCTTACGTATTTCGTATTGACTGTCTTATACACATCTCACCATCTTAATTACTATTATCATACTCGTAAGTATTATTGGTTTAGTCGACGACGATGAATACCTATAATGTTCCCTTTCCGTATGTAGTAGGTAAATGAATGGAACAGCAAACAATTGAGTATATGTAAAGTTTTAAATGCTGGTGCGATCTCCTTTTGTTTTTAAAGTTTCGTATCCAAAGGGTCTAAATGAAAATATTACTGAGCCTCCGCTGTCGGTCCGTCGTCCGTCCGTCAGGGGCTCTATCTCATGATCCGTGGGAGCTAGATAGTTAAAACTTTCACAGAATTTGTATTCCACTTACCGCCATAACAGCAGATACTAAAGTAAAATAAATTTTAAAATTAAACGGGGCTCCCATACGAAAAACATAATTTTTTGGTTATTTTTGCTCTAAGTTTCTACGTATTTCTGTTCAAAAGATACAGCCTCGAGTATCTTTTGAATGGAAATACGTAGACACATGAAACTTTCCATAAGTAACAGTTCAATTTTCATACTAACAAATACTAAAAATAAGACAAAGTGTAAAACTCAAGGGGGGTCACATAGTTGGTGTTTTTAGATATTAATTTGAGAAATAGGTTTGAAAGATGATGGGACGAAATCCTCTCTGTGCGAGTATACTCTGACTTGACCGGTTTATTGGAAGCCTGGTTTTGTGCTGTCAGCGTGCGTGATTGATAAAAAGCAATCGCGGCAGCTTTTGAAAATTTATCTAATGACATTTATCGCGCAATTTCATCATCACTAGCCTGTTTTCATCCCCGAAGATGATTTAAGTAACTTAGTCTAGCTGGGAGTCAGCCAAGCACTTTCGATTGCTAAAACGCTTTTAAACGTCAGAAAAAAATATACCTACTGCACACAACCTAGATAATTTATGCTTAAGAAGTTTAAAACATTAAGTTTTAGGCCCGTATTATGAAAGCTTGCTCAGTCTTCAATCTCTGCTTGAGTAACGCTTTTCTATAGCATTGATGTTGCTCAAGCATAGCTCGCTGACTGAGCAAGCTTTCATAATACGGGCCTTAAAACAGTTCTGTTTTTGATACCCTATGGTCCAATTAGAATCTCATCCGATTACAAGGTAAACCACTTTTGTCAGCCCAACAAACTATAAAATGTGTGATTTGGTCGTTCGGCCTATAATAAGATAGCGCGTATAAAATTAGAAATACAAACTATCTGTGCCGTCTCTTCGCTCCGACTAACGAACTCGTTGCGTCATCGTCCGCCACAAATAATGAAACATCCGGAAAAGATCTGGCAAATCAAAACATGGGAGTTCTTCGCACGATCCATTGCTGTTTGTGAAGCCTATGAGCCAGTCAGTTTACAAAGTGTCGGATTTTGGCAATCAGATTATTTTATACAGTAATTACTTACGTTTTTTTTTGCAGTAACCGCGATTGACCCTTGAACCACTAATTTATTACGTCTTGTTTAATACCATAGGTTTTTTATAATACTAAACTGTGAAGAAGCGAATTTATGGTTATTATTTAAGTGTTTCCATATATTTAAAGGTGAGTGAACGTGTCTATTTAATTCCTCACGTGGAAACTTTTTTGTTTCTATAGTCTCTTTTTTATGGAAATTGTGAAGAGATTTTAGAAAAGTATTATGTACTTAGGTCCGTATTCTTTTAGATTTTTCTATTGACAGTAAATATAATATTTGGGACGCGAGTCTACTTTATAAAATAGGTACTTAGGTTTTAAATAAAGTACACTACATTACAAAGTAATAAAAAATATCAGATAGGTATTCGTAATTAATAGTTTCTTGCTTGCTTTACATAAATTAGTTATGGATACCTACGTAGGTATGTTTGTTTAATTTTGCTGATAAAGAAACATAGAGACGTAATACCAAGCTTAGCAAAATAATGTTCGTGATATGAAAATTCGGTACAAATTATGGAATTTTCTAAGAGCTCCATGGATCATCATAGATATCTGACTAGGTACCAACTTTATTTGTTTATAGGTATTATAACTGAAAGTTTAATAATCATTTATTAGGTCATAGATTCTTGGTTCATACTTCTATATTAGACATGCTCGAAACTTCAGCAGTTCATGTACAGCGTTCTACAGCGATTACTCTAAGAGAAAATAAAAGCAAACTTGAACTGTGCTATTGACGTTGCATGTACAGTCGTTCGCTTGTCAATACAATTTATTAATCGAGGAAGATTATATTAAATGATTGATACGAGTACATCTTATGTATCACAAAGTTGTGTCCATTTAACTTGCATTTGGTTGTCACTGTTGTCAGTCATTTTGAAGTGAAGGAAGAACGCACCGGTCATTCATATAATTAATTACTTTCTCAGTTTAAAACAACTGTGCATAAAGCGGCATTTCATGAAGTTCTATAACTTTATTATTTCAACTAAACTATTTTGTTAGCTTCCTAAAATACCTGACAATTAATCCATATGGTTAAATTAGTAAATATTAATTTAATCGTAAAAGAAAACATATTTAGTGATGGCGCGGTGTGATTATAGTGATATCGAGATGGATGAGAAAATGGAGCAGAGGACCTGTGCAAACAAGTCTTGGACGCCGTTTTTCAGACAGGTATGGTACTCATTAGTCTTACAAATTAGATTGGTACATGTTTAATTTTACAGGTGCGTAATTCAGGGTCACATATAGGTTAGGTCCACATCTAACGAAGTTTTCTTATACCATGAGATATTTTCATATATATTTGGGACTAGCTACGCCCCGCGGCTTCGCATGTGTGGAAATCATATAATTTCAGGATTTGTTGCACTCATCATTGACTTCAGAAATTTATTGCACGCCTCCTAGGTGAGGTTTTATAAAAAAAAAAAATACGTGATTCATTATTGACTTAGTTTATTTAAACCGAGTTATAAGTGAATTGAACCAAATCACATTCTTGCTAGTTTAGTAACAATTAATAGTATATTCTGTAGTGCAAGTTCCAATTCTGTTCTGTATTCTAGTTACCTATGTTTCCAGTGATATCATTTATTACTGCCAAGTGGTAAAACTCTAGACTTTATTTGCAACCTTGTGCCATTCGAATTTCTAGGACTTGTCGTATAATTTTTCATAACTTTTCAGTTGTTCGTCTGCAGCGGAGCGTGGGTAATTTATTTTGTCCTGGGACTTTGTTTCGGCGCTCCTACGGTCTTCGTACCACAAATCAGAAAAGAGCTCAACGAGACGAATTCTAACGAAACCATCAGTATCGATATGGAATCGTGGCTCAGTAAGTATCCACATGCACTTACCAAATGTTTATCAATATCCGACGATGGTAAGACATAACAGATCATTCCACAAGACATAAAATTCACAAATGCCACATTATTAACGAACTCTCACGTTTCAGCGTCGGTCCACGGATACAGTGCGCTGCCGTTCGTGGTCATGATTCCGATATTTACACAATACGTGGGAAGAAGAATACCATTCTTAATAGTGAACGCAAACACAATCATAGCGTTCATTATCTTTTACTGGAGTCAGACGACTACCCATCTGCTATTCAGTGAGGTACTGCAAGGCATGCTGCTCGCGAGCAACATGACACTCCTGATTGTGATCGTGACGGAGTACACCTCTCCCCGCTACCGAGGAGTCTTCACCACTATAGAATCGAGCATCTTCTTCTACGGTGTATGGGTCGCTAATGCCGTCGGAACCTGGTCCCATTGGAAGAACATAGGACTGATAGCGTTCGTTTGCTGTGCATATTGTATGTCAGCATTTTACTGGCCAGAATCACCTTCCTGGCTGGCTCTCAAGGGTCGCTTCGAGGAATGTGCTGAATCACACCACTGGCTTAAAGGATACGATTCAGAATCAGAGAAAGAACTCAAAAGTCTGATAAACTCTCAAAAGGAATATATAAAAGCCTGTGAACGAAGCAAGGCTACAAACTATAAAGACAAATTAAGAGGAGTCTTTGAGGTGATGACTACAAGAGGTTTTTATCAGCCTCTTCTTCTAGGACTTGCTGTTATGTCCTTATATAACTTCTCCGGAAAGCTAGTTTGCACGATGTACGCCGTGGAGTTGCTTCGACAAATAACAAACGATGAGCGCACTGCGTACATGGGCATGCTAGTTCTAGAGGGTTTCACCATTCTGGGCATGCAAGCAGGATGTATTTTGTCAAAGTATCTTAAACGAAGGACTTTGTTACTGTTGTTTTCTGCAATTGGTATTGGATTTCTTTACATAATATCTTTATACTTATTTTTGATAAGAGCAGGTATTATAACTGAAGAAAAATATCTATCAATTTCGTTGCTGATTGTGTTTTCTGTCAGTATTAGTATAGGCCCGATGATAGTTCCCTCATCTTTATTCGGGGAAATTATTTTCTTACGTTATAAAAGTGGATCTCTGCTTATTCTCTGTTTATACTCAGAGTTCCTGATGGCCACTGTTCTGAAAATGTCACCGCATATATTTAACGTGTTCACATTACCCGGTGCATTCTTATTCTACGCTTCGTCAGCGACAGTATTTTCTATTATTTTGTACAAGTATTTGCCAGAAACAAAAGATAAAACATTACAGGAGATTGAGGAATATTTCATCAAACGACCAAAGTCGGCTAAAGTTGGGAAACAGTTAATTGAATGAAACGTGAGATGATAAAGAGAGATTGCTTACAAATAGGTATCTATAATATTGGAATTAAATTTGGGTCTACTAATTTATGCGATACCAGCTAAGTTCTAGTCAGACCGGTTTCTTTTATTATTCCCTTTGCATAAAAATAGTTGCTCTCCAATCTAATCAAATCAAAAACGATTTATTTCCATAAATACTATAAATGTACGCTTAGAAAAGTAATAATATATAAGAATAAAATATAATATGAAACACTGACACGGAAATAAAGTGATATTATTATTTTTGTCTCTTGGGTATGTTTAATAAAATACAATAATTCTCTTGAAAGCATTGCTTTGTTACGCAATAGGTATTGAATCAATATTATACAACTCTCACTCTCATACCTATCTATACATTAAAACAAACGTAAGGATGATTGTTATTTACGATTTAACCTTAGGTATAGTTGTTATTAGCTTCGCGGTTAAATAATAAAAATTAACATAATATGTGTATTTATACTCATTACAATTTTACGTAAATTATACTTAACATACTCTGTGAACCGACGACACACTCTTTGACACACTTCTTAAAAATAACTTCAGATAAAGACCTAGTAGTGATATAAGACTAGCAGTGATATTTGTGTCTTTAAGATAAATTCTCGGTGAGAATAAAGGAATCTTTTATCTATTTGTCGTTCGGAGACAAGTGACAGATAAAATGCAGCTTCAGTTTCAGACTGTGTGATTTATTGATGAGTTTGGAACGATATCACAGATAATTTGCAAAATCTCTTGTTAAGTATAGACAAGGAAATGACATTAAAAATCTGTTCATTATTTAATTTAACAGAAGAATGAGCAAATAAAACTTTTGTTATTGTTGCAAACCTAGTTTATGCATGATAGATAATGTATTTCACTTCTTCTGGCCGACGACAACATGACAGCAAAATAAATTCGTAAAATGCGATAATTTTGTTTGGTTTTCTCTCTATGCGTAAAATGCTTTCCCCATCACTGCCACTTTTATTGAGGATAGTTGTATTATGCAGATTTTCGGAATATTCTAGTCAGCATAATCCTTTGTGCTCAATTTCTGCCCTTTAATTTTGTGCTATTAATTTTATCAACGCAGAAATTTCAACGTGCTGCAATATCATATCACATTTTAAACCTCAAAGAAATAATTACACTTTGTGATGCACACGCACACTCTTTTGTATTCTTTTATAATAAAACCGATTTATAGTGAAGGCTTTAACAAATTTAAAATCTCGATCATGGAAAATTGCACAATCACTCCAATTCTCTCTTTATGGGTCGAGTCGAGAGGAAAAGCAAACAATCGAGCGGACTTCAATAAAAATGGACGTGTGATTAAAAGGAAATAATTAATTTGCTTAAAAAATTTATTGAAAATCAAGCTTCTCTTGTTGCCAAAGTTAAATAAGCTTTTAATTTCGAATTTTTGTCAACAGCCTGTGATTAATTTAGATGGAAAACGCATGGAACACCCAAAGGTTTGGCGTTAAATAGGTAGGTACCTACTCAAAGAAAACGAATGGTTTACTATTCTGAAGTCTACCTTTTACATTAATTACCTGTCTTTTCTTCTAAATGTGAGATGCATGAACGTTGAAGCTCTGCAGATCGCACGAACTCAATGAAAGCCTGAGTAATTCCAGTCACAGTTCCAATTATAACCAACCGCAATTCGTTTACGCACCCCATTCGTAATCGAGTACGTTATACGAGTATATTTCTTGATTACAATGCCACAATTCCAAGTTGCCTACTGATTTCACTGTAAATTTTACCGCAGGTAAGTGTAGATGCATGTAGGTCTGCTATTGTTCAAGACCGGGCTAAGATAAGAACTTTATGGTTATCATTGTCGTGACAGGCGTTCCATTTGTATGAATAAAGTAATGTTTGTTACACTATTTATTCTTTGGCTGTTTATCCAGACTTTTCGTGTAGAAGAACTAACACGTAGGTACTTACGATTCATATTGAACGTAACTCCCTTAAACAAAGGGAGTTTTTCCATCATAACGCTTGGCAGGCGGATTGGTTATTGCCGTGGAGGAGTTAAAAACCCAGAGGGTTGCTACCCTTCATCTGGTAGATTGTCTTAGTTACCCTTAGTCGGTTGTTACGAAATCCATTGGTTGTTCGAACTATAACTTTAGAAATAATAAAATAAGACCTATTACTGGATAATCAAAACAGCATCAATCAACCCCGAAATAGGTAGAGCCGTGCGGTACTGGCTTAGAATTTGCACAACCCCAACTCTTCCCGTGAGTGTCGTAAGAGGCGACTAAGGGATATCTATCGAGGGACAAGGGATGCCAATAAGCCGCTTATCAGGGGGATGCCTGAGTCCAGCAGTTGGCCAATACAGGCTGTTGAGGAAGTAGAGCATGTGTTATTATGTCCTAGATAGCCAAGATAGCGGTTAAATTGAATACATAACATTCATCAATATGAGCCTTCGCCCGCTACGCCGAGGTTGTCAAGAAGAATTTCACCTATGCAATCTGCCCTCTTAAGTTTCTAAGAAATATCTGTGTAGAAAAGTTCACTTTGTAAATTCGTTGAGGGGTGCTATCAAGTTTTCAGTAAACTATGAATAACTGGCTTAGTGTGTACCGACAGTCGTAATTTAGGGGTATGCAAATAGCAACGTAGATTCGCGTTTAATACCTATTCGCATCCGGCAAAACCCTGTGACTGATGGTTTGGCTCACTGATCAGAATGTTACGTTTGGTTAGTAAATGGACTGTAGGTTTACCGAACTAATTTGACTTATTTCTCAATCTCACCTTATCCTATCATAATCTGACTGATTATACAGGGTAATTGGTAATTCAGAGACAATGCGTGAAATGAGGTTCTGCCCATTATCACGAACAAATTTGTGAAGACTCCACAGGTCTTAATTCTCTTAAATGTAAATTTGATGGTCTTCTTTTTATTAAAGACTAGCTGCGCCCGCGGTTTCGCACGTCTATCCCACGGGAACTGATTTTTGGAATAAAAAGTAGCCTATGTATTGTTACAGCCGAACCACTTGTATGCAAAATTTCAGCCCGATTCGTTCAGTAGTTTTAGCGTGAAGAGGTAACAAACATCCATCAATCCATCGATGCAACGCAGGAGGTTGCGGGTTCGATTCCCGCCTCGGGACAAATGTGTGTACGATCTGCAGACATTTGTTCAGGGTGGTTTGTATACCTATTAAAAATATATACTTATATCTAAGTATATTATGTAGTGTATTGTATTAAGTATATCAGTTATCTAGTAAACCCATAACACAAACACAAGCTCTACTAAGGGCTAGATAATGCTGTGTGAATTGTCCAAAACTATTTATTTATTTATGTATTGTTATTCTGTAAGTCTACAAGAATCTGCGTGCTGCGAGGACTACGCACTACGATTAAGAGTGTGCCATTAGCAATTTACTACAAAATTGTACTTCAAAATCGATTTATCTCAGAATCTGTAGAAGAAGTAATGTCTAGTGAAGAAGAAGAAGAAGAATTGTTAATGTCGTCAAGCGTCTTGACAGGCACTGCCAGTCCGCCGCGAGCGCATGTATGAGTATATTTGGATACTTATAACTTTGAGATGATTTCAATATGTTTTTCGAGTTAATTTATATTATTTACTTTCTTCAATAAATGGCGCATAGAAAATTCGGTGCACGTCTCTGCTCTGTACTTCTCATTGGCGAGAAAACCATATCTTGTCATCCCGCTCGAAATCCATCTCGTAGCGGCGTTATTGCACACTCTTAACTTCAAAGGTCAACAATTTACGCTGCGAGGTCTGAATTGAGCTCAATACCAAGTATTACAAGACATCTACAGTCTCAATGCAATCTGGGCATGCCCTAGTTAATTACCATGCTGTCATTATCATAATAGGTGAGCTAACCGAAGAATTCACAGCGGACTGCTACGTCGAAGATACCTAACATAATACTCGGTTAGGGTTTAACCGAATACCTAAATTGCAAATAGAACCGCTCCCTCTCCATAAAATATCATCGAATACAAAACCCAGAGGAGCAAGTTCGAAGAGCTTTACTGAAAGCTCTAAGGACTTCATATTCTAGCTACCTATTGCCATTCTAAGTCTTTTAGTTTATTTATTTTGGAATTTCAGGAATTTTACATAAAAATTTAAAACTTTCGGTTTCGATTTGTCAACGTAATTAAAACTCGTACGCGATAAATACCGATTAATAATCAGGTACTAGATAAAGAATGCGACAACGCTGTTTCTGTGTCCAGCAGTGGACTAGTGCAGGTTATTAGGGATGAGGAGGTTGAGGGTTCTAGATAAAACTTTTGAATCCATCATAGTTTTTAATACCAAAGTAATTTGCAACGGGATATTTACCATGATTTGAGCTTTCCACTATTTACCTTCAGTTATTCCGTGATCGTGATGCTGAAATATTGGAAAGCTCAAAACTCATCATGTTAAATATCCCGTTGTAAATGGTTCTAGATAAATCGAAGAAGACAAGGGCATACAGCGTTAGAAATAATGTGAATAAAACAACAGCTAATAGGTAGCAAATAGGAAGGATGACGAGAGGCTTAGAGGGCTCTCAGCTTTAGAAACACCGTCCTTTGTCACGTCTAGCCCGTACCGAGCTCTCCTTAGTATGTGTTATTGCTCACTTAATTCTTACGAGCCTTGTTCTTAACTGTAATTTGCGAACATCTCGTAAAAAGATGCTTTTCAAGACGTGATAACTTGCTTTTACGGAACTGGGCATTAAAGTGCTGAGTGACTTTGTATTTTTGTGTATTTAGATGACTGGTCTGGCCACTTACCACTTTTATTTGTGTACGTAGTATTGATTTTTACCAATACTACGTATACTAAATGCCGCTGCTCGACCAAGAAAAGGCATCTTAAGGCTTCCTTAAATCTGGCTAAAATGTAAAAATGATGCTGCTGCAAGCAGTAGGTACTTTTTCAGAAATTTCTTTACTGCAGCGGTATCTTATTTTCTCGATTTACACCGAAAGTGCCTACTGGCACAATTTATATTTTTGGCGCTCATTTACAAACTATAGCTCTTTGATTTTTCTATATAAGTATATTCACTTGATGCGAGTAGATATGCCCAGTTACGCACACGTAAAAGTACCTAACCACGGCACGAAGACGACGGTGACCCATAAAGGTTGAATAGAGAGGAACAAAATGTACACATACCTAGACGTTCACGTAGGTCGTAGAATTTAAATTCTGCTCATAAAAATAAAAGCATAAGTACTCCCATAAAGAAAACTTAAAACTACACAGGTAATGGCAAAAGCGAGGTTAACTTTTAAAATACTTTAACACCTTCACAGGGTCGCACCGCAAAGGCTGGGCAGAGAATGCGTTAAACTAGATAGGTAGGTACTCTAGGTACCTTAAAGAACCCTTTGGTGTCGTGTGCTAAATACTCCTAGGTAGATTTCTTATCTTCATAGGTTTCGAAGTAATACTCTCATAACATTCGTAGCTATAAACATTCCATGATATAACATTTTTATGCGAAGAGTGCAAACACAGTTCCAAAACAAACAGAAAACGACTAAATAATGTTTCAAGTTTCCTCCACTTATGCCATTTTCCGGAGACCCATGTCTGTGGCGCTCATATTTTCCGCACATTATTGCTCTCGACTTTAGATTAGCATAAACACGCGAAAAGTACGAAAAGCTTTTTAAAAAACATTACGCCAGTCTGATAATCTTCATATCTGTTCATAATGAGAATTGCGTGAATAAAGTAAACTTTATTATAATAGCTTATTCGAAATTTTACGATTGTTGAATAGCCTTGCAAATTAAATATTATACAAACCAACATCGGAAATGGCAAACGTTTCCCCTAAAGCTGCGTAAGTAACGAACACGTACCTTAACTGTAAAACACATTTACATAAACGAAAAATTGCTATTATAAACACTGAAAACGCTCTGGAATGGAAGATACTCGACTCTGAACCTACTCGTAGAAAGTCAATTTATAAAATGGAATTGTAATTGCTCGGAGCGTTTTCGCAACAGTTTTCATTTAGGATCAGTTAAGTTGTTTGTTATACAACTGTTGTTTATTATGCTTTGGTGGAGCAAAATGAACGCGTCTTCACAGAATGATACCAGTTTATTTCTGTAAGGCGGGTGAGGCGTTGAAATATAAGTTTACAAAAGTCTGCTTGCTTGGTAGAATACTACCAAGACCAAAAAGAAAAAGTATGCTTTTTGCTTACAAAAGAGAAATAAACTTAAAAAACTCTGTGGAGACGCGTTCATTTTAAGAATGGTTTATCCCTACCTTAGTTTGTACATAACTAAATGTTTAAAGCCTTTTTTCAAACAAGCTATTTTTAATGAAGAAAGTCCTCTGATAGCACGATGTCGTGCACGGCACAAACTCGTGTTCTAGACCGTTCGTTTCACTCAGTACTTTATATTCAAGCCTGAAACAGAGCTAGATGTAGATAAGTACCGGGTAGTCAAGGCATTGGTACTTGCATAAGCTTAACCTTGCCGTTGCCGGCGCAGATTAGGTAATTGTTCTATATTTGTAGGCTGCTTGAGTGGAATAAGAAGATCGAGTATTCTTCGGTACTTATTGTCGCGTTGTCTGTGAGAAGAGAGGGCTCCTGAGCGCGGCTTTGTTATCATTGCGTGAATTACGCAGGTAATGGGCCGCATTTACAGCGTACGTGCCTCGACATTCATTAAAACGGCTAATTAAACCAGACGACGAGATTCCGACGACGAATCCGCCGGAGACGGAACCACTTTCTACATATTTCTTTAGGGAAATTTTAAGTGGAGCACCGTTGGCGTTCCCTTCTCTCGAGCGAAGTTTTTAAAAGACTTTACGTAAGATATTAAGCAGTATAAATTATTTAAATAAGGGTAGCAAATGGTATCTATAAACAGAAAAGTTGAAATACTTTTTTGAAATTAAAAGAAAAACTATTATTTTGTGAGTAAAACTGCGAAAAATTTCGTCCGAGCAACGAAGGGTGGGTATATTTTTCGGTTCAATTTACAGAGCATTCTAATTCTCTTGTTACGTTACCTACATACAACTGTAGAGAAATCCCAAACCATTGTCCCGGCCTTATGTTTGCGCTGCAATTTCGGTCACACTACCAACGCTCCGTGTCTGTAATTAACAACACATGCGACTCCCAAGAGATCAAATGTACCCACATCGAAAACTAAACCAATGCCTTTCATTTGGTAGGTAGTCGAATTAACAACTACCGGACCAATTCCGGTAGCTTCAGTGGTCTTATTGATAAGAACACAGCAATTTCTGAGAGAACATTCATTCAAGAAACGAAAATCGAGTCAATTTTAAAGACTTGACGCAAAAAATAATGGTTATAAGTTTAGCCTAAGCACGTGTTGTGCATCTGTGTTTGTATATCCCATGTTGGGACCATTTTGTTTTTTTTTGCGTTTACTCGATTTTATGCAGATTCAGATTCAGATTCATTATTCTTTATTAATAACGCTTGTTACATGTCATAAAAGTAGTAGAAATGAATTAATTTATAAAAAATTACAAATACTAAATTGAATAATACAATAGCAATAAAATTAACATAATAATAATTTATAATAGCCAACAAGGCGTACATTTTATACCGTAAGATCATTTTCATGAAATAATTCGTCAGCTCTATATAAAGCTTGCTCGATAAGCCAGTTCTTCAGCTTGTTTTTAAAGGACTGCGCTGATCGGGCAGCGGTAATCATTTTTGGAAGGCAGTTGTACACGGCTGGCCCCATCACGTGCACCATTTTCTTGGAATTTGTGAGCCGCTGCTTTACCGCTCCCAACCTTGGAGCATGCAGGTAAGTACTTACATGATTTACTCATATGTGCCAGAAATATTTCGTTAATTTTGTTTACCTACGTTGTTGGAACAAAAATCTCAATACCACATGTGCTGAATGCCAAAAAAGAGCATAATACTAATCAAAACTTCCGTTTTTGACCTCAACAAGCTTCCGATAATTCAAAACTAAATAAAAATTTCAAAAATTGCACTATAAATGTAGTTACATTTTTATGTTCAAATGCTAAAACAAAAGGCTGTAAAAACGGGGCCATTCACGTGACACAGGCTACAGTTGTTATTTTTCAGAATAGTGAAAAATAACACTTCACGCAGAGCAAATAAACGGAACCGAGATAAAACATCGCAGCGGCAAAACCGGTTTTTAACTTCAGAGAAGTACGCGCTAAAAGTTTATAATTTCACTGTTAGCGTTTTACACAACTTTCAGATAAGCCGAGTAACTTCATATGATTGAAAAAGCATACAGCACAGGGTAATTATGTGCGACTAAAATGTTCAAAGTTGTAATAATATTATCATGTGAGTTCCACTGAAATGTTTTTTTATTATTGCTTGATACTCGTAGTAAAATACCGTGTTCGCTTGTTGGAACACTTGAAACCGTTCGTATAGTATCACGGAACCGACCAAAAAGGAAAATAAAAAGGACTGCTACGACTAGGAACATAAATTTTCACGGAAATATCTTTTTCACAAGGTGATGTGGGTACTGGTTAGTACTCAATACAATTGGACGTTTAGACAAGAGGTAGAAAGGTTAAATATAATTCTTTGCCAAGTCCATATATAAAATCACACAATAAATAAAATCCTAATTGTGTAAGTATTATCGCGTACCTTGTGTTTTTATTTCCCCTACGTTTATGTACACTCGAGAGCAATGAATCCGGGTCACTTAAAGAATGTTAAAAATCTCGGAAACTAAAAATGATAGGTTAATGCAATAAATTGTATTTAATAGACAATGTAATACTCCTTAAATGAAAGTAAAAAAAATATGAGTCACCATACATTTTATTAACACAAAATTACATAACGAAAAAAACTGCTGATCTCTCCTTAAAACAAAAATAGGAAACATGAAATTTTTGAACTTTATTACGATTTTCTTGAATTTTAATACTTCGTATTGCCTCCTCGTGCTTCCATTACTGCGTTTACGCGGTTTGGCATGCTGTACACCAAGTTCCTTATACGATTTTGGGGAATATTCTCCCATTCTTCTGTGAGAGCAATTTTGAGCTCACGAAGCGTGATTGGGGGAGGGTTTCGTTGTTTTACGCATCTGCCTAGCTCGTCCCAAGCATGCTCGATCGGGTTGATATCCGGGCTGCGCGCTGGCCACTCCATACGAGTAATGTTCATCTCTTGAAGGTAGTCATTCACAATCCTACCTGTATGACGTCGGGCATTGTCATGCATAAATATAGCATCCTCACCTAAATTGACCATAAATGGACCAACGTGATCATTGAGGATTTCTTCCACATATCTTACGCTAGTTAAAGAGCCGTTTTCTATGATCACCAGCTCTGTGCGACTTTCAGAAGAAATACCGGCCCACTCAAGTACAGACCCACCACCGTAGGCTACTTTTTCTTCGATGCATGCTTGCTTGAATCTTTCCCCTGGTCTTCGATACACTCTGTGTCTTCCATCGTGCTTGTAGAGCATAAATTTTTTACAATTTATTGCATTAACCTATCATTTTTAGTTTCCGAGATTTTTAACATTCTTTAAGTGACCCGGATTCATTGCTCTCGAGTGTATATTATGTAATCAAATAGCGAAAGTTTGAAGAGCTTGAGCTGAAGTAAGTAACTTCATGTTGATTTAATATCGATGTTTACCTTTTATGTATACATAGTATTGTAAATACTAAGTTAGATCAAATTCGTTATTTGTATCCACTTTTACACCTCAGGTAATTTGTGATCAGTGAATCGTATCACTACCGCTAATAGGCGATGCGTGGAACCACTGCATGTGGCACTAAATCGATTTTAACAATGCGAAATCTAGAGTTTATTTAGTACCTTTAGCTAATACGGATCGTTGTTAGGATTCCGTCTAAAATTTGCAAGACATACAAAAACTTCCAAGCACATTGGAGTTTGAACATCTAAGTCGTCTCTGTGAATTCGTAGCATTGCTATCACATTTCTTCGTGAAATCTAGGGATTCGTAACAATGTTACCACGTTGCCACTTAGCCCCTACGAATTCGTAGCATTGCCAACACATTGCTAGGTTTACGTAGAGACTACTCTACGAATTTTTGGCATTGATACCTCATTCTACATTCGTCTCTACAAATTCGTAGCAATTCTACCACATTGCTACGTAACCTCTACGAATTCGTAGCAATAAAACTTTTCATATTGATAATGTGGTAGCACCGTAGAGTCTACTCTCTACGAATTCATAGCATCGCTACCACATTGATACTTAGACTCTACAAATTTGTAGCATTGCTACCACAATGCTATGGCTACTTACTCTGCAACGTAGCTTCTACGAATTCATAGCATCGCCACCACACTGCTACATTGCCTCTAAGAATTTGTAACATAGCTAACACATTGCTACGGCTATGTAAAGGCTACTCTACGAATTCGTAGCATAGATACCACATTGCTACATCGCCTCTACGAATTCGTAGCAATCCACGTAACTTCTACGATTTCGTAGCATTGCTGTCGTATTGCTACGTAGCATCCACGAATTGGTAGCATTGATTCGTAGCAATTCTAACACATTGCTACGTAACCTATACGAAATCTTAGCAATTGACTGTACAAACTCATAGGACCTCGTTACGTAATCCAAATACTAAAAATGTGCAAAGTAGAGCGCTAATATATTTCTATAAAGCTTCGAAATAAATCTCGATTAAAAACGCAAATTAAAACCAGTGGACAGAACACGAAGCATTTTAATTTAAACCGTGAAAGAAGGACGGTCTTAAAATCCATCACGCACGACACCGATCTTATTTAGATAAGTGGAACGTCGGAAGGGCCCTGCTTAGTTCACTTGACTGATTGCTGCTAATGAATGTCTCGTCTCTAATCACTAATCTATCCGCTTTTTCAATAATCAGCTGGGATCTGAAATTGATTCGGTGAGAAAGCTGTCTTTGTTGAATGGGTCGAGAGAATTTTGGAATAAAGTAGGTAGATGATGTACTTATCTGTAAAATGTCGGTAGATTTTCAACCTTCTTTTGTGGTTAGTTATGTTTGCTTATTTAGGTTGAGAAACTTTCGCGAGAAAATGAAAACATAAAATGTTAAAACCCTGATCTTTGTAAGCTGATGTGATTAGTTATCTGGTTAAAAAATTGAAGTGAATTAGAGTCAATTGCACCTTATTTCTTTGTTGATAGTAAATACATATTAAGCTGTTTATATAGTAAAAAAATGACTTGTTCTAAGTGCTTATTTTGTAAGTCTAAAGAAATACACGATTTGACTCTGACTCTGATTCTTAAATAATGAGAAAATCGTAAACCTACCTATTAATTATTAAATGTGGCGTCGCGTAACTATTGCTAATTCGGTCTGAGTACCTACAAAAGCTGAGTAAATTCATGCTCGTTTATTCCACCGAATCGAATAGTACCTATCTAAACCAATATAGAAGCTCTCTTAAGGCACAATTCGCTCTGAATTTCGACAATTGGAGTACAATCACAGTTGCTGGAAAGTCATGTGCAATCAATTGTAATAATTGCGGTGCTCCAGCCGATTGGACGACGATTACGCAAACATAAGCAGGCTGGAGTATCCAATGCAGGTGATTCGTTAGAATGTATCGTATAGTTCTGTGAATGTTTTAATCAGGATGATTTTTTCTAGGAAACACCTGACTCTGTTGATTCTAGAAAACACTCACGTGTTTTTTATGTTAGTTTGGTCAACTAACATAAAAAACACGTGAGTGACTTATAGGAATAATAAGAGAACATATTTTTGACAAAACTCAAATGTGTGTTCAGGATGTTTTTTATATGTATATAAAAAAATAATATCTATGCAGAGTATTGTATTAAGTATAACAGTTATCTGGTACCCATAACACAAGGTCTGCTTAGCTTGAGGCTAGATAATTCTGTGTGAATTGTCCAACATTATTTATTTATTGAAAGATTCAAAATAAATGTAAGTATTGATAAAGTTGTATAACAGTCCTTGTTCTCGTAATACAAGCTCTAATGACTTTTGGGCCTACTCGTAGATGATGCTATGTGAATGACCAAAATTATTCATTTAACTCTTTTAAAAGAAAGAGTACCTACTTATACCTACCCATATGAGCTTGGGGTCATCCGATAGAGAGGTTTATTTTATACCCAGCAGTGGTTACACAATTGAACTGAATTGGGTAAGTTATTGGTTAAATCAGAATAATACCATGTAATACCGACGTCCAACTTGCAAGATTACATCCGACCTTGCCTGTGGGTATTTGATGAATCCTACATTTTAATAGATTCGAAGTGTAAGCAAATACGATTTCGATACTAACAAATTTGTAAAGCACCGCGATTAGAGTGTAAGCGAGGCGGATCTCTGAGAAAGGATTCGAGATATTGTACCGGTTAACAGGTAAATAAATCACCTCGCTAACGAGTACAAAGCCCCGGTTCTATTTATTAGTTATTTATTTTGTCAGTTTGCGGTTGTTAAATCAGCAGGATGATGGAAATCAGAGCGGAACGAGAGAGCATTCCCGATTCCTGTACACCCAATTATTTACCTGCACGGCGCCACTGTTTGCCAGTCGCTATGTAATCACAAAGTTCTCTACCACATTCAACGGATTCAATATTCGCTTCATCTCGTAATGGCTGGCTTTTATACACAAGGAAACCCAAAGCATAAGGAAAACTGAGGCGAAGGAGCAAAACATGAAAACATGCTTGTATTTCGAGAAAGAAACATTACAGAAGGTCCTAATGATAATGAAGTACCGGACCATTCAGCTTTGAACTCTATACGCTGAATGGTACTGAAAATTTTCAAAGTGGCCACGATGAAATGCTAAAATCGTACAAAGCCACTCATACCCCTAAGCGTTTGGAATTGTAAACTGGCTATTTTTCCTCAAACTCCCACAAAGGTCCCATAACGAAGTGAAACAGCCAAATAAGAAGGTCTTAATGTCGCAGTTAGCTGAGAATTCTCCCTTGTGAATGCGGGGTCATTAGCGCTATGTTATTGCGAATTACCCGTAAGACTCCGCGCCCCCAGTCACGTATAATCTGAATTTGCCTCACTATTGCTGTTTTTATACATGTAATATATAAAATGTTATACATGTGATATATTAAATTTTACGTAATGATTTTCGTGGCTCACCACTGCATAATTCGATTACTGTAACAAATAATGAGCGAAAATATGCATCCTGTATATTGAAGTTTTGGTTTCCTGATCCAGGGAATCATGGTTTAAGTATTACGTGCTTATGGCATGTTTACAAGAACTAATTAAAACTTAAACCGGCATCAACTGCCACCGAGTTTTGAAACCGCGCACCGTAGATATAAGAATACGTAGGTTCATAGGTACCTCTTGAGCTTAGCCCAAGTTGTTTTAGCTAAATATTGTGAAAATTATGCGAACTATCGAATCATTTTGAATAATGACGACCTCTGTGACGCAGCAGGCAAAGGTCCGCTTGCGACACAGAGGGTTACGGGTTTGATAGCCGCCTTGGGACAAATGATTTTAATTTCGATCTGTGTTCAGGGTGTTCTGTATGTTTTCTATGGTTAACAATAAATATCCATCTATGTAGTGTGTATATTAGTTATCTTAACCCACAATCTCTGCTTAGGTTGAGGCTAGATAATGCAGTAAGTAAATTGTTCAGCATTATTTATTTATTTTACGGGTCTAGTTGATTAGTTTTAGTAAACTATTGAAGAACAAAGTTTTAAACAATACAATAGACTGTTCCTCAATAATCATGAACATTGGGTTAGCCACTAAAACTCCTAGACGCCCTATTTCAAAAATACTAAGCACCAGCCAGTATTAGAATGACTGTCTGTCATTCTAATACTGGCTTGCAGGCTCCGACTGTGAGATTGTGAGTGTAACCAATATAACTTCATGAATACAAAAATAGATTTGGACATTTATAATGATACTGCTCCACAATTTAAAAGTAAGCTGCTGGATCATTTCTGGCATCCTCTAGAGAACCCGCCTTATTAAATATTATATTCTAAAATAATGTATATTTTCATATATGTAATTTATTCTCAGATATTATTGTTCTTTATTCTTAGATAGTTTAGTTGGATTTTTGTTATATAAAATTTAAAGTTTTTCATATTATATAGATTTGTGAAGGTAATTCCTACAAAATATGTCGTGTTTACCTGTAAGTACATGCGTATCCGAACAGAACCTAATTTTAAGTTTTTTGTTAGTGATTATAATCACTTACAAAAAACTTATACGTTAGGTTTACCACCCACATACATAATTTTCATATATATATGAAAATTATGTATGTGGGTGGTAAACCTTTTTTCAATAAATAAATAACAACCAAATGGTAAGGGTACCAAAATGTTAGTATTGAAAATTCTTCGTAAAGCAAAGTCACTAGCTAAAGAAGATATAAAAAGGTCAGAAGTAGATAGAACTAAAACTATTGAAATCAGCTACAATCTCAGCCTGTTAGTTTTATCGTGTGACCTCGTAGTTGGAAGTAGACACGGATTCAATTAGCGAGGAGGTGTGCGGGCTTGTAACACGCCATACGGCGGCGTGCCGGAGCGCCTGCGGCTTCCTGCACCCACAGCACTTAGGGCTCCGAGAATTGCACACGATCTATGCGATAAGCGACAACGGCGACGGAACAAGATTCCGAGGGAGCTTCAAACGGAATCCTGACTTACTTAGTCCAGAGTAAGACGCAATGAATTTCAGAAAGGACGCGCAAAGTAGAAACGTAAAATACTTTCTGTTGCGTTTTGTAGCTGATTTTAATTTCTTGTGCAAGAATTGTTTCTGCCCTTAGCTGCGTCAAGATTGGCATTTTGCTGGAAATACCAGAGATTTATCGAACTTTTTCCAGACTTTATAAGATTCACTTGGCCTTGAAATGAAACTAAAGCAGAGCTCCTTGGTGCGAGAAAAACTACCTTTTTGATCGATATTTAAACTTTGGTTCCTAAAAGGCCATTAAACGAAAAAGTTACATTTTTTATTTTATAAAAAAGTACAATTCAATCAAAACACAACCATAAAAAATTTAAATAAAAAGCACAAACGTACAGTAAATCTCGTCCCGTTCATGCCTTGAATGGCTCATATAGTGCCGCCTCCAAATTACCTGACTGACACACCAGCTTCCATTCTGTTACTAGTTAGTAGCAACCGCCAGCATTAGCATCTCGATTTATAAGATTTAACCAATTACCTTCAACATTCTCTATGGAGCTGCCTTACTTCCCCGTAAATGGCAAAGTGCCACCAAAATTGAAATAGCTACACTAAAATTAATTTTGGCACAAATAGCTACACTAAAATTAATTAGTTTATCCTAGAATGTTAGAGAACATTTTGAGCCATAGGCAGCAGTTGTTATTTTAAGAATTGGTTTCTAAAGAACATCTTTCGTTTATTCAATGTTGAACTCAACTATCACAGATTTTACGCTCCTCTAGACATTACAAACGAAATAATTATTAAGTCTCACTTCACATCCCTTGAAAACTTAATCCAATTAACGAATAACACATACATCATCACCAAATAAGTCATCTTAAAAGATTACCATTTAATTTAAGCTCCATATCTATAAATAAGTTTCCTTCATTAACAAGTTACGCGTCTATTTCACACAAGAAACTTTGTTAGTAACGAGCATTATACCAATCGAGTTCGAGCCTTAGCGTTTCACGGACGTAGGTACCTATTCAATTATGTGGAGTAGAGTGTAACAGCATTACCCCACGCCTCGCTCTGAACGAACGCTGAATACAGCTGAAGACTGACAGATGACTCTGAGGATTTCTTGCACTATACAGATTATTCACTTCAAGATATACCACATATCTAAGAAATTATTTATCAGACTCTAGACTAGCTAGAGTCTGATAAGTGACCAACCCATATACATATACATATATAACTTAGACATGGTGTTTTGATGAATAAACTCCTTATTATTTTATTTTTTGTAACTTTTTGAGTTTTTAACTTATTTTTTATATCTTTTAGATGCTAGAAAATTACTTGTATCCCTGTTGCTATATACGTTGGTAAAATTGCTTGATTGGTTAAAAAAATACTACAGATGAGTTGATTTTGAATTTTGAATCATTTTATTTTGACAACCCAACTAAAAGTTATAAAATAATAAATATAATTGTATTTATTTCAGATATAGAAATTTATTGCTCATTGGTACCAAAGCTGGGCATAATGCGGAAGCATTTTATACCTGCCAACCAGAAACACTTAGTTATGTACCACCTATTTTTAGGCATATTGAGGCAATCGGACAACCATTAAGGCGCATTCACGAGCCAATATGACAGCGCTACTTTTTTTAACATACTTATTATAACGTTTAACACAGGAAAATTTTAAATTCCATTGTACAATTTGTGGTATCTATTATAAGCTATTTTTTAATACAAATGTAACAGTTTTATCATAGATAGTTTATCTTAGTTACGTATCTCTGTCTAAGCCTTACAAAATGAAACTATTACAGAGGTGAGGTTTATAAATAACTTATAATAGATACCACAAACTATACGACGGATTTTTAAAACTTCCTGTGTTTAACGTAATTATAAGATAAAATAGGTGTGGCGCCACTTTCACTCGTGTATTCGCCTTAACAGACCAAAGTACTTATCACAATTTTACTAGACTATAATATCAGTTTATGTCTTGTGCCGTATCTAGACAACTAAATTATCATTGACTCCAAACTTAGGTCTGGTAGGTATGCACTTGATTTCGAAGTTTAGCTGGTGAGCAATTACTCTATTCCCGAGAATGGCTTTCGAGGTAGGTACCTAGGAGGTAGAGGTGGATGTACGAAATATCTTGGCTTGTTTATACAGTTCAAATTTCAGGGAATTGCATAAATTGTTACTAGTAGGTAGGTACCACGTGTATTGTTTCAGTTGCATTAAAATAAAGGTACTGTAGCCCTGATGATAGTTGATTTTATAAAATTGTACTCTTGATTTTAGGAAGGTCTGTGGTTTTTCTTCAAGAGGAGAGATTTGATTGTTTTTATTGAACAGGCTCCGAAACTAATCAGCGATTTAAAAAATCTTTTATCATTAAAATACTTCCTTTTTAGGGAGTGATATAGGCTATATTTTATCCCGAAATTCCCACGGGAACGGGAACTACGCGGGTGAAACCGCGAGGCGTGTTCAATAAAAATAAAATACCTTAGTTCAATTAAAATGTGTTTTAGATTGAGTAACAATAAATAACCAAACAGTTTTTTTTATTCTAGCATTGGTAGGTAAATATAAATTATTATTTAGCATGAATAACTTACATTTTAATTTTTCATCCCTCAAAAATGTATAGGCCCACCTGTTAGCGCACAACCAAAACTGGGACGAACCAAAATACCGATGTGTAACGCAAAACAGTCACCGTAATAGACAAAAGCACAAAGCAGTGCGTTGTAAAAGCGACGCCAAAAGCTTTCAGCTAGTTAAGCGCTTTCTGTTTTATAACAATCACGAAGATAAAGCGCCCTAGCTTTAGTTTTAATGTCCATTGTTCCGCTAATGCAACGTCAAACACTACCTTGAGGTCATTAAACATTGGCTCCATATTCTTGGGGCCTTTCACACCGAGTTATTGTGCTTCAAGAAAGTCCGTCGACGGTCGACCAATGTATTAACGCGAAATTGATGGTAAGACAAGATGATGCTTGTATCATGTTTTTAGTTTTAGTTTTTATTTATTCAGGGTAACAAACAATTACACTCTTAGCTTAATTAAACAGATACTTATTCTAAAACGATTATCCTATAAGTGCAATCAGCACCGTTACCCTCTAATAAGTTATATAATAATAGACAGGACAAAAGTTGGAAAAAAACTTCGTGATTTCGACGTCAAATAAGTTTATAGAGAAAACATTTCCGTGAAAAATGTCTTACGTCCCATTACTTAAGGCCCATACACCACCGAAAGTGGCGCCCCCAACTATTATATCTTATTATTACGTTGAACGCACGAATTTTCAAAAATCCTACGTTCAGTTTGTGGTATCTATTATAAGCTATTTATTAATGCCTCTGTAATAGTTTCATTTTGTAAAGCTTAGGAAGAGATACGAAGTTGCGCTTTTTGGCCACCAAACTCTATTTTTGCATCTCCTCCTAAACTATATGAGATAAAATTATAAAAGAGGTATTAAAAAATAGCTTATAATAGATACCACAAACTGAACGTAGGATTTTTAAAAATTCCTGCGTTCAACGTAATAATAAGATATAATAGTTGGGGGCGCCACTTTCGCTGGTGTATGGGCCTTAAATGAAACTCAGATTAAAGCACGTTTGACACGAATTTTTGACAGTTTTCAATGAAAATCTGTCAAAAATTCGTCAACCTCAGGTTGACGAAACTGCGTGTGAGCATTTGTGTATCCGTTAGATACTCTTGAACAAAATATCAATAAAAAAAATAATCACGAAAATCACACTTAGTATCATATTATATAATCTAATTATAATACCTAATTGATTGAACAAACTTATATTATAATTTTATAAATACGATAGATTGGCTGGATGGATGTAAGTATGTTTGTTACTTCTTCAAGCGCCCGCGCAAATAATTCGGTAGTAGTAGAACGAGATAGAAGAATTTCACATAATAATAACCGTAATTTCAGGTAATAGTAGAGTTAATTGTATTTTTAGAGGTTGAGTTTATTTATACACCAATGTGAATTATGCCCTTACCCGGTTAGGGTTGACGCCCTTTTCATTTGTGCTTGTTTATTTCAGAACCAACGTTCTATTATCAAAGCTTTTATGCTGTTCTTTGACTTAACAAAGATTTCGGTTGTTTGTATTATTTCGGGTTTATTTGGCTATAGGTAGATTTCATACTGGATGATCCAGTTATTTCTGATACGTTATTTCACGAATTTATCCAGACATGTGATTTTAATTCGTGAAAGCTCTTTTACACGTTGGTCATATAATACCTGAGTACACCTCAGCTTTAGTTCGAGAAGAAACCTCACCTCACCTCAACAGCCTATATTAGTCCACTGCTGGAGGCAGACCTTCACTGTTTGACAATTAGGTAACAACTAGCTACAGGTCTATCTGTGTAGTGTATTTTATTATGTATATCAGTTATCTAGTACCCATAACACAAGCTCTGATTAGCTTGGGGCTAGATAATGCTGTGTGAATTGTCCAGCATTTTTTTTGTTTAGGTCACCTCTTATATTTATCGTAGGTACTACAGTCATACAAAAATATATCTTCATTTTCTTCGTTTCTTCAATATGATACGTATTTTTAACCGACTGCAAAAAAAGGAGGGTCTCAATTCTTTATGTTTGTTTGTAATTTTATTTTGCATGTTTGTTGCCTCAGAACTTTTGACTGGGTGATCCGATTTTTAGTTTTTTTAAACAGTTTTATATATAGGCGGATCCTAGATTTTTTATGCCAATCAGCAGAATTCAAACTAATAATCAATTTGCACTCCATTACCTATATCTACAGTGTTACAACCAAACTAAATGTCAGCCGATTAAAACTCGCCACTACCGTCTGGGGGGTGTCTTATTCCTGTAGCTATAATCCTTTACTTTAATTACATTCTATTCTCGCGTTCTAAGCACTAATCTCACCTGAGCGCACAGGTTGCTACCTAATTGTTTCTATGCTAGGCAACAATTAAACAGAGCACGGGTTACGCCGTGGACGCCGGTGAAGGTAGAAGGAATCTCTCTGGTGCGACGGGCGAAGAAGGGCCGCCGCCTGTGACGCAGGAGGTTGCGGGTTTGATTGCCGCCTTGCGACAAATGTTTGTTGAAAATATTTGTTCCGGGTGTTCGATCTATCTATTTAAGTAATGTTTGTATTTAATATCTATCAGCGTTATTATTATTCGCGATAGCTGTCACAAACCATCCAGCCCGTTTTCCTATTAGTATACTTAAAAAAAGTCCTTTTCTCCCTCACTGTAAAGACTCATTTTATAGTATAAATTGTGTAGTTTAGTCATTAGTTTGGTCAGTTTACGTTTGTTTGGTTAGCGAGGATCAACAAAAAGGAGCTTGGTCGAAAAAATACAAACATTTCATAAGTCCGCGAAAGTTTTACGGGTCTTAAAGGGTCTCTACCTACGTGAAATAGTAGGTATCAGTAGCGAAATACAAGTAGGTGTTTCAAAGGGTTCTTCTTAAAGCTCTCGCTAGTAGCTAAGACATGTCTGCTCATTCTACCATGGCTGTGTTTCCGTGACAGCACAGGGGTACCCGTATGGGCGGTGCGAGCGAGTGCCAAGTTCTCGCGAGACCGACCGGGCGGCGGCAATTTCCGTACGGCGGTTTGCACCACCTGCCGTTAATTTAACAGACAAACTTATACTTTATACGTATAGTATGTAAGCTTACTTTTATTCAATTCAATAGTCTTGCCTTATTTTCATTTCATACGGTCTTTACTACCGCAATTGGTAAGGCCCTTCTCTTGGCAGACACACTAGACTTATGGTTTGTGAGCTTACAAAAGCGCGTTGAGTTGAGGTCATACTCGTAGTCATTATAGCATAGGATAGAAAATACTGGCAAGAAATGTAGGAGGAATATACCCAGCTCAACTCTTCGCGAGGTTGCCGTAAGAGGCGACTAAGTGATATCCACCGGATCCCCAGTCCCCAACCCGCATGCCGAGCGTGGGGATTATGGGCAATACCCCCATGAAATGAAAGGCGCTTATCAAGGATATTTATGTACCAGGTTATTGAGGTTGAGGAGTTTGAGGTCTAACCAGCAGTTGGAGACATAAGAGCCTTAATTTTAAGGTGATGATGATGTGAACTTATTTATGAAATTTTAAAGGCCTTGTTTAGATTTATTTTACACGCCCTCGCATGGACATTTTGTAAGGCGTTCTATGGTGTGCAGCATAATAAGATTTAGCAAATTGATTCTTTGTTACAGGTGTCGCTAATGACGATAGTAACCTCTTCCGTATTTATGAGGTAAGGGCCTTTAAAAACAAAACCTTTTCCTAAAATTTCCGTTTAAATCCATCTAGATTTTTCTCAACATTAGTCTCTAGCGACTCTGACCAGCTTACATGGTTACCTACCAGTCTGGATCAGATTTAGTTTTCACCAAAAAAACTAGGTCACCTGCTTTGCAAATTAAGTATTTGGAGTGTACGGAAAGCGGCAGGTGTAACCGGGCGCCCGGAGGATGTTGGCTTAGGGGTATTACCGTTCGCCGGAACTGCGGTTTGTACCGAGTTATTGCTGCTTTAGCTAAGACCCGATTTTAGAATCTCATTTGTAAAGCGCAATGTGTTAAAAAATACCGACACACACATAGATTTAAATCGTTAGATACGCCCTTACGCCCAAAAACTGTGGCATTTTCTTTGAATGCGTGCGTTAACAAAATGCTCACTCACGCACACTATAGTAGGTAAAATTTGTCTTTTTGTCAATAAACCTAACTGTTATTATCGCTTTTTATCGTGCAATCGCATTATGCAATCACATAGCATGAACTTTTGTGAACAATCACACCACAAAAGCACACAATTTACTGATTCCAAATAACAAAGACAAGTTTGTGAGCTCTCAAACTTCGTTTGGCAACAAACACGGCGCGGTCTCACTGCGGAAAGAGCCTATCATACGATTTTGGACACACACTAAACACTAACATTACAATTATCATCATCGCAGACCTAATCTCACCGACTGCTGTGTATTGCATAGGCGTTGTAATATACATATATTCGTATGAAGTTATTAGGTACTTTTGTAAAAAAAAAGACATGTGACACTCGGGGACTGCCGCGGTAAAGCTATTGCATAGCATTTTGTATCAACTTATGCAATTATAATTTTATTTTATTCATGCAGTATTGCTTTTTCTTTGATATTAATTCAATACACTTTTTGAGCGTGTATAGAGCGCGATAGCTGTACTTGTAAAATTCTTATCGGTCACCGATAAGAATTTTACAAGTACAGCTATTCACTGTTGTACATAAATACCTATACACCTATATACTTTCTCATAAACAGCTGCTTATGTATTCGTCCGATTTCGGAGCAGCTCGTCTCGATTCGTGCGAGTTTCGTAGAGTCGTACAATACGTCTAATCGCACGCACACAACGCCGTGTCGAAGACTGCCGAACTGAAACGACGTTAGACGATGCACGGCCTTCAAGCCACACCTCCTTGCCCGGCGGAGTGGGGAGCGTGAGGTTTTTTCGTTACGGAATTTCTGGATTCGGTCCCCGCGCTCAAGGCCCGCGATAGAAGCTATGCAAGCAATAGCTTAAAAACGAAACTTTTGTCCTGTGTTTTCACATCACAGCCGGTTGTATGTACCTACCGACCTTATCTACGTTATCGTGCTTAAGTTTTTTCAGGAGTATGAACTTTTTGGTTTAATAAAATAAAAATTAAAAACTCTTTTTGGTTTGCTAATGGTTTGTTAAGTACGTCAGAGGCAGAGCAAATAACCTCAAAGCATGAATGAATGAATGAATGAATGAATACTTTTATTAAATAAAAAAAAACGTACAATAGTCAGCCTTATTGCTTAAAGCAATTTCTTCCAGGCAACCTTAAACCATGTTCCATGTTTCCAATCTATCATGTATCGAAATAATCCCTTCAGTAAGTTCAGTCAGTATTCATTCAGTGCAAATGTTTTCATATGAGAGTATGTGAATCTTTTCTATCACCATTTTTTCCCCATAGCGCCAGTATCAAGCACAGGGATTGTTGAAAGGGTAGAATACAGAAAAATTACGTCACTTTGTCATCGAATGCGTACATTATTTGAAACTCATGCCTTCAACTTCAGTAATGTACGCAATGTATGTCATTATTGTCTATTCTACCATAGAGAACAAACCCCGGATTTAGCCTAAAAAGTAGATAGAGCATAATATTATAAGTTTTATAAAACTGTTTTTATGAATTTATTCATTCCATTGTATAAAAATCACATCTAAACAATACTAAATTCCATAACAAAAACCCATTCAGAAAAATACAATTCCCGGTGTAGTTTTCTGTTTTCGCGGGTAAAAGCTCCCAACATGCGCATCAGCAAGCCGTGAAAGCTACATTGTATGGTTTGTAGGCACTCCCGTGTCTCGTCGACAGTTTCCGTGCCTCGCCGACAGTTAGCGCCACCTGTGCGAACTAGATACATGGCGACTATAGAGTTATTCAACTACGGGACTCCACGTTTCTAGGAAATCGCATAAACTTTGAAAGCTATGAGAAACTGAAAATTGTTATCTACTTTTATGCATTTTTCTAATGCCGCTTTTGAACTACTTACTAGAACTTCCAGAAAATTTACGCAAAAAAGACCCAGGTACATAGAGAAAAATTCGCAATTCACTTTACTACTGAAAATGTTTTCGCAGATGTTTCTCTCATAAAACCTTGTAAACTTGAAAGATTTTAGTACTAAGATTGGTTATGTTATGATAGCAATACACTATGTGCGTCATCATAAATATCACTCATTTATCTCTTGTTCGACAACTTCAACCCTTCAAATACGATAACACGATTCTCCTACTCTTCTGCGAGACAACTTTGCGTCCCGTGGAAGATATTCTCAGGACCTGATGCATACATAGCACGCTGGTCGTTGCTGCTATAACAATAACAGTCAGTATTCCGGTTGACCTTTGCTCCGACACCCTAATAATGAGCATTGCACGTAGATATCATACCCAAAGTAATCCCTATTAACAATGTACATCCTACGTATCAAACGATCGTTATCTATACAACACTACGCATAATACGACCCTTATTGAATACTAAGCGGGTCGAACAAAACATTGCGAATCATCTGGGTTTTTTCCAATACATTGAGCCAATGGGAAATGACAAAAGTACCAGGGGAGTGAATTTATTCAATAATACAAGACAGGATTAACTGGGATTGATAACGCTTTACTTGAGCCAAACTCATCTGGCTGAGGTTTTTTGAGCCTTTGTTGTACAAACCAAAAGCCGGCTCTAATACATTACTTTTCATTGTTGTGTTGGAATTTTGAATCTGGCACGTTTTCATTAATATCCTAAGTGGGTGTTACCTAGATATCATACTAACATTAAAAATGCGAAAGTTTGTATGTTTGATGTTTGTTACCTCTTCACGACAAAAACACTGAACAGATCAGGCTGAAATTTGGCATAGTCGTAGTTCTAGGCTTGGATTAACATTATAGGCTATTTTTATCCCGTTAAAACTAGTGAAAAGATGCAGGCGGAAGGTAAGAAAATATAATATAAATAATTAATAGGTACTGGACAATTCACATAGGACCAACTAGCCCTAATCCAAGCACAGCTTATGTTTGGGGTACCTACTATAGATAACTGATATGCATAATACAATGCATTTCACAGAAAGATAAATATTTATTACTATACAAAGAAACACACAGCCGGAATAAATAGCTGGAGAAGAATCTACAATTTTTTTGTCTCAAGGCGGGAATGTAAGCTTCCAAGGCGGATCAGTCCCCGCTGCGCCACAGAAGTCGTCAAACTTAGATGTTTGGTTACGGACGCTACGGCACTGTCAACGGCAAATGAATTAGAGCAACGGACTAAGTTTGTTGCATTCGACGTAAATCAAGTTGTGGGGCTTGTTTGTTCTTTAAATTACGCAGGGCTGTGTCCGCTCTACAGACTGTTGTCCCCGATAGATTGCTCCAAGTTTCTGTCACGTTCTGTTCCGCCGAACAACACACACTGTGAATAAATCAAACAGCATATTTAATCATTTGTTTACAGAATGCAAATTGTGAAAGCTTTTTTATTTTTGCAGTGCTTTTGTCGATTTGCTCTCAATATTTCATTAACGATTTACATGGTATGAGAATGAATCTATTTCTCAAACACTAGGATGGTCTGACTTTTAGATTGTTTGCAACAGTCCGCTGTTAGCTCAACTGTTTGATTGTAAATACTAGACCTATTTTTTAATTGTAACTTTTTTTTGTCGTTGATATACCTGCCTAATAGGTACGTCGAATGTAATGCATAAAAGCTAAACCTAAATCCCCAGATTTATATAAATTTTGGATGTATCGTTTGTGATTGAGTAACAAATATTCAAAAATAATCCCGCTATCCAAACAATCGGAACCATAATATTAATAGGATTTATAGCATCACTACTAAAACATCGGAATAATGCAAGCTCCAATGCATATAAAATTCAATACAATCGTTCATCGCGCACGATCCGATAAATAAACAATGTGAAAGCACATCGTTTTACCTATATCAGATCTGTACCCGTACATACAAAGTAAAGGAATAAAGTGTCGGGCGTTGATGGCTTCGAAAATATAAAATGCAGATAGCCGCTCCACTGAGCGATAGCTGTATTGCTTCCAACAGCATTTTATTCAACCTCTTTATATTTTCAAGAACAGACCGTCGCGCGCTATTCACTGTTGTTTGCTTCCTTTTTCTAATACGCTGAAACAATATTTTGATTTGCGAACGTTTCCAAACTTCCATTCGCCTCAGGGGATCAAAAGTACATTTACGATTCGCAATTTCAATTTTTCATCGATAGTAAACTGGCTCGCGGAAGAATGCAACTGTAAAAATAAAACAGCAGTAGCAGCTCTCAGTCGAAAGCTGAATTGGTATTTAAAAATAGCTCTCCTTTGTGTACCTATTGAGTAGGTAGGTAGCTCTTGCATTGAAACAAAGAACACTGACCTGGTCAAGTTTGAAAACTATTTCCATAATAATAACGTTGCGCCCACTAGAACCGCGGCTGTGGAGTGCTGCATGCAATTATATTTCAATATTAATCTTATTCACCCTTTCATTACCAGCGTAAAGTAGTCGGTTAGCAGGCAGCGACTATAACACCACCATATTCTTTAACTTTTTTTGCTTGCAATTGTTTGTTAAGGAAAATGCGTGCGACTAGCTGCGTGCATACAAAACAGTTGTTGTTGTAGTTTATGGCTGACCAAATTAAATTATATTACTTAATATATGGCGTGATTAATCATTTATTAAGGACAACATTTTAATATAATTTGTTCAACCATAAACACCGTTGCTTTCAACACTTGTTTCACGAATTCTTTGGTTTTACTAACATCTATAAAACTTACATTGCGATACAATATTACATTTTTTGAGAAATATCTTTCTACTTGAGTTTACTTACATTATGACGAAATTATGGGCACTATGGGCCTCGTCAGAAAGCTCAAGGTCGCGTAGAGATCAACGGAGAGGGCTATGCTAGACTCTTTGCCAGATCGAATCAGAAAAGAGAAGATCCGCAGAACAACCAATGTAACTGACATAGGTCTCAGAATTGCTAAACCCAAGTGGCAGGGCTCATAGTTCGTCGGACCGACGGCCGCTGGGGCTGCAAGGTTCTTGAGAGGCGACCACGTACCGGAAGGCGCAGTCTTGGTTAGCTCCTAACGCGATGGACCGACGACCTAGTGAAGGGCAGCCTAAAACTCAACCTCAACAGTCTATATTGGTCCACTGCTAGAAACAGGCCTGCCCCTGAAAAGCGTCTTATCGTATCTCATGGGTGTAATGCCCATAATTCCCACGCTGGGCATGCGGGTTGGGGATCGCAGTTCGATGGTAGAATTGTTCTGCAGAGGCACTGCTGCCCGTCCCCCGGTGAATATCCCTTAGTCGCCTCTTACGACACCCACAGGAAGAGATGGGGTCGTCCAAATTCTTAGCCAACACCACTCAGTGAAAGGCAGCGCAAAACGGTAATTATGAAAATTTTTAGTGGATGCCTTTGTCCAGCAGTGGACGTCGATCGGCTGATATAATGATGATGACGAAAATTTCTAACAGCAATCGTTCCATTTCTTCAGGTATATCGGCCCTCGTCATATTCCATTTGCACAAAAAAATACATCCACGTATTTCAGTCATCAATTTGTGATGTTTCAATATACATCCGGTTAATTGCATAAAGAACCTTCATTACGCTTTCATCCACCATTTCATTTGAAAAGGGTACTAAAGGTACATTACGAAACGATTCATGTCACAGAAGTGAGAGTGAAACAATTTTTGCTCCTTCATGCGGTACCCACATTTGTTTTGCAAAGGACGGAGTAGGCTCTCTATTTGGCTAATGGATATATCAACGAGATTGGTTTCCTCACACAAACGAGCCCGGTTTCTAGTTAAAAATACTCTCTATATAGATTCACAGCCCGTAAATTCAAACGAGTGTTCTGAGTGAAATATTTGTAACACGGCCAGGTGCTTTTATGGCGAGCCCGTAAGGTTTTAATATGTATGTTAAAAAGCTTTAGATGTTAGGTCAGTTCTTTCATATCTGTATTAAATATGCATGAATTTAAAGGATAACGAGTGGCAGGTCTGAACTTTTACTTTTATCTTTTATCATTGCTAAAATTGGATAGGTACAAGACATAGACACTCAGATATCACAACTTTCTAAAACAAGAAATTACCGTCTTCAAAGTAATCATATTATTAAAAGGACATTACGATTGCATCGAAAAGTTTCGTCACTCGAGCAAACTCTCTCCCAGTAGAATGGACTAATTAATGTCTCAGAACAAATAAAGAAGAATTTAATATCCGCGCAAACGGTACTCTACCAACAACATTTATCATTTGTTACCCGCGGGTAAATACGATATTTCCATACGAGTTATGACACTTATTACTTTCATATTTTATGGATCAATACGAGGATAAAGAATCTACAAGAGGTACAATAAAGCGAACTGTTTAATAAGGCAGTACGTATTAGAGTTCGATTCGGAGAATCACGTTTGTTAGAGCTGCGGCGGGGGGTGAGCGGGGGTGGCGACTGGTGAACGTGACGAATTCAGCTGAAAACGCACGTAGACAATTAACCCTGGGCTGACGTCTGCAGTGATACATAGACCGGGCCCCGGGGAACGGACCAAATAAAGCGGACCCAAATAAACACGATGCTTACATGTACCCACTTGCTTGCCTTTTTCCGCCTCAAAGGAAATAGTTCACTAATTGCAGTCATCAACGCCACATAAACAATTCTGACACCGATTCTCCTTACGTCCAACTAAAAGTCCCCTGAGAGCACGAAATTAAAAGAATAACTTGTGGAAAGGAGCACGTGTCGCGGCCAAAAAATTAAAAGAATTCGGAAAATTTCGGGACATAAATCTTCACAGCGTCTAATTACAAGGATCCAGGTCTGGGCTCTTTCTTGTAGACTTATGGCGGCCATGCGTCATAAAATGTTTTTTATGAAAAAATAGCAGCGCATCCCAAAAGACCTGCAAGAATTATGGCGGTAACCTGCTCAGGGAAATTTGGTAATGGCATACGGGTTCTTGTTAATCGTTCTCTTCTCAGCCGACGACGGAAATTAAGAAAATTACAAAGACTTTCACTTCTACTCGCAGAAAATGTCGCGTTTGCTATAACGAAGGGCCATCAGTCAGATTGTTTCGAAACTAGTAGTACAATTTGCAGGAAATGACCTAATATGTAAGTTTTATTGGTCACTATATTAAAATTATTATCAATGAAATTATGTTACAATATTTATGCATGAATTTAGGTACATTGGTGGTCTTAAAATTAAAGTAGGTATCGTATCGACTTGTTGGTCGTGAAATGTTTACTTTCTAGGTATATTTATCAATTTGACAATGGTAGGGTAAATGCCAGCTTTAAAACAGAAAAAAAGCCTAACATTAGAATATATCATACTTACCATTAAGGAGCGGTCGTTTGTGAAATTCAAGTAACCACTTACCCTTACCCCATCCTCTTAAAAGGATTTCTGGGATTTATAGTCAAAAGACTACAGTAGTAAAGTACGTCACATACAGTTTTATATTAGCTTTGGCGTGCGGGTCTGCGCAACGAAGCGGCTCTCTCCACTACAGAGTACAGGCTGTGTGTTCAACTGTGTAGGGCCCTTCTACGGAGAAAAATAAACTGAGCAAATACTAACAACTCGTACCGGAAAATTATTTTGAGTGCAAAGTTTCCAAATAAAGCTCAGCAGAAATTAATATAGACATTCACGGAGCCGCTTTTGATTGATGTAGAGCAGCTGGGCGGGCGGACTCTTAGGGCGGCTTTTCTGAATGTGGATCTATACATCTTTGAATAGAATTCAACCGCATCGGAATAACTATGGTACAAAACTTAGTAACATTATTAAGAAGTACGAGTACTCGTATGTACGAAACTTAGGCAATTTATTGTTCCCAAGAAGATTAATTATTATTAACTGCGTGCGTAAGCAATAATTTTGAATACATGGCTAAGTCTTATTTGGTAGGTATGTAACTGATAAATTGTGATAATAAATTACTTAAGATTTTTTTATAAAAAATGGTAGGTTCGTCTGGTCTGTTTATAAGATTCTAGATCAGCATACATACCTACTTCCACTGCTGAACATGGCTCCCCAAACGTTTTGCCATAATCACTACGCGTCTTTTAGTTTTGGTTTAGTAGATAAATATTACTACTAAGAAAATTAAATAATTACCCTAACCTTAACCTTTGTTCATTTTTATTGATAACCAGTTGAAATAAAAGTGGGTAAGTACCTAGTCGCGAGTTTATATTGTAGAAGTAGGTAGTTGCGATCCGAAGAATAACGCACGCCTTTGAGCCCGGTCCCCTTTTGTAAGTCTCGCGTGTGAGGAATTTGTCGACTTAGAAAGAGTTTCCAATATATCCGTAAACAGCACTGTTGGTCGAGATTTGTTCATTTTGTGAAACACAAATACGACTTGAGATTTCTATAAACCAAAAAGTATTTATTTTGTTGAGCTCACATTTTTCTACATTCCTTCATTGTAAGTAGGTAATTAAATTAAGTATTATAGCATTTCTAATATTAAATTAACTTCTCTAAAATCCAGCAAACTACGGTGCTTTCAGAAATCCAGTTAAAGTAATCAAACCCCAAGCTGATCTCGAAATGAATACGGGGATAACGGGGAAACATTGCAGCGATGGCCTATACAGGTTGCCACTTGACCCCTCTATAGACCAAGGCAAGCCAATTACATCCTACTGCGCACTGGGTACTCGTAATAGAAACTGTTGATTTTACATTTTGAATTTCGTTTATAAGTAGCACAATTTACGAAGTTTGCAACAAATAAAATCAAAAGAAAACAGCGCGGATTGTGAAAAGAACAACACAATACCGATATCGCTGTTTCAAAATAGTATTAACTTTTCAGCAGAATCAGGGGTCAAACAACCAATATGGACAAAATAAAATTCCGAGAAAACGGACGAACAAGAAACCCCAAAGCGGTCGGGGTGTCAGTAACGATAACTATTGTCACATTCAATCAAAGCATTCAATGATCGTGCGCCCTCGGCGAAATAAAACGCGGAGATGTTGTACCTAACAACCTCGGGATCCATACAGTAAAAACAGTGGGATCTCATCCAATTTTGCATTCAATCTACGACCACGAGAATTGCTTCCTCCGAGATGACCCGCCACTTCCACTCGCCGTAAAGCGATGACCTAATCCGGTTTATTTGATTTGGGTTCCTGACTTCAGCCTTCTTTATCAATTTGTAAGAATAATGTCAAATGTGAAAGCTCAGGGACATTTTGTAATAATTTCATGCCCGGACAATGGGACTTTTTGATAAAACGCCCGAGAGCAACTGCGAGAGCGTCGGCATGAAATTGAAATTGATAAAACCTTTTCTCGCTGTTACTTTGATGAAATGTGCAAACGAAATGAACTTCAGCGCTAACATCAATAGCTTTACTTTCTATTTTAGCTGAGTTGGAGTTGAATTAAATACGTGACTCTTCAGGTGCATACTATTACCTAAAGCTCAATTAACAATTATGAGTTAGTTTCAATAAGACGCGCTCCTTAATTAATCGCCTGTGTCCCTGACACGAGTAGCTTTGATTCGAACAATTCTACGTCTCGCTGAATAAACTGTGAGATTCTGCTACAAAGAAAACTTTAATTTGTGAATCTTAATTAGCACGTTTAAATTGCCTTCAAGACGAGTTTCAAAACTATAAAGATATCTTTCAGTTGGCCGTTTTATTTCAATTTGTTACGTCAAGCGAAAGCAAGGGGCATTAATTGCGAAACAAAATAAAGAAGTTATCAAGAGTGGAGTGGCACGGCGGTGTGGCGGTGGGCCATGCACGGAGCGAGCTCTGCTGCGGGTCATGTGATTAATTTCAACCAACACTTTCCGGCCACAAATGGCTTGTCAGAAAGTTTATTGCAGTAAAAAGCTTCATGTACTCAGAGAATGAGGCCTATACACTAATGGCTCCTAAAGTTTTAGACAGCTAAACAAGCCTTTTTGTTAACAAAACTGAAAGCACATGGTAGTGCTGTTTCTGTGGCGCAACGTTGAAATATGTATGTATGCCTAAAATAATAATATTTTACTGCTAAAACGAAGGGCAAGCCAGTCCACGTTTAATAGATTTGAAGACAAAACGTGCCTAATGAGGAAGTATTTTCAGGTCACCTTATAGACGGGTCCAATTTGCATATTATCGGGGTGTGGACAGAAGGTCGCGTGACAGTGAGGCCGAATTACCATAAGAATGGCCCAACGAGGTGAACGTTTTGTTAAGATTCCAACCTGAGTCCCAATGCGGCTTAAGTTTTCTTAAGAATTACACAAAGAAAAAGTTCACATCCGATACAGTTTTGTAAGCATTCACAAGTGGAAGGAATTTTGTAAAAGTTTTTAAATAATTTATTTGCTCGTTGTAAATTCTATAAGACAAGCATTCTGAATGTTTCAGTGGCTTATAATTGTTTGTTCAAGTTAAGGAGCAAGTATTATCTGGGATTAACAGCATTTAATAATATTTGATTTCCATTAGGAGTGCGGCAATCAAGGTAGTCCTTTATTGTCGCGGTGTCACCAGCCAGCCAGTTTATTGTCGCATGCCCCCGGGCAGTTTCCTACCACCACAAATTTAGGGTCCATAAAACTGATGAACAGTTTCTTAATAGAATCTACAAGGCGTTTTCATTATATCTTTTTTACTTTTAAGACTATCCGTTGTTGTCACCTGTACCAAATATACATAAAAACAGTGAACAATCTTTCAATATTTTTTGTTTAAACGTAGAAGGAACTGTATTAAGCTATACAGTCGTTTCATTCAAAGTTACGAGTTCTGTTGGCATTATTGGAATTTTCCAGGCGCTAGAAACTGATATAGTCAGCCGCAGTCAGCTAAATAAAAACTCAAAATTGCTTTTATCAAAAAGATTATTCTTGATGATAGATACTCTATAAGGAATGTCATAAATATATACCATAAAAAATTATACTACTCCTGTGAAACTAGATAGATACGTCAAGGGCAAGTGTGGTTTTACCTTTTATCTATCGAACAAAATCTATAGCTACCTACTAGTTAGCGTCTTCGCTATATTTTCCCTGTAAAAAACAATGAGTTTTCATTAAATAAAAGTGATAATACACAATACCTACATAACAAGGTGTTCTCTAAATTATTTTCATACTTTAAGTAGTATGGAATTCATAAGAGGATAGATAGACAGAGCCAGTTGGTACGCCGCCACGAGTGCCTATCATAAGTTATGAACGCTGATTATTTCTTGGCCTTGTTTCGCGTGACGCTTTTGCGTCGCGTTATCAGACCTCTTAGATCGTTCAGGGCAAATTTACTGAGACTTGCTTCATAAAGTACGGTGGTTACATTGCCGACTGTTCTTTTGTTTGGTGACACGATTGTAGGTCACCGTTGGTTCATTGCATGAGCTACGACAAAACTTGTTTCGAATTGTTATAGGTAATCGCTGAACTTCTGCAAGCTCTTCTTTATATTTAAGCAATCTTTTTTGTTTTGTACGGTTTCTATTATGAAGATGAACTTGTTGAAAAGTTTCTTAAGTTTATTGTACTTGAGCTGTCTATACAGATATAATGGGAATAGTGCAGCGCAGAGAGCTAGCTTAAGTTATGAATCAACATTTGAATTCCAAGCAGGAAGCTCCGTTGAGTAATAGAAATGATACGGTCTGTGGGCAAAGGACGGAACTACAGACAAGTATTTTGAGGCTTACCCAGAGAGTCACGCAATCCCTGAACGTTTCATTGTCTCCTATCCCGAAGTTGTCGCAAGAACCGTTCAATATTAGCTTTCAAATATCTATGCCGGCTAAAGTAAAATCAAAGCCAATTCAGAGTGCGAACAAGGAAAACGTCTTACTCGCTCTCTTGGCTTTTAGCTTAGAAACTTTTCATGAAATAACATGACCTATTAAATTATACTATGTGTGGAGAGTGCACTACGTTCACAAACAAACAATGCAGCAATAACTTGCAGATTTTACGGTATTCTTTCTTGCCGCAGGGTCCACATTTAAATGTTGGAATACACTACTTTTATCATGATCATGTTTGCATAACCGGAGATCACCAACTGCTATCTAAATGATCACTAAAAGCTTCATCTACCCTAGTTTCTGGTAATCAAGTACCTATGTGGTTAGGTACGCCACATTTGTTGAAGAAATTGGGGTTTAAGGACATTACTCACGTTTTAATCAGCTAAAAGTTTTGGATTAGGCTGAATGAAAATTTCTCATTGTGAGTAAGTTCCACTCTCAAGACACTTATTGGCACAGTAAGCTTTCAGAGAGAATGAGTTAAAATCATTAATCACGCCAATTTATATTCAAAATCTCAATTCCCCCAGTGATTGTGCGTTTAAATTAAAAGCTTTGACTGAGATTTTAATTTTGTCGTATCATCAAATAAACGGTACCTACTTTACAAAATCTAGAAAACTTTTGATTTTTAGAAATTGTTCTGATCATCTTTTATAAGAATTTAAAGACTAGAATTAGCATTCATTATTTACTCGTGCCAAGCGTGGCTTTATACTTTTGTGAAATCTACTACAATTACCTTCAGCAAGTTTGTAAAAGTGACTCTTAGTAAACAAAACAAAGGTTTGTATGCAAATAAAGGCAAAATAGAAGAAAGGTTTGTGCCGCAACTTCTATAGGAGGGTGAAATGTACACAAGGATTCAATGGCGTGAAATAGCTGCGCGGTCGACACTGTAAGCATTATTAAAATTTGCCTACAACAGCACACCGAGCGCCAAGCGAATAAGAAAGAAGGGCTAAATTAGACAATTTTATTTGGTTGCCGACTCAACAACTTCGCTCCGAGTATTCCAAGAAAGTATTTGAAACTTGATATTTTGCAACGGATATAAAAAATCAGTTGAGCGGTTTCTACCTTCACTTGCCGAAAAATGTGACTCATCGTTTTGGTCTTTTAGGCCTTTGACGAGCTCGCTGTCACTTTCATTCTTAGGCTTTTATTGCCAAGTTCATAATGAATTTACACTTTGATGAACGGCAGGGTTCGACGTTTTGCGAATCCTTACGAAAAAGCTTTTGACTGACGTTATCAAACGCGTCAATTGGGTACAGAAAGTACAAAGTACAACTCAGGTTATACGATATTCGATACAATAATACAAAACAAACAATAAATTGACAATTATTTTGCGACCAACATCTAGTAACGTGTCTCGTGTCAACACAGATGTGCTTGTACATGTCATATGGGTCTTTCTATCCACATGGGACACAGAAAGGGTTAATGTGTTCTGGCAGGCCGTTTTGTTAGTCGATATGACCGCTATTTTACCCAAGGCTCCATCCGAAGGAAAATAAAAAGGTTATCAAAATAATTTTTGATGTCGGTCAATTGTCTTACCGGACGTTTTATGGCTACGTGTTTTCTTAATTAAATTACCAGATATTTTATTTTAACGCTTTTATACCTACACTGAATTATGCAGTCGTTTATTTATTTTATTTTACGTAGGTATCCATTGTTATTATAAGCCAACTTTTTGTAATGTGAATTTACTGTTAATTGCGGAACAATTTTAAACCTACGTGCCTTTTTTATTGAAAACGATTAGCTTTTATTATGTAAACAATAATTCCCATTTTGTTAGACGCGTTAACAAATAAATAAACCGTAAAAGGTTACGTTAATAAGCATTGCCCTAATATTATTTTATTTTGTTACCTCAAAGCATAATTTTATTTTTCCATTACCGTTTTCGTCTTAATTGCCGTTATTAAAGAATATTAGGGCTGGAACAAAATAATACCAACTTTATTTGGAACTCGCACTATACCTAATGGTTAAGAGATGGAATAGCTTTTATTGTTTTTGACTACTAAAATCAAATCAAAACAAAACTTTGATAGAAAATGAAACTCAATTCGGTTGAAATAACATTGCTAATAAGCTTGACTTCAGCCATAAAACTTTCATTTGAAACGAAGCTTCTTTGAACTTTAGTTTCTAAATAATTGTTTATTTTACGCTGAATGTTCAGTACATTACTATAAAAACTTTTTGAAATTCACGAAGCTTTTTATCTAGCTCCTTTTTATTTTGTATTCAAAATCTAAATTTTTAATATGAGATAGGTAGGATCTACAATTATGTTTATATCAATAAATATAAATAAATAAATAAATATTAATACTTTAAATATTCAATCTCGAAACGCAACTAAGTAAGTATCTGATTATTAAAGAGCTGAGCCTACCGATAATTTTTTTTTTATAATCATTTATTTACAAAGGGTTTGTTCGCTAAAGCGAATAAGGCACCCTGATGATTAAATTAACTTAAATAAACCTCTAACTTAACTAATTACTGCTACTTAATCGCTTACTTACTAATAAGTACAATTTTTTGGCATCATCTGAAAATGGATCTGAAAGAATGCTATTACAAATACCAATTATTGACAAATTTAGAACATCAAATATTTCAACAAGTGACGTAGAGTCTGTTCAAAAAGAGAAGAGTCGTGGCGTTACGGTGAACTATCACTTAGTTGTACTGCAATGACAGAGCAGTGTTGTCAACGCAACAAGAGTTGTGAAATTGGCACGAGCGCCCTCACTTCCCACGACACTTCTCTTTTTGAACAGACTCTAGCTTAGCTGTCTCTTCATCACAAAGTACAACTCGGCGGCATACGGTGCTGGACCCATAATCGTAGGATTTTGCACTCATAGGAGTGTGACAGAGCATACACGCTTTTGTAACGGCGTAAGCGCAAAAATCAAAGTGTTTGCTTATTTACAAAAAAATACACAATTCAGGAAAAAACTAGTTTAGTTATAATTATAAGTAGTAAGTAAGATAACATACGAATCAAAATATAAATAATTACAATAGACCGCAGGGTTTCCGATATCTCAACCAAATTATATGCGAAACAGGACACTTTCATGACTTTTTATCATATATTTTTCTCAATCATTTTTTCTCTTCAAATACCACCTCTCTCTCTTTCAACCAAAAAAAATTACATGCACTAATAAATTTTATGTAAATCGAGTTTTACCACGGGGATCCCGCCGTGAGTTCAGAGATCTAGGCTTAGTTTGACAACCAAACCAGTTAGTTTAGCCTCTTAACGAAGATTTGTTAGCCAATGAGGCATCATCGTCTCATTGCGCTCGGCTTAAGTATGTATCCGTTTTAAAGTCAAGATATCGCCGCCAGGTACAAAGTCAGACTCGCTAACTACCCTTCTGGCTTGGCTGTCGGTAATAGAGCCCTCAAGCACTACCAGTGCCAGCTATATCGCCGGCCGTCTCAGTGATTTGTACACCGCTTCCTATTTATTCATGCAGTTCTAAAGACGATTACCTACTCCCGCAGCTCATGAATAAATTTGAATAATTTCCCGCCGAGGTGTAAATGATGCAAGTTTTTACATTTAAAACTGTTATTAATTACTTTACTTTTTCCGTTGACAAATTACGCTGTTGTGGCGCTCGGTCCAGGCAATTTTTGGCGATGTTTCTTAGGCTGGTAATTTATTCTTTCGGCTAAATCTCTTAGTGAAAAGGATAGTGAAAAATGTAGTCTATAAGTAGCACGTAAGTAATGTTTTGAATAACATACAGCGAGAGGTTTGTTGGTAGAGTATTATTTATGATAAGTGAGGGTGGGAAACTTATGCGGAAATAATGCCTTTATAATTTATGCACATTCGCCCTTCATTAAGTATATCCCAGTGCAATAGCCAGTAGTCACGGATCGCGCCCGCTCATTACCATAACGGAATAGATAACACACAATAATAAACAAAAGAGAATTTACGGTTTACTATAATTTTTAATTTTTGAGATTGAATGAAAGGATGTGTTTTTAAATTCAGACTTTAAAAGCATGTGTACATCATATTATATCACTTATAATAAAAACGGGATATTCATTCGTTTACCTCAACCGCAACTGAAAATAAACACATCAACAGCCTATAGGCTGGACAAATATATTTGTCCACTGCTGGACGCAGGCCTCCTCTTGGTAAGCGCCTTTTTGGTTGTTATCTCATGAGGGATTTCCCTCAAGAGATGCCCATAATCCACGCTGGGCATGCGGGTTGGGGATCACAGTTCGGTGGTAGAATAGTTCTGCTGGAGGCGCTGCTGCCCACCCCGGTGGATATCCCTTAGTCGGCTCGTACGATACCAGCACTGCAGCGGGAAGAGTTGGGGTGATTTAAATTCCTAACGGCATAATACAAATGATGGTAAATATTCCGCTATAGATGATTTAATGTTAATAACATTGTTAGTTGCAAAAATTTTGAATTTTTGTATTTTCGGTATTGTTTTATGTTTTCCGAATCAAATATTCTGTAAAATAATTTTCACAACTCTCTAATATGCAATTGAAGGATATAGAAGGTAAGTCTCAGTAGACATTTATTTATCCTTGTGCAATTAAATAGCTATCATGCTTAATATAATGGCTTTAAGCTTATAATCTGGCAATACCGATGGATATATTGCTAATTGTTGGGGTAATTTCGAGACGATCAAAAGTAAGTTGCAGAAATTTATTGCAAATTCACCAGCTAATAGGGTTCTGATATCTAATAGGGTAATGCATGGATTTTTTAAAATTTTTAATCGATTATTAGGTTAATACATTTTCGAAAAAATATACCTATCAGGTGAAAAATTTTAAGTTATTGAGGTAACAAACAAAAAGTAAAACTACACTCAGTTTTGGGTGATAAAAACGCTGCCATGTTAGCCCTTGCATTTTGTGACGTCACTGTTCATCGGATCCACTACGTCAACTCAAAAGTCAAAACTTCATGCCCATACAAAAATGTTCAAGTATGACGTCACGGTTCGGGTGCCAATAGCGTTGCGCTTAGAATTTTGATATAAATAAAATAATAAATAATAATAATAATTATATGTCTAATAGTCCTCGTCGGATTTGTTCTTTATAAATTATATCATTCAGAGAAACTCCGATCATAGCTCTTTCAATAGCTCTCAGAGCTTATTTGGACCAACCCTACCGTGAGTGTCCACGTCTTAGCTCCGTAGGCCATGACGGATAGGACGCACTTATTGAAAACATTAGAATTCAAACAGTTCGATTCTGATAACGAGAAGTAACTATTCAAAACAGTATAACTCTATCCGTAACAAAATAATACCCAGAATTCTGTACTTATAACCATATTATTATTGCAAATTCTATAACCATATTGATTTTGCGACCCCGTTGAATAATCTGAGCAATACACACCTTCGCACGTATCTCTAATTAAAATTAATATTCGGGTATCGATGAACTTGTAATTAAACGTAGATTGAGAATTTGCCTCGCCTTATCTTTATCGTAGAGGTACCTCTAACAGTTTTCGGATGAGTACCTACCAAGTTAAATTAGCTGTACTGTGTAGTCGGTCCACGCACTATTTTAACCGACTTCAAAAAAGGAAGAGGTTCGCAATTCGACTATATTTCTTTTTATGTTTTCTTAGACGTTTGACTGGGTGCTCCGATTTTCATGATTTTTTTATATGAAAGTTGGTGCTTCCCCTTTTAATTTGGTGCAGTTCTGATTATGGGATCTATGAAATCCATGAAAAAATATAAAAATTGAGGTCTGTTTATAGTTTGTTAAAACAAAACGAATTATCTTTTTGGTAGTTCGATTTAAAATCAAATACAACTGTTACTAGCCTACAAAACTAAGTATCACACTTTTAAAATTGCAATAACTTTTTAAGTACACAAGACATACTTTCGAAATAAAAAGGACTCTGATAGGACACAGCTAGGAGGGTAGTCAAAAGGGGCAGACCACCACCTACCACCCTGAAGGCACTAAACAGGCCCTGATGGGAGAATATTCCCCAGAATCGGCTCCGAAACCTCGTCTTCAGCATTCCAAAACCAGCTCGAAGCTGTAATCAGAGCCCGAGGAGGAAATACCAGTTATTATAAACTAAATAAAATGTGAAAATACTTTAAAAAGATTTAATGAGTTTTTGGACACTTATCTAAAAATAGCTATTTTATTGTTTTATCTTTTTTTAAGTTAAAAATGTTACTAATGTATCTCTATAGCTACGCTAGGTGATGGGAATATCACACCATCATCACATCACACTAATATTATAAATGCGAAAGTTTGTATGGATGGATGGATGTTTGTTACTTCTTCACACCGAAACGACTGATCTGAAATTTTAAATACACATACATAGTTAGTTTATAATTCTAGGGTTCATAGTTCTAGGGCCTGGAATAAAACATATATTATATTTTTGATCCTATAAATCAGTTCCCATATAAATGTAAATATCCATAAAACGTTCCCGTATAATAATTGCAAAATAATTCAATTAACTTACAATAGAATTCTGCTTTAAGGCGCATACCCGAGCCAATCTGACAGTAATTCCTATTTTATCATATTTTTACGTTTATCATAGGAATTTTTAAAAATCCTACGTTCAGTTTGTGGTATCTATTATAAGCTATTTTTAAATACCTCTTTTATAATTTTATCTCATATAGTTTAGGAGGAGATGCAAAAATAGAGTTTGGTGGCCAAAAAGCGCAACTTCGTATCTCTTCCTAAGCTTTACAAAATGAAACTATTACAGAGGCATTAATAAATAGCTTATAATAGATACCACAAACTGAACGTAGGATTTTTAAAAATTCCGGTGTTTAACGTATTAATAAGATAAAATAATTGGGGGCGCCACTCTCGCTGCTGTATGGGCCTTAAGCACGTAAAGCTGAGCTGATCACCTTAGACAGCGATTTGTCTATGATGGAATAGTAGATATATCGCATTCACTTCGGGGGGAGAAACACGTCTGCGTCATGGGCCATGAAAGTGTCCAACAGAAATAAAATCGAATGTCAATTCAATTACCCTCTATTATAGACTTAGTAAGTCCTTGCCAAGGTTGTTTTTAAATTGTCTATCCTTCTCTCGTATACTTGTCTGCGCCCCTCTTCCCTCCACTGAACCTACGTAGGATTAGGTAGAGTTTGGCGCGTCATCACCAGTATAAACTGGAGTAGGTTGTTAATTAGTCCTAGTCATTTGTGCCCCTCTAATTTAGGCCCTGTGCCTGAGCACCGCTTGCACCGCCGCTATTTACGGCACTGGTGGTGCGAAATGCCATTGCTGTGTGCAAAGCTATGTGTTGGAAGGTAGCGTGCTTCGGCCGTCAGTGGATACTTGTCTGCGCCCCCCTTCCCTCCACTGAACCTACGTAGGATTAGGTAGAGTTTGGCGCGACCAGTAGGTATAAACTGGAGTAGGTAGTTACTTAGTCCTAGTCATTTGTGCCCCTCTAATTTAGGCCCTGTGCCTGCCCTATTTACGGCACTGGTTTTGCGAAATGCCATTGCTTTGTACAAAGCTATGTTTTAGAAGGTAGCGTGCTTCGCCCGTCAGTGGATACTTGTCTGCGCCCCCTTCCCTTCACTGAACCTAGATAGATAGATAGATAGAATATACTTTATTGCACAACAGTTGTACATAGGCGAACATAATGCTAGATAGCATTCTCTACCTGCTAACCTTTGGGTAGTGTGAACAACAATTTAGTAGGTAGTGCTATAAACATAACAAAGAAGAAAGCTAATAATAATCGTAACACTAACATAAATAAATACACATAAAATATATATATATACATATTATATATTCCCTACTCGCATAAATACTTAAAATACCTGTAATATATAAATTACAAGTATATAACGTACCGAATTATTCCTGAGAGAGAAAGTGATTTATGACTCTAGATCTGAAGATATTTACAGAGGATACCTCGCGGTATTCCATTGGAAGACTGTTCCATAAACGAGTGGCCTGGACGGCAAAGGTTTTATGGTAACCCACAGTACAGTGATCTGGTGTTCTAAGCTGCAGTCGTTTTGAGTGTCTTGCGGTGCGTCCAGAGGTGTAAAGTGGAATCTACGTAGGATTAGGTAGAGTTTGGTGCGACATCACCAGTATAAACTGGAGCAGGCAGTTACTTAGTCCTCCTGGTCATTTGTGCGCCCCCATCCCACCCTCTAGTTTAGGCCCTGTGCCCTATTTACGGCACTGGTGGTACAAAATGCTTTGTGCAAAGCTATGTGTTGGAAGGTAGCGTGCTTCGCCCGTCATTGGCCGCAGCCCCGTAGTTCTGCGATCAATCTTGCAGCGGACGGCAAACCGCGCAACATGATAATTATGTTTTCACGAACCAGACTAATTAATGATCATTTGCTATGGCTGCTGCGGCTCATTAATAATTGAGCTTTCTAACTCTGATCAAATTATACTACGGCAGAATTATGCGGTCACCTGGGTCTCATTAGAGACTACATTTGCCTGTTTTCAACCTATCAGCAAAGGTTAGTATGAACTTGTAACTCAGAATGGTTCTGTTCTGATAATTTTAGTTAATTTATGTGGCAATTAAAGATACCCTTACTAAATAAATGCATAGTTTACTGAAATAAAATGTACCCATACCTTTTAATGGTAAATCGTTATTGATTTTGATTATAGAGTTAAAAGTTCTATTGTTGTATGTTTACCTACTCTTACTAACCTTAACTACTCCTTACGTATTTACTTTATTTAGTTTGGTTTAGTTTATTAAAGCGATAAGGCCGCCCTTTGTACTTCCATAATTCTGTACATTTCCTTCTGTATTGTTTTTTATGTTTGTGTGGTATAATAAAGAGTTATCTATCTATCTCTATTATATATATATCTATCTCTATTATATACTAGCTTTTGCCCGCGGCTTCGGACGCTCTATTCAAGTAGCCTATGTCCGTCCCCGGGATACCGTTTACCTCCCTGCGAAATTTCATCAAGATTCGTTCAGCCGGGAACGGGATAAAAAGTATCCTATGTCCCTATCCTGGTTCTAAGCTACCTCCCCCCCGCTAATTTTTAGCCAAATCGGTTCAGCCGTTCTTGAGTTATGAATAGTGTAACTAACACGACTTTTATTTACCTATGCTATCGTTTTACTAAGTTACTTTTACTAAGTTTTACTATTTATGTTATTGTGTTCAACACTATGGAATTCAGGATAAGAAGAAGCTGTCCACGTTCACTGATATCTGTTTGTTTGAAGACCGACAGCAAATAGACATGTGGGCTGATGTTGGAGAAATAAGCCTCTAGTACGGCTACAAGAAAAACCGCTTCTGATCTTTTTTCTTTTGGTATTTTATTTACAATGATGTTGTTTGTTATGACCCTAGAAAAGAAACGAACCTTCAATCATAAGATTTATCTTAAACGCTCCCTACACGCACTCTTTTTGACGACCACTGTGGCGCGGTGGGCGAAGGTCCGCCTGCGACGCAGGAGGTTGCGGGTTCGATTCCCACCTCGGGACAAATATTTGTACGATCTGCAAATATTTGTTCAGGGCGTTCTGGATGTTTTGTATGTACAATAAAAAATATCTATCTATGTAGTGTATTTTATTATGTATATCAGTTATCTAGTACCTACCCATAACACAAGCTCTGCTTAGCTTGGGGCTAGATAATGCTGTGTGAATTGTCCAGCATTATTTATTTATTTATTTATCTACTTTTTATTAGAGCGTTTATTAGTCAGGAATTCAGGATAAAATAGAAAGAATAGAAAAAAAAAGACGTGTGGCACTCGGGGACTGCCGCGGTAAAGCTATTGCAATGCCATCCAGAGGCGAGTTGCTGAACTAAAGAGACAAACGTCAAGGTTTTTTTCGTTACGGAATTTCTGGATTCGGTCCCCGCGCTCAAGGCCCGCGATAGAAGCTATGCAATAGCTTAAAAACATTTATTTGGAAACAGGTACATAAAATCAATTTTGACCCTCTCGATGTCCAGAGTCACGCCCTTTCGGTGGCGCCCTGTATAAATTAGGAACCTTCTAAACATCGAAAGCTAAGTAAAGTTAGTTATTTTGACTGTTGACTAGAAACAAACAATTTTGGGTCGTAGTCCAAAAAATATGTCTTCTTACTAATGAATGTATGATAGAATTTATTTCAACTTATTGAATCCAAATATATCTGATATATTAAAAATACAATTTGTGCAATGCGGAAACATTATGAAAAGAATATTACATATTTATTGTGCCAGCAATTTCATAAGGAAAATATACCTAATAATTTCGGGATTACCACGCTGATAATCCTTTGTTTAATCCAGCTATCTATGTATGTAGATTGGCAATCAATAATTTACAGCCAAACGCTCCATTGTAGTTTAAAAGCAATCATAATACGATTTAACTGTGTTTTCGTATGCGTGAAGCGTAGCGTTTTGTGGATATTCGATATTTTGCTGATAGCGATGACAATGAGAGATTAATTTGCAAACGTGTAACGTTCGTTAGACCACTTTCAAATGTTCATTGTGGAATATAAGTCCGGGTGAATGCCCCAGGAGAGATGCTTAGAGCTTTTCAATATTCCTCAACCTTACGCCAACAGGCTGTTAGGCCTGTATTGGTCTACCGCTTACAGTAGACCCCTGATAAGCCCCGGACTGTGTGCTCAGATGATTGGTTGTTATCTCATGGGGGGTCACGCTCATAATCCCCACGCTGGGCATGCTGGTTGGGGATCACGGTTCGGGGTTAGAATTGTTCTGCAGAGGGCGCTGCTGCTCGCCTGTGGATATCATTAGCCGGCTCATAAGACAGATCCTAAGAGACGACTAATGATGAAGGGGTGGTGAAAATTCTTAGCCGGCACTACACAGCTATTATCCAATATTATTTGTGCCGAAATATTGGAAAGCTCAAAACTAAAATAAAAAATAAATAATGCTAGACAATTCACACAGCATCATCTAGCCCCAAGCTAAGCAGAGCTTGTGTTATGGGTACTAGATTACTGATATACTTAATACACTACATAGATAGATATTTTTTACTATGCATGTCATAGAAAACATCCAGACCGCCCTGAACAAATGTTTGCAGATCGTACACACATTTGTCCCGAGGCGGGAATCGAACCCGCAACCTCCTGCGTCGCAGGCGGACCTTCGCCCACCGCGCCACTGAGGTCGTCAAAATCACGGTACCTAAATACCCCGTTGTAAATGACTTTAATGTTAACTTTACCACGATAGATTTAAAAGTTTTATCTCGCCGCACTGCCAACAAAACCCAACTTTCGAAAATTAAGTCACAATCAAGTTTTTATATGCTAACGTATGTACATGTAGCCAAGAAAAGAATAGTACATCGACACCTAGATGTGAAAGTGCCCAAATCCTATGGGGAACAGATTTTCAAAACCTCCTTATTATGGGCGGCAGCATACCATAGTATTTATATACTATCCTAGTATATTATATTATACTATCCTACATCTGTCTACTGCCGCCCATAAAAATAAGGTTTTGAAAATCTGTTAATACAGTAGATTAACATAAAGAAAATGTTAAATTTCTAATATTCATATTGATTTACCATCGGTACTATTCATTTTTGTCGCAAACGACCGTCATCTTTACGATTTCGGTGAAGGATCGCTAAAAACTTATCGGGCTGTCTAATTTGCTCGCAGTTACCTTTACCGAAATCGTAAAGTTTGCGACAAAAATTCCGATGGTAAATCAATATGAATGTTACAAATTTGATCTTTTCTTTATCTAATGTATGTATATATGGAAATAAATAGTTATTGAATCATTTGAAACTTGAATCTGATAAAAACTACCAAATTCGTTAAAATATGACCGGTTAAACTTTGCGACCGATATCGGTCGCCATCTATGTCGAGACTCCTTGCCTAATAATCACCGATATAACGCACTGATATTATTAGTTATTCATACTCATACATAACACAAGCTGTGCTTAGCTTGGGTTAGATTATGTTGTGCGAATTGTCCAGCATTATTATTTATAGCTAATTATTATGACTGTGATACCAATTTTTCAGTTGCTTACGTTATGCTGTCTGCCTGTCTGGTATTTATTTTCGGTGACGAACGCTGATTATTTGTTCTCCGGTATTTCGGCCCAATATGCACATTATGCACATACATCCATATGATATTCTGAATATTTTTTTCGGTTGATTAATATTATCAAAATATACAGCTTGTTCAATGGTGCGTGAAGCGACATGCAGAGCGGGCACGACACTCCAGACAGAACATGTCACGTGAACGATTTATTGACACCACTTAGTTGCACGTCATATGCCAGTGGCACTATTGAAATACATTTTTAAAAATATAACCTGTAATTTGCATGACAGGTATTAATTGCTAATGTCACTCGATATTTTTAGTCATTCAAAGGTTAACAGACTTGATCCGTCAATCCATTGTTACTGTTATGATACTCGTATACAAATAGTTAACCGTATGGTGCGTAGTGTAATTTACCTGTATCGAAATACACATTGATCTTGGAATAAATAAAATAGAATGGAAAAATCTTTATTTGTGTGAGTGACATACATAAATAAAAAAATACTTGTCAATAAGCCGATATATACAAGAGCCCACCATCCCACACACTCACCTACCTCATTCTTCCTTCACATTTCCTCCTCATACATAGACAGGACAGACACAGTTGAACGCGAAGCGACCCATATTGGTAATTCAGTAACACTGCGTGGACTGCAGTTTCTTCCCATCATCATGATCCTGGCGACTAATTATTAAATTGGCATCGGTAGTAGGTACCTGCTTTTTTTAATTCGTCTTCGAAATTTGTTTAAGAATAGACTCGTCTAAATTATGTGGGACTCGACGCCCTGAAAAGAACGTAATACAGTAATCACACTATTACACTAATATTATAAATGCGAAAGTTTGTATGGATGTATAGATGGATGTTTGTTACCTCTTCACGACAAAACTACTGCACAGATCTGGTTGAAATTTTGCATACAGATTATTCTAATCCTGGAATCAAACATAGGCCCGTTAGTTCCCGTGGGATGAAAATTATCTTTTAACGTTTCTATAGGAACAACGCATGCGAAGCCGCGGGGCGCAGCAAATACTTACTAAAACCTCTTCGGTGACCCTCGCTCGCCATTTTCGTGCAACCACCTACCGCGGCGCGACTGGCCCATGCCGTCCCCTCTTCCTCTCATACATGCCGGCGAGCCCACCATCACACATTTCCTCCTCATTCATAGACAGGACAGACACAGTTGAACGCGAAGCGACCCATTAATCTGGCTTTAGTTGAAAGTAAGAAAGGTTGGTGAGGGAGTGGCGGATCGGTCTTTAGCACAGAACAGTATATCCTAAGTCTCTAGTAATTAATTGGGTTCCGGACAATGGTGACTTAAATTTTGTGATTTATAAAAAAACCAATTAGGGACCTGGCCTGGTCTTTACGACCGTGTTTGTGATGGTCTCCTGCTTTACTTTAGTCTACATACCGAAGCGATCGAAATCAGAAATACCACTTTATTTCCGTGTCAGAGTATTTTTTAATATGATTTGACCATTTCTAAGTGTACATGTATTCTATATATGGAAATAAAGCATTTTTCAATTTGAATTTGAAGTTGATGATAGTCAGAAACTGTAGTTTTAGCACAATCACCACAAACCCTGTATATAGAATAAAAATAAACAGTTTGTTTATTCAGACATAAACGTTTGCTCGTAAGTTAACCTTTAGTTGAACAATTATATACAAAAAACATCATCCAAATGCCTTATCCGTACATTATAAACATGTTGAAGCGACAGAATATCTTATTAGATTGTTTTGTTTTTCATATGCCTTGTACCTACTATGTGATAAATCATAACTATTGTGTCACGATGATCTTTTGATGAGAAATCTCTCGTCTACTATAGTTATCATCACAGTCCCTTAGCTTGTAACTATAATTAATTTTGTTATAAAAAACTATAGACCGACTTAAATTTTTATAGTTTTTTCATGAATTTTTATGGATCCCATTGTCAGAACTGAACAAAATTATAATGGGACCACATGGGAACCACCAGCTTTCATATAAAAAAATAATCATGAAAATAGGACCACCAGTCATAAGTTCTAAGGTAACAAACATAAAAAAAATAAATAAATACAGTCGAATTGAGAACCTCCTCCTTTTTTTAAGTCGGTTAAAAATAGTCCTGACGACTCAAAAATTCTAATAAGTCCATCAGTTAGATTATTATAAGGTATTGGAGACGTATTTTTTGCTTTCGTCAATCAAAGAAAACTTGAAATAATAATATACTCAACTGTCCTCAAAGCCTCATCTGGCCCAAAAGAAGTAACCAAAAGGGATCTCTTTTTTGTCTGTCTGGCCCAAACATAAGCACGTTGGTCATTGTCTTTAACTATTGAATTATCAAGGCACGTATTAAGTAACTGAATAAATATTAAATAATGTTGGACAATTCACACAGTATTATCTAGCCCCAAGCTAAGCAGAGCATGTGTGAAGGGTACTAGATAATTGATATACATTAAACAATATACTACACACATACGCAATTTGTATTACCGCCCTCAACAAATATCTGCAGATAGTACAAAAATTTGTCATGAGGCGGGAATCGAACCTTATGCTTGATTGACGCTTCTGCCATTGAAAATCGTTACGAAGCGTCAAGCTTAGATCGATGGCCGAGCCGACCAAAGAAGCGAACAGACGAAGCTTTGTGATAGGCACATGTATGCGCCAGACATAAGGATCAGCTCATTTGGTCACAGGGCAAATTTACACAGGTCAATTTAACACGGAGACTAGTTAGTGGGTACAAGTTACACACTGGCTGTAATCTATGGATTTAATTTCGTCCCTTAAGTACCTTAGTTCCAGCAACTTTACTTTTTATCTCAGTCACTCTTAAACTCAATTTGCTGGCTCTGGGTTTTAATCTAGCATGGTGTTTGTACCTATTGTATTTTTGATCAGTGGTTTCATTACCTTAGAAAATCTGAAAAATGTATATGTTTATTTTATCGTGGCTAGATAACTCTTTGGTAGTAGGTATACCTACATGGGTACCTCGTATCGGTCGTAACAATAAAATACTCGTTTCTAGTACCTCCACTAAGAGATCATTATCCGTGCCGAAACAATAATAATATTCGCAGTCGACTTTTTTCAGAAAGGTCTACCATAGACCAAAATATAAATACGGAAAAGTAAGAGCAATTTCCCTAAAACGTTCGCATGTTTGCGCATTTGTAACTAACTCTAAGCTTAGCAAAAATTCATTTCCTTTGAGAAAAAAGAGTGTCATTTCTGTTATCGTCACAGAGCAAGTCATTTTTAACATAGTATGTACAAAATGGGATATAATATGCCCCTGAGGCCGGTGGACCCGAGATATTGAACTGGTCGGGCAAACGAATGACCGGCCGGGCCGACTCCGAATGCCGGTCAGGGAGAATTGCCCTCTCTCCTAATTTCGACCCAACTAAATAAACTGTTACGGTTACAAAGAATCGGGTACTTTTTATTTTGGGATTATTTTCTATTGTATGATTTTGCCTATGGCCTATGAGTTATTTGGAAACGTACCTTTTTTGCATTGGATTTTATAATATTAGTATTTTATAGGAATTATGATATTTCTAAGAATTATTAACTTATAAAATTTATCATGCCTAAATATATATAGGTGTAAGTAGTATTTTCATAAAAATAATTAGTTAGTTACTTTTAAAATGTATATGTTTATAGCAATGAAATGCAACCATAGATACGCTCATCTACCTACGTACATAGTTGAAAACCAATTCCAAACTAAGTATTTTACATACGGAACAAGTACCGAAGCATGAAACATCGAAATTGCAGAAATCTAGTACAATATTGATATATGGAGTTGAATTCGATCGCAGTTTCATCACATAGAATAATTAAAGGCAAACAATTCGCTGTCTGCGGACGGGAGGGATAGTTGGGTTTATTTTGATACCGGCCGGCCAATAAAACATGTATAAGATATTCGCAGGTGAAATGGACAATCTCCATGACGTGAATGAACTCCGATTCATGGAAAGTGTTATTTGAGTAAAGAAGTATTTATTAATTCAAATCATTTACATTTTTACTGTTGAATAAACCTGATTTCCTGACATAAAAGCTCAGTCGCTTATGCTAAAGATCCCATTCGAATGATCATTAATTAATTTGTGAATATTTTAGTCTTCAGGTGTAATACAGTTGAATATTTATAATATATAATATTTATAACTTTCCAATATTTCTTTAAAATCTTAGTCTTACCCGCGACATTTATATACATAAATATTAAACTCGACGTGAATGCACATAGCCAAGTTTTTGGTTTGCGCATTTTCTTCAATATTCTTGAGAGAGTAGTGCATTACGCATATATGACGAATCGCAATATTAAAATGACTGAACACTCATCTAGAAAACAGCTTTTCTGTGGGAATATTCAGAATCTAACCGAGTTTAAAAGCTACGCTATGAATTTTAAACTGAAAACTACATTGGATATGAGCAGAAAGGCGAGCGTTGTGTAAACAGAACGCTGTTTCCGCGAGTAATATTTGAAAAAAGTGCCTCTGAAAAGATGCTGCGAGCTGCGAGAATGGAAAATTCTATAAAATAAAAACCTTTTCTGCGGCCTCTTAGCCTAGCAATCGTAGTTTCATAGGAAATTATATTTAATCATTTGAATTATCGTCCTTACCACAAGCTACGAAGGATCTGTGTATAAATGGGACGACCCATGATAAGGAGACCGCCGTAGGCCTTTAGAGCAAGCAGACAAAGGACTTAGTTTGTTTTCCACAAAACACAAAAGAGGACCCTAAGTAAGCACAAACAAACATGTTTCGTACGAATTACTTTGAAGATTTCCAATTTATCTCCTGTTTCAACTGAACCAGGAAATTATTACTAGGTTGTAAAACAATAATTGTGTTGGATATTTTAACTCATTTTATGCATTAACTTTGTGTTGACTATACACCTTATTTACTGGTTAAGGGATGTTTTTCAGAAGAATTACCACGGTAGCCGTAGGCTGATGCCCGGGAGTGAGACGAAGCAGGGTTATTGTACTAGATAAATACTAATAATATTATATATGTACGAAAGTTTGAGTGAATGTTTGTTACCACGTGTCTCCGTAACTACCTAACCGATTTAATAAAATAATATAGGTTCAACGTGGGTTCTACGATAACACATATCTAAATCTTAGTTTCAAAAATGAGAGGGGGTTAAAAAGGGTAAGAAATACATTTTTCTGCTTAGATTCAATCTACGTTACCTGAGCAATGAGTAAATGCGACTCACTTTAGGCTCACTTTAGATAGGTAAAATTGTAAACGACATAAATAAATAGGAAATAAAGTATTGATTGATTCTCCTTATTTGTTTTTTTTTTAACATATAATAAAATCCATTAATACTCGGATGTACACAATACGGTTCTTTTGTGGCTTATGAGTATTTTAAATATTTTATCCCTGATTTCGACGACATATAATTCGTTGACTATATAATATATATTATATTATTCAAAACTAACCTGTATAATATATACCATATTATTCAAAACTAACCCGCGAAACAGTGTCAGTGATTAACCAATAACCACGTGGTATAAAAACCTGCATGCATAGGTAAACAATATAATAAAAGAACTGAGTAACTAATTTACCTTTTTAAGTGTACATTTATTGTACCTATTCTACACACTGCCTACGAGCTTATGCTTCTACTCTAGTCTACATACCGAAGCGGCCGAAATAAAAAATACCACCTTATTTCCGTGGCAGTGTATTTTTTGTAATATGATTTGATCTTTTCTAAGTGTACATTTATTGTATTGATGGAAATAAACCATTTTTGAACTAGAATTATAAATATTGATTTAAAAACTTATTTATTTATTTTAAGGAAAACCAGCAGCACATACATACAAATTAAAAATTAATCATCGAGACAGGAGGCTATTAAGAGGTTTTCACGGTAAAAAAATAATAATAATTACATGAAAAGTGTGAACAAGCTGAGTAAACACAAACAATGGAATACATTAAAATTTTCAAACACTCCGTGGTTTCACTTTCGTAGTTCCCGTTCCCGAGGAAATTCCGGGTAGTTTTGGAACCTATTCCATACAAACAAACAAGTTGAGTTTTTTTGCAGGTTTTTAGCTTGCTCTATAATTATACCAAGACAGGTAATAGTAGTAAGTTAATTTTAACTTATATACTGTCACGTCATTAAGTCTTATCTGGGACGGAGAGAGCAAATATTGTGTTTGTTTTACAAGCAAGGAGGATAATTTATCTGTAATTTATACTATATAAACCACATTTCATCGCAGAGCTAGTTGCGCCAGCTGACGTGTTTGCGTCTTCGCAAACAATCGAGTGTCAAAGAGGTCTGCGACACCAAAGCTCTACGTCGCAATCTCAAAATGCTCAACTCCGTATCTGCAGAATGCATTTTCTTCTTGAATACGCCAACTGCATTTTCATTTTACTTTTGGTAAAGGAAAGGTACTTTTATTTTGACGAGTAAATAGTAGAAACTCGAGGTACCATTACAAGGTGTAGCAATATGAAAAATATTTGTAATTTTTGCCTTTGCACTTTGAGCCCAATGTTTTTTATACATTCTAATCCCCAGGACATGGTAATATATTGTGTAGGTGGTACATTAAGATAAGAAAATGTAACAATAAACTTCCGGTGAGCTTTTATAAATAAAAAAGAGCGAGGTAAAACCGTTCTTTAGGAAAAAGGAAGGAATACAATTATCAATATTGTTTGGTTTGAACAAATCATAATGCACAAAAAAGTATCTTCCGTACAGGAAATCATAAAGACAGTGAAAGTAAAACATTTTGCGTTCTCCGTCCCAGATATTAAATATCCGGGGGTTGAAATTTAATTTACATTTATTGGAAGGAAACGTGTACGAATGCCAACATTTTCCTCATAATTCAGTTCTTGAATTTTACTTTGATGGTGATGGATTCTACTCGCCAGTCATTTAGTGCTATATAGTCATCAAAACCTAAGTTCAACCTGGAAACACGCAAATGGAAAAGCGAAAAGTAAAGAAAAATAATCAGATAATCCAAAAAAAATTTTTTAACTTGAACATAACTACGGGTAGGTACACCACGAGGTAAAATGACGTCAAAATGAAGTCGAAAATCTTCGCCGTGAAAAACTTCCTACGGACTCGATATTATTTGATTTCTTAGAAATTACCCTGAGCTTACGCACTATGACATCTAAAACCTTAAAGAAAAATAGAACGTCAATCAAAAAAAATCCATTGATCCAATATTTAAAAGCAATCCGACAGGAATGAAGAGATATAGTTGAAAAAATATAAAATCCCATCTCTGGTGACAGTTATTTGATTGAGTAGTGAAGTGGAAAGGCAAAATTATTATTAAGTTTGGTTCCGCTCGTGTGGAAAAGGTAGCTGCGAGCGCATGTGCACAGCACATTGTGAGCGTGTGCAGTATAGAGAGCGGCTTACCTCTTCGGCTCGCGAAGCCTCCGAGGCTTGCCGCAGTCGGCTCTCGGCGGCACCGGCGGCGTTACGTAGCGCTTCTACGCTGCTACGCGCTACGAAACTTCAACCCGCGAAAGTACTATGCCGCGGAAACCAACCTAAACTTAGCCGCGATATTATGCTGCGATTAAACTTCTCTTTTATAAGTTGAAATGTGTTTTGAATGATGTTGTTGGGAAAACTTTTGTTCTATGTACACTTCGGACTTGTCTTCCATGTTGTGATTTGTTTTAAAGATACCGTTGGTAAGTAACGTTTACACTAACTTTAAACTTAATAGGTTAAATAAAAACAATCCTCAACCCTAAGTAACATTTATAAAACTTTATGTATTAAAGGGTGATAAGGGCAGTTTGGCTTTGACCCTACAACTGGTGTTAAATTAGTAAGCAATTGCAATAAAGGTATCTTTATTGCTTATCTGAACTGAATGGTTAATATTTACAACGAACGTTTTTGTTAACATTATGAATAGTGTTTTTCTTGTTTGTCTGAGTTATCAGACGAATAAGAAAAATACTATTCGTAATTAATTGTTATTTAACAATAACAATTTGAATCTAAAGACGGACCTCAAATCTCTTAGTTTTAAACAGTATTTTTTACATTTTGCTGTATAAATACGTATCCCTAGTGAATTAAATTTTTATAGGACATATTTTGCATTAAATTTAATTCATATTGCTATAATTTAATATGATTAATTATATATATAATTAAATTTTCATTAATTTATTATTATTCAATTTTCATTTGATTATTATTATTCAATTTTCATTTTATTATTATTATTCAATTTCCATTATATTTTGGGATTCTCTTCTATACAACTGCAAAATAATCATTCAAATCAAATAAAAAAAAATGAGGGATAAATCGACAAACATACGATAAAAGAGCCGAACATAGAACCTCCTCCTATTTTCGAAGACGGTTAAACACAATAAACAAATAAAGGGAAAAATATTACCTATTTTTCCCTATTTGTTTATTGTGTTCAACCGCGCCGACTAATTGCTATAAATACCCTTGAATAATAACACATCTCTCTTTATATTTAGTATTTATTTATATATAAACAAGTACAGTAGGTTTATCCTTACAGGCACACCCAATGCAATAGAGTGCCTTATATTATCGTCACATAAAAAAAAGTTATTTACAACATGATTTAGTTGCCTTCAATTCAATCTGTAATCGTTAGTTTAGAAATTACCTGTATGTATGTACTAAAATATAAATAACAAGAGACATACTTACACTGTTAATATCCTAATGAAAAAGGTATTTCATTTTGAGAAAAATCCATCCAAGCTAGCAACCTAGTAAAAATACATAGTAACCAAAAATGTACTGTAAGCAATTTTACAAGTTTCCGGAAGCTACAATGTTATTTACGGCATCATCAAGCATTTACACGGTGATATACCCGTAAAGCTATATTTTTAGAGAACCGTATTATACATATTATACGCAATATTTTGTTTCCTGCCAATGTTTTTACTATTATATTGTTTTGTTGTGTTATCGTACCACAAAAGGAAAAAAGGAAATACAGGATCACTTGTTCTCCGTCTGCCTGTCCGTCTGTCAACACAACACCCTTTTCTCAGGAACGCGTACAGTTATCGAATTGAAATTAACATCAAATACTCAAGTCCGTAATCTTCATGGCAGTCCAAAGTCATGATATAAATTAAAGGTTTAACAATCAAAAGATACAGCCGTTGTCCACATACATGGCAAAATGTTTGCCCGATCCGTTCAGTAGTTTTGGCGTGAAGGTAACAAACACCCATTCATCCATACATCTAAACATCCAAACTGGCAGGGATCTTTCACGGAAGAATAATAAATTTTATAGTAGAGTATCATGTCAAAATATATGCAGGGTCTATGCTTTATAATGTATGTATAATTTGAAAAGGCGCTTTTTTTTTGTAAGCTTATGTATGTTGTACTGTGCCTAGGTACTTTTAGGTAGTACCTACTTACTACATTTTAGCATATTTTGCATTTGACGCAACCACTTTCAATAGTGTTTTATTTGATACAACACGTTCTTTAAAATCAGTGCAGCTCGAGTTTGAAAAAAAACACACAGTTCACTTTTCAGTCTCTAAACCAAGGCGGTATCGTTCATTGGTCCATATTCCCCATCACACTGAAAATGCGCTCGACGAAGGCTTTTGATACGCGCGCGCGAGTTTTTGTTTGAGGGATTTCATATGCCTACTTTTGTAGGTGCTTGACAGTATTAGTACCGACTTTCCTCTAAATACCGGACATTGTTCTGTCCGGTACGACTATATATTTTTTACCGGACAGGCCTCGAAAATACCGGACTGTACGCTTAAATACCGTACATCTGGCAACCCTAATCACAAGGGAAGCACCAGCTTTAAAATAAAAAAAGAACCATCAAAATCGGTTCAACCAGTGGGAAGTTCTGAGGTAATAACATAATATCTATTTCAAAGTTGGTTAAAAAAAGCGCTTTTAATCGCTTTTATAAATTCACTTTAAATGTGTACTTTTAAATGAGTAGGGCTAGTTATTGTAAATATTATTTATAAAAGTCTTGTTGTCGCGGGTTCAGAAAACATTTTCGAAATATTTCGTTTACTGGTGATACAGGTACTTTTACAAAATACTCATTCTTCCTTTATCGATTTTCCTTCCATTGATCGTAATGGCCAATGTTATTACATACACTGTAATAGAGGGTAATGGCTTAAGAACAATAGGCGAAGTTTGGCAGAAAGGATTATCAAGTAGGTAGAAGTACTTAAGATATTACTTCCCCTTAAGTCACAGAAACTACCGGATCCGTTTGGACCCTCTTAAGACAGTTAAGAACGTTCTAAGAGATTACAAAAACGGCTTCAGATTGTAGTCGACTTGTATTAAACTGAGCAATATATTGGATTGCCTCAGATGAGTGGAGTGGTAAAGAAGTATGGTGGCCAACTACTTCTTTAAGTTTTGCTAGATAAAGTAATCCCTCTGGAACTGCGAGATAAAAATTCAAATTCCATCCATTATTGACAGAGTATTCGACGGACATACATTTAAACTCACATTCCCTGCTCTGTACTTACAATCGAGATTAGTTATGTTGCTTTGCCATAATTATCTGTAAATATTAGTGGGAGAAGCCACTGGTTGCTGACATACAGTTTTTAAACAAGTTGAGGAGTCTATAAATGCATGCCCAGCGTGGAGATTATATTAGATTCGCCAATAAGGCGCTTTAGGGGGAGGCTGCTGAGGAGGTTGAGGGGTCTCGAGAGGATACATATGCCTTCATTACGGATGTAAGCGGGTTAACTACGAACCTTATTTGTGTTGGAAGAACACCAACGTTTGCTTGAAGGGATGCGGAACGCGCGCGTCTAGAATCGCATTCGCCCTGATGATGTCCCTCGTTAAGGGATGAAACGTTGGTGTTCTTCCAACACAAATAAGGTTCGTAGTTAACCCGCTTACATCCGTAATGAATTTGTCAAACTACGATAGTTTTTATACTAAATACATATGCCTGTTATAGTATGCCTGTTACACTAGCTATTATGTCAATAAATAATATTTTTATTACTTTAATTTACTTTACAGCCGAACATAGAAGCTTTTACTTTTTTGGAAGTAGGTTAAATATAACCTATTCATAATAGGTAGGTACAGGATAGTACCTTCTTATTGCCTAAAGCGTTGAGTATTAGTGTGAATAAAAATTTTGTTGGACATTATATAAAAATACGATTCATACATATAGCTTGATAAAATTCACTCCTATATGGGCCCATGTTTGGATTGATAAGTTTCTTAGAATTATACTACGTATATGCTGGCAGTGCATTATGTAGCTTTCAGTAATTACTACTTATCAGCTCAACAGCCTGTATTGGTCCACTGCTATGGACACAGGCCCACCCCTGATAAGCCTCTTATTGGCTTTTATCTCATGGGTGTAATGCCCATATAATACCCACGCTGGGTTGGGGATTGCAGTTTGGTGGTAGAATTGTTCTGCAGGAGGCGCTGCTGCCCGCCCCCGGTGGATATCCCTAAGACTCTTACGAAACCCGCGGGAAGAGTTGGGGTGGTGTAAATTCGAAGCCGGCACCACACAGCTGTACTACTTTTAACCTGACGAATAATAAATAAGTAGGTACAAAACATTATTTTATTAATAATAAGCACAATTAAACAAAAAGATAGATAGATTCTATTACACCTTATGGTTATTCAGCAGGGGTATTTTTATTCATTCGATTCGTTTCCGAAGCGAAAACGATTCGAATTTGAATTCTATTCCGACGGAACTTTAGAACGCTTTTTTGATTTGTCAAAAGTTTCTGATATCGATTCCGACGGCCTTTTCGACGAATTAAAATACCCCTGCAACAGTCCAAAACTAAACTCAGTTAATTAACAGCAAAATAAAATATTGTCGTCCCTTTCATAGCGAATATATGCCAAGTGATGTCGAATTAATTTAGTTTTGGCGACATCTCAGCTGATACCAATAAAAAAATATTGATGACGACTTGATGTCATTTTTGTTCTGTTTGTTGTTGTCTAACCTTAAATCTTGTAAAGAGTCGAATAGAGAAAATTTCAGACATTACGTACAGTACAAAAATATTTGGTACTACAGACACACACACACATAGAGATACAATACAAACAAAAGTACAACAGATTTAATAATTCAGACAAGCACCTTAAAAATAAGGTAAGTTAGTACTTAGTGTAGGAAAGTTTGTATGTGTTGCAGCACATCAAATAGGCCATGGCTCAGCGAAATTTTTTGCTTAAAAGCCAAACGCTGATTTTCAGCCAAAACCTGAGAGCAAGCAGAACGAGTACAAACTGACAGCGTGTTGTATAGGTACCTAGCAGATAATTATTGTGGTTGTGTAATAATAGTACAAGTTATTGTGTTTGTGTAGTAAAGTACATAGGTGTTTATGAATTCTTAACAAAAACAATACACGAAATAGGACAATAATAATTAAATAACTTGCGGAAAAAAATATATATATAAAAGTAATTATTTAACAATCAAAAAAATTAATGACAGTTTATTTTAAGCATACGAAGTGCTTGGGAATACCTTCTATTTGCTTTTGCAATAAAAACTTTTTATACTTTAATTTAAATGTGTATTTAAAGCTAGCATTGCGAATAGGAGGAGGAATGTTGTTCCAGCACTTCGTTGCCGAATACCTGAAACTTCCCCTGAAAGCTGCAGTCTTGTGATTGTGATAGGAGAGTGCAGATCTTACTGACCGTAACCTTTCACCAGAGACAAAGTTAAGTTTTGAGTGCAGATACTCAGGTTTTTTATACTTGAGAATATTAAATACCAGTCCTCCGCCCAGATGCAGTAGTCTTCGTGATTCCATAATAAATATAAAAAAAAGAAACCATATCTTTTTTGTCAGTTTCTTCGTTACAAAACTGAAAATAATAGATAGAACTGTTAAATTATCAGTCAATTATAAATTTCCATAATACCAATTTAATTCATACGATATACGTTACGCAAGTCGTACAAAGCATTCCCCTTTGCTAAAGCTAAGCCACAATTAGACCTGCAATACGTACCTACCGTTATACCAATAACAACTTTAACTTAATTAATTTGGAATTATCTGAATATATGAACGTTGTTTGGAACATAGACGCAATTCTGGCAATGAAGGGACTTTACCAATTTATGATATTTTAGAACTAAAGTTTATATGTATTTGCCAGCAAATATTGATATTATTACGAAGTTACTTAAACTTTTTTGTAATAGCTAAGTTTGAATAGTAGAAAAATATTTTTTTACCATTTTTTATTTTTTAACCGATTTCAAAAAAAGGAGGAGGTTATCAATTCGACTTAATTTTTGTATTTTTATGTTTGTTACCTCAGAATTTTTGACTGGGTGGTTCGATTGTCATGATTCTTTTTTTATATGAAAGCTGGTGCTTCCCGTGTGGTCCCATTTTAATTTTGTTCAGTTCTGACAACGGGATCCATGAAAATTCATGAAAATATTATAAAAATTGAAATCGGTTTATAGTTTTATAAAATAAAATTAATTATCTTTCTATTGCTTCTATTTATCTTTCTATTGTTATTTCCTTGACTACCCAAAGCCAAGGAAATAACGAATACCTTGATGATAGATCAAACTGTGGAAGAAGGTAATTTTATTTTTAAAAAATTGTTTTTAAAAATTAAATATTATTAAAACAATTTCTGGGTGTATGAAACTACACTATTATTGTCTATTCAATCCAAAAAGCGCTAAACCATTTAGTCGTTACACCTAGGCCGAAATTCTCTGGGACTTTCTACGGACTATAGCGCCATTAGAGGGGCTTACGCACTATAATAACAAAAACCTTAGTCTTATTCACTTTGAGTTCTGCAGATATTTGTGGAACACCCTGTATATAAATCAAATGCTATTAACGCCTGATGTAATCGATGCAAAGTTGGCGAGTGGAGTAGGTATAATCAGAAGTTATCAGGCATAATCAATTTAGCCACCCACATTACATACGCGGTTGGTTTGATAATGCCATTTTGATTGGCAATATACGCATAATCAGGCTCCAAACATTTACCAAATTGCAACTGAAAATTACATTCCGCCAGCTGTTAAAGCATAATAGGCTTGTAATTTTACGAAGTGGCTATCAATAATGCCTCCTAAGCCGTTGTTATAAGATTTATAATGCGATCATTGCGTGTAGACCTTTGAGCTGTAGTCCCGCAGGTTCGTTATTATTACTGCTAAAGCCTGCGCGCTTAAGTCGGCTTAACATAAAGGGTCCTACACGAGGCTCATCAGTCCACACCATCGGAACAAATCTGACCTGGAAGGAGGTCAAGAGTGTCGCTAGAGTACAATCTAATTTATTATTCAATAGCTGCTTTGCCTTGGCGTAGACACCTGACGTAGACAGCTACGGCGTAGATCTTCTACGCCACTTTACGGAACTAGCGATACCATGTTATGAACATTGGTGATTGGTAAATTTGACAGCACTAAAAATTATGCAATCCTTTTTATTTCGATCGCTACGAAAGGAATGGCAACAATAGGAACTAAAATGCTGACAAATTCACCAGTCACCAATGTTCATAACGACATCAGAATGAGTCCATTACGTAGGTACTCTTTTTTTGACGTGATAACGTCTATTACATAGATAAACATAGGCAGCATGTTCAAAAAAGTGTCACGTTGTTGATGATATTGTCATAGAGTAATGAATTCGGAAAAGAATTTTAACACTAAATGATGTTTCAAACTTAAACAAAAAAAAGTTGAGGTATAACAGAAATATTTTGTTTGCTAATCAGTATTTGCTTAAAAAATACAACAAATTATGCATAGTAGCTCTTCTTAATTTTCCTCAGATAGTCTATTGGAGATACTTCATTTCGTAACAGTATCTTCAAATACTTCCTCTGATCCAATTTCGACGATAGACATCCAAGCTTCTGGTATTTATGCTGCTGGTAGGAGCGGTTATTTAGAAATCAAATTTGTAATGATTCTACCATTCCTAGTATCTTATTCTATATTCATAATGTTGCCTTCAAAATGTTTCTCACAGATAACGATTGGCGGTTACGTCGAGTTTGCATTTATTTGCAAAATCGATTTCTTTGTTTTTTGTTTCGTTTTTATAACACGTTGACCGAACGTTAAGAGGACCGATTGCGATGATGACTAGTTGCTTAGTTGACCAATCAAGAAGTTGACTGATTGCGAAGTTGACCGATTACGAAGTCGTGAAAAATAGTGGACGGTTTGATAAGATGACCATAAGCGAACAAATGGTCATAACGACTGAAGCACTGAAGATTAAAGTTCTAATAGATTGATTGTGGTGGTGCAAAAACAGTATTATATAAACTACGAGGTAAGATTTTCAATAGATCAAGTAAATGACGTGACGTTAGCACGTAAAATTACTGTTCCTTATTAAAATTATTAAAATTACCGTTTTACTACTTTTTAAATTACGTTTTTTTTATCGATAATATCATAGATTGACGAATTCTTCGTGATTGTATGTCTTATGCGTCTAAAACCGCACTGAAGGTGTCTCATCAAGGGATAAAACTCTAAAACTGGATCCGTAGAACCCCGCGTACATTAATAATAATGAATTATGAACGCCATTTTCAATAATCTTACTATGTGTAGTCTAGATACTAAAATATTTTAATCGCATTAAATTTGCCACAAGGTTACTTTAGCAACTATAATATTTCATTGCCCGTAAGTAAAACAAAGCATCCCATCGAAAATTCACAACTAATTAGAGCTTAACGTTTTCGCTGTGATCTCGTTACAATTTGTATCTACCTCCATAAATCTGTCACGGTATTGGTTCGAATTCGTTAGTAGGCCTTTGTTTCCTCGCGTATTTCCTTTACCCTTTGTTCCGATGTAAAAACTAGAAACTCTATAAAGAAGCTTTAAATGGCCTTACAATTTGTTTTATTTACCTAACAAGGTAACAAATGAACGGTCTCTCGAGATTTTTTCCTGGATAAAGGCAACAATCATGCCATTACAATAGAGACGTTATTTTATCGAGCTGAAAGCAATACCGGAGCATAACTTTGAATAATGGAAGATCAAAGATGGAGATCGGGTTTACTAAAGGGAACGTGCGTTGTACAGAACACCTTATCGCCTTTGTTTCTTATTAATAATTGGACAATTATCGTTGGGAGGCGCCCCGCTCCGGTCACGTCGCCGAACTTCCGTCCTGCCATTAAATGAAGAGCAACCAAACTTCATTTATCTCGGCTTGTTACTTCCACGGCGATAAGGTACAGAAACACGCTCGCAACTTGAACAACTCACAGCTAACTTGCCTGAACTTTATCGAATTGCGCCGATCGTTTGAAAATTTGTTACTTACCCAATATTTTAAATAATCTCCTTCGCTCGCTCCTTATCTGAAAAGTTTTCATTCAAGTTAGCTTATTGCTCCTAATGGCGTGATAATGTCCCGATGATCGATGACTCTGCCGTTTTGAATTTTGATATTTTCTTTTATAATTACTTTACATTCACTCGATAATTATTTATGTTTGATCTTAAAAGATGAATGATTCAATGAACAACTTTGGCGTGCTGTCCCTGTCATTTAATTCTAGTATACACTAGCTAACCCGGCGAACTTCGTACCGCTGAGAGCAGCGGTACGAAGTTCGCCGGGTTAGCTACACTTTCACCGTCCTTGGACTTCTCCAAATATTTCAAAACTAAAATTAGCTAAATCCGTTCAGCCGTTTTCAAGTATTTTTGCGAGACTAATAAACGTCATCAATTCAGTTTTTTATTTATAGTGTCAATTGAATTGGATCTCACAACATTCTTAGAGCGCTCGAATCTAAATTCTAAACTTTAGAATGAAGCCATCGTTTTAGTGTAGAGTTTGTGAATCGCATAGGATATTTAAAGTGGAATAAACTCGTAACGTGAAGGCGGATGGTCGCGTGCCGAGTGGCGTTTGAAGGAGGCGGGCGGGCGGGCGCCCGTGCGATACGCAAATATTTATATCACCGGGCACAAGTCATCGCCTGAAAGCGTTGTCTTGTACCCCTGCGATCCCCACTCTTTACGTCCCAAAATATCGCCTGTCAATGTAATTTATTACAAAAATCACGCTGCGAATAAATATCGCGCAACGTTGAGCCGGCAGTGCATCCGAGGGAGGCCCTAAATAAAGATTGAGCGGGCCTTTGTTCAGTGGTGATACATCGGTGATATGTTTTTATTGTTCGTGAGTAGCGATCACATTCAACAAAGCGGTGTAAATTACTGATTTTGGACAAATATTTGAATTTGTTTACAGGATTTATGTGTTCGCTTTTTTTATAATATTTTGAGAAACATGGTAGGTACTTTACTTACCTACCAGCGGATTTATGACTGTTAATCAAGGAGCTTTATCGTATTTATTTGTTTATAGAATGCATTTTTTTACTTCATAATGCTAAAAGCTCATATAAAATCAATTAGGGCAGTACAGCGCAGCGCCATAAACGCCAACACGGTTGGCCACGATGCCCTTATTTCATTCATATCTCAACTGAAACCTTTGTTTATTGTTATTTCAAATCAAATGGATGGCTTCCATCCGTCGGAACCACACGGAATACGCGACGTGTTTGCATTATAGACGGAATGGTTTATAATTACATAAATTTCCAAACGGAACGCTCCTAACAAGAATTTTAAGTTAGCTTTAAATAATTAAGAACGAATTCCTTCCTTTATCTTCAAATGCGGAATGATCTGCATAAAATGTTTTCAAAACAAAAACCTGTGCAGCTTTACGGAATGTTTTGAAGATTTGGTCAGACTTCTTATAAAGTAAAAATCCCTAAGTTTATTATAATTAACTACAAAATGAAAACATACTTTATGTACCAACTTTATACACAAAAAAAAAACAAGAAAACATCTTGATTTCTTGTTATACAACTAAATTCGTAATTATCATAGGTAAACAGATTAAAATTATTTCTGCAGAATATTATTGTTACAATAACAGAACCTACCTATTAATATTTAAAAACTTGCGCTGGATTTCTATTATCTTACTGAATTCGTGTTTTAATAAGTTTTATCAAAAGCTCGGCTTTATTTAAATATTTCAGTGAACTCTGACAAAACAGTCCTATTGCTGACTACGTTTAATAGAAATAATTGGATGAGATGGGATCAAACCTGTGCATAATGAACTAATTGGAATGGACAGTAGCTTTATTTTTCACTGACTTGTTGGTTATTTGAATAAAACCAAATATTCGTGAATTTCATTTAAACCGAAGTGAGAAAAGAGATTTCAATTATACTAATGTAATAATATAAGCTAGGTAGGTATCGTGTTTTTTCTTTTTTCGATTAACATTAAGTACGCAAGTACACACTAAACAAGACTTAAGCTTCAAAAGTTATGACATACGTTTTCAAACTTAAATCTTGTATCTACGAGTAAACTAAATAAAACCACCAAAAATGCTCAAATAAAAAGCAATATTCTTACCATCCTATGAGCGAGTGACATTTGAACTAGGGAGCAAAGCAAATTGCCGACCAATAAAAAAACAATAGCTGACCCGTTTGCCGAGCGAGCCAACAGAGCAATGTATATCTCCTAATCCTGCTCAATAAAATGCCTTCTCGGCATCGTCGGTTGACAGTCTGCTATATAAAACATCCGTAACATCGGCCATACCAGCATACATAAAGCATTTAAAACTTTCTTTTAAAGCCTCTAAAGAAGGGTAATTCTAACATAAATATTACCCTGGCGGCTCACCCAACTCCTTGAACCCATAAAACGATAAGGCTCATCTTTTGTAGCTTAAGAAAACCTTTTCAGTTTTACTTTCTTATAATTCAGCTATTGAATTTAATAAATCAATTAGACGAGAGTCTTTAAATTAACCGATATTTTAACGGAGGTTAAGGAAGACTAATATAAAATAAAACAAAACATAAAAATGGCTCGGAAGCAAGTTCATCATCAAGTTTTTTATCTTTAATTGCCTCTGTATTATAGATAGATAGATAGAAAATACTTTTACTGCACACTTAAAACTAAGTAACTGTAGTTAATTTCACAAGTTACATTTATTGAAAAAGAAAATTACAATCAAATCATTAAAGTTAGTACCTATATAAAATTCAAACAATTGAGCTAACTGCAGACTGTTGCAAACATTCTAAGCTCAACTGGTCCATATCAATAACAGTCAATTGATAGCTTGTTTAGTTTGGAGCTAGACACTGATGTGTGAATTGACCAACATTTTTCATATCTATATTTATTGATTATTAAAATAATAACGAGTATTTGATTTCTTAGAAATAACGAGTAAATTTTATTATTGTGTTCGTTTTAAGTCATTAGCTGAGCTCAAAGTGTAGGTCATTATTATTCTTCCTTTTATCTTTGGTAAAACTGGAACTGCCCACAAACGTTCCGGCTGTAAAAGATTGCAAACATTTTATTGGCTATCAATGCATCTATTGTTTGTTTTGGCTTTATATGTACAGAAATAGTATTTAAATGTCAGTTTTGAGGTATTCGTACACCAATACCGAAAAAGGTTTTGTTTGGGTTAGTATAGAGTAAAATTTCATACACTGCGCTTATTATATTTTAATTAATTAAATGACCATACAAACTAGGTTTCACCAAAAAAAATATAACACGTAAAACCTGAATTTTCTCTTTAAACTGTACGAGTACTAGAGAAAACAAAAGAAAATCGGTGAGGCCGTTTTTAAGTTTTAACGAGAACTACGAATATCAATAGATTTTTATATTTACAAATTTAATTTGAAGCAATGAACTTTTAAGTTCTAATTAATCAATTCTAGAGATGTGTATTATTATATTTATAATTCTTCCATATGTAAAACTCTATCAACAACGCAATTGTTGAAACAGGGCTCTAATGTTAAGTCAGATGATAGGTATTCAATTGTTTACGTTTAAAAAAAAACACTCGATCCTTAAATGTTAATGAGATTGTGACACTGTAAGTAGCCACCCGAAGGTAAAGTAGGTTACTCAATACTGCTTTTATTGCACCTTTAGCTTAGCAATATTGAATGTTCTGGAAAGATACAAAGAAAAAACGTTCATTATCGGCTACGGAGCGCAAATAAAACAAGATAGCACCCCCGGGGCCGTTCTCTTGGATATTGCGACCCGCAAGCAAATTTGCTTTAGGCACAATAAATTCTTAGGACCGCTCGTGCATGTTATGTATACGAGTAGGTATTCCGATACTCCGTGACAAACATTCTTTAACAAGCTTAATTTAATAAAACGTTATTATGTATGAAGACAGGGCGCTATGGCTCATCAGGCCTATGTCCAGCAGTGGACTAGTATAGGCTGATGATGATGATGATGATGTATGCACCTATGATCAACCGTAGCCGGTTTCTCGAACGCTTGTCACATTGAATGGATAGTCAACGGCTTGTTATATACGCACTGCGGAATCTCACAGCGTGAATTTTAATCTCGCGGAATATAACCTGTGTACTTAACTTAGCTTACACATACGACGAATAAAATTCCTTGCTATTTTAGCTACCTACAACTTTATAGTGCTCCAAACATTCATATTTTTCCTCTAGTGAACTTCCATTAAGTTACAGAATTCTGCAAAACAACCACGCGAGTAGTAAAAGCAGTGCGTGTACAGCCTGACAAATTGTCAAAAATTTGTCAAAATAATAAGCGTTCGAGAAACCGGCTGAGGCCCGTATTGCGGAACCTTGCTCGGTCATCGATCTATACTTGAGTGACGCTTAAGGCTTAGAAAAGCGTTACTCAAACATAACTCTATGACTGAGCAGGCTTTTATAATACGGGCCTTATATGTATTTGCTGGCAACAATAAAAACTCAAACATTATATTTTTAAATATTTATATTTCGAGGGAAACTGAGAATCCCGCGCTTATTTTGTTTTTTTGAACTTACCTTTTTAACCTTATATTTTTTATCGTAATATGTTGTAAACAAAAAATCATACCGGTACGTAACGCTGTTTCTAGATAAAAACCTTCAGAAACCCAATTAGTTGCCATGTCGGATGCCAGATCGATTTCACCGTTAAATTATACGTAATGTAAACATTTCTATGGTAGTAGGTAATTAGCTATGAAACGGCTTCAGCGTGGGCGGGAGATTTGTCGGTGCTTTTCTTTTAATCAAAGCTCTGTGTTTTTTTTTCAATAACTATAAATTTATAATTGATAAAAAAATATTGAAAAAGAAAATCACAATGGAATAAAAAAAAAATTAGAGCTAGTATTTACAGTTGTAACTATTGAGCTAAGTGCAGACTGTTGCAAACAATCTACACGTAGCTCAACTACGTGTAGATTGTTTTTTTTACAATACCAGTCGCTCCCCCGCTGTATGGCGGTCCTACCACATAGTTGGCAATGCTGATGCGATGCGCCAAATGCTCACCAGCTAAAGGGTCACGAGCATAGAGTTTATAATAGTACTATATCTCTATGGTCACGAGTCACGCGTCGTCAAATTATTACAAAAAAATAAACTATTGTTATTTATTATTGTATTTATAAGGTTGAAGTCATCAGGGTAGTCTGAAGGTCTAGCTCGCTCGTAGAACACTGACATCGAGTGACGGTCTTCCGTCATGTTTACGAATTGGAAGGTGCCATACTGTGGGGGGTAGAAGCAGTAGTTTTTTTGTTTTGTAATTATATTTTTATGGTTTTTTTTTCTCTACTAAAGTTTGTGACTCTTTTGACATGGACACTGGCAGAGTTGTGGCAGCAAAGACACAGCAAGCCATGAAATAAGAAGTTGAAGTTGTTGAAAGTTTTTTTTTGAGTAGTTTAGAGTAACGTATGGTATGATTGTTACAGAAGTTCCTCGGTTTGAAGATAGCCTAAACAATCTGACAGTTTCGCTCGGCAGAGAGGCAGTCTTCACTTGCGTCGTCAATGACCTCGGCTCTTTCAGGGTGCGTATACGAGATCCAATCGGCTACCTAATCAAGTACTAAATTGAAACTTAGTGAAACGAGTTGTTCGTTTCCCACGGCATCCTATTTAAGCTTCGACCTCGAATTCGTCGGTATTGTTTGTGTAGCTTAAAAAAACTTTGATAGAAAAATACTACTGTAAAATTAAAACCATGCATATTAATAGAACTGAATTATTTTGAATGGTTACGAACGCGACGTGGTTTCGCTCGTTTAAACCAGTATTTATGTACAATGTTTTTTTTATAGAAAAGCTTACGTTCAGTTCAGCTGGTCCCTCTATAAAATGTTTTATATGTAAAGTTGTTTTATGTGCCAGGTGCATTGCCGGCTGCTTATCATTTCTTTTGATGTAAAAAATCTTTTCCGCTTCAGATAAAATATTTAGCTGAAGAAAAATAGCTTTCTTTGAGTACTAAGGAGCTGGCTTTTTCGCAGTAGAATGCTGAGATCTTGAATTTAGTTTTAGTTCGTCAGTAAAGTAAAAAAAAAATTGATGAGATAAAACGAAAGGTAGGTTTTAAGGAAAAAGTTGTAAGGAATGCCCCCAACTAAATGTGACTCAGAATAATTGTTGATTTTTCTTCTCGTATAAATCTGAGAATGTACATTTGCTAAGCTCATTCCTCAAAAGTAGCAGTGGCATGGAACCACATTATACAGAAAAGAACGTTAACTAATTATAACCTGCCCTTCCACTCCAACCAACTAAACTGCCCAACTGAAACGGATCAACTGTAAGATAGCGGAGTGTCCTGAGAAGCAACGATTTTCAAGAACCCAAAAAATGATCTTTCTTATTGTCTACCGTCGAGTATTGAGAGGCATCCCGCTCCGACATGCTCACGATGTCGTCCGTTCGAGCTCTCATTGGAATGTGACCCTTCAGTGTTGGAAATAATCGTGATGTCTCTAAAGTGAGCGTCGTCGTTCGCTTCATTACTAAATTAAACATGTTTGTTAAAGGAATAATGATAACACAGAACTCCTATCTTATTTGCTTTCATAAAAGCAAAGATCGCGGGCGTGGAAGTAGCTATTTCAGTCTCAACCAGTTTGCTTAGCTACTCACTTTTTAAAGCGGGCAAGGCATTTCAGTTATCAAAAACACGATATAAAGATGTAAAGATATAGTCTTAGAACTTCATTGAAGTAAAGACACGACTCCGTCTGATGACCAGCGTTATTTATCAACACATTAAACACAGAGAGACAGGGCTGTTTTCATGACTGAAACATTATAATTCTAGTTTAAGGCCCGTATTATGAAAGCTTCCTCAGTAATCGTTATATGCTTGAGCAACGCTTTTCTGTAGCATAAACGTCACTCAAGCATAGCTCTATGACTGAGCAAGCTTTCATAATACGGGCCTTAGTGTAGTTATGTTGAGCTTGTTTTAAATAAAACCTTTACCATTGTACTCAGCATAAGTTTCGTTCGTCAGGTGGCGTGGCTACGCGTGGACACGCAGACGATCCTGACAATAGCCACTCACGTGATCACCAAGAATCACCGCATCGCGGTGAACCACAGCGACCGCAGGGTCTGGTTCCTCCACATCCATGATGTCAGGCAGTCGGACCGCGGCTGGTACATGTGCCAGCTCAACACAGACCCTATGAAGAGCCAAACTGCATATTTAGATGTTGTCGGTATGTTATAATCCTGGACAATCGCGGTTAATTGTCGTGATCACACTGTTTTTCTAATATTCATCCATGAACGCCTGAAAAAAAACTCAAAATGCTTTATTTCCATATACAATAAAAGTATGCTTCGAAAAGATCGAATTATATTAAAAAATTACACTGGCACGGAAATAAAGTGGTATTTTTGATTTCGGTCGCTTTGGTAGGTATGTAGACTAAAGGTATAGTATTATATTATCTGTGACTAAAGTAAAGAAACGACGAAGAAACCTTTAGCCTGTTAGTTATTATTTTTCGAGTTGGAGCAAACCCGACGCATCACAAAGTCTGTGAAGAGATAAACATCGTATTTAGATATTGTTGATATGTTTCACATCGTATCGAGGTAAACTGTCATAAAAGTTGTCATAAGGTCCTTCGCATCGCGTTTATCATCTAATTAACTCGACCAAAAGACGTAGACGAATAGGTCTCTCCCAAAAATCGCCCCTATGACCGTTCCTCCGCTATCCGCTTCAAGTAGCTTCCTGCATCTACTGGTTTCACGTGACCTTCGCCAGTGATATTTTCATCATCGGTCCATATTTTGAGTGGTCTGCCCATATGGCTGGCACCGAAGCATCGCGGTAATCTGTGATTAAAGACGTTGTTATAATGTCAGTCATATAGTTCATAACATCGTTTATTGGTAAACTGTGGCCTCATTGATTGCTTATCTAGTCATCACAGTCTCTATAAAGTGTCAGCCTGTGTACCTACCGTACTACTTAAATGTTGCGAAGTGTAGGGAACCACACATAAACAGCTAATTGAAATTCACGCTAAATGCCCGTGTAGGTTAGATAATCTCTATCTACATTCGTATAAACGAGTGACTATCGCAATTCAAAATTTAATTAAGCTTTTTGCAACCCCTGGAATCCTTAAGCATTTAGTGATGAAAATAATAATCTAGCAAACGGCAAGTTAAAATTACGGGCCATCCTTCGATTTGGGTCACCTCAGCTTCACTATTCAGAAGATTTTTACTGCCATTTTCAAATAAAATCATGTCCAGCTTTGAAAATATACCGGGCTACAGGCAATTTCGATGGATACTCTAGACTTCGGGTCACCCAGATTACCACAGGTCAGGTTTTTTGAACAAAGCCTGAATTGATCCTGATGGCCTCATTTCACCGAATGAGAATTTGGGCAATATTCACGAAATATTTAGCTTTCTGTTTCGAACCTACCCATGTTTTTGACATTATAAAGTAATATCAAAGAGATTATTTATTGTCTTGTCTTGTAGGATTTTATTTCATGTTGTTAAAGGGTAAATAATTTTTAAATTTAGACTTTTTTGAAAAAAAATCTGCCGTATGTATCCTAGTACCGTCCCTGCTTCATAAAATATACTCAGTGCCGTTATGTCATAAACAGCTGATCAACCCATCAAATCATACTCGGTGGTTGAATAGCTTGACATTGTTGTCTCTATTCCTCTTCAGATCTAAGCGGCGGAATTCGCTGTCTAGAGCGGTAGCGGTAAATTTAGCACGGATTTTGCGCTCGCAGCTTCTCACGGACCGCGGTATTCCATCGAGTATTTTAGTGACATTAGGATTACCCCATACTCAGATTACGCCACCGCTCTGCAGACTGATTACGGTAAAATCTCCTATCCAATATTTGACATTTGAAAGCCCTTTTGATGGTCTTGAAAGCCATTTCAATGCTTTCCGTCATACAATTGCAAATAACGATAGCCATGTAACGGGCTTTCAAATGGCCATATAGGATGAGTGACTTTTTGTAATTCCATACACAGAAACCGTAGCCGGGCCCGAGGCGAAGGCATGCGGGTTGTAATGCGTGATTTTAAATAAGAGACTACATACACACTACCCGGCGGTGTATGTGTAGTCTCTCTTATGTATTCGTATGATACAATACAACCCGCACGCCTTCGCCTCCGGCCCGGCCTCGGTTTCTGTGTGTGGTGGCTTTAAAGCGCTTAAACTAAGATTTTATTGTTTAACCTTTAAAACTCCTTCCAGTGCCCCCCGACATCCTAGACTACCCGACGAGCAGCGATCAAGTAGCGCGCGAGGGTGCAAACGTCACGTTGCGATGCGCGGCCCACGGGGTTCCAACCCCCACGGTGGTGTGGCGGAAAGAAGCAGGGGACTTGCTTCCCGCTGCTAACTTCAGCGATGCAATGAGTAAGATCAAAAACGAAGAAATACCATTTTTTTTTTCATACTAACACGAATGTCGGCAAAGTAGGTACATAAAATAATCGCGATAAGCACTCGTGAACATTTTTATTAGTTTTTATTTACGAAAAAAAATCTGAATTGTCTGAAACTAGGAGAAAAATACGGGAAATCAGATTTCTACCATATGGATGTAAAATTCGACATTGATTTTAATTATAGAAAATGGATATGCCTATGCCGCCCGGACCATTACCTATAACGAATCAAATGACAGCTCATTCATCAAAGTCAGATGAGAAGTCTAGGCACTACAGCGATGGCACATTACGTACCTAAAAACAAATACAGTAGCTACTGCTAGAAAGCCTTTTTATAACTGTGGGAAATCTATCGAACCACTTCGTGTCAAAATAGAATGTGGGATATCAAAATGCGCGAGTTTCACGCGTTTCGTTCAAGCTCCAGCCACAGGTAGATAACGCAAATACATGTTGCGGTTCGCAGCACGGGGGTATATGCCCCCACATTGCTGTGGAGGATACGGTTCGCTACCCGCATTTGGTGTTTGGCGTCACGTTTCGGACTGAATTTTTTGTCTATGTTCGGAAATATTGAAACAAAAGCACTTAGCGCCCAGTAGGCACCCGGTTTAAACTACAATGTGCTGTAAATTATACTAATTTCATTAATAACGCAGGATTGGATAGATATGTAGATGAATGGATGGATGGATGTATGTTAGTTACTTCTGCACATCAAAACTACAGAACGAAGCTGAAATTTTGTATAAATATAGCTCGAGACCTGTAATGCTACCTTAAAAAAGCTCAGATTCATGGAAGAGATAGAAATATCCTTTAAATCACATTACACTAATATTATAAATGCGAAAGTTTGTATGGATGGATGGATGGATGTTTGTTACCTCTTTACGCCAAAACTACTGAACGGATCTGGCTGAAATTTTGCACACAGGTAATTCTAATAAACGTAATTTTTATCCCACGGGAACTGATTTATGGGATAAAAAGTACCGGAATTACTTTTTATCCCATAAATCAGTTCCCGTGGGATAAAAATTACGTTTATTAGAATTACCTGTGTGCAAAATTTCAGCCAGATCCGTTCAGTAGTTTTGGCGTATAAAAAGTACCGGAATTACTTTTTATCCCATAAATCAGTTCCCGTGGGATAAAAATTACGTTTAAACGTCGTTCCATAGGAACAACTTCATACAAATAGCAAAACCTTACAAAAACCGCCTCGAAAGTAAAATCTGAAATCATTTCATAAAACTCAACGTGAAGTTGCATAATAGCTGATGAACTAAATTGTCTCATAGTTATGACGTTCCTTATCGGAAGTGACCTCCTTCTGGCTTGCATACCGTGGAGCGTCAGAAGTAGCTGAACAACGCATATTATTGTTACATCTACACTGGCATTTTTTTGTTGTTTACAGAATTGTTGACTATATCTAACTATATGAAAAATATCTGAGTAGTGGTGAGTCAGGATTATTCTTAGATGTAATTTAATAACTTAGTTATACAACAAAATAAATACCGCCCCCAATAGGCAAATTGCCCAGAATGCAGTATTTCACAGTACAACTGCATTTCCACATTGAATTCTTGCATTATACAGAATTGTTATTCAAATTATTAACTTAACCATTCTACTCACAAGATGAAGTGTTAAGCTCTTTTTGTTTACGACTGCGGTATTGTATAACCACATATTTTCAGTTAGTTGCTAATGTGAAGCCAAGTGTAGATAATGGCCCAGAAATCCGCTGTTTTGAGAAACATGAATTCCACATGTTTCCACTTTGAAGCTAGTTTTCAAAAACGCGCTTATTTTAGCTTGGAGGAGCAGTGATTTAGATGTTTTATTTGGATATAGGTTTTCTGATTCTGTGGTCATTTTAACAATTCTTTTATTTTCATCTCTACTGCTGCAGCGCTGATGGAAAAATTAAGTGAAGGGAATAATTATATGTATGTTCTAAGCAATTTTCCATATTTAGTTCAAGAGATAGGGTACTTCATTCTGAAAGTTTTTTTTTCCTGAAAACGATCCTTATGAAATATATAAATTTTGTGTGTATACCCAATAAAGAGACTATATATCTACATCTCTAAATCTTACTGATCACTATTCTAATAATTCGGATTCTTAATAAATAGATATAAATAGTGAGGTATTTCAGTCTGTAACGATATTATTATACGTAACATACCGTTTATGTATTTTCAAGGCAAATATTCCATCCTAACCATAAATCAATTCGAGCTTAAAGTTTATGTCAGACACACTAAAACCTAGCTCAAAACGGTCACATTGCGGAAATTCAACATTTCATTGGAATTTGAATAGCATCAATCAATGCATGATATTCACAATAAAATGATCAATAGACAAAATAATACAATTTTCATAATAATGTAGCGTAGCCATTCAGCGCATTCTACAGTAATATAGAGACCGGAACACGTTTTGCACAACGTGTTTTGATTATTATAATTAAGAAATGTTAAAGAAAGATCAGAACAGAGACTTAGGTGTTAATTTTATTTTTATGTAGATGAATTAATTGGTACAGTTGTGTATTTTCAACATATTAATTTGAACTTTTCAACGCCCTGTTCATGAGAATGCTATTGCGAGCAGATACTACCTATATTCATATTCAACCTTTAATTTTACTGCTCACGGGAATTTCTCGCGTTCTGTTCTGTCCTCGAACTCCAGATATATTCAACCATATCCAGGCCATTAACTGCATTATACCAGAAGTTAGATATTATACTCGCTGCACATTTTCCTACCTTGACTAACAACTGCCGTTCTAACAAAAATATTTGACTTCTTGCAGCTCCGAGTATTTAAATATTCTGTTTTACATCCAGACAATTCAGTGAGCGGGTCCGTACTCCAGTTAGTGAAGGTTTCACGGCTACACATGGGGGCTTATCTTTGCATCGCCAGCAACGGTGTTCCACCCTCCGTGAGCAAGCGAGTCATGCTGGTTGTACATTGTAAGTACCTCGCTGCTGTTTTACGACGCTTTGAGACCAGTATTATTGAATCTAGCTGTTAAAACTGTAGTTAAGTGTGAGAGTGCTCGCTTTTGCATGGCGTTTATTGTTTTTTGGTCTAAAAAAGTCCCACTCTTTGTTATTTTATTAGGATTTCAGAGTAGAATGATTGAATGTTGTTGCTAAAATGTGTCTTGAGTGTTTAAGTGTAAAATGCACGCTTTTGTACTGTATTTCTTGTTACTTGCCTTTTTAATATGTAAATAACTTTATGCGGTCATCAGCTGCCTTCACCAGTAATTCTGGATGATAGGTATCAATGTTTATGAATTATCTTTTACTTATACGTTAGAATCATTAGATTTTCTTTGCTACTGTAAATTTGTGAACAGATAAAAAATAAAGCCATAAATTGTTCATTTGAATATATCGTTTTTATTTATTATTTTCTAGCGTATACATTTAGATACACTAGAATAATATTACAAGCCATAGATTTGGCTAATGCGTAATTTTGTTTCAACTTAATTTTATAAAAGAATATTTCGTAAAAACCGAAAAATTCTTCCAAAAATATCGGAACATATCAATGCGCTTCAAGTTCCAACACGCAAAGCAGTGCATCAGATTAACTACCGTATTTTCCTTAATACCTTCCCGGTATACCATCTTATCGGCACACCCTGTTTAAAGATAATCTAGCAGAGTACTGTAATTTCTATTTCGGGGAACGTAATATATCCAAATGTTACCTGTACCTATCTAAAGCAGTAAATACTAAGATTAAAATCTCTTTGCTCATCCGTAGTTTGTGTGAGCATGTGAATATGATAGCTAAACTAATGCACTTAGTTTCAGAAACCTTAGTTCCAACCCGCTGATTTGATTTACTGCTTGGAATTTAGCTTTGAAATTGCAGCACTGCAATAGGAATACCTTTCGATTCCTTTACTATATGCACCTACTATCATCTTATATTATAATATTATAAATGCGAAAGTTTGTATGGATAGATGGATGGATGGATGTTTGTTACCTCTTCACGGCAAAACTACTAAACGGATCTGGCTAAATTATCCCAGCTTTTTATCCTATAATCAGTTCCCGTGGGATAAATCTTTAAACGTTTCCATAGGAACAACGCATGCGAAGCCGCGGGGCGCAGCTAGTAAGTTCATGAGAGGTACATAACTGATGATCGGGTACAGTGTTTTTGATTAGCTTATTTGAGAAACCGATGGTTTCTCTATATCCTTTTTTTTATAATTATTACTAATTAGGTGTGTGGTGCTGGCATAGAATTTGCACCACCCCATCCCGTGGGTGTCGTAAGAGGCGACTCAGGGATATCCACCCCCCTTCCACTCCAGGACAAGCTGACGCACAGCGCAATACCATCCATACTTGGTCGATGTACCCTCCACTCGCACTAAGCGGTTTTCCTCCACTTTTATTATTCGCACCGCAGAGGAATCGAACTCGCTCCCTGCCTTTGTATTTCCGGCCAATTACAACCCAGAGATAGAAATATATCTGTATATTTATTTTTGTATTTTATGATGTTTTTATTGTGAAATTTAATCATTGAAAAGTAGATATTTTAAGTCTCAACAGCAAAATGTCTAAACGCAACGCTATTGGCATGTGAAGCGTGACGTCGTACTTGAACATTTTTGTATGGGCATGAAGTTTTGACTTTGAGTTTACATAGGGGACTCGATGATCCGTGACGTCATAAAATGCAATGGCTAACATGGCAGGGTTTTTATCACCCGAAACGGAGTGTAGTTTTACTTTTAGTTTTTTACCTCAATTTTTTTTTTTTTTTGTGTATTATATTTTTTTTCGTTTATGTATTAACCTAAAGAATCGAATAAAAAAATCCATGCATACTATTGTGTTCATCAAAAACCCTTCTCAACTCTTTTCAACACCTAATTTGTAACCTCCATCTAGCCAGTTTATCTTTTGCTTAAATGCAAATGATTGTTTCACAGTAATAAAAACTTCAGGTGAATAATAAGCCTTACTCTCGTTATTTATAGTATTTAAAAATAGCCAAAACTAGTTAGCTCGTGATCACAATTCTAAATTTTATTTCGGACGATAATTAGGAAACGCCATTCAATGTGGATTTATCAGCCAGTTTTTTTGGTCACCGTGGCTTTCAGTGAGAGACGGCTAATGACTGAACGGATGCAAAGTGTATGGAAATAGTTCAAACTATGTCCGCGCCATTTAAATTGAGAATAAAGTTCATTGACCTCAATTTGGCATTCCAAAAGAAGAGGTCTAATCCAAAAATTATCAATTTAGATGTATTTTTTAACTAAATTTTAATCATATTTTAGTTCATAAAGAGATTCAATATGCTTAGTTTTTTCATTTTCTAACGTTTGTCAAGGAAACAACTGTATCAAATGCACATTATAGAGCAATTCATATGATTTTTTTGCCAATTTTTGACTTTATAAGAATGATTTTTGATTTTTCAAAGTTCTATTTCAAATAGATGTGCTTAAAACATATCATAGCAATTCATTTGACACTTTCAAATTAAGTTCGTAAAAATGAACAAAACTTGGGTTACACCTACTTTCTTACACTGCATACTACTTCACACGCCAGGGGCTCGCCATCTTTGGATCGCCATTCTGTCGCTTGTTCAATCATTCGTGTTCGGATAGCGCTTGCGTGTATAATACGTCCTCGAGTATTCCATAAAACTTGATAACATTTTTGTCGAACTTTTGTTGTTAGATCTGTAGTATTTTGTTATTAGTATATCTGTTTTTTTTTTGTTATTGATTTGTGGTTATTTATAAGAAAGGGAGATATTGGTTACGCTATGGATTCGGAACAAGCTGGTGCGTCGTCAAGTTATCGTGGGCGCACGCGCCGCTGCCGTCATATACTACCTACCACCCGCGGCTGTGGCAGGTTAGTCACGGATTTATACAAAAATGCAGTACGTAGACAGTGTAGAGAACTTGATTATATATTATATCTATATAAGTTCGTAAAAAAAATGATACCGGGTTAACCGGAATTATTTAAAAAAATAATGCTATAATGCAATAATGCTCTCCGTACATACGGGATACTACATATATTATGATAATGATTTTTAGGTTCCTCTGGCGAAGCACCACCGCTTACATCTCCGAGAAAGAAAAGAAGACCCCACCAACCTAAAGGTTGGGGAACAAGAAATAATTATAAATAATATATAAGTTTGTTTAAAATACTCGGCCCAGGATAATTTTGTATCTTTTATTTAAGGTATTATGTAGCAGCAGTTTATGTCGTGGCTGCTTCCAAGAAGAAGAGACGCTGGGACACGTTGTCCTACACTGCACGGCCACAGAGGAGGCCAGACATAAAACGGGGCTGAAGTGTCTCATTGAGGCATCTATCCCATCCACACCCGCAGAAAAGCTGAAACGAAGCTGTCAGTCACCATAAGTCCTGCTCCGATACTTCAAGGAGCTGGGCTGGTTAGGGCCTAATTAGGCATGGGGATAATGCACAATACACTCCTATGCGAGATTTCCGTGCAGATCTTAGTTCCCCTACTCAGAATTAGGTATTATGCATCTGTACATGAAATTAAATAAAAATTTCATAACCGGAATTTAGATTTTATTTATTAGAATGTTAGCAAATATAGAACAAAATTAATGTATTAAATTCGATTCCAAATGTTTGTCACCTCTGACTAAACGGACAAAAGGTCGACGAACTATATTCTCAATTTAACTGGCGCGGACTATAAAGTATTTTTTCCAAGTTTTTATTTAATCCTTTCCTATCATCACTGTTTGTGTGTGTGACAAATCTAGCAACTGAATTTTAGACGAGTTATTTCAGTTTTAGTTTCAGTTATTTATTGATAAGAAAATATTCTTAAGTGTCAAACACATTATACAGGGTGTAACATAAGGGGTGGATCATCGGTGGATGTGTGGGGTAGGGGTTTCCAGAAAAAAATAACATGTGATTTTAAATCGATAGGTACTGAGGTCCCCCACCCCCCATCCTCCGATGATCCACCCCTTATGTTACACCCTGTATATATTTAACTAAACAATTTATTGTACAAAATAGTTTAAACTAAGTACGTAACAATATATATTACGCAAGTATTTTATTTTTCATTACGGATGTAAGCGGGTTAACTACGAACCTTATTTGTGTTGGAAGAACACCAACGTAACCAAACAAGGTTCGTAGTTAACCCGCTTACATCCGTAATGAATTCGTCAAACTACGATAGTTTTTACATTTAATTTTTATTGTATATTATAATAAAAAATTATAATATACAATAATTGAGCATACTTGTATGCAAGTTGCAAGTGAATGCAATTTTATGGTACCACCGAGCTGGTCTAATGATGGAGACAGAAGGTGGCCATAGGAACTCATTAACGAAACAACGTAACTCCGTCGAGTTTGGGTTCGTTGGTTGTTTTCCCAAGCAAATAGGCGCTAAGTGATATAAAAAAGTTTTTTAAATAATAGATGTATTTTTAATCGACTTCATAAAAAGGAGGATGTGCTCAATTCGACCGTTTTTTATATGTGTTACCTCAGAACTTTTGACTTGGTGTTCCGATTTTGATGATATTTTATTTAAAAGCTGGTACTTCCCGTGTAGTCCCATTTCAATATGGTCCAGTTCGGACAATGGCATCCATGAGAAAATATGATTTTCTTTAATTGAAGTCGGTTGATAGTTTTTAAAACAAACTCAATTATTGCCTGATCGCATGTGAAAACAAAGATACTTTTCATAGCTTAAAGCTGAGCAGACGCCAAAGTTTCTTCATGAATTTGATCTTAAAAAACATAACTTATAATATGTGTATTTTTTACAGTTCCACCTATAATGACAATACAAAACCAATTAGTAGGAGCAAAGGAAGGTGACACTTTACACCTAGACTGTCACTCCGAAGCATTCCCTAGATCAATCAATTATTGGACGATAAATGATCAAATCATATCAAATTGTAAGTATAATCCTAGATTTCTTGTTATACTTTTATTTTTTTATAAAGGATGCCACAGAAACGATGTACTAAGCCGAAAGGTTGATTCTGGACATCAATGGGGTCAACGTATGTTCTATAATAACTTTACATTATTATTAATGTTTTAAATTTCAAAGGATTGATAATTTCATGACAAAACACTGACTTTGCTGAAGAAACAAGCAAAAGAACATTTTTGAAATATTTTGTAATGTTAAATAATGCAAGACTGCGAGCAAAAGAACACAAAACGGAAGAAAAAATAGTACCAAAAACAAAACAAAAAACCGGTTGATCCCCTCGGGGTCCAGAATCACACTATTTTAGCGTACATCCTTTACGTGGCACCCTGTATACGGTAGGTGATATGACCTATTTGTAATAAAATAAATAATGCTGACACAGCATCATGTAGTGCCAAGCTAAGCTTAGCATAACTTGTGACCATAGATGTGATAGATGACTGATATACTGACGGACATATGCCTCCTAATGAGCGCCATACGAGCTGTGTGGTGCTGGCTTAGAATTTGCACCTCCCCAATTCTTCGCGTGGGTGTCGTAAGAGGCGACTAAGGGATATCCACCAAACTGCGATCCTAAACCGCATGCCCAGCTTGGGGATTATGGGCACTATCCCCCATTAGTTAAACGCCAATAAGGCGTTTATCATGGGGAGGCCCGCGTCCAGCAGTGGGCCGATACAGGCCGTTGAGGTTGAGGTTGAGCGCCATAGCGCCATATCTCCCAATACCCAACCCCAATCTTGAGATGCCGAAAAACAAATAATAAGCTGATGGGAAATATAGGAATTCAAAGAATACGTACCAAATTACTCAAGGGCGACCGAGGAAAAATAAATTAGGCACATAATACAATTTTCTTATGAAGCAGATTTATTAATTTGTAAGAGGGACTGTTCCGATATATTTTCCATTAAAAAATTGAGTATGAGTTGAAGTGGCTGAAAAATAAATAACGTGGCTTATAATAGAAATCGGTCTGTGAACGGCCGGAATTTAAATTCTGAAACACCTAGATGACTAAATAATTTATGTAAAACCACAGATATGGAGTCAACTCAAATGTCACCAAGACTAAACTAAACTAAAAGAAAGAAAGGAAAGGCGACAGGACTAAAAATGTGGCAACATTTTTGGCCATGTCGTCCCAAATATGTTGCCGTCCGTTTTATAACGATGATAGAAATAAAAAGGATGGCATCATTATGAGTGCTGTTAAATTATTTAAGTTTATATTTGGTGTCATCCATATTAAAATATGTTAAATTGGAAATTGCTAAGGTATAGAAATTAACGAAGTTTTCTTTTCAGCGGATAAGAGGTTTGAAATAAGCGCCATTGAGAGAGGGTACGAAGTAGACATGAGGCTGAAAATAAAAAAAGTGGGTAGATCCACATTTGGAACATACAGTTGCATATCCAAAAATTCGCTTGGAGACACGGATGGCACTATAAAGTTGTATTGTAAGTATAACTTATTAAATTATGCTATACGTCTTTTTTTGTACTACACAATTGCACTCCATTAAAAAAAAAATCACTCTGCGTCATAAGTTAAGTAATATAAATTTCGGAATTTCCTACCTGCATAGAAGTTTTATTAAATTCTCAGCTCTGGAGACTTAAATAAAACGAATAGGTACTAAAATCCGTATTCCTAAACTCTAAATAAATCTGAAATTCAGCACAGATTTTTTCAACGTTACCTATCAATGAATATTCCGTCAAAAATTCTCGCCCATTTTACTTCTAAACTGAGATGAAATTTTCTTCAATAAAAGTTTGGAAGGAGAAATAAAAACGTTCTGCAATACAGTCTTTATTAATCTAATAATTGTATCGCACAAAATCTATTTCTAAAGATCCCGACGACAAGCAAAATTATCTGTAACAGGAGCATGTTACACTTACGTAATTTAATTGAAGTTGAAACTTGAGTTTCTCGCGCGAGCATTAAGGAATGGAAGGCGTTAATGGGCACGTCGTGTTACACGATATTTCGAAGCTCACGGCTCTATACTACAACTATAGAGTCTATATTGCCAGCCAGTTTCTGGTTTCAGCATCCACCGTCCATTTAGACACTATATACCCTTGATTCCTCAATGTACGAGAGAGTAATTCAGCGCACCAATACTGCAATACATTAGACTAGCAGTTATGTTTACTAAATGTCTATTATTTATAATGTATCTCATGTATGATAACAGATGATGGCACATCAATAACATAACAGCATACCCTATAAGAAGCACGTGTATAACAAACGGCACTATCCTCAGCAGCAGACAGAGTATACCGACCACCACGTAGGCGACGCCGAGGGGTTCTTGCTAAAGAGCTCACTCTAGTGCTGTAGAGATGACAAGAGCTCATTATAGATCTCTACAGAACCTCTTTAAAAGAAACTGATATAACTTTTTTCTAAGAATCTATAGAATCTTTATTAGGCTTGTGTTTATAAGTACGAGTACACACAATAAAACAAACGTTTGATATTACATTGTTCAGTTTGTATCAAAGGACTATCGTGAATTCGATCCAATATTTTGGCTATGTCTAGTTTAACAGAATAGTGTAGAGTTTGATGTGTTTCATTACTTGTAATCGCGGTGTAGCTCCATACGCCGAACCCGCCGACATAGCCCGGCAACGTGTTAACGTCCTCGGAGGTTTTATTTACAGGAATCATCTCGGCGATCGTACTAACCTGCGACTTGCGGTGACATTTCTATACAGGGCGTCCCACGGCCATGCCACATGGAGGGAAAGTACCTTAAATATTGAAGATAGAATATTTTATTATTATGCGTACTTCTCAAGTGGATACATTTATGAGTAAGGTACTTTTAATGTACTTTTAATAATGGCAGTTGTATGTCCTTACGGCAATGCCAGCTTTTCAATTTTCTGAACTAAATTTCACATCAAATGTTAAAATTCATGGTCTTCCTTTTATTTCTGACACTATGTTATTTAGCAAAAAATAATCCATATGGTGAAACCTTTCGATCGGTATGATAAAGCTACAGGATGATTATTTTTCTCGTGTAACGGGTTCGATTCCCGGTTCAACCATGTAATTATTTAAATATCTATGAATGCATTTTAAATTGTTTTTATAATCAAAATAAAGTCTTCTTTCAGTAAAATGTTCTATCTTCAATATTTAAGGTACTTTCCCTCCATGTGGCATGGCCGTGGGACGCCCTGTATATGTTTCATATAAAGAAATGTCACCATTGTACCTATTGCAAGCCGCCGCCGGCGGACTCTATAACAGTGAGATGTTTATAAAATAATGAATGTCCTTTTAACTTACATAATAGGGAGTGAGTATTCGATTATCGTACTGGCTATTAAAAAACGGACCTAGCGGGATGCCGTGCCGTGCTAGAGAGCGAAATATAATCAAAATTTACCGCTTACGCTTAAGGTAGTGAATACCGGCGTGCATCTGACTGAACAGACTAAGTTTAGTTCTGCTTGATGATAGTATCGAGGCGTCATTGCATCGTGAGAGCCATTTAAATTTTCTATGGGTTTTGGAACAGTGCCTCTAGCGTGCGGATAAAGAATTACGCAAATCCTATACAAAACAAATGCCAGGATGACCGTCAAACCGAAGTCAGCCCATTACAGAAATTAACGTCAAGTTTCTGCGTCTGCTTCTTTCTCCCTTAATATTGGTAGAGCTAAAGCTATGTTTGTATTCGCAGCGCTATCCGGCAAGTTCGAAGAAATGCAGTACAACGAAGTGGGGGACTTCGACGAAGCCCCAGATGTGGGGGAGCTGGAGGCCCTGAAACGAAGCGCTGCCACGGCCCACACCCATCCAATCGTGTTCTTCGTAGCGCTATACATTGTATTATAATGCCGATTTGTATATAAAAAGTATATTGTTATGATAATTAAATGATGTTTTATTACTTGCCGATGTCGCTCTAACTAAAGGAGTGTAGACACCGACAATCCCGACACAGGCCGGTGAGTTGCGACACTTTCTATTGTAGGCAGTCAACAGTGTTCTGTCAATTTGTCGGCACACGCTGGACGCCATAGATGAGTAGGTACACATTAAAGTAGCCAACACAACCCGGCGGGTTGTAGCGACATTTAAGTATTTGAATATTGTAGGTAGTAACAGTGTTTTGTCAACTTATCGGCGACCCGCTGGACTTCTAAGATGAGTACACAACAAAGTCGTGCACACAGCCTGACGGGTTGTAATGACATTTCAGTGTATGAATATTGATAACAGTCGATAATGTTCTGGCAATTTATCGGCGACCCGCATCTGTGGTATAAAGACTTATTTTAGGTGTAAATCTTGCTGATATTTGCGCAGATAATTTAGTGAGCCAAAAAAGTGGCAGAAAACAATTATTTATTTTATTTATTTATTTTAACAATATTCAGGAAATTAACAGCTAACTTAATGAATAGGTTTAGTGACTAAATACTGAAGGCTAATTAAAAATTTCCACAAAAAGCGACTGAAATTGTACTAATTTAAACAAAGTTACAGGACGACTACTTATAGGTGAGAAATTCCTACTAATTTTGTTTTAACATATTACATAATTACGAAGATAAACAAGAAGATTAGGTTATCTAAGCATTAATTATACTTTTAATCGAAATAAAAAGTGCGCGAAGCCGCGTAATAAACATTCAGTGTAGGTACCTCACTAGAAACAAAACAAAAGGCAATGACAAACGACCCAAAACTAAACCTTCTTAATTTGGAGATCATTGCGGTTATGCCGCGCTTATGACAATGTACCGCAAATATGTAATTAGCAGGAGTTCCCAGTAGCACATAATACAAAGGCATTAGTGGAACACAAATGCTTTGTCGTATTAGCTCTGAGTGAGAGCATACACCAGTGAAACGACCGCAAACCTGCTTTGCAAACCAAACATCGTCCGTTAACAAGGATTTTCAATGTACGTTAACTAACAAAGGATTTCACTACAAGTCATAAAGACAGACCCCCATCACTGTCATTGACATACGAATTATATACACGAATATCTATGAGTAAAATGGGGGTAAGGTACCGAATCGAATTATTTGACGGGGCAGTAAGGGCAGGAACCGTAGTCATTAAAGATAGATGAAAATTGCCCTTGTACATTGCAATAAGCTCTTGCACATTGTATCGTATCTCTTTTTGAAAATGTAGGTCCTTGTTTTAAATGAGAAATCCAAAAAGAAATCCAGTGGTTTTTCTTGGGTAGGTAATAATATCTACACGTGTGTATTCGTAGAAGTCACACAAAACCCCTTCCAGACACAGTCAGAGTTAAATTTACTTTCAGAGTAAATTAAGTTTGAAAAAAAAAAGAAAATATCGGTACAAAATGTATGGGTAAAGTTTTTTGCGTATTCTGAGTTTTCTAGACAAACCTTAGTTGGTCCAAATAACTTTTTGATGAGTTTAAGAAACAGGATCGATTGGCATCAAAACAAGTTTGTTTTGTTAAAAAGCCCAACGTATCAACTTACTTAACTTTCTTGTAAATCTGTGAATGGAGATGCTTTTTCTAAAAAGTATAGTTTTTTTCTAAAACGTATAGATCCTTAGCCCAGTTTCATCTACAACGGTTATGGTACCTGCCCTACAGCCTCTTCCAAAATTTCCAACCTGTATATTATTAATATTATTATTATACTGCTTCTGCCCGCACCTTCTCATCCATTTACTCATTTTCAAAAGCAAAGTATAGGTACTGCAACAACTCTCTCACCCAATCATAAAATATGCTGTTCCGATAAAACCTTAAGCCTGTTTTATGAAAGTTCAAACTACAAACAGGTAGGTTTATGAAGCATTAAATAAATGAGCACTTTACATGATGTGGGGAACTGCGATACACCAGCTACCTGTACACGGAGGTTAATGCATTAGGGACAATAAGAAATTTTACAAGGTAACCGCTTCGCCCGTTACAGATAAGGCTAAGTAGAGTAACCGTTCTTTAAATAATTCATAATATTAAATAGTAAATAATGCTGGACAATCCACAAAGCATCATCTAGCACCAAGCTATATAGAGCTCGTGTTATGTGAACCAGATAATTGATATATTTAATACGTATTGCATATATGTATATATATATTTTATTATAGGCACATAGAAATACCCAGAACAAATTTAACAGAGAAACAGACAACTACTTCTATTTATATCACAAACCTAGCTTGATTATGGGAGTGAATTTTCCAGTATTAATATATTTAAATAAAAATAGAGTGTATGTTTAATCTATTTTCGATTACCTACCTACGTAATTGAATATAGGTAGTAAGTACGAATATATTAAGTATCGTCTGATGACTAGATTGCTTGGGGCAAGGAAAATGGCCTTATTCTTTTGATTGAATTCTACCAAAAAGCTTGTTAGTTTGTTAACATAATCCATCAAAAAAACTAGCCTAGAGGGTAAAAAGCCTCAGGCTGAAGCATTTCATACAAAAACATTTTCGAGGGTAGGTAATTCCGTCACTTGAAAATAAATCTTCCGCCCAAAACTCATGAAGCCAGGATGGAAACTGACCTTACATTATTAAAGGGACTCAAGCAATTTCAGAGAAACTTTCAACGTAGAGGAATTTATTTTAGCTTATTTAAATTTCCGTTGGGACGCTCCCTAACAAATAGTAATAGTATTGGGAGTACCGCAGAAACAACCTCGTTTAATAACTTATTATGGACTTCCGGGTATTTTAATTTAATTCGCATTCGCCGAGCGGGGTTCTCGCCACCGACATCAGAACGTGGATACGTTTGCCTTGCCACTTTGAGGAGTCATAAATAATTATAATAACATAGAAATTTTGCTCTTGGGAGAACAGATGCTGCAAATTGCAATCACACTAGGCAAAGACTAAATAGTGTAATGTGATAATTTTATGTATGTTGTGTTGTGATGTACTTACTGTGTGGCAAATAGGTATCTATCCTATACTATAGGCGTTAGGTATCTTTACCTACTTCGTATCATTTATTTTTAGACGCTTATTCGATTCATAATAATACTGGTCAATTACGTTAACTGTACTTTGGCAGATAGCTACGAGACGGGAATGAATGGCTTACAATTTTATGCGGAAAAAATCGCTTCATCATTTTTTACACAGCATCAGTTTACCCTAAAGTAAGCAGGGCTTTTGTCATGGGTGATGAGTTGATGACTAATGTCACAATTACACTAATATATAGGTAAAATGTCAAAGTTTGGTTTGGATGTTCAGATGGATGGATGTTTGTTAATTCTTCACGCCAAAACTGATGCTGAACGAATCAGGCTGAAATTGCACAATGGTACTTTTAGGCTAAAACATGGACAGGGAATAAAACTAAGTAAATTAGCTCCCATGGGATAGAATACGTTTACATAGAAACAACGCGTGCGAAACAGCAGGCAGAAACTAGCTAATAATAATACTGGACACTTTTCTCACAGCATCAGCTTACCCTAAGCTAAGCAGGGCTCTTGCTATAGGTGAAATGACAACTAAAATACCTACCGTAGGTAGGTACATAAATTCAACCTGGAACAAATACCTTTATGCGGATCATACTATAAATTTCTCTTGTGACGGAAATCGAACCCGCAATGTTTTAAGTCGCTGGCAGACTTTCGGCCACGTCAACATGCCAAGAAACATGAAAAACAGTAATTAGTATGTTCCAATCTTAAATACTCATATTTTCCACGGAACAAAATCTCTTGACCTACGCCAAATACCGTAATAAAACAACAAATCTCAGCTCCAGTTCAAACTTTTGAATAAAACAATACGGGTGGAACTTCTGGCGGCATTGTTCGTGGACGTCACCGTGATATATCATGCACTTGGTGCCCTGGATGTATATTTCATCGCTGGTCGGTCCGTACCCGGACCGGTACCTGTGTCTTATTCGCATTGATTCCATGTCAAAAACGCGCGGTATCATATCACAAACTAAAGAACTTTGCGAACAACAGTTGACTATCCTCCTATCTACAATAAGGTCCCACCACTTTACCGTATAGGTACCTTTTCTACCTACTTAGAATGTAACCAATCGCCTGCGAGAATAGGACGGAAAGTTAATTAAAAAGGGTACTCCACATTGTGCAAGTACAATCCACGCGTTGTCAAAATGGGGTAGAGATTCTTAAAATTTCACTCCATTTTGTCCGATCCGAGCGCGTTTTTCTGTTCGAAATGGCTCCATCCATCACACATGGATTGTACACGCGTTATATAGGTACGTTTTGATGGTAGAAAATAGGGCTCTGTGCTACGATGACAACCGACAGTGTTGCAGCTATACCGAAACTAGGATAGAAGAGAACTTTAGTCCACTATGCACTAGGGATGGTCGAACTTACACTGCTATAGCACAGAATTAATAATAGTACTGCAGGACTTCAATAGGATATATCTAGCGAAAATACATACAGGATTTTCCATCCATGGATACAGACACGCCGAATTCAATGAAAACTGGATTTTCATTGAATTGTACTAGAAAATGGTAAAATATATATTTAGACTACCTACTCAATCGTATCTTAATACGAGTGAGTCAATTGCGTTCGTTCCTATTTTGCATGATGATTGAATATTCTTTTATATTGTTAGCCGAACTACAGACAATTACATAAAATATATATGTAAAATAGAAAATAGTAAAAACCTTTTCTTTTCACGCGTGAAGCAACCACCTTTATTACTTTTAAACAGTGTTAATTTATATTTACACTGAAGGTTAGTGTAAGAACACTAAATCGGTGTAAGACGCGTGGTCGACCTTATAATTAAGCGTTGTCTTGAAGCCGCGAGACAAGGAAATATAGGGACAGCTCGCAGTAAGCTACAAATTTGTCTCAAGTAGGATACCTACGTATTCTCAACGGGGTATTTGTGTGTGATAGAGGATATCCGCAGGCTACTGCTGCGGTGTTACGAAACTAAGGTCCAATTTCACCGTTGCAATAAAACGATCATTAAAAAATAAACTAAGTTTAGTGCTATTAACGAGTAAGGTAATTTTACCGATTTATATGTTGATCCGGATCAAGCTGAACTAGCTAGTTTAACTTCTAAACGCCCGATTTTCGGCGTTTAACCTATAAACCGAGTTCTAGGAGCTGTCATGTCAAACAGTCAAATATGAGCAAAAATAGCGGACAGACTGGCATTTATTCCATGTACCATTCAATGTCGGATACAAACTTTGTTTTCATAAACGCGATCAAAATGTAGTGTGAAATCAGTGTGAAGAAAACCTAGACCAAAATCAACTTTAGGAACTCGATTAATCAGAATTTACTTCTTTTGAGCTAGGTTTTGGCGGCGAACGGTGAAATTGGACCTAACACGTTATCGTGCTAGGAAACTGATTATTATCATGCACAGTGCTAAGAAGCTTGGGGTAAGAGTATAGATACAGCATTTTGATTGAGCAATTCAGTGTAATGTAACGTTCTTGCGAATGCTCGACGCTCTATTTGAGGTAATGCTCACGGTAATTTGCGTTATATTATCCTTCGGCCCGTGCACTTCGCTCCCTGCCGCCGCCGCCGTCACGCGCTTTATTATTTACTCAAGATGTTACACAAAACATCGAGCGTTATGTTCGAAGTGTGGTTCGTGTTTTAAGGTTTGTTATTATGGAACAGAACATTTAGCGTTCACATTTTAAAATTTTAAAAACAGCGAACGCTCGATGTTCTCGATGTTACAAGTAAATGATCTAGCCTACATATAGTCCTATAGTCCAGCACAAATAGACAAAAATCCCAATTGTCTCTAGAAATCTTAAAAGTTTTGATGGCTTGCACCACTCGCCGTTTTGTTGTGGTATTTTCTTCCTTTTGGCTCGCTCCGCTTGCCTACTTTATATAATCTTTTGGTTCACCAATTTTTCAATCATCTTAAAAAAATTGAGGCTTGCTCCGCATGTCGTTTTTTCGTCTTTTCTTCCTTTTCTCATACAAATTTCGCAAAGATCGATAATTTAAATTTTATTATATGTTCGAGACTTGTCCTGCTGTTTTTCTCACAAACCCAAGAGTCACTCAAATTTTTCCAAAGTTTCGATGTTCGCTCCGATCGCCATTTTTAGGGTTCCGTACCCAAAGGGTAAAACGGGACCCTCAGTTCAATTTAAATTCAATTCAATTCAGATTCACGGACAGACGGATAGACAGACAGTGTCCGTCCATATCCGTCTGTCCGTTTGTCACCAGGCTGTATCTCGTGATAGTTAGACCGTTGACATTTTCACTGATGATGTATTTGTGTTGCCGCAACAACAAATACTAGAAATCAGAAAAAAAACATTTAAGGGGGCTCCCATACAATACCGACATGATTTTATTCGACGTTTTTATAGATAATAGCATAGAACACTTTGTGCGCGAGTCCAATTCGCACTTGGCCGGTTTTGTTTTATTTAATTGGCAATTAACTTGTTTAGGTCTCCGTCAAATATTTCGATGACCAAAATGGTTCCACCGCTAAAAAAGTTTGAGTACCGCTGCTCTTGTCTAAATTAACATTTAGACAACATTATTTTATGTAGTTCCCTAGTAAGTACGCATAACACAAGCTCTTCCTGCTATGGGCCAGATGGTGGTGTGGATTGTCCAGCATTATTTATTTCTCTGGCTGCTCGGAATCTCACTTGGATAGTATTCGTAACGAATACATCCGACAAAGAACCAAAGTTATCGACATAGCTCAAAGAATTAGCAAGTTGAAGTGGAAGTGGGCCGGCCATATCTCGCGAAGAACCGACAACCGATGGGGGAAACGAGTTCTTGAGTGGAGACGACTTGGCATACGTAGGGCGCCCTTCCGTCAGGTGGGATGACGATCTGCGAAAGACTGCAGGCAGATGCTGGATGCATCAAGCTGAAGACAAGGCACTATGGCGCTCATTAGGGGATTCATATGTCCAGCGGTGAGCTAATATAGGCTGATGATGATTTATTTATTTTCACCGTGCTACGAAACATTATTGTGGTACGAGAGCCTACGATATCTATAAATAAAACAAATAATCTATCTAACTATCTATCTATATAAATAACTTTTGCCCTGTTTATTTTTACATCTCTTACAGATGGTGTTGATCTTAGAATACTTACCCCGAATAAATAAATACTACAGTGCTAGGAGCACCAACGTTACTTGCTACGAAACTTAAAAGCGCGACGTTACAAGATACTTCGCAGGAACGTGCTACGATGCTACGACGTCATTGTGCTACGATGCTACGACTTCCTTTTGCCACGATTCTACGACGTTATTTTGCTAAGATGCTACGACGTCATTTTGCTACGATGCTACGACGTTATTTTGCTACGATGCTACGACTTCATTTTGCTACGATGCTATGACTTTATTTTGCCACGATGCTACGACGTCATTTTGCTACGATGCTACGACGTCATTTTGTTAAGATGCTACGACGTCATTCTGCTACGATGCTACGACGTCATTTTGTCACGATGCTAGGACGTCATGTTGCTACGATGCTACGACGTCATTTTGCCACGATGCTACGACGTCATTTTGTCACGATGCTAAGACTTCATTTTGCTACGATGCTACGACGTCATTCTGCTACGATGCTACGACGTCATTTTGTCACGATGCTAGGACGTCATGTTGCTACGATGCTACGACGTCATTTTGCTACGATGCTACGACGTCATTTTGTCACGATGCTAAGACTTCATTTTGCTACGATGCTACGACGTCATTTTGCTACGAAGAAGACACGATTTTACTTTGCTAGGATATCACTGTTTAATTTTTAATCTTCCCAATTTGCTTCAAGTGAATTAAAACAGTTTTATCACTAACATCGCAGCCTGCAGCTAACTCGGACGTGGTTTGCGATGGATCCGCTTCCACAATAGCCTTCAACTCTTCATTATCAACTTGAGTCTCAGGCCGTCCACGGGGCTTGTTCTGCAGGTCGAAATTTCCAGAACGAAAACGTTGGAACCAAAAACGAACTGTGTTTTCTTTTGCAACACGACCGCCATACACATCATTCACCCTTCGAGTTGTTTCCGCAGCACTAGTGCCACGGCGGAACTCGTACTCGTAAATAATGCGATATTTTAAGTTTTCCATTTTGTAAAATGAGTGACGCAAACAGAAAAAAACAGAAGAAAAAAAACAAATGAATGACGATCATCGAAGCACAAAAACATGAGTCTATAGCTGTACAAATTTGAATTCGGAATTCCTTACCAAAAAGGAGAAATTTGTGATTAAAGTGGCCAGTACGAAAAACGCCAATTTCATATGTAAGGACCTAATATTTCAACTGTCTAACTGTCACGGTTCATGAGATACAGCCTGGTGTGGTGACAGACGGACGGACAGCGGAGTCTTAGTAATAGGTTCCCATTTTACCCTTTTGGTATGAAACCCTTAAAACGGAGAAATAGACGAATATACTTACATAAAAAACCTACATACAGGTAGGTATAGTATTATAATGGTATCTATTCAGATGTCGCCAAAACAAGACTTAACTAATTTGACAGGACTAAATGATGCCATCCTTATGAAATTATGAGAAAAAAACTAAACTATTTTAACATCTTGTCAAATTAGTTTAGTTTACTTTTTTAGGAACTGAATTAGCACCAATATAGGGATGCGATACAGCCGAACAGTCTACCTCCTTTTTTTGAAGTCGGTTACAAATGAGGCAAACGACGCAAATACAATACTTGTCACCGGAGACCACGTAGCGCTCACGTGTGATTGTTATCTGTTGTATGAACAATTTTGTAAAGCTACTCGCGAAATTGTTGCTTTTATAGTAGCGCGCTCCAAATAGGCATCATTAGAATTCATTGCACACCGACCCTATACTTATCGCTGCGGTACCTACCTGTTTTGTTTACGTAACTTCGCAGTGTTACTAATTTCACTAGTTCGGTAGTATTTACTCATAATCCCCTTCTAGCCCCACCTCGAGGTTGCCCTTTGGCTGTCCTTCTCTGTGGTTTAAAACTTTACCAAACTTTTGGAAACATAAAGTACACAACCGTTGTCTAATATTTTAGTAACAGATTTCGTCGTAACGTAGGTATAGGTTACCTTTGGAAGCTTTCCAAAGCAGACGTATTCTAAAATCCCGGTGATTTTAACTTTTCTGATTGGGTGGCTTATTAAAATATCTACTTTAACGAAAAGTGCATAAAATATGTCTGGCGGAACTCCAAACTTAAACATCAAAAAGTTTGTTCAAAGTGCAGCCAACTTGAAGATAGCAACTACAGATCTAAAATTTATCTTTCATTTCACTCAAACTGAGCATCGATCCATAAGGGCGCGTCTTCATTGGGCGGTCCGGCCCGGCACCGATACGACATCGGAGGAAGCATAATTCATTCAATCATTCCGTGGGTGTTGTAAGAGGCGACTAAGGAATATCCAACGGGGGCGGGCAATAGCACTACCTGCAGAACAATTCTACCACTGAACTGCGATCCCTAACCCGCATGCCCAGCGTGGGGATTTGGGGCATTAATCCCCCTATGAAATAAACGCCAATAAGGCACCTATCAAGGGGAGGCCCGGTCCGAAAACGATGCATATGTTATATAACTCGCTTCAATGTATGTATGTAGTAGTGTATATTAAGCTTTGAATAAATATTTCTTGCTTTCTTTCCTTCATATATGTTGTTTATCGACAAGCTTTTAAGTAGGCGTGAGTGCAAAGTCTCTCTGGAATTACAAAGCCGTCGTGTCGTGTCGGTCATTTGAAGAATGTCGCTGTCGGTGTAGTGTCGTTGAGTGCGGGGTTGGTATCGGTGCCGGTGGCCAATGAAGAAACGCCCTATTTCGTAAGTAAAATATGAAGTCCTTCATTTCAAGGCAGTCGAGTAGATAAGTCCGAGTGCCGAGCTATCTGGGACGATACAACTACTGGACATAAATCTCTAGAGAATTATGCAATGGACGCCAGCAGCAACTTGCAACTTGATAACATAATTCTATGTGGTAAAACGGTGACCTATTTTGTTTTAAAGTAACATATTGGTGAGGAACTGCCTCTGTGTATAAATAGAGTAGAGTCAAAGTTTATCGCTAGATCACTTATAGGAGACCGGGTAGGCTATAAACGACAAAAACAAAATATTTAGTCCGTTATAGTGGGGCACTACCCACCCTTAGATAAACGCCAACAAGGCGTTTATGAGACCAATACAGGCTGTTGAGGTTTTGGCAAAATTTGTATCAAGAAGGGTGTATTGCTGGCCATGATGATGATGGCGACGTCGTCATACATACATCAAACATCGCTACCTTTTTGCAATAGTGTTCGGTAGCTAATAAACCTTTCGAGTCTCACTCAGGTAGACGTTCCCTACCCGATTGTCACGATCCGAAAGGTCCGGATGCATTCACTAGAGCACAAACGGAGTCATTCACTTTAAATCAGACACTGGATTACGGTGTTCGTGATCTGAAAGTTTTATTATCTCTGAAAACTAAGTAGGTGGCGCTGACGTAATGGTGTTTTTGGAACAAGCAAAGTTAGTTGCGAGTTTTGTTGACATGGGACGGAATTAAAGCCTGTTCTGCTAATGCGTTAGCAATAAAGAAGATTTGGAATTGCGTATCTGAAGTAGGCTAAATACGATAAATTTAACTTTTAAACGTAATAAAATGTACTAGTTACTCCTTAAACCTACTTCAAACATGTAAATCTGGAATATTTTGTATGCCTACTTTTATTCATAACCTCACCACTAATCAACAGCCTATATTGGTCCACTGCTGGACGCAGGCCTCCCTCTGACAAGCGCCTTATTGGCTGTTGTCTCATTGGGGAATGCCCATAATCTCCGAGCTGGGCATGCGGGTTGGGGGTCACAATTTGGTGGTAGAATTGTTTTGCAGGAGGTGCTGCTGTCCGTATCCGGTGGATATCCTGTAGACGCCTCTTACGACACCCGCGAGAAAAGTTGGGGTGTTGCAAATTCTAAGCTGGCACCACACGGCACTTTTATGTATAACTAGCAACGCCTCGCAGTTTCACCCGCATACTTCCCGTTCCCTTGAAAATTCCGGGATAAAATAGGGCCTTTGTCACTCTCTGAAAAGTAAGTGAAAGTTTTTTTTTAATTGGTCCAGTAGTTTCAAGGCCTATTCAATACAAACAAACAATAAAATCTTTCCTCTTTATTATATTACAGTGAAAGAACTGCCGATTCAAAAGAAATTGGTACCTACCACCAATTTCTACCTAACTATATTCACGTGATGCCTACCCGAATTAATAACAATTACTATTTAATAACGTTTTCGTTGCCAAAACAATAAAACATCCAAAAATAAACCCATCCCATAACTCGAACAAATTGTTTCCAAACGTACGACTGCTACCAATAAAGTTTTATTCAATTAAGTCCGTGAAATAACAAAATAATGTGAATTGAAGAGAGCTTTGTTCGCGGATATTGTCTAAGAACGAATAAGCCAGCACTCAACGCAGATAATAACTCGATTTCCAATTAAAGAGAAGCATTTTTTTTACTTTCGTACCGCTGCTGATCAGTTTCTTGGAAAGAAGGTAGGAGAAAACAAAGGTTTATCTTCAGAGTAAGCATACTCATGATAGAGCTTTATTAATATATTTTGTTCAATTGTTTTTTTTTATAAAAGCTTTTATTTAACTTGCAATGTATTTATGTATGTATGTATCATAACTTGATTATATATCTGTCTTGTCTGTTTTATGACTTTAAATTATAATTTTAGCAGCATTAATATTGTATAATTATTATTTTTCTCTAAATGTGCCTTGTGGTGCTACGCCAAATAAATGAGTTTGAGTATATTAGTTTGTTCGGTCTTTGTTGTGCAACTGTAATTTTGTATACTTTTATAAATTCAGTGACAGTGCAATTTCATGTTACCATCGAGACGATCTGATAATGGAGACAGAAGGTGGCCATAGTAACTCCTATACAAAAAGACTTAACCCCGTCGAGTTTGGGTTCGTTGGATTTGTCTTTCCAAGCACTTTGCTTTAAAATATACAAAAACTTGTTTTTAAAAAGCGTTTTACTTATAATTTATTTGTCTTTTTTATAGATTATCCATAACGTCAACAAAATGGCACTATAAGGAAGACCAGCGTTACCATGCTGAGGCAGACGTCATTGTGTGTCTTCGAGCTTAAATTTTACTAGTATGTATATTTACGGGACAGACAAAGTAACCAACGACCCAAAGTCTCTAAATAAATAAGAATAAAAAAGTATGTATTTCTATGTTGTTTTAAACTGAAGAAAGGAAGAAGGGTCTGATTGCTTAAATAAATGTGTTTTATTTTTATGTCCTCTTTTTATTCTATTGATGAAATAACCTCTGTTTTTACTGTTTTGACAAAGGAGGAGGTTCTCAATTCTTATTATCTCCGCCAATGAGGGCTTTTCGATTTGCATTTTAATGAAGAAAAAAATTAGTACTCGACATCTCGATAGGTGGCAGGGCCGTCGATTGGCAATTTATGTATATCAATGTCAAATGAAAGGAAAACAAAAACAACAAAAAATTATGCTAAATTGGCAACACAAACTAGAAACTTGAAAAAGTTGGTTCTTTTGATTCCTTTCAATTCGACAAAATTGAGACACATGGCCATCTCTGGAGGAATATGGAACTAACTTTTTGTTTTTTAATGCGAATAGAAATTCTCTCATTGTTATACCAGTTTGATGATTTTTTTAGTCTGTTTAAAAAATATCCCGAGGGCACTTTAAAGTTTAAAGTATATACCCGAGGAAAATCCGTTTAACGTGAGACTTTAACAACATAACAACAGTTTAAAAATTCCGGAATTTGGATACGGTTTTTTTTAATTAGCCACTTATTACACCGCTTTTATACAAATAGGTAACCAGCAGTTACGGGTTCTATTTCATTGTTGTGCTAAAAGTGTAAGACCATAATTTATAGATAACCTGTAAATTTAGTCTTTTAAGAGCGCGATCTATGCCAATGACCTTGCTCGAATGGACGTTACCAATGAAAATTCTCCGCACCACATCTGAATTATATCACGCAGCGCGCACCAACATAAGTATAAGTATGTTGCACACAATACAACAGATACCGCCACAGAATAAGTACTAGTAGTTATAGCCGCGCGCTGCCGTCGCCGCGCCGCCGCCACCGCATGGCCTCTACAGGTTGTTTATTACATTTATTAACCGACTCAAAAAAAGGAGTAGGTTCTCAATATGTTTGTTACCTCAGATTTTTTGACTGGGTGTTCCGATTTTCATGATTCTTTTTTTATAGCTATATTCGATTTTTTTAAACCCTGCACAAATGATAAACAAATCCGCAGTACTTACTCTCAAATTAATTTTCTTGTTATTTTTGGACATAACATAAAGGAAGTACTTGATGATTTTAAGATTCTTTCTTCAATAAATATTATCTAATTATATCTCTTTATCTCGACTCCAAGCATGTGAACTTTAATTTATGTTATTGGAATGTGTTGACATAATTTGCAGCTTTATGACAAATAGATCATAGCTCTGTCTCGAATAGTACCTACCCTACCCAAAACTAGTAAAAAGTAAGTAAATTAATGATTAAAGTAGGCACATAGGTACCTACCTACTGTTAAAAACATCAACTGCCCCCCTTTTTATTGCACCCCTCTCTTGTGGCGTATTGTTGCATAGGAAGAAAAAATTAAGTGGATTAGAGTCAATTGTAGGGTCATTGCACTAGATTCCGACCATTTAGCGAAGACTTAAAGTTCTCAAAAAAAAACCAACTGGTCAGCCTTGTTCGAAATGATACTAATCGGTAGTCTAGATATCTGAGTTTTAAATACATAAAGAGTTTTATAGTTATGCTATAAAGTTATTTTTATAAAAAAATAAACAATCGGAAATGAGTAAAACTTCAGTTTTCGACCACAAAATTCCTAGGTCCGTAGGAATTTTGTGGTCGAAAACTGAAGTTTTACTCATTGAACACGATTTCTACCGCTTACTTAAAAGGTTTTCATGGAATAAAATGCTAAGTTTTCATGCTTTTTTTCTGAAAAGTTAATTGTAAACAATTTTTTTTTATAATATTCATTATTAGATTTTACAAATCATGTCGATGTTTGGAGGAGGCGAGTATGGACCTCAAGATAAAAAAAAAATTGTAGGTACATCCTTATGCGGCGTGATATAAAACTTCGACAACGACGCGAGGACATCGAAGTCCGTTACTCAATTTTCAAGGGAGTGAATAGATTTAAGTAACTGGGATGCCTTATAAGGGACACTAACACCAGTAGTAATGGAACCAACATACCAGAGCTAGAGCTACAGCCCAGAACACGCACCGATGCAGTGCAGCGCTACACAAAGTCTTGGTGCCCAGGCTCCTCTGCCGAAGAACCAAGATCCGCATTAACAAAACGATCATTCACCCGATCTTGATAATAGTATGAAGCCTGGACACTCAGCCAGAAAATTGAAAACAAGTTACTGGTGACAGAAAAAAAGTGCTCAGGAAGATCCTAGGTCAAGACAATGACAATGTTAAAAATAAAAACTATCGTAGTTTGACGAATTCATTACGGATGTAAGCGGGTTAGCTAAGAACCTTATTTGTGTTGGAACTTGGAAGAACACCAACGTTTCATCCCTTAACGAGGGACATCTTCAGGGTGAATGTGGTTCTAGACGCGCGCGTTCCGCATCCCTTCAAGCACTGCGCGCGAGCGCGCGATGAACGCGTGACGTGCCCGCCGGGGGCGGGGGTAGTGGGGCGTGCGCCGCTTGTAGATGCTGCAGGGCGAGTGAGTCATCTACTGTGTCGGGTGTTGGTGTCTTCTAAGTACATGCGGAACTAACAGTATCTACACCCGGCTCTAAACTCATACGGTTGTTCGACTTCCCATGGAGACACGGCTTCCAGGCGGGTGGTAGGTTCCAACCTCTATCTCTGTTGAAGTTAGGCCATCTATCTATCTCTATCGCCTCGCGTATCTTGCGGGGAACTAAGAATTTTTCCCTAGATAAGAAACGGGCTTTGTCGAAACGTACGTAATGAGATGGCCCTTCCTCAATACAGTGTTCTACCACCGCCGAGCTATTGGTGTCAACATTTTTCACAGCGCGTATATGTTTCGAGAGCCTGGTGGATATGTTCCTCTTCGTCTCCCCTATATAACATTTACCACAGTCACATGGGATCAAGTTTACTCCGGGGACGTCCAGTGGTATTCTATCCTTCGGAGAGCGTAGTAAGTGCCGCAGTTGTGATTGAGCGCGGAAGATAGTCTTAATGATATATTTTCGTTGTAGCAGCTGACCGATCTTATCCGTGAGCCCTTTTACATAGGGTAGGTATGTGACCGCTCTCTCCACGGAATAGGGCCGCTTTCTTTGGGACATGTTGGCAATACGGCAGCTCTGTCTCCAGCCATAACCATTAAGCTCCAATACCTCTTTGACGTGTTGTAGCTCACTATCTATGTATTGTGCGTCACATATTCTTAAGAACATGATATATGCCAATGACCTTGCTCGAATGGGCTTTACCAATGAAAGTTCCCCGCATCACACCTGAATTATATCACGCAGCGCGTACCAACATAAGTATAAGTATGTTGCATACAATACAACAGATACCGCCACAGAATAAGTACTAGTAATTATATCCGCGCGCTGCCGCCGCCGCGCCGCCGCCGCCGCCGCATGGCCTCTACAGGTTGTTTATTATATTTATACGACTTCAAAAAAAGGAATATGTTTGTTACCTTTGAACTTTTGACTGGGTGGTCCGATTTTCATGATTCTTTTTTTATAAAAAGCTGGTGCTTCCCGTGTGGTACCATTTTGATTTGGTTTAGTTCTGACAGTAGGATCCATGAAAATTGAAGTCGGTTTATAGTTTTTTAAAACAATATTTATTATTATAATACCGATGATATTTCCTTTTCCCTATTCAGTGGGGATAAAGAGAATAACCACCTACCACTGCCTATTTTGTAGCTTTATTCAATTTGTTTTAAACCCTGCACATATGATAAACGAAATCGCAGTACTTAACCTCAAATTAACTTTCTTGTTATTTTTAAACATAATGGAAAGTACTTGCTGATTTTAAGATCCTTTCTTCCATAGTGGCGTATCGTTAAATGGGAAGAAATTTAAGTGGATTAGAGTCAATTGTAGTGTTGCACTAGATTCCGACCATTTAGCGAAGTTCTGACTTTAAGGCCTCAAAAAAAATATTTCAAACTGGTCAGCCTTGTTCGAAATGATACTAATCGGTAGTATGATATCTGAGTTTTAAATACATAAAGAGTTTTATAGTTATGCTGTAAAGTTATTTTTATAAAACAATAAACAATCGGATATTAGTAAAATTTCAGTTTTTGACCACAAAATTCCTACGGACCTGAACACGATTTCGACCGCTAACTTAAAAGGTTTCATGGAATAAAATACTTACAAAGTTTTCATGATCAGAAAAGTTGTGACATATATTATTGTAGTTTTTTTTTTATAAAATTCATTATTTGATTTTACATATCATGTCGATGTTTGGAAAAGGCGACTGTGGGTGTGGACCTCAAGATTAAAAAGCAACTGAGTAGGTACATCCTAATAAGGCGTGATATAAACCTTCGACAACGACGCGAGGACATTGTAGTCCACTACTCAATTTTCAAGGGAGTGAATAGATTTAAGTACCAGGGATGCATTGTAAGGGACACTAACACCAGAAGCAATGGAACCAACATACGAGCCCAGAACACGTGCCGATTCAGTTCAGCGCTACAGAAAGTCTTGGTGCCCAGGCTCCTCTGCAGAAGAACCAAGATCCACTTTATTAATTGAGTGAATCTATCTCTCGCTCAACTTAGTTTCAACTATATCTTTCGCTCATTTACCTCATTGATTCTTTTTGGAACCTTATCAGTGCTGAGCGAAATGAGCGAATGAGTGAGAGCGAAGACGACTGAGCAAGGCGAGTGATTTGATGGAGCGAAATGTACGATGTCAGATACAACATGAAAAAAAGAGAAAGATAGCAAGACTAAGTTCAGGCCTGTAATAATTATGCAAACTGTTTGAATGTAATTATTTTAGAAGTAATCGTGTTCAGTATTATTGTTAACGGATAAGTATTTTTTATTTCGTTTGTTAATTTTTCAAAGAACATAATACAGTGTACGCAAGTGTTTTTTATCTGTCACTCTAGCGCCACCTAGCTCAGTTGAACGGAGACTTTATATTTTCTTTTTTATCTCATGCTCATGAGCTTGAGCATGAGGAACTCAACAAGACAACATCATTAATCTACTGAGCTAAATGAGCTAAAGAGCTAAATGAGTGATATATATATCTTTAGATCAAAAAGTTTATAAATATATCTATATCACTCTTGTCATTGGAGTGGTATAAAATGCGCATCTCTATGGAGAAGCCCTCGTTGTACGGGAGGTACAGATCCTCTTTGATTCCGTTCTTCATTGCGGGAAAACTACACAGGCATGTTACGCGAGCTTGGAGGAAAATGTTATCGTATCACATCCCGTATCCTAGAATAGACTCTAGGATACGGGATGTGATACGATAACATTTTCCTTAAAACCGCTAAGCCATCGCTTTGTCTTTTGGCTTAATTTGATATTTTTCGAAGGTAATTATTCTTGTCCATTACAAAAATGTTTGATTTCTACTGAGAATATCTTAACTTATACGAATTGCCGAAAACGAAAACTTAGATTATTTCGGTCGACATTAGCTACGATACAAATATACTCTAATAACATCGAGATAAAAAACAAAATGAGACAAAAGTATTCTGTGTATATTCGTCCTCCCGGCCGAGATGTAAATTTTTGGTGATCTTCAACTTCCGATTTCCGACCACCCCAATTTTCAAGTAATTCAATACAAAAACCAATATAATCTAATCTTAATACGTAAAATAAGTATTTATTTAGTATAAAAATAATACACGACAATGCTTACCGACTCATTTCTAAAAAAAACCGTTTTTATATGAACAAAATATTATTTATTGTTTTTTTTACAGAGTAATAATGACAAAAACAAAACTTATTATACCTGTCCCCTGTATAGTTTGCCAGTTCGCTTTATTCTCTTTGAACATTCTGTTGACTAGGTTTTGGAGGATCCAGTTAGGCTGCGCAGCACTTGGAAAACTACGTCTAGTCTCCTCGTCATCCATACCGCAATGCTTGAAAACCAAAGTTTTCAATCAGTGCGTCCTACCCGTCATGACCTACGGAGCTGAGACGTGATCACTCACGATAGGGCTGGTCCACCAGCTCAAAGTCACTCAACGAGGTATGGAAATAGCTATGCTTGGAGTTTCTCTGAAAGATAGGTTTCGTAACGAATACATCAGACAGAGAACCAAAGTAATCGCCATAGATCAAAGAATTAGCAAGCTGAAGTGGCAGCGGGCCGGCCATATATGGCGAGATATATCTCGCAAAGAACCAACAACCGATGCGGTAAACGAGTGCTTGAGTGGAGACCGCGACTCGGCAAACGTAGTGTAGGGCACCATTTGGCCAGGTGGGATGACGATCTGCAAAATACTGCAGGCAGATGCTGGATGCGGCAAGAAGACAGGGCGCTATAGGCCGATGTCCAGCGGTGGACTCATATAGGCTGATGATGATGATGATTATGAATTGCACCGAAAAAAGAAAAATATAAGTACATAGATACCTAAACAATTGTGCAACGACCAGTGAGTTGAGTCCTTTAGGTACAGAGACAATTAATAAAATATTGGTAGTACCTACCTACTTACCATTTCTTTGTATTCTCATCGTGTATTTTATTTTCAATAACGTTTTTTACGATTCATTTTATTATACCTATTTTTGCACACATAATTATTTAAAATAATAAATAAATAAATAATGTTGGACAATCCACACAGCATTATCTAGCCCCAAGCTAAGCAGGGCTTGTGTTATGGGTACAAGATAACTGATATACATAATATACATAACACAGTACACGACATAGATAGATATTTTTTTATTTTACATAGAAAACACCGAGAACGCCCTGAACAAATATCTGCAGATCGTATACATATTTGTCCCGAGGCGGGAATCGAACCCGCAACCTCCTGCCTCGCAGGCGGACCTTCGCCCACCGCACCACAGAGAAATAATAAATATAATACCTCTTCAAAACTATAATCACCCCTTACTAAACATTTACCTTACAACAAACTTACAAATAAACCCGCTGTATACTAAAAATCGTCAAATAAATAAATTTCAAGTTGGTTCCGCAGCGAAAAATAATATTGCTGTTAAAAGTAGCACAGGTCCGTTCAGCACAACGTCTCGTCCCGCACTGATTGTAGGGCCGGCAGAGGGGCGGCTCACGAGTAACGTTGTATCGATTACGTAAAAAATTCGTTAAAAATAATTAGATAATTTATTTGAAAAAGTGGGCGGAAGAGAGTCTCCGTAACTTTTTATTCTACATGGTGATAACTTTAAATAAATCTTGTGATTGATAGTTTAGGAGAAAAAGAGTTTTAACGGAAAAAATGGATGGTACTTTGCACTATTATTTCAGATACTTAAAATTGGAATTTCAAATTTTCGGCTTAAAGGTAAAATGCCTTGTATAGCATAGATTATTATATATTTTTTTCAAACCATTTCCTGTAAAGAATAAGAAGAAAAACGGATTTAACTTTACCCAAATTACGCCGATTCACATGTATCTGGACCTTCTTACATGTATTGTAACAAAAGCGACAATTATGTGTACAAACGAGAGATTTACAACCTAAAACTTAACAAAAGTGTAAATCTGACCAATATGCTTATTCTACGGAAATGGGAATTCGAAAATGAGATCACAAAGAAAGGTAATCGCCAATTATTTTGAGCTATTGTAGCGCGTATTAGATACTAGGTGTAGGCTGCACTGAGCTCAACCCTACAAATATTTAAATGGCGTGATTTTTTTTGAAGACACCCAAGACGAAGACAACAGCAAAACTACCGAATGTATCGGACATAGACATTAAATTTTGCACACATGAAAGTCTGGACCGGTAATAATATATATTTAAGCTACTTTTTATTCCAAAAAAGCGTGTGTAGCCGCTGATGCTGGTAGCTAGTTAAACATATATATAATATATATACATAGAGCTCAGTGAGGCAGGTAGATTGTTCTAAAACTTATTAACTTAATTAACTTTACTTGCCCCTACGATTGAATCACTCCTCTCAAATTTAATACTCTGTGTTTATGCCAACGCTAATTCTGCTGAACGCTTTCTTTTCAGATATAATAAGGGTATGAAAAGCATTTAATTTGAATTTTCTTGAACAGGAAATAAGGAGGTCAAAGGAATCACTGAACTGATAAATATCACCAAACATCATTAAAATAAAAAAATGCAGTAAAAATATAACACATAAAAGAACAGGAGTTTTCTATTAGGAAAGATTATTTAAAAATATACCTACGAAATAAGTAGATTCATTTCTTATTCAAATAATTTTTTATATGATCTATTCTTGATTTCTTATAGAAAAAAAGTAGATTTGCTCAACTGTGATGTATGTGGACCTATAGAGAATGTACAGCACGTGTTAATGGAATGTGGTCTGAACGCGAGTGAATGAATAAAACTGTTTGGTTCCTCCAAAGTGCTTCATGTCGGACAGTGCAACGCTATATTGGCTCAACCTCAACCTCAACAGCTTGTCCACTGCTGGATGCAGGCTTCCCCCTGGTAAACACCTTTTTGGCGTTTATCTCATGGAGGTTAATGCCCATAATCCCCACGCTGGTCATGGCGGTTAGGGATCGCAGTTTGGTGGTAGAATTGTTCTGCAGGGGGCGCTGCTGTCCGCCTCTTGGTGGAAATCCCTAAGTCGCCTCTTGAAACACCCACGGGATGAGTTGGGGTGGTGCAATTTTGTTCCTGTTCACCTCTTATTTTTCTCAATCTGGTGTGAGGTAAATTATTGTTTAATTTGAGTATTGTGCGTAAGTTTGTGAGGTAATTTCATGTTATTTTCATAGGGCGATGTGGTCGCTAAGCGATGTGATAGATTAATTCGTCGGCTTATTGCAAGAAGTCATTAACTGCATAAACCAAAAGTTTGGCAAACGCGGTTTTTAACTTTTTATGACTTTAAGAGCCTATATCATCCAAACTAAGACAGTTATCAAAATAATTTAAACGCCAATATATAGAGATATGTAATAATTTTATAATTCACTGAAATCAATAAAAATCCAACCATTGAATTTTTTTAAAGGTAAAATTGCAAAGATAATGACTTCTTGCGATATTTTTTTTTGACGAAACTGGAGTTAAGTATTTCTGCAACGAAGTTTTTTTGGCCTTTTTCAAGTATTTAAAGACAAAATAATCATAGACATATTACTTTCTTTGTCCAAAAACACTTAGTAAAATAACTGAAATTTGTAATAATGGCACATGAATCAGTCAAAAGCACAATTATTTGCTAAAAACTTATTTTAGCAAATAATAACCAGTAAAGAATTATAAACAGGTAAATAGGTTAGAAAAGACGCAAAACGGTCGAATCAAAAGGTTAAGAAAACTATTATTTAGATTAGAAAATATTAAGTAACAGACTTTGAGCTTTGCCTAAAAACCTACTTATCGTTACGTTATTTAAAAAATAAACAAAATTACTTAAAAATTTAACTTATTACAATCAACTCAGACTTTAATCATTTCTCCATCTATAAATAATCAGAAATTAATATTATTTTAATCCTAGTCACCGGAAGTTCATCAGTCATCTTCAGGTTAATAATCCAGACCCTCTTTATCTGGTGAATTCTCGTACCAATGATGGTGCAGGTCGTGGGGTATTATTTTTTTAGTGCACATTTTCATTAAATCTTTCTTCTTTGCTTTCGTAATAGAAAGCTTTTTGCTGTAGGCTTTTTTAAGGATGTAAGCGCTATCTAATTCTAATTTTAATTCTTAGTGGGGGAAACTAAGATCTGCACGGACGTCTCGCATAGGAGTGTATTGTGCGTTATCCCCCTGCCTAAGCAGGCCCTAACTAGCCCAGCTCCTTGAAGTATCGGAGCAGGACTTTGGGTGACTGACAGCTTCGTTTCAGCTTTACTGTGGGTGTGGATGGGGTTGATTCCTCAATGAGGCACTTCAGCCCTGTTTTGTGTCTGGCCTCCTCTGTGGCCGTGCAGTGTACCACAACGTGTTCCACGGTCTTTTCTTCTTGGAAGCAGCCACGACATAAGCTACTATCTGTGGCTCCGGTCTAGAAAAGATGATGGTTCAATTCACAGTGACCTGTGATGATGCCCACCATCGTTCTGAGGTCCTCCCGGCTCATCTTGAGCATCGTGTTGGTGGTTTTTCTGTCTTTGGAAGGGAATATTGATTTGGTATGCTTGCAGTCTATCCGACGCTCCCATAGCTTTTGGTGTTCTTTTTCAGAGTTAAATTTTAGTCTGTTTTTGACTTCCGCTGTAGGCGGGTTCGAGAGACTTACATCTTGGGGTGTTGGAGTTAGTTTCGCTCCTTCCTTTGCTAGTCCGTTTTCTTTCATGTTGCCTGAGCAGGATCTACTCTCTGTCCATTCTATGCAGACCTTACTGTGTTGAGAAAGATTTCGTAGACTCTTATGGCATTCTACAATTTCTTTTGATCTTGTGTCTGTCCGTTTGAGTGCGTTTATTAGTGCAGTGCTGTCTGTTTTGAAGACCAGCTGCATGTTTGGTTAGCTCTCTGTTGGTCGTTTCCAGAAGCATGTCGGCTGGCTGCTTCACCTAATGGCCGGTGGCAGTTTCGGCGGCGGTGGCCCAGGAACAGCCCAGCTTTGCGAATGTGCTAAAGATGGGCAAAGGGCAGCTGCCGAAACTAATAAAAACGCAGGATCCGGTTTTGACCTTCTACCCAATGGAGTAGGGTGAAACCAATACCTCGGAACTCACCAAGGCCGAGTTGAAGCGGACAGTAGACCCGCCGTTGCCCTCAGTAGCCCGCCAAACATTTACCGGATGTCGGCGAGCTACTTCTCCAATAGCAGGGTGACCGACACTCTGGGACGTTTTGCTAGACGACTTGCTCCGCCTACTGGTTCCAGCTGGAGTTGAGTTTATGGCGTACGCGGACGACGTGACGGTGTTGGTGACAGGGGATGCTCGAAGAAAATTGGAGGCGAAAGGAGCGGCCGTTCTGGGACTGGTGGAGGAATGGGGAGCGCGGAGCAACACCGAGCTGGGGAGGAGCAGCCCGGCAATGAAGTCTGTGATATGATGTGGCTTGCCCAGAAGATTGAGAGTGTACGGGACACAGTGCGTAGGATTTGTAGAGTTTTGAGTCACCCGAGTGACTCTTTTCTCGCGATTCGGTACGTATAATCGCAAGGTTGGGAGGACCATGGGAAGGTGGAGGGAGTGCCTCGCTTCCGCGACTCCGATCACGTGGTACGCGGTCTCATAAGTAGCATAGCAACACGTAAATATATATGTGCAAAAGTCATTACCTTCAATCACTAATAAAACAATACCTCATTCAAGCGATTAGCAGTCTAGTATTAAGTTTAACATAATCATTTAGCAAAAACTTGTCAACGACCTATAATTAATTTTACCAATCCAATAGTGATGGTACCTATAAACGTAACTTGTTCTGAAAGAAGTCATCTAATGCGAATAGTATTCTTTTACCATAAATTATGTTTCGAAAAAAGAAATTAAGTGTAAATAATGAATTCTATAAAAAATAAAAAACTCAGTGTAGACGTTACTCGTTTTGATAGAAGTCATTAAATACCGTTAGTATTTTTTTTTCCAAACAATATGATGACGAAATGATATGACAAAACTAGCTAAGTGCAAATAATGAATTAAAGCAATACTTATTCAAACGTTTGTGAACGTAAAAGCATTTTTAAAATGTTGTTAAGTCACATAAATGAGTTATGTATGAAAATATTTTTTTTTTCTATTGTTAAAATCTATTAATGTAAGTTAATGAATTTTATGAAACCAGATATACCAAAAATGAAGTTAATGACTTTATTACCAAGCCATAACTTCTAAGTTTGAAGAGCTATAAATAAGTTTGTTTTACCAAAATGTAGAGCTCATCGAGACGAACTCATGGTGTAGCTTAACGCAGTTAGTGACTTCTTGCGACTAATGACTTCTTGCAGTAAGCCGACGAATTGGTAGTACCTGGGTGACCGAGATTAGAAATTATAGTAGTATTATTCGCCAATAAATGGCAGGAAGTGCCATATTTTTCAGTTAAATTTTTAAGTTGATTGGGATAAAGTTGAATATTGAAAACACGATTATGATAGTATTACTATTCGCCCATAGATGTCAGGAAGAGTAAATTGATTACGATAAAGTTAATTATTTAAAATATAATTAAACTAATTAAACAACATTTTCTGAAAATGAATCTTAGCTAGATCGATTTATCACCCCCGAAACCCTCTGTATACTAAATTTCATGAAAACCGTTTCCGAGATCCGCATTATATAATATATAATATATAATATACAAGAATTTCTCGTTTAAATTAATTTATTCGTCCATCCCCTCAGTTGATGCATTTTTGTGTTAACCAAGGAATCAACAGCATTAAATAAATGTGGTGCTTCCCGCTTCCATAAGATAATGTTAGGAAGACCATTAATTAGCAGTAGCCATTTTCCCCTGTTAATACATAACCACATCTACAGTTTCTGACTTAGAAACAACAATAAACAAGTAATTAAAACTTATTTACTTATACGGCTCGTTCGCGTGCTGTTTTCGAACTAAATGAGGCTTCACGTTCCTACATAAATATGTGTCTGTGTACCGTCCGTTACGGCGGAATGAAAACTTAATCTTCGTTAATGTTTGTATTTTCTTAAGTTTTTATTGTTGGAGTCAGACGATCTGAATAGTTTTGCAGTTTGAGAAGTTCATCTACCAAATAAAGGCTTACACATAACATGTGTTTAAAAAGAAAATCGGACAATTAGGTACTTTTTAATTCGCTTTTCGATACAAATTTTCATGCATACTAATGTTATGAATGTGAAAGTGAACGGATCTTTGTGAAATTTCGCAGGAAGCTACACAATATCCCGGGACGGACATTGATGCTACTTCGATAGCGCGTATAAAGCCGCGGGCATAAGCTAGTAGACTCTATACGTCAAAGTTATTTAAGGACCGCTAAATTGTCGGATTATTTTTTAAAGAACAGTATCCAAATAAGTCTTAACGGTCACTCACTCGCACGCGGCCCGCTTCCATGGATTATGTAGGTTTGTGATTAGGTAGGTTTGTGAATATTAGATGGAGGTTCAAATGAAAAAGGGTTTCTTTTCTGTTAAGAAAAATGATCAATTGAGTGAATGATGAAATGGGAATGAAGGGTACATAGGTCGATCACAGTGTGGCGGCCTAGCGTGGGTTGGTACCGGGGACGGTTATCTACCAAGCACGCAAGCAGCGAGAGGAGTATGAAAAATAAATAATAGCGAGCGGAGCGAGCCCTGTAAGTTTAGGAGATTTTGCGGCAGCTTGGGCAATTGTTAAGAAACTAGTAAAAATAAATAGTAAGGCATATTTTGCAAGACAAGGCACTTATGCTAATTTTAAGTATATCAACAAAACAGCACAACAGACTATACAATCAACGGCGAGCAAAGGGAGCCGCAAAAACTTTCATAATATGGCTGCGTGTGATTTGTGTCTTAAGGGGTGCCTCGATTGCACCCCTCGCAGCTTGATAACCCAGGCGGACCCCGACCGCGGGAACCTTCTTCACCGTGCACCTTCTTCCCAGTGCTATCGTTACAAAAATATCGTTAAGATTGTGGAATCAACTACCGATAATCTATACAAAATTTCAACCAGATCCGTTCACTAGTTTTTCTGCGAAGAAAAAACTAATATCAAACCATCTAAACAAAGACAAAAAAATATTTTAAAAAAATCATCCAGTTTATTTGTATCAGATTTAGATAAATGTACCTATGTATTCTACAACTTTACATGGTTAACCACTAAGGTAAGTATAAGGTTAAGGTTATGTAAAGGTTTGGTACGGTTTCAAAAAGATTATAAAAAGGATGGTATTTGTGAATCCAGTTTGATGCATGAGCTGAACAACAATTTATATCTAGCTGAGCCATTTAAGAATTGGTGTGGGTTTAAAAATAAACTCTTTATTGAAAAAGCGAATTCATATTTCTTATTTTTATTCAATTAGTATTTTTATAAATAAAAAATCGTCGCTTGCCATTTTTATGAAGACACTGGTTAATGTTTACTATATTTTTACTTTTCAGAAACCATTCATATTTACATTTCTATCATAACACAAAATGAACCCAACAGTCAGTTAAGCTGATTTTCCAGATATTTACTTTGGTGAGTACATTATTCCGCTATCGTTGACTGAAAAAAGATTTCACGGAGGGCGACCTCTCTAAGGAAGATTTACGCAATTAAAAACGGGGGAGAGAAGCTCGATAGAAGCAAAAAATGTTTATTTTGCCTTTTTGAATAATCTTTCTAAATTAAAATTATTAAGGCTCGTACAAAATGCCGCTTTTCTGAATTATTATGAATGTTGGTATTGCAAAAGATTTGTTTTCCTTTGTTTGTGTTGTTACAGTAACAAAATTACTGGTAAAGGGGAGCTATTATGTTACTCGCGTTTGGTTAAAAAATATTCTTGATGTTTTTCCTCATCTTCCATGAGAGAATTTGAGGGGACGGGCTTGAAACGTGCCTCGCATATTTGATGGACGCTCAGGTATTTCAAATTGATACATTCAGCCGATGAAAAGGCTTCGATTACTCCGTTTATCTGATTCTGAGATTTATTTACTTTGAAAAAACTTTATCAAACGATTTGACATTAAATGATAACCGACTGAAAAATATTTTTTTAGCCCAGGCATTTTTTAAAAACAAACTTCTTGGAAGTAGTTTGTGAAACGCATTACCTAGTAAAAGATTCAGAGCAAAAGCCTCATTTGGTTGCCTTTTTAATAAAATGAATGATCAAATCTGGCTTTGGAGCTCACTTTCTGTAACGTTTTATGGAATTGATTAATTGAAAGGTACGACAGATTTTTTATGTTACTTGGTAAACTGACGACTGGCGCGTAAGATAATCATCATCGTCATCATCAACCTATACTAGTGACCTTTGTCCACTGCTGGACAAAGGCCTCCCCTAATGAGCGCCATAGCGCCCTGTCTTTAGTTTGAGGCATCCAGCATCTGCCTGCAGTCTTTCGCAGATCGTCATCCCAACTGGCCGGAGAGCGTCCTACACTACGTTTGCCGAGTCGCGGTCTCCACTTAATAACACGTTTACCCCAAAAGTTGTCGGTTCTTAGCGAGATATGGCCTGCCCACTGCTACTTCAGCTTGTTAATTCTTTGAGCTATGTCGATAACTCTGGTTCTCTGTCGGATGTATTCGTTACAAATCCATCCTTCAGAGAGACTCCGAGCATAGCTCTTTCCATAGCTCGCCGAGCAACTTCGAACTGATGGAGCAGCCCTACCGTGAGTGTTTACGTTTCACCTCCGTAGGTCATGAAGGGACCCGTAACAGAACTGATTGAAAAGCGCACCGATTGAAAATTTTCGTTTTCAAGCATTGCGGTATGGATGACGAGAAGACTTGACATAGTTTTCCATACGCTGCCCAGCCTAACTAGATCCTTCCTATTGGACTAGAAGGCATACAATAAAGTCCGATATCTCAAAAACGGTTAAGTTATAAGTACCTAATTAATATGGTGTTTCATAGTCAAGTCATGGAAATTACAACTCCTTCAAGGATCTAGGTACTCAACCAGTAACCCTCTAAACACGCTCCGTATATTACGTTATATGCAAAATTATTCTTAACCTATTCCGTCCCACTGCAAAGGCCTCCTCCAACTCTTTCAATTACAATTATATTTATTTAATTAATTAGTTACATACTTACCTAATTATTACTAACTCCGTATGTTCCATTCCATGAAAAGTAATGGAACTACCTAAATGGCCCCTTCGGTCCGTAGGAGAGGTAACCTAACAGAGAAATTGTGAACATGAGCGACTTTAATTCAGCGGGAATGCAGAAATAGCCGAGACGCGCTCATCGGCATCCACAATTAAAAGTCGGAATGTGAAGTGCAGTGTGATGCAGGCCCCTCGAGGACCCACCAGCAATAAAGCAGGCATCAAGATCCCTACGTGCCTCACGATGAGACGCCCGCTACGTGCAAACTCCCTATTTGAGCATCAAACTCCCTAGAAAAGCGGGACATTTAAAACACGAAAAAGAAAATTTACATTATCACATTACTACGGAAAGTTGTTACTCGTTTTCCTCGCTTAAAATATCACGGTACGAAAATATATTTAACTTCGCTCTGCAAAAGTTAGAGATTTAATTTTGAAGTCATTCGACCCATTTGAGTTGCGAAGACCATGAACCAAGGTCACTAAAATTGTCGTCACAGTTCCTACCTATAGGTGATAGAAAAAAAAATATTTCGACAAGTATAAAGCTTCTGAAATGGGTGAAAGTGGCACCTAAATACATACACGTACCAACGTATAAAATACACCAAAGCAAAACTGTGCATCCAACATAATATTGAGCAAGTATTCACAGACATGTAATTCTGCAGAGTAGGGGATATTACGTTCAGCTTGTGAAAGGCAGTCAAACCATGTAGGGTACTCGGATATTTTTATTAGCGAGATTAGCCCGAGCTCGGCCAGTGCCTGGAGCTACCATAAACGCTAAAGTCACGTAATTCTCGCTCGTTTTACTTCGTCCAGGCGCTGCAAGGGTTAAGAGTGGGTGAACGCCTCAAATTCCCATGTTTTTTTTTACATTACAAAAGCGTAAGCAGCAGTAGGGATGCTCTGAGAACAGTAGGTATAAAGTTGTTTATTTGATGAAAATTCACTGAAATCTCTAGAAACATTGCTTACTCTATAGTGTAGATAAACTTCAGCAGAAACCAGTGTTTATTTCGTTTACTCCAGCCATCTCTACTATTTTTGTTATGTTTCAAACGAAAAACACAAATTATTATGCTAATTTGATGAGATTCCTGAATCTCATCCATATTTTCAACAGTCAATATAAAAATAGGATGACGATAACCTGGGTATATAGGGTGTAAGCCAAAGTGGCGTTACTTTGACGAGAACTTTACGAGGGCTGGTTGTGTTTTTGTATACATGTGAGTTATCCAATCAGTCTGTGCTGGAAGTAATAAACTAGGCATCACGTAGTGTCCTCTGGCGTGGACCTGACGTTGGGAAGGTTTTTACTTGCAGTTTTGATGGAAAAGTCCCAGCACGCAAGCTTCGTATAGGTACCTCTCATCATGGTTGGTACATTTGATATGTAGATTGTAGGTTAATCTCCAGTATCTGTTATGTTGCTTGTAGGTTTATTTTCACTATATTTATGGAAAATAATCAAAGCAAAAAAAGAAAACCAAAACAAGATAACTTCGAAGAAAAAAATGCTGATAATTATCTTCTGAATAAAAATAATCTATGTAAATCTAAGAACGACAAAAAGCCGGTTTCTTGGACGATTATTTGACAAATGATTTAACAAGCGCTTGACCCCAAAACACGTAGGTAGTGTATTAGTATACGTATAGTATACGTAGGTAGTGTAATAGTAGGTAGTAAATTATTGGATCCATATCTCTTATCCTTACGATAAGAGATATGGATCCAATAATTTGACGAACTTTGTAGTCCGTTTATTTGTGTTTAACCCCAATGCAATATTATAAATTCAAATCGAATACAACAAGACAAGGTTTGCAAAAGTCAACTGTTTTATTAAAGGAGTTCATTTCGTTTCATTTCATTTATTTATTCATAAAGTTTCAGGTTTATACACAGATCTTAAAATTATTCTTAAAGTAAGTACTACCAAAACCTGCCTTTACAGGCGTATGAATATTATATAAGAATTTAAATTATTATAGATTAAGTACAATACAATTTAAAAAAATTACAATAATTATAGCTACAGTCAATATAATACCAATTCACAATTAATAATATTACAGTTTATATTCAAAAAATTCATTAATACTATAAAAACATTTTTCAGTCAGCCATTTTGTCAAGTTAAATTTAAATCTAGATAATAATGTCATTTCTTTAAAAGTGTCAGGAATTTTATTGTATATTTTAATTGCCATTATAAAGCTGTTATTCGTAGATAATGTCAATCTTGCTTGTGGTATAAATAATTTATTTTTATATCTGGATTGGACGCTATAATTACTCATAGGATTTGCTGATTGAAATATGTCTTTATTCTTAAAAACAAACATGCTTATATCGAGTATATATAGACCAGTCAATGTTATGATCTTAAATTGTCTAAAGTATGGCCTGCAAGAGTCTGTCATTTTCAACCCAAAAATAGCTCTCAAACATCGTTTTTGCATTTTGAAAACCTGTTCTGTGTTAACGCATCTACCCCAAATCAGTATTTCATAGCAGAGAAGAGAGTTTACATAGCCATAGTAAGCTGTAATAGCAGAGTCTTTGGATACTGTCTGGGCGATACGTCTTAGTGGGTATTCAAAACTATTCAATCTTTTACAAATATATTCTACGTGTTGTTTCCAAGAACATAGATAATCTATGTAAATACCTAAAAACTTAATACAAGTGATATTTTCAACTGTATGACCTGAATGAGACACCTTCAGGTTAAGTTGTCTTCCCTTATATGTTTGAAATTGTATATGTTTTGTTTTTTCTATGTTTACTTTTAAGTTGTTTTGATCAAGCCAAGTAATAGCGGCTTTTAGTGCATCATTTACATCTAGTTCAAAGCTAAGTTTATTAACTCCTTCTACTACAATTGTTGTGTCATCCGCAAATAAAATACAGGGATGGCAGACAGCCCTTGGCAGATCATTAATAGTTCTATTTTTTCTACTACGAGTATACTGGGTGTTACAAAAAGTAAGGAACAAACTATAAGGGCGACCAGATTGGATAAATGTAACCATGAGTAAACACTCGATTAATTTAATCTGCGTCTCAAAAACCAGCTATGAATGGAATTAATAAACTTGCCGATACAAACGTTCATTGCAATTATGATACTGTGTGAACGATTCACGAGCAGAGGGTCGCATTCACGTTCACCTGACGGACGAGACTTCACGCTGCAATGCACTCCCTGATGGATGAATTTAGATTTACTGCTGCCGCCTATCCTTCAGGTCCAGTCAGTGGAATTGAGATGGGTTTTAAATTTACGGGGATGACGTGCGATGAATATTTCTTCATTTTCTACCTTACAAGAGAGGAATGAGCAACGTGAAATCGTCGAAATGGCTTATACGATTAGTTGCAGTATTACATTGTGTGTTTGATATTATAAAAAGGACTAGGTGTACCTTATCCTTTTATACCATACCCTGTAGGGTATGATGAAATGGACTAACTGTTTCTTTGGAAAATCATTTTTTTTGGAGCTTATCTTTACTTTGGGCGCAGTCAGTAGGTACTTGGAGGGAGTCATTTAATTTTTTTTTCACTTCTCAATAATTACTTCTTTTAATGTTGCTCTTGTTTAGTCTTGTAATGGATGATCACTTTTACATAATTTAGTTAGGTATTGGAAAAGCACGGTGTTAGTAAAATCAGAGATGTGTGACCCATTCGACAATATAATATTTGCACGTTTTGTGAATTGCCTAATCAGTACCTATCATGTACGATTATAATCCAAAATGATTTGGCCACACAGCCGCATATGTAATCCAACTCGTCACGATTATTCATACGGTGGTAACTGTGGTGTGTAATTTGATACAGCCTAATAATAATGGTACATTTTCGATTGAATATCCAAAATATTATTCACAGTAGGTAAATTGATTATATAAATTGCAATTAGACATTGATCTCTACATATCCACTTGGTTTTATGGTATGATAATCTTTTACGCACTTTGCGGTTAGTCGGAACGCGGTTGTCTGCCGTCAAAAATATAACAACCTACAATAAAACAGTTTTTATACCATAGATTTATGTCGTCGATGTTTTATACGCTCTGCGATGCGGCCGCCGACCAACCGCTCCGATCGTTCGGAGCGTGTATAGTTAGTTAACCGTAATCGCAACCTCATGAAAAGTACAGCCAGACGGCTGACCGTCTTCCGGCTAACCGCGTAGTGCGTAGGTTAGGTACCCGCAGTTGATGGACTGAATGCCTAGCCTCTGTGACCCACAGCGGAGCGCTGGCGGGCGTAGCTGCAGACGAAGACGTCTGTATGCGTCACGCATGGGCAATGAAAGTGATGAAGTTGGACATAAGGGGGCTCTCGAGGCCTGTAGGCACGGAATCGGCTCGGAGACCGTGCTAAGGCCTACACTCGCACCCGGCATCAACACTTAGCAAAGACCATCAATCCGCATAAAAAGCGTTGTGATCATAACCAAACTTCCGTCATTTAAAGGAGGCATATTCAATGTTCATCAGTGGACTTTTATGTACGTAGTACATCACAATAATATTAATAAATGCGAAAGTTTCGATGTTGGAAGGATGGATGTTTGTTACCTATTCACGCCACGCTGGATCGGGTTGAAATTTTTCGTAGGTAGGTAATAGTTATCCTAGAATCAATCAAGCTAGGTACCTACTTTAAATAACATAAATCAGTTCCCGTGGGATAGAAATCACCTTTAAACGTTTCCATAGAAACTACTATAGGTACTATAGAGGGATAATAAAGGCAGTCTGTATGTATAAAGTAAATAAAATAAATTAAGTAGGTAAATCGGTGTGACAAATGCTACAATGGCCATTATCACGGCATCCAATTGCTCACCGCCATTGATTCACCGCCAGGATTGAATGGCAGATGCGTCCCGCTAATTGCAGATTATCCATCATATTTATTGATCCAATCATTTCAGGCATTCATTCGCATTCCATCTAATCGCATCGTATTTGCATGTAACTGTACCTATCCTTGTTGATCATGCGGGCCAGCTTTTAGTAGCATATAATTTTAGCGCGATCAGGTCAAAAAATGAGTTTTGCATAGTTTATGAAAACTTCCGTCGTTCCCTTCCATAAATTGCATTTCTACAAGAACCTTTGGTGCGTGTACCATACTTTTGTGGAGTAGGTAACACTGTGCACTCTGGCTACTTGTTACTCTAATTTATACAGTTTGAGTCTGCGTTTAGGTTTCGTTTGCACTCTTCGGGTACTAGCCAGATTTCAGCCAGATCCGTTCAGTAGTTTTGGCGTGAAGAGGTAACAAACATCCATCCATCCATCCATCCATCCAAACTTTCGCATTTATAATATTAGTGTGATGACCTGTAACATGAGTTATGAGTAAACTAAGTAATAGAACTACATTATAAATAAAACATATCCCTACCATGTACGACAAGTAGAAAGCGTCCCCAAGACGCTGGCTGCATTGCCCCGGTGTATGGCAATGTTGATGGCCTGCACTGCGCTGATACTCACCAGCTCTCGTGTCATGTCGCGTCACTTCGTCCACACGCTCAGATAATTAAAAAAACCTGGAAAGCTTCGGTACACCACGGACCTAGGTGGTCCGAGGCGTACCAACATTCTACTGAGCCTGTCCGGAGTCTGGAGTCTCGACTCCGGCAAATACGGAGGCTCTGTCGAGACCTGCATATTTGCACTTGAGATCCTCCGCCAAATATGCCGCCTCACGAACATCGAAAATCTTTATTTCCATACATTTGCAGATTTTTTTTTCGTTTTATATAGGTACCTTCCTATTTTTTCATAAGTTCAAGATAACGGTCTTAATCCCATTATAATCGGCTCAGCTACTAGGCAACCGTGATCTTAAAGAGTAGGGTGCTGTTAATAAGTATCTATATCAGAGCTTAACAAATCTTTTAAGCTCTTTTAATAAAACCAATTATTCTAAATACCGACTTTCAATTGGTTCTCCAATCTCTTTTAATCTTAGATTTTTATACCTAGATTTCTGAAGTTGTAGGTAGATCTCTTCGATCAAATATACCTAGATTCCGCGTAAGCGCGCCAAAAGTAACCAAACTAAACAGTGCTTAGATTCATAATAGCACTGTTTTGCCGTTAGTGTCGCGCCGACCGTCAAGTGGAACGATGTCGAAGTTTTCTGTGAAAAGTTGCAAAAATATCACCCTTACAAAGAGAAAACAACATGGGATTTCGTATTTTTGGCAAGTTTTGTACTTTTTACTAATACTTACAGTGATAAACATCCGAAATAATCTAGTTAACATCTCCAAATTAGTATTTCAAGAAATTAAATCCTTTTGTTTTTGCTTCGCTGTTGTCTAAATAAAATATTTAAGAGGCTTTGTGATGATTTTTAGTATTATCCCTAAGATGTATGTACATATATCTCAATTGGTAGGAAGGTATAGTAAACTCAAGCCGTTTTTGTGCGTTGTGTCAGTACGGAAAGCTGCATCTAGGGTATATTTTGATCGAAGGTAGATCTACACTAATTATAATATTTTTTTAGGAGGAAATTTTGTACTTTTGTTTGTTTGTATCGAATAAACTCTAAAAATACAGAACCTATTTCAATTATCTTTTTCACCGTTTTAATACAGCATTAACCCTGAGGAATAAAGGTCGTATTTATGTTTACTTTTGAAAAAAATTACCACCCTTGCGAAGCCGGGGATCGCTAGTAACTTATCGAATACGTAGGTGTAGTTTATATTTAGACTAAGGTTATCTTTGTTAATTTATGTGTAATGTATACAAACTTTCGTACCACAAATTACCTCACTACTATCCACAACCACCAACTATTAATAAACATGATAATTAGAATCCTACACGTGCCGATATTGACGTAAGTCGAGCTTCTCACATGGTACAGTGCTGTTTATTTATAGGTAACCCCCTGTATACTCGTAGTTTGAAGTCAATTACTATTTAACAGTTTGCAGTTAGCTCAATTATTTCAATTCTAAATACTAGTTCTGATTTATTTCTTTAATTTTATCGTAATTTTCTTTTTCAATAAATGGTTTTGAAAAAACTATTAAAACAAATATTTGAAAACTATGCCTTTCCTAAATGTGGTTGACGATCACTGTATCGCAATCCCGTCAGATCTGCAGATATTTTTGTAAGATGTTCTGGGAGTTTAGTATGTAATTATAGTAAACAAACAACAAAATTAATATTTTGAAAACACCACGACAGATATATACTTAGTAGGTAATCGAAAAAGGAAGAAATAATTTTTGCAAAACCCCCGCCTAAATGGAATTGAAAAAGAAAATTCAATTATAATTACATTTGTAGTTTCCTAAATTTTTTCACCTACTCAATACTACAACGCCAAAAAAATCCGTCGGGGAGGGCTTCCATTGCCATTCTATCTATTTTATTTTAAACTTTTTAGAGATTTTCTACTTCCTTCCTTTCTTTTCTTCCTTTATTTAAAAGAATATGGAGTCTATCCATTCTACCCATTAATGTACCCAAGTCTGTTCGTGCTAGGTATGGTAGGGTACTGCAGGCTGTCGGTGCGGAGAGACTTGGCGCTGGTGAAGTACTTAGTGCGCGTGCTGCGAGGGGAGGTGCTTCATCCGGCAGTGGCGGCGCTGCGGCTGCGCGCGCCCAACGACTACGTGGGCGCGCGCCGCCGCCCCGCCATGCTGGAGGTACCGAAATGTAGGACCAACCTACTTAAGTTTGCCCCCATGTCACTCGCTATATAACTATATCGTATCCATTTTGAATGGAGCATAATCGTAAACAACCGCCCATACTTAACCTAAAATTCACTTTGTTGGCGCGTCCTTTTATACGTAATTTACATTACTTGTCGATTTTAGATCCTCCCTTCAATAAAAATTGCTTACAATTATAACTGAAACACGACGCCAAGCAAGTGAGATTTTAATTTTGTGTCGTACTTTGTTTACTAACATGCTTCATTCAAAATGGATAAACCATAGTAAATTTATTGTCTGCGAACAACGTAGATATATTATTCAATAACCTGCCGTAACTCCTACAAATTGCACAGGTAGTCATTGCAACCAAATGTTTAGATTAGTAGGTACCTACTTATCCTATTGTATAATCTGCTTAGTATATCATCGCCTTAGGGTTAAAAAAAACCTGTTATGATGTTATATTGTCTAAATAAATAAATAAATACTTTAATTTCAGTCGATTTTTCGAACGCAGATGGATGATCTGTTTTTTTATTAATTAATCAATGATCAAATCTCTAATCAAGTGTAATTCATTTTTTAGCAAGTCAGATTCACACGACAACGAAACACGTCGTGGTTTTTGACAGTTTTCAATGAAAATCTGTCAAAAAATCCTCACTTGAGACGTGCATGAATTTCAGTTGCGTTTGAATATTCGGAAGTTTAAATTTCTGAAACTGAACTGAGGGGTGAGTTTGACAACAGTATCGAGACGTCTCATTTTTACATAGATTTTAGTACAGCGCCCCATATCTCACCCCGTGTTGTGCGGACAGGGAGACGTCACGATTAAGTAACGCAAGCTGAGCGCACCTGAGATTAGTAGGATCCGGAATCCAATAGCAGCATAATACAATACATTACATACATACTTACCTTTTTGTATAATGAATCACACTAATATTATAAATGCGAAAGTTTGTATGGATGGATGGATGGATGGGTGTTTGTTACCTCTTCACGCCAAAACTACTGAACGGATCGGGTTAAAATTTTGCATACAGGAAAACCTAATCCTGGAATCAAACATAGGCTACTTTTTAACTTATAAGTCAGTTCCCGTGAGATCAAAATCAACTTTAAATGTTTCCATAGGAACAACGCGAGCAAAGCCGCGGGGCGCAGCTAGTATACAATAGTATTTATAGAAATTTCAACTAATAACAATAAATTAATCATAACAACATAATAAAATAATTACAACTAGTATAACTATTTCTTAAAAATCTAAGCCGTCACCAGAAGGCAGAGTGAATGCTGACAGCATTGCCAGGATGAATGGCAAAGATCATTCGTTGACTGAACAAGCCAGCATTCAAATCACCTGTGGGCTTTATAAGAAGTACCTACTAAAGTAAATTACAATTTAAGACGCCAACGCATTATATTTAGAGTTAGATATGAAACATTATATTAGTTCAGAGTCAGAGTCAAATCATTTATTTCTTTAGACTTATAAAATAAGCACTTAGACAAGTCAAAGTTGATAAGCGATAAACTTGCTAGTGGTTTCTTTTTCACTTCTTCCAATTTTTAACTGACTTCAAAAATGGGGGGTTCTTAATCCGCTGTTACCTCAGAACTTTTGACTGGGTGGTCCGATTTTTATATAATAGCTGGTGCTTCCTGTGTGGTCCCATTTTAATTTTGTTCAGTTTTGCCACTGAAAATTCATGAAAAACTATAAAAATTGAAGTCGGTTTATAGTTTTATAGTTATTTAGTCAATTGCACCTTTCGTGTTTGATAGTAATTACTTTTTATCAAGATATTTATTTAGTAAAAGAGTTGACTTGTCCAAGTGCTTATTTTGTAAGTCTAAAGAAATAAACGATTTGACTCAAACTCAAACTCAAAAATGCTTTATTTCCATAAATACAATAAATGTACACTTAGAAAAGGTCAAATCATAGTAAAAAATACACTGACACGGAAATAAAGTGGTATTTTTGATTTCGATCGCTTCGGTATGTAGACTAAAGTAAAGAAACGACGAAGAAACCTTTAGCCTGTTAGTTGTTATTTTTCGAGTTGGAGCAAAATCCGTCCCAAGCTTTTTTATCCTCTAGATAATCTGATATTTTATAGTAAGCCTTTTTGCATAGTAAAGTTTTGACAATTTGTTTGAATTTATTTACTGATAATTTTTGCAGCTCAGTAGGGGTTTTGTTGTAGAAGCGTATACATTGCCCTTTAAAAGATACATTAATTTTATGTAGCCTTGTTGTGGGTACAGCGAGTTTATGTTTATTTCTAGTATTTACATTATGTATATCGCAATTTTTTGGGAAACTATTGATATTTTTATGAGTATACAACAAGTTTTCATAAATATATTGACTTGGTACTGTCATTATATTTATTTCTTTGAATTTATCACGTAGGGATTCTCTGGGACCCATTTTATAGATGGCACGAACAGCCCGCTTCTGCAGCACAAATATGGTGTTAATATCTGCAGCGTTCCCCCAAAGCAGTATACCATAAGACATAATACTATGGAAGTAGCTGAAATAAACTAGTCTAGATGTGTCCACGTCTGTGAGATCACGGATTTTTTTGACTGCATATGCTGCAGAACTAAGTCTCTTCGATAGCTTATCTATGTGTGGGCCCCATTGAAGTTTATTATCTAAGGTGATTCCTAAGAATACGGTACTTTCTATAATTTCTAACGTTTCTCCATTAACGTTTACATCAGCCTTAACTTGTTTAACATTAGGTAGAGTAAATCTTATACATTTCGTTTTGGTTCCGTTAAGCAAAAGATTGTTGACACTAAACCAATGAACTACCTTTGAGATTGCATTGTTTACATCGTCGAAATTAGTGTTTTGTCGTTTCATTTTAAAAATTAATGAAGTATCATCAGCAAACAATACAATCTCGTGACTATTCTTGACAAGATGAGGCAGGTCGTTAATATAAACTAAAAATAGGAAAGGACCGAGGATAGATCCCTGCGGTACACCCATTGTAACTACAGACCCCGAAGACCGTTTCCCATTTATGTCAACTCTTTGTATCCTATCACTCAAATAAGATGTGAGAAGATCCAAGGAGGTGTTCCTTATTCCATAGTGATGTAGTTTCCTGATTAATGTTTCATGGTGTACGCAATCGAATGCTTTAGACAAGTCGCAAAAAATGCCTAAGGCATCTTGCGACTTCTCCCAAGCATCAAAAATATGCGATACTAACTCTATACCGGCATCAGTAGTTGACCTGCCGCGAGTAAACCCGAATTGCTTACTATGAAGCAGGTCATTGCAATTGAAATAACTGAGCAATTGATGTAAAATAAGTTTTTCAAAAACTTTGCTGAATGTTGGCAGTACTGATATTGGTCTAAAGTTAGTGGGGTCAGACCTACTACCTGATTTAAACAGTGGGATTATTTTGCTACATTTCATTAGATCAGGAAATACACCACAATCAATAGACTCATTAAATATAAAAGCTAGATCTGGTGCAATGGTATCAATCAAAGGTTTAATAATTCTAACGGAAATGCCCCAGAGATCTGCAGTTTTCTTTATATTTAAAAGTTTAAAGACTTTTATAATATCTTTTTCATTAACGTGGTTGAAATTAAATTTATTTTCGCATTTAGGTACATTTTCTATCAGTAAAGACTCGGCAATTGCTTGAGAAGAATTTAGGGACTTTGTGGACTCTGACTTTGACTCGATTTTTCTCATTTAAAATGATGTAGTCTAGTAGCGACTCATATATTATGGTAGGTTTATGGGTGGTAATCAAATAAAACATAGATTTACAACTTAACAGCAACATCGCTCATATTTCACATTGATAAGACGATAAACGATCGTGCAGGCATTTTTATAGGCGATAAATAAACCAAACCACATATGAATATATCTTCAAATTAACGTAGGTATACAGTTTAAATAAGACGTGTAACGGTGAAGTAATGGTAACACTCAACCGGAAACGGAAAAACGAAACGGACTAGTATTTACGAGCGGTACATCCGCTCGCTAGCTTCATTAACACGCGCTGGGGAAAAACTATTTATATAGAGATGGTTTGCATATTTGTCTATTAATGATGATGAAATCATGGGTTTAATCATGCCGAAATTATATTGGATCAGTAGTAAGTAAAAACCACTCACTGATCAGTTATTTTTATAAAATAAGGCTTGATTTCTCAATTTCCAGATAACTTTTATCTGAGTAGGTCACATTCAGTTAATCACAATAAAGCTGCCGAAAAGTAGCCAAAACTCTGTCGGTTGCCTTCAGACACTGTCGCACCAACGCCGGGCTATGTTGATTCCCTTTTAATTTAAAATTTTTATTGTTAAGTAGAGTCCATTCGTTTTAATACCTTAACGGCTATTGGTACTAGGTATAGAAAATGTACGTTAAATTATTCAGATTACATCCAGATTCAGATATTTCATTTCTTCTTCATTGTTAAAAAATTACTTGCTTTATTTATTTACTCCATTTTTTTCTACTTTAAATACTACGAACTCGTTTATAATATATGACTTTAATTTTTGTAGTTCTTATTTGAATGTGTTATAAGTTTTGATGAAGCAATAATTTTACTTTCTGAATTAGGTACTCCTATCCAAAAATTTCCAACAAAAGGTTCTGAACAATGTAGAGTTGCACCATTCGTTAGTTCATGTTGCTCGTGCCAGCCCATTGTGTAGCATAGTAGCCCGCGATGCCTAATTAGCTCAAAGATAAATGTCAGCAATCACGAACGCTCCATCGCAGGTCCGCCGCATTCTACAACAGCTAATAATTTAATGATAGGTACACAATAGGAATGGACAGCGAGTAATCAGCAAGCTTTACAGAAAACGATTCTATGGCTCTTTTTAATAATTCTACCCAGTTACTTTTTAACGGAGCGTCTTTTGTCCGTTTGTAGGGTAGCATGAGTTATCTAAATAGAAAATCATATGACAATACATTTATCTGCCTTGAATACCAAACTAGTAGCATAGTAGCTAGGTTAAACTTAGTATATCTATTTTTTTTTTATCATAAATAGACTTTCGTTTGACCGCAATTTCAGCTGATGGAAAGCGAAGATGCGGCCGACGATGTATCACGAAGATCTAGAAGATGGCTACGCCGGACCACATTCCGAAACAGGACCTCTGTTCTGTTTCGGAATGTGGTCCGGCGTAGCCATCTTCTCTCTTATGATAAAAAAGTAGATATACGGCCGTGGCTTGTCACCACCCGCCGGACCAAGCCAGTCCGTGAAGCAGCTCTTTGCTTCACGGACTGGCTTAGTCCGGAGGGTGGGTGACAAGCCACGGCCGAAGCCTACCACCAGAGGGTACCGCTCTTAGCACCACCCAGAGGACACGTGTAGGGTAACAGGGGGTCAACACCTACGGACGTGAGCGGTACTCTCCCCCAACTGTCCCTTTATATAGAGACCAAGTTTGACCAATCTAGGATAACAGAGAAAATTGTCTTGTACATTTTAAACTTATCCATTTGAAGTAATTTTTGACGGTTCTACTATTGCTAACTGGTTTCTAGGTTGGTCCTTCTAATTTAATTTTGTAACAATGACGTTATAGGTAAATTGGAGGCTCATATAAATTATGTTAATATTGAAAAAAAATTAACTTATTTGTGTTGACTACAGCTGATTAGCCCTGTTCCATCTCCTAATCAAATCCAATGATTTCACCATCAGCCTGCATTAGTCCACTGCTGGACATACATAGGTATCCCCTAATGAGCGCCATAACACTACTTATTAGCAGCATAATAGAAACGATTATTTTATTCGAAAATTACTACCTAAAATTTTTCACGATGTACGACAATAATTAAACAGGGTTCTAATATAATTTAGTTTACGAAGGTACAGTTATGTTAACAAACTGTAATTATAGTAGGTACTCATCATCAGCCCATACTAGTCCACTGCTGGACATAGGCCTCCCCTAATGAGCGCCATAGCGCCCTGTCTTCAGGTTGACGCATCCAGCATCTGCCTGCAGTCTTTCGCAGATCGTCATCATAAGTTTGCCAAGTCGCGGTCTCCACTCAAGAACTCGTTTACCCCAGCGGTTATCGGTTCTTCGCGAGATATGGCCGGCCCACTGCCACTTCAGTTTGCTAATTCTTTGAGCTATGTCGATAACTTTGGTTCTCTGTCGGATGTATCCGTTACGAATCCTATCCTTCAGAGAAACTCCGAGCATAGCTCTTTCCATACCTCGCTGAGCGACTTTAAACTGGTGGATCAGCCCTATCGTGAGTGTCCATGTCTCAGCTCCGTAGGTCATTACGGGTAGGACGCACTGATTGAAAACTATCGTTTTCAAGCATTGCGGTATGGATGACGAGAAGACTCGACGTAGCTTTCCAAACGCTGCCCAGCCTAGCTGGATCCTCCTCTTGGCCTCCTTCTCAAAATTGTTTTTACCCAACTGCAGAATTTGTCCAAGGTAAGTGTACTCGGAAACAATTTCGAGAATTTGGAAAATGAAAACAATTTGGCCATGTACAACGACCGGTCCCGGATCAATGAGGCCATTGATCATGATTTTGGTTTTATCCAAATTCATGCCGAGACCGATGCATCGGGAGGCTAAAGCTAGACCGTCCAGCATCTGGTTGAGCTCCTCCAGCGACTCCGCCATTACGATTATGTCATCAGCGAATCGAAGGTGTGAGATGTAATCGCCGTTTATGTTAATGCCCTTACCTTTCCAGTCCAGTGTCTTAAACATATCTTCCAACGCGCTCGAGAACAGTTTCGGGGATATAACATCCCCCTGTCTCACTCCTCTGCGCAGTTGGATGGGTTTGGACTGCTGGTCCTGTACTTGGACACTCATGGTTGCGGCGTCGTAGAGACATCTCAGCACCTCGATTTAACGATAGTAACGGTAGTAGGTACTAATAAGTACAAATTACAGGTTAATCAGCGATGTTAATATTGAAAGCTTAGACTTTGCACCACCCCGTCTCTTCCCGTAGGTGTCGTAAGGGATCATTTATGAATTGGACTAAGGGTCCAAGCGTCCCCGGCAGAAAATTCTACCACCAAACTGCGATCCCTAACCCGCATGCCAGCGTGGGCTTCCAACATAAGCACATAAGCGCCTTATTGGCATAAGCGCCAATAAGGCGCTTATCAGGGGGAGGCCTGTGTCCAGCAGTGGAACAATAGGCTGTAGAGGTGAGTTGAGGTTAATTTTGATAAATCATTTTGTTTTCATTGAAGCAGACAGTCTACTTTTATTATTTTTAAATAAATAAATAAAATACTTCAATGAAAATACATATGAGCCAAATATTATGTCGCATCTATACATTACATATAAAACAATTTTGCACAACAGTTTTGGAAACGCAACTTAGTTATCTAAAGATGGATATGAAATGGGTGTCGACCCGTAATTTTTTTATTTATATCTCAGAATAGACATTCTAAGAAAAAACATTCGGAGAATAGACATCCAAGTAAATAGACAGAGGTATATAGACATTCGGAGCAAGGACATACAGGCAAATCGATATTCGGATAATAGACATATAGGTAAATAGACGTTTGGTAAAAAGTCGTTCAGGGAATCAGACATATGGGAAATGGACTTTCAAACATTAGACTTTCGGAGACTAGACATTTCAGGAATTGGACTTAATATACCAAACCTTCGAGCCGTTGCTTCTATACGTTCAAAACTGTGACAGATAGACAAGCCTCATAAATAATTAACTTATACTATACATACCTACTGCAATAGGAAAATCCCAACAAATTGCCCCATAATGGTTTGTCGTTCGCAGCAAATGTCATCGGTTGAACTTTAAAAGGTCTACACAGCAATAATGGAGGTTGCTCATGATCCGTGTAGTTGTAAATCAACCCTCAGCCAACAAATTGAAGGGGATACACATGAAAGTTCAAGTTTTACCTGCGTCATGGTTATAAATCACGGTATTGTGTAACAGGATGCGTGAGTGTCATTTGTGCCTTTGTTCCTTTTAGGTTTATAACACCTATTTCGAAAAGCCGCGGGTTTGTTTATTCTGCTTTTATAAACGAGGAGGGAACATGGAGGGTCTTACAGATTGACGATGCCTGCGGTGGCGGTCAGTACAATTTGACAACACCGGACTGGGCCAGTCCGTGAAGTAACTCTGTTGTGTTTCGGAATGTGGTCCGGAGTAGCCATCTTCTAGACCCTCGTGATACATCGTCGGCCGCATCTTCGCTTTCCATCATGTGAGATTGCGGTCAATCGAAGGTCTATTTCGGTTAAAAAAAAAACACCTTTTCACCAAAATGTACATACTCCGCCACCGCAGACCGCGTCAATCTGCGCAACCCTTAATTTATTACGACGACCTCTGTGGCGCGGTGGGCGAAGGTCTGCCTGCGACGCAGGAGGTTGCGGGTTCGATTCCCGCCTCGGGACAAATTTGTGTACGATCTGCAGAAATTTGTTCAGGGCGTTCTGGATGTTTTTCTATGTATAATAAAAAAATATCTATCTATGTAGTGTATTGTATTATGTACATCAGTTATCTAGTACCCATAACACAAGCTCTGCTTAGCTTGGGGCTAGATAATGCTGTATGAATTGTCCAGCATTATTTATTATTTATTTATTGACAGCATTTACAGATTCAAAATAAACCTAATTGACATGATTTCAAACTAAAATCTACTTGTTTTTGTTTGATATAATCCACGTTCATAGTCAACAGAAGTAGAGGAAAACTTATCTGCGAATACATTCGAAGTTGTACAACTATTTACCGCTGCAGTCTTGAAAAGTTCCAACGTTCATTAATGTACAGCTCACTCTGCTTGTAAAGTTGAAAATCCTTTATAACTTATTGCTTAAAGTACGCCAGGGTATACCTGTGTTTATGTAGACGCTTATACAAGAAAACTTTTAGTGCAAAAAAGATTAGTAAATACTTTCAAACAAATTGTCAAAACCTTGTGCAAAATAGCTTTTAAAATATATCAGAAAGCTAAAGGATAAAAAAAACTTGGGGCGAGTTTTGTTCAAACTCGAAAAATAACAACTAATATGCTAAATGTTTCCTTATTGCTTCTTTACTGTAGCCCACATACCGTAGCGACGGAAATAAAAAATACCATTTGATTTTAGTGTCACTATATTATTTTATAAGTTGATCTTTTTAAGTGTCAAACCTTCCAACCAACCAAAAATCTTATTGTATTTATAGAAATAAAAGAAATTTAGAAATATTTCCGTAAACTAGTGAGCTAGAGCATAATATTTTGCTTTGAGTTACAGATTGTTGTATCGAGGAACTAATAAATTACTTGATACCAGGAATGTGGAATTTAACTTACGAGTTAAAGTCCAGGTATCAGGTTATTGAGACAAGAATCGTCAAAGGTGATAAGGTATAGTAGAATATACTCAAAAGGACGTTCGGAGAAGTAAATGTCTACTATTTACAGTTACCACAGTTCTTGTTTATTTCTCATTTGATTGTAATTTTCTTTTCATTATAGATTTATTAATGGAGAAAGAAAACAAAGAAGTATGTCAACAAAAAAAAAGGATACTTTACCTAAAATTACAGCTAAATCCGATTGTTATGTTCTATGACCTATTAAAAATTAGAAATTTAGAACTAGTGCATTAGCTCAACTGTTTTAGGTTGTGCTAACTACAAACTGTAACAAACAATCTAGAGGTAGGTAGTTGAACTGGTACATATCAAATATACCAATCATTCGATCGAATAAAATATAAAATGGATTTATTGTTTCTTTTGGAGCGCTACAAGAGTAGTTACGCCGTAGCAGCCGTAGCAAATTTGCTACGACACGCGCTGTAGCAAGAAAAGTTGCCAACATTAAATACCTGAAGCTCCCAATGATGCCATCGTTTCATCGAGCGTTTAACGCTCTAAATTTTCAGTTCCGGCTAACCAATGATAAAACGATATCTTTATTAGGTACGAGTAACTAAATAGTACGGCTATATTCAACAACCGTGCCATTGAACTCGTAAAGTAGCAACAATAGTCGCCCTTATTGATAAGCCCTTTATATTGCCTTGCCCGTAATAATTCAGATTGTTACGATGTATTTGTTGGACTATAACTGCCAAGTGCTTACTGGAATGGCATGTACCTTGGTGTGGTTAGTGTAGGTAGGTATAAAGGGACGGAACCTTGTTAAAATAAGTATATTTTTCTTTTTTTTAGTTCGAAAAGGTTCCATTACATTCTGATTGCGATAACAGTTTGGAATGATGTATCTATAGAGGGTAAGTTTCCCCCAAACATCTGCCCCAAAACAGGACCAAAAAGACCAAAAATGATCAACGCATATTTTTAAACAAGTGGCTAGAATGACTCATCAAGTCATCACTGAATGGCATCTATTTGTAATTTTACTTTCTTGTCTCTCAGCTTGAAAATTTTGTTGCAATAGGAAAATAATGATTGGTATGATGTTATAAATATGGATCCAGATTTAAAGGTTAAGGCGTGGGAGCGGCGTGAACAAATTTACAGTTAGCAGACTATCGACAGCATTTTATTCAGAAATTCCCAGTTTCAGACAACGGATATATTTTACGTGATCTCTCTTGCACGTGATCGAAGTTTGTCACTAAAAGTATGAAATCTTACATTTATCTTCTCAAAGAAGAAAAAGCTAGAGAGCTATTTATTACGTTAAACTTAAAAAAAGTCGTAAAGTCAAAGAGAATCGACTTGACTAAGTGCTTGTTTATGGAGACGCAGCACGTTCAGTGGCGCGGCCCACACTGAGTTCAAACATATGGCGTTGGTAGAGTATGTTTACGGAGAAGCGATTTTACATGCGTTTGTTTGATTTGACGCTATGCATGCTGCGTCGCACGCGGCGTTCCACCACGCAGCGTCAAAGAGACTTGACGATAATTGTAAGTCAAGTCGAGTCTCTTTGACTTGGCGACTTTTTTGCTAATCATAAAATATCCCTCTAGGAACTATTTGTCATAAAGCAGCAAATTATGTGAACAGATTACAATAACATAAATTAAAATTCACATGCTTGGAGTCGAGATAAAGAAATATAATTGGACAATATTCATTGAAGAAAGGATCTCAAATCAGCAAGTACTTTCCATTATTTTTAAAAATCGTCAACAAGTAAGTTAATTTGAAGTTAAGTACTGCGGGCGTAGGTATTTATCATTTGTGCAGGGTAAAAAAGTCAAATATATTGTAAGATTGTGACAAAATTCACCTTTTTTCTTTACAAAAAGTATTGCCTCATACCTACTTAGTGAATGGTAAATGGATTTTGCTCATAAAAATATTTTGCTTGTCAATCGAACAAAAAATTCTAGCTAGTTTGTTTGATCGCTCGTCGTAAAATAATATAATCAATCTAGCTAAATTTTGGGACTCGTCTGAAAATAGTTAGGAGCCTCACAACAAATGATGGTGTGTTGTATTATCACGAAAGCCACAATGTTCCGCAATCAAACCATTAAACATTCGTATGGGACTCTGGTGTACCATTGTACTCAGGTTTCGTCGAAGTTGTGAGGCTCAGATCATTGTTATACGAAACTTATATGACACGTGTTTATCTGGGTTTGTTATCTTTTCAACGAAATAGAAAATTAGTTCTTGGAACCGCCCTCCATAAAAGGTCTTGTGTTAGGTACTGGATAATACAGGTGATAAATCCACAACACAAAAGTATAATAGTAAAATGTGCCTTGGCACAAAAACTTTTTGGATAAAAATATAAAAAACCGAACCTTTAATCCGTTAAACCTTGATTCTAGCCAAATATCATGATTCTAGGTGAACGAAAAAACTACAAATTTACGGTTTTTGGATTTTTCTCTTTATTTGTGTCGTAAGACTTTATGGTTCTAGGTCAACGGAAAGTACCTTATAGGTTTTGTGCGTATGTGATTCCCTTGGAAATGCCAAAATATTTTGACATAAAAGGCTGTTACTTTTAACTACAATAAATTACGGACTTGAGTACCTAATTGATGTTCATTTTAACTCGATACCTCCACAAGTTTCGGAGAAAAAGGAGTTGATATGGACAACAAAATGATCCTTTAAGGTTCCTTTTTTTCTTTTGAGGTACGGAACTTTGAAATGTTAAAGACAAAAGTCAAAATAAAGCGTTAAGGCGCATACCCGAGCCAATCTGACAGCAATTCCTATTTTATCATATTTTTACGTTTATCATAGGAATTTTTAAAAATCCTACGTTCAGTTTGTGGTATCTATTATAAGCTATTTTTTAATACCTCTTTTATAATTTTATCTCATATCGTTTAGGAGGAGATGCAAAAATAGAGTTTGGTGGCCAAAAAGCGCAACTTCGTATCTCTTCCTAAGCTTTACACAATGAAACTATTACAGAGGCATTAATAAATAGCTTATAATAGATACCATAAACTGAACGTAGGATTTTTAAAAATTCCTGCGTTCAACGTAATAATAAGATATAATAGTTGGGGGCGCCACTTTCGCTGGTGTATGGGCCTTAAATGAATTTACTCCGCAAAACGATAACGACTACAATTGCCATTCGATAAAGCAAAAAAAGTAAGTCTCTACGATATAAATACTATAAGAAATAGTTTACATTAAATTTGGCTTTCATAGCTCTGTTGATTTATTCGGATACATCGATTTGGCAGAGTATACGCCCTCTCTCATTTCCTATTAGGAAATCCACACCCCAACCTAGAAATTAACATCTCTAATGAACCGAAAATAATAAATGCTGATGCAGTTTACGATGAGACCGCTCCAATATTCTACCCACAATATCGTAGAGTCGAGTAATAACACAAGAACAGCCGCGGCGTAAGTTTAAGCGTACAATAATAAATTATGAGACGTTTGTGGGAATAGCGTTGTCGACGCGGCGTCCAGGATATAAAGACGGAGAAGAATAACCAAAGTAAATTGAAGAAATCGTTTTTTTAAAGTTAGTTAGTTAGTGGTAGTGGCCAAGTAAGATAAAAAAAAATGTCTTCGACGGGACTCGAACCCTAAAGGGGAGGACGCGGCCCCAAGTAATTTTTTTCGCGATATTATTTGATATCTTAGAAATGACCCATAGTGTAAAACTATATTTTAACCAAAAACTTTTGATAGATAAATAACCTGACCAGACAAATATCATACTAGAAAGACCGGTACAGAAACAGAAACATGCGTTTAACGTTTACTTTTACCGTACGTTAATGTATGTTTATAGAAAGACAAAAACCATTTTTTTGTCTTTATGAGGTAAATGATAAGCATTACTATTTCTAAGTCTAAACACTGTAAATATTTTAAAACTGACGCGATTGGAACACATTATTATTAATATTATTACCTGCTTAGTTTGGGGCTAGATAATGCCAACATTATTTATTTATCTGTTCAATTATAAAATTGTAATCTAACATCTTGTATTAGCTAGAAAGTCAATGTCACTTTAGATTCGATTACATTTAAACATTGATTTTAAACGTTTCGAGTCCTTAAAAAAATTACAAGGCAAGAAACGTAGATAAACAACAAAATTATACCAAACAATGATACCACTTCCATACCACGTTCATCTCTCTTGCGGTACAGCTTAGCTCGGTGCATAATGGCAAAGATAATGATGTCAAGAGGCGGAAGAAGCAATTACGACCTCGAGCCGTTTGCAATCACGATATATTTCTGAGAGACAACAGCAGCGGCGAAGATTTAGATATTTTATTTCCCTGGAAAACTGCGTTGAAATGACTAAAGCTGCGCTTTGCTGTCGCTTTCTGGAAGTATGATTTAAAATGCAGTTGACTGACGTAAATAGGTATTGCTGTAGAAACTTTTTCTGTAATGGAACGCCATCAGGCTTTTGGAATACCCTGAATAATATTATGTAGAGCAGATGAGCTGGACTTCTGTCTTCAAGATTCTACAGCTCTATCATAAAACTGATGTACGAGTACATACATCTATATCTAATATCGATTATTTATGGCCCCTAATAATATATAATTTTATATAAAATATTATAAACCTCTAATGAAATAAAACAATGCTTGCGGAAAATATCGCAGCAGCGATTAATTCGCTCGTGAGTGTGTCAAGTGCCTAATCTGATTAAAATAATTTAGGCGTTCCCGTAAAACTCGAGTTAAGTCTCAAAGTAATTTGTATTATTTCGCTTCATGTTCAGCTTAATTATTCGCTACATCTAGACAGGCAGGTGCGACGAATCTGTATTTATTTGCATTAAAAATAAATTTGCAGGGAGACTTACGTAATTCAGGATTATGGGCCGACAGCTGCGCTAGACAAATTCGAATTTGTGGATTATGCTCACCTTAATTTAGTCGCAAGATGATTAATAGCATAGACTATGAACGAACATACGAGAATCGTGTGAATATTCGGAATTGTGTGGCTGCGAAAATCCACTTAAAATCTTTTACTGTCGAATAAATCCAGCAGTGGTTCGCCAACAGGCAGGAGTTACTAAGTCTGAAAAAACTAAACCCCTCGCGGCGAGCACAAACCAAAAATAAAAGTCGGATGATTGGTACTATTTCCTCTAGCTAATTTTTTCTTTTTTTGAACAGGTCTTGTAATTGGACAAGAGATGTCGTGTTTTTATAACAAGTATCGTTCGTCGTAGCATCTCGGTCTAAGGACTAAAACGGAATAGTTTAGAAATCAATAAATTACGATATGATAAGATAGATTAATATATCAATTAATAAATAAACCTTATTATGCAAAGGTATGCTCATACATACCTACCTAACAATTAAAGTAAGTAAACTTTTTGAGTATTTTTTCTGGGAACACAATATATTATTTAATCAAAGCTTACCATCAAAACTACGACGACAGTAGGTAACGATCTCACCCTAGATCATTCAGAAAAGAGGTTTTAAGAGCTGCCTCATACAAGGAGCTTCTATGCATTTTTCCAATTCATTATTGAAGGGCTTTCTTTACCTCCTACTACTTTTTTTCTTACTTATTTACGTATAGTTCAGAATATGTCTGCTGACCCAAAAAATCCGCGAATGTTCGATACATCGTCACGCGGCGCACGATCCTTCCACATCATTTAACGCGCTTACGGCCTCCGACAGATCCACAAACGACTTGATAACTGCTTTTATTTTGTTTTTCTGAATTGGACCTAATGCTGAATGGACTTATTGCCCAAATAGACAGTTAGAGATAAGTAGCCTTGAATGGTAGACTGATATTTTATAGGTATAAGTTGGGTTTATAATAGTGCACCGTTGTGCAACGATCTGCAACATTTTTAGCAACTTTTTAAAGTTAGGTATTCAGTATTCACGTACCTACTATTGTCGCAAAATGTAGTTAGCTATACTTACCAAAAACCTAGGATTTTTGTTCGACCTTCCTACCTCGTAAGATACTTTAGCCACTTCTGGAGAACCTGACTTAAATATCGAAGAAAGGGATTTAACAAGCTTCTACGTGAGTTCACACCACACGATAAAACAGAATAATAGTAATTTATTTTTTCGTTTGCACATGAAGGGTTCAAGGGAAGGCCTTACGCTTCCACAAACACGTAAAGTTAAAGAAAAGTGCGTGAGAACGAACAGGGTGGCATCCTACCGCTTCATCGGGTAATACCCGCTCCTAATGACCCATTACGTTTTATTTTCATTTCTCTAATAGCCCTATTTGACTCCGGTTATCAACATTTATATCATCGGCAGACCCTCACAACGTTAAATACGCAGTCGACTTTAACGTGTCAGAACACAATATCTATAATATTTTATCTTCCAGCCATCAACTTACAAATTTTATGAACCATAAAATTTTGAACCGTGCCAAAGTCAAAACGATCCCAGCATAATTCGAGCATTAAGAAAAATATTTGGTAATTTTCGAAAAAGTTTGTAATAATGAGGGTGCAGCAAAGACATTGTAGATACAGCGAACCGGATTACTGGAGGGCACCAATTGCGGCCTTTATCTAAAAAGGACCTTGGAAATTAGTTGAGCTCTTTCGTTTTATTTTTCGCTTACCTTTGTATACATTTTCGTCGACCCATCGCTTTGAATTAATTTCACGCCAGGGCGGTCGTTTGTATTTCTTTTGTTTCGAAGGTGGGTTCGCTTTTGGTTCCAGTTAAAGATATATTTGGCCCGTTAGCACATTGCGACAACTTTGACGCCGGCTATTTATTTGCTTGTCTCAATAGATGCCGCCGCGCCTCGTATTTCAGATTTAATCAAGTCTGACAGGATGATTTACGTTACCTTTTGCAATCGTGTAGCGATCAATGAAAATGCCGCCTCTATAATTTCGACTCAATTAGAATCTAATGACAATTCAATGTAATGGCGTTCATTTATTATTTGGAATTTGCTTCGAGAAATCATTGAGCTGAGAAAGAAACAGGGGTGTTTCGAGAAGCGAAATTAAAGCGTATATTAAGTAACTGAGATAGGGAGATTGCGTGCTGTTAAGGAGTGTTATAATTGCCTACGAGTGCTCATCTCCCGATCGCGTTTGACTTATGGCGCAAAGTTGTTCCCGAGCAGTGGCGTGGCGGCTTTGCCGCTGACACCTGGCAGTAATTAGGTCCAAATTTATAGCTTTTACTTCCCACCTCCGCCATCATTCCATCTAAATCATTGTTTCGCTTAGTTTTCCGACATCACGCGGGGGATGCGATATATGTTGTGGAAATATGATAAAGCTTGTTTGGAATATTTTTTCCGGAATTCCCTTTGTGCCCGCGTAATTTATTTTTTAAAAGTATCGACTCCGCGCTTTCAATGTACCTACTCTATCAAAAAGCTGGTAGCCTAAAATATCGCGACTAAAATGTAACCGGAAAGTAACTCCATTAGGGTAATGGAAAACAGTGCCCGCGTTGTTAGATTTTTTTGGTTTAGACCGCTGCCGCAGTGCAGTTTCAGGAATGGATGTATCAAAGCCTCTTTCATTTGGATAGGTATCTAGCGGCTTCTGCTGGGACGATATCGACTTTTAACTACTTATTTACGTCAACGCTCGCGGTAATTATGAATTCTACTCGCCACGTTACTTAGGCTACAGCTTTTTACCATGGTCACTTTTAATGTATCCTATAATAGCCTGGGCATATAATAATATTTTCATTACTCATACTCTGAAAGTAGGTCGGAAGCTACCTGCGCAGCGGGATGAAAGTTATAATTTTCGTCCCTAGGGACGTAAAGTAATGACAATTACAAAACAAATGACGCTGTCACCTTACTTTTATCTTGAACCATACATTCGACCTTTCTATACAGCCACTCAACTTCAACTTCTTGAGATGGCTTTTGCGTCTGGTTTGACGCTATTCATACGGCCATGCAATTACAGCGTAATGTAAAATGGAAATAAATTAGAGGTAAAATACCATATTATAATTTACTTTCAACAATTTCTTTAAAAAAACATAGATTTCGGCAAAATATTATACAAAATACCATTTTTTTATGATAAAAATTAATGGTAAAATAGAGTTTTGTGTGATATTAGAATGAGTTTAGACATTGATATAGACATAAACTTTACGTCTGATTTATAAAAGAAGAGGCTAAAGAGGTAGTGGAAAACCTTTTTCCACCTAAATCAAAATGAAGGTACCTAAAATCATACAACGATTTTATGAAATGGCGCGCTGAGAAAATAGTGAAATCTGAAAGACTTACAAACCTTCAACATTATGGAGCGTGTAGTTTATGAAAGACAACGTTAAGTAGGTACTAAACGCAATGTACATTTTAAGGATTTCGAGAGACATAAGTTCATTGTTTTTTAAAAGGCAAAATGATGGATTTCACCAAAAACAACCAAAGATTTCACTTCTCAAGAGGTACCTGTACCTTTCACTATCTATAACTAATAATTTTTCCGTAGACTTTAAATAAATGCCTCACCTAAGTTGTTGATTTATATAAAATATTTTTTTTTCATTAGCTCATTCATATTTTTATTTTTAATTTCCTTGTATTCGTAATGAAAAGCACAGTGTTTACCTCGGGTGAAAGTAACATTTCGTCCCTCGAACTATTAGCGCCCCATCTCGTGGCTAAAGGAGTTACTTTCATCCCTTGGGTAACAATGTACAATTCCACTATTTATATAGATATATTATGTTTAAAGGTAAATCTAGTAGTTACAGTTAATTTTCGCAAATTTACCTACGAGGAAAAAGTTTTATAACTATGTACTACATAGGTACTACATTTCTTAATTCGAGTTTATTTCTCTATGATAAAATGGAAGCTGCCAGTCGTAACGTCTTACTGAAAATAATTGATTTTGTTTGAAAAAACTTCAATATACCTATAGTTTTTTCATGGATCCCAATGTCAGAACTGGACCAAATTAAAATGGGACCACACGGGAAGCACCAGCTTTCAAATAAAAAAGAATCATGAAAATCGGACCAACCAGTCAAAAGTTCTGAGATAACAAATAAAACATTCAAATTGAACCTCCTTCTTTTTTGAAGTCGGTTAATAAATAATGTTTGCAGTATCACCCCAGTCACGCTGTCGGTCGAAACAATAAATACGTAGACCAATAATGCAGTTTGGCTTGTTCCCTGGCAATAAAAGGTTGTTTTTATTGTCCACTCACAAACACGCAGCGTTCCGTTACGACGGACGTGCGAAAATTAAGTTTCACCCGGCGATGCGCTCACACTAGGGACCTAACCTACCCATGCCACCCTATACCTACCACGGGTTGAGTCATATATTATGGGAATTAGCAGGATTTTTTAAAGATATTGAGTAGGTACTTTTTAAATAATATTATCTTAATTGATAATAATAATACTCGTAATAGTACTATTTATTTCTGTATTTACAATATAAAAAATAAAACAAATACGAACAACTGGTTCGATATCTGAGACCCTCGCTCTTCCATAACGAAACAAAGCAAAACTTAATTTTTAATGCCTGTTCGGCAAGTTCCGGGCGCCGCCGGCGGCGCCCGGTGACAGTTGCGTTGCTTCAAGGATCGTCCGGACGCCGGCGTCCGGTAAGGGCAGGCCAACTTGATCTTTGTTTTTCTTCGGATAGGGTTTGTATTGGCTTGTTATGTCTTAAACTTCATTTTAAAAGTCAATTTCAAAAATAAAACACCCGACTTTAAAAAAAAAAAAAAATATTGTGACGTAGTGTGACGTGGTGTGGTGTGCTCGTGTTTGTTATTCAATTGTTTTTCAAAAATCAAGAAAGAAGTTCAAGGTTAGTGCATGTTTACGTCTTTTGTTTAAGTTTTTTAATGAAGTTCATGTATTCAAAACAAAACTGAAATGCAAGGAATATTTGTAAACACGAAAATAAAACGCGGCTCAAAAATCTTCAATTTGGTTAGTTTGGCCCGTGAATCATAGTAAATACACAAATGAGAAATGTTAATTACATATTTCTACGATAGCCTATTTATTCTAGATTCTAAATCAGAAATTATCATGAAAATAGACACAGTAATTCTCGAGATATAAGCATTTTAGAGCGTAGGTCGTAAATCCTTCCGCTCCTCCCCCCGCCGCGATCCTTGAAGTAGGTACAGGTTTCTATGCATCGCAAGCCAATGGGTAAATTCTACATGTCCTATTCTAATTGTTCAAATCTAACATCGAATCTAATTTTTATCTTGTTTATTTATTAACAGAAAGGTAAAATGTGCGATTTGTGAAATATGAGCGTGTGTAAATATCTTGGGTCTTGTTTAGGGGAGGCCTTTGTCGAGCAGTGGACGTCAATCGGCTGATATGATGATGATGCATGTCTTGGGTCCCCCGAGGACACCAGTCTCATAAGAGTTTGGGCAACGTGGAACCCAGATTATAAAAAAAAACCAGCTCGCAGACGCGCGATGCTTTTTTAACCGACTTCAAAAAAAGGAGGTTTTCATTTCGACTGGTTTTTTATGTTTGTTACCTCAGAACTTTTGACTGGGTGCGGTGGTCCGATTTTACTTAATTTTGTTCAGTTCTGACAATGGGATTCATAAAAATTCATGAAAAATCTATAAAAATTGAAATTGGTTTATAGTTTTTTAAAACAACATTAATTATTCGTATAACAAATGTGTGCCTTGTGATGCCTGGAGTTATAGAGTTCAACATCCTATCCAAATCTCAAAAAAAAAAACCTTCGACTCACTTTCAGTGTACCTTGACCCTAATATTGCTATACTGGTAGATCCATGATAAACTGGTGGCTTTCTTACACGTATGCTAGTAGCCATCTTCTCAAGTTGCTACACCCTGACCGGGTACAATTTTATAAGACCCATCAATTATGAGTATTATTATATTAAAATATTCATGTATCGGGGAGACCGGGCCTTGCCGTATAACTAAGTATTTGGGCCTGTGGAACTTTCTTTTTTATACACAAATGTGTCAAATCAATTGCGTACACATTTACTTATGTACACTAAGTAATCAAAAAAATAACAGAAAAATAGCAAACTTCTACTATTTAAGGTTTTGCCCTAACACCTGGGTAAAACTGTACCTATAGGTACTATACTATATTGCCCTGAAGCAATTTTTCAGAACTATGTCCTCTGTATGTTAAATCATCCAATTCCTCTGAATTGTAGCCTGTAGACCTAATGAGCCCAGTCCTTACAAAAATAATCAATCTAGCAAAATATTTGCAATGCAAAGAATTTAAAGTTACGTCCACTCGGGTCAAAATCGTATAGCCGGATTTTTATTGAATGTCGTCCCAAATTTTGTAATTTCCAACTATTTACAGTTTTATTTTCCTATTAAGAAATGATAGTTGGGAATGAGTTGAATAGGTTTTAGTTTTGCCATGTGGTAAATTAAATTTCTAGGGCTAAACAAATAAAAAGCGTGTTTTTTTTGTAAGGTTTCATGTGTTTTTATTTGCATGTGTTTTTATAATCCAATATCTATCCTATTCCTTCGTTTTTGTGCAATTGATAACTGACATTGGCAGAATAGTGTCACCACACCAGTGTAGAACCAAAAAGAAGAAGAAGAAGAAAGTGTTACCAACTTCAGAAATTATTTGCAGCAAAAACTCACTTATACATCTAGAGAGAACACAAAGAGCGATTCTTAAGGTAGCATACTCAAAACCATACCGGTTCCCAACAACACAACTATATGCAGATACCAAATTACTTACAGCTAGGCAACTATGTATCCAACAAATATTGTTAAAACAACACAGTATGACCTCCAACCAAATCTCACAAATAGAGAACAAACGACGAAAAGACAGAATATATAAAATACCTAGCTAATTGTACCACGTCGCTAGCACAAAGACATTTTCGTTTCTTAGGCCCATACATGTATAACAACATAAGCAAATATATAGATATTAAAGATTTAAACTACAGACAATGCAAAAATAAGTTAAAATTATATTTATTAAACCTAAACTATGATGAAACAGAAAGCCTATTAAAAACACTTAGTTAACACGTAGTCAACATAGTCAACTCATACTCAACTCACTCACACACACACCCACACAACTTCACACTCACACATACACACTGTATTTTACTTTTGGCTTAACTTTAATATAGGATATTTAATAATAGTCATGTACAGTTTTCTTAGATTCATTGCGGATGTAAGTGGGTTTACTACAAACCTTATTTGTGTTGTTTGCATCCGTAATGCATTCACCAAACTATGATAGTTTTAAAGTAGGATAGTTTTCTTAACGTGTTTACATTGTACATATATAAGTCAAAAATAGTGTAACCTACTAACTTACCGAGGTAGAGAGCCCTCGCGACTACATCACAAGTCTTGAACTTAGTTAGAGCGAGGTGTCGAAACTAAGAAGTGAAATAGGTCTATAGTATACTTAGACTAGAAGTACACATACTTTGTATTGTTTATAAGACCTTTATTTGAATAAATAAATAAATATTATAAATATTTGCTAGATCTAGCTACAAAATATTTTTTTTTGGGTTAAAAGTATTTTGTTTGTCAATAACACGTATACCTATTAAACTTGAGGGGTGTATCGCAATATTTTCACAGACTAAAAATAATTGTTTGATCTTGTCCAGTATGTCCTAGTTAATAGTTTTTGGTTTTATGGATTGGTCATTGGCATGGCACTAATTTTAGCTCGACCAAATAAAATACTGTATAAGAAGCAAATTAAAAATCATTTTAGAGAAATTTTAAACTTAACAAAACAAACAAGATACAAAACTTATAGGGCAATCAATTTATGTACATTTACAATTTCGGCTTACTATAATTTGTGTAAAAACTTTTTTAATAACTAATAAATCTTTTCTTCTTCTTTTTATTTTTGGCCTAATAACTCTTTAAACGGTAGTTTAAAGGTATTAGATACCTTCCAAAGAGATTTTAGACAATTTATTAGGTTGATTTCTGACAACTTTTTACCACTGACTGATCTTTTCAAAATTGAACTGGCAACAGTGGCCAGACCCGATGACGTATGGTAGGTATGTCAAATCAAATGTCATGTCATGTCTGTCAAGTCAATCAAACAAATTCAGCGCTTGCTACGCTGCACTGTTTCATGTTTGTTTGGTGTGAAATATACGCGAAAACGCATCGATCTTCATAAATATTGCTAAAACGTGTTAAACTGACTTGTTAAATTTATATTTAAAGACTTTCAGCATGTTTCGTTGTATATTTGTGTTGTTGCTACTAAATTCATCATACCGTAGTTTAGGTGTTCCGATCCCGACAAGCACACCTGCATCATTGGATATTTTATTGACTGCATTGGCAAGTACCTGTGAAAATGTGTTCTTGTCAAAACAAATCAAAGGCCAGTTAGATTACTGTTCGGCTCCCTTGCCGCCTCACGGAGGAAAGCAGCTCGAATGCTTGTTGTTCTATGACATAAACAAACAACTGTGTGGTGCTGTTGGCGACTCAAAACTGGCACTTTTACAAGATTACTCTGCCATCATCAACGAAGAACAGGACGTCAATGCGGTATGCGCAGACACAAAAGATTGGGTGTTCTCTAATATAACAGAATTCCCACTTTACATAACTTCTGTGAAAAAAGTCTTCAAGCACCCTGTGCCATGCGGCAAAATGTGTGGCATAGAAGACTTGATGAGCGATGACATGAAGTTCATCTGTAAATACTTTAAATGGGGGACAGAAATACTGAAACAAAAAGTGACTGCACCGCCAAACTACCCCCCACAAGTACAAGAAACAGCAAATAGCGAGAATAAGCTTGTCAACCTTGCCTCTAATGATTTGCAAGATGTTCAAGTCAAGAACGCTCCAACATTGAAATCTCTGAGTTTACCTTCAGAAGTTGCACAAGTCAAGACAGACGAAACTGATAAAACTGAAGCAGTAAAACCAGAAGCTTCCTCTGAAAACAACCAAGAACCCTCCAGCGTGGATGCTAATGCTGAGAATGCAGCACCTAAAGCTGTTATTGAACAGCCAATTGCTGAAAACCTGCCTGCTGCTGAGCAATCTGACACTCCTTTGGCACCAGACTCTAAAGTGAAGAGTGAAACTGAAAACAAAGCTATCTTACCCGATAATTCTCTTACCAAACCAGCTGTTGATAATTCACAGAAAGCTCACATTGAAACTGATGTTCAACAGCTGAATAAAGAGATTGAGCATAAAATAGAAGATCAGAATCAAAATCCAGCTCAACCCAAGGCTAAGGAACCAAGTGATGATGATTACCAAGGTACTTACTATACATTTACATTTCTACTATTGCATATGCCCATCTGATCAAAATAGGTGCTGACTTAGAATTTGCTCCACCCCTAACTCTCCCTGTGGATGTTGTAAGAAGCAACTAATGGATATCCACCAGGGGGCAGTTAGCAGCGGCTCCTGCAGAAAAATTATATCATTGAACTGTAATCTCTAACCTGCGTGCTCAGTGTGGAGACTATGAGCATATCTCTACCATGAGATAAAAGCCAAGGTTACCAGGGGCAGGCCTACATCCAGCAGTGGACCAATATAGGCTGTTGAGGTTGAGGAAGAATGTGGAAAGAATATTGTTGTGGCAAAGCTCCTTGTTGTATAAAAGGCACTTACAGCTCTAGGTGTTTAGGAAGTTTTATCATTTTAAACCAAACATACTCTAACTACATAACATGTTTCCTAATCATAAAATTTATGTTCATGAGAGCATGAAGCTGTGAAAAAATTATAAAGGTTTTGTGTCTGTTAATATTTAGCCAGAAGATTAATAATGCTTTGTAAGGTCAACTAAGTTCATGTATGAATTAGGTACGGTTCTTGCCTAAAACAGGTTTTGTAATTATGAGGATGTTCGGGTACATTCACTTACTGCTAACTCAAGCCATGCATGATTTGTCAATGCCACATTCAAGGCAATATGATTTGAATAACAACTTTTTTAATTTTGTTTGTTATATGCTTAGACAAGTGATTTGGTGCCGCGATGTGGCTTCAAATACCACCTTGGGACAAATGTTTCTAATATAAAAAAATATTTGTTCTGGGTATTTTCTACGTATATTAAAAATATTTAGCTGTGTGGTATTGTAGTACAGTCATTCCAGCACTATTTATATTAATGGGAAAAAAAAGTTATCAATAGATAGATATAGATAGGAAAGCCTTATTTGCACACTTATTGAAAGAAACAGTACAATAGAACAGTTTAAAAACTAAGTGACAAGTGGCGGTCTTGTCACTCAAGAGCGATCTTACCAGACAACTGTCGATGGATAGGATCATTGGATAGTATTATATTATAATATTATTACATATTTATACTTATATGTAGTATTTATTATTACTTATATTATATATATATATACTTACATAAACTACAGTTATGTGTGTTGAATAGAATGGAATTAGATATTGGTGTCAATGTGGGTGACACCAATATCTAAAATGAACCTACTGTTAGTAAATTTGTTTATATCGGCCCAGAAGTAAAAGTTCAATGCAACCATGAATATGATTTTTATGGATCAAACCAAACAGTCTATTTCTTTTGTAATCTTATGTCACAATTCTTTTTTACTTCAGATTCAGAAGACAAAGATGGCTTGGGTGACATCCAAGGAGATGATGATAGTGATGACCCCAACATTGATGATGTCAACAAGATCCCCAAAGTTGAGGTGAAGGAAGAGATAAGTGAGACACAAAATGTGAAGACTATATCATCGGATATCACTACAGGTGAAAGAAGTGAGTTCCAAACATAATTTCTATTGGTAATAATAATAAAGATAACATTTGTTATTTAATAGGTTTTTTGTTCAAATGTGTAATCCAAAAAGTATTTACAATTTTACCTACATTTCTGTATGGATAGAGCTAATTTATGGGTAACTAGCTGCGCCCCGCGACTTCGCACGCGTTTCTCCTATGGAAACGTTAACAGGGAACGTAAATTTTTATCCCACGGGAACTGATTTATGAGATAAAAAGTAGCCTATGTTTGATTCCGGGATTGGAATTACCTGTGTGCAAAATTTCAGTTACATTACATCCGTTTTGGCGTAAAGAGGTAACAAACATCCATCCATTCATACAAACTTTCGCATTTATAATATTATAGATATAAAGTGTGATTCGGCGGACCTTAAAGTGGTTAGGTTAGGTTCTTTATTTTACATTTTGTATGTTTTACGTGACTGAAATTTCTCAAATTCTTGAGATATGTTTCTCAAATAAAATTTAGGTGGTCTATCTCTCGGATTTAACATTGGATAAATTCGTGATATAAATAAAATATTGACGAAATATCCTGCACCATGACCCGTTATGAAAAATCTCTTTTCCAACTTTTATCAAATATAATATTTGACTATATGCACTGCCCTAACTCTTCCCGCGGACGTCGTACTAGGAGACTAAGGGATACCGACTGAGGGTAGTGTCAGCAGCGCCTTCTGCAGAAAAATTCTACCTCTGAACTATGATCTCCAACTTGCATGCACAGTGGATCATGGGGATTACACCCCACGAGATAAAGGCCAATAAGTCGCTTATGGGGAGAGACCTGCGTCCAGCTGTGGACCTTTATTGGCTATTGAGGAATGCCTCTGATGTCTAAGGCTGAAAATTAAGATCTGTCCTTTTATTTCCATCCAATCCTAAATTCAAAGAGCAAACCATGGAACCTTTTGTATATCCTTGACGTTTTCATAGATTTAGGGAACACAAAAAAACTATCTTTTTAACTGACTTCAATAAAAGAATGAGGTTTTCAATTCGACTGTTTTTTTTAAATTGTTTTTAACCTCAGAACTTTTGACTGGTCCGATTTTCATGATGCTTTTTTTTTATTTGAAAGCTGGTGCTTCCCGTTTGGTCCCATTTTGGTCCTGTTCTGACAATGGGATCGATGAAAAAACTATATAATTGAAGTCGGTTTATAGTTTTTTAAAACAAAATCTATTATTCATCGAGGTAGAGCACTATACACTTCACTATACAGCGAATCTGTTTTACACTCTCCTACAGTTCTTGAATAGGTCCATGTTTACACAGGTGCCTGGTTAGGTAAATATTGAAAAATTTACAGCACCAAGCTATAGTACATTTCAGTAGGGAAATTATTGCTTCCGTAGTAAGTGAATGTATGTATATAGTGAGTGAATTAACAAATTAAATATTAATCATAAAATATGTTATTGCTAATATTTGTTTTATTTGGAGTTTGCAATGTATTGAAGTGTGAGTGGACGCTAAGCTAAATATTAATTTAGTGTTATGTATATGACATTAAATCCATTACCATTTGAAAGTTTAATGTACATTTCAACATCGCATAGTCGATTTAGTATGCCTATTTGTATATGTATACATGTACTGTAATGTTGGTGATATGGTTGCTTAGATTAAAAACTCGTAAATAAACAATGCTACACTCGACTAACTGCTAATTATAGTATCGGAATTGTAACTTAAACTGTGTAATAATAATATGGTGTTTTTTAGAAATACTAAACATCGACTTCGAATTCTGCATATTATCCCGGTTTGTAAGTTATTTGTTATTTATAAGTTTTTAGTGATGATGTCCTCATAGCCGAATTTCGACCACAGCGGCCAGTCTCATCGGAGACTAGCCAGATGCGCAGGACATATTATAGTGCACAAGGGTGTGCGCAAACACATGTGCACTCTCTATTCCCTCACTCTCATAATCCGATGTGCGATAGACCGACACGGCCGGGGAGAGTTTAGGTGCAGGACCAACGGCGACCCTTAACGTGCTATCCGATATGTTCCTTCTAGATGTTGTTGTGTAAATTATTTAGTACTAGCTGCGCCCGCGGCTTCGCACGCGTTGTTCCTATGGAAACGTTTAAAGGTGATTTTTATCATACGGGAACTGATTTATGGGATAAAAGAAGCCCATGTTTGATTCCGGGATTAGAATTAACCTGTGTACAAAATGTTCAGCCAGATCCGTTCAGTAGTTTTGGCGTAAAGAGGTAACAAACATCCATCCATACAGACTTTCGCATTTATAATATTAAGTGTGATTAGTGTGACATACCTAAGGGTGATTATTTGTTTATTTATTTCAGTTTCGGGCATCTATCCCAGTTTCGGAGATGAAACGTATGCAGATGACGATGATGATCATTTCTTCTCTTTCTTCCTGACTGCAGTCATCATGGTCGTGTTGATTTACATCCTGTATCATAATAAGAATAAGGTGGTTAAAGTGGTAAGTGTAGCTTTCTTGTAAAAAATATTTATCAACGTTAAATATTTTTAACGTTTCGTGTGTTTTTTCCATGAGACTCCATCGCGTTACAGTGGTCGTGATCACAGATCCACTGATAAATAATCAATTTTAAATTTGATTCGATAATTTATGATTTTTTTTTAATTATTAAAATTTAATTATGTTAACAGAAAGGCAAAGAATAAAGTTTTGTGACTTTCTTAGTTGAGTTATAGTTGGGGAAAAATAATGTTCGAAAAGTTTCTTAGTGAATTTATACATAACTAGCTGTTGCCCGCGGCTTCGCACGCGTTGTTCCTATGGAAACGTTTATAGGTGTTTTCCCGGCAATTATTAGATTTTTTCTCGCCGTAAAAACCATCCTTGAACTTCAACGAACATTTAAAAAAAATCAGCCAAATCGGTCAAGCCGTTTTCATGTTATGTCGTGACAACGGAAAACGGGTTTCATTTTTATATATATAGATGACAAATAAAAGAAGTCCCAAATCGTCTCACTGTTACATAAAGTCTTCCCCCTGATACCTGGGTGTAACGCACGTGTCATTTGAACCCACGCTTTAACGAAGGTGTCCCTTTTAGAGTCTCGTCATCGACACAGAATCTTTGTCGATGACGAATGACTTTGTTACGGAGGGTTCACGTGAAATTCAAAAATATGTTACCGGTTTTTAATATTCTGTGTTTTGCAAGTAATTTCTCTACCAGAAAAGTAGTTTTCCATAAAAAATTTAAAAATGGTTTCATATGAAATGGTCTACGGTGGCCACCAAACTGTGTTTCCGCATCTCTGTCTGCATCACAAACTGTCCAAAGGATTAAAATTGTTTTGTTTAACGTTTTATTAAGATAGAATAGATGGTGCTAGTGTGAGTCGGGGTAGCGTCATAGCGGATGGTCAAGTTCACTATTGGTGTCGATTCTGTTGTTTTAGGATTCCTAACCTAAATTATAAGATTTCTTCATTTTCTATGCTAGATAGACCTAAAAATTATGGTATTCTCTATAAAGGTCCTAAAAATACCTATACTAGAACGTTTTTAAAAATCTCAAAACCTCTCTGAGTTGAGTGGTTGGGATTTTGCTGTGAGCAAAATATGTTTTTTTCTAAAATGTTATTTTAAAATACTTCTTTACATGGGTCAGTTCATCCATTATTTGAGAAATTGTTTAGAAATTCAAATCGATACTAGTTTAAAATCGATAAATTTTAGTCATGACCTAATTAGATGCCTGCTAAAATTAGGTAGACGTTTCTAACTATAGGTAAAATGTAATGCAAAGAATAGGGTTAAAGCTACTTAAAACTAAGTTATGTTGTTTTAGATCTATCAATCTAATTTTAGAGCTGTCATCCTAATTTTAAACCCGTTATTTTAATTTTTCAAGGAATATGTTATAGCCATTTTAACTAAATTGAGTAGTTTTAGGTCTGTCAGCTTAATTTTAGAGCTGTCATCCTAATTTTAACCGTGTTAGTCAAATTTTTCAACCATAGAATCGTTTTCATCCATTTGAAATTCCGAAATCCTAATTTTATCTAATCCTAAAACAACAGAATCGACACCATTGTATCCCTAAAGTGTGTTAAACCAAAATTTTCTTTTTCCAGTTCTTCGGACTAATTCTGGAGGGTCGCCAGTCAGGTCGCCGTAGAAACAGCCGCGGTCACGCCTACAGGCGTCTTGACACACTCGAACAAGCCATGAGTACTAATTCTGCTGCGCCGCCGAGCAAAATTATATACTAGTTTCTAGAAATAATTGTAGGTATTCTTCGGTATTGCTATAGGGCCAGGTGAACACTTCAATAGAATAACATTACAACCGGGTTCTCGTACGTTTAACTATTCGATGATCTCTCAACGCTTATGCTTCAAACATACGGCGAGCTACGCGCGGGCGCGAAGTATCAAACATATGAAGCCGCTGTTTGCGTTCATACTAAAGTGACTAAGGGCGCGACGCGACGGCGCGGCGCTCGACGTCCGCGCTTGTCTATAGTAGTATGGCTAAAGCCTTACCCTATATAAATAGATATGACTATTGATGGAGGACTCAGAGATTTGATCAATGATTAGTTAATCAACGGTTTGACCACCGACCGGCCGTAAAGACGGGTGCCTTGCTCCAAAACCTGTGAATATTTTCTAACCTACCAATATTATGCTTTGTCTATGAAATAAAGCGATCTTTTTTGGGGTTGACGGTTTTTTTTTGCGTAAATTGCCGCAAAAATCCTAGTTATTCTGTCTTAGTGAAAAAAATTGCTGCCTCTTCTAAGTTCAGAGCAGTTTTAATTTCGAATTGTGTAAGGTTACTGTTTTGTTTTCAAGAATAATAGTAATTTAATAAATTCATATATTTTTCTCTCCACACGTCTTCTTATAGTAAATTGTTATAGTTAAGTAGAGTAGAAATACTCAAAGACTACAACTTTAATTTTGAATTTGAGATCATTTTGAATAGCTTGTCTGGACGCCTTAGTTTTAGTTTTTACTTACCTACACTATTATGTATAATAGAGTGTAGCTATCTATATATATATAATAATATAAAGTATCATTTATTTTGTCTTTAGTAGATCTCACTACAGCGTCTTGATGGCTCAATAATATCTGTGAGAAACGCTTCTTTCTATGGTATTGTAAATAAGTAATTATTATCGATTTGTAAGACTAAGTATGCTTAAAAGGTACAATGGTGTAATAGGCGGCTTTAGCTGCCTTAAAACTTTATTTTTTAAGATTCGTCATTGCTTTTTGGAATTATGAGATATTATGTTTTGAATTGTATTGCCAACAAAAAAGTATCTTATTTATGCTGTGTCAATTGGCCAACATTATTTATTTTATTTATTTATCTATCGGTTTGGTTTTGCAGGATTTTATAAGTCCCTAGTCTTTATACGATTTTATTTTCTCGAAATTATTATTAGATCCGATATTTCTTTCATTATCACGAAATTTATGTTTTTTTAAAACACATACTGGTTTTGGTTATCAGATATAAATAATTACCTAATATTGAAATGTACATAATTAATAATTTCTAGTGAATGCGAGTGTTTTCCAATAATTATGTTCAAATAATAACAAAATTACATAATACGTCATATTTTAATATATTTTTATTAATTAAATTGTTGGAGATATTTCAATTATAATGTTATTAACGTTCAGTAACGAAGTTAAGAAACTGTTATACCTAATTCGTTTCTGTAGTTGAGTTACTAGTGATTAAATGTACCGATTTTTTGTTCCTACGAAGTGTATAGAGTTTGTTCAAAAAGAAAAGAGTCGTGGGAAGTGAGGGGGCTCGTGTGCCAATCGGACAACTTTTGTTGCGTTGACAACACTGCTCTGTCATTGCAGTACAACTAAAAGTGTTTTTTCACCGTAACGCCACGACTCTTCTCTTTTTGAACAGACTCTATAGGAAATGTAACAAGTACAACATTATTATGTAGAATATTACTTTTTTATATTAATAAGTTGAGTGATCACAAAAGTGTTGCACATTATTTATACACGAAAAAAAAGATTTGTTTTTAAAACCAACTACTTTCCATCTTGTCTTTATATCTTAGATTCACTTATTACTTAACAAGGTTTCATTTTTTAGGCACCTTTCTTGGACTTAACTGCATTTTCTCTGGTTGTGAAAAGTAGCAATAAAGTTTTGTCATTTTAGTACAAAAATTAAAAAAATATCGACGGCAGTGTAAAATTACTCATAAGTACAGGCTGCATGCAAGAATGTCCTACTATGTTTATATCTTTTGAATCCAATGTTACTTGAGTTTCGAACAGGCTATGTAATTTTTATCTATATTTCTAGTTTGTACACTTATTATATTTTATTAGTTAAAAGAATAGTGTATTTTTTCAAGTAAAGATTTAGTTTTGTATGAGTTGTCCTGTAAGGATAGGTAATTTATTAGTTTTCTTTTATTCGAAATAAATGAATAAAACTTATAATGGTTCATTTTCATCGTGCTCCGTATCTATACTTCTATACTAATATTATAAAGAGAAATGATTTGATTGTTTGATTGTATTAAATAGGCTCCATAACTACTGGACCGATAAAAAAATCTTTCATCATTAAAAAGCTTACTTATCAGAAAGTAACATATATTTTATCCCGGAATTCCCACGAAAAGAGAACTAAACGGGTGAAACCGGAGTTGTAGCAAGAAACTGGAAGTTATTGATCCATCTATCGTCACGCCATCTAGTTCTTACCAAGAGAATTTAAAACGTACCATTTTGTGTAAGCTTAAACCAGAACCGTTGATGGTACCTAGCCGGTGCTTGGCCGATGTCTTCTAGCGAAGTTTCAAGCGTAAGTTAAAGCTTACAAAATCTCGTCAATAGATGGCGAGCTACGTTAGAGCCATGAACCTTTTAAATGAGTGTAACCCTCACCTCAACAGCCCATAATATAGGTCCACTGCTGGACGCAGAAGGGGGAGGTTCGCCTTATAAGCGTCCTATTGACTGATATTTCATCGGGGTAATGCCCATAATCCCCACACTCGGGACGCGGGTTGGGGATTGCAGTTTGGTGGTAGAGTTGTTCTGCAGGAGGCGCTGCTGCCCGACCCGTGGGAAGAGTTAAATAAAAATAAAATAAAATAAAAAGAGCTTTATTCCATATCAGATTTTGAATAAAAGTAATTAATAATAGTTGATTTAAACAAATGTCATGCAAATTTTAATTGTTGAGTATATGTCCGGTGGATTATTTTCATATTATGTCATGCGATGTCAGTTTTTTATCTATATGGACCGCTTTAAGTGACCACATTTTTCCCGCTACTTGTATGATGTCGTCGTTCCATTTTTAAAAGGTCTCCCTTTTTTTCTTTTTTGTTCACGTGGTGTCCAGTTTGTGACTATGTATGGCCATCTGTTTGGTTTTAGTCTCTGAATGTGTCCTGCCCATTTCCACTTCAAGCCCAGTATTCTGTTGACCACGTCTTTTGTTTTGGTTTTCCCTCTTATGTCTTTGTTTTTGACTCTATCTCTGAGTTTGATTCCTAGGGCGGGACTTCACCCGTGGGAAGAGTTAGGGTGGTGCAAATTCTAGCCTATGCACCATACGGCTATAAATGAGGGTAATATCCCTGGTTTATTAGAGTTGCTTACTATGCTGGTGGTTGTGTAGTTTTGTAGGCTTTCAAGAAGTTGAACTAGCTACTATTTTATGTCTATCTACGAGTAACGAATCTACGAAGATCAATGTCAATGTGATCAATTTTCGGTAACATCTTGGCACATATCCGCGTCTATTATAATCACGAACTCGTTTTAATGGTATCTTTATTATTACTAGTTCTGTGATTATAATACACATGATAGAATTTCTATAGTCTGATAAATGCCTTTTGGTGGGTCAAGAAAAGCAGTTTTTCCTATCAGTGGCGCCCATTCGCGTCTTCGTATCTACCCACTTTGTAGGTATACGGTAGGAGGGGTAGGTAGGTACCTTCTGGTGAAATGAAGGTTCTTACTGCGGTTAACCGTTAAATGTGTACGCACCAAGTTAATGACGGCTGAGTCGAATTTCCGTGTTCCTTGATATGTGAAACGGTTGCTTGAAATTAAACATGGTTCCAAGATTGACGATTGCAAACATTGCCTTCTCCTTGTAAATTCGTGACGTAAGTATACTTTGGCTTTGTTGTTTTAAGCAGATTCTTTATTATTTAGTGTATTTTTATAATACGCACGCATAACAAATTTTCGGAACAAGCAAAAAGGTCCACCCTCCCAAATTATTTTTACCGACTGCAATCTGTAGGAAAACCGGAAGTTTTTTTATAAGGTTACGATGTAAAGTTATGGAAACAGATAAATTGAAATATCTACGCACGAAAGGGGGGTGGTAACGTAATTACAACCATTGGACAATTCACACAGCATTATCTAGTCCCAAGCTAAGCGGAGCTTGTGTTATGGGCACTAGATAACTGATATACATAATATAATACACTACATATAGATAGATGATAGTTGTAGATAGTTTTTTTTATAATACATAGAAAACATCCAGAACGCACTGAACAAATATATGCAGATCGTACATAGGTACACTTGTCCGGAGGCGGAAATCGAACCCGCAACTACACTTCTGATTCGGGTTCTTTTACACGCACTCTTACATAATTTACCATTATAAATATATCACATTTTTGTCTTGTTTATTCTGCAAAAGTGTTTTGTCTTACTACTTTCTGCCTACACATAATGACTCGGTATGGTCATATAGGCAATTCGCCCTTTTATTATTGCGTTACGCAATTTATCTTGTGCCAAGGTGAAATGCATAATTAGTTCAATACCTACCTAAATATCGTTCAAGGCAAATAAGTACTTATGATTTGTCCACGTTGAATGGAGCATGTTAGTTAACAAAATACGACACAAATAACAAAATCTCACTTGCTTGGCGTCGATTTTCAGATATAATTGTAAGCAATTTTTATTGAAGGGAGGATCTAAAATCGACATTTAATGTAAATTACGTATAAAAGGACGCGCCAACAAAGTGAATTTTAGATTAAATATGGGCGGTTTATTTACGTTTATGCCTCATTCAAAATGGACACGGTATAGGTAGGTAAGGAAATCCATGGCGGCCGAAACAATAACCGATCGCAATAAAAACTATGAATAAATAACTATTATTATAACCATTCTATCGTTAGCCTAAGGTCAAAGTGCGATTACGATTAAATGTTTAGACTGTGCTGACTTCATCATTGGCCTATATTAGTCCATAGGCAGCTGGACAAATGCCTCCCTTCATGAGCGCCATGGTGCCATGTCATCAGATTGTCGCACACATCTAGCATATGTCTGGAGTTTCGCAGATCGTCCTTTCACCTGGCCGGAGGCGTCCTACACTGGGTTTGTAGTGTCGTGGTCTCCACTCAATAACATGTTTACCCCAGTGCCATTATCAAAAATATCAACGAGAAGCTCCTCATTTTTTGCAGTCGGTTAAAAAGCTACGAAACTTTCTTCAATATTCTTTTATATATTTTGCATTCAGCTTTCCACAGCTTACCATTTTATTGAAATTCACACAACGTTATCCGCAGAATGGCAGTGATTTTATACGTTTACCGTGGACAGTATTGAATTCCGATATGTATGTGCCAATTTCATATTATGGGCATGTTACGACTACCATGACAGGAAAGTCAGTAGAGTAAATTTCTGACAAAAAAAATACAAAAAGAATTAACTCGACTCGTAACAGAACTGTGACGAATCGAGTTATTCTTTTTGTATTTTTCAGTCGTATCATACCTAGGTACGAGTACAAATATTGTCAAAAATACAGTTTAAGGTTATAGACGCCTGAACGAACGACCTCTGTGGCGTGGTGGGCGAAGGTCCGCCTGCGATGCAAGAGGTTGCGTGTTCGATTCTCGCCTCAGGACAAATGTGTGTACGATCTGCAGATATTTGATCAGGGCGTTCTGGACATTTTATATGTATAGTAAAAAATATCTATATATGTAAGTAGTGTAAGTATTGTATAATGTATATCATTTATCTAGTAGTATTATCGCCGTGTGGTGCCGGCGGCATAGAATTTGCACCGCCCCTACTCTTCCCGCGATCCGGTGTCGTAAGAGGCGACTAAGGGATATTTACCGGGGGGTGGGCAGCAGCGCCTCCTCCCGAACAATTCTCTCACCAAACCGCGATCCCCAACCCGGATGCCCAGCGTGGGGATTATGGGCATTACCCCAATGAGATAACAGCCAATAAAAGCGCTTATCAGGGGGAGGCCTGCGTCCAGCAGTGGACCAATATAGGCTGTCAAGGTTGAGGTTATCTAGTAGGTACCACTAACACAAGCTCTGCTTAGCTCGGGTCTAGATAACATTGTGTGAGTTGTCCAACTTTATTTATTTATTTAGTTGTACGCTTTTTTATCCCAGAAATCAGTTCCCATGGGATAGAAATTATCTAAACGTTACCATAGATACACCGTGCGAAGCTGCGGGAAGATGTTAGTAGGTAGCTATGTAATTTTTTAGGTAATATTTCATTAAATGGTAGAGCATCTATTCGATTAAATAAATAAATAATAAATAAATAAATAATGCTGGACAATTCACACAGCATTATCTAGCCCCAAGTTAAGCAGAGCTTGTGTTATGGGTACTAGATAACTGATATACATAATACAATACACTACATAGATAGATATTTTTTATTATACATAGAAAACATCCAGAACGCCCTGAACAAATATCTGCAGATCATACAAATATTTGTCCCGAGGCGGGAATCGAACCCGCAACCTCCTGCGTCGCAGGCGGACCTTCGCCCACCGCGCCACAGAGGTCGTCAAATGGTAGAGCTATTAAAATCAGAAGCAGAAATTACATTTCACAAAGAGCTTTACCCATTGCTTATTGGACATTGGCCTCTTTGTCTTCCATTTGAATACCTAGTAAATGAATGCAAAGCTATAATAAAGGCAATAAATTAAAAGAGGTTCCATTCACAGATATCTGTGCTGTGCGCGGTACCATTTTTTGTCTGTGTTTAAATTGGCATCTCGTATTATGAAACTATGCTTAGATATCCTCTATGCTTGAGTAACGATTTTATCATAGAAAACCGTTACTCAAGCATATATAGATGACTAAGCAAGCTTTTATATTACGGGCCCTAAGGCTCTAAGGCCCGTATTATGAAAGCTTGTTCAGTCATAGAGCTATGCTTGAGTGACGTTTATGCCATAGAAAAGCGTTGCTCAAGCATAGATAGATAACTGAGCAAGCTTTCATAATACGGGCCTTAGTCTCCTGAAGTCCCGATATTTAAATCTAACCCTAGGTAAATAACAAATTATGAAATTATGTATAAATTATATGAACAAAATTATGTTAGAACACGGTGAATAATATGAAAAAAAAAGTCCCCAACTTTTTTCAAAAAGAATAAACTAGTACTAAGGTAGGTAATAAATAAATAAATAATGTTGGACAATGTCACAACATTATCTAGCCCCAAGCAAAGCAGAGCTTGTGTTATGGGTACTAGATAATTGATATACTTCAATATACTACATAGATACATATATTTTATTATACATAGAAAACATCCAGAACGCCCTGAACAAATATCGGCAGATCGTACACACATTTGTCCCGAGGCGGGAATCGAACATGCAACCTCCTGCGTTGCAATCCGACCTTCGCCCACCGCACCGCAGAGGTTGACATAAAAATGTTAAAACTTATAAAAAACTAAAAGATTGCATGCTTAATTAAAACAACAATCTTGGAAATAAGTACATACTTGAAAGCATACAAAAGAGAATGTAACAATTATGTAAGAATAACAGCTGCCCGTGGCTTGTACGCGCTTGTCCGTTCCCGGGTTACCATTTACCTACCTACCCAACAAAATTTCATTGAGATTTCATTGAAAGTTCAGCCGTAGCGTAAAAAGTCACAAAATGGTATTAAACTTTTTAATCTTTTGCGATGTGTTAACATAGTCACATGCATGTATCCTGCATGTTATTTTAAGCACACCCATAATGTACAATCACAGTTGTAAGTTTTCTTATGGACGACCACCGTGGCGCGGTGGGCGAAGGTCCGCCTGCGACGCAAGAGGTTGCGGGTTCGATTCCCGCCTCGGGACAAATGTTTGTACGGTCTGCAGATATTTGTTCAGGGCGTTCTGGATGTTTTCTGTGTATAATAAATAATATCTAGGTATCTATGTAGTGTATTTGTATTATGTATATCAGTTATCTAGTACCCATAACACAAGCTCTGCTTATCTTGGGGCTAGATAATGCTGTGTGAATTGTCCTGCATTATTATTATTCTTATAATTCGTAAAATAATATCCAAATATATTAAAATTAAAGATTTAATAATCGAATCATATATTCGCAAACATGGGTCACAAAGATGTAGACACAAACGAGCAGGTCTGATAATGTACATGCAGATGAATATGAATATGAATATGAATTAAATAAATTTAAAGTTGCCTACCCTAATCGGGTATTTATCGCAAAATATTACTATGCAATCAACATCTCTCAAGTACTGGACCGATACAGGCTTATTGGTCCACTGCTGGACGCAGGCCTCCCCCTGACGAGCGCCTTGTTGGCGTTTATCTAATGGGAAGTAATGCCCATAATCCCCACGCTGGGCATGGCAGGTTGGGGATCGCAATTCAGTGGTAGAATTTTACTGCAGGGGGCGCTGCTGCCCGGCCCTGGTGGATATCTCTTAGTCGTCTCTTACGACACCCACGGGAAGAGATGGGGTGGTGCAAATTCTAAGCCTAAATATAATAAATAATAATTTATCTTTAGAATAAATGCTTTGTTGACATGAGGATATAATATTCTACAAATATAAATGCGAAAGTTTGTGTTAATGTTTATTACGTAATTAACTACTGCACCGATTAAGATGAAATTTGGTATGTAGACAGTTTAGGTTCTAGATTAGCACATTATAACAATGTAATTTTCAAAAATTTATCTCAGAGGAATAAAGAGGGTGATGAAGTTTCAATGGAAAAGTATTATTACTTGTTTCGATTCACCCAAAGATATAATCACACTAGTACACTAATATTATAAGTATCAAATTTTGGTTGTGTAAATGTACGGATGGATGTTTGTTACCTTTTCATACCGAATGTACCGAACTGAAATTTTGCTGGAATGAATTTTAACCTGAAATGCAACATAAACTACTTTTTATCCCCTGAATCAGTTCCCATGGGTTATAACCTTTCCATAGAAAAAATCGTGCATAGCCGCGTGCAGAAATTAGTAAATATAAAGTATATCATGAATCATATATTTTTTACAAAATCCGTAGGGTATTTTCAATAAATTCCTGAAATTTCGCCGGTGGGCGCAGCTAGTATAATTATATTGGAATAACCGAATAGGTATAGTTATATTGACTCACAGACTGTGAAAGGGTTAATTAAATCAAGGGCGAGGCTTACATTAAAGTAAACAAAATGATGTCTGCTTCTTCAAAAGGTCTTATCATGATGGATAGATGGACTCCAATCTTGGCAGTGTCTGGCAGTGTCTGGTTATGGCCTTCCTGATAGCATGAGCTTTACGCAAAATACCGTAGATTTATTACTACACAGCTGTTATAAATTAAGGCTGCGGAGAGAGCGGATTTATGTCAGTTTTCAATGAAACCTACAAGCTCAGAAATCCTACTTCTAATGTAAATAAATGCGAAAGTTTATGTTACCACGTATCTCCGTAACTACATAACCGATTTAGATGAAATCTGGTATGTAGGTAGTTTAGATCCTAGAATAACACATAGGCTAATCTGATTTTGAAAACTATACCTTTGAGGGGGTTACAAGGGTGGTAAAGTTTCTATGGAAAATGATTATTTCTTGGTTAGATTCACTTAGAACTTGGTATAAAAAACTATGAAATAAATAATGAATTACTTAGTTTTTTATATTAAGTAGGTACTATTCCTAGGTGGTGTAATCGCTTCTGAAACTTGTATGATTTCCACGTGGGTGAAGCCGCAGGTTGTAGCTAGTGTAGGTATAAACAATTCTGTGGTGGAACCACTGCACTGGTTTAAGCGCTAGGGCCCAATTCTGCTAACAAATCGAAAATCTTTAGGTTTAAATATATTCCTGAAAAAGACACAGTCACTTACATGAGAATAGTAATTTGGAGCTTAGAGAGTTAACAATTTATAGTTGTTGTATGGTCTGTAGGTTAGATACCTAGTTATTGCAGGTTTGCATAAATAAATGAAAAGCTATGGTAATTACAAGAACGGTTAAAGGTAGATCACACACACCACGAATAATTTAAACTAGGTACACTCTCTACGTCTTTGGGGGACAGTATTGCTCACGTCCGTAGGTGTTGACCCTCTGTTACCTTACACGTGTCCTTTGTGTGGGCCCTCTGGTGGTAGGCTTCGGCCGTGGCTTGTCACACCCCTCTGGACTAAGCCAGTCCGTGAAGCAACTCTGTTGTGTTTCGGAATGTGGTCCGGAGTAGCCATCTTCTAGACCTTCGTGATACATCGTCGGCCGCATCTTCGCTTTCCATCGGGTGAGATTGCGGTCCAACGAAATTATAATTGCAATTTCACAATCTTATAAATTTTGATAGTTTTCCCTAAAAAAACTAGCAAGTTCAGTTTTAAAAGTATGAAACGAACTTACATCGTACTTACATCTTTTATGTAGGTACCTATTATGAAAATGGTATGGTCGCAGAATCGTCACGTAAGACACGTAGAAACCTTTCATATAACCTGGAGATCGCCATGGGGCGGTATTTGCATAGAGATAGATAGAATGGTTTCAACCTCGACTCGGAAACTCTTGATTTGGAAGAAATCATTTCTAAGCGAACAGGCCGCCTATTGTAGGTACTTTGGTGTTCCAAGTTGAAGATGAAGTTGGCAGTGAATGCGTTAATAGAATGCGGACGCACGCACACTATGAGTCGATGAAATAAGTGTTTTTGTCAATAAACCTAGCTGTTATTATTGCTATTTATTGTACAATTACATTGCACTTTTGTTAACAAGTGCACCACAAAAACACACAATTCACTGATTCCAAATGAGTCGGCTCACTCACTTTGTTTGGCAACAAACACGGCGCGGTCTCACTACGGAGAGGGCCTATCAAACGATTTAAATCTTTGATTGTTTTGATACTTTCGACGTGCTCCATCAGTAGTTTCTTTCACCAAGAGAAGAATATCAAAATGTGTAATTCTGTGACGATAACACAGCGATTGATTTAGCAGAATAGGGTCCCGGATTGCAACTCAATGAATGGAATTGTATGACCGTCACTCCAGAGCTGTCGGAAATTCGGGCGAGCTCTACCGGCGGCTGTCCAGTAAAAAACCGAACAAAAGGGAATCCGCTTGGATTAACGCTTTTACAAGAGCGCGCTGCGCTGATGCTCCACCCTGTATCTAACATCATCATCATCATCTACAGCCTATATTACTCCACGCAGACATAGGCCTCTCATAAGCAAGCATCAAGCACCATTAGGGCTCCGTCCTCAGCTTGGCGCATCTGCCTGCAGTTTCTCGCAGATCGTCATCCCACCTGGCCGGAGGGTATCCTATACATTTGCCGGGTTGCAGTCTCCACTCAAGAACAAGCTTACCCCAGCGGTTGTCGGTTCGTAGCGAGATATGGCCAGCCCACTGCCTATGCCACTTCAGGTCACTTCAGTTTGCTTATTCTTTGAGCAATGTAGGCGACTATGGGATATCCACCGGGGTGCGGGCAGCGGTGCTCCCTGCAGAACAATTATACCACCAAACTGCGATCCCCAACCCGCATGCCCAACGTGGGGATTATGGGCATTACCCTCGATGAGATCAACGCCACTAAGGTGCTTATCAGGAGGAGGCCTGCGTCCAGCAGTGGACCAATACAGGCTGTTGAGGTTGAGCAGAGAAGTCAGTCTATTTGACATTAGTAACGAGACATGATCGTGACGTCAATTTAGTACAGAGCGCTTCTATAGTGCGATAGAACTACGCAAATCCCAATAGTAAAAGGAGACGTTTAGGGACTTAATACTGGGCAATTAACACATCATCACCATTAGTATAAGTATGTTATAGGCACCTACTAGTTATCTCTATAGTTTAGTTTCTGATATTCTATTTCAAATATTTTAAGCACATTTTAAGCTTCTAATACATAATGGCCAAAAAAGCCCACGCGAGCGTAGGCAAGTGCCACCGTCTAGACTAGACGTTTGGCAAGTCTACGCAACTGTTACACCGCAAACTATACACACATGTGGACACGAATGGCCGAGCGCAGGCAAGCGCCATTGATTTGTGCAGAAAAACCGACACGGCTCCGAAGTGAGACAAGTGGCCGCGAGCGGTGACAAGTCACTGCAAATGACCTCTATACACGTTGGCGCTTGTATTTACTCGGCCAGCTAGGAGAGTGATACCGAGCGATGGCAAAGTAATGCAAACGCTACACGTTGGTCTTGCCTTTCACTCGGCAACGTTGGGCCAACTTTTATTGGAGGCTCAAACGGTAAATCTATTTAATTTCCCAAAATATATACTTATTGGGGAATTTATTAAAGCCCACTTCTTCTTTCCCTACCATCTATATACTACATTTATTTATTTATTAAGGCAATGCCAACAAAACACATAATAACACATTTTTTTTATAAACAGTGTGAATACTATACTATAGAATGTGTTCTCATAACAGGCTTACACAACATTTGCATTAAGTGCACAAACAATAGCTAAAATAAAGAAGAGAGTTAAAAAGAAAAACAATAACTAACAAAAAACAAATTAAAACTTAAAATACAAATAACTAGTTAAGTTAAAACTAAATTGTTTACAGTATAAACTGAGATATAACTATGTATTATACATAAAGTCACCCACAGGTATTGTCTGTGGGTGACATCAAGCTTGTAGAGTGCTAGTAAACAAACCACGACACAAATAACTAGAAGTCACTTGCTTAACGTCGAGTTTCAGATGTACTTAATTGTACGGATTCCTTGGACGGCGAAACGCACCAACCAACGTATCGATCCTTACGCAACTGAAAGTGAAAGACGCTATCCACGATTTGTCACCGCCTTATACTCTCCTACTTCGGTCACGGTACGGCACGGCGACGAGAGCCTCGAAAAGTTGGTCATTGTTGGCAACGTGGAGGCCAAGCGATCTCTCGGTAGATCTCCAACTACATACATGGACAGACTACGGTGGGTCGCAACTTCGCAAGTTTTACGACGGACGTCGTGAAAATGGCCACAAATAGAATTCTCTGGAGACAATCCGTCCACTCCACATCCTATAGTGATCACGATCTTCAATCATGAAGATCGTGATCACTATACCATATGACCACTGAGAGAGAATTGTAAGCAATGTTTATTAATAGAAGGATCTCAAATCGACAAGTCATGTACCTATATTACCTACGTATGAGTATGGCGAGAACGAGTACGAAACAATTCTACATATTTCAGGCTAGGCCGACAGAGGAATTACGCTCCAAGTAAAGTTATTGCTTCATTCACACATCGTCATTGGTTACATTGTTGCTCGAATTAGGTCTGTTACAATAAACACTAGATGGACAGGGTGTCACTGAACAGATTATTATTTAAAGGTACTTAATTGAAATTACCTACTTAGAATAACTATATTCTAGGTAGGTACTTTTAATTATTAAGAAGATTCGTTTGGATTCAGTTCAGTTGGGTTTTCGGGCCCCGCTTAAGCTCCGCTAAATTGTTCATAATTTTTTACTAAGTAGGTATACTGTGAACATTGCAACTGTCATCCTTGACGGCTCGGAGATCCCTACAGCAACCCTCTGACTGACGGACAGACGTAGAGGCAGCCTTAGTAATAGGACCCCGTTGGAACCTTTCATATTATTATGAAACCTTAAAAATAACAAAATCGTTCAAATACTTTTTTTCGAACACATTTAGTTACGCAATTAGGTATCAACATCAACTCACTGGTCACCTTGTACAATTCTAGACGCCGCCGATTAATTTTGGTAGGTACGTGTCTTATTGTTGTGGACTGATTTGACTACATTTGCTTGCTGGCTGAATATGACTCATAAAGCTGTTGTCACCTGCATCCGCAACCGTTACAAACAGTGCGTGATTTTGCAGGATTTTTATTAACTATAAAATATCATAAAAATAAATATCATATGTCTTTGTGTGATGTCAAAATAACAGCTTTCTACTAAATACATGTGACAGTCTGCGGTATCTACGGTATATCAAAGACCTAATTATTAAATGATTGTCTGTCGCTCTGTTTATTTCAGCTAATCTTCAAAACGGTTACAATTTTTCACTGGTAGATGATATAGCGGGTTACTTAGGCAAAGTTTAGAATTAGGGTTCCTCTAAAAACTCATGAAATATACGCGGACAAAGCCGCGAGCACAGCTAGGCAATTTTTTTTTATTATTTATAAATTCATAATCCACAAAGTATTTTAAATCGCCACAATCGTTGTCTCCCACTGCTCCTGTTATTGCACATACACCGGTACCTACACTATTTTTTTTATTTATATATAATACTCATTGTCCTGCCCACATGGGTAGTCTACTTTTAGACTGGCCGCCGTGACTGAAAATTAAATTCCGCTTGGAGGACATTATCGTTGTCTTACCTAAACTTTTTTGGTCATTTGATTTGACTCTACCATGTAAACGTGAACTCTACCAAATTATATGTATCCAGTCTTTGTGGCGCGCTTGAAGAGACGCGCCGTTTGCGACATGGGTAAGGAAAGAGTTAGGTTAACCGATGTAATCTAGACTTGTAATCTAACCTTGTAAGAAAGAAAGAAAGAAATACATTTATTTATAACAACAGAAGAAACTTAGTATACGAATATTGTATCCTACAACTATGAGTAAGTAGAATCAAAATACAATCTTAAAGGATGTAGTTATATAAAAGTTGTTATAAAAAAGAGAAAGAGAAAAATAAATATTTTTATTATTATTATTATTATCATAAAAAGAAATCGAGTTTTAGATCATTATAATTACACAAAAACAATGAAACGCAACGCCACTTCCTTTCAACTTTTTTTATAATTAATAGACTTTTTCTTAACCACTTAATGACCACTATCTCACACAATTTGTATTGTTCAAGAAAGGTCTCAAATTTTTGTCAAGAGCATATAGAGTAACCAGTGTTATACATAGCCATTGAATTAATGTGAGTACATTATATTATATTAAAATATGGACACCTTAATATTTTTGGACTGTATAAAACAATTGCTGTTGTTTTCTGAGTTTTTATTTTATTTTAAAAAGTACTACTATAATAATTACTACTACTTATAGAATATCCAACAATATAGACCATCGTTGTCTGCCAAATTCGTTACGGATGTAAGCAGGTTCATAGTTAACCCGCATTCGTAATGAATCCATTTAAAATGTTCGCAAGCCACAATGGACAGACCTGGGCAAGCAGTCTTGACATAGATGGCGACCGACATCGGTCGCAAAGTTTTACCGGTCGATATTCTAACGAATTTTGATTCACACACAAGAATCAAGATTCAAATGATTCAATAACTATTTTTTTCCATGAATACAGTAGATTGACATAAAGAAAAGGTTAAATTTCTAATATTCATAGTGATTTACCATCGGAACTATTCATTTTTATCGCAAACTTTACGATTTCGGTAAAGGTAAGTAGCAAATTAGACAGCCCGTCCGCCCGCACGTCCGTATTACAGATAACGCCCTGGACAGACAGACGTGCAAGCATTGATTTATTAAAAAGGGAAGATAGGTTACGTTCTCCCAGCGCTTACTCAAAAATTGGCATGTGTTACAACTACACGCAAACACATACGTTCACAGTTATATTTCCAGTCCTGTGCAATACAAAGAAGAACAAAGACGGAACGACGTATCTAAGACCGAAGTGAGACCGAGACAACAATATTTCACGCGAATCACGACCGCCCGTGCCGCCGGTCCGACGGTGACTGAGGTGGGAGCACACAATTTTACACAATTTGAGGTTGCCACTTTCGAGAAACCAGTACCTCATCTTCCATTTTTAATAAATCAATGCGTGCAAGGTTTGCAATTTAACGAAGCGACTGTCTAGTACTGTAATGAGTTTAGAGCGTAGCATGTATGCCACCTATTAGTCTTGGTAATACATTCTCGTGCTTGGTAATACATTCTCGTGTATAAAGCCTAGTTCACACTTAGCCACTAAGGAAAATGTTGTGGATTGAGTCGGTACAGTCTGTTCAAAAAGAGAAGAGTCGTGGCGTTACGGTGAACTAACACTTTTAGTCGTACTGCAACAGTGTTGTCAACGCAATAAAAGTTGTTTTTGGCACACGAGCGCCCTCAATTCCCACGACTCTTATCTTTTTGAACAAACCCCGAATATTCTAAACGGAACTCAGATAAAAGCACGTCTGTAATGACGAATGATTTTTGACAGAATTTCATGGGAAACTGTCAAACAATCATGACTTGAGAATAAAAACTCTGTAGAAAGGAAGAATATAATGATTTTTGTATCGAGGGTGGCGCATAATCAAATCAAACCTTTATTACAAAATAACTTTTATTGAGCTGCCGATTTTATTTTTGATAGTTGAAATATTAACAGATGATGTATTTCTGTTGTCGCTTTAACAGGTACCTACCTACTGCCGTTTTACCCTTGGGGCACGGAACCCTGGAAAATATATTTATACTGTGATTTTTGATCTCTGATTGCGGTACGATCTTTCAAAAATAAAAATGGTAAACTGAAGTCGACTCTGCTCGCCAATAACTGCCAGCGCCATGTGCGTGCGGACTAGGCTTTCGTAACTTTTACTTCTCCTAATGATAATTATAATTACTCTGTAAAATAATTACAATTTACTTTTTGAGTAATACCTATCATTGTTTTCATTGCGTTGGCGACGCGCGCAGTTTCTCTTTGATCAGCTGGGATGTCTGTGGTATTCACTGACCTCTATTATAAATAATAGAGGTCAGTGGTGGTATTACGAGTAGGAACATTAAGTTTTGTTTTTAATCGTGAATAGACCTTTTTGGACCAAAATCACACCAGTAGAGTCTGTTCAAAAATAGAAGCGTCGTGGGAATTGAGGGCGCGCGTGTGCCAATGGACAACTTTTGTTACGTTGACAACACTGCTCTGTCATTGCAGTACGATTAAAAGTGTTAGTTCACCGTAATGCCACGACTCTTGTCAGTTTGAACATACTCTAGGTATGCTGAGTGTGTATGTGTACTGCCATACTGTTTACTATACAGTTCGCGATAGCTTTTCTATGAAAATGGGAAAGTAAAGGTTGGCTTCACGCTTGGAGCGCTGTCACTTTTCCATAGAAAATAAAGTAAGTAACGCAAACTTTGTAGGAATCAGTTCAGGCAGAACACAATAGGCGTACAGGGCCCGTACTCTGAAAAACGAAATCAATGTCTGACCGACTCACCGACCGACGATGTTTCATTATCATCAACCTATATTAGACCACTGCTGGACATATGCCTCCCCTAAAGAGTACCATAGCGCCCTATGTTTAGTTTGACGCAGCTGCCTGCAGTCTTTCGCAGATCGTCATACCATCTGGCTGAGGGCGTCTTACACTACGTTTACCGAATCGCGGTCTCCATTCTAGAATACGTTTACCTCAGCGATTGTCGGTTCTTCGCAGGATATGGCCGGCCCACTGCCACTTCAGCTTGCTAAATCCGCGCAAATTAAAGTAATTCTTTGAGCGATACGATGTACCACGAAGGTCTGTCATATTCACTCTTGTCTATGGTCTTAGAATTATTCTACCGAACAATCTTAAGCGCAAAAGTAAATATGTACCTATTGTATAAGCCAAAGTGCCCAAAATGGAATGGCAAGCTAGATTAAGTTATCTTAGATTTTTTATAATCTTAGTAAGGTTTTGTTTACGGATACGCGGGGCGTGCAACGGCGCGCACTGAATTCACACATATGGCGTTGGTAGAGTGTGTTTACGGAGAAGTGATTTTGCATGTTACTTCGATTTGACGCCTCACACGGCGTCGTACGCGGCGTTCACCGTTACTCTTTACGCCCCGCCTATCGATAAACATCAGTGGACATTGCGTTATGTTTGTGTTTACGCGTGGGATGACGGGTCGTTGCACGCGCTGCTGCACGCCCCGCGTCTCCGTGAACAAGGCCTAAGACCATCAAACCGAAAACCTTCTTACTTTACCTTAGTGTTTTCACTTATGTATCTACTTACCGCTTTATGAAACATTATAGCAATGTTGCATAGCTTGCCCATTTTAAAGACTTTTTCGTAGTATTTTGAATCTACTAGAATTTTTTAATGCCAACAGAGCTATGAAAGACATAAGAGTGTTATTTAAATACTATCCCAAAATATACACCTCAATCTCAACCTCAACAGCTTGTATTCGTCCACTGCTGGACGCAAGCCTCCCCTTGGAAAGCGTCTTGTTGGCGTTTATATGATGGGGGTAATGCCCATAATCCCCACGCCGGGCATGCTGGTTGGGGATCGCAGTTCAGTGGTAGAATATTATAGTTTTGTAGGTATACATCTGGGCAGAAACTAATCTACTACTAAAAGATGGCTTACACAATTTTTGCTCATTTCACTGAGCACTAAAACCGGTATCTTATCTCACTATCTAACCGGATGTCGGTGGATAAAGAAATGTCGCAAATGTTCAGCCAGTGCGATGCAAAAGGATGTTTGTCCAGGCATGCATTTTAAAGATACCATCAAATGTCATTCATTGCAAAGTGATGCAATGTTGTGTGCTGGTTTATATGTTTCACCCTTCGATCAGGTATTACGCGGCCTAGGCGAAAACTTTGATTCAACCCTAGTAATAAATAATAAGTTCATCCGACTTACAACAGATGGTTTAAGTTTCGTAATTAGGCTTTAGGTATGCATGTAGTATTTATTTATGTACCTATTGCGAGACTTTCGCCGATTTGATGATTATTTCGCTTGTCTGAAGAATGATCGTGAGGTGGTTCCATAAAATCCACATTATTCCCGGGAATTTACCATTAATTTGTCGCGTAATATTCAAGAATTTTAGAGCGGATTTGAATTTTGTTAAATTTAAATATTTACTAAATATGTAAATTACGCTAACCGGAAGGTAGTAACATATTTCTGCTTCGCCCGGGTAGTATCTTTGTAATAAAGTAACAATAATTAAACCAACCAAGCACGAGTCTGCACACGAAGGGTTCGGTAGGTAGGTACTACATCGGACTAATATTTTTCGTAACAAACACTAAAAACAGAAATTTAAATAAATAATAAAAGCAAATTGTAGAACACAATAGTGACACGGGCACTCATCTAAGCACTAACCGTACCCAACCCCGCTTTATTCACGCAAAACCCCGAAAAAAAATGTTTTTTTGTATGGGAGCTCTGGGAGGACTCATGTTAATATTCATTTTTTTGTTATAAGCGCAAAAGAAATACTTGTGATCATGTTGGCCTTTTTGGGATCGACTATTGGTCGCCTAGCCACGGGGACTTAAATATGGCTGATGATGAAATTGATTTATTAAAAACGAAGATGAGGTAATGGTTGCTCGAAAGTGGCAACCTCAAATTGTGTAAAATTATGTTCTCCCACATCAGTCAACCACCGTCTGACCGGCGGCGGCGGCCCGGGCGGTCGTGATTCGCGTGAAATATTGTTGTCTCAGTCTCACTTCGGTCCTAGATACGTCTTCCATCTTTGTTCTTCTTTGTATTGCACAGGACTGGAAATATAACTGTGAGCGTATGTGTTTGCGTGTAGTTGTAACACATGCCAATTTTTGAGTAAGCGCTAGGAGAACGTAACCTATCTTCCCTTTTTAAATCAATGGATGATGAGGGTCTTGGTAATTTAAACAGTACATGTAACAAAATCTTATACCTATGAAGGCCTTTTACTTTCTTGGCTCAGTTCCGCACTGACAATGTCTAGTAAGAAATTCAATGTTGTAGGTACTTGGGTTTATAATATGGAGATGTATCTAAATCGCACAATACTATTCAGAGTTAGATAGGTAAAGCGAACATGTTAGATACATAATTGATACTAAATATGTTTTAATGAAACCTTTTATTAATAATGTGATAATAACCTTGTCTTAGTGTTTAATTAGTACGCCTAAAGAAATAAACTTATTGAAATTTAGCAGATTAAGTAAATTACTAGATCAGTTCTTAGCGTTCCTTTCTCTTTTTGAGTTGTGGAACCCCAAAAATAAAATGAAAAAGTAAAAGCAAACTCCACCCGTTGTTCTTAGTATTTTGTTACCTTCATCATACTTAGCTTTAAAAATAAACCTTTGAAAGGGAGTCCTTTTTTTTCATAGGACTTTTAAGAATTGTTTTGGAATATTTAGCGCTTTTTAGAAACAAGTTTTTTGATGCTTTCTTGTTTTTTTTTAAAGTAGCCACTTAGTAATTCAGTAATATTTATTAAACCAAGGCATGGTACAAAAAAATACTCTGTAAATACTTAAACGGTCTAAGAATACATAGTCTTGTATTAATCAACATCATCATCATCTTAACTGAACAACAATGTTCACTTATGTGATATCTTTCCACAACGATCGGAGTATAGAAAAATTAAGTCTATGTATTCTATAGGTACCTCCTAAAATCGCTATTGCTTATTAAGTTTCGTAATGAACTTAAAAATTAGTGACTTATGAATGAACTACGACGCTCAACACCACAACACGAACTAAAAGCAATAAATTTCTATCACTATACCGTTGAGACATGAGTTTGTATAATTAACATATATATCTACTCTATCTCCTTGCAGAGGTTTAGTTGCTAAAGTTTCAGTGAGTACCTATCTTCTGAAACTTCAGAAGTCTTAGTCCTTAAGGGTTCTAGAAAACGTGATATTAAGTCTAAGAGGTAGGTTCTTAAACATTAAGCTATACGATACGATACGACTGCCTTTTGGGTAATATGTACCCGAAAACGACTGATGATTTTTTTGCCGTAATCTGTACCCACATTCCAAACTCCTGTAAACGATGATCGAAAATGGCGACCTTTTATCATTATTAACGGTAAAGTACAGTCAGTCAACGACAAAGCTTAACCTCACCTTTGTGCTCAGTAGTTCTCTCCCTGATAAGCGACTTATTGGCTTTTATCACATAGAGTAATGCCCATAATCCCCTCGCTGGGCATGCCAGTTGGAGATGAAGTTAGAATCCTAGTTCGTTGGTTAGAATAGTTGGGCGCTGCTGCCCGCCCCCGGTGGATATCCCTTAGTCGCCTTTTGTCTTATGTCTTTGTATTGTTTATGCTTATCGCTTATGTCTTATGGTATTTTGCTTTGGGGACAGGAAGCTGACATCCAGACTATCTTTGTTCTTCAAAAAAGGGCGGTACGCACTATTTATAAATTAAAACCACGCGACTCGTTGATTAATTATTTAGAGAAATAAATATTTTGACAGTAATCACACTATAATAATAATAATAATAATAATAATAATAATAATAATAATATAAATGCGAAAGTTTGGATGGATGTATGGATGGATGTTTGTTACTTCTTCACGCCAAAACTACTGGACGGATCTGGCTGAAATTTTGCATACGGGTAATTCTAATCTAGGAATAAAACATAGGCTACTTTTTATCCCATAAATCTGTTCCCGCGGGATGAAAATCACCTTTTAATGTTTCCATAGGAAAAACGCGTGCGAAGCCGCGGGGCGCAGCTAGTATCGTAATATATCAATCAAAATCGAATCTATACACACAAAAACACAGACAATTTTTGGAAAAGGTGTGATGTTCACAATAAAAATACAAGAAACAAGAACAAATTACACATCCCATCATATACACTCGAGAGCAATGAATCCGGGTCACTTAAAGAATTCTAAAAATCGTAAATTGGAGTATTGAAGATTGGTCAAAAGTTATGTTCTCCGACGAATCAAAATTTATGCTCTACAAGCACGATGGAAGACACAGAGTGTATCGAAGACCAGGGGAAAGATTCAAGCAAGCATGCATCGAAGAAAAAGTAGCCTACGGTGGTGGGTCTGTACTTGTGTGGGCCGGAATTTCTTCTGAAAGTCGCACAGAGCTGGTGATCATAGAAAACGGCTCTTTAACTAGCGTAAGATATGTGGAAGAAATCCTCAATGATCACGTTGGTCCATTTATGGTCAATTTAGGTGAGGATGCTATATTTATGCATGACAATGCCCGACCTCATACAGGTAGGATTGTGAATGACTACCTTCAAGAGATGAACATTACTCGTATGGAGTGGCCAGCGCGCAGCCCGGATATCAACCCGATCGAGCATGCTTGGGACGAGCTAGGCAGATGCGTAAAACAACGAAACCCTCCCCCAATCACGCTTCGTGAGCTCAAAATTGCTCTCACAGAGGAATGGGAGAATATTCCCCAAAATCGTATAAGGAACTTGGTGTACAGCATGCCAAACCGCGTAAACGCAGTAATGGAAGCACGAGGAGGCAATACGAAGTATTAAAATTCAAGAAAATCGTAATAAAGTTCAAAAATTTCATGTTTCCTATTTTTGTTTTAAGGAGAGATCAGCAGTTTTTTTCTTTATGTAATTTTGTGTTAATAAAATGTATGGTGACTCATATTTTTTTACTTTCATTTAAGGAGTATTACATTGTCTATTAAATACAATTTATTGCATTAACCTATCATTTTTAGTTTCCGAGATTTTTAACATTCTTTAAGTGACCCGGATTCATTGCTCTCGAGTGTAGATTACGAAAGGTATTGAAATCATTTGTGGGCAATTGCGTACGATTCTATAACAAGCTTCCATCTGAAGCAACTGAGCTTCCTATTCGTAACATATATATACGAATGAACATACATTATACGTATATAAAACGAAATCTTATCAATAAAGCTCCATAGATGATTACATTAATGATGTTAATGCTTGGCCGGATGTCGCCCAGTTCCGCACTGACAATAATGCTTATATTTACAAATATGACAGTTATCTACTCTCAAGTCGCATTATATTTAGACTTTGATTTAAGTACAAAGATTGTATTAGTTGATAAGGCGATAAACTTGCTAGTCTTTATTTTTCACTTCTTCCGCTAGTGGACAAAAAAAATGAAGTGAATTGGAGTCAATTACACCTTATTTCTTTTTTGATATTTATTACTATTTATCAAGCTGTTTATATTCTAAAAAAATTACTTATCTAAATGCTTATTTTGGTAGTCTAAATAAATAAACGATTTGACTCTGGCTCTGCCTCTTACGACAAAACGCTGGAAGAATTGGGGTGGAGTTATTTTATTCTGGCACCACACAGCAGCCTACTTACCAAAGATTATAATGGTGGTTTTCATAAGATACTTTTCGTGCTACCTAGAGGGGTAGGTTAATGTTCATTGGCGAACAATTTTAATCAGATTAAATCAGCAGGGTACGTTACCGAATTCAATGTGAAATAATCGCGAAGATCTTCTGGTTCTCATTTCGGCACGGGCACTTAAATAAATTACCCTCGTTTATTACAAGTGTTCCGTACACAGATTTCTGCGTTTTATTGTTTCTGTATCCGTTTATGTCATCTTATTTGTTTTGATTGTGATAACAAAGGTACGTTTTCCATTTCCTGTTTTAAGATTGTTGCCTGATTTGTATCTACTCCAAAATAATTGCGAAATTTGAATAATCGCATTATGGTTTAGTCCGTTTTCGCAATTGTAGTTTCACAATTAACTGTGAAAAAAGAATTATTTTTCACTGTTTCGTAATTAACTGTCAAACAAGAAATTCTTTTCTGTTTTCGCAATTGTAGTTTCACAATTGACTGTGAAAAAAGAATTATTTTTCACTGTTTCGTAATTAACTGTCAAACAAGAAATTCTTTTCTGTTTTCGCAATCAAGTTTCACAATTGACTGTGAAAAAAGAATTATTTTTCACTGTTTCGTTATTAACTTCAACCACTAGGACCATGCTAGGAACGTAACGGACAAGTACTATTTGCAATGAAACGTACCTCTATATTATGACTTTGCCCACCAGACAATTCCGTAACCGGTTCATAATTTTCACATATCTGACACATACGTTCCTAGCACGGTCCATAAGTATCGATCTCCGAAAGTGAATTGGAAGAAATAAAAATATGAAAATGGTAAATAATTCCCTTTATTTTTCTCGAAATAGAAAAACCTCTTTTACATTTAAAATAAAATTCTTATTCTTACATACTTAACAAAAAATATACTTTTTACTTTAAAATAATACTTCTGAGCTTATTTAATAACTAAATGGAGCAATGATCTCCACACAGTGCCCGACCGTAATCTCGTTATTACATAATTCTGCTATTGTTTTTTTAATCTCTTCATCGATTTCCTGATAATTTTTATTTATTTTCATAGCAGGTTTAAAATTACGAAGCTTAGTTTCTTTTTCTAAAACTTCCAGTATTTGTGCCAGATTAGGGTTTTTTCTTCCAACATATTTATTTATTCGCGAGTGCCATGCCTCAACTGGGTTTGTAGTTCGGATTTCCTCATCTTCACAGCACCACTTTTTGACAAATCCGATGTCTTTCATCCATTTATTTTGGAAGTACTTATTAAATATTGTACTTTTTTCATCCGTTGGGCTTCTTTTCATCACATACTCGTACCCATTCTTGAGAAATGTTAAAGGTAGACGGGCTAAGCCGGCACAACGGGCGACATGACGTCTTTGAATCCTTGAATTCATGTCAAGGGCTTTTGATTTTCGAAAGAGGGTATTGCAAAAATGAAAATAGCAACCCTTTACTATTGTGTCTGGAAATACGGTTTGAACGCCTTTCATAGCTGCTTGTTCATAATCTAAAGTCATTTTTACTGGTTTCCAACTTGGGATTTGATTTTTAATCATTCGGAATAATATCTCATACGTTCTTTCATTCTTGTTTCGTAAGAACGCAAAAAAAATTGGTACTACCTTTTTTGCTTCGACATCAAATCCATGTATACTATACAATTGTTTAAACGGAAGTGGGCACGATTTGAAAGTACCATCAAGAAAAAAGTGCTGAAAGCGATGTATTATTTGTTGCGTATCAGGGGAACCAAACACGAGGATTCTCATATCGACATCATTGTAATCGGCGATGAGTAAATGTTTAAAGTTAATCGGCACTATTACCTCTTGAGGCGATCTAAATTGTAGTTTGGGCACTCCCAAGTTTCTGTATCTTTCTTTGTATAAACCGGTTTTGATGTTCTGAAATTTAGGTAACTCGTGAAGAAAGTTTACTCCTTTATCGTTGAGTTCACTCACCATTTCGTCAAATTGTTTCTGAATAGGATAGTTGTTAGTGCACACTTTTTTTTTCAGAGCACTAAGTTCTTGTTCAAATATGCATTTAGCGTCATTTGCCAAACAATCACTGTTATGATACTTTGATTTTACTATGAAGTTTTCTTCACTCAGCGTTATGCTACCCTTGCATGTTGTTTTGCTGTAACACTGCCAAAATGTATTACGGTCAGCGTACGTACTCTTTTTGTGATATTTACGGCCATTGTATAGTAATGCTTGGCCTCCTCTCTTTGTGGGAATGAACCGAATTTCATAATTCAAACTTTTTGATGCAGTGCACTCAGAAGAATCAGCCATAATACTGTAGTCTGATATAATGTATTGTGAAAATAGGTTTCAAGGGTCACAAGTGAAGAATAATTCCGCTTTCAAAGTCCTAGTGAAACCGTAATTGCAAAATAGAAAATTGATACAATAAATATAAGGATAATGTCACAATCGATTTTTTTCTTTATTAAACTGAAGGAAGGAGGTTAGTTTAGGACCTCAAGTAATTTATTTACCAAGGAGTTCAATAGTGCGACTAATTCTTGTTTCGTAATTAATTGTGAAATAAGAAAATGGATATGTTTTTAGTAATTAACTACGAAAGGAGAAAAATATTCGATTACGAAAACAGAAAAGAATTTCTTGTTTGACAGTTAATTACGAAACTGTGAAAAATAATTCTTTTTTCACAGTCAATTGTGAAACTACAATTGCGAAAACGGACTAAACCCGCATTATGAATCGCAATATTTTAAATAAATGTTTTGTATTCAAAAGGTTTCATATTGGAGTTTACTCCGTAGTTTAAGTTTTGCAAAATACTTGGTTAACACTTTCAAGGCCCGCATAACCGTCGCTCGCCGTCACCTGACGCGGCGGCGGGCAGTGAATGCGATACTAAAACTTTCATCGCCCCTGCGTGTCGCACTGCCAAGGCTGGTCTGTGAATGCGTTAAGGGTGTTAGATTTACATTGTTGTTATGATTTTATGTTATGCAACAAATTACTTTTCTGTTTATTTTATTCTTTAATAAATTTGTATAATATCCTGCGCAATGTCAACCGATCCACCTTCAAAAGAGACAAAGAGACTTATTACTTACTTTTTGTAATTTGGTTGGCCAACAACATACAATTATGTATTGTATATACTGAGTTCACCAAACAGTATTTTTTCATGACCACATTCGCAATAAGTAGATACTTAAGCGTATTTGTAGTGCTATAATGCAATAACTGGCATTAGTGCAGGCATTCATTATATCCAGTAGAGCGTCAAAGTAATTTCCACTATATGCCGATAAAAATAAAGTTGGAAATGTTTTTAAACCAAGCTAATGATAGTATTAGGAAATTATAATTTTGCTTACAACAATAAACACACAGCTCATTCTTAATTACCTACATAAAACAAAATTAGTGTGACATGGAAACTGCTGTCATTTAGCATGTACCTAAGTACACATGCTTGAACTTGGAGCTGGAGCTACAAGCTGGTTTTCTGTGGGAACTCACCTTACCTCAACAGCCTAAATAGTCCACAGCTGGACGCAAGATTAACCTGGTAAGCACTTTGTTGGCTTTTACCTCATGGGTATGAAGCCCATAATCCGCACGCTGGGCATGCGGGCTGGGGATTGCAGTTTGGTACTAAAACTGTTCTGCAGGGGGCACTTCAGCCCGCTCCCTGTGGGTATCCCTTAGTCGCCTCTTATACCATCCGCCGGAAGAGTGGTGTAAATTCTAAGCCACTGTGTTCACAGCTGTGTTCTGTGGGACACTAAATGAATAGTTGAAAACGACTATCGGTAACCGAAAATGCTAATGTTGTTTCAACAGTGAAGCATTGATTTCCTGAACCTTCAATTACAAATATAAATACAAATTCTTTATTAATAACGACAAGTTACAAGTAAAAAAGATAATCAATAAGGTAATTAATAATGTTATAATATTGACATTAAAATAAGGTGTAAGTATAAAAGTAAGGTGTAGTAATAAAATAATATAATTCATCTCGATTATTAATATACAAAGTTCATAATTTAATTCTAATAATAATTAAATAATGGGCATTGCCCAGAACTCGTCTACGGAATAAAAAGAACTCTCTAAGAACCATTTCTTCAGTAATTTCCTTCAAGCAAGCTAACAATGCTTACGTCCCTTGTTGTGAAAAAAATACCCATAGATGTAGCGTGTAGCGAAATATGTAAGTAATTATTCTGATAGGTACTTATTATATCACTATCATCATCAGCATACTTATACTATTCCACTGCTGGAGATAAGATTCTCCTAATGAGCGCCAAAGCGCCTTGTCTTCAGGTAGACGCATCCAGCATCTGCCTGCAGTCTTTCGCAGATCGTCATCCCTTATGGCCAGAGGGCAACCCACATCTCTTTCCGAATTAAATCCGAAGTAAATCCGAAGTAAACTCATTCTGAAGTAATATTAGACAAATGATTAACATGCAGAAAATACGCAAAAAACATAGATTTACTATTTATATCTATAGCAAAAAGTCATTTATCATTGGGTTACCATTACTAATGGAATTTTATCCAAATGCTCTCAAGGCAATACCAATATATCCTACTTATAAAGGTACTACAGTTGAATCCGTTTATAATGACATCGAAAGGAATTGACAAACACGTCATAATAAGCGGACGTCATACAAAGCGTTTTGTGAAAAATTTAAATATGTATGTATTTAAGTATTTTAGTAGAGGAACATAGTAACTACTCGTACATATGTATACATACATATTAAATCAAAACAAAAATTGCACGTAATAAGTACATACTTCCAGATATTCATTAATTCCGTCTACAGGGTGCCACAAAACGTGTATACTAAGCCAAACGGGGTAATTCTGAACCCCGAGGGGATCTACTATGTAGTGAATAACAAAAAACGTAATTTACTTGTATTTCGATTTTTTTTTAAAGTATTTTTTGTTCTTCACAATAGTGTTCTTTTACTTGTAAGCTTGCACTTGTTTTTTAAGAGAAACTTGTTATTTGTCCACCCCGTTTAAGACTAGCTTTAGAATTGTATTACTTATTTATTTATTTATTTATTTTAAGGAAAACCAGCAGCACATACATACAAATTAAAAATTAATCATCGAGACAGGAGGCTATTAAGAGGTTTTCACGGTTAAAAAAATAATAATTACATGAAAAGTGTGAACAAGCTGAGTAAACACAAACAATGGAATACATTAAACAAAGCAGAAAAATAAAATATACAAACAATCAAACTTCATTATCATCACCTTGATGATGATGAATGAGTAACATAACAGGAATAAATTAAATTAAAAACTAAAAGAACATCATATCTCATGCCAAAATTGCATCGTCCAATTAAATTCAAATTGTTGTAAATTACACACTGATACTGCCTTTTTAATATAACCAGAGAATATTTACACCGAATCGGGATCACTAGATTATGTGGTATCATAGAAGTTATGTATTAATTACTTAGTATTTAAAGAACGCAATCTTTGCATCCGGATTTAGGAACACAGACTTGGTTCTAAATTCAAAGATTTTTTTTGTAAATGAAAGAGTTCTAAAACCAACGAATTAATAGTGGAAAATATTTTACGACAAGATCGGATGCTACCCATCGGAAAATCTTAGAAGATTGAAACATTTTTCAGTTACGAAATTTTTTTTAATTTCATTCGTTTGTCGTCCGTTAGAAATATGGTATTGTTTTGAATTAGATATTTTAAATTGATATTTTGTTGAATTTGACTGTTTTGAGTTATTACCTCACTTATCTTCACCTGAATACTCAAAATACCTATACTGGTACACTGATGGACCCAGCCTCCCCCTGATAAGCGCTTCATTGGCTTATATATTATAGGGCATAACGGCCTTGTGGTACTGGCTTAGAATTTGCACCACCCCAACGCATCCCGCGGGTGTCGTAAGAGGCGACTAAGATATGTCTATCGGGGGGCGGACAGCAGCGCCCTGTAGAATCTTTCTAGCATCTGACTGCGATCCCCAACCCACATGCCCAGCATGGGGATTAAGAATATTACGCCCCCTAGAGATAAAAGCCTATAAAGTGCTTATCAGGAAGAGGCTTAAGTCTAGCAGTGGACCAGTATAGGCGGTTGAGCACTTGAGAACCAAATACCACCTATCTTGTTGTAAATGCCTTTGTTGACATAAAATATCTTGGATTCTATAATCGAGTATAGGTAGGTTGGAACGGTAAGATCTTAAGTTGGGAACTAGGTTAGTACCTTGTGCTAAGTAAATTGTGTAACTCGACGTCCTGTATTGCCTCTTTACATGTTTAATAATAAGTAATAATCTTTGTGATAGGCAAATAAAATGTTTACTGTATAAAGTAATCTGCAAATTGCGTAGGCTTCATTATAATCTGAGTACGTACCTCGATAAAATGTAGTCACTGTTATTTTGTAGCCGTTAGCTTTTCATAAATTAATAAGACGTTTATTTAGGATCGGTAAGGTAGAGAAAAGACCGTGAAATACTATATTTTTCAGTCTCTAGCTATAGAAGTATACGCTTCCTAGTAGAGAAGTAAGTAGAGTACAATCATTTGGTTTTTATAGAAGGTATACTAACGTAAAAACATTATGTGATGATGTCCTAGCCGAATTTTGCCAACAGCGGCTTACGTCAGTCAACTGAGACTAGACTATGCGCAGGAGATTTTAAAAGTGCACTAATGCACAATTGTTAACAGCATCGGCGACGACATCAAACGTAGTGAAGAAGCCCCTTTAGCTAGGTGGGATGACGATCTATGAAAGGCTACTGGCAAATGCAGGATGCGGCAAGCTGAAGATAGGTTACGGCACTTATTAGGGGAGGCTTTGTCCTGGAGTGGATATAGGCTGATGATAATGAAGACACACTTGTGAGGGAATAGAGAATGCAACTCTATTCTCTCACTCACAAACCCAGGTCGTCAACATAAGTAACAATCAAAAGTAAAACGAAACAAAACAATGTATCGGTAAAGTAACAATCTTGTGTAATACTGATGAGTAGTCAGCTAGTCAGCATCCTCTATAGTGCAATTACCAATCCGCCCGCCAAGGTGAACTGATATATGGCACAACCCTACAGCAGTTACTAATGAGTGTAGTCATAGTTCAGATAGTGTGTCACAAGTATTGTAGCTCTAGCTAGTAGGAAGACAAGTGCAGGGTGAACTGATATGCTGCTCACAGTAGTTACTAATGAAAGTAGTCATAGCTCAGCTGGTGTGACGGTAGTAGCTCATACTGATTACGGTGCGAGCAAGGGTCCAGGAGTAGGGAAGACTGAAGAGAGGCAGGACGAAATTTATTTTATTATAATTTTGAGAAACGTATAGTTCTGAGTTTGGTGTATTATAGTGCGTAACCCCTCACACTCAGTATAATTTCTATGAAATTATAACAAAGAAATAAAATAACCCAAAAAGGCACCGCCACCCTTCCACAACATCGACGTACATTGCGATATGCTTGTGTTTACGTGATAATAGTGTCTACAATACTCATATGCTACCTACCCTTACGAAGCTAAACTAATTTGACAGGACTAAAAATAACGACTTCTGTCATAACGATCAAAATAATAAGGATGGCATCCGTGTTTAGTACCTACTGTCAAATTAGTTTAGTCTTGTTTTGGCTACATCTGAATTCTGAATAGACACAAATGACGGGGCGCTGCAGAGGTGCACGCCTCGTTTTTAAATAAGGCCTAGTAGCTATCAGATGTCAAAGCGTACAATAATGCAATTAATAACTTAATTTTTTATCGTTTTTTCATGAGGCATTTTAACTGAACCAAATTAAAATGGGACTCGGACCAACCAGTCAAAAGTTCTGAGGTAACAAACATAAAAAACAGTCGAATTGACATCCTCCTCCTTTTTTTGAAGTCGGTTAAAAACAATCATATCCAACCAAAAACCATTGAACAAGAGATACAAGGGACTTATTGGGGTTTCCAGGAAGATTCTACTAAGTTTGGATTAACAGGAATAACAGTGTTTTAATGTTTACGTGACATCGAGATAGAATTATTCTATCTCGATGTTACGGTGATCAACAATTACCCAAAGATGAGAGGTCAGTAATATTGTATAAATACATATTATACATATTTCGTTTTCACATCTTATTAGGTAGGTAGGTAATCAAAAATACATGAACAGTTCTTGATCACTAGCAAAACGTGTCATCCAATGATAAAAATTAAAGTGGGTCAACACGAGGTATCAACGTGGAAAATACAAACATATAGCAATGTACGGTGATGTTTATGGATAGGCGTTAAGAGAGGCGGTGAAAAAACGCTTCTCCGTAAACACACTCTACCAAGTACCAACTCCATATTATTATGTTCGAATTAAGTGCGGGCCGGGCCACTGCACCCGCTGCGTCTCCGTAAACAAGACCTAAGGGATATCCACCGGGGGCTGGCAGCGCCCGCTGCACAACAATTATATCAATGAACTGCGATCTCCAGCCCGCATACCTAGCGTGGGTATTATTTGCATAACCCTTATGAGATATAAGCCAATAAGGCGTTTATCAGGTGGAAGCCTGCGTCCAGCAATATCGGCTGGTCAGGATCAATAATTTGAATATACTATCTTCATCTTAAGCATATCTACCTATCAGCTACCCCCAAAGGGGAGTTTAGCCATAAGCGATAGGTGGATTAGCGGCCGCAGTAAAGATGTCAAAATAATATTCAGGAAGAATCTGCTGCTCTAATTAATGATAAAATAAAATAATATATAATTTTACTTTTTTTTCTTTTGTGTTAAAAACAATAATTTATTCGAAAAGCTACAGGCGCACCGCGCATTTTCAACCGACTTAAAAACAGGAGGAGTTTCTCAATTCGACTGTATTTTTTTAAAACTGGTGCTTCCCGTGTGGTCCCGTTTAAATTTAGTCCAGTTCTGACACTGACATCCATGATAAAAACATAAAATTGGAGGCGTTTTATAGTTTTTTTTTTAAAGCAAACCCAATTATCATCATGTCGCATTTTCAACCTTATTATCCTGATTAATGCGATAGCGACTTACAGCGCCTTAATAATAATTCTTGTTATCTATGAGGATACGCACATCGGAAAATGTTAAATGTCAGGCATTGGTTTTTTCGCGAATCCACTACAAATTGATTGTCGCATCCACGTCGCATCTAATAGGTTAAAATTTACGTCAGATGCGCGACCGGACTTGCCACATTTTGTTTCGGCTACGCTCCTACACATTCAACCAAAACAGGATAAACATCTCCCCATAACTCACACTCTTCAGAATTTGGTGAGTTACGGAAGGACAAGTTGTCGCTGGGTCCTTAAAGATACTATGCCAAAAGTTGAAGAGTCCAAGTAATAATCTAAGATGTCACCCGTGCCATGAAGTGGTTACGAGAGTTGTCGCGATAATCGTTTGTGAATGTTTTTGTTTGAGACCAACAAGGTCTCACTCACGTAAGTAGGGACTCTATGGTCCTTGGCAATCGAAAGATCAAAATCTGTATCGAAATTCGAACTTTACCCCCGCTTTTTTGTCGGTATAAAGTGATTTGTTCTCCCTTCCAGCGGTTTAGTTTACCTTACCCGTTGTAACCGTGGCGTGAGCGCGCGCGCTACGAAATTTAAATCCCGATGCATTGTTAGTGGCAAGTGAATGTGTTTTGTTATCTATCTGTGATTGAAAAACAAGGTATGTTTCTAAGTTAATTTATGGATTAAGTAAATAAGGTCCTTATACCCTTTCCAAAGAAGTACCTAATCTTTTTTTTTAATAATGCACCACTATAAATTTCTCTGATTAATAACGAGTGATTTTCAAATACAGAATGAAGTATTTCAGGAACAAAGTTCCTTTTGACAGATATAGATGAAAAACTTAATTCTGTATTTGAAGCTCACTTGTCAACAATTAGGGAAATTCATAATGGTGCATTATGCCAATAAAATGATACGACATCTTTGGAAAGGGATAGTGAAGAAATCGAGGTAATTTTAGTGGAATGTAGATTGCCTGTTCTTGATGTTAGTTGCAAGTTCGAAGCTTGTTTTGGTTGCATAATTTTGTTGTTCGTATCTGTGTTAAAGTCGGACCCCTTTTAGTTATCACATGTTTATCTACATAAACATATATTTCCAGCAAAAATAATTATATATCCATAATAAGAAGGTAAAATTAGGACGAACATGGGTTGTACTTGTACCCATTGCACCGTATCCATCCCTTTTTATGTATTACTAGCAGGGCCTCGCGGTGTCACCCGCATAGTTCCCGTTCCCGTGGGAATTCTGGGATAAGATATGCCTATGTCATTCCCTGAAAATTAAGTTTTTAACGGTGAAAGATTTTTTTTTAAATCGGTCTATTAGTTTCGGAGCCTACTGAAAATAAACAAACAATCAAATATTTCCTCAGTATCCATTGAATTAATAATTTATTATGTAAGCAATATCTATATTATATTATTATAATTATATAGTATAGATATTGCTGCTGAATACTAACTATATAATTCTCACTTATGTTATTAGGAAGGTACCTATATTTAATATATTTTATTTATTTGACGTCACCTTTTATCGCCCATTTGCAACCGAAGTCAAGTGATCAAGAAAACAATTTATTACACCAAGAATCTCATGCTTTGATTTCAATTTCGTTTATATTTTTCCCTTTGGAAGTAGGTACATAATTATCCGATTTAAATTCTTTGGTTCTTTCAAGTTCGTTTTGTATAAATTCAAGTACTTTCTTTTTACCGTTTAAAGATTGGTTGTTTTATTTATTAGTTTTTATCAAACATAGTGTAAGGAGTATCAAATCCAATTCCAAGTACTTGAACTAAACCATTATTGAAGTACCTGGAATCTTGTTTGATTGGAGCAGAGTGTCAGCAAAACTTGGGCCTTACCACCACTAGGGTGAACTTTCTGTGAAGTTGCCCACCCCGGCTTGCTCGATATCTTTTGTTTTAAACGCAAAGCAAAATAGTTTCAAACTGCGTAAAGTTTGGCGATGGTACCTACTAAACTATAATAGGGCCAAGGTGCGCCTTTTCAGGGTTAAAAAGTGATAAATATTAAAAATATGAAACGTAAGACGCTATCTTCTGCAAATATGCCTACGAAAGGCCGGCAGGATTCGTAACCGCGACCTTCAGCCCTTCATTATTGAAAGTCGGGGCGCCCCACGGCCAACGACGATGCCCCAGAGAAGAATTAATTCCTATACTTTAGTCCCAATTACAGTAAAGTGGTTTCCGGTTTCAGGATTCCTCCAAAACCACTGAGCGAGGGAACTGTAACTTTGCACTTTACGCGTTTACGTCTAAGTGTAAAGTTGGCCTTCGTGGTCCCACGTCGTTATCGAATTGTCAAGTATTGTTGCATGCTGTGACCTCTCTGAGCTGGATATACAATCAGAATAAAAAAACGGAGAGTTTGTGTTATGGGCAGGTATTAGATCACTGATGTACATACTCAATACAAAATTACGTAGATATATGTACATACATACATAACATAACAATATATCGACGACGTCTGTAGCGCGGCGGGCGAAGGTCCGTCCGCGACGCAGGAGGATGCGGGTTCGTTTCCAGCATCGGGTCAAATATGTGTACGATCTGCAGATATTTGTTCTGGTCGTTTTCTATGTATAGTAAAAAAACTATCTATCTATGTAATGTCTTGTATTATGTGTATCAGTCATCTTGTATAGTATCCATAACACGCTCTGCTCTGCTTAGCTTGGGGCTAGATGATGCTATGTGGAAAATAGAATAGGATCGTTCCCACTGATATAATATTATTGTACCAGATTTTTGTTGACCAATGGACAACAAATAGATTTTTGGCGAAAAGAGTCGATTTACCCTATATTCCTATCCCTTGTTTGTCGATAAACATTGCCTATTCGACAGTTAGTGCTTGGCGTACAATATAAACCGATAAAAACACTTCCCTTTGTCGACGCTAAATTGCTCAATCTTAGGAATTTCCCTTCATTTGTGAATGAGTAGGCGCTTTATTACTCTGAGTAGATTTTAACAAAGACCAGAAAACTACTTATAACAATTAAACTACCTGATAAAAATCCACCTGTTACTTGGTTAGTAAAACAATGTCATTCTGTACTTATTACGGGGTCACGAATTAGGTATGACAAATTATTTGTCATTGCATTATGAACTTTATCGTTTCTTATTAAGATTTGTTAGGCAGTTGAGTCACACTTAATCAGCTATCTTTGTGAGCTCCACAATGACTTATTATTTTTCATTCTCGCACGTTTTTCCTCGACACTGTTACGGCTCGATGGAAAAGCCGATTGTTTCGAAATGTGCAATGCTTTTGCTTAGATTTACTACTACTACACTAGAGACCTTGTAAAATTTATTTATACTTCTACTATACTTTATTAGATATGTAAGATTGTCAGTTTGTCATATTTGTAATGGCAGGGCAGATCTATAAAACCTCTTATACGATTTTTATGATTCTTTTACTATGGTATTGTCTTTTCGAGGTTAGATATTACAATTGGCTCTAGGTATCATCCTACTGCGTGAACCTAAGCAGAGCAAGATAACAAGCTAGGTTCATTCAAACTATTTACTAAGTACTTACCCCAATTGCTTACTTATTTTGTTTTTAACTCGTATAAAGTGGCTACCTTGAACTGGGTTCTACGTATCATCCAATGAAGATACAGGCAGAATCTGGGTAATTTCCTAGATTCAAACTTAAACATACTAAGTGCTCCAATCGGTTGTTAATTTTGTTTTTGTTTTGCATAAAAGAGCTACCTAGAAACCTGGTAGAGCGGCTCTACCGACTCTACCAATCACCTGTGTGATTAATCTTAACACATCACTGTCATATATTATATATATCACAGGCACTCTCTCAAATATCTCGCAATAGGTACCTGATATGCAATGGCAATCATGCCATAGGTCAAAACATTAAAGCCAGTAGCTATTTTATCAAATTACAGTTTGCAATCGAGATCAACTCATTACATTCGTAACCGCATGATTACTTTCACGGCCAATTAGTTCCGATGTAATCTAATTATTAGAAAAGATCAAATAATCGGCACCTCATAAGACTTAATGCTCTAACGATGTAATAAAAATTATTCACTTAGGAATAAACTCATTACACATGCGCTCATGTAAATTGAGGAAAATTATGCAAGCAACGTAATAGTAAATATTTGCAGCATAATACAAAATTGAAACTGGATTTCACGGATCGCAAACTAGATTGTGCTTTCACACACTTTTTTCTTCGTGTATCATTAAATCTGTTGGGATACAGTTGCTATACTTAAATATTAGAGAGTAATATTTTTAATATTGGTTAGTAAAATGTCAAAGGTAGAGCATCATAATGAAAATAAAATGATACAGTTAAACTTCAGACGATTTTCAAAGAAATAATAGTTTGACGCATAATAATAAGTCATTAGTGTTATTTTATTACGGAAGAATTAAGAAACAACTTTATGTTTTTCTATAAGGAAGTAAAGGAAATTTATGGACAGGTATTTTCTTATTGATTAGGTGTAATTATGCCTAGACACAGACAGCTAAATTATACCCTTGTGTAAGAACGCTATTTTGTCAGGCTATTTCTCACAGGGCAGCCAGCCGCCATTGTAGTAACGCTCGTAACAAATGACGATCAGCGTTACGTTCCTTTATTTGGGGAGGATGTTTTTGGGGACACAATCTATTTTGAGCTTTCGGCTAGGTCGTGACGAAAAAGTGATACCTAGCTAAGGAAATGTGTATCTTTCTGCTACGCATGGATATTATGGCATTACCCAAACCCCCACCCCCCACCTCCCACCCCCCTATTTGCGATTGGTATGTGCAGTATGTACTCATAAAAGGACACAGTGCATTAAACGAATAAATAAAGCTAAGTATAACAATTTAGCTAGGTAATCCTGTGCAAGTGCTTGCTCTTCCAGGCAACCTTTGGAAACGTAAAGCCTATATTGACAATAAATATTTATGTAACTTTATAACTTTGCTATAGGTTAGATGATAATAATCGCAGGAAAAGGTTCGAGAACTTATTAATTCAGAGAGGTTTCAATGCCTTGCCTAAGGTCGAGGTTAATTTACTTATTTCTCTGATAGTTTCATGAATGTTTAATTTCTGTTTACCGACTGATTTCTATTTCTTAGTAGCCATCTTTTCTGATATTCACGCCGCATTTTCATAAATAATGTAGAGCAAGTTCTTAACGTTGAAATGTCAATAACTCTTTCACATTATATCAGTATGACCCTATTTATTTTCTAGAATATATTAAACATTAAATTTGAAAACAATTTTACCTAAATATGTGAACGGCATTAATAACTTAATTTAATAAGTTAGTTATTAATGCCATTCACATATTCTAGTCTAAGAAAAATTATTTCAATTTGTTTGAAGCTAGGCGAAGATACTGATGTGCGTTACGCCGCGTAACGTCACTTGTTACGCAGTAAATGTTCGTTTAGTCAGTGAGGGAAAAAAAGACGCTCGCAACGAACAATGGGCTGGATTTTTTAGCTCACGACAGCGTAGATCATGTTCGTTGCGAATGGTACATTACGCTCCGTAAAACGGGTTAGGCGAACGGCGAAAGGTTCAGGCGTTGAGAAGGTCCAGGTCCAAAAAAGTGGGCGCTCGTTGGAAGTCCGGCCGGAAACGAAGACTGCCCTAGGGTGGACTTTGAACCCCAACAGGGGTTTATAAAACTTCACAAAAGTACAATTTAAATAGGTATTGTAAGGTTTAGATTGCAAGGAGGGACGATAAAATAAAGTTATCGAGCCAAGATTGCTCCTTTGTCCGTCTCCTGCGCAGCGAAAGTGACTCGACCAAATTAAAAGCCATAGACAGTCATCGGGAGTGACGTGAAATTAGCGACGTGTTGACGAACTTATCTATGGGCCGTCTATCATAGACTCGCAATTAGTCGAGTGGCTTTGTATTTCACTAATTGTAATGTTATAATCGATTACAATAAAATTAATTTAAAATGTTTTTTTAAGCTATTGCATAGCTTCTATCGCGGGCCTTGAGCGCGGGGACCGAATCCAGAAATTCCGTAACGAAAAAACCTCACGCTCCCCACTCTGACCGGAACAGCGGTGATACTTTTTAGTTTTGCTATCTATCGATGAATAGTAGAACTTTTAATGACTTTTTGAAATATGACGTTTGTCATTTTAGTTCAGCAACTCGCCTCTAGATGGCATTGCAATAGCTTTACCGCGGCAGTCCCCGAGTGCCACACGTCTTTTTATAAATACGAAAGTATGTAACGAATAACGTTACAGTACCAGGGGGCCTACTCGGAAAAAAAAAATCGAAGTTTCTTTTTCGTTGTCGTACAAAACCAACGCTTATGCCGCTTACATAAGATTAGCGTTTGCACGAAAACAAATCAGAAACTTGGTTTTTGTTTTTAAGAGTATGGGCCCTGGCTTTAGTAAATAAAAGTATTGTTGTACGCAAACATTAACTTAACGTAAAGTTATTTAAATATTTTCTGAACTGTCTTCCTGTATTTGTTTTTTCGGCCAATTACAACCTGGGTATCTTCAAGACAAGGGTGAATAAGTGTCTTCTAGACCTTCGTGATACCGTCAGCCGCATCTTCGCTTTCCATCAGGTGAGATAGCGGTCAAAAGAAGTTCTTTTGTACATTATAAAATATAGTGTGATGGATAATTTGAGCTAGATTGCCAGAGTGTTCGCAATAGTCTGCATTAAGATTAACTGTTCAAATCTATTGTTCAAAAATACTAGTAATAATTTATTACTAATATTTGTTTTTGGTGACTATAAACTAACAATAAAGAGAAAAAATAAATCTTTATTATGCCACACATATTTATCTATCTATGTAATGTATTAATCGGTACCTATATACAGTCGTCTAGTAGCCATAACACAAGCTCTGTTTACTCAGGGCTAGATGATGTTGTGTGGATTGCGCCTTGAAAAATATTAGCTTAAAAATATAAGGATCATTTTATTAGTTAACAAATATTTTTTGGGTGGCTTCTTCTAGTTGTAGCAATTATTTTTTAACTTCCTCTCTCGTTGTTCATGTTTCCCCCTGTTTATATCTACTATCTCGTCTTGCCATCTTTCTGATCTTCCTTTTCTACTAATTCCATAAGGGACTTTTTAGATTGACGTGTATCTATCATCTATTGATTGAATTACCCGCACCGTGATTTTTGTAATAACTTACCAATAAAATAAAATAAAATTCTTTAAGGAAAGTAGATACTAAATAATCAGCTATGAATGCCTATCTATCATCTATTGAGCGAATAACCCGCACCGTGAATTTTGTAATAACTTACCAATAAAATTAAATTAAATTCTTAAAGGAAAGTAGATACTAAATAATCAGCTATGAATGCCTATCTATCATCTATTGAGCGAATTACCCGCACCGTGAATTTTGTAATAACTTACCTATAAAATTAAATTAAATTCTTAAAGGAACGTAGATACTAAATAATCAGCTATGAATGCCCAACAATTACTTAGTGAGTAACCAAAGAAGGCAAAAAATATCGACTACCTCGCTCGCTTCAGCCTAGTATAATGAACACTGATGAAATCTCTGACATAATGAAAGCCAGTACGTACCTAAATTATAAAGGGAGGTTGAAGGTCACGTGGTTTGTATCTAGGGCACACTACACAAAAGAGAGAATGTGAATTTGCTTTATTACTTGGTTTTAGAATACAAGATATTTTTTGTAAGCAGAGGGGTTACAAAACTGAAGAAATAGGTACATATTAGTTATCATCTCGCAAAGAACAGAAGTTGTAAACAATTTTTGGCTTTGACGGCATTATTTTTTTTTATCCGTCTCTCGTCCGTTTTTAACCGACTTAAAAAAAGGAGAAGGTTCTTAAATCGACTGTTTTTTTCTATTAATTTTTTTTATGTCTGTTACCTCAGAACTTTTAAACTACTGGACGGATCTGGCTGAAATTTTGCATACAGTTAATTCTAATCTTGGAATCAAACATAGGCTATTACGTTTTAATATTTCCATAGGAGCTACCCGTGCGATGCCGCGGGGCGCAGCTAGTTGTTTATATTGGTTAGGAGGTGTCTGTTGGTATCTAATTTATTCGATTTGAATTATAGTTAAAAAAATGACTTTTGACTAAGTGCTTATTTTGTAAGATTAAAAAATAAAGTTATTGATTTCTGATCTCTGTTTAGTTTACATAAATAAAGTTGGTTCACAAAAAATATATTGTATTTCAGATCCGAGTACTTACAGTTTTTGTTTATGTCATGTGACTAGAGCTCAATTCGGTATAACTGGTAATACAGGTATGACGCAACTTGCTTTCATTCATCGACGCAAGCGCAGGCCAGGTCTTTTCTTTTCTGTATCACCTTGATAGCACCTTGAAAGTCACAAGAGAGTCGAATTGAAACCTGTCCTTGCATTTTTTGGTCAACGTATGGTATGGTTATTTCGGAAAGTATGACTTGTATATAATGTGGGTGCCACAACGAGTTTTATTGACATAATTTTTTACGCGTGTTGCTTAAAAAATGTTTTGAAACTGTATCGAAATGTACTAGTTGACCGTACCAATCACACTAATATTATAAATGCGAAAGTTTGTATGGATGTATGGATGAATGAATGGATGGATGTTTGTTACCTCTTCACGCCAAAACTACTGAACGCATCGGGCTGAAATTTTTGCTTATAGGTAATTCTAATCCTGGAGTCAAACATAGGCAAAAAAATGTATCCTATAAATCACCTTTAAACGTTTCCATAGGAAAAACGCGTGCGAAGCCGCGGGGCGCAGCTAATTTCAAATATTTGGAATGTCATAAAAACGGGTATCGTTTTCAGTAATAACGAATAATAAGATAGCCTTCTACAGCTACCAAATTCGGGTATGGATTTTCGCGTACAGATAACAGTAACCCGTATCCTCAGAAAAAAATCTTCTGCTCAAAAAAAGCTCATATAGGTTAGTATGTGAGCTTCGTTCTGTAAGATTTATTCTTTCGTGTGTTCAGATTTTTAATTCATTTTACCTACGACTTGCCTGTGCCTCTCGAAAAAATAAGGTCTCTACATAATAAGGTGATATAAATTTCGCTTCCTCCACCTCAACCTCTACAGCCTATATTGGTCTACGGCTGGACGCAGCGAAGGCCTCTCCCCATAAGCCCATAATCCCCACGCTGGGCATGCGGGTTGTTGATCACAGTTCGGTGGGAGAATTGGTCTGCAAGGGTCGGGTTCCTGTTCCCATGGGAATTCCGGGATAAAATATAGTCTATGTCACTGAAAAGTAAGCTTATTAATGAAATAATTTTGTAAATCGGGTTAATAATTTCGGAGCCTATTTAATACAATCAAACAAACAACCAAACCTTATCTCTTTATAATATTAGTGTTAGTATAGACAAAGAACCCAGCTCTTGAGGACGCTTCCCACTGGTATTGGTATGGATCAGTTGATCTGTGTTTCAACTGTAGATAATAAATCTAATTTATTTAATAGTAAAATTGTTCTTTAACGATTATGAAAGTTAAAATAAAATAAATAAATTAGAACTAGTATTTACTGTGTGTGATGAGAGTGAAATGTATGTATCCATTATTTATTATTTAGACATAAGAATTAATTTAAACGTATTAATATATAGACATAGGCAATCATGTAATTTTTGACATAACTAAGTGCTCCTTGTGTTCCTATGGTTGAAATCATTGATTTGTTGAAATAAATGAAATGAAATATTTTGTTGCAGACTGTTATTTTGTTTGTTTAATATTATAAATATTATCAAATTTAACACTTTGTTGCTTTTGTTAATTTGATTCTATTATAAGATTATCATTTTCTTTGTCAACTTTCATCATCGAACAATCAAACAACAAAATAAGCCTCTTCTAAGTTTTAATGCCTTCTTAAACATTTGACTAGTCTAAGGGAAATAACGGGTCGTATCCAAGATACTTAAGTGCTATCAATATCCGTTTTCAAGGTACAGTGAATCAGCACAATTGAAACTAATCGCATTTCGTCCACCCGGAAGACTAGAGAACCAATTTTGCCCTATTGTGATTCCAGGGTCCGGCGAGGACACTTCTCCCTTAGGTATATCAATATTGTCAAGCAAGCAGTATTGTCGCACGTAACTGCGGGCTTATCGCCTTTTAATACCCTTCACAAAATGCCTAACCATTATGATGAACAACGAAGAAACTTGTCTGATAGGTACTTCAACTTGCGAACATCACTATAATTAAGCTGTCAAAAGCCACCTCTCAAAGTTGGACTGTAGGTAGAGCATAGATATAAGTACAATTATGTTAGTTATGGTACGTTCTTACATCGCTCACTGAACGAATGGCCTGTTGGGGTTGTGTTACATTTTAGCCGTGTGGCGCCAACTTAGAATTTGCACCACCCCAACTCTTCCCGTGCGGGTGTCGTAAGCGGCGACTAGGGGGATTTCTATCTCATATTCTGCCACCGAACTGAGATCCCCAACCCAACCAATGCTTAGCGAGGGTATTATGTGTACTGCTTCCCATCATATAAAGCCAATAAGAAGCCATTCTTGAGCAGTGGACCCTATATTGGTCCACTGCTGGACGCAATCCACCAGGGCCTGTTGAGGTTGAGGTTGAGGTGTTACATTTTAGTATAAGTAATTACTTATGGGTGTGTGTGATATACTCGTAGATTGGTTAGTAATCACTACATAGTATAAAAAAGATGCTTCCCGCTGTCTGTCTGTCCCTCTGTATGCTTAGATCTTTAAAACGACGCAACGGATTTTGATGCGGTTTTTTTAATAGATAGAGTAATTTGAAAGGAACGTTTATATCTATAATACATCAACATTGCACTCGTTCGAAGCTGGGGCGGATCACTAGTCTGAATCTAATATACAAATACAATTACAACTAAATGCGAAGACCTTTTTTCCAATATTTTTCCATAATTTGTATATATCTAACTATTGAACAACAAAGATGGAAAGACTTACCTAGAACGATATGCGGCCGATACATCCGCTGGTGGTGCCGGCCAGACTCTGACTGAGGTTGGTGGACCCTTTTGGACCTAATTTGAGTGTTCCACTTTTGAGAAACTGGTACCCAATCTCCCGAATTTTACTAACATCGATGCTGTAGAGGTACAGATTGAATAAGTTTAGGGATACTACACACCCGATATACACACCAAAGTCGGTAGCTTGCAATATTCACTGCCTAAAATATTCATTGATCTAAGTGGCGCAGCGGCCGTAGGACCTCCTGGAGGTTGCGGGTTCGATTCCAGCCTCGGGACAAATATTTGTACGATCTGTAGATATTTGTCCAGGGTGTTCTATGTAGTGTATTGTATTATTTATACCAGTTATCTAGTTTCCATAACACAAGCTCTGCTTAGCTTGGGGGTAGATAATACTGTGTGAATTGTCCTTGTCATTATTTATTTATTTATTTATTGGTAAGTATGTACAATTTTAAGAGTAGGTAGAGGTCTTACAAACCCTTGTTTATTTATTTATTTATAATTTCTAATGTATCTAAACAAAGTTTACGTAATCCTATCGGTAGCTAAATTACCGCTCTCAACGTGGGAATGAAATTACTTGTATCACACATGTATGCATAACAATAGCATCGTTTGTGATAGACACTACCTTCATTGCATTTCATGTTACGTCACATAACTTCCGATTTCAAGATTTGCGATGGTAAAGGAAGTTATTTCTTTAATTTATAACAAAGCCAAGATATTCTCGAGAGAGTATTACTTTCTAGTTTTTCTTGGAAGATAAACTGTAGATAACTTCTGCAACCAGCAAGGTTAGTTGGATTAAAAAGTTGTACGTTGGTTGACATGTCTTTGGAGATTTTACGAAGGTTTTGCAACCTTGGCTGTTGCTGCAGTTTCCAATAAGGAACTGGTGTCAATTCAGATCACAGAACTACTTCCTTAACTACTTAAGTATCCTAACTAACACTCAGCCGTAAAATAAAACTCACAGCACTAATGAGGCAATTTCCGTCGAGGTGTTCCAGAGCTAAATAAATAAAATAAAATAAAAAATAAAAATCGTAAAAGGTAAAATGTTGGATGTTCGATCCAACGGTTTTAACAAAGCCATCATTTTGTGTCAAATCAGTTTAGTTTTTCTGCTATATGCTATATACACCAAGAGACACATAAAGATTTGTATTGTTAGATAGGCCCTTTCCGTAATGAGACTGCGCCGTGTTTGTCGCCAAACGGAGTGAGTGAGCTCACTCATTTGGAATCAGTGAATTGTGTGTTTTTGTGGTGTGCTTGTTCACAAAAGTTCGTGCAATGTAATTGCACAATAAATAGCAATATTTACAGTAAGGTTAATAACAAAAACACTAATTTTACCTAGGTACTCATAGTGTGCATTCAAAATGAATGCCACAGTTTTTTGGCGTAAGGGCGTACGTATCTATCGATTTTAATCTTAAACTTCGCCATATGAATTTACACTATTTACCTTCTGAGAGTTGTGTTTTAACCACAGATTTACTACTTCTTTTATCTGAGGTTCACTAATTTTATTAATAACATAGTTTTCGTCGATCAGACATTAAACTAGCCAACCCAACTTATCATGTAATATTCTCCCAATACTCATAAAATAAGACATTTAGATTTGTTGGCCCCCAGAGACATACTTATTCGAAGTTTATTGATTCTAGTCTCTAGATATTTTTATGGCTATAACTATAAACTGCAAAAATAACCTTTGGGATCATGGAATGAAGAGTACGGTAGTCAATTCTAATGAAATAATACCAACGAATGCCATGAGCGTTATTAACCGAATGTAATGAGGTCTCCGGATCAACATTCTGGTTTTTTTGTCAGTATGTCTGTACTCCTCTACAGGTCGTATTTTACAACCGATAGTTACGAAATCTCGTGTACAGATTCAACAATTTTACAGAATTTTTTTGCCGTCGGGGTTTTTTGATTAAAGGCGTACTTCCCCCAAAAAAGTCAAAAAGGGGAGCTTCTAAGTAACTCCGCTTTCAGACGTCTGATTTCGATGATTATATTTTTAATTGAAAGATAAAAAATAATTATAATTCTCATAAAAATATGGTAAAGATCTGATCACGGTTTTTGGCATAACAAGCAAAATAACTTCATAGAACCAAAAGAACCTGAAACAGCGCCATCTATTAGATAATATTTGTAACGCTTCGAGATCGAGTGGTCTACTATGTCATCGCCACACCCGCTGACTTCGTCGTCCATAGCCTTACAGTGCTATCTATTGTATCATCTACCTACATAATGTAACATTTCGAGAGTTCCATGAGAGTGAAGTCTATTGAATAAGTACATTTTATAAATTAATTAGGTAACAAAATTGTTTTGTTAAACTAAAAAGATGTTTGCCATTTACAAACGACTCTCATTCATTTAAGTACCTACTTGGTTTTATCATGGAATAGGTACCTATGGTTTATCCATTTTGAATGAAGCATGTTAGTAAACAAAGTACGACACAAATAACAAAGTCTCACTTGCTTGGCGTCGAGTTTCAGATATAATTGTAAGCAATTTTTATTGAAGGGAGGATCTAAAAGGACGCGCCAACAAAGTGATTTTAGGTTAAGTATGGGCGGTTTGTTTACGTAAATGCTCCATTCAAAATGGATATCATATAGATGGATGATGAACGCACTATTAATAGATTAATACCTAGGTAGGTAGGTAGGTACAGAATTTGCTTTTCATTGACCTTATTTAGTACCACCACTGGGGACGGCAGTGACCCCGTTCAGCCCCCGAATTGCGATAAAAAAAATATAAACGAAATTCTGTTACCGAATTGCTATCCCCAACTCTCATGCCCAGTGTAGAGTTTATAGGCCCCATGAGAACAATCCAATAAGGCGCTTATCAAGGGGAGGCCTGCGTCCAGCAGTGGACCCATATAGAGGCTGTTGAGGTTGAGGAATGCCATGAAACAAGAAAGATCACTTACCTAGGATGGTAATTACCACAGCTCTCTCTTTTCTATTCTCAATTATGCTTTTAAAACACTAAATTTAACATTTCTTATATATTCTGTATTCACCAAATAAAACACTAAACATCTCAGTTTTCAGACGTCAAATGAATGATTCTTTTTATCCCGATACCTACTAAGCCGCCTTGCTACTGAACTTGATAAGAAAAAAAAAATATTCTCTTCTCGCGTAACTATAAAGATCAGCAACAAAATCTTTGGCTCGAATTCTCAGTCTATCTTCGTTTACTGTCTGAGGTCACGACCTGTAAATGTATCCCATAAGAACCCATGAGATTCGGTAAATAACATGCTGCTACCCAAATTAAACCTAAATAACGACCTAGTTTATTAGGCCAGACTGGGTGTAGGTAAAGATTTAAATGGTTGGATGGGTACGTTCTTACGCCCAAAAACTACGGTAGGTAGGGTAGGAGCGCCTGTTATGCGTCCAGGCCCCATTCACGACCTTTCGCGGCACTACTGGTGACTTTTTATCGAAAATAGCCTTATTTGCACTCTCACACAAAGACATTAAATTATATCAACAACCCAAATGTGTAAGCTAAGCATACAAGCTAACTTCACATAACTAGCACCAGAAATATAAGTAAAACAAAACAATCAATTTGTGGTCCGCCGTCAGCAAGACCAAACGTGTCTATATCAACGCGAAAAATAGCAGCGTGTCGCAAATTCAACGCTAAGTTTTACATTATTTTTATGCATTTCAGAGTTGATGGTTATTAGAGTGACTTCATTTTGGATTAAAAAATATGAATTTGTGTTATTCTGTCTAAATTATAGTCTATAAATTTAAAATATTACGTGGACGAGAACTGTTCCACGATATTTTGAGAAAGTCCCGTTTTAGACCGGGCTGGACGCGAATCGGACATATCGTGTCAATAAGGTGGTTTCTTGTATTAATTATTGTATGAAAACTTACTCAAACATTTTATTAAATTTGAACCTTATGCTCGTAAGGTATCTAAAAACCATATTACGTCCAGGCTCGGAGCAACGAACTATAAAATACTGAGTTATGAAATTTCTTATGGTCGGGATTTGGACAAGGTTAAATGACGTCCTGATTTCGACCTTAGCTTTATTGATTATGTAAACTTAACAATTATGTAATAGAATTTTGTATATTAAGTCATTGAGTTATCCAGTATTGTGTATTTAACATATTTCATTCAATTTTACTTTATTTGAAATAAGCTATATGCAATTTTTTTCAAAAATATTGTGGTCGACAACTACTATATAAGACCAAATATCGACCATCTGCTTATAATAAAACACAGTGGCAGTCATCAGAGTCCTAAATATAGAATACTAATAAATGTTAATGTTTATTAGGTATTTTTGTATACTAGTTGCTAGTCATAGCCACTACTACTTTCAAAAATAACTATACAATACAATAAACCTCAATAACCAAATTGCAACGATTCCAAAGACTGGTGTGTTCAGCGATAACAAGCTGCATGCAGCTTGTACTAATTGCTTGTGCTAGATCTACACCGGGCGTTGCCCTGGAGGTAATCCTAGACATAGCGTCACTATATATACAACAAGAGGAGACCTTATCGACTTTGAGACTACAAAACATGGGATTCTGGGTGGGCATAGAAAGCCCGCACACTCAGATCTCAAACAGAGCCTTATAAGGCTCTGTTCTCTCTCTGCTCTGTTCATAGGTCTATGAACCTCTCTTAGCCGCCCCCTGTGAAAGAATGCCCAGCAAACCTATACAAGAGAACGAAATGAACATGGACAACGAATGCGTGCGTATCCTTTCTGACAGTGCTGCTACACTCAGGGCCTTGGCAGGAAACAGCTGCAACTCCAAACTCGTGCACGAATGTCACTTGGCAATTGAGAGGATTTTCACCAACAACCGGATAACCATCCAATGGAACAAGGGACATAGCGGATCACTTGGTAACGACGCTGCTGACGAATTAGCACGGAAAGGGTCGGACACGCCTACAACAGGCCCACGTCCGCTCCTCACCTTAGCATTCTCACAATTCCGAACATGGATAAGGCAAAAAACCAGAGGAACACATGCCGAACGATCGACACACCTACAGGAGTGCCGCCAGGCAAGAGCAGCGCTTCCGGCTGTATCACCAAAGCTACTGAACCTTGCCAGAAGAGACCTACTTGTTGGCATACACACAGGACACTGCCCTCTAAACAAACACCTCTACACCATCGGAGTAACCAGATAGCTCTCTCTGCAGGTGTCTCAGTGACGAGGAATCAACTGCCCACGTAGTCCTGATATGCGAGGGGGTAACAGCACAGCGACATGAAATCCGTGACCATCCGAGGTCACTCCGCGAAGCCTGTGAAAATCCCAGGATGATTCTGCGCTTCTGGACGGAGTTAGGCTGGCTAGACTAGCAAACAAACACGCACAATGGACCATCCCGAGTCTCAGTGCGGAAAAAAGAGTACACTCACCATACCATACCATACCAAGCCAACCTCAACTGCCCGCGGTGCTTCCTAATTCCTAAATGCAACCAACAAACGAGGCAATGACAAAACAACCCACTAACACGCACTGGGCCAGCGTGGTGGCCGGTGGGTATAGAGATAGAAGGTCCAAAGTGCCCAGCGACACCAGCGGCTGTGCTGGCGTTGATGGACGCCATGCCAGACCTGGGGTTAGGGGTGCGAAGAATCCTCGGGTGGGGTCCCACCTTTGAGGTTTGACCATCACCTAGCGCAGTTGGAAGTGGAGTTAGAGAACATTAAATGGCATGTTATGGGGTTATGTGAAGTCCGTAGAGAGGGGGAGGACACTGTAACCCTAAAGTCGGGCCATCTTCTTTACTTTCGCGAGGTTGATAAAACATCCCAGCGTGACGTAGGTGACCTCGTCATTAATGCCCTTGCTAACAACATTCAAGAAATCTCCAGTATGTTGACAGGTATTCAGGAAACAGTAAGTCAGGTCTACGCCGCACCGACCTCGGCACAATCGGATGATGAAGTGGAGGACATTTACGAAAACATATCCAAAGCCTTTCACAACATCCATAAGACTCGTATGTGGACGTGGCGAAGCCCCGACACTGTGACTTAAAATGAGATCAACTTTATCACGATGGATAGCAAGCACATATTCAGAGATGACTCAGTGATCAACAGGTTCAGTACCGGATTTGATCACCGACTGCTCCGAGTCTCTCTGGATATCAACTAAAAGCTAGAAAGAAACCTGATGAAATCCACGCTCCGACCTAATCTAATCGAAATCATGGCGGGCACCGAGAAATTCCAGCAGCTTCTCGGGAATAGGTTCACTGCCTTGGATCCCACTGATGACGCTGACGAGACCCTACACAATCTGGTTGAAACGTTGAAGAACGAGGGCATCAAGTTTTGCCAAAAGCAGCGTACTGGCAAGCAATCCAAACTCTCGGATGAATCTTTCGGGCTGAAGGCAAAAAGACGGGAAACCACCTAAGTGACTTCGTCAGACAAATCCGAACCGAGGGTACAAAGTATTCACTCAGGAGCTTGGCAGGAGCCACCTGACGAAACTTAAAATGCACGATGAGAGGACATTCTATGGCAGATTATACGTTGCACATACCCGTCGTTCCCAACGACGAGACCACAAGACCAAGATTTCAGGACTCTGAGGTCTATGTCCAGCAGAGGACTAAAACAGGCTGATGATTATGATTATTATAAGTTAGTTTCCTATCAGATATATGGTGGTCGAGAACTAGGCAATATAGGGTCGCAAACTGGAATTTTTGGACGAGAACTGGTAAAATGAGGTATTTCGGATTAAAATATTTTTTTAAAATTAACAGTTAAATTTAAGAAGAAAGTCTATTTTCCATGTGAAAATAGAGTATATTAGTTATGTGGTGAAATCAGTTTTATTCTTAAGAGCTCACAAAAGTATATTTTTTTCGATATCTGAATCTGACAACTCCGCTAATTGGACGCAAACAGGCGCAATGACCCTACCTACTGTCTTTGAATGCGTGCGATAACAAATTGCCGACGCGCGCACATTATGAGTAGATAAAATTAGTGTTTTTGTCAATAAACCTAACTGTTATCAATGCTTTTTATTGTACAATCACATTGTGCAAACACATAGCACGAACTTTTGTAGGTACATATAGCACGGATTTTTGAACAAGCACATCACAAAAACACACAATTCTCAGATTCCAAATGAGAAGGACAAGTTTGCGAGCTCACAAACTTCGTTTGGCAACAAACACAGAGCGGTCTCACTACAGAAAGGGCCTATCTAACGATTTCACTCTTTGGGTGTATGATATCTGTGGGATCTTTCTTACATTTGGATTTCATTTCTACTAAACTACCCGGCAAACTTGTACCGCCAATAAAAGGTAAATGAACTAACTTTATATTTTCTCACCTTTTAAACCTTCTTTGCGGGACTTCTACAAGTATTTCAAATCGGTCCCGCCGCCGCCGTTCTCGAGTTTTTGTGAGACTATAAACGAAGTAATTAATTAATTTATACGGCATACTATTGTAGGTCTTACGTTTTAGGTCTGGCTAAGGTCGTGGTGTAAGAGTCGATAACTCCAACTCAGCCCGTGGAGGTCGCAAGATGAGACTTAGGTATAGGTAACCTACCAGAGTAAGGGCAGCAGCGCCTCTTTGTGTATTTTAACCACTCCACTGCGATGACGAATCTGCCTGCCATGCCTATGTCAAAGATGGGGTCTTTGCAAGGCATAATCAGTGGACGTATTTGTGCTGGATGGGACAAATACGAAGGTTTTTTTGCCGGTTACAGACCAAGCGAGCGTAAGCATTCGAAGGCTAACGAAAGAACGCGAAAGAACCAGCGTGGAGGTCATTGCGAAAGCAAGCCAGCCCAGGGCGATTCGGTAAAACTTTGAGACCGATGTCGTTCGTTATCTATGTCGAGACGAGACTGCTCGCCCAGGGCCTTCGAGCGGCTGTCGCTACATCAAAGAAAAAAGGAACGAAAGTACCGATCCTCGAATCGCATTCGCTTGCATTCGCTCGCTTCGCTCGCTTGGTCTCCACCCACGATTAGATATTCTGTCATATATTTTAATGACAAAAACTATGCAACTAAACAACTCAATTTGAAATGGAATTCCCAATCAACTCATTTCAATTTAGCAGGATATTACTTTATATTTGAACCTAATAAGAATAAACTGTCCCAGACTGCTGGGTATAATAGTCTCGCAATTTCCTTCCATCCTTCCCTTCACACTCCAATCAGCACAAATAAGCTGATAACGAACGCATAAATATTGATGTCCACGATTTTGGGATTTGCCATCAGAAATCCTTGAATAAAGTCAAGAGCGTGTTAATTAAATGACTACCTATTTTCCTTTTGCGTCTTAAAATTCGGTTTATTGTATCCATATCATATTGTAAAAAGGAAATAATGTGTTTATGTTATATTAAGTAACTAATGTAATCGGTAATTTTATCGTGTTAGTTACTTGATACATGAATGCAAATACCTACAAATTACTATGGACAAATTAAATGAATGTGATCGTGATTTTATTATACCTAAATAGTTTTATATATCGTTACATCGTTTTTGTTCGTATTATACGTAAACCGACATGACACAAACTTCGGTAGGCATAAGCCTCTGGATTTTAGCCATATCAGCAGGATTTTCCCACTGCAAACTGTGAGTAAATTCGGTTGTGTATGATGATTATCATGAGACCGCCTAGGGATTTTTAGACAAATAGCATTATAAATTATTTTATGTAAGGGTTCACCCGAGTCGAGGTTGGTGCCAGGTATGAGTTGAGGCTAGGGGAGGAAAGGGAACGGAAGAATAAGGTCGGCGAGTGTGTGGAATGGTGGGCTCGCCGCCGGCCATGTATGGGAAGAGGGGACGCCAGTCGGATCGCGGAGGTTATAATATAATATTCCCTTGGTTCGGCGAAAATGGCGAAAGACGGTAGCCCAGAGAGGTTTTTGTGAGTATTGCGTCCTTCTCAGGGCCTCGAGTGCCACATACTCGTAATTATGGTCTCCCCAGACCAGTCTATGCGTAAACGAATTTACTTGGCCGACGAAAAAAAAGGGTATGAGTTCAGGTTCATAAATGCGTACGATACCCGAAATATTTTTACAATGTCCCATTGAAGGTCGCCAAAGACCCTTGGCTTAACGAGTATCAGGAATATTGGACGGGCAATATATAAATCATAATAAAACAGAACAGTCTGAAGCAGTGATAAAGAAATGAATGATGGATCCCTCTTCGAAAACAATAGGCATAAACTGACATACGTTTCTTCCTAAAGATTGTTCCATGACACAAACGAGTAAATTTACTGTAGAGCGAAACGTGGTAGGCACCTGTAGGGGGTAAGCCCCTGTATTACAGGGGCGTTCATAGACAGGTAACCCCACAGAACCCACGTATTAATAATACTTACCTTACTATTTCGAGTTCTGTGGGTAACCTCTAATTAGTTTTCAGTCTCGTAATAATATTAGTTTTAGTTTTATCTGGTGTTGAGTAATAGAACAGCTTGATATTTTCATTTTACTGAAAGATAATGGAAAGACTATTTCTTTATCAAATAAATTGACTTCAAACTTAACTTAACTTAACCTACCGGTGGACGTCGTACCTAGGTTTTGAAATACTCATTTATTTATATAGTTGAAGTCGATTAATAGTTTTTTTTAAACAAAATAAACTATACGAAATCGTTTCGCAGTGTAGGCCTGAGGAGGTGGGGTGTCTATTCAGATGTTGCCAAAACCAGCATGCCCAGCGTGAGGATTATGGGCACTACCCCCCATTAGATAAACGCCAATAAGGCGTTTATCAGGGGGAGGCCTGCGTCCAGCAGTGGACCGATACAGGCTGTGGATGTGGATGTGGAAGGCGTTTATCAGGGAAGTCCTGTGTCCAGCAGTGGACCAATACTGGCTGTTGAGGTTATAATACTAGTATAAAAGCAATAGGTAATGTTCTCGGTACCTACCTACCTACTGTACTTTATCTCTTGAAAAAGGTTTATATCAAGTAGCCAATTAATTTACTTATACATAAATTAATAAAACTCAACACATCCAACGACACCTACTTACCTACATAACACTAAAAATAAAGAAGAGTAGGTAGGTAGATCACTTTATAGCCGAAGGTTTTTAAGAGGACTGAACAGTTATAATTACAATTGTAGACGTACCTTATTATCTTTTAGTTCTGTAACAGGTGTTCTTTTTCTACAGTGAATCGTCTTTTGTATAATTTAATTAAAAGAAAATGTCTGTAGGTACTCAAATTATTTCTACGATGTTTTATAAGACAAACAACTGGGGATGGCCTTGGAGAGATTATTTTGGGAAGCTGGGTGAAATACTGAGGTCAAAAAATATGTTCGTTTATTGAGCAATTATCCTTCTTTATTTTCGTTGGTTTACCTTAACCTAGACTGTGTATTGGTGCTTTGGTTTTTAGTTGGTATTGGTACGTATAAACGTATTGGACCTCTGTGGCGCGGTGGGCGAAGATCCGCCTGCAACGCAGGAGGTTGAGGGTTCGATTCCGGCCTCGGGACAAATGTTTGTACGATCTGCAGATATTTGTTAAGGTATTCTGGATGTTTTCTATGTAAGTAAAAAAAATATATCAATAGATCTATGTAGTGTATTGTATTATGTATGTATATCAGTTATCTAGTAGCCATAACAAAAGCTCTGCTTAGCTTGGTGCTAGATGCTGCCGTGTGATTTGATCCACATTATTTATTTATTTAATGTTACATAAGTGGGTTCTTAGACTTAACATACTAAGTTTAAGTATGGAAATAATGTTTATCTATAGCTTCACGCCAAATGTGGTAACATGCAGTAACCGCCCCGACATTAGACAAATTTTCCCCGGTTTATACGGTGTAGCGCTGCTATAAATATGTATGTACATTACATACATATAAGGAGAATAGAATAGGATTTAGAAGATAATACAGAATACAATAAATACAATGGTTACTATCATGCATGGCTCTTACTTTCCCGCATGTCCAGCATGGGGATTATGAGCACTACCCCCCATTTAACAAAAGCTATAAGGCAATATAACGTCGGTGCGCCTGCCACAATCGTTGTGTGTTTTTGTGCAAGTTTTCAGGAGGGACTAAAACTGTTCTATTTAATTATTATTACCTATACTAATACAAAAATGCAGAATCATGGCAAAATATATATTTTATAAGGCGGTTATTAGGGGTAGGCCTTTTTTATCTGGCGTAGAAATTCGTTTACGAACAAACTGGTCTAGGGGACCAGAATTATGTTGGACTCGAGGCCCTGAGAAGGACGTAAAAATACCCACTAAAACCTCTGCGGTGACCCTCTCTTGCCATTTTCGCCGAACCAACATTGATTAATTAAAAAGGGAAGATAGGTTACGTTCTCCCAGCGCTTACTCAAAAATTGGCATGTGTTACAACTATACGCAAACACATACGCTCACAGTTATATTTCCAGTCATGTGCAATACAAAGAAGAACAAAGACGGAAAGTCGTATCTAAGACCGAATTGAGACCGAGACAACAATAATTCACGCGAATCACGACCACCCGTGCCGCCGCGCCGGTCAGACGGTGACTGAGGTGGGAGCACACAATTTTACACAATTTGAGGTTGCCACTTTCGAGAAACCAGTACCTCATCTTCCCTTTTTCATAAATCAATGCGAACCACGGAAACATTCTAACCTACCGCAGGCAATCAAGGGAAGGCCTGCGTCCAGCAGTTGACCGTTATCGGCCGTGTAGGTAAACTTTCAATTTTTGCTTCAACGCTCAGACCAAGTAAAACTTCAACGTTGACAAGGTCAATATAATTAATGCGTTTTCCAAAATTGGTAAAGTGATTTTGAAAAATGAAAGTCTTTGTCGTATTTACCCAATCATTTTATTTATAGTCTCGTTAACTGGAACAGGCTTGATAGGTAGGTACTTATTCATTATATTTTTTAGCAACTGTAGTTATAAAAATGTATGGAAACTTCTGAAGCGCCGCTAGTGGATAGTTTGTTTTTTTTATCTTCGTATTTACGTAACTACTGTCTGTATTAACTCAGGTGATTTAACAGTGACAACTTATGATAGACACAGACACACAGTTATAACAGAATGTTGACATGTCATGTTGTTTTATTTTATTTGACGACCTCTATGGCGCGGTGGGCGAAGGTCCGCCTGCGAAGCAGGAGGTTGCGGGTTCGATTCCCGCCTCGGGACAAATATTTGTACGATCTGCAGATATTTGTTCAGGGCGTTCTGGATGTTTTCTATGTATAATAAAAAATATCTATCTATGTAGTGTATTAGTATTATGTACTTATATCAGTTATCTAGTACCCATAACACAAGCTCTGCTTAGCTTGGGGCTAGATAATGCTGTGTGAATTGTCCAGCATTATTATTATATTATTATTATTATTTATATTTCGACACAGTTGCATGTAATATCTCATTAAACATGTTTTTGTGCTAACTTAAGGTAGAGATTTTAAATATGCTCAACTGAATAGAATAGAATGAACAGAACTGTATAGGAAGGTAATCCATAGAGTTTTGTGGAAATAATTGCTCTGAGATTAATACATATAATAATGTAAACATATTTAAGTACCTAGGTAGTAATTGAATTTGGTAAGAATGGGCATAGTAAGTAGACATACTTGGGTTAAAATAAAAAAAAGTGTATCGTGTCGATCGCGTCTAGCTAACTACCACCTATCGATAAAAGTAGCTGAGAGCCCTGAGTTCAGTTTACCGTAAGTATCGAGACGTTATCGTGACGTGTAAATTTTCTCACGAGGGAACGGCAAAAATCTTGCTTAAAAATCGTCGAAATCGGCGATATTATTTCGCCAGCTAGCAACACCAAAAGATTGCCTTCTGCATGTACCCTTCCCGAAATAATTTTCCTTAACAGATAAACAACACAATTTTCATGATATCACGCAATAAAATCAGGGAAATGCAAAGGAAATGGTCGACGTAATGGTTTGGTCTCGAATATTATCTCAACGTATGGGAATTGGGCAAAGAATTATTGTAACGGTTACTATTTTGGTTGCAGGCCGAAGGGAATTTTATCCTTGGAATATCATCTAGAAAACTAGAGTCATTTACAACGTTATATTTACCATGATTTGAGATTGAGCTATTTATTTATTAAAAAGGAACGCCAACAGCGTATACATAAAGCATTTTGTTTTATTAACTTACTATCTAGGCAGTTATCTAATATTTTGGCACAGTTTCATGCGCCATGATCACGGAATAAATATCCCGTTGTAAATAACTTTAGTGTTAACAACCATGATGGATTCAAAAGTCTTTTAGAAAACTAGTTCCTGACCGCAGCTTCGCACGCGATTTTCCGGGATAAAAAGTAGCATATGTCTGTCCCCGGTATAGCGTCTACATTCCTGCCAAATTTCAATATGGTCTGTTCAGCCGTTTAAGCTTATAAAGTTGACAGACAGACAGAGTTACCTAATAATATTAGTATCTTATCTTATAACTTCAAATATACATAAATATATTAATAGGTGAAAATGAGAATATCCGAATCTCTTATGTATTTTTAACGATCTATGAAATAGAACCTGCTTTTCTATGAGCGCAGTTTTCTTTTGAATTCAGTGAGCTTATGCCTGAAAAGCTAACGTTCAGAAAACGACTCTATAATAAGTACTTACGGTACCCTATAGCTGAAAGCGCTCGTAGCCCATTCTTAAGCTCTAACTAAGGAATAAAATTGAATGAATATCAAATATTTTTCAAGATTCATCGTATATTTGAAGTCGAAAGTTTAGTTTGTGATTTTACCCAAGATAGAAAAGGAGAAATGGCCGGGATGTGGTTGTTCTTAGCTTTATACATAAAATATATATATTGTAAACTAAAATAGTCATGCCACATGAGGGGAAGCTATCTTAATTATTGTGGTCTAGTTTCTACCCGCGGCCGCGGCCCATGGGAACTGATTTAAGGGATAAAAAGTAAAAAGTCCATATGTTTGATTACAGGATTTACCTGTAGGTATGCAATTTCAGGCAGATCCGTCTAGTAGTTTTGGCGTGAAAAGTATTACAGGTATACAAACAAATTCTCACTCTTATACATACAAAACAACATGAACTTCGAATGATTTTATGAACAATATTTTTTTTGAACCTATACCTGCTGATCGTACAATCATTTTTCCGGGGGCAAGAATCGAACCCGCAACCGCAACTAGTGGTACTGCTGTGCTGTAGCTAATAATTCCATAAATGGATACCTATCGCCCGGGGCGGTAGATCTCTATAAGTCCGAATTGTGTCATTATTCTAGTGATCTATGGATATTAATCAGCAATGATGAATGGCAAGCATTTGCATGAACCGGGTATGGGCGTTTCTTCATTGGCCGTCCCGGCCCGGCATCGATACCGCCACCGACTTACATCGGTGGACTTTTTTTTGAGCAACTACAAACGAAAAAAAAAAACACTATTATCACTTTACTGCTAACGAATAAGAATCAATAATAATTCATTTGTTTTAAGAAACTATAAAACGACTTAAATTTTTATAGTTTTTTACATGAATTTTCATGGATCCCTTTTTCAAAACTTAACTAAATTAAAATGGGACCACATGGGAAGCACCAGCTTTCATATAAAAAAAGAATCAGGAAAATCTGACCACCCAGTCAAAAGTTCTGAGGTAACAAACATAAAAAAAGATACAGTCGAATTGAGAACCTCCTCCTTTTTTTAAGTCGGTTAAAAAAATGGTTTTTGCAAAGATGCTTGCCAAGTTCACAAAGCTGACGCATCATCCAACAGCATCCTGCAGGTCATTCCAGATCGCTATGACCTGACAGTAATGAAGGCCTTTATTCGAGTCCTGGTAGCAAGTCCTGGTCGAGTAGCAAGTCTTTCTCGGGACAGCTTGATTGAGACACGAATAAAGGTCCTCAAATGTTTTTTTTTCTAATTTTTATGTACTGTGCGTTCCTTGCCTATAAATTAACATAGAATTTATGACAACTTACTAATAATGGACCTAAATATAGTTGTCTGATTTAATAATAATAATAATAATAATAATATGTTTATTTCAGAAAAAGGTTAACAAAGTACTTAAGTTTAAAATTAATTAAATTTAGCACATAATTCCATCATAGGGTAGTATGTAAGGTGGTAGGGTACAGTATTTCGGTTGTGTAGGTACATCGGATTAACCTTTGAGTTCAGACGATAATGTCACCTAGCTCTTACTAAGATGAACTTGTATGAAGATGCTAGGGCTCTTATTTCCGATTCTTTCGGGTTTGATCACTAGCGCATAAACATTGTTCTAATTATGTAAATACTAATACATGTTTTGCGATACTCTAACAAAGTTTACAGTATAAAGTGTGTGAAATATAATATTGGGGTGTCCTAATTATTGACTAAAAGTTAATATATATAAGTTATAACTGTCTTAAGAATACTAATTTACAACTAATTGCCCATATACTAAGAACTAATCAATAGCAGACGCTCTGTCTGTTCATAATCTAAGTTATCCAAATAAAGTCTTAATGATTTCTTACATTCTCGGTTTGTGGTTTTATACAAAGATACAATTTTATTTAGCTTGTTGTAAAGATACGGAGCTAGGAATGGTGTGTGGCGATGAGCAAAAGATTTTTTAGTAGAGCTTGATTGGAAAATTTTATTTTTCCGTCTCTTATTTGCAACCTCTATCTGTGGAGCTTCTTTGTGCTGTTTAAGGATCGTTTCTTGTATGAAAAGCTTTCTGACGGCGAGAACATTACAGTCCTTAAACAGCTGAGTAGTTGGGTACCTATAAGGCTTACAAAAGGCCACCTTGAGAACAGCTCTTTGTGCACGTTCCAATGAGAGTAGGTGAGTTTTGGCTGACCCGCCCCAGGTTCTGATGCAGTACAAAAGTAGAGTTTGAGAGAGCGCAAAGTAAGTTTGCCTTAATTGAGTGTCGCTGGCCGCATGTCTGATACTCTTAAAAACCGCTATTAATTTTCGGACTCTACTAATAAATGAATTATTATTATCATTCTGAAACTGTTTGCCACACTGTCTCATTGGTCCGGGCCGACACCGATATGCCGGTGCCCCGGCGCCGATTTGTCGTCGCAGCAGGTCCACTTGTGTCGGGCTGACTGTTAATGTATCTAGGTATCTACGCAAGCTCTATGGCACTTTTGTGTCGTGCCAGATAGAAGCTACCGATGAGTATTCAATTTCTATAGAACTATTATGAAATTATCCAATCCCTGTGCATACGTGTCTCCAGTTACTCCCACTTAACACATGCTCATGGGGAGTAAGGGGCGCCAACTTACATCTTTCGGCGCCCAAGCCAACCTCACCTGCCCGCGGTGCTCCCTGCCGACCAACAAACGAGGAAATGGCAAAACAACCCACCAACACGCACTGGACCAGCGTGGTGGGTCATGGTCCAAACCCCCCTATGATTGATAGCCCACACAGATGGCCCCAAGTGCCCGGCGACACCAGCCCGGCTGTGCTGGCGTTGACGGGCGCCATGCCAGCCCTGGGGTCAGGGGTGCTAAGAATCCCCGGGTGAGACCCCACCGTCAAACGACTCTGGCAACGTATAACGGACGAACTCTGAGGCTTGACCATCACCTAGCGCAGTTGGAAGTGGAGTTAGAGAACATTAAATGGCATGTTCTGGGGTTATGCGAAGTCCGTAGAGAGGGGGAGGACACCGTAACCCTAGACTCGGGCCATCTTCTCTACTTTCGCGAGGGTGATAAAACATCCCAGGGTGGCGTAGGTTTCCTCGTCAATAAGGCCCTCGTTAACAACGTTCAAGAAGTCTCCAGTGTGTCGAACAGGGTAGCGTACCTGATCCTTCGGCTATCCAAGCGGTATAGCATGAAGGTAATTCAGGTCTACGCACCGACCTCGGCACATTCGGATGATGAAGTGGAGGGTATGTATGAAGACATATCCAAAGCCTTACATTACAACACCACTAAGGCTCACTTCAACGTTGTTATGGGGGACTTTAACGGCAAGGTGGGAATCCGGACTGGCAATGAATCCCGAATAGGCCCGCATGGTTATGGAGTTAGGAATCACAGGGGGCAAATGCTTGTCAACTTCCTTGAGAAAGAGGGGCTATTTTTAATGAACTCTTTCTTTAAGAAACAGCCCCAAAGGAAGTGGACATGGCGAAGCCCCGACACTGTGACTAAAAATGAGATCGACTTCATCATGACGGATAGCAAGCACATATTCAGAGATAGGTTCAATACCGGATCTTATCACAGACTGCTCCGAGGCACTCTGAATATCAATTTGAAGCTTGAAAGAAACCGTCTGATGAAGTCCACGCTCCGACCTAACACAATCCAAATCATGGCGGGCACCGAGAAGTTCCAGCAGCTTCTCGGGAATAGATTCGTTGCCTTGGATTCCACTGATGACGCTGACGAGACCCTACACAATCTGGTCGAAACGTTGAGGAACGAGGACATCAGGTTCTGCCAAAAGCAGCATACTGGCAAGAAATCCAAACTCTCAGATGAGACTCTCGGGCTGATGGCAAAAAGACGGGAAACTACCCAAGCGACTTCGTCAGAGAGGTCAGACCTGAACAAGCGAATTGCGAAGATGGTACGGCGCGACCTTCGGAGCTCCAACACACGCCTCATTGAAGAGGCAATAGAGCGAAACCGAGGGTCCAAAGTATTCACTCAGCAGCTTGGCAGGAGCCACCTGACGAAGCTTAAAACGCACGATGGGAGGACCGTTTTGTCGAAGCTGGAGATATCCGCTGAGATAGAGGATTTCTATGGGCGATTGTACGCTGCACATGCCCCTCGTCCCCAACGAGTCGACCACGATTCAAGAGCCACCCTGACACGCCACTATACCGACGAACTGCCAGACATCAGTCAAGACGAGATTGTGCGAGCTCTGAGGCAGCTTAGAAATGGAAAAGCCCCCGGTGAGGACGGCATAACATAAGAGCTTTTGAAAGCCGGAGGAGCCCCTGTTATACAGGAACTACAAAACCTCTTCAACGCCGTCCTTCACAGTGGGAGAACTCCAAAGGCGTGGAGCGGGAGTTTGGTGGTTCTCTTTTTTAAGAAGGGAGATAAAACCCTCCTTAAAAACTACAGACCCATCTCACTCCTGAGCCACGTCTATAAGCTGTTCTCACGAGTGATCACGAACCGTCTCGCCAGGAGACTCGACGAGTTCCAGCCACCGGAACAGGCCGGGTTTCGCGGAGGATATGGCACCATAGACCACATACACACAGTGAGGCAGATTATACAGAAGTCTGAAGAGTATAATCAGCCCCTGTGTCTGGCCTTTGTGGACTATGAGAAGGCGTTTGACTCTGTCGAAACCTGGTCTGTTCTGGAATCCTTACAGCGATGCCAAGTAGACTATCGTTATATCGAGGTGCTGAGATGTCTCTACGACGCTTCAACCATGAGTGTCCAAGTACAGGACCAGCAGTCCAAACCCATCCAACTGCGCAGAGGAGTGAGACAGGGGGATGTTATATCCACGAAACTGTTCACGAGCGCTTTGGAAGATATGTTTAAGACGCTGGACTGGAAAGGTAAGGGCATTAACATAAACGGCGATTACATCTCACATCTTCGATTCGCTGATGACATAGTCGTAATGGCGGAGTCGCTGGAGGAGCTCAACCAGATGCTGGACGGCCTAGCTTTGTCCTCGCGATGCATCGGTCTCGGCATGAATTTGGATAAAACCAAAATCATGATCAATGGCCTCATTGATCCGGGGCCGGTCGTCGTACATGGCCACCCTCTCGAAATTGTTTCCGAGTACACTCCTCGCGATGCATCGGTCTCGGCATGAATTTGGATAAAACCAAAATCATGATCAATGGCCTCATTGATCCGGGACCGGTCGTCGTACATGGCCACCCTCTCGAAATTGTTTCCGAGTACACTTACCTTGGACAAATTCTGCAGTTGGGTAAAAACAATTTTGAGAAGGAGGCCAAGAGGAGGATCCAGCTAGGCTGGGCAGCGTTTGGAAAACTACGTCGAGTCTTCTCGTCATCCATACCGCAATGCTTGAAAACGAAAGTTTTCAATCAGTGCGTCCTACCTGTCATGACCTACGGAGCTGAGTCGTGGACACTCACGATAGGGCTGGTCCACCAGTTTAAAGTCGCTCAGCGAGCTATGGAAAGAGCTATGCTCGGAGTCTCTCTGAAGGTTAGAATTCGTAACGAATACATCCGACAGAGAACCAAAGTTATCGATATAGCTCAAAGAATTAGCAAGCTGAAGTGGCAGTGGGCCGGCCATATTTCGTGAAGAACCGTTAACCGCTGGGGTAAACGAGTTCTTGAGTGGAGACCGCGACTCGGAAAACGTAGTGTAGGACGCCCTCCGGCCAGGTGGGATGACGATCTGCGAAAGACTGCAGGCAGATGCTGGATGCGTCAAGCTGAAGACAGGGCGCTATGGCGCTCATTAGGGGAGGCCTATGTCCAGCAGGGACTAGTATAGGCTGATGATGATGATGATGATGATGAACACATGCTCATTGACGATCAAAAAGTGTTCGATGTGCTGTGTCAACAAAAAGTGTCTACGTTTGCGTAGCGCCTATGTGGGCGGGCGTGCGAGGTCTCTGTTAAATTGCAAAGCCGTCGTGTCGTGTCGTGTCGGTCAAATGTAGCTGTTGGTGCAGTGTGTCGGAATCGGTGTCGGACCGTGTCAGCCAATGGAGAAATGGACTATAAGGTAAGCACTACGATGCACCTGCTGTAGATGATCTGTGAATACCAAATAGGTACCTAACGTCTCTACGTTACGTCCTACAATTCCCCAATTCCTGACGGACTTGATTAAGTGCAGGTCGGTTGTTTATGGTTTTCATATCTTTTGACTTGTTACTCATAGTGATAGCCTAGCTTCTATTTATATGTATCTAAGGTTTTAATTAGTTTTGTGACTAAGATAGTTAATTATATTATCCCGTGTAGCGGGAGTCAAACAACTCACTAGAAAGAATATTTGAGTTCAGCCATGTTTCTGTGATAACAACAACATCATAATTATTATTAATAATATTAGAATAAAAAGAGTTTGTTTTTGTTCTTAGACCTCGAGTGTTTTGGTAGAAGATTTCAATTTTATCCATATTAATGGTTACTTGAAATTATGTTGAGTATTTGAGAGAGATAAAATTATTTTAGCTGGTTTAGACATTCAAAGTTGCGCACATAGAAAGGTTGGCTGGTTTCATCTTTCCTCATGAAGACTTTCCCACTGCGCACCCACACAAATTTTATATTAATAATGTTTAACTTCGATCTCATTTAATAATTTAAATATTTTTAAGAAAGTATTGTGTAACAATGTTGTGTCCGCCTATTATAAGCGTATATATTAGAACCTGCCTAGATATTAAGTTAAAACAAAATGCTTTATGTATACGCTGTTGGCGTTCCTTTTTAATAAATAAATAAATAAATAAATAAATAAAGATAGTAAGCATTTTCGTGTAGACTATACGCGACTATCAACTTTTAATAAATCTAGCTTGGGATGGGACTGGATAGGTAATGCCGTGTCAATTGTCAAGCATTGTTTTTGTTTATTAACAATATTTATGTCTAGTGTAACAACTATAGTCGATTTATAACTACGCAAAAAAGAAAAACCATCAAAAAGAACTTGGGTAACCATAAATTAACTTCAACTAGTAAGTAGCTACTTATTTGCCCATTTGAGATCCTTTCTTCAATAAATTGGTTAACTACCTCTAAAATAATATCGTGACCTCCAATCGCATGTGAATTTTATTTTGTACCGTCGGTTTTATTGACATTAGTTGCAGCTCATCTTGACCATATAATGTAGTTTACTCTCCATTTTAAACCAAAAAGTTGTAGGTACGTAAGTTATATCCTGGCGGCCTACAACCCACAAATAAAAAACTCCAATCCTTAACGTCGTATCTCAGAGACGGAATTTAATTAAATTAAAATATCAATTAAAATAATAATTAAATTTTATTCAAATTAAAATTAAACAATAATTAAAATTCACACAGCTGGTCAAAACATAAAGCATCTCAAAGATCGCCAGAGTAATTAGTCATGCACTCTGCGCATCCAGTATTTATTTGTACGTCGTGTGGTAATAAAATAATTAATTTTAATAATTAAGTTTTTTCATTAATTTTCATAGATACCAATGTCAGAACTGGACTGAATTAAAATAGGACCACACGGGAAGTACCAGCTTTCATATAAAAAAAATCATGAAAATCGGACCACCCAGTCAAAAATTCTGAGGTAACAAACATAATAAAAATAACAAAAAAAAACAGTTGCATTGAGAACCTCCTTTTTTATTATAAAGTCGGTTAAAAATGTATTTTTAACCGACTTTATAATAAAAAAGGAGGTTCTCAATGCAACTGTTTTTTTTTGTTATTTTTATTTTTGAATTGCGAATGGTCCAGTAACCATAATTGCTTCCTTCGATCCCAGTTAATTCTCATCTATTTACAGAAGTGCTTTTGAAGCCTCAAGTTTGATCTGAAAAAGAAACATTCATTTATACATACAACGAGTGCCATCAAATGACAAACTAATAATGTCACACACCAACGTACGAAACAAGAAAATTGGTGACTGTAATAGTTCCCAAACAGATAGAATGGATGGAAAGTGAACATTTTAAAATTATTCACAGGGAAAGATCAACCTCCAGTTAGGACCAGTGTTGTGTGGAGAACGCGACTCGGCAAACGTAGTGTTGCCCTCCGGCTAGATGGGATGACAATTTGCGCTATGGCGATCATTAGGGGAGGCCTATGTCCAGCAGTGGACTAATGTAGGCTGAGGATGATGATGATGACTAAAAAAGGTAAAATGTAAGGAAGTGAAACCGAAAGAGTGCGCTTCGAAGTAAAAAATACTTACAGGTACATATCTTAGCCTAACTGATATCCATGATCTTGGTAGATACTTGTTACGTTTGTTATTTAATATTTTCCCAAACGTCCGTAGTACAGTATTATTTGTGGGTCTGGAAATAAAAATTACGAGGCTAAAATGATATGAAAACCATTTTAGCCCTAATACTAAATGACCTCAACTATCATAATCAACCCACTTACCGCCCACTACTATAAAATATGCCTACCCCGAAAAATACCACCAATAAATAAATAAAAAATAATGCTGGTCAATTCACTCAACATCATCTAGCTAGATCCAAGTTGATCAGAGCTTGTGTTATGGAAACCAATACTTACCTAATACCTATGGCCACTCAATAGATGGATGGCCACTCAATAGACAGATGGCCACATCCATCATCCATCTATGGAGTGAGCTTAAAGTAAAAGGTAAAGGTTCATCTAGTACCAGTGTTGTAGAGGTAATAGATGACTGATATCTATGTCTATATTAATATTATAAAGATAAAAGATTTGTTTGTTTGTTTGTTTGTATTGAATAGGCTCAGAAAATACTAGACCAATCAAAAAGAAATCACCATTGGAAAGTTTACTTTCAAGGGGTGAAATAGGCTATATATTTTACCCCGCAATTACCACGCAAACGGGAACTACGCGGGTGAAACCGCAAGGCGCTGTTAGTATATAATAAATTACATTATAGTATAACCCATCTAGATCTTGGTATCGGATCTAGATGTTAACCATCTAGAGTTCGGTATTTAGATGTAGAGAGAGATGTCCAATGTATTGTAGTACGTATATCCCCTATAATAACCGTGTTACAGAGGTACTGAGCTACATCCATCCATCTATTGAGTGACATATAGTTATAAGGTATTCGTTTCTATTGATAAGTTTAGAGGCCTTTGCCACATCAACCTTCTATATAAAAGTAGCATAATACTCTTCGGCCCAAATCAATATTCCGTAAAGGTTTTGTGATACAAATACAAAGGCACGCCGAATCAGTTATTTTCCGGTCCTGACCCAGTCTCGACCCTACTATAAAGCTCTACACATCTTGGTCCACATTTGGCCACTTGGTAAACATTTGCTTGCTTAAATTTTTTGACTTTGGTGTCACCTTGGCACAAAACGAGTTCTAATATCAAGCATCGTCTGGTCAGGTAAATTATTGGCAGTAGAACAAACTGTTATAGATTCAAAATGTTTCTAAAACTAACATTGTTGATGTTAAAAAGAGTTCTCATAGAAGTCATGGCTCATCGACAATTATGTTTTTAAAATACATTTAAAGATTCAGATAGATTTAGATTAGAGATTTAGTAGACTTTGTTTATCATAATGAAAAATAGAAAGAGAGATCACCAAAATGGGTTATGTCGTATCAACTTTTATTTAAAGTACCTGGGTGACCGGTCGTTTTTTTTTTTGTAAATTGTGCCTATTAGAAGTTATAGTAGTACTATTCGCCATAGATGTCAGAAAGAGTCAATCGATTACGATAAAGTTAATAAATGAAAACATAATTAAACTAATAAAATGACATTTTCTGAAAATGAATCTTAGCTAGATCGATTTATCGTCCCCGAAAACCAGTGTATACCAAATTTTATGAAAATCGTTGAAGCCGTTTCCGAGTTTTGGAATATACAAGAATTAAGAAATTATAACAGATTATTTTGACGTACAATGTTCTTTTGGTATGCATAAATAAACCAACCAACAACGGACCGCTTCGTATTGTTGTACTTTATGTTATGGATCAGTTGAGGAACCTGTAAATTTTATGCAATAGTTTGTAGTTCAATTGTTCCAATAGTTCCGGAGCCTATTCCATACAAACAAACTATCAAATCTTTCCTCTTTATAATATATGTATAGATTACGAGTAGGTCGAGACCTATAGTTATTATTTAAATGTGAAAAGAAAAACCAACACAACATGACACATGTTGAAACCAACTACGGTCTGTGACAAATTTATAGGCCAATTTGGCACATTTGTAAGGGCCTATTTGGCACATTTGGCCACAAGTGTGGCGCGGCTTAAACTTAAAGCTGACGATGGTTGAAGGCCGAATGCAGTGGCTCACGTCCTAACTCGCCAATCACTTTTGTTTTTGTTCCGTGTTCAAGGGATCCCATACATTATGATCGATTACATAACTTTCCGGATACAGAAACATGACCCTGGAAAATACTGAACTGTTGTTGTTATCTGTTGGTATACGCTTTTATTAAATTTCCTTGATAATACAAATGTTATTTTCTACGAAATGAAATTGCCGATAATTTAATATCTTTGTATTAAATTTTCGGCAATTTCTTTTCATTTCTCAACAATACTTTAAAAGTCTCTATTAAGGTAAAAATCGTCGATACAAATCTAGATTCAATAAGTCAGGTACCTGGCATTTGCCTAAATAAAAAAATGAACAAAGAACTTGCGGGCTTTTAATCTACTTAGATCAACCCTTCATAAATATGCCAACGAAATAAAGTCTTTCATTATAAAAAGGTTTAAATATTCTGTTATGCCCGAAACAGATTTTCATTACACTTGTTTAAATACTCTACTCTACCTCCTTAAATACCTTTTTCATTTTAATTAGGTAGTTTGTACGGTTAATTAAAAACGAGGGAGTTGTTAAAAGTTGCACAGAGATTAAGACAACAAAAGGTAAGGGACTTGTGATAAAAGGTTGTAGGTTGGTTTCGCTTTTGAAAGTTTCTTAATGCGACCTTTATTCATCACGACTGAGACCGACAATCGCTCCCACGTTTGAATAAAATAACAATTAAACATTCAAATTACTATGACTACGATAGCGTACGGCCCAGTACCATGGGCCTTAAGTATATCCAACGTTTTACTGAGATTTTTCTAGAACTTAAAATAGGTAGTCGATTCTTTACTACATATCAAAGAACGAACCGAAATCCAGAATATAACTCTATTTCCAATTATGACATTGATGTCTATTCAAATGTTGCCAAAACTAGACTAAACTAGTCTGACAGGACTAAAAATGATGCCATCCTTATTATTTTGATCGTTATGACAGGGACAGCGACATTCTTACCTAACCTAACCTAACCTAACCTAACGTAACCTAACCTAACATATTACTCACACACAATTTAACTTATTTCCCAGCTTACAATTTGATGTTTTTCGTAGCATTAGGAAGCCAAATCTACCCACAATCTTCAATAACTTTAAGTACTACCTACCTCAATAATTGTTAACAGGTAAAGAATGCAATCTCAAAACTTATGGTCGGCGTTAGTTCTCAGAGGTATTTGACCTGAACATGTGTTGTTCCCATAAAGGTTCACAGACAGCAAATTGAATTTTCTGCTGACAATAGCTGCAACCGTCGACGCCTGCAATCAGGCACGTTTTATATCAAAAGCAGGTTTCTGCTGATCTCTATTTCCGACGCTGGTTGTTTGTGTAAAGTTTCACTTGCCTAGATGCCATCAAGTCTGTGCAACTTAGGCACGTATTATGCAAGCATGCTCAGTCATCGATTTATGCTTGAGAGATGTTTATGTATAGTTTTAAGTAAATACTAATTTTAAAACAATGCTTTCGAACCCATGCCATAATCTACACTCACTCATGTAGCTAAACCTCAAGTACCGTTCTTAACACGTTATTAGGTATTATTGAACGGTTACCAAGCATTACTTGAGTAAATACCTACTTTAGAACGAATTCTAACCCTCAAATCTCTGCCTAGTCATTCTTTGAACTCATATTTACTCAAGTGTGGTCTGGACCAGGCTTGAGTAAGGCTTGAAAAGCATTTCTAAGCGCCAAAACTTATTTCTATAAAATAAAGCGCCAAAAAAAAATGAAATCGCTGCGTTTCGTTTCAAATAACCACCAAAACAACAAAAAGGCTCTAAAACATAAATTGTGATAGTCAGGTTGATAAAGTAAAGGAACGTTTTTCGCCTAGATAAATGTGTAGACCATAGACAAAACCCTACTCACTTACATAAGTAGAGACTTTGCTAGTGCAACTAGCTAAGTAGCGTCAAAGTTTACTTGAGTAGAGATGATAAGCTTGAGTAGAACTCACGTAATGACTGCATAAGTAATGCTTGGGGAAGTTTTCATAATACGGGCCTTAAACATACAAACAATTTCTTGGCAAGATAAAAGTTTTATAAGAGAAAGATTTCAGTTTCAAGATTAAAGTCCATAGATAAGAAACTTGGCAACCATTTAAATCTCAACTTATATCAGCGAATAGCGGAGCCATTAATCAAACTTAAATTTGCCAATTCATGTTTTTGGTTCCGTCATATTATGAGTGTATAGTACTATTTTTGCCGCTTATTAGTTCATTTTTTTTGATTTTTGTTCGTAATAAAAACAGAGCTAATGAGCTAATTGGGCTAAATTACACTGAATTAATGAGAATTAAACACTCAGGAATATATCTGAATCGATCAGCTGCATGTCTGACCAACCAACGCGACATGGAATAAAATAGGTGCCCTAAATGTGGTGCTCTTAGAATTGGTGCCCTAATATGGATACAGGAAACACCAGCGTTTTAGCCTAAAATATTGTCTGTTTTCATTGTAAATAGAAGGGTATCAAACATTTTCCCAAGACAATTACCGATGTGGGTACATGCCTTTATCGAGCCTTGATCTCGATGTGAAGAGATTTGAGAACTAAATTGCTATGATCTATTATCTTTGACCGTCGACGTCGACTTTTATGTGAACATAGTACAGTCGCCTGCAAAAAAACTTGATTAGCTTGACTATAATTAAGGCGCATACCCGAACCAATCTGACAGCGATACCTATTTTATCATATTTTTACGTTTATCATACTCTATTTTTGTATCTCCTCCTAAACTATATGAGATAAAATTATAAAAGAGGTATTAAAAAATAGCTTATAAAAGATACCCCAAACTGAACGTAGGATTTTTAAAACTTGCTGCGTTTAACGTAATAATAAGATAAAATAGTTGGGGGCGCCACTTTCGCTGGTGTACGGGCCTTAAGCGCGCGTTGGTTACAAAATCCAAATGACAGACGGAATTTCATATACTTAGTATTCAAATTTTAGTATAAAAATTAGATTCATTTGTACTTAGGTGGTTAGTGGTAAAAGATGGCATTGTTTTGTAACTTTTGTTGGTGCCTGTACCCTAATGGCGGATTATATTCGATACAAACATCAATAAATTGGTTGTCAGATTTAGTGGAATGTTCATTTATAACCATTGCCCACTGTAACTACAATAGGGTTATTAGGATGTGGATATTTGTAACTACACCAACATCAAGGCTTTTGAAATATTGTAGGTAATTTGCTTGCTTTGGAAATTATTTGGTCATTACTTTTCTGATGTTTGTTTTATTTTATTACGTATCCGTAGGCCACTAAGGTTTGACTTTCGGTTCTGTAGCGTTAATTTAAAATTGTTAAACCAAGTTCAAATAAGTTGAGATAACGTTTAAGTGTGATTATAATTAGGTACATAAAAAAAGTTACGATTCTTAAATTTCATATATTTGGGTTTGCACTCCAAGCGCATTTGGGCAGGTCGTAAAATGATTTTTAAATAAAATAATTTATGATGATGGCTTTAAGCAAGTCAAAGAGAGGAAACGGAAGCTATGGTCGTCGCACTTTCGAACCAAATCAACTTTAAAAATCGCTTCCCTTCCATTGACTTGCGTAATAGGCACCAAAAATTGCCTAAGTCGTTGAAATCCTTTGAAATAACAAGTAAGTCGTACAACAGAGCAAGCTTCATATCTTCATTACGTTTGTTCCCATTCTGGAATAAATTTATACTACTTAGCCTTCATGTGATAAAGCCGAGACTGTGTGTGGCCTCGAAAACAAAATTTTATGCTAAATACACACTCTACAAAATAACGCGCTTAAAAAGGTACAGTTTCTAACAAAAGTGCCAATGTTTTTGCAACTGATACAAACATTTTCATACTGAGCGCTGACTGGACTGGCGTTAAAGTAGTTTATATGTCCATAAAATGTCCCATGTAAGGCAATATCATTTTCTGAGTTCTTTCTTGGGGCTTTGTCGCCTTTTTGAAAAAGTCAAACGAGGTTTTTATAGAAACTGGGCTTATTCCACATTAACGTAGAAAACTTTCTTATATTGCATTTCTTATCACATGCATAGCTATAGAGACTCTACATTACTTATCTTTTAACTTAATGATTTGGTCCATAAAAATACTGGATGCGAGTCACTTATGATCAGTCTCTACAAACTCTGCAAAGCTGAGTTAGTAGAGTGTTTTTAGAGTAAAAGTTAGATAACAAGAAGCGCCAAATTACGTTTTACAACGGTTAACAGTTAGACATGGCTAAGGCAAACGCGGGTTAACTCTTGTTAAAACAAATGTCTTACTGTTTAAACACTGTTTATCTATACTAAACGCTTGTTATTTGTTTACGTTGGTTTTTGTAGCACTTCTGTAGGTATCGCTTTTTATTCTTTAGGGTTGGTTTCTTAGTTACCAATTCTGTCACTGCCTGTACATCTCTTCTCTCGTTTGTAGCACCAATAGAAATGCGCAGTAGCCGATCGTTTCCTGTTTGTTTTGCAATTCCATTTACAAATTCGTTTCGATTTGAAAATGGAAACCAGATTAGACGCGCTTCAAGAACTTTGCTCCAATCATGTTGTATTTTAGAGCCTGTCCAGATGAAGCGTTTGACGCGCGAGTTCATTCGCGCGTTTTGATTTGTATTGCGTCCAGATGCGGCGTATCACGCGCGTTCTCGCGCGCATGTGATGGAGACCGATTTAGGCAGTTATAAACATGGACTCGGATACAGCGGTTGTGTTGTGGCTTGCATACCGTCGATGGAGACGTCGTAAACAAAGAGAAAGTCGACGATTTAACGTACATCCCATTCTACGTGACAGAATGACGCATAGTATGTTTATAACTTTATACCCAAAAATCAGAGAACATAGTGAAAAGTTTTTCAACTACTTTCGGATGTCAATAGCATCGTTTGATGATTTATTACAAATTATCAAAGAAGATTTGACTCCATGTCACAAAAAAATTCTACTATTTCTTCCCAGTTCCTACGTTTAATTATTCTATTAGAATAATCTGATGATTCCATGTCCCATATAGCTACCCTTTTCTCAATTTCGTCGATAAAAAGTTCCGTGTCGAAGTTATCACGCTCCATTTTAAACCAGATACGTCCACTCGCCACGGACACGCGCGTAGTACTGAACGCAGCACAGGCGCCCGAGTATCTCGACTCGCGCGGCGCTCGCGCATGGGACTCGCGAGTCGAGAGTCGCGCTCATTGCACGCGTTTTACGCGCGAGTGAGGAAACGCGCGTAGGCATCTGGACGGGATGTATGTAGCTCTAGTACCTCGGTTACGCGCGATTGTCAACGCGCGAGTGAACTCGCGCGTAAAACGCTTTATCTGGACAGGCTCTTAATCACTGAAGGAATTTATAATGGTTCGCTTTTTCAGGAATTTCAGGTATGAAACTCGGTACTTAAATTATAATTTTGATTTACATGACAATTTATTATTATTATATTTATATACTATTTAATGCGTATTTGAAGCGTGTATTTACCTATATTTCCTCTTTCTTGAATAAATAGGTAAATAAACGGGATTAATATCCGTAAGTACTAATAATAATGCGTTCAGAGAGGTGACTATCTTAAACTTTACGAGTAGATTAGACTCTATTAAACTTTGTTTAGTAACGAGATATGATTGTGACGTCGTCTTTTACTACACGAACGCAAAATAGTCAAAACCGAACGCGCTAAGTGAGCCAAAAGAAACAAACTTTATAATTCATTGTATCGAAACCAAACTCGTCCATCCCTAGTCGGACAAATATTAGTCATTTTGTTTAAGATAATGTTATTTACATAAACAACAAAACCTTTTGTTTGAGTACCTGTGTAGAGCGAGAGAAGATAATAATGTATATTCTCAGGTAGCTTATACTCAAATAACATAGCGCCTGAGGCTAGGTTAGGTATCTAATCGCTTCTTGAAGATGATGGTGATTCTCTCAAGTTCTATAGCCATAGGCTAGGATGAAATCCGTCTTGTAAATACAGTAAAAGCTAATTTGTTAGTCTTGGAAAGGGTTGGTTTACAAAATTATCATATATTCTCAGAAGAAACACATAATTTTATATCACTCTATTACAAAGATGTTGTAGTTAAGTAGCTTTATGATATTTGGTAGTTGGTTGATTCTATTTAGATTTTTTTTTGTAAGGCTGAGGCCCAACGAGCGTAGGTAGGTAATTGTTTGATTTGCGAATCGCGTATAAAAAAGTGTTGCTTCATACAAAAGTCAATTCTGTTGTATGCAGGTAGGAAATTTACGTCTCTCATCATCATAACACAAATGCTGCAACCATACTGCGAGCCTAGCGCGCGCGGGACGACGACGACGGGGCGGTCGCGAAACATCAAACATATAAAACCGCCCCGTTAACGTTTATATATTTTTTTTTATCAGAAATAAACCATCGTTTGACCGCAATCTCACCTGATGGAAAGCGAAGATGAGGCCGACGATATGCGCCCTCCTTAGTCACTTCAGTATGGAGTTCATACTGAAATGACTTAGGCCGTTTTCGGAGACGCGGCGCGTGCAGCCGGCGCGTTCAGCAGCGCAGCAAAAGCGCAGCAAAAGCTCACGTAATTTTCAAACGCCTTCGCGCTAGGCTCGCAATATGATGGAAGACAAAAAGCCTCTCCACAATCGCGCGCGAGGGTGCAGCCGCAATCTATGAGTGTGGTTCCTGTTCGCATGTTTGTCGGGTCGCGTTCATTCCCGTTTGATGTCCGTTTTTGGTCCCACGACAAAGAGTTCGCGGGACGCGAACATGACAAGGCTCCTCATTCGCGAGCGGCTTAGTTACCTTTTAGCTAGTTGTGGATGGTTGTGTTTTTATTTCGGATTTCGCGCCAACTTAAAGCAAAATGAACTGGAATAACGAAGAGAGCTAGATTGCTTTTATGCATTTAGGTAATTTGATTAATTAATTTGTAAATTGCAAACGCACGTAGCCTCGCAGTAGCAATTTCGACGTCCATACTTGTGTGTGTGCCCGAGCTATACTGAGAATCAGCCACGAACGGTTCCGAGTGGAACAGTGGCAGTTTTGCCGAGGTTCACGCCGCGATTAGCGCCGCGACTTCACGCTGCGATCCGCGCGCGATTGTGGAGAGGCATAAATATTTACGCTTGGGCTCGCCCGATAACACAGAAAATATTAGATGTCATGTCTTGCAAATTTTGTGCCATCTGTTGAATATAAGCGTGGAGAATGTAATAAAGATAAAAAGTTGTTTAGGGCATAAACGGTCTAGGCTAGGCCGCAGAATTTAATACTCAGGCACGTAGGCCGTGTCGCCGACGCTAAACCAAAAGGTTTATGTGTGCTTACACAAATGAAATTTCCACTTTTTATCACACCACCCGCTTTTACTCCCTATTATGCGAATAAAGGATGAAAATTACATATTTGCCAACACATTTCTGATGATTTGTTTGCTAAGTACTGGCTTGGGGGTAGATTTCCTGTGCGATTGTGTTCCGTCTGAAAAGTATAATTTAATAAACGAAATATACTGCAGTTAAGAGGCCTTGCCGTTTTATTTTTGATTTGATATTTTCGGTTGTTGTTTGAGTATGGGTGAATGCAATGTCCATGAGAATTTTGTAAGTTATGTCAATAACCTTTAAAAATCAGTTGCCGAACCGGTATATGATGAAAAAAATTAATTGAGAACAGTCAGCAGGAATTGGACAAAAATAATAAAAAAAAAACAAAAAATTTACTTTACTAGAAACAAAATTACGATACTAATTAAAGTAAATAATAAGAGGGATAAGGGGGAGGTCTTTTCCCAACAGTGGCATATTACGAGCTGATCGTATATTATAAGATCAAAATACCAATAAAACACAGTCCTTGTTATGCAACAGCAAGGACTGGGACAACTGGCTGATTTCTGGTATCGAAGGTTTATCTACGTTACTTGTAAAGCCCCAATACATGTTGGCCGAGCAAAGACCAACGCGAGCGTAGGCAAATCGATACAAGGCTACCGTCTAGACGTTTGCCAAGTCTCACAAACGATTGCACCACAAACAACACATACAAACAAACATATGGACACGTTTGGCCGAGCGCAAGCAAGCGCCTTTGATTTGTGCAGAAAAACTGACACGGCTCTGAAGGTTGGCGAGTGGCCGCCAGTGACCGCGAGCGGTGACAAGTCACTGCAAATGTAATCCTACTATCCACGTTGGCGCTTGTATTCACTCGGCCAGCTAAGCGAGCGTTACCAAGCGCTGACAAGGCAATGCAAACGTGTCGTCTACACGTTGGTATTGGCTTTCACTCGGCAACGTTGGACCAACATGTATTGAAGGCTTTACATATTAGGCATTTACTAATATGTGTACTTAATAGTCTTGAAGACATCGATCCTTATAAGTCATTGCGCCGCGCCTAGAACATTTATTTACAACTATTTTCTAGGGCGATGTGGTCGCTAAGCGACAAAGTCCCTTTATTTGTGAAAAACAAAAAAATAAAAAACTATTTTCTGTCTATACCTACGGCTTCGCACGCGTTGTTTCGATGGAGTCGTTTAAAGGTGCAACCCCACTGCAACTGATTTATGGGAGTAGCTTTTGTTTGATTCCAGGATTAAAATAACCTGTATGCAAAAAAATTATCCATTCAGTCGTTTTGGTAAGAGGAGGTAACATCCATCCATCTGTCTATCAAAACTTTCGTATTTAATATATGAGATAACTCTAGCCCGGGACTTGTTGAATATACAGAAGGTTTCATAACAAATAGGGTGGCGTTAACGAGTTAAGCTTGTCGCACACCTGGAGAAGTCCGCTGCCGCACAGCAGAAAAATGTGCATGGCTGGTCTGAACTCGTAACGTTTAGATAAATTTTCATTTGGTGCTGTCAAATAACAGACAACTTGCGGACAACAAACAACTTGTCGTTTGAAGCTATTTCCTCAATATTTTCTTTCATAATTTTCTCAGTACTTTCCAAATAAAGATAATTTAAAAAATTGTCAAGCCCAATATTTTAATACACGTTTTTTGTCTGTGGGGTATTGAATAAATGTGCGCAGAGTAACAAGTACCTATACATGTCTGTCATTGACAGTTTTTCTCGTTTCGTAAAGTTTTTACTGGCTCTACAAATAAAAGGCGTGCTTATTACTGTACGTGAATTTTTATGGTGTAAAGGAACAAAGACTTTTTTATGTTTATAGCCCGTAGACGTTTTATTATGGAACATATATTACGCGAAGGGCATTTCATGTGTTAAGTGGGACATTTTGGCTATACCTTCACCTAACTTATCTATGTTACGCTTTTGACTAAAAAGTTTTTTACACAGTTTTCTTAGCTGTATAGGTACTTAAAAAAATTTGGATTGAAAAAAACTATTATATAAATCTGTCACCGTTTTACAATAAAATTGAATTAGTAAATAGTATGGAAGTAAAATGTATGTTTGAAGTCAAGGTTATTTTCATAGTTAGCTTTGTATATCCTACCTTATTGCCTAGATCGATTCAATACTTCAATAGTAGCTGTATAGGTACTTAAAAAAAATTGGATTGAAAAAAACTATTATATAAAACTGTCACCGTTTTACAATAAAAAATATAAAATTTTGACGAATTCATTACGGATGTGTTGTGTGCGGGTTAAGTACCTTACCCTGATGAATTCCGGGATGAAACGTTTGGATCACAGTTTTCTTAGGGATTTTCGGTTCGTTTTAATCGTTTGACGACACCTTTTTGTCAAATTGTACTGGCCACCACACCCGGCCGCATCGGTCTGTAAGACCCTTTATATTTCGTATAATAAGTGCTGAAAAATTCTTCACACGACTATAACACGTTAAGTTATTTTTTAATTTCGTTTGAATGCATTGTCATTCATGCTGAAATTGATAGACCTAACGTTATTTTTATTACTTTTGCTCGTAAATTTATTTTTTTAGGCGTATTATTCGGCAGAGGTTTTTTATTACACTAAATATGGAGGATTTGGCTGAATCCGAAAATAAAACTATAATATTTAACACTTTGCATGCCATGTACATAATTTCATTAAGTTTTTACACAATCTATTTAACGGGAGAGAGAATTTCAATAACCTCATAAGTAGATGAAAGAATATTTATAAAATACGTAAAAGTGTTGTAAGTATTACGTACGCGTATTTTTCGTTGATAATGTTTAGTTTATTCTATAATCATAGGTTTTTTCAATTAAGATCAGCCATGTATAATTCCGAAAGGAATCGTCACGATCACGTATCGATAATATCGTCAACCAAACTCAGGGCTCTGGTCAGAAGTCAAAAATAGCATCTTGACCCTGGTTTTTACAGTCAGAGTCAGAGTCAAATCGTTTATTTCTTTAGACTTACAAAATACGCACTTAGACAAGTCAAATTTTCACTATACAATAAACAGCTTGATAAATCGTAATTAAATTACTATGAAATATGAAATAAGGTGCAATTGACTCTAATTCACTTAAATTTTTTGTCCACAAGCAGAATAAGTGAATGAGTGAGTGAGTTACAACACACCCCATTCTTAACAATCTTCATTTTTAGTTTCAGTTTTTACACTAAGTATTTAAAGCTTTTACTTTCTCATTGTGTAGAAAAAATATATCTCACTCAATAAGTAGTATTTCTTATTTAATCGGCTATGAAAGTTACTGCCAACAAGTCTTGAGTTTGAGCAACAAGGTGAGCATTGGAGCCATTCGCGTTCTTTATATTTACGACAGTTAAATTACTTGGAATTGCGTTATGGTGCCTGTGCTTTACTTCCCCGGTTATGCAATGAATGAGTTATTGGTCCACTTTGCAAGCTGCGCAATGAAATACCATACAAAAAGCTTATCTTAAAATATACTTTTATGTTGGATTTTGGAGGGATGTCTGTTGATTATGGAGGATTATTTTACTTATAAAATCGCGTAGTCAAGAGTACTTAGGTATAAAGGCAAAAAAGAAACCCCCGACTCTATAATTTACGCTTTTAATGTTTTTTTTTCTAGACCAAGACAAACCTCAAATTAATTTGTTTTTTAAATTTAGGTACCACTATCAACTACCCTAAAAAAGTCTCATTAGTATCAGTAAGTAGTAATTAAATGATTAGTAGGTAGTTTGTTCAAAAAGAGAAGAGTCGTGGCGTTACGGTGAAAATATCTATCAATCTTAAAAAAGGAGTAACTTGTTGAATTTTTTGTACCCTAAACCGTTTAATTCTAAAACTTCTTATTAACACATTACTCTACCACCAAATTTACTTAATAAAGACAAGATAATTTAAGTTTGAGAAAATGTTACAGCGAAAGTCTTTTAGGGATCATTGTATTTTAACTTTGTCTAGCGACAAGGCACGGGAAACAAAAAGAATTCCTGATGGTTTGACACCAGAGGGGAGAAAAACTTAGATTATAAGAAGTCAAGAATAAGCGTTCAAAGCTAATACTTCAACAGGTTTAATCCATTCGACATTTTACTATCACACTAATATTATAATGGCGAAAGTTTGTACCTATGGATGGATGGATGTTTGTTACTTCTTCACGCCAAAACTACGATATCTGATCTGGCTGAAATATTGCATACAGGTAATTCTAATCCTGGAATCAAACATAGGCTACTTCTAAATCGGTTTCCGTGGGATAAAAGTCACCTTTTAATGTTTTCATCTTTTATAGTCCTTTAAATTTATTTCCATTCACAAAATTGAAATGTTTATGGTATTTAAGGTATTTCAAACATGATTAAATTTCTTAGAATCAAATCAAAAAAATTTAGTTAGGTCTTACGAGAGTTACGATAGTTAGGTGAAGGTATGGCCGTGTGGTGTCGGCGGTACAGAATTTGCACCATACCAACTCTTCTTGCGTGTGTCGTAAGATGCGACTAAGGTATAATTACCGGAGGCGGGCAGCAGCGACTCCTGCCAAACAATTCTGTCACTAAACTGCGATCCCTAACCTGCATGCCCAGCCCAGCGTGGGGATTATGGGCACTACCCTCCATGAGATAACAGCCAATAAAGGCGTTATCAGGGGGAGGCCTGCGTCCAGCATTGGACCAATATAGGCTTTTATGGTTGAGTTTACGATAGTTCGTAGGGACAACGTTACCATCTTCTCCTGTATTAACTTTCCTCTATTAGGAGAAGGTGGTAACGCCCCCCCACCCCATCATCCTCTCCTCTGTCAAAGTTAATAGAGGAGAAGGGGTGACGTTACCACCTTCTCCTCTTAGAGAGGATTTCAGGCCAGGGTGCAGCGGCAGCAGTGCTCAACAATCCCAAAGAGTTACTTCCAAAATAATACAAAAACCTTAGGATTCAATCTGTCAATAGAAACCATTATGTTATGCGTTATTTGCCTCCAGTTCAATTACCTAAAACGATTTGTGCAGTTCAAAGGCCATGAACCATTGAACATGAATGTTCGAAGGCAGATAAGAACATTGTCAGGCGGCAAACGTGTAATATTCTAACGTGAATGTTGTGAACATTGGTATTCTGCGTTACCTATATCTCATCATCAGGATTAGATGGGTGAGGCAGAATGTCATTGGGGCGAACAAAGTGGGCTTGATTGTCAAACTCGGACACATCTTAGTAAGATCTCTGTGGTATAAGACTCGAATAACATAAAATTCCAAATTTTTTCTTTGGTTCCTAAATTGGAAAACACTTTAAAAAATACGATATAAAAAATCATGAAAGTGGATGGTTTGCACGTAATTTGGTCGCGAGACGATTTCAGGAACCCTGTAAACTATAGAAAATAAAAATTATTAGAAAATAAAAATTAAAATTATCCTGGTGATGAGATAGGATATATTTTGATTTGTAGGTCATTACTATTTTTTTGGTTATTACAGTTTCTGAGGTTGTGGAGTTTTCTTGAGAATAGGCGAAATTTGTAAAATATATAGGTACTAACGAAATAATATATACATTAGTCATTTGATCGACATTGTACTGATGCATATTAGTTATCTAGTAGGTGACTACACCCATAAAACAAGTTCTGCTTTATTTCGGGCTAGACGATGCTGTGTGAATTGTCCGGCATTGTTTAAATTTATTCACCTCACCTCACCCCAACAACATTTATATTGGTCCACTGCTGGACGCAGGCCTCTTTCTGATAAACGCCCTATTGGCTGTTATCTCATGAGGCGTAAGTAAATATACCTTCCTACCCCATGAGATAATCATTTACAAAGAAGAAGATTAGAACAAACTTTCGCATTTATAATAATAGTATGATGCTTATCAAGTTATCATAGATCTAAGTAAAATATATAGATTTGTTACGTTTTCTCAGCGCTTTTGAGTAAGCTACTCAGGCTTGATATGCGGGGGGGGGGGGGGGGGGGATATTAAACTTTACTACAATATAATAGAAATACTTTTTATTGCCCACCGAATGAAAACAGAAACACAAAACAGGAATAAACAAATACCTACACATCGTAGGTACTAACAAATTTTATCCACAAATAAAAAACCTAACCTACGTGACGAGCCTGTTATGATGAGAATCGGTGCATAAGTTGTTTATCAATTCTATTTATTCTCAAACAATATAGAAAAAATCAAAGACCTTGACATGAATCTTCAGCGATTACAAACAAAGCCTTAGTATAATGTTTATCTATTAAATTATCGCAGACCAAACAAGAGCAAAGTAAGCCTTTGCTTTGTTTGGTCAGCGTATTCATACCTCAGACAGCTTCAACGTCAGACATGTGATATTACTAGGTAATTTGTAAAGCAAGCCTCTATTGTCTGGCACCCGTATAGAACACTAGTTTCTGACTGCGGCTTCGCACGCGTTATTTATATCATCATCATCATCATCAGCCTATATTAGTCCACTGCCGGACATAGGCCTCCCCTAATGAGCGCCATAGCGCCCTGTCTTCAGCTTGACGCATCCAGCATCTGCCTGCAGTCTTTCGCAGATCAACATCCCACCTGGCCGGAGGGCGTCCTACACTACGTTTGCCGAGTCGCGGTCTCCACTCAAGAACTCGTTTACCCCAGCGGTTATCGGTTCTTCGCGAGATATGGCCGGCCCACTGCCACTTCAGTTTGCTAATTCTTTGAGCTATGTCGATAACTTTGGTTCTCTATCGGATGTATTCGTTACGAATCCTATCCTTCAGAGAGACTCCGAGCATAGCTCTTTCCATAGCTCGCTGAGCGACTTTAAACTGGTGGACCAGCCCTATCGTGAGTGTCCACGTCTCAGCTCCGTAGGTCATGACGGGTAGGACGCACTGATTGAAAACTTTCGTTTTCAAGCATTTATATGGAAAGTTATTTATATGGAAACGTTTAAAGGTGGTTTTTACGCCTGACGGAAAGTGAAGAGCAATCTCTAAGACAGTTTGTGTTTAGTGCAGGCATTTGTATATTTTTTGACATTTGATTCGACTCTGACTCTTGGAGCTAAACGATTGTCCATCTTGAACCCTTATCCCAAAACACTTTAAAAAGTTATCTGATCATTTCGGGAGTTTCATTTGGGTACTGAAGTGCCTTATCAGGTGGTTTATATCTAATGGGAACTAATTTATGGGATAAAATGTAGCTGACGTTTTATTCGAGTCCTACCTAAAACAGCCTTTATGCAATAGGTATTTAAATCCGATCCGTTTTGGCGTGAAAATATAACAAACATCTACCCATCCAAACTTTCGCATTTATAATAATAGTGTGATGCTTATCAAGTTATCATAGATCTAAGTAAAATATATAGATTTGTTACGTTTTCTCAGCGCTTTTAAGTAAGCTACTAACCAACAACTGGCCTGTGTTACAATACAACTGCACGTAAACACTCGCTCACGGTTACATTTCAATGTTGTAAAATAAAATCAACAAACACAAGGGCATTGCTGTAGTCTTTACTTTCTGGTATTTTAATGTAATTTATTGCACTTTCTAGAAGCTCCACATCTCCCCTTTTTACTTAGATCGATATTGTTCAACCATTGGTGGTTTCTATATAATAATAATAATAATAATATTTATTTATTCAAATAAAGGTCTTATAAACAATACAAACTATATGTACTTCTAGTCTAAGTATACTATAGACCTATTTCACTTCTTAGTTTCGACACCTCGCTCTAACTAAGTTCAAGACTTGTGATGTAGACGCGAGGGCTCTCTACCTCGGTAAGTTAGTAGGTTACACTATTTTTGACTTATATGTAAACACGTTAAGAAAACTATCCTACTTTAAAACTATCATAGTTTGGTTTCTATATGTATATATATAATGGAATATAATGGATATCCTAGAAAAGTCGTTCTACTCGATTAACGAGTTCTACGATCTGCCAATTTGTAAATAATATAATATAATAATAATTAATACTTCTCTTTCTCTTCCTAAACTATATAAGATAAATCTATTACAGAGGTATTAAAAATAGCTTGTAATAGATACCACAAACTGAACGTTGGATTTTTTAAATTTCATATGTTAAACTTAATAATATGGTAAAATAGGTGGCGCTGTCATATTGGCTCGGGTATGCGCCTTAACAAATTCCCCTTAAGGGGAAAACTGGAATTTATTTTCGTGAGTCCAGTTTTGGTTCAAATCTAGGAGAAAAACTGGAACAACCCGAGTTTTCAAATCGGTTTTTAGTTTTTTCAGACCAATCAAATTATTATATCAATCCTATAGTCTAGTCGGAATCAATCACTTACTTCTTTCCATTGGTAAGTATATTAAGGCGCTCTAAGTCGCTAGCACGCTCAGGTCAATAAGGTTGAAAATGTTACATGAAAATGCGCGGTGCTCCTGTAGCTTTTCGAATAAATGATTTAAATAACATAATATAACTCTTTATCAAAAAAATATGTAAGCAAGAAACTACATAACCATATTTACCGTCCTATTTTAACAATAAATCCCAAGTTAATATGCATAGTAGGTATCAAGATATTTCCATTTAAATAAGTACTAAAATGTATCAAAAATATCATTATTTATTTATTTTATTTATTTAATGCTGGACAATTCACACAGCGTTATCTAGCCCCAAGCTAAGCAGAGCTTGTGTTATGGGTACTAGATAACTGATAAACATAATACAATATAGAAAAGTTTCTACTATTATATTTATTGCTTAGCTAGAATTTAGGTGAACCAGAACTAATATATATATATAAATATTGGAGACGTGGCTTGTTCGCAAATATATTTTTTTTATACTTGCTGAAGAGCAGTCGTCGACATACAGCGCCTTAAATTTAGGGCCCACGCGGTATAAGAAAATGAGATATTTTGCCGTAGGCGTTTCTTGCTAGAGAGTAACCGGACCAACGATAGTCAAATTTGGGAGATTGCGTACCAGCTTCTCGAAAGTGGAACAATTAACTTAGGTCCACGGAGGCCCTCCACTAAGGTGTGACTTAGGTGCGGTTTTTAGTTGGCTGGCAGTGTGCGGTGACGAATCGGTTGACGTCACCTCGGGGTTAGCCATTGTGAGTGGGTCAACGGGGTCACAGAGAACGTATCTCGGTCTACGGAGGAGAGACGTAATTAAGTACCATATCTACAGAATTTTACTTATATCTATGGAATGGACTTTTGTTTTTAGACCTGTGGGCGTAAAAAAGATAGGTTTAAATTCGTCTCCATCCAAATACTTCGATGTACAAATATGTTTATTTAGTAGATACGATTGGGAATAATATCCTGGAGTCACATAATATTGTTACAACTCGTTGTTTCAATGTTATTCAGGGAAAATGGATCAGAAATTGTATTGATTCTAATCAGACCTTAGTACATGGTGTACTTTCGCTTTAGCAACAATTGCTTTTATGGAAACGAAATTGAAGAATTTATTGACAAAAATTAACGAATTCGTTTTAAGCTCGCACAATATAGCATAAAAAGGAAAAAGAACTTCGGTATCGTTTTTTTCTTTTTTCTTTTTTGTTATTTTGCCATAGAGCCAGTCGATGGCTCAGTAATTACTTTGAGTCGTCCGCCGCATGTTGCATACGCGACCACAAGTATAAAGTATAAAGAGCAGGTATTTGCCGTGGTGCCATACATAAGGTAACGACGGCATTTTTTTTTGCCTCTATACAATTTATGTTTTTGCCTGATGGTACCACGGTAAACAAGAAAACGGAGGGTAATATAATAGTAATTACAGAGATCATAAATATATATTTCATTATAATCATATAAACCTTTGGAATTTAAACAATGATACAAGCAGATACTCATTTGAATTTCAACTTCCTTGAATCCCTGATCAACACAGATCGTATGATTAAGTTAAAAGTATACAAAACAAATCTAATGTAGGTTATCAATCACAAAGAAAGATTTACAAAATAACTTATTTATAATTCAAACGTTACGAAGTGTTCAAGTGGCGTAGTAAAGTGTTTCCTATTTTGTGGTAAAGCAAGTATCCTGACTTGCTTGTGCTTCCGACCTTTTTACCACACGAATCAAGGCAACCAATCGAGATAAAGAGGCTTCATTGATAGAAAAAATGTCCTGGGACATAATTTATATATAACATATATAACATTAAATAAAAACGGCCAAGTACAAGTTGGCCACGTACGTGAAGGATTCCATAGTAAAAGACAACATTATAGATGTAAAATCATAAAACAGAATTCTTAGGTTCTCTAATGGATTTGTTACCCCAGTTTCGATTCTCTGTTACAACAATCTAGTAGTAGTTTGTCAGAGAAGACAAAAAAAAATTACTCGTCAGGGAATAACCCCATTATTTTCAACCTTATTTCATTATATTTTGTTATTAGTCAGCACTTATTGAACATTTGCTATAGAGAACCTTGTGATAGCGAATGTTTCTTGAAGAGAAGCTTTCCGTTCCTTTGTTTTTTTTTATTGTACCAAAACGACAATAGTAGCACACTCTTAAATTTCACATAGCTGTTTACCTTCATTTACCTACAATTCGTGAGATACAGCCCATCGACAGACAAACCGACAGACGGACGGACAGCTAAGACTTTGTAATAGGGTCCCGTTGGCACCCTTTGGACACGGAACCCTTTAAAGCACCAGGCCCTCCTTTATTATTTACACTAAATTAATTAAACCGTTTGAAATATTACTAGAGTTGCTTAATTTAGTGGGGTGTAATGGCCGGAAGCACGTCGTAAGTAATTTGTTGCCCCTATTAGGGTCTAGCCTTTATCAAGACGTTGTTATGATTGCACTGTTTTCCCCTCTTGTGGTCATTTATCTCAGGGGTACAAGTTCAATCAGAGGGTAATTGGATTTGAAGTAGCACCATTTAAATTCTAAAAGCAGACTGCTAAATACGAATGTCGGCAGTGCGGCATGAATTGTTATTCTATCAAAAATCATGATTTGCAAAAAATATATTTAAAAAAAAAATCTTCGCCCGTGTTGTTTTTATGGACCCTTTTAAGGGTTATTTTTATTACACGGGTACTGATTTATGGGAGAAGAAGTAGCCTATGTTTGATTCCAGGATAAGAATTACCTGTATGCAAAATTTCAACCCTATCCCTTCAGTAGTTTACGTGAAGAGGTAACAAACATCCATCCATCCATTCATCTATATAAACTTATACCGTAATATTAATAATATTTATGTGATTAAACCCATAAATTTCACCCGGACGGTATTCTAAAGCCCTATGCGTTGACGAAAGAAATAGCGAGAAAATGATGTCGCAAATACCTTATTGGAAAAGATAGCAAACTCTTCCGCGGATAAACACTTACGTCCAAGGGATAGATTTTATGAGAGGGCTTGTTGAGAAGGCTATAAAATGATCCAGTTTATGGTAGCCCCAATATGGGATGTACTATCAAAGTAGTTATTATCTTTGCCACAGTGAATCCTTGTCTTTATTTACGGCAGAATCGAATGGAAGTTACGAAATTATAGGGTTATGAAACAGTCATAATAGACAATTTTTACGTTATCAATCTTAGAAGTTTATCGTGGTTATTATAAAATAAGTCTTAAACAACGGGGTATTTACTTAAGTTTTACGTTATATTTACCCATACCTATACATATATTTACTTCTATACCATAGATTTATAGAATCTATAGGTACAATGTACCACATTCCAGTGCTCTTCTTCTTGTTTGAATGACTGAAATCCATAATGTATTTAATATTTTAGGAAGTCAATATTGAATTCGGTAGCAATGTCTGTAATTATTATACGTTTCCGGGATATCTCAACGGTAAATTATCATAATCGTCCAAATTTTGGTCGCCTGCTCAGGGATAGGTTAGGTCGTAGCGGATCCGAATTAGGGACGATCTTCACCCATCTGGGGCCGTATTCCACTAACACCTCACCTCACTATCACAATTGCCTCACTCTGACAATATTATCGCGTATCAATCGCCGCCATTGTCACCTTTTAGTATTCTACTCGTATTAACACGATCTTTTTTCTTTATGCCATATCTATGACTACTCCTATTACAATTATGACAACCGTTTGACAATTTGACCGTTCAATGGTGTGGTGGGGTAAGTGTGGCCATAGTCAAAATAAAATAAATTATTACGTACCAAACACCCCGTGTGTTTGGTACAACGTTTGCCTTATGAAAACTGTGGGTAGATTGAACCAAATGCAATAGCTTGGCGGCTAAATACGCAAACGTTGTATTAAACTCCCTGTATAATAATTTATTTAATGATGACTATGGCCACACTTGCCCCACCATACCATTGACAGCAAGTCATAGAGATTGTACCTAATCTTATGGTAATAGAATACCAAATAAATTTACGACTAAATCTTTATCTAAATCGTATGGCGCAATTATAGCATTTACAAAAATAGTGGAAATAGGCCCCTGTTTATTGGATGAAAAGCGTTTATATCTAGTATGTAAGAAATAAATCGGGGAAATTGGCAAAAATCCTGGCCAAACAGATAAATAAGTAATTCAAAATACATGGTGCAAGGTAGAGTCTGTTCAAAAAGAGAACCGTCGTGGGAATTAAGAGCGCGCGTGGGCAAACCGACAACTTTTGTTGCGTTGTCAAAACTGCTCTGTCATTTCAGTGTGACAAAGTCCTAGTTCACCGTAACGCCACGACGACGTTTCTCGTTTTGAACAGACTCTACACCAAGTTCTCCTAACGTTTGTATCAAGCGGCTTATGAAAATAAACTTTATCAAATGAAGTATCGTTTTTTTTTTGCACGTAGGAACAATAAAATATAAACAATGCTGCTTTTCCTTCGTTTTCCATTGTATTTACTTATATTTTTAAGTTTATTAGTAAGGTAGGTATCAATAGGCATCAACAAATCCTTTACTAAAATAAATACCAACTCGTATCGCGCCATAGGCGTTTAGAAATAGAGACTCGGTTACTAAGTTTTGCCTTAACGTTGTTACAAGAGGTAACCAAGAACTTTTCAATTGTAAACAGGTAAAACTTAATTATAAACTTTCTGAAAATGAAGGTACAGGTAAAGCTGGTTAGGATTGAGTTTGTAGTTTTACGCAGATTAAGTTCACTCTAGAGCTAGGACGTAGTTACTAGACATTTTATTGAGGTAATTTTCATTGTTAAAATACATTTCATTTAAAAAAATCCAGCCACCGTACACTTAAATTATTGTCAGTGATCAAGCTTTCTTTGTAAAATAATCTCACTTCTTGAAGGACACGACCACATTTTTAATTGCATAAAAGTTTTCCGGGATTGCCATAAGGTTTTATATTAATATTTGCCAAGGAATAACGTTGGCAGTTATTACTCGGTATAGCTCGGTTATTTTTAGCTGGCGCGACGGGTATTTGTGTTTTCATAGAAATTACTATTACCTACATACATTATTACGATGTGATGTCATAATAACCGACTTCAAAAAGGAGGAGGTATGAATTCGTCGCGTATCTTTTTTTATGAATAGAATAGAATGATTTTTTCACAGAAAACATGTTCAATATAAAAATGCTGTTGTTGTACCTTTATGAGTGGTATCGATGTAAAACTATATACCAGTAAACCTACCTACTACTAATTAAGATTAAGAATTAAATTACAAACGTCTTGTCTGTTTCAAATATTCCTCTATGTAGGTATGTTACTTGATATCTCCGCCCATGGTAAAGCAATTAGGCTGATTCTTTCACTATTGTACAGAGAATGGTCCCATAGAATTTTATTTGCCGAGGGATTAATATTTATCCAGTAAAAGTAAAAAAAAAAACCATCATTGGTAAAAATGGTGTCCATGGCAACCGGCGTAAACAAGAGATCTACTTACCTAGAAAAACAATTCACAAAATTGACGAATAGCGGAATGCATTAATCGAAAGATAACCATTATTTCAATGGACCTTCTATGAAAATGATTATTGCTTTTATATCTTAGAAATCCGAAAACAAATGTGTCATTTAGGGAAGCGACCGACCGAAGCAACTCACATTTGCACGTTCAGCAGTAAGGTTGCTCGTTTTGTGCGAACGTCATCCGAAACTTCGTATTTTGTGTTTCAAAGTAGGCCATCATCACATCAAACTTAATTAGCCTCGACTTTTAACAAGATGTCTAAGAATTTGAAGTCAGTTTATAGATTTTTTAAACAAACCTAATTACTAAATAATACAAACTGCAAAACACGAGTCTCTTCTCGATGATGATGATGTTTGGAGCACCTAATTCTTAGACCGAAATAGTTTTTTCGTTTTTTCCTGGTTGTCAATAATATCCTAGATAAGTGATATTATGTGTCAACAAGTCGTCATTTCTATGAAAAAGAAATAACGGGAAAATGATGTTCAAAATTAATCCTACTAATATATACCATGTGTCTCTGTAACTACGTAACCGATTTATATTAAATTTGGTATGTACATAGATAAAGTTCTAGAATAATACATAGGCTACTTTTGGGTTTCAAAAACTCCATCACTTTCGCCCCCTCTCCGTGCCCCTGAAGGACCGGAACGAAGTTATGAAATATGCATTTAAATCATCGATCAAAAATTTCGCGGCCGGCGAAATTTTTGATCGATGATTTAAATATAATAATAAACTCGTTACCTTTCTTTAGATACATTTTACAGTGACAAATGGATTCAAACGATGGCCGTCATGTGACATTCATCTGATGCTGTCAATATAAAATGCATCTAAATGCGAGCGGAACCAGACAAAATATTTAGTTTACATATCTTTTTTGCCATTTTCTCAATGCTATTTTTTATGCTGTGTGGAAGCTGTGCCTCACTGATCTGCGAAAACCAACCAAGCTGCAAGGATTTGAAATAATTTCTAAGAAATGGCGTAGGCAGTAAGTACCGGTAGGTGTCGTGTTTGGCATGCAAGAGGGAGGAAACTCTATCCTTTGGCAACCCACATCCGCGCTTATCTACTCATCGTTAGCATGACAAACTTTGAAACACGATTCTATAAGTGATGTTGTGTACCACGAGGAACTAATTTACTCCAGTGAAGGTGGCACCCCCAAATATTTTATCATATTATTACGTTAAATGCAGGAAGTTTTAAAAATCCATCGTACAGTTTTTGGTATCTATTTTAGGTAATTTATTAATGCCTCTGTAACAGTTTCATTTTGTAAAGCTTAGGCAGATATACAAAGTTGCGCTTTTTGGCCACCAAGCTCTAATTTCGCATCTCCTCCTAAACTATATGAGATAAAACTATTACAAAGATATTAACAAAAAGCTTATAATACCACAAACTGAACGATGGATTTATAAAATTTCCTATGCTAACGTAAAAATATGATAAAATAGATATCGATATCGCTGATTGGCTCGGGTATGGGCCTTAAGGCGAATACCCGAGCCAATCAGCGATATCGATATATGACAGCGCTACCTTAGTGCCACCATATTATTATTACGTTTATCACAGGGAATTTTAAAAATCCATCTTACAGTTTGTGTTATCTATTACTCGTATAAGCTAGTTTTAAAACCTCAGTGACGGTTTTATCTGTTGTATAGTTTAGGCTGAGGTGCGAAAATAGAGTTTGGTGGCAAAAAAGGGCAACTTCGTATCTTTGCCTAAGCTTTACAAAATAAAACTATTACAGAGGCCACAAACTGTAACCTGTGTTAAATGTAATAATAGATAAAATAGGGGGCGGCGCCACTTTCACTCGTGTATGTGCCCTACTTCGTCGTGGGTCTATAGAAAAATTATGAATGGTGGGTTTTCTATGTGCAGGCAATACTGAATAGGTTTTGTTCCTTTCCTAGGTAGGTACTTGTGCTAGTTGTTTTATTTTCTACCATTGATTTTATTCATTTATTTTTTACTAATTAGACAAGTACCTACATTATGTTAATAGGTAAGCATACACGTGCTAAAATATAAATCTAAGAAGATAGTTACATAACTACCCACAAGTTTAGTTTTTCTCATGTAAGTGAACTGTAGTTATGTTCTTTGGAAAAAAAAGAATCTATAACGGTATTCAAAATACACATTAAATATATTATGTATTGACTTACAATCCACTCACCTTTATTGTTGTTATAAGGAACCAACCAAAAATATTTTAGGCTATCTAAATAAAAATCACATAAATAAACATCAACAAATATTTGCTTTTAAACAATGAAGATTCCCCAAACAACAAAAGTTATTATACCTAGTACAGCCGTCAGTAGTGATTCTATTGTATTATAACAGAGGTACAATTACTTAACTATTATATACATTTGCGATAGGTAAATTGTTAAATTAAAATACTTTCTGGGCCGATAACAATATTGTTTATGTAATCAGAGCGGAACCAGAGCAAATCGCTAACTAAAAATTCGTATTTTATTTATAATCCTTTCGCTGTTTTCTGACTAAACAAAACGTTATAACAAAAACATTTTTTGTGACATCACTAAATAGGCTTATCTATGCTATACTATGATAATTAAATAAATAATAATAATGCTGGACGATTCACACCGCATCATCTAGCCCCAATCTAAGCAGAGTTTGTGTTATGGGTTAGTATCCATTTAACAAGTTTATTTAAAGGCGCAATTGTATATACAGTTTGATGTTTTCTATGTATAATAAAATATATCTATCGATGTAGTAAATTGTATTAAGTATATCAGTGATCTAGTGATACTTAATACAATTTACTACATCATACATACCAAGTTTCATATAAATCGGTTACGTAGTTACGGAGACACATGGTAAATACGAGTATTAGTATGATTAATTTTAAACATAATTTTCCCGTCATTTCTCTTTTCTTCATAGAAATTACTACATCGATATATCAGTATATCAGTGATCACTAGATGCTGATATACTTTTTACAATTTACTACATCGATAGATATATTTTTTTTAACATCGAAAACATTAAAATGTATATACAATTGCGCCCCGCGGCTTTGCCCGCTTGGAAATTATTTCAAATTTCAGAAATTTACTGTACACCTCCAGAAGTAGTTTTGTGTAAAAAAAATACACGATTCATAAGTTACTTCATAGCTTATTTATACCGAGTTCTCAGTGAAACGAACCAAGGTATAATATTTTTTTATAAAAAATTTACCCTATTTAACCCCCTCAAAGGAAAATTTTGGAAAATAAGATATGCCTATGTGTTAGTCTGGAATCTAACATACTAAATTTCATCGGTTTAGTAGTTATGGAGATACGTGGTAACAAACATTCACACAAACTTTCGGAATTTAGTGGGATGGTTATTAATAAAGACTTGCCAGCACGAGCTTATCTTACTGCTATATTATAACTCAGGTTTAGATATCTCCATTACTCACTCAGAATGTATACCGATGCACCTGCTACTGATTCAGAATTGTGTTGATGATGATTGGATGAAATTTGTCACGCCTTATCACATTACACGAGTTACGTTTATACGCACTATATATAATTCCTCTATTTCTTAGGTTTTATCATTTCCTAATAGTTTATACGTTGCGACTAACGTCTGAAAATCTATATTTCGTAAGTGCATTTATACTATGGAGAAAACTTAAATAGGTTTCTACTGAATGTCTACCTTGTTATTATGGTCGTTTCTCCTCTAGTTCTAGTTTTTAGGGTTCCGTACCCGATGGGTGAAAACAGAACCCTATTACTAAGACTCTGCAGTCCGCTCGTCCGACGAAATAGAGCCAGACGGACGTCTGTCAAAGGGCTCTATCTCATGAACCGTAAAGCGCCTGTTACACTTAAAGTATTTACTGTGATCCGTCAGTTCAGTATTCATAGATAGTCAGTAACTATTGATAGACTTCCGTATTTATTGATAGACGCATAGATATAAATCGTTAGATACGCCCCGACCACCAAAAACTGTAGCAATGTACACAAACAAAACAAGCGTACTGAGAAAATAGTGTCATCTCTGTTTCTCACACGTTAGGTGCAAACACAACTTTCTCTTTCGTGCACTCGCCATTTAAATTTGTTATTGTAGTCATTTTTGACAATGCGGACGATAAAATAAAAGTTATTTCATTAACTCGCAATACCTACGAGTGAAATGTTACACCTCTGGCTTTATTTGTGTTTCTTGAATTTTCGTTGCACTTTCGAAAGGCACACGTCATTTTGTATCACTATAATACTGCTCGCAAACATCCTTCCCTACATGTCCAGCTAACACTGTGCGTAGATGTACACTGAGTGCAGGTTTAAGCAGGCGTAAGGTTCGACTTGGACACAAAACGGCGCGGTCTCACAGAGGTAAGGGCATATCTAACGATTTATATCTTTGGATAGACGTCAGTAAATATTGACCGATTAAACCAGACACACGTTCAATATTTATTAAGTCAGTATTTAGTCCACTGCTGACGTGATAAATGCTGACGCGAGGATATTTTATCACGTTCTGAAGAGTTAGTAGTCAACACAGAATCAAGAAATCCATTAATAAATACTGCGATCTATCAGTGCGCTAGTTACACGTTCAATAAATACCACGATATATTTGTATTTATTGGCTGATCATATTAAATACCGTACATGTAATAGGCCCCTTAGGCGTAGACAGTTGAAATTTTCAGAAAATATGTATTTTTCTTGCCGCAACAGCAATAAAAGTAAAACAAATACCCAAATCAAAGGTGGCGTCCATAGAAAATACGTTATATTGGCTATTTTTGCTCTTCTTTCGTCAAGACTCCAGTCTAGAACTATAATAGGTAGACACATTACATTTTCTTTAATACTTCAACTATAGTATCAACGAATACTAAAAATATAATAAATCAAAATTTAAATATGAAAATTGAAAATTTTATGTTTTTTGAAAAAGATGCCTGATTTTTAAGGCACAGAACCCCCCGTATGCGAGTCCATTCACACTTGGCGGTTTATTGCAATTTCTTTCTTTTATTATGTGGTAACCCGTGATTTTGCTCAATTTGGTTACTGGTTCCATCATTGCTAGAAATGGCATGTTTTAAAATACCTTAATATAAATTTATCACAAGTTTTGATGAACCACGAATAATTGATATGTTTTACTTTTATCTATGGTAACATCTAAGGTTGAGTTCTGCAAGAAACTTACATATAAAAATGTGGAACTTTTGATCACTGACAAAAGAACAAATAAGAGCTATTGTGAATTGCAGCATCCGCGACTAACGAGAAAACCGCGGAAAAAAGTCACGGGTTGTTCGAATATAAAATACTTTTCATTTATTCTAGTAGGTACTTACATTTAGTTACATAAAAAAGACTGTATCTACCAGTCTTTTGTCAAGTAAAATGTGTGAGATATTAATGGTTATTATAATGATCAGCTTAAACAACCTATCTAAATAACAATGGCAGGTTTTGTTTCCTAATAAGAAAAATTAATCTGCCATTATTTTCTTTAATTAGGTACACACAAAAAAATATAATAGGTTGCTTGCTAGCCCATAATGTATTTATGAATGAGTATTTTCTACATTACCTCTTCGAATAGAAAAAAATCTATTACATTTAAGATATTTCTGTTTCGTATATTATAAATCTCATTTTTCTCTTTTTTTTTAAAAAGGAGCAGGTTCTCAATTCTAATGTTTTTTTTTTTACTTTTGACTGGGTGGTCCGATTTTCATAATTATTTTATATGAAAGCTGGTGTTTTCCGTGTGGACCCATTTTAATTTTGTTCAGTTCTGACAATGGGATCCATGCAATTTATGAATAAACTATAAACATTTAAGTCGGTTTATAGTTTTTTAAAACCAAATTATCATCAAGTTTTATATAGAGAATAATCTCTAGATAAAACTACGTAACATAATAATTTAGATAAGAAGAACCTTCGATATTACTTTTTACATTTTAAGCACCATTATTTTGCGCTAAAAACCTCAGCCTTCAGTTCCAATAGCTTTATATTTTCCTGTCTCTGCCGCTGGTAGACAAGTGAGTGAAAAGCCGTGTTTCAAAATGTAAACCTACTTTTGCATTGTTTCAGGCGTAATGTTGAAGTCGGCGGCTCTAATGTCGTTGCTGTGTGCAGTGTCGGGTATAAACCTAAGCTACCAGACTACACCAAACCAGGTGTTCCTCCTCACACCGCCACAAAGCACCATCTCTGGACTGCAGTTCACGGGTCCCGCCTCTACCTTGGCTAATATCGTAATCGATGCGTTACCAGCTCAAAGACTGCCTGTCAATGGATTTGGGTGAGATGATCAAGAGAGTTGTTGTATCTAGGCGGGCGTGTTTCTGACTTGAAGTGATTTCGACGTTTTACACCTCATTGTCAACTGGTTAACAAGAAGCTCTTGTGAATAACTTCAATAATGAATGCCAGCTCTATCGGAGTTGTGTAGTTGTAACTATACTTTATTATACTATACTTTATTAAGGCTCTTAAAACATTCATTGTAATAACGAGTTCGTACTTACCCTACGCTTGTGCCGCATAAAGCTCGCGAAAAGTTGATAAATATTGTAAAAATAAAAAATCACGTAATGAGAATAACTTTAATATTTTAATGGTCTCTGGTTGTACGGTACAAAACGTTTTATAGCACAGATAAATTAGATGTTTAAATCCCTTCAGCAAAATTAATGTAAACCAAATAGACTGGTTCGTTACACAATTCGATGTAATAACCAGAATCTGCAAAAGGTGAGTTTTATCGATCGGTTTATGGAGTTATGAATATTGATAATGTAACTTCCTTTCCATTCCCTTGCGAGATTCATTGTGAATGATTTTATAATAAAGGGTTATAAAGGATTGTTTACTTACACATATCCATCCCTAGCACACTCCTTCATTCCATTTTATTCGAAGGACCATTTAAATCTAGTCCCAGCACCCTGCAAAGTAAATAAAATGTTGTGGATCCCCTATTTACCAACGGGAAGGTGGATATTCCTCTGCAAATAATACCCTTTTAGTGTTCTAAAGAGGATCTTGACCGTTTTGTTCGAGCAATGTTGAAGTTCTATACTGATTTAAATTAATTCAAGTGTTGCGTGAAACCCTGCGTGGGCTGATACAAAAATACATTCCTAGATTTTGTTCGCATGAATTTGCATTACGATCGAAAAACATTTGTATCATAGTTGTAAATGAAATACAAATAAATTGAAACAGAAAATAAGAGACTTCGTGCACAGCGTAAATATTGCTTGCGCAAAATGCACTTAAATACCCTAACTAAACAACTGAAACCGTGTTAATCGTCCGTGTTAAATAAAACTGTGTAGGTAAATACCGCAGAGAGTAGAGAGCAAATGTAGAACAAAGCAGCATCTTAACTAATAAACCAAGGTTTATTCCAAACACCTCGGTCAACAGCCAATAAAAAACATTCCTCGTTGGATTCCTGCTACATTTGCTGTGATATCTCTGCAGTATTTCTCCCCTTGCACGATCCCGGCCTTGTAGTTAGTCGTATTCTGTGTAATGCATGTGTTGTAAACTGCACTGATTCTGTCCACAGCATCCCTTCAGGCGGCGGAGCACGGTTCAACGGAGCAGACAAAAGGTTAATTGTTGTTTATGTGTTTAATAGTATGCTTACCCTTGTAATTAACATGTGTGTAACATTGTTTTGAAGCCTGAGTTCAGTTTGACGATAGTATGAGGACGTTGTCTTAATACCTCATTATTGTATGGGGTTTGCGTAAACCATGTCCGCACGATAGTGAAAGAATTCCATAAAAAAACGTCTCGATACTATAGTCACAGAACTCGGTGCATTGTTCGAGTAAATGCACGGATTTAGCAAAACTTCTAACATTTTAATGTAGAGTATCTTATTTTATATTATAATCAAGTATTCTGGTCGCTAGTAGCCATGATGTATTTTTGTGCGGATAGACAAGTATTAATGGATAAATATCCTGTAACGCTGAAACATAAAATCGTAAGCAACAATATTACTTAAGGTACATTTTAGCATAGGGATTTCCCAAAAGGATTCAAAATGTCGACTAAAGCAAGGAAATAAATAAATCAGAGGGCTCTCTAAAAAAAGATAGGCTGACTAATTTAGAGGTAAAACGTGGTATATTTCTTCTGTGGTAAAACAAAGCCCGTTTAATCTATAGTAAATGTAAAGGACTCTTCCTTTATTCAATTTGCATTTGTAATTATACCCCTGCAATCTGTTTTATTTCAACGCTGTTAAACGTTGATTTCATAGTTTGCAAGTGTTTCGATTATTATCACGGACGAATAAAGGACTCAGCACATTAACTAGCACCGTTACCACACAGCACAACAATAAACTTTAAATGTCGTCATTGACAGACATGTTACAGTGACATAACTGCTTACCGCAAGCTTCAAGCGCCTGGTCGGCGCGCTGTCCTATTACCGTAATGTTTCCAAATAAAACAAATTTAAGCCTATATTTGTATTGCACATTTTTGTACTCTGCGGCTGTGGTGCGGTCCGTATTTGGGACAGCCTCAAGTTAGTTAATAATTAGTCATTACAATTTACTTAATAGGTCAGACAGCAATTAGTAAATTCGGGAGCAGCTAAGTCCTAAGTTTTCATAGTAAAGTCAAGTTTATCATTAACAAGATAATCTTCAAACTTCGATGTGGCCTAATTTCCCTTTATTTAGTGCCTGTCTTTGAAAGTTATTTAACAGTATTCTAGAAACAAACTTTTAGTGCTTAACCTATCTTTAAAAGTCAATTACTTTGAACAAACTTACAAGTGACCCTCATTTATCCAAATACCCTTAGTTCGGCATGATAAATTTGTTTTCTTACTATCACGAAAAAACGTTATTCTCAAAGACGTCAAAGCTAGAATCTTCGACATCAGTATTCAATTCAATTACGTCCTTATATTAAATTAAATCATGGATGTTCCTGCTCAAAGGCTTAGATACCTTTCCATGCTCATTGAAATATGTTTCTTTGACTGACTAGATGTTTTTACCTGTCAGTTTCAGCAACCCTCCTCCACCTCTGGGGTCGGGAGTAGACCCTGCCTCCCAGACCTGTGGTCTGGCCCCACCATTCTGCACCAAGTCTCGCTATCGTACCATTGATGGCACCTGCAATAACCTCGTGAGGCCCACGTGGGGGGTGCCTCAGACACCTTATGGGCGGCTGGCACCCTACAACTATGCTGATGGTGAGTTCGATTTTGATATTTTCACGGTAAACAGAACTTTATCTCAATTTGAATGTTTGGCCTTCGCTAGAGTAGACACAAAAACATTCGAAGTGAAATATTAGTTTGTTCTAATTAAGTTTGAATGTTTATTAAATGTTAACAAACTTATCATATCTGAAGTTTGATCATAATTTAAGTTCAAAAAATCACTCTGTAATCTAGCTAGAGTATGGAAAACGCTTTGATGAAATATTATTTCATTATTAAGGTCACAGAACTTGGTACATTTACATATTATACATACATACATATATTAGTTTTATTATTTCAACCGTTAATAGACGTCAATGTTTTGTAATCAAACTAGTATTTTATCACAAAGAGGAGAAATGATGTTAAAATCCGCCACCAAAGTTAATGGGCTTTTCACCGAACTGACAAGTCTTTGTCCATAATGTATAAAGCCTTAAATGTATGCCACGCGTTAAATTACTGCGAGCGCGGTCGCGTAGCGCAGCCGCGTTTGACAATTACGCGTGCTTGAGGGATCATATACACGGATTACAACTTGCCGACTGCGAGGCAACTGCACCTGTCGACTGCAGACGATGTCAGTTCAGTGCAGTTTAGTGCAGGCGGACTCAAGTCAACTGCAGTTGACGGATTCCGTCGCCTACCGTCGGCTGCAGTCCGACTGCATTCAAGTTCAACTACAGTCCGATTGCACTGAACTGCACTCGACAACGGCCGTCGCCTGGAGTCGACGGGTGAAGTTGCTTTGCTTTCGTTAACTTGCAGTCCGTCTATATGACCTTGACTCGCTCCACCCCGTCGCGCAAGGCGCCCGCCCGCCTTAAGCCTTGCTAACGGAGACGAGAGACGAGCAGCGCGTGCAGCGGCGCGTCTGGCAGCCTCGTCATCGTCATCACAAACATATCGCAATGTACTGTGATGTTTATGGATAGGCTGGGGCGTGAAGAGTTGCGGTGCACTCCGTTTGCGATGCCGCGTTCGACGCGTCAAATTAAACAAACGCATGTAAAATCGCTTCTCCATAAACACACTCTACCAACGCTATATGTTTGATTTAAGTGCGCGCCACGCCACTACACGCGCCGCTGCACGCCCCGTGTCTCCGTAAACAAGGCCTTAGTAACCCAAGCAGCAGTTTATATAATGTTTGATACCTACGCGGCCGCCTTAGCACTAGTTACCGGCAGCACGAGCACCTTTTCTTTTATTTATTTTTAATTTTATTTTATTTTATGATTTGAATTTTAAGAAAAAAATTGAAATATTATGTTATGATTGTACAACAAGGTCTTTGATTATTACAAGTTTCCAAATACATTATGAATACAAGCGGGCTAATTACTAAGTTTGTTTGTGTTGAAAGAACACCAACGGTTCATCCCTTAGCGAGGGACAACTTCAGTACTTTCGCTTTCGAAAAAGTTAAAGATAATGCAATCTAAACAAATCGTCGTAGAATCGCCACGTAGAATATCCAAATATGCCCATGGCAGCGATTCTGTGACAATACCATTGACATGTGTCACCAGTGAAGTGATTAGCAGAATAGGGATCCAGCGTTAGACTGATTCTACAATTCGGTGGCGACAGATACACTTTATCCTTATATTAGGGAAAAGATAGGTAAACAATAAAATGAAGAATAGATACCTGGTATAGCGTACGGCCTTTTAAAAATAAAATTTAAATTGACTTAAGTAGAATTTTGAAAAAATTATCTGTATCAGGTTTTATCCCTCGTATTCCTCCCTCTCAAATAAAAACAACTGGGAAGTCAATGTACTCCATACACAAAGTTAGTACATTTTCCTGGTACAGATCCTATATAACTAAAATCCGAAATCCGCTTTACTGAATGTGATAAATAAAGTACTTGGAAATTGCAAAGCAGATGCGAATGAGGGCTTTATAAATAATGAACATTTTATGAATCAAAGGACCTTTAATTAAACAGAACAAATCCTACATTGTGTTTGTTAAGGATAAAAGGGAACGGATATAAAATGTCGACTGAAATCATGCGTGAGTATACGGTTCATTTGTCTGGATCTTTTCAATTTGCTTTTCTTTTTCTAATGATTTGACCTTCTGATACCCAGGATTTCAGATGAGTTCACAATAGATTTACACATTTGATCAGATATGTAGTAAAATTTATCACACACTAATATCATACATGCGAAAGTTCTTTAAGGATTGATGCTTCACGTTAAACCTACTGTACGAATCGGGCTGATTGAATACAGTTAATTCTAATCCTGGATTCAAACATAGGCTATTTTTCATACAATAAATCAGTTTGGATGGCATAGAAATTACCTTTAAACGTTTCCATAGTAACAACGCGTGCGAAGCCGCGGGGTGCAGCTAGTAATGTATAATGTCAGGTGGGTGGGGCAAAAGTAATCATCCGATGTTCTTTGAAAAAACTTTGGTTCTGCTTGTAAAATTTGTTTAGAAATTCTAATGGATAATTAGAATTTATTCCATTAAGTTGAGAAAATAATATCGGTCAAGTGGTAGCCGCCAGAGTTGATGACAATACGGGCCCGTTTTATGGCATTTTCCATCACTCTTACCAGAACTTCGGGCGACAGGTCCTCGCATTCCTGGAGAATATTCTCTATAAGAAATTCGAGTCTCAGGCTTGTTGACATAAGCCTTAAAAGTTGTGGCTCGAGCAGTGTACGCCGTTGCACCGTCCTGTTGTAACAACATCTTCTCCAGTTCCAATTCATCCAATTGCGGAAGAAAAAATCGGTAATCATGGCTCTGTAGCGCGCGCCGTCCACAGTCGTCGTTTGGCACGCCGAGTTCTCAAAAAAAATGGCCTGGCGACACCTCCAGCGTACCTAAACAGCACACCACGCAGTAACTTTGAGCGGGTGTAATGGCTCTTTGTGGGTGATACACGGATTTTTTCGGTATCCCTGAAACGATGATTTTGTTTATTCACGTAATCACTAAGATGGAAATGAGCCTCATCGCTCATGATAATTTTTGATGAAAAATCGTCCATCTTTTTGTTGTGATTTAGCGTAGGTTCGACGCGTTTGGCGGTAAACAGCGTTTGGTGGGAATATCTTCAAATCGTTCACCAGAATTCTGCGTAGGGACCGCCGGCTAATGCCCAATTGCGTGGCACGTCGTCTGGTCGATGTTTTGGGCTCCTCAACGACATCTTGGGCAGCGGTATCGATATTCTCAGCAGAACGGCTGCTCCGGGACCGGCTAGCCTTGTATTCTCCCTTGTATTCTCCCTGTCTCTTCAAGGCGAGTGGCCAAACGCCACAGTGATTGTCCAGTTGCTGTCGGATGGCCAGGAAATCTGTGACGAAATTCACGCGGCGCCAACACAACCGATGAATTATTGCGCAAAAACATGGAAACAATTATTCCGCGTTCTTGCGGAGTAGGTAAACTAATTCATGGCTTGTCGATTTGTATTCCTTTCTTTTCTTCTTTTAATGGAGTCTACGTCTGGATTGACATAACTCAGCCAATGTCCAGCCATTAGAGTGAAATAAAAATAAAAGCAACATTGTTCGTTAATAGATAAAGGAAGTCAATTCTTCGAAAGAACGTTAATCAAAAAGAGAAGAAAGAAAATTACAAAATTATGGGCAACGTTGTACGGTAAGGTTTGATGACGTCAGCATTTTTTTTATTAATAAAATATGTATTCTGCGTTTGTTAGCTTCACAAATGTCGTCATTTGCAAAAGCTATAGCATTTTCCAATAGGGTGATTACTTTTGCCCCGGTATATTAGACAGACACAAATTATAACCGATTACAAACTAGCTAGACACTGAATTCTCGCTTGTTCTCCCTTCGTTCGATTGTCAAACTAGCGAGATATTTTTTTCTCCGATCGATTCATTAGTTCGATCGTCGAATGTTTTCACCTGGTTCAATATTCTACTAATATTATAAACACGAAAGTTTTTATAATATTAGTAATTACATGTATGTTTTTTGCTCTTTCACGCAAAAACTTCTAAACGGATTGGGCTAAAATTTTGCATACAGTTGGAATGGAATAACACATACTTTTACTTTTAATCCTATTAACCAGTTCCCGTGGGATAGGCGTGCGAAGTCGCGGGGCGCAGTTAGTAAACTTATAGTAATAGTAGATACATGCACTTTCTGAAGCTATTACTAATCCCTTCCACTCTGGTACATAGTTTATTGTAATCTATCATTGAGAATTCAATTTTTGTAAGATATAAAGAAAGCTTGCTTTTACATAAAATACCTAATCGATATAGTACAATTTATCTTTTTTGTACCATTTGTCTTTACTAATTATTATAAGGAGCAACGATTAGACTGTTAGTTTGTATGTATTGAATAGGCTCCGAAACTACTGGACCGAGTTAAAAAACCTCTTTCATCATTAAAAAACTTACTTTTGAGGGGAGTGACATCTAGGAGTGGCTTTATTTTATCCCGGAATTCCCACGGGAACGACACTACGCTGATGAAACCGCAAGGCCCTTCTAGTGGGTTATAAATAAAGCTTTCGGAAGTTTTTTACCGATTCAATATTTATTTTTACTGTCGACGATCTCGGATGTGTTCGGAATAAAAGATCTCGAAACAAAAGCAGAGACCGGGATGTTCTGACTTCAAAGTTTATTGTAGACAAGATGCTTTCATTATTCAAACACCGCACCATTATACTATCCACGGCATTTTTTTTGTAAAATAAAAAGGTTACCTTAGAAAAATAAATTAAAAATCATGATAAAGTTGGTTGTAACAGTCAGAAATATACCTAACATTCTGAAATCTTTATCTGAAGAAAAATAAGGCACGTTTGAAATAACGGCCATAACTCTCAGACCGTAGAACAGCTATTTTATTTTCTTCGCCTTCCTCAAGCCACTGGTCACGTAAGACAAAAATGTTTTTATTTATCGTCAACATCAAGGTATGAATAAATGGTAACCTTTTTGTTCCTTGGTTCATTTTGTTTCTATGAATATTTTTCTTCTCCAAAACTAAATTATCGTAGTTTGACAAAAGCTCGAGAACGGTTGCCTTATTTTTGTATTGAAAAATTTATAGAAGTCTAAGAAAGGTATATAAGGTGAGGAAATATAAAGGACAATTTTTATTAGCCGGGTCAGTAGTTTATTGGTTAACGCGGCTGTGATAACCCAAGTTAGATAATCTAGATAAGTTTTTATAAATAACAGAATAGGATTTCAAAAATATATGTGAAAGCTACCACCTTCTTATTTAGGAAAATGTTACTTCGATCTTTTATCTTGAGTAACGTGTTTTAAAAACACGATTGGTGAAAGTTTCTCGATAGTTTATAATTTTGAACAATATTTTTTTTTCATACGTTTTCTATTTATCTCAGGAACAGCACATTTTTTTTCTTCAGTTTTGTTTTGGTAAGGAAACTAGAAATATTTATTTAGTTATGTCTTTAATATTTCGATTGGTTGTTTCATTAACTTGTAATTAGGAAAAAACTGTTTTGGCGCATATAAAATTTGATTCACGTCTCTGCTCTGTACTTGAGAAAACCATATCTTGGCATCCCACTCGAAATCCATCTCGTATCGACGTTATTGCACACTTTACCTTAACTAATTAAGAATAAGAATATCAAAAATACCACAATAAATTAAGTACAGTTTTTAAACGGCGGAAATGTGAGCAGCCTTGTGTAGGCTGTCCACAATAGTCGGCCATCTTTATTTTATTTTATTTTATGCCATACCAAGCCTTTCCACCGACGAAAAGAGATAAACCATTATATTTGTTACAGGTGTCAGCAGTATGCCGCGGTCAAGGTCAGGCCTTCCACTGCCCAACCCCAGGGAGATAAGTCTCCGTTTGTTCCCCGACCGACAACTTATTGACCCAATCTGGAACCTGAACACTCAGCAGTGGGGCCAGATCATTACACATGACATGTCACTGACCGCCGGCGTTGCTCAGTCGCGTAAGTGTTCACAGATTTCTAACATATGAGGTTAATGGTCCCTTTTGATGTCCTTTATGTTTGACTTCCTTTTCTCAGGATCTTTTGTTGTTTTCTGGAATGTATTTAAAGTTCGATAACCTTAGTAAGTTCTTGGAGCTTTTTAATATTATAAAATCTTTAAATACTGTTAAAACCTTAGCTTTTTTGCACTAAAATTAAAGGTTTAAAACAGAGTTTATAACGTATTAATTCAGGACAAAGCTGATCGTTTATAACTAATGAGGTCCGCCTGCGACACAGGAGGTGACGGGTTCGATTCGCGCCTTGGGACAAATTTTTGTACCATCTTCAACTATTTGTTCCAGGGATTCATTATGGGTATTTTCTATGCGTAATAAAAATATACATTTAGGTAGTTATGCAATGTATTGTATTATGTATATCAGTCATCTAGCTGTACTAATAATACAAGGCTTAGCTAGACACAAGGCTTAGCTTAGGGCTCGATGATGCATTATGAATTCTAGTCCAACATTATTTATGAATTATATGTATCAAAGCCGGATAATACATGCAAAGAACGACGACATGAACTCCGTTCTAGACGAAAGCTTTAAGTGCTATTTAATATGTATATTACCCCATATAAATATGTAAACAAAAATTTATAAGGAAGCCAAGACTGTGATCAAATGGGCAAGTACTAATTTGAACCGAAGCAATCATATCCCGATACAGAGTTCAGTAACCAGAAAAGTCTGCAAAAGCTTCGTTGAACCGAAGAAAATGACTTGATAAAGCTTTTATACTGTTATAACGATTTAGAACAACAGGTGAATAAGAGATGGAGCTGTTCGTTCATATTACAATCTCTTTATCAAACTAGACACAGTAAATGCAAGAAATCTCTGAAGAAAGAATACTATTCAGAGATTCAAAAAGAGCTTGAAGGTGTCCTATGTATTTCTGCTGTTTTAAATTCATTTAAAAGTTGTAAGCAACTCTACAATTTAAGACATCAGAAGGGCAAAAAGGTCGCCATTAAGATGAAAATAGTTGTTGTTGTGCAAAGTGAAATTAAAAACTTAATTTAAGCACGCTAAGAGTATTCTCGTATTTTCAGGCGTCTAAAGTAAATCTTGGCTGTTAAAACTTTGTCGGAAGAGCTATTCAAATGAATCTACTTTATAAGACACTGTTCATATCTATTAAGCTATGGGATCCCATTATGATTCCTAAGCTTGGATCATTTCCAATTTCACTTGTCGGAAGGGCAATGACCTATGGAAAATTTATGACACTGAAATAGAGATCCGACATAGAATTGACAGCTATCAGAATAAAATCGTCACATGCTAGTTTTCCTGGACCTTTCTTTCTTTATCCTTTTCACAAAGTTTCTCTTAATTAAGAGTAACGTTGAGGCATGCAGTAAATGCTTAGCATAAGTGTTTTTAAATTCTGTGGATATGATTAATGACACTGAAATAGGGAACCGACATAGAATTGACAGCCATCAGAATAAAATCGTCACATGCTAGTTTTCCCGGACCTTTCTTGTTAATATTTATCCTTTTTCACAAAATTTCTTTTAAATAAGAGTACGTTGGGGCATGAGGTAAATGCTTAGCATAAGTGTTTTTTAACTTTGCGGATAAGATTTGTGAAACCTCGACGTTACAACAATCTTATGCTAACAAACTTTGAGAAGTACTAGACGAATTTAAACGTTTTTACTTGATTGGTGGCAGTTTTATTTGCGGTCATTACGTTATTTAAATCCCATCCCATTCTTACATTCATGGGGTGTTGGTCTTTGTGGGTCTATCAAGCTGAAAAGGTTAAATACTTACTGCCTCAGGTGTGTTTTCATTGTCTGTTCTATTTTTACAGCGCGTCGAATGGTTTTACTGCCTACGCTCATTAGTTATTTGCTTAGCTGTGCATTCTATCAAACTGAATAGGGAAAATATGACGACGATTTACTTACCGATCGAATACCAGTGTATTATCGCGTAACTTGATTGTGTTACTATTTCTCCTACGTTTCCATCGTGACATGGGACGAATGAAGCAGTAAGGAGAAATAATAACACAAGGTACGCGATAAATACCCGATATATCAATCATTAATTATGTTATCAAATCGCCAAAAGTTATAAACGTTTTACGACTACTCTGAATAGGTAACAGTCTAAATACGTGAAACGTAAAAGTCATACTGATTACGTCACTATAACTACATAATTAGGTTTTTATAATCCGAGTTTTTTTCAGATAAGGATCAAGTAACATGCTGCGACGATTCCGGCCGACTGGCCCCCGACGTGGCCGTTAACCCCTTGTGTGCGCCCATTCTGATCCCTCGCAACGACCCTGTACATTCGCCCCAGGGCACCCAGTGCATGAATTTTGTCAGGACTGGGACGACAAGGGACCGAGGATGTACCACATTTAATGAGCCTGCGGAGCCGGTAAGTATTATGCTTACGTTTTTGGGTTTTAATCAACAATCAAGATATTTAAAGCGCCACCGAGCCTCTCGCTCAACGCAATAATTGCTCTTCTGATTAAAACTATCTAAATCCGTCAAAGACCCGTCGTGATAGAAGCCCTTCGAAGTACTGATCTTTCGCGGTAACGACCCATCAAAGAAACGTACTGTCGAGGTAGAGACAGGAGGTATAGGACATCGAGCTATCGCCGTTCGAACTATAGGAAGACACTACATATTTAGGTTGTTGTTCACGAACAACACAAAAATGACCATAATAACGTTCATCGTTTATCAGATTCGCAATCGTTCGATCTGTTAATAGACGATATTTAGACTTCCGGTATAAATTAATAAACAACTTAATATACAGGGTGTATTTTTGAGACGGTTCGGTTAAGCTCGGCTGCCATTACTGTCCCTTGTCCGTATACTGCAGTAGAAAATAATACTACCTAAACTAGAATCGCGAAGTGTGGACAATTGAATAAACGCGAGCGGGAAAGCTTAGGTCCGCGCCCGAGAACATTTTAACATTCTAGGAATATCTTCAAAGAACAACTGTTTTAACCTTGTTTTGTGTTGGTCTGTTTCTTTTTGTTTTGGTCGTATCTCTGAAAGTTTTTCGCGCTGGGCAAATAAAATAACGCCGACACATAAATACTTTGTTTTCAAGAATATTATTTGTTACCGACACACAAAGTATAAAGAGATTTTTACAGCATGATTTAGGGGTGAAAGTCAATCCTACGTAGGTACTTACATTGTTTTTAGCTAGGTTTACAACCACGTGGTTCGTACTAGATTATATCTTTAATAGGCTTATCACTGATCAAATTTCTTGTACACCTCAATTCCGTTATAGAAATAACAGCTCCATGCCCATGGTCCCGTTTGGCTGGTCCAGTTGACTAGACTACCGAATATTTTTTCGTTAGTCCAGGTAACTGTACCACGGAAGGTTGTTTCTTTCATTCCGTGGTCCCGTTGACTGCATCTCTACCACACGCCTACACGATTTAAAATGTTTCTATTCGAAGTTGATCTAACTTGATTATAATAATCACACGGTACCAAAGACTGGCCTTTGTGTCTCCGCTAGTGGACAATAAATTGTAGTGAATTAGAGTCAATTGCATCTTATTTCTCATTTGATAGTAATTACTATTTATCAAGCTTTATATAGTAAAAAATTTACTTGTCTTAGTGCTTATTTTGTAAGTCTAAAGAAATAAAAGATTTGACTCTGACTCTGACTCTTTTAGGGGTCATATACACGGTTGGCAAGTTACCGACTATACGGCAACTGCACCCGTCGACTGCAGTCAACTCCAATGGAGCTTTGCACTTGCCGTCCGTGTGACATACAATGCATACACACTATTAATTTTTGACGTTCAAATTCCATAAACCTGAGTATCTGCGCTCTAAGGTAAAATTTGTAGATACCACTCGAAACATAAGGCCAATCAGATCTGCACTACTTTATCATAGCCATAAAACTGCAGCTTTCAAAGGTAACTTTCGATATCTGGCAACGAAGTGTTGGAACAATATACCTCCACCTTTACGTAATCTCAACACTAAATTCACTTTCAAAACTTGTTATTATATATTATTTGTTTTGTTGGTGTCTCGTTCTTCTGGTAGCCTCAGAGGGTAATACTGAAAATTTCTGTTTGCTCTTTGAGCAAAGCTTTGTGCTGAGTATTGCCTTTTTGTCAGGCTGCAGCACACTCATACTGTATTCGCACTTGATTGACTGAATGTTACAGGAAATTATGTACCGATATACATATTGTTGTCATGCAGTGTTCCTCCTTTATTTCCCAAGTAATTTTTTTTGTTCTTTGTACCTACCTTTTATTGTGTTTTTGTATTGTGTGTTGCAGTTGCAAATAAATGTTTTATCTATCTATGAGTAGATAAAATTAGTGATATAGACAATAAACCTAAAAGATGCTTATAATTTGGCTTAGAATTTGCACCACCCCGACTCTTCCCGAGGGCACTTTACACACAGAACAATTTAACCACCAAACTGCGATCCCCAACTCGCATGCCCAGCGTGGGGATTATGGACATTACCCCCATGTGATAACAGCCATTAAGGCGCTTATCAGAGGGAGGCGTGCGTCCAGCAGTGGACCAATATAGGCTGTTGAGGGTGGGCGGTTTGTTTAGAAACCAAACAAAACTAAATTTGTTACACGTGTATAGTAGGTACACAGTGTATACTGTATAGTATAAGGTAGGTATGTATTATTAGGTACTAAGTTTTACATTTCGAGTTTCACAACAGAATTAATATGTTAGTAGGTTCAAATTTAGCATTTTATGTATTCCGAGCATGTAAATTGAATGATCACGAAACAAACTGAATTTTAGCTTATTTACCAATTCAATTTCACATCTCGTTTCTCTCGCATATTGTGCTAAGCAAGTCTATAATTGAATTGCTTTCTGAATATTTTATCTGTTTAGTTTTCGTCTCATATTGCAGAAGTAATGACTTACCTACTTGTGTAGGTATAGGTAGATCGAAAAAATATCAATTTAATAAAAAAAAAAACAAATAACAGGGACCAATCAGAACCAATATTTTCATTTGAAAAAAATGAGCTTACTGCAGACTGTTAGTTTGAAGTGTGCAATAAAATACTTTTAGTTCACACTTCAAACTAAGAAACAATTTACAAATGAAATAATTAAAACTACGTGACAATTGGCGGTCTTAACGCTCAAGAGTGATCTCTCCCAGACAACCTGGTTGTAGCATATGACATACATTGCAGTGTATCTTTAAATTTTTCTTAAGTAGTACTCGTAGTAACTAGCTGCGCCCCGCGGCTTCGCACGCGTTGTTCGTATGGAAACGTTAAAAGGTGATTTTTATCCCACGGAAACAGATTTACGGGATAAAAAGTAGCCTATGTTTTATTCCAGTATTATAATTACCTGTATGCAAAATTTCAGCCAGATCCGTTCAGTAGTTTTGGCGTGAAGAGGTCACAAACATCCATCCATACATCCATACATCCATACAAACTTTCGCATTTATAATATTAGTGTGATGTGATGTATGTACTATTAAGCCATAATGTGATTCTCACGTAGGATGCCAATTACCAATTGCACATTAAATAAATAAATAAATTTACAGATATCAACAGTAACAGCATACATGGACCTGTCGCTTGTATACGGAAGCAGTCAAGGCCAGGCTGATCCCATACGGGCCTTTGTTGGAGGCCGACTGCTGACCGTCTTGAGGGGCGGCCGCGAATGGCCTCCACAGGATCCCAACATGACGCTGACTTGCGAGAGTGCCCAGTCGCCAAATGAACCTTGTTATCTAACTGGTAAGGTGTTTATGAACTTGATTTTTCGAATTCGGACCAAAGTAGTCCGAACGAAGTGGGACGAATGTAGAATTACTGTTTGCACGTTTGTAACGAGTAGTTGTTTGTTTGTTTTTGTTTTTTAAAGTTCTTTATTTACCATAAAAGTTTAACATGCGTAGATAAACAAAAAAAGACGTGTGGCACTCGGGGACTGCCGCGGTAAAGCTATTGCAATGCCATCTAGAGGCGAGTTGCTGAACTAAAGAGACAAACGTCAAGGTTTTTTCGTTACGGAATTTCTGGATTCGGTCCCCGCGCTCAAGGCCCGCGATAGAAGCTATGCAATAGCTTAAAAACTGTTTAGAACCGAACTAAGTACAAGACTAATTCATAATTATAACTCAACAGGCTATGGTAAGGACAGGACGCCTTTAAAAGTTTTTTGAAAAAAAAAACTACTAATTATTTATATTAAATAACTTATCAAATCATGAACTAATAATGTAACAAGTAGTGGGAACTTACTACATAGTCATCGGTAAATTAATATTAACAAGTCTATTACAGGCTGTAACAAAAATACGGACCAAACTCAAAGAACACGGTTGTTTGTAAATTAATACCTACTTTAAGAACAAACACCATAAGGGATTGTACACAGGAGTGGGTAAAAATAAAATAAAAACAAACAAACCTTAATTTTGAATTAACACATAGGTACTCATATCTAATTATAAATTACAGATGGTTGGCTGTAAAAGAGCCTAAAATAATAATAATAATGTAAGTTAAGCAGTAATTTAAATATTTAAATTAAATTAATAATAAGAATAAGATTAATAATGACAAAAGAGCAGCTGTATATGGGCTTTGTCAAAGTAAACTAAAGTAAAATATGATATTATAATAATATTTACTGCTGTAAAGAGGTATTGTCCAGAACAATGGGTATAAACAATTAATGTCAAAAAAATATACTCGTTAGAAAATAATACTTCATTTGTTTACAATCAATGTTGCCTTCTGTTGCCTTCATAGACAATAAACACATACCAAACTCTTTTACACTAGATAGTTTATAAATAGAATGTTTAAACACGTGCAATATCCTCTCGCTAGATCTTTATTATTTCCATAAAAAGGCAGTCGCTAGAATATCTGCCCCACCTTTGAATGGGCCTTCAGTGCCGTATATTTTCTGAACAGCGCCATTATCATAACTTTTCACGGTGATAACCGGAAGCAAGGTTAGGTGCCTATTACGGAAACTCCGTAAATAAGTCGTAGTCATCATCATCATGGTGGTTTAAAAATACTAATATCCGGCTACATTACGGATGTGAGCGGGTTTATTACAAAACGTATTTGTTTTAGAAGAACACCAACGTATCCCTCAACGACTAACGTAGATGACCCGCTTACATTCATTATGAATTTGTCAAACTACGAGTTTTTTTTAACCGACTTCAATAAACGGAGGACGTTCTCAATAAGACTGTATTTTTAATATTTATTACCTCAGAACTTGGAACTGGGTGGTCCTATTTTCATTATTCTTTTTTTATATGAAAGCTGGTGCTTCCTGTGTGGTCTCATTTTAATTTGGTCCAGTTTTGACAAACGGATCCATATATTTGAAGTCAGTTTATAGTTTTTTTTAAAACAAAATAAAAATATTCACTAATTTAGAATTCCTAAAACTAACTTAATGTAGCAAAAGTTTGGAAGTCGTTAGTAAGCCAGAACAATTCGATGATGGCGCGATTTAATTCTTCTTGTGCTAGATAAAGTGGCAATACAGGTCGTTCACCTCCTACTCCACAGTAGGCCTAAAATTACAACGAAGCCATGGAACCATTTCTTTCCAGGGATTTAGAAATTTTCATGTGTTTTACCTCACACATTATGTATGTAAAACATCATAATTATAACAATCGCATTTATTAACTCCTCGAGAATCAAACTTCTATGGGACAGACGAATTGAGCACTTCCTCCTTTTTTAGAAGTCGGTTTAAAAGCTTGAGATTTTTTTAAATATTTTTTTATAGATAAGCTATGAAAAGCTCGGGTAATATAAATTTTCGATGCACTGAAATATTTCCAAAACCTCGTCTTGGAAAAAGTCCAAGGAATGTGATATTGAAATTACTTGGCGTTGTTTCCACATACCTAAATATTTTTGTAAGATTTTATTTTATACCGCGCTGGTGCCCTCGTAGCAAGAATGCTTTCAAAATAGTTTTCCTACATAAATAATTAGTTTATACCATATTTACCAAAGTAACATCCAAGAGAAACTCAAAGCATCTGTAGGTATCCCCAAGTAAATTCTAAAGCACTGTTAATACCGGTAGTCGATGTCTTCCGGATACGATGCTGGGTTATGCTGAATAGTTGTATTCACGAAATCACGAGATTTTCGACCCCTACGTCACTTGACCTCGTGGTGTAATTGGTAAGCATTCCTGTATTGAGGGAAGGATGCGATTCAAGTCCAATCGATCGAAGTAGATTATTTTTTGATAATTAATACTTGATTTCTTACCACCTTATTCATAATAGTCTGCTAACTAACTTAGCACACTGCTAAATCTCGCTCTGTCTTCTTCTATTGACATATGACAGACTGAGAAATAAAACCACTTAGCTGCTGTTTTGTGTTAGTGGACCATTATGAATAAGGGGGTTAGAAATTACCCTTACTGTACTGTACCTACATGCCTGCGCATTGTAATAACAGAAACGTTAGAATTGAGCAACGCGACTCCTCTCGTCAAACGAACTTTAAGTAACTTTATTCTTTGAACAGCATTGGATAAACTTCAATATTTCCTCTATAGGTGATGTCAACGGCGCTTGAGTCCGTAGTAATATTTTTGTCAGAGTCAGAGTCAAATCGTTTATTTATTTAGACTTAAAAAATAAGCACTTATACAAGTCAAATTTAAATAGCTTGATAAATAGCAATTACTGTCAAATGAGACCCACAGCCGGTTTCAACTTCAACTTCTTATTTCATGGCTTGCTGTGTCTTTGCTGCCACAACTCTGCCAGTGTCCATGTCAAAAGAGTCATAAACTTTAGTAGAGAAAAAAAAAACCATAAAAATATAATTACAAAACAGAAAACCAAACAATATCTCATTTTGAATAGTACCATTGAAGTAAATAAAACAAAATAAAAAAAAATAACAACACAATGTTAGTAGGATGTTTGCACAAACACAAAGGGTTTAATAATCAGATACATTTACAAATTAGGAATAATGTCTACCATTTACAGCTTAATCGAACGCTTATTATTTTGACAAATTGTTGACAATTTGTCAGGCTGTACACGCACTGCTTTTATTATTCGCGTGGTTTTTTTTTTGCAGAATTCTGTAACTTAATGGAAGTTCACTAGCGGAAAAATATGAATGTTTGGAGCACTATAAAGTTGTAGGTAGTTAAAATAGCAAGGAATTTTATTCGTCTTACGTGAAAGTTAAGTTAAGTACGCAGGTTATATTCCGCTAGATTAAAATTCACGCTGTGAGATTCCGCAGTGCGTATAACCGGCTGCTAGTATAGTAGATTATAGTCCTAAAAATTCTAATTTGTCCGTTAGTTAGATAACCAGAAATATGGGACACTTATTTTATCTTTTGTCCATTACAAAAAAATATGAAGGTATAGGTATATTACTGTTATTATATTATAGTACCTGGATGACCAAGCTTCGCTCAGTTTTTTTTGTGAATTTTCGTTTTTTGGAAATTATAGTATTACTATTAACCAATAGATGTCAGGAAGAGTCATATTTTTCAATTTAGTGTTTAAGTTGGTTACGATAAAGTTGATTATTGAAAACACGAATAAAACAACATTTTCTAAAAAGGAATCCTAGCTAGATCGATTTATCGCCCTCAAAACCCCTGTATACTAAATTTCATAAAAATCGTTGGAGCCGTTTCCGAAATTCAGATTTTATATATATACGAGCAATTCTTGTATAGATTTATATATGTATATGTATATGCAAGAATTGCTCTTGCATTATATATCTCTCTTGATAAGTTTGTAGTAGAATAGTATAAAGTTCCACGTGACGTCACACATTGCGACACTGGGACAGGGGAGCACTAGCTTTTCCCAAACTGTGACGCTATTTATTTTTGTCATTATTTGTTTGATAGACAAAAAAAAAATTGTGTCTAATATTTTCTAACTGACAAACCAAAAAACTAATATTTTTACCTATGACACTACCTTATTGTATTCCACAGGTGATATAAGAGTAAACCAGAACCCCCAGCTTACGGCTCTCCAAGTTGTCCTGATGAGGGAACACAACCGCATCGCCGACGCCCTTAGCACCATAAACCCTCACTGGACCGACGAGACACTCTACCAGGAGGCCAGGAGAATCCACATCGCGGAGATACAGCATATCAACTATTATGAGTACCTGCCGATATTACTAGGTACATCACATCACACTAATATTATAAATGCGAAAGTTTGTATGGATGTATGTATAGATGGATGTTTGTAACCTCTTCACGCCAAAACTACTGAAACGATCTGGTTGAAATTTAGCATACAGTTAATTCTAATCCTGGAATCAAACAGGCCACTTTTCATCCCATTAATCAGTTCCCGTGGGATAAAAATTACCTTTTGACGTTTCCATTCGAACAACGCGTGCGAAGCCGCGGGATGTAGCTAGTTACTAAATATATTTCTTATTGACTAGACTCTAGACTCTCTAGGCCAGGCGTATCCACATAGCGGCATACAACATATCAACTATTGAGTACCTGCCTACTTATAATTAACTAAATATGTTTCTAACTTCGCAGCTTCGCTCGCGGTTTTCTAGCTTATTTTCGTCTCAGGGATACCGTTTACTTTTACCGTAATGTCATTAAAATTTGTTCAGCCGTGAAAAGGTAACAGACAGACAAATATAATTGCATTCGCTTTTATAATGTTATAGAAGGGATTTATTAATTCGTGCCTTTAAGGAATGTGATGTTTGCCTTTTAACGTGAAGATTTTGTGCTTTAAGCCGATACTGTAAAGATTGGGCCGAAAAATTGCCCATATGAATTTGCTCACACACATAAAACGTAGAATAACTTCAAATTCAAATTCAAATTCTTTTATTTCAGATAACTTAATCCATAGTTTGTTATATGGTACTTTTTATTAAACGTTAGTGACTAAAGTAGGTACATACTTATCTCTCATATTAAAATTATTTTAGACTACCTACATACATGCTTTTTATAAATTATCAAATTAAAACAAATAAAATATCATTTAAGTACATAAAATAAATTAAATATTATAAAATTCATCTAAAACAAATGAAATAGGCAACATTACATTAAATCATATAAAAATAAGGTATCGGTTTTTTTCCCGGAAATTGCATGCCAAACCGTGAACAATAGTTATTTTTAACTAACAACCTAAGCAGTGTGGTTCTTGTTATCTTAAATTTGATGCTCTATAAAAATACCGCCCGCCCACGCAAGTGTGCCCCAAGTCGCGTAGGCGGGCAGTTTTGTACAGGGTGCATAGTCTATCAGACTCAAAAACAAAATCAGTTAAAAGGTCAAACCGTTTTGTAGTGCCGTAACCATATGCTAATTTTTTGTATATTTCGAAAGTTTCCAACTTCTATTTACATTTCTCTTCACTATAACCACATAATTTTACCGTTTGCACCCAACAAATACCCTGAATAAATCGTCCACAGCTGTAAAAATGTTGAATAATTATGTTTCATCATACGTTCCATTACATCATACGTTCCATTACTTAATCTAGGTGCATCATTATATGTCTATAAATAAAACAAACTTACAGGTTATGAAAACATGGTTAAGAACCGACTTATCTACCCTGGAGCTAATGGATACGTCAATGACTACAACCCGAACGTGGACCCTGCCGTTTTGGATGAACATGCAACAGCGGCTTTCAGACACTTCCACACTTTAATTCGTGGTTTCTTAAAGTAAGTATTCGCTTTACTAAATATCTTCTCATTTGACGAGTCCATGACGAGTCCAAAAGTGCGGTAACGCTGTCATGGCTATCTGGGGTCAACAGCATCTTAGTACTTACGAAAAAAATAGTCTTCTCAAGATTTTCCATTTGACTGCTAAAAATAACAAACCACTGGTTGGGATACAGCTCGCAAATTTTTCTAAATCATTTTCTTGAACTTTTTACCCTATTGCTTTTTATTTTATACCTTGTGTGGTAAGAAGCAACAATAAACACTTTCCAACTCTAATCTATGTAGAAGGTAAACCCACACCTTTTAAGGATTTATGGGTAAACATAGCAATTATTGTGAGAAAGCTTTCGTTTCGTAGAGGGCCATTTTATAGGTCGTCAAATCTATTCTCTACTTCCCAAACTTTTGTTAATATAATTACCACAAAAATAATGAAATATTTGTTCAGAGTAGATTTTTTGTATTGACGATACTAGGTTATCTACCTATAGTGTTTTTGCTATTCAGGAGAGATTTCAGATTATATTATTTTTAGGTAGGTATAATTATTTTTAGGTACTTAGGTAAGATTTGGAAAAAAATATAGGATGATTGATGTAAAAATGGTAGGTAGATGATAAATTTTTACACATAAAAAACTGCTTAGCTTCTACCGTTACGAAATTCTCACAGATTGTCAATAAATTTGTAAAATTGTACAGATTTATTGGAACTTCTTTAAAATTTTATTCTGTTTTTTTCAAAACTTACCCACGTAAAAATGAATAAAAGTATCTTATAAATCCTGTCGAATGAAAGCATCATCCATCCTAATATTTGCAATATCTGATTTGTACACGAGAAACTCTAACATTGCAACATTAATAATAAAGAAAATGTAACTGACAAATAATATAAAAAAATATTTGAAACATATATTTTTTTTAAATTGAATGTCAATTTAGATTAAAATGGACACGGTATAGCTGTGTGTATTAGTTGCCCTAAGCCAGTGTCAGTGTGTCGGACACCAGGGTCGCTCACTACACCCGAATTCACCCGCTTATCTCAACCTGAACCTCAACAGCCTGTATTGGTCCACTGCTGGACGCAGGCCACCCCCTGATAATCGACTTTTTCGCATTTATCTAAAGGCCATAATCCTCATCCTTGTTGGGTATCGCAGTTCGGTGGTAGAATAGTTCTGCAGGAGGCGCCGCTGCCCGCCCCCGAAGGATATCCCTTAGTCGCCTCTTACGACACCCACGGGAAGAGTTGGGGTGGTGCAAATTCTAAGCACCACACAGCTACTACTATATAAACAGCTTGATAAATAGTAATTACTATCAAATAAGAAATAAGGTGCAATTGACTCTAATTAACTTCAATTTTATGTCCACTAGCGGAAGAATCTGATGAAGATAGTTCAACTGGTCATTTGATTCACAGACTGATTGCCGAGAACCGTCGGTCGGTGGGAGGGGTCCGCATGAGCGACTGGTTCAACAGACCACTTCTCCTGGAGCTGGATGATTCCTTCAACAACCTGGTCCGGGGGCTCACCACTCAGCAGCAGGACTTCAGCGACCAGAGCTGGGACTCCGAGATAACGCAGTTCCTCTTCAAGTAAGACTTACAGAACAATTAGGCACGTATAACTATTAAGGTGTTGCAGTTATGTCCATTTTTTTGTTTTTTTACATAATTATGGTAGGTAGATGCAGTGGAGACAAAAAACGCTGCTTAAAAGTTATTTTTATCCCGTAGGAAGTAGCCTATGGTTTATTCGATGCCTAGAAGAACCCATGTACATAATTTCAGCCCGATCCGCTTACTACTTTCGGCGTGAAGAGGTAATAAACATTAAAACTATCGCATTTGTAATATTAGTGTCCATTTTTATATTTTCATCCATTTTATATGTATTTTAATATTATTGTGATGTGATCGATGGGTGTTGCAATATTTTGAGTTTATATCTAGTTTGACGACATTTGTGGCAGAGCGGGCGAACACCTGCCTAGGAAGCTTGAACGCGGAACTTGATGGGTTCGATGATTCCTTCGGCGGACGGAGCATTTTTTTTACTTACTTATAAAAAGGATTTCAGTTCATTAAGTTTAATTCGACTGTATTTAAATAAAAAATATAAACTTACTACGAGTAGTACATATTTTACTACTTTATTACAAAAGAAACTTACAATCAAATAATAAAAATAAATTAGAACTAGTATTTACAATTAAAACAATTAAGCTAACTGCAGACTGTTGCAAACAATCTACAGGTACCTTAACTGATCTATATCAATACCAGTCAGAAGCGTACCCAAGACGCTGACTGCATAGCGCCGTTATATGGACAATGTACAAAAATTATACAAAATTGTATATCTGGTTTCCATCATAAAGTCTGGTTACCGATATTAAAACATTATCAAGAAGCGGGATGAAGCGTCAGCTGAGTTAAAAAAAAACGAGCTACCAAATAGCAGTGATTAACTTTAATAGTACAGGATTATCGACAGAATCTAAAGAATATAAGAAGAATTGAGTTCCTTTCATGAATTTTACGATGCTAAAAAGTACGAAGACGTAGGAAGAGCTGTTTCTGGAAAACATCTCTTGAACAAACTTCATTGAATTGGTATCTTTTCATTAATGATTCCAGCAGCGTCCGGGTGGGTAAACCAGCTCAAAGAAACTGGAAATAAATTCAACCACTTCCAGGAAACCTTTTCAACAGTCCAGCGCGTTGTACATTTCAAAATTTAGAGACAAACTGCGTCATATCTGGGTCATGCCGAGAAATTCAAAAGACTTAAAATCGGAAGCTTTAATATTTCATTGAGTTTATATAACTTTTGTACACAACGTTTTGTTGCAATCCCTGAATTACTGAAAGGCTCATGAATAAGTCGTAACTTACGAGTTCAATTTGGAGAAACTAAAACTATTACAACTTTTTCTTGTTACTCAGGACAACAAAAAGAGTCTATAAATTGTAGAGACATTTGGGGAGGGCTCATCGCATTTTATTTATTAGGTTAGATACCTCGTCACAGATGGCAAATGGCGCCATGTTTAGTGGACTTTTATGGCCTGTAAATGAATGCCAGCTGATGTTTGCGTTACTGTTTATTTATATAAGTTTACATGATAAATTGATTCGAATTCATTATTTGGGTGCAAATGTGTTCATGTGAAGAAAATAAAGCCTAGCAAATTGTGTGGCATTAGATCACTCATAAGTTGCTGGAATTTCATACCTACACACACATACGTCTTGCAAGCATAGAGCAACAGACCAATAAATCTCTAACCAGACGCACTAAAATCGATAAATTTAGTAGCTTTACTAACTTACACGTTCTAGCAACAGGTACCTGGTTACGGCACGTATAGCGGTCTACAAAGCAAAAGGTTCTAGCTTTGCTGCGATAAGTTTTTTGAATGATAGAAATGCTTGCATCGGACTCGTTGCATTGATTATAGAGCTACACGTAGGACTATAAAATGGTTTGGTAGCTCACGTCCATACTTTTTGTACATTATGAACTTCACAACACTTGATTTTTATGAAATGAATTGATCCATAGATCCTTAATGTTCTCATTTTGTTGCCGTAGTTCTTGCCACTCTTACCAACAACTTTCACAAAACATACTTTTGTGTAACATAATGCGCATTTTTATTAAATTTTCATTTCTCTAGACGAAATAACACTTTTGGTGGAGATCTCCGAGCCACGGACATCCAACGTGGTCGCGACCACGGACTGGGGACGTACACTGCTACTAGAGCCGCATGTGGTCTGCCTGTGCCAAAGACCTTCCAAGAGATGCAGGACTTCATATTGCCTGAGGTATCAGTCTTAAAAAATATTAAATTAACATAAATATGTGTCAATCCAGATAAATTTAATTGCATACCATCTTTACCCGCATCCGATAATACCTCTTACCTTACGCATCCTTTATATTACTTTCTATGTTATGATTAAAACCTTAGTTCCGGCAACAAGAGAAATGTTACTAGCACAAGGACAACTAAAGGACAACAACCACCCAATTTTGTGATAAAATATGGCACACCTAAAATATCTATCTGTGTAATGTATTTTAAGTCATCCAGTACTCATATGATGATGTTGCATGGATTTTTCAATTATTATTTTATTCATTAATTATAATTTTATTATGTTATTTTATCCTGAATAGTTATACCTTAATACCTTATAGGTACTTGTAGCTTACCTTGTAGGTAGATAAAGGCTGCGCAATCGAGCCAACAATTCATTTCCGTAACAGAAGTGCTCCGATGATTGCTTTTGCGGTTGCGGTGTCTATAACACATGTAGGAACCTGGTGACAATACCATTCACGGTGATCTGACCGTATCTGCTAGATGCGGAGGTAATGAAATATACCTAATCGTCAGTTTCTGACATCAGGGCATGAAAAATACTAAAAATTCATATATAGAAAAAAAATTAAAGGTCCTAGTTCTGATAAAAATTCTCTTGGGTAGAGCCGTTTATTTTGTTCAGTGACCTCAAATTAAATGCGCATTTTATTCTGGGTTACAATCGGGTTGGACCAGCATATATTTCGATGACGATGTGATGACGCTTTGATAGATTCCTTACTCTTCGTATGATGTCACAGAAAGGAATGAAACTGAATTGTGTCCCACCTAAATTCCATAATCTATCCATCGATTCACCAAAAGGTTGGAGGAGATAAGCTCGTGATAGACATGAGTGGAAGAAACAAGGTGAGGCCATTGTCAAAGAACCGATGGATAAAAAAAAGTTTGTTTACTATTTTACGTTGATAAATACCGTATATGCATTATATTATAGTATACGCACTATAGTACCCACTGTATATTAGAAATTTCACAAAATCAGCTTTCCACGCCATCATCCTAAATTCAACAATATGGTCGTCCTGGGTTAAAACACTGACAAAAGCGCGTCAAAGTTTAGGAGTGGAGGCTAGTGACGTCACACCTTCCTAAAAGTTTTAGTAAGCTGTGACGTCACGCGGAACATTAACTGCTTATATCTTCATATTTTTTTGTTAAAGTCCGTGTCCAATATCTTCTGATAATCTAAATGACGGACTAATTCAAATTTTAAAGGACACTAGCTAACGATGCTGATTACCATTCTAGAATATTCCAATCCTCGAAGCCCTATACGAGAGTCCAGAGGACGTTGAGCTGGTGGTGGCGGGATCTCTCGAGAGGAACGTACCAGGCGCGCAGGCAGGGCCGACTTTCCTCTGCATCCTCACAGAACAGTTCTTCAGGACCAGAGCTGGAGACCGGTTCTTCTATGAGAACGGAGCTGATCGAGAGATTGCTTTTACTCCAAGTAAGTTATATTTTTAATTAGGAATAATGGTATAAGTTGAATATGAGAAGATATTTGTGTCTATCTAAAGCATCTTCTCTTGACCCAAAATGTATAAACCGACTTAGATTTAATTTATTTTGTTTGCTGCTTGGTCTAAAATGTTTGACGAAAATTGGCGTTCTTTTTATGATGGTTAGAAGTCAAAGGGTTTTTGTTTGTTCTGTTTAAATCGATGTTTTCAGTTTTATTGGTAACTCAAATTTATATAATTTACGAACCACTTTCAAATCTTAGGCGTTCGGCCCTTGCGGATTTTTTGTTATTTCACATAGAATCGCATCGTGTTGGCCATTCGGCGGCATTCGCCTTATTTCGGAATTTTGCCCCCTGTGTCGCATAAAAGTGTCTACCATGCATAAAAAAAAGCTTGAAAACTACTCGATTTGGTGGTCAAAATAACACTCCAAACATAGCTATTTTTCATTCAATTATGTATGGAAAAGTTAAATACAATCGGGCAAATGAAGCGGAAAGTACGTTTGTATGGAGGCTATGGTATCCGTACCGTTCTTCGTACCAAGATAAACCTCAGAAGGTTTATAAGGTACAAATAGCTTAAATGGAATGACTAACCTAGAAAATCACATCCCTGTGATGACATTTTCTAGGTTGGTCATTCAATGCTACCCTCTTCTAGGTTTTTTTTGGCAGGTACGTTTTTTTTTTCTAAATGGTTAATTAATTCTCAGATCAACTAGAAGCCATACGCCACGGAGCATCAATGTCTCGGATACTATGCGACAACTCAGAGGGTGTTCACTCTATGCAGCCAAAGGGTTTCCAACAGATCTCGACTGGGTAAGCATTTTCATTTTCAGTCGGTGTTTGGGAGATTTGTTCAGATTTATTGGGGCTCATTGAGGAATGGTCAGGAACATGATTGCCTGCAGGATCAGAAGCCGCGGCAATGGCTCGGCCTAGTCGAGTGGACAGACGCTACCGGGAACCCTATGCTCATACGATCCCGAGACACGGGTTTATCTATTGATATATTGTATTTACTTACTCAGTCATCCAGAGTTTGATTATTATTTTTAAAAGACCTAGCTGAGTCTGGGTGATTAAATGTTGAAATAAAATAATTCACTAAAAGTTATGATAATTGATTTTGTTTAAAACTATAAACCGACTTCAATTATACAATTTTTTTATGGATCCCATTGTCAGAACTGAACCAAATTAAAATGGGACTACATCTTTCAAATAAAAAAAGAATCATGAAAATCGGCCCACAAAAATATAAAAAAGTCGAATTGAGAACCTCTTCCTTTTTTGAAGTCGGCTAAAAATAAACATCTTTTGTGACTTGTGAGCCACAAAATAGATTCTGCGTCGGCATGGAAAGGATAGGTTCTACCTATTTTGAGCCTTTTTGAGAAGCTAGTACCTAATCTTCCCCTTTTACTTAAATGTATGGTTCTAACCAATGTTTTTTTTTTACAGAAACCAAGTTGTGTCCTGTGACCAGTTGCCTTTTATAGACCTGAGGTTATGGCGAGATGTTAGGACTTATAAGTAATGAAAGTGAATTTGTACTAAAATAAACCCTCTTACATATAAAAAGCATTTCTTAAGCATTTGATAAGCAATGTTTTTTTAAACTTATCTCGACTCGACCAATCTTATATGGTTTTTTTTGTACGACGATTGAATATATATAATATTCATTTAATTTTCATAGTAGTTTATAAAATGGTAAACATTATGAAATGAAAATAAAATTTATAGAACAGCTATAGTTAAGAATAGAAAAATAAGAGAAAAACAAACTATTAAATAAACACGAGATGCTGAGAGAGGTTTATACGTAAGGGGGTAAATTAATGGTCCCTCTACACGCTGCCCAGTAATCGCTAACGTCCTCCGTGATGAAAGATTTGGGCCCTATTCTGCTTAATTACTCGCTTCGCTAAGACTATGGTATCTGCGCAGAATTGCCAGCATGGACACGTTTTGATAAATAAACTACAGAAGGAGGTGAGTCCCCGTCAAAAGTGCCGAGGTTGAAAACTCGACACTTTTGCAAATAGCAGGCAGATATATTATTTAATATTATATATCTGAAGTTTCTGTGGAAATTCTGTGACGATACCATTGTCATAGTCACCATAGTGTAACGATTGCTTAGAGGAATTGGGCACCTGTTATTGCCATGTCTCAGCCTGGTTTTAGACGGACTATTATATAAATTACAGGTACAAATCAATTTAGGAATTACAAATGTGTTTGAAGTTACCAATACTAATTTAAAATTGTAAATATAGTATTAGCTTGTAATTTTTCTTGAGATTCTATCGTGACGCCATGAAATTAATTAAGTTATACGTTCTAGCATCTACGTGCTTTCTAAGCTAAGTTTCGATCAACTCTGAGTAGGTAAATATCAAACTGCCATAAGTCCACTGACACCAAAATTTGTTTTTTTGAGGAGAATTTTCCTTTTAAATGTTCAAGATTCAAGATCACTTCAAAAGTCCATAAGTGCCAGTGTGGCTTTAAAAAACCTGTTTGAAAGAGTTTTTTTTAATTTGACAATGACGACCAACCACTGATACATATATTTAAAAACTAAACTTATTGCCAGAATATTATTTAAACCATATTTTTAGATCATTTTATCAAAGTATCATTATGTTCATAAATGTATCAATCGTTAATAAGTCTAGACTATTTAACATATTTTTCAAGTTACTATAAATGTGATTAGTAAATAAGAAATTATACGTTACATATTATTTTTTAAGTTTCATTAGTCGTTCTATTTGTTTTATATTATGTAACGATTATATTTGCTACACAATTTATAGCGCAATATAAGAAACATAAACGTTTATTTGCCACATTTTAAATGACAGTTTGAAATTTACTTACTCCTCTATGTTATTAATGTTCAAAAATTTGTTGCTTTATTCACTGCTTTTAAAATTTATCGGTACTGAATCTGCTTATATTCGTCTTTCTAGAAAAATAATTACCTAGACTAAGTTAATTATAATGTAAATAAATAATTTCCAATTCTTTAGATACCTCTGGATGTTTTATTATCTTTTCATTGAACTACAGCGTTAACCTTAATCATATAAATTGCTTCTTTTGTCCCATCGTTTTAGTATGTGCTTTAGCGTTTATTTCTTTTTTATTGTGCCTACAAAAAAGTGAAGATAAGCCGAATGTTCAAACAGCTTGGAATAAAATATTTGTGGAGCATGAAACTAATTATCACTGTGGGTATCAATATCAAACCAGCAACTACTGTCTTTTCTAACTACGACGACGTTTGTGGCACAGCGGGCTAAGGTTCACCTGCTAAGCAAGAGGTTGCGGGTTCGATTCCCGTCTCGGGACAAATATTTGTATGAACTTCAGATATTTGTTCCGAGCGGCTAAAAATGATGCTGCGAAATTATTGTGATATTATTTATAATAAAATTATCACTGAATAAAATTGAGAGGGGGACCAGAAATATTTATGTTAAAGCCATAAGTAGCATGTCCATCCATCCTTTCGGAGCGAACGTTTCAATATTGTTTTAAAGAAAAAAATACTGATCGATACTTCATTTTTATTTCAAAAAACCAATGAACTGCTTTTATAGCTTTTCGAAAAATCGCCTGTCTGAACCGGGAATCGAACCCGCCGAATTGTAAAAAACACCCGTAATTTTACGATGCCGGTCAAAAGGCTCAATCATCAATTGTAAGGTTTTTTTTCCAATAACAGCTAGTTTACAAGCGGCGTAAGTTTCAACAACTTTACATGGTAGAACCATAAATCTAATGAATCTAATAAGATCTAATATATATATATGATATATTTAATAAGATAGTATACAAGGCAATGTACCTTTGCTTGCATAATATTATATGTACCCAGGTGCTTATAGTAGGCAATTTATATGAATGACTGTTATATTGATCAACATCAAAGTAATACCCACATTGTCCTTACATTAATATAATAATGTTGACTTTATTATAAATTTTCACGGGTATTTATCGCGTTTATTTACCTATTTTTCCCGACGTTTCAACAGGTTTACACTCTGTCGTGGTCACGGGATGACTGGAGTACTGGAGCTACCGCCTTTGCGAAGCGGGGGCTGCATTTTTTGCCCGTGACCACGACAGAGTGTTAACCTGTTGAAACGTCGGGAAAAATAGGTAAATAAACGCGATAAATACCCGTGAATATTTATAATAAAGTGTTCTGATCGCGTAAGTTTTAAAATTTTTAATGTTGACTTTCTTAAATAACCAAATAGTGTTAGTACTCTACTTGGGTACTTGGTATTACGTGGCTTACCGTAATATTTGTTAGTACAAATATTACGGTGCGTTTTCTTGTCTAGAAATCATTATTATTATACCTACAGGGTGCCGCGGAGATGGTGGGCGATTCTGAACCCCGAGGGGATCAACTTGTCAATAACGATTTTTTGAGTTCCTTTCCTAGGATTTTCCTCGTTTTCGTGTTCTTTTACACGCTCTCTCTCATTTTATAACACATTTTATTTGTTATATTTTCAGCAAAACAAGAGTTTTGCCATGATGATTACAAACAAAAACATGTAAATCTTTTGAAATTTCAAATTTTATTAATAACTTAAAAATACTATCAAGATGAAAAAATGCCTCCTATATTTTTCAACGTAAAGAAATATCAACGAAATTGACAAAATCGTAGAACGACAAAATCGGAGAATGACTTTCGGCTTAGTACATATAATAACCATAACACAAGTACACCCTTTCTGTGAAACTCTGATTATAACAGAGTAGGTTCCATATTCTATATATATTCTATATACACATATTATGTGTCTCACTTTTGGGCATAATTATTAAATAAACAAATATTGCCGGACAATCCACAGATCATCATCTAGACCCAAGCTAAGCAGAGCTGTTGTTATGGGTGCTAGATGACTGATATATGTACTTAATACAATACACAGACATACATTTTTATTACACATAGAACACCCGAAATTGGGTAATAGGGTATATGCATGGACTTTTTTCATTTTTTTAAACGATTATTTAGATTAATACATAAACGAAAAAAAATATAACACCTAAAAAAATTTTACTTATCGAGGTAAAAAACTAAGGCCCGTATTATAAAAGCCTGCTCAGTCATAGAGTTATGCTTGAGTAACGCTTTTCTATGGCATAAGTGTCACTCAAGCACAGGTCGATGACTGACCATGCTTTCATAATACGGGCCTAAAAGTACTACACTCAGTTTCGGGTGATAAAAACGCTGCCATGTTAGCCATTGCATTTTATGACGTCACGGATCATCGAGTCCCATAATTATGTAAACTCAAAGTCAAAACTTCATGCCCATACAAAAATGTTAAAGTATGACGTCACGCTTCACGTGCCAATAGCGTTGCGTTTAGACATTTTACTGTTGAGACTTAAAATATCTTCTTTTCAATAATTAAATTTCTCATTAAAAACATCATAAAATGCAAAAATAAATATACGGTTGCTACACGAAACACAATACCGTTTCTACGCCTTTCTATTAATAGTACTTTCTGCTAAGGCAATTCGAAAGAGCTTTGAATTAATTACAAAGAGAATAAAATAACTACGTAATACGTATTAATTATTCCACTTATCATAATCTTGTCGAATTGGTCTTACTTCAAATAACAGACGTTGACGTACATTCACATAGATAATAGACGCATCGTTGGATAAATTTAATTTAAATAATAATAATATTTAAATAATACGGGACAAATCACACATCATTATCTAGCCCCAAGCTAAGCAGAGTTTGTGTTATGGGTACTAGATAACTGATATACATAATACAATACACTAGATAGATAGATATTTTTTATTATACATAGAAAACATCCAGAACGCCCTGAACAAATATCTGCAGGTCGTACAAACATTTGTCCCGAGACGAACCCGCTACCTTCTGCGTCGCAGGCGGACCTTTGCCCACCGCGCCACAGAGGTCGTCTATAAATAAAGAGGATATTTGTACGGGACCCACGAATTTACTGCGAATTACAATGAGAGTGTTATGCCATCAATTTAATTCCAATATATTTATACCTATTGTACTATAAACCGTAGGTACTATGTAAATTAGGAGAAATAACATTGTAAAATGCGTAATTAGGTACTGATAAAGACGACTAATTGACTGAGTTGATATGAATCGCACTTACCTGCTGACAGAGGATTGAATAATCGCCATAGGCACTCATGATTGTGCAATAACGCCGCTACGAGATTGATTTCGAGCGAGATGACAAGATTCGTTTTCTCGTGAGTGAGAAGTACAGAGACGTGCACCGAATTTTCTATGCGCCGAAACTGAACTACCTTATTATAAGTGAATGCAACATTATAACCAATCGAATAATAAATAGAAATAACTAAAGAAATACTTCTAGGTATCTTATTAAAACAAGCACCAAACAATAAGGTGTGCTGTTCCCGAGATAAATAGCAGAATGTGTGCAAAACATCTATATAAAAAAAAAACTATCGAGAAAATGTTCACTCATAAAATAAAGACCGAACTTGAAGTACAATTTTGAAGTAAATTGCTTATGGCTCACTCTTAACCAATGTCCACTAATAACCCATAATTAAGTTTAGACATAATTTTTCGGTTCCCTTGACACAATTTTCAGACACAGAACCCTGAAAACTGCTTTTTGACAGCCGATAAAAATAAATTCAGGTATTTAGGCCAATTGTGTTATCATATATGCTGTCAATACCTTTAGTTCTGTATAAACATCTTAACCTAGAAAGATAAGATGCACCATCAACATGTTCATTGCACTCACATAATTATATGTATGTAGGTACATATAATATACTACAATCTACTACTCGTATAACAATCATTTATTAAAAAAGAAAATTATAATCTCATTAAAGTAAACAATTGAACTAACTGCCGACTGCCACCGCCAGCCAAGCGTGATTATGACAAACCCTCATTTTTAGGGATTTTTATTTATATTAAGGCGCATACCCGAGCCAATCTGACAGCAATTCCTATTTTATCATATTTTTACGTTTATAATAGGAATTTTTAAAAATCCTACGTTCAGTTTATGGTATCTATTATAAGCTATTTTTTAATACCTCTTTTATAATTTTATCTCATATAGTTTAGGAGGAGATGCAAAAATAGAGTTTGGTGGCCAAAAAGCGCAACTTCGTATAACTTAATTTTCAATATCAGTGTGCTACCTGCTACTGATTGTGGGAACCAGCGGAAGAACAGCGTTATATGCATCCTGTATGCACGTAGCATTTATGCAGAGCCTGCTCCCAGTTTTTAACTTCAACCCTATAAAATTATCTCACAAAGCTTTATTGAAAGATAACATCTCAATCTAGTAACAGAATTAAATTGGAACTAGTATTTATAATTGAACTGATTGAGCTAACTGCAGACTGTTGCAAACAATCTGCAGATAGCTCAACTGATCCTTATCTCATAATTTAATCTACTTGATAATAGGATGTATCTATAGGTGACATTTTTCGTTATAATTTAGTTTTAATTATCTTATTATTTCGTCTGTAAATATCACCTAAGAATTTGTGTGGTTGAAGTTAAGAATAAAGTTATTTTCTTTCTTTCTTTCTTAATAAATAACTTCAACTTCCTAAGCTTTACAAAATGAAACTATTACAGAGGCATTAATAAATAGCTTATAATAGATACCACAAACTGAACGTAGGATTTTTAAAAATTCCTGCGTCCAACGTAATAAAAAGATATAATAGTTGGGGGCGCCACTTTCGCTGGTGTATGGGCCTTAAGGGACTAGCTGCGCCCCGCGGCTTCGGACGCGTTGATCCTATGGAAACGTTCAAAGGTGATTTCTATCCCACGGGAACTGATTTATGGGATAAAAAGAAGCCTTTGATTGATTCCAGGATTAGGATTAACTGTATGTAAAATTTCAGCCCAATCCGTTCAGTAGTTTTGGCGTGAAGAGGTAACAAACATCCATCCATACATCCATTTTCACATATATAATATTAGTGTGATGTTAAAAACAACGATGTTAATTTTATAAAATAAATAGGTAATGAAATGTGTTATAAAATAAATATTAATAAACATTCATAAAATGTTACACACAAATTTATGTCCTTGCAATTATTTTTCTTCGCTCATACTCGGAAAGTAGGTCGGAAGTTGCCTGGGAAGCGGGATGAAAGTAACTTTTTGAAAAGTAGTGCAGCTGTCACCTATATCTTACTCAAATTCAACTTCTTGTGTGGCTTCTGGTTTGACGCATTTCATACAGCCACTCTATTACACCGCGATGTAAAATTGAAACAACATAAAATTAAGTAAATTGCCATATTATAATTAACTTAAGACTATTTCTTTAAAAAACATAGATTTCGGATAAATATTTCTAATATTTTCAATGAGGAAAAATTAAAATTAATGGCAGAATAGCCATGGTACAACAGCGAGAGCTATTCTACCATGTATATTCTGCCATCTCTTTAGACGAGAGCTATTCTACTAAAGGCGTAGCAACCCTCAAATCACGTGGCCTTATGCGGTATGACTCTGATTTTAATTTGGGATGCTGCGTTAGTAGCTGTGTGGAAATATTTAAATAAATATTAAATAATATATTTATTAGTATATTTAATATATTATATTTATTCAAAATTACAGGCTTAGAATTTGTAACACCCCATCTCTAGGCACAAGGTTTATCAGGGGACCAATACAGGCTGTTGAGGTTGAGGTTAGTAAACTATTTGTATTTGTATTTACTTGAGCCATTTAAAGATGAAAGCCTTGATCCTTGGGCTTCTAAATAAAAGAAGTTTATAAAAATAATCTTACCAAACTTATCATAGCGACCACAGGTAATTGCAATGCTGGCTTCTATTTTGGTAAACAAATTAGCATTGCCATTCAACATGGCTTCTTGTGGTGACGGTTCAGATTTTTAGGAAATCGCGTGAATGCACTAGTTGTAGGGAATTAGTCGTTTTGGTGATTTTGTGTCCCTAGCAGTGAGTGACTTAAGTGTTTTGATGATGATGATGACGCATTTGGCACTAGAACTATAAATAGGTATTTTTCATATATCTGAAATATAATATTTATAGCATACCAAAGGATATCTAAGAACCAAAAGAATAAAAGTGCTTGTTTTGTTTGGCGCGTATATCTGAATACCTGAGAAAGCAGGGTAAATAACCTGATAACTTTCAGGTCGCTATTGATATGAACAAACCCCTTCATATTTCTAATAGACAAATAAATAGCTAGTTATTAGAACAGGTGCATTATATATGCCTCATAAGACCTTTTGGCAGGCGATGATAACACAATATAACATTGTATGAAAGAACAAAACTGATGTGTGTAACCCACCTCGTGAAACATATAAAAGTTCATTTGAGCTGAAATATCACTCACTCAGTTCGTGTTAATTGATCATTTTAGTAGGTATATCTGTAACTTGATGGGCTCGTATTTAATCAATTGACATGTGGTCTTCGAATATTTTTTGGGCGCTTATTTTTCTATTATCGAAGCACTATGCAGCTGGTGGTATGCTGGACGCAGGTGTAAAAGCGGTACAAAAAACTTACACTAAAGAAAGAGAAGACCTACAAAAAAAAACAACTAAGATAGAAAATGAAGTTAGTGAACTTTTCTGCAAAAAGGATGATAAATACAGATCTATTGACGGGACCTGTAATAATATGTGTAATGAGAAAAAATGCCATTTGGGAGCTGCAGGAACGGAATACACTAGATATATTAAGGAGAATTCTTACTGTGATGGTAAGTAGGTATACCTTACAAATATTTACTTATATTTACATTATATTTCAGTCCAAGCAAAAACAACGCGTGCGAAACCGCGGGCAGGAACTGTTTGAAGTAAGAAATCCTACTTTACTATATTTCATTCTTTTAATTTCAGGAGAAGAAGAATTCCCTTGTACTGATACAAATGATTGCCTTACAAGTGCTCGTACAATGACTATGGGACTATACGATGAAAAAGAAAAAAAGGATGACCAGATTACTACACTCGCAGTAGCATTAGGGCAGATATGTGTTCATGATCTTGCCCTTGGTCGGATCGGATCTTTAAGTAAGACTTGGCTGGGGAAGTAATTTATTTCTAATTTTTATAAATTTATCGATTTCTTCAGTAGATAGATTTTCCTTCTGGGAACTTAACAAATACTACCTGATAGCATACTACCTGTTCGCATATTACATCATTTGTGATAAAATTTTAGGTATAAATTTGTAGTATGTATAATGGTTATTCAATCATATTAAAAATCCAAATTCGTGTTAAAAATTATCACACATTATATTTGCGAAAATTTGGATGTTTAAAAGGATGACCTGCTTCACATGGATGTGGATTAAGACCTCGAATGACATTTATGCTAACTTTTAGTCCGTGACAACGCGTGCGAAGTCGCCGGAAAAAGCTAGTTCAAAATAATCATTTACGAACGGAACATCCTTAATTTAATTCGTCTTCTACAATAATCAACAAATTTCGTCAAAAATTGCAGTAACATGTTGCGAGAACGGGAAGTATACATCTAATCAGAAAACGCATCCTAAATGTGCTGCAATCGCCGTACAGGAATGTGACCCCGTGTTTGGACCAGCAGGCTACGAATGCCGTAATTTTGTCAGAAGCGATACCAGCGGCTGTAAGCCAGCAGTTCCGGTAAGTTTTTGAACTCTGTCAGTACCAAAATCATTCGAAAACTATTGTCATATGTCATAATTCTCATATGTCTATTGTCACGTGTCCTCTGGGTGGTGCTAAGAGCGGTACCCTCTGGTGGTAGGCTTCGGCCGTGGCTTGTCACCACCCTCCGGACTGGGCCAGTACGTGAAGCAACTCTGTTGTGTTTCGGAATGTGGTCCGGAGTAGCCATCTTCTAGACTTTCGTGATACATCGTCGGCCGCATTTTCGCTTTCCAGCATATGAGATTGCGGTCAAACAATGGTCTATTTCTGATTAAAAAAAAAACCACCACGAAGATGCTCCGTCTTTGAAATCCAGTGGTTATTATGACATTTATATTATTATGGTGGTTATTTTAATAATAATGGACAATTCACTCAGCATTATCTAGCCCCAAGCGAAGCAGAGCTTGTGTTATGGGTACTGGATAAGGGTTATACTTAATACAATAACTACATAGAAATATTTTTTTTATTATAGTAGGTAGGTAAGTACATAGGAAACATCCAGAACACCCTGAACAAATATCTGCTGATCGTACAAACATTTGTCCCGAGGTGAGAATCGAACCTACAACCTCCGGTGTCGACCTGTGGACCTTCGCCCGCAGTTATTTAACGAACTGTAACAAACTTCTTCTGGGAACTCGAATAAAGGAAAGTTTACGAGAACGAATCCTATAGAAAAGTTTACAATTTCCTAACACTTGACAAAAATTTCTTATACCGAAATCAAACCACAAAAATGAACATTAACTTAATAAATCGGAGATGAATGTTTTATAGTTATAAGTACCTTACAAACGTAAACATTTTCAGGTCAACGGTGTAACTCATTACCTAGATCTTTCTCAAGTGTACGGTAGTGATTACGCGACGATGAAAAGTTTACGCACATACAAGGGTGGTAAGCTGCAGTCAAAAAAGAAATATGGTAAAGAGTGGTTACCGCAGAGCATGAATCCGATGGAGACCTGCTTCAATCTCACTCGTCCTGAGGACGCTTGCTACCGAGCAGGTATTATTTGAATTGTCCTTTATATATAATGATTACGCTCCTTCTCTTCCTGAAGTCGCAAAGTTCTCTGCAGCCTCTGTATCCCAAGCAACAGGGGTATTTTTATTGCCCATCGATCAGGTATTTCGCGGCCTCCCCCGTAGATACCTAGAACCTTACGAAAATAACACTCAAAATTGTCTACGACTTGTTTTGACGCAGACAGTTTGCGCAGAGCAAGTTTTTTGCATACGGAACAAGAGATTAGTGGAGTCGAATTTATTTTATTTTGTAAGTAGATAAGTAACTGAAAATAATAAAACTGCGTTTTTACAGGAACGATCTGTAAGTCATACCGTTACCTTGTTCTTATCATATGTAAATTCATTTGGTTCCATCTAATTACTAATGAAATAAATAAAAATATTGTATTTCAGACAACTGATAGTTATATCGTATCCATTTTGAATGGAGCATAAACGTAAACAAACCGACCATACTTAACCAAAAATTCACTTTGTTGGCGCGTCCTTTTATACGTAATTTACATTACTTGTCGATTTTAGAACCTCCCTTCAATAAAAATTGCTTACAATTATATCTGAAACTCGACGCCAAGCAAGTGAGATTTTGTTATTTGTGTCGTACTTTGTTTACTAACATGTTTCATTCAAAATGGATAAACCATAAGTATGTATATAGTTAAGAGAAATCACAGATCTGTTTCGGTGTAGTAAATACTTAACAAATATAGTGCAACAAGATTAGAAAAAAATCTAAGAAAAAATAATAATCTAATTAATTTTTTTATGTTTGAATAAGTATTATATGAAAACTAGTCTTTAGATCAAAAAAATAAACGCAAGAACAATATAAAATAAAAAATTGCCTCTCTATCCATGAGTTTAGAAAAAAGTTAAAATCGTAACTTAAGCAAACCAACAAATAATTTTCAAAGCCGATTTATTGAGGTAAGGGCAATAATTGTACATTAATGTGTTAAAAATGCATTAAATCTTTACTGAAAATAGGAAACCCCGTCGTTTTGTGATTTTTGTAATTTTGGCAAGGCATGCTTTCTGTCCAACCGCTCAAATGACACTAATTCAAATGCTTTCCTTACATGCCAAAAAGGAAATCCTTTGATACAGACGGTTTCAGAGCGCGCATTGTGAATCTACGAGTATGGGGGGCCGGCGAAAACTTGATCGATGGTATAGCCATAATCACCATGGCAGGTGAATCGGTTATCGCAGTATAGGTTTTAGATAAAGAGGTATGGACAAAGAAGGAAGCTCCCTGCCTCTGGTAGATCCCTTTATTCGACTCATACGACATCCACGGGTTAAGATATTTTATAGCCGAGCGGCGTAGACTTTCTTGAAAACTACTTTCATTCGCATTCGGTATTCATTCTACCAAGAAATCTCTGCGCAAATTAATCCAATACCTCTACCGCACAGCATAATAATGTGCATTTAAATATATTAATTTGGAATATATTGGGAAGACGCTGCCACACTGTAACACAGTTTTTGAAAACTAAAACGGAAGACAGAGCTGCCCAAAACTTTGTTCATTGTTATTGTGGTTCCAAAATAAACATTTTCATTTTCAATTAAGTGTCTGATTTGTGTTTATTTCACCTTAACTATATGTGAATATTAGTGCCAAAATGTACAAAAACTTCTTTTAAATGCTATAAAAACTATTTTTAACATACCGATGGAAACCGGTTTTGGGTCTTATAATACTCTTAATACTTCTCTAGTAATTCGGCTACGGCAATCGGAGACTGGCCAGATGCGTAGGACATATAATAGTGTACAAGTGTGTGCGCAATCACAGGTGCACTCTCTATTCCCTCACTCTCATAATCTGATAGGACATAATGTCCTTTATAATAATAAATAAATCCTTATTGTTTACCATTGTGTAATTTATAATATAACGTAGAATATAAAACCAAAATAATAAATTTTCAGGTGATTTTAGAGTGAACCAAAACACATTACTGACTCTTTTACACACAATTTTCTTGCGGTTTCACAATTATGTCGCTAGAAAACTGTGTGGCAAAAAGTGTTCATGGGACGACGAGAAATGCTTCCAGGAGTCGCGAAGAATATGTATAGCAGTATACCAGAACATTGTCTACAAGGAATATCTAACTTTAATCTTGGGTAGGTTACTATTCAAAATTCGGAATTAAGTATGCCTCTACTATCTACTCATTTAATTTTTTCCTTTTTGTAATGTCTTTGGTAAAAAGCGAACCGTATTTTTATGAAAAACAGATTAGATCTTTTGTAATGATAATTTTATCGTATTTTTATGAAGTAAAACCGATTTTCAGAATATTTACATTGTTCTCTGGAAGATTTTTTATTATTTTAATCCCTCAAAATTTAACTTTAGTAGGACTACCTTCCGACAACAAAAAATATGTCTAAATTTATTCACAAATGGTGGAGATATCGCGTTACAAAATACTACAAATGATACATACAGCCGAATACAAAGCTTCTCCTATCATGAAGTCGGCTGGAAAAGAACTGCTTAGATTGCTTAACATTATTTTACTTCCAGGGAGAAAATATATGGAAAAAGAAAAGCTTATTTTCAATAAATCTTGTAGAGATGAGGATGGTTACGCAAACGATTATAGTTGCGACTGCGACCCATCCATGTCGGTTGAATGTGCCTCAGCTGCTTGGAGAGGTCAACATTCTGCCATTCCTGGAATATTTAAGTAAGTATTTTGGAACAAACCAAAAGCTGAAAACGCACCATTATTATGTTTTTTCTTCTCACTTCTCAATTCGCACTTGGCTAAGGAAACACTGCAGTAACAGACGTAACATGTTTTTTCAAACGAAACTCCTGTGCGGTGCATGACCACACAAGAGCTATGTGGATCAGATAGTATAGATTTTGTTTTGAAAAAAATTAATCGTTTAACGAAAACGAATAATTAATTAGTTTTCTGCGAAATATTTTGCTTGCAGCGCCTGTGCCGGATAGGGAGGATCTACATTTTGTAAAACAGTCGAACATCAATTAAATAGAAAAACACAATCTCGATAGTTTTCTAATGGATTTCGAGATAATTATATGATAAAAAGCAATTTCACAGTTTTTTTTATTGCCAAGTTTCGTACGTTTTTGTACTTATTCACTCTGGTTTTGAAGACTCCAAGATTGTGCTCTAGTAAGAAAGAAAAACAGACAAAGGAATCAACTCCTCTCTCTATCTGGCCCTGTTTGTTATGAGAGTAGAACAGTAGATTTCGGATCAACACTGGCAAATTTTTATGTACGTGATGCGACAGCCTTCGCCTCACCAATACTTTTTTGTATTCGTATTTTGCACACTCATACTTAGCACTGATTAAAATAAACGTGATTCTAATGGTGGGTATAGGCAGAACAAACAATCGAGAGCGATTGAATGCAATTCGACGATCGATATGTTCGTTATTTTTTTTGATGTAGCGACATCCGCTGGAGCACGGCCGATAGCGAAAGAAGGCCTTTGGGCTCGCTTGCTTTCACAAAGACGTTCCACACTGGTTAATTTGCGCTCGTTCGTTAGCTTTTGCTAGCTCTTGCTCTCTTGATCTGTAAATAAATAATACCTCAACCTCAACAGCCTATATTGGTCCACTGCTAGACGCAGATGATAAGCGCCTTTATGGGCTGTTATATTTTGGGGGGTAATGCCCATAATCCCCACACTGGACAGGCGGGTTGGGGATCGCAGAATTGTGACAGAGTTGTTTGACAGGAGGCGCTGCTACCCATTTCCGGCAAATATCCCTCAGTCGCCTCTTATGACACCGGCTTAAGGTTTTAATAAATAATAATAAAACGATAATGCTAATTGTTTTATGTTTCTAAACGATTTTTTACATTTCAGGCTCTACTCCGAACGGGAAGATTGCAAAGACAAAAAGAGTTGTAATGTTGATTATTTCACTGAGACAGGTGCCATTGAGCTGAGTGGGTGGATGAATAAGCCTGAGGTCCTAGAAAAAGGAGATAACTCCATTGGTCTCTCCCGGTGCCTTTTTGCGCAGTGCCAAGAAGGCGTTGACAGACATATGGATGGTGAAATTTTTCACAGAATTTTTAGGTACGAATGCGTTTTTTGTGTCATATTTTATAATAAAACATCATCATCATAATCATTAGTCTATATTAGTCCACTGCTAGACATAGGCCTCCCCTAATAAGCGCCATAGCGCCCTGTCTTCAGCTTGATGCATATTTTATAGTACGGCCCTTTATTTCCTGATTTTTGAAACTGGTTAAAATGGCCAGCCATTTTAGCTAAAAGACTTCCAGGCGCACTTGTTTTTACTTCGAATCCGCCATAAGATCTCCTATATGAAAACCACACGTTCGAGTCTTTAATGCTCCATTTGTGTTTTTAATTTAAATTAACTCGAGCAATTTTGAATCTTATAAAACGATGATTCCCCTCAAAGGTGTAGTATATCCGATATCCATCACTCAGGAGAGTGCGTTTTTCACCTCGTATGTGAGGCCTAAAATGATACAGTACTTAATAAGAGCCTAGATCTACAATGTACTATTCTATTCACTTGTATCATGTAACCTAATATTTCTGTTATGTTATTGTACAATAATCTTTATTGAAAACAAAGATAACAATCCAATAAAAGAAAAGAATTAAAAACAATTGAGCTAGGTAACTGCAGACTGTTGCTATCAATCTACAGACCCGTATCAATATCAGTCGAAAGCGTACCCGAGACGCTGGTTGCATTCCTTCGCTCCTTGGCAATGCTGAATATGCTGATGAGCTGCGGCAGATATTCACCAGCTCTTTTACGCGTCGCTTCGACCAGACGCGTTTGAAAACTTGGACGGCCTCGGTACCCCACGGATCCAGGGTTTCGACTCCAAAGAGAGCAAATGTGGCTCTGTCCAATTTGCATATTTACGCCCTTTAAGTTCACCAGATGTAATTGTTGACTATTACAGAGCTCAAGACCCGGTTGGTGAAGATCTCCTTGCCAGAGATATTCAGCGCGCACGTGATCATGGCTTGGCTAAATATTGTGACGCTGCGATAGCTTGTGGCGTATTAACTAAGTGTACCTGCTTCGAAGACCTGTATAAGTGCATTCCAAAAAAGGTAGGTATAATTTCTCTATGTTACGTATCCCACTATGCATTACAGAAAATCATTGTTTAAATTACAGAACGGGGAGATTTGCGGCTATTCCTTACAAAACTGAAGCCAAATATTGATAATTTGCTGTCAAGCCAACAAGTATATCCAAGTCAGAGTCAAGAGTCAAATCGTTTATTCCTTAAGACTTACAAAATAAGCACTTTGACAAGTCAAATTTTTACTTTATAAGCTTGATACAAAGTAATTACTATCAAATAAGAAATAAGGTGCAATTGACTCTATGTAATTCACTACAATTTTTTGTTCACTAGCGGAATCCCTCCGAGTAAAGTTATGATTATTCTAGTATTGTTAACTAGTTTCTGCCGCGAGTTCGCACGCATTATTTACATAAAAAACGTTTGAAGGTGATTTATATCCCATGGGAATAGATTGATGGTAAAAAAATATGCATGTGTTTGAGGCCATGACTGCCACCATGACGTATGAGAAATTTCAGCCCGATCCGTTCATTTGATTTGTCATGACATATATAAAGATTTTGCACCACCCCAACTCTTTCCGCGGTTGTAGTAAGAGGCTATTAAGGGATATCTACCGGGGCGGGCAGCAGCATAAAGTTATGATTGGTTCTAATTTTAGTAGGTGCCTACATTACTACTTCCTTGATCAAAAAAGGACCTAATGTTTTCACATACCAACTTACTGAATGCCTTTAAGGATTTCGATGATATACATATTTCCATCACGTAGCGTACCATCTGGAAGCGATTTTTATTCCATACAAATTTTTAATCGAATAATTTGGGTATCGTAACTAGCTATAATTTAAAAAAAGTACAACGAATGCAGTCGTGTGTTTAACCTAGCACAGAACGATTTACGATTCAAGCGAATTATGCAAAGCCACTATTATACTTCTTGGATAACGTAAAAAATATAAACGGCAAAAAAATATCACCTGATTTATTTTCAGAACGTGCATTTGCTAAAAAAAATGTACGATAAAGTGGAAGACGTGGAACTGATGACTGGTGGAATGTTGGAACGCCTAGAATGCGGTGCGCGCACCGGACCTGTCTTTAGGTGTATCATGGGTAAACAGTTCAAGAATATCAGATGTGGGGACAGATTCTGGTATGAGAGTAGCGAACAACCATACCCATTTACTCCTGGTGAGTCAAAGGCTACTTAGTCCTCCGTAACCAATCTTACTGCTATGCTTCATACTAAATAATACATGTGACAGTTAGTGAAAATGTTTGTTTCCTACCACTTTTCTCCTAACTACCTAACCGATTTCGATGAGATATGGTGTGTAGTTTAGGTTCCAATAACACATAGGCTATCTTGTTTTCAAAATTAACCTCTGAGGGATATTAAAAGGGCGGTAAAGTTTAGATGGAAAATTATTATTTTTTAGTTCGATTCTCTTACGAGTAAAACTCAGTATAGTAAAAAATGAATTTTATTTTTACATAACTACTCCAAGGACCCCTTAAGGGTAGTTTTGTAAAAATAAATATACAAATAACAAACATTCACACAAACTTTCGCTATTCTTTGTAATTAAGTGCAATAAATTTCTGAAATTTCCACGCGGGCTAAACCGCGGGGGCAGCTAGTATGATAGATATTTTATAATAAGAGATAGATAGACATTGTTAAGTATCTACAAGATTAGATATTTTTGGTTAATAGTGCCTTAAATCTTAACTAAGGTTTATATAATAGAGTAGGGTTCTCTAAAAATAGCAATAAGTATAAATATGTTGTAAACAACCAACTAAAACCTTCCCTCGGGTGTTGTATGACGCGACGTAGTAACCGGGGAACTGGGATCCACATCCCGCATGCCCAGTGTGGGGATTATGGTCATTACTCCCCATGGGATAAAAGCTTAAGGGAAGGCCTGCGTCATAAAAAAATCTATATATATCATTATAATATGACGAGTTGGAGCCTAAGTTGAATGCTCATTTTTGTGCTGTGCGGCAGCGGGGAGGTCCAGACCTATCACAACCTATAAGGCACATACCCGAGCCAATATGACAGCGATACCTATTTTATCATATTTTTACGTTTATCATAGGAATTTTTAAAAATCCTACGTTCAATTTGTGGTATCTACCTATTATAAGCTATAGTAATAATAAGATAAAATAGTTGGGGGCGCCACTTTCACTAGTGTATGGGCCTTAATGTGAAAATTCTTTGTTTACAGAGCAGCTGTGTAATATACGGGAGTTCCCTATGGCTTCTCTTATATGCCAGTTCGGAGACGGCATTGACAAGATACAAAAAGAAGCATTCAAGAAAATTTCAAAAGAGTTTGTTTATTTTTTTTTACAATACTTTACCACTTTAACGACTTGAACTTGACAATCAGATGTAAGGTTCTAATAAGCTAGATAAACAAGCCAAACTCGATGTATAATGTTTGTGAACTAACCTCCTAGCTTAAATTTTCATAAAGTACAATTTCTGCCGCGTCTTTTAAACCTACACAATTCACATTACCTACTTCGTGATTTTAGATACTTTCTTCATTCGCTATTACGTACAAGTAATAATAACCACGGCAAACAAGTAAATTTTTGGTTAAGTTTCGGTAGTTTGTTTACAGACATGTTACATCTAATTTGGCTAGAACCTTTATTATATAGGTATTTAAACAAACCATAGCTAAACTTCAAATAAGCCAGAAGAAGAAAACATTTTGTCTAGTTAAAATTACCAGCCAGCTTATCAAATTTTCAATAAATTCCTCTTGTTTCAGGAACCCTGTGGGGAAATGCTGTGATCTGCCTAAATTGGACCTTTCTCTCTTTCAAAATTGTGACAAATAAAAATAGTTTTGGTCGGTATAAATATTTACCAGCCCGTCCCCTTTTATTGAGGCTTCGGGCCTCTTAATCCCTGACTGTTTAAAGGACTAACATAGTAAAATTTACCAGTATTTAGTCAGTATCGTAAATCTAATCCTTATTCTGCAAACGAATAGCTTTATTATGACAATGATTTTCCACCAAAGATGGTCTTTACTGAAAGAAACTACGGATGGAGAGACGCAAGTCAAAAGTGCCCAGGTTGAAACCCATTTTATTAATCTCTAAATAAAAATAGCAGTGCACCACCGCACGTTGGAAAATAATAGCCACTTTCGGACCAAAAATCTATAATTTCATGAATTTTGATCATACCGTGATGAAATTTGGTACAGATATGCAGTAATGTATAGAGATTGGTCAAATGGTGTATAAGTTTTAGTGATATCTCATATATGTAATACAGCATATAAAAAAAAAGAATGGAAAAACACGGAAAAAATAAGTAAATAATTTATTTAAAGTGAAATAAAAGGCTTTAATTACCAAAAAAGTTAAAACTTATGAAAATTACAATAAGTTAGGTCAAAAAAAAAATGTTTTTTCTTAAAGTATATATCACTATCTCTATCTATCTATGAACCTACCTAAATACCTTATAGTTTCTGAAAAAGTGAAAAGTAATGGTTAAATTTAAGAATGGATACATTGGAAAACAAATCACTATTTACTTAAGCTCATATCAGGGTCCGTTGTCAGTTGCAAGTGGTGCCACTTTTAGAAGACGTAGTGCCTCTTCATCAAGATCTTTGACATTTTTTACGTGTGGTTTTCTTAAACTTGTTATATACGGATCTGACGTTAACAATAGAGTTTTAAAGACATCTTCATTTGTAACATTTTCTGGCATGATGTAATCGCATGTTTCTGTAGTCTTTGTTGCGCGACTCTTGTGCATCTTCCGATAGCTGTCCAATAGGAAGAACTGTGAAATATTTGATAATATTTTCTCCGTGTAAAAGTATCTTGTGGACTGAAGATGGCATGTAATACCAATTATATTCATTCACATATACCCTTGCTGTTTCCATTGCGTATTCGCCAAATTTTTTGGAATCGATCATCATTCCTGAAGAAAGAACTTGTAAGATAATGTAGAGGCGTTTAATCAATGTTTCATCCACACCTGTAATTTCCGCAGAGCATGTGCTGTTATAGAAAAATCTTCGTGCGGTATTTCCATCGTTAGTGTTCCCACTACCTTGCTGAGGTCTATGTATTATCAATCCTAACTCATCCCTGAAACGTTTTTAAACAAGTTCTTTCTTTTCCTTCTTCAATATCTTGTTTTCTTCACTTGTAGCAGACCATTTTCCAAAAGACAGATTATAGGAAATGTATCATTTCCATACAGCAAATCCAGGCATGTAAGGTGGACAGTCCGTACTGGTAGGCGCTTTCATTTTCAGGCCTGGCAGTAACTTTCGACAAATCATTCATAAGTTGCGGAGTGGCCCCACATATCGTGCACGTGGAACCAGAAGAAGTATCTGTTAGTACCTGGGCCACTTTTCCATCTATCATTGTTAGAAAGAGTTCATGCTTCACTTGAACTCCAACAGTGTCTTTATTTATCAATGATGGTTATAAAGCCTTTATTTGCCTAGTAATTTCACCTACAACAGCCCTGGTTTTGTCTGGAGTTTCCTTACAAAACTCTATCGAAATAGGTCTACAAAAACGAACAGATAAAGGTGCCGGATTTTTCCAAATAACGAAACCCGACTGCTCATCAATTAATCTGATAGGGACCATAGAAGCGATGAACAAATTGGCATCTGAAATCGTTTCCGAGTCCTCTGCAAGTATTTGCTTGTATTGGCTTTGGCCAGAAGAACCATCACATCCCCATTTACTGTAGAGCATTAATGTTTTATATTGTTTTAGGAAAACTGCATCGATTTCTAAAATTCTAGCCACAGTGTGGTCCAATAAATCTTGAATATTGTTTACTTTAGCATAAGTATTGGTGACCGTAATTGTAGAAGATGGTGGATAACAAGTTTTTTTTATTTCTTGTAATTTGTAGTATGGCGGAAATATACAACAATTTCGTTCGTTTGTCAAGCTTCTCAAGTAGTATATTGTGCTTTTGTTAAATCCAAATCTACAAAAGCACTCAATGCTTCCGGATCGGTAAGCATTTTTATCTGGTCTAAGTCATTCCAAATACTTGAGATGTATTTTTTTTTTGGTTGTTGGCGTACCTTAATGATTTGACAAGATGTGCTTCTGTATTTTCACCCACAGCTCGTAGTCCCCGTACGTAGGCGTTATAAATGTACTCGAAGCCATATTATTTTAGTAGAAAAGTGTTTTTCCTCTTCTTGCTCGATTCTGAGGAGTCTCCATAATGTACGGTCTTCCTAGTTTGGCAGAAGTTGATGGTGTAGAATATTGATCGGAGTCCGGTAAATTCACCGAATACCCTGAGTCCAACCAAATGGTATTCTTCTGTAAAAAATCTTCCACCCACCGTTTGTTAAACGTAGGAAGAATGTGCCTTTGTATGTCATTTATTATAAAACACAGGTTGTTTTCAGAATTATTAAAACTTTGGACAATGATTCCAAGGTTCTGCCACCCTCGATGTAGGGAAGTATGAAATCTCGTTTAGTACAACTGAATGAAGACATTTTAGATCTTCAATCAGCGGAAATTACAGGCGTAGATGAGCTTTACTTTACTTGAACTAACGCTAATGTGAATGGCTGGAATAATTTGTATTTCCTTCATATACTATTTTGCAATACTGAATAGGTATCTGAGTCATTTGCAGAAATAATGCACCTAACACAAAATAAATTACACATAGGTACCTACACAAAATAATTTATTATTAATAGTTCACATTAGTCATTTTCCTGTGAAATGTTGTTCTTTTGTGTTACAACAAAAGTACAACATTTTATGGCGTCAACATGAGTTTTGATAAATCACAAAAGAAATCGACAACCGGTCAATGAACCGGTCAAATTGACACCAAGCACATTGTCAGCAGCATTGTCATAATATTTCGTGATTTACCAGTCGGGGCAAGACATTTTGGGAGTAGAGTACTATATTTTTTTTAATGACTCATCTCCATCATTATTATCATAGCTGATTTTTTTTGCATAATGTGTATGAATAGTTAGACTATTCATTTATATAAAAAGTAGCGCGTGGGGAGCCGTAAGTGAAAGTGAAAACCTTCAACGAAAAAAAAAATTAGCGAAAAATAAGGTATGTGACGTTTTAAGTACTTACTCACAAAAATTAAAATAAAATGAAAATTAAATAGCTGTTTCGTAAAATACATAAAATTACCTTTCTAAAAATGTATTATACTGCATATCTCTGCTGAATATTTATTTCACAATATTACATTGAAACATGTCAATGCAAAGGCTTGAGCTTGGCGCCCCGTCTTCAACGTACTTCTGACTATGAAAAATAATATTATTTTAGGTATTAAGTAACAAAACCTTATTGAATAACATAGTTTAACTATTCGACTATCTAATAAAATATTAGATAAACTATGAGATTTGTAAAAACCACTTTTGATATGCACTTGTTCTAGCATATTCCACGGTACCGAAGAAATATATAGAACTACCGAACGTATTCTCTGGAGTTTCTTTCATCTAGCTTTCTACATGGCGATTTGACTGTTCAAAAAGAGAAGAGTCGTGGAAATTGAGGGCGCTCGTGTGCCAATTGACAACTTTTGTTACGTTGACAACACTGCTCTGTCATTGCAGTAAGACTAAAAGTGTTAGCTCAGCGTAACGCCACGGCTCTTCTCTCTTTGAATAGACTATCACAATAAAAGTGAAGTAGATTGCAAATTGCCAGTACCTATGTATTGTTTTTTTTTATTTAATTTTTTTTGTCAGTAAACACTCGTTATCGACTGTGTTGTTTTATTTTCTTAAAATTCCCAGTGAAGAGTCAGTTACTTACCTATGGTTTATCCATTTTGAATGAAGCATGTTAGTAAACAAAATACGACACAAATAACAAAATCTCACTTGCTTGGCGTCGAGTTTCAGACATAATCGAAAGCAATTTTTTATTGAAGGTAGGATCTAAAATCGACAAGTAATGTAAATTACGTATAAAAGGACGCGCCAACAAAGTGAATTTTAGGTTAAGTATGGGCGGTTTGTTTACGTTTATGCTCCATTCAAAATGGACACGGTATAGTTACCTTAAAATTGAATTCGTTATTCATAGATATCCATCTATTCGTTATTTTTTAAATCGATTATGTAGGTTAATACATAAACGAAAAAAAAAACAGCCAAAAAAGTTTTCATTATTGAGGTAAAAAACAAAAAGTAAAACTACACTCAGTTTCGGGTAATAAAAACGCTGCCATGTTAGCCCTTGCATTTTGTGACGTCACTGATCATCGAGTCCCCTATGTCAACTCAAAGTCAAAAGTTCATGCCCACACAAAAATGTTCAAGTTTGACGTCACCAATAGCGTTGTGTTTAGAAATTTTGCGGTTAAGATTTAAAATATCTACTTTTCAATGATTAACTAGCTCTAATGGATTCGATGCTCGATGCTTGCGCGATTGAGGCTTTGCTGTGGGACTGGATTCCCTAGGTACAATGCAGTTCAAAAAACACCAATAGCTCACTTACTTTTTTAAAGTCATAAAATGTGAGAACAATGAGCCTCTTATCAAGTGCTATTCTCTATAGATTAGAAAACTATGTTTGTGGTATAATACCTATACGCTGATCAGGCGTCAGCCAATCTAAAGGCCTATTTAGTTTATTTACCCAGCGATTCCGTGGTCGGCCTCTATGCATAAATAAGTGTAATATGACAAAATACCTACCTAAGGACTTTTTTCCGGTCATAAAAAAATGTTATGCACGCAAGATTTTCGTAAATTTCGTTTTTTAGGGTTCTATACCACTAGGGTGCTAACGGTACCGTAAAAGCACCTAACTATAGTCCAAAATGACGTATTATTTACGTTAGGGCTAATATTTTTATAAGTAAGAGTCCTGAATAAAGTGTTTTGTACTTTTTGTTTATATGTTAAACTGTAGTTTAAAATTATGTGAAAAGTCTTTGTCTATCTCACTCAGAAATACTTTTTTTTTTAACTCAAAGTTGGACTATAGTTGTTGTGAGGAGGCCCCAACTATGGTCCAGCAACAAAATGACATGTTTATTGGTCGATTACTCGGAAATGGCTTATAGTTACCTGCCTAGTATGGACTAAAATCGTTCCTTATTTTATAATTGAATTAAAATTGGAAAAAAAAGTACAAAATACCTTTATTTTTTTTATTTTGACATAATAATCAACAAAAACAAAAAAAAATCTTCTCAAAATTAACAAAAATTACAAAACAGTCTCACTTATGGCACGATAATTAGTATTATGAGATCAAAAATCAGCTTATAACTAGTAGGAACAATAAATACTTATATTATTTCTTTGGGATTCCCCATTCACTCTCCAATTCTGGAACATTGTACAGTTCGCGTTTTGTACTAATTCTCTTTGGAATTTTAATAGAAAATAGAACATTTATCCATGAGTAAAATATGCAGTCTTCCTTTTCCGGCCATTTCCAGGCCATTCCACACCTGGACATGCACTTAATGTAGGCTCCTTCTCCATCAGTTTTTTGTATTTGGCCTGGCCAGCGAACACCTTCGTAGTTGACAACAACATAATCATTTTCGACTGGGCGTTTATTTTTTTTGTTTGTTTCTGCCACTATATCTTTGCTGGACTGTGTAGCATCATCCAAACTCATTTCATCGGCATCTGACTCCGACGCCAAGGAATATTGATCTTCATCGGATTCATCGGATGAGCTAACAACACGCTTCTTTGCCTTTCTTCCCTTGTTAGACTTTCCTATTGAAGTTGATGGCTAATTAAATACGCACTTACGGCCTGGTTTTGTGTTAGGATTACCAGCAGTTAGCATCTTTCGTCTTAGTATAATGGAGCTCCGTGGGATGTTAAACTTCTTCGCAGCTTCTCTTTGGGTGAGGACCTTATCATCAATGGCTCGGAGGCAGCTCTTCATTTTATCTTCAGAGTACCATTTGTAGGGTCGCCCCCCAACCTATTGTCGCGGTTGACTCATTATTTGTCGATCTGGAAGAAAAAAACACATCATTAAACTTCATGCAAATTATGAACCTAACTATGGTCCAAAAAAACCGTTGGACTATAGTTAGGCACGAAGTATCATTTTGTAATATTTTTCACTTCATAAATAAAACAATTGAAAAGTTTGATTGATTCTAAATTATTTTATTAGAGAGATAACTTACCTTCAAAACTAAATCACTTGACAGTACATAACTAGATTGCAATGTGAGGGTATGTACGAAAGTTTGCAGCTCTTCTGCGTGTGTCAAAACTTTGTCGCAACTCCTAATAACCTGTTTCGTCAAATGGTGACGCCACAATGGCGGCTGTCATACGAAGATGGCGAATGTATTTCAGCTAGCAACGCGGTTACGCGATTTGCCGCTAGTTGTCACCGTTTAGCCGATAATATTGATTTAGTCATGCAATGTCGTTGGACCATAGTTGCCCCTTTGGATTATAGTTGGGTGCTTTTACGGTAATAATTTGTCGCTGTCCGCCCGTTCATCATATTTTTTATAATATCAGAGGAAACTGATTAGTGGTTTATTTATATATCCAGATCGCTCGCGTATAAAATGGTCCTCTGAGTTACCTATAAATTGCTAAAAAAAGTTTGTAGAGGCTATATGTCTCTCTATACCAGGGATGGCGAACCACGCAACGCAACACAATATTTTGGGCAAACATTTTATTGTATATAGAGACCATGTCTACCTGAGATAAACAATATTTAAGACTCTTACCTCCAAATACTTAATTTCGATCCCCGTTCAGGTTATAAAAAGTAGTATTGATATATTAGTAAAACCTATTGTACATATTATAAATCTATCCATTGAGCATGGTTGTTTTCCCTTAAACCTTATAAAAGCTATTATCAAACCATTACATAAAAAGGGCACAAAATCTGACATGGGTAATTTTAGACCCATAGCTATTCTTCCATGTATGTCTAAAATCTATGAAAAAGTAATTTACAATAGAGTGATAACATTTTTAGATGCAAATAATATACTTAACCCTAATCAATATGGTTTACCGACAAGGGAAAAATACTACACTTGCAATATTTAAAACTCTAAAAGAAGCGTAAGAAGAAACCAATAAATAACGGCATAATTTTGCGTTACTTTTAGATTTATCTACAGCGTTCGATTGTGTTGACCATAACATACTCTTAGGCAAACTAGAAGAAATCGGTATTAGAGGACTAGCCCTTTCTCTATTCAAATCATATTTAGAAGATAGGAGACAATCAACTGTCATAGAAATATATAATAAGAAAATTAAAACCATTGAGTATATATATTCTAGTTCAGAACCCATTTCACTAGGTGTTCCTCAGGGCAGTGTCCTGGGTCCACTTTTGTTCCTTATATATAAATATAAATAATTTGCCATACATCACAAAACATCTTTGTGTCATGTTTGCAGATGACGCTACTATACCCCAACTAAATGATAATATACAAGATTTTGAAAATGAAATAAATTAAACCCTCGAAGATATAGTAAATTGGCTAGATGTCCTAAATTTAAAAGTTAATATTGATAAAACCAAATTTCTTAGATTCAAAAATTATAAAACGCCAACAATAAGTTTAAATATTTCTAACAAGGGCGATCGCGTGGAAGAAGTCAACGAAATTAATTTCCTTGGAATAAAAATTGACTTCATACCCCAACTAAATGATAATATACAAGATTTTGAAAATGAAATAAATAAAACCCTCGAAGATATAGTAAATTGGCTAGATGTCCTAAATTTAAAAGTTTATATTGATAAAACCAAATTTCTTAGATTTAAAAATTATAAAACGCCAACAATAAGTTTAAATATTTCTAACAAGGGCGATCGCGTGGAAGAAGTCAACGAAATTAATTTCCTTGGAATAAAAATTGACAGCTGCTTAAATTGGAAATCTCATATAGTAAAAATTTATATTAATATTTCTTAATACTGTTATGCACTCTATATCTTAAGTAACGTTTCATCTAAAATGGTAGCAAAAAACGCATATTATGGACATGTTTTTCCTCAATTGTCTTACGGTGTGATCTTTTGGGGAAACTCAGTGGAAGTCCAATCGGTGTTTCTGATGCAGAAAAAGTGTATTAGAGCTATTTTTAATATAGAAAGTACCCAATCATTACGCAATATATTTAAAGAAAATGATATCCTTACTCTAACAGGTATTTATGTTCTGGAAATATGTTTCTTTGTTAAAAATAATCCATCTTTCTTTAATATTAAATCAAATCGATCAGAGAGCTTAAGAAATAAATATAATTTTAACTTAAGTATACCCCAAGTAAATAACACCATGTTCCACAAAAGCACATATATAACGGCTATTAAAGTATATAATAATTTACCATTATATATAAAACAGCTCCATGGAAATATGTTAAAAACTAGATTAAGGAAATGGCTTGTAAATAGTGTACACTATAACCTTAAGGAGTTTTTTGATAATACTAGTTAATAATTATCCTAGATCCATTCTGGACTATGTACCCATTGCTACCAATTACCCCAACAATTTCATACAAATGAGTTGTAAAATATTGTATGTCCGAAATGGATATGATTGTTGATACCTACTTTAATTTGATTTAAGACCCTTACTTATGTATGATGTACACAATTTTTACAATAAAAATATTCTCATCTTCACCCATAGCTCATAAATAACACTTTTCTTTCTTCGTTTCTAAAGTTTTATTTTGCTTATTAGCCCCTCCCACCTCCTACGACCTGCGTACCCTAAAAGAAAAATATTGCAGACTTCATTATTTCTGGCTTGGCGCTCCAAAATTGCTAAATTGATAAATTGATTTCTTTCTTTTCTTGTGCTGGTATCTCTTACCTTTTTGTTCTTTCTAACGACCTGCTGCCACGGACGGGGCGTGAGATTGGGATTGTCTCGCTTTGTTGTTACCCCTTCTCAGTCCGCTGTCCACACAAACTCATCCGTATTGCATTCTTGATTGCTCTCTTGCGCATGCAAACCATATTCTCTGTGCCCAGACCTCACACAACATCTTGCGAATGCAAATATTTAAATAGGTACCAATAAAAATAACACATTATTATTAAATCAATGTTCTAGACATATAAATTTGACGACTCAATTTGCGGACAAAAGCCGAAACTTGTTGTTTTATATTAACAATTTATGTATTTTTTTGGTAGTAATATATTCAATAGATATGCACCTAGTTTTTCTTTCTTTTCGTTGGTTGAACATTCCAATTTTCCAGAGAAATACAATACTGCGAAAGGAGGGAAAATCGGAAAATCGGAAAATCTGACTTGACGTTTGATGCTAATGACGTTTGACATTTCGAAACCAAAGACAAAAATAGCTTCGGAAAATGTGTTTAGGCCAGCTACAGACTATCTTTGTTTTGTTTTTTCCATACGTCTATCTTGTTTGCTGTAAATATCTATAAAAATGTTTTGTTTTATTTTATTCTAGTTTTGTGCCACCACACCAGGACCTGTCAGAAAATCAGCGCCGTTATAGCTTCGGCTGTAGCGGCATAATGCTGAGACAGGGACCTTTTTGGCCCTTTATATAACATCCTTTAACATGCTCCTCTCTTATTTATGTACTACTTTCCTTGGTTTATATGTAATTCTTTTCTTATTTCCTACTTATCTATCATCCTTACGTTTGTCGTGTTATGTGTGTGTTATGTAATTGTTCCAAATAAATGTATTTTCTTTCTTTCTTCTTTCTTTCTCATTCTTATTCTTATTCTTAAACACAAATCAGATTTAAGCACAAGTCGCGATTTTTTGAAAAAAAATAATAATTTAAATTTTATAAAAAAAATGGCAACCTCATTAAGGTAATAGCGCACAACGCGCTCTGTGAGGGGCCGGGCGTTATCGTGAATAAAAACAAAATCATCGCCAATAAATGGATCAAATGGCGTTACATGGGGCTCTATAAAAAAAAACCAAACTGAATTAAAAAAAAATGAAATATTCAATTTATCAACTTTGTTCCTTAATTTTGCCGGCGTGTGTAATTCTAGGGTTGTAAGATTTAACCTGTTTAAATCGACAGTTTTTGCGTAAAAAAACCGCTTATTAACAAGTTTTTGCATGCGAATGCGGATTCGCACGCTCGCGTGTTATTTTACGTCTAGCTATAGAATGCTTTTGAGTAGGGTGATTCAGCTTACTTTATATAAAACTGGCTATAAATGTTTTGTATTGTGTTTTTTTTTATTTTACACAGACCTTTCATTTGAAAGAATGGTCGTAAAATCGTACTGCTACTACTTCTACTACTACTTGTATATTTATCAACATATACTATTGGCTGTGTGGTGCCGGCCTAGAATAGCACCACCCCATTTCTTCCCGTGGGTGTCGTAAGAGGCGACTAAGGGACATGAACCGGGGGGCGGGCAGCAGCGCCCCCTGCACAACAATTCCATCACCAAACTGCGATCCCCAACCCGCATGCCCAGCGTGGGGATTATGGGCAATAAACCCAAAATGAAAAACAAAGCCAAAAAATGGCCCCCAGTTCCCGGCCGCCTCGCTTTTCCTGGCCATGGTAGCGGCTATGGTAACGGCGGGGCAGGGGGTGCTAGGAATCCCCGGGCTACGGCAGGCTCCCATTCATTACCCAAAAAATTGACCCTGGCGACGTTTAACGGACGCACTCTGAGGCTTGACCACCATCTAGCGCAGTTGGAAGTGGAGTTAGAGAATATTGAATGGCATGTTCTGGGGTTATGTGAAGTCCGTAGAGAGGGGGAGGACACCGTAACCTTAGACTCGGGCCATCTTTTCTACTTTCGCGAGGGTGATAAAACATCCCAGGGTGGCGTAGGTTTCCTCGTCAACAAGGCCCTCTCTAACAACGTCCAAGAAATCTCCAGTGTGTCGACCAGGGTAGCGTACCTGATCCATCGGCTGTCCAAGCGGTACAGCTTGAAGGTAATTCAGGTCTACGCACCGACCTCGGCACACTCGGATGATGAAGTGGAGGATATGTACGAAGATATATCCAAAGCCTTACATAACACCACTAAGGCTTACTTCAACGTTGTTATGGGGGACTTTAACGGCAAGGTGGGAACCCGGACTGGCAATGAATCCCGAATAGGCTCGCATGGTTATGGAGTTAGGAATCACAGGGGGCAAATGCTTGTCAACTTCCTTGAGAAGAAGGGGCTGTTCTTAATGTACTCCTTCTTTAAGAAACCGCCCCAGAGGAAGTGGACGTGGCAAAGCCCCGACACTGTGACTAAAAATGAGATCGACTTCATCATGACGGATAGCAAGCAAATATTCAGAGATGTCTCAGTGATCAACAGGTTTAATACCGGATCTGATCACCGACTGCTCCGAGGCTCTCTGAATATCAACTTAAAGCTTGAAAGAAACCGTCTGATGAAGTCCACGCTCCGTCCTAACCCAATCCAGATCATGGCGGGCACCGAGAAGTTCCAGCAGCTTCTCGGGAATAGATTCGTTGCCTTGGATCCCACTGATGACGCTGACGAGACCCTACACAATCTGGTCGAAACGCTGAGGAACGAGGGCATCCGGTTTTGCCAAAAGCAGCGTACTGGCAAGAAATCCAAACTCTCGGATGAGACTCTCGGGCTGATGGCAAAAAGACGGGGAACCACCCAAGCGACTTCGTCAGACAGGTCAGACCTGAAAAAGCGAATTGCGAAGATGGTACGGCGCGACCTTTGGAGCTCCAACACACGCCTCATTGAAGAGGCAATAGAGCGAAACCGAGGGTCCAAAGTATTCACTCAGCAGCTTGGCAGGAGCCACCTGACGAAGCTTAAAACGCACGATGGGAGGACCGTTTTGTCGAAGCTGGAGATATCCGCCGAGATAGAGGATTTCTATGGCCGATTATACGCTGCTCATTCCCCTCGTCCCCAGCGAGTCGACCACGATTCAAGGGCCACCCTGACACGCCACTATACCGACGAACTGCCAGACATCAGTCAAGACGAGATCGTGCTAGCTCTGATGCAGCTTAGAAATGGAAAAGCCCCCGGTGAGGACGGCATAACATCAGAGCTTTTAAAAGCCGGAGGAGCTCCTGTTATACACAGTGGCGGATTTGCAGTCTCGGCCGCCCTAGGCCCCAAGCCATTAGCCGCCCCTTTCTCAGCATCCACCATATAGAGTACATAATGAAATTACTTTATTGCCAACTTTTATCTAATTAGATTTAGAAATTTAGGTAAACTTCGCAGTTCGCAAGAATATGGTACATAAGTTGTTATAACTAGTCATTTGCTCTTATACAGGGTGGGGTAAATTTTTGGCCCCTTCACCTACTACAACCTACTGTTTCTTTTGTAGTTAGAAGGTTTTGTTCTTAGGAACATTCTGTTTTATTTTGAAGAAAAAAATATTGCCATTTTTAGTTTTTTGAAAAAAGTACAATTCGCCCAAAAAATTACATTTGTAAAAAAAAACAAGTTGGTCTTAATCGACTCTATTTCCAACCAGGAACACTTTTCCCAAAGTAACATACCAAATCAAATCGTAAGTAATGGCAATAATTAAAAAAACTATTCCCATAAATTTTCTATGAGAAAACGAGTAAGTGAAAACAACAATGTCATGTCACTCATTGAATGAGTCACGTTGTCGTTTTCACTTACTCGTTTTTTCATAGAAAGTGCAGCAAAATCATTAATTGAATCTTCGCAATCCAATTTCCTTAAAAAATCAGCTTCTATGTTAAGCAAAGCAAGTATATATTGTGGTAAACGGTAAGGTTTTAAAAAGATATTCAATAATTAAATGTAACAGGCATGACTTCCTGTTTGTTTCCCACTCAAATTCAAATACTTAGACAAATCAGCTTTATTTAATAACTAAGCTATTTTATATTACATTATATGGGATGTGCTAAGTATCGTTATTATTAATTTATATTTAAGAATATTTGTCATGGATATTTCATTATATTAGAAGATATTTTAATATAAAGTTGTGAAAATGTTATGACAAACACTAGCCGATGTTTTGGCGGAATGGCTCGAGGTTTAACGACAGCCGACGACGTTCCGTAGAACTAAATAAACGGAACAGGACGCAACTACCATAAAAAAATCTCTACGCGGTTGTGCTAAGCTGAGTGCCCGACCAAAGAGTAAGTCTGGACCTGCACGCATGGGTAGTTCGGGGCCCGAACTTCGGGCACTAGCTCTATCTGTCTTACTCTCATGCAAAGGACGCGGAAAGAAATGGATGAATCCTGGCGAATCTAATCAAGATAATCGGATATTTTAATCGAATTATTGCATTGTTATCGGTCTTTGACAGGTGTGCAAAGTCTGAATTAAATCTGATTGTTCAAAGTAGTGCAAAATCGAGACTAAAGGAGTCGGTTACAAACAAACAAGCAAGCAAGCAAACATACAGGTGAAACTAATAAAAGCGTGTTAAAACATAGAAGAGTATTTAAGGATGCGGTATAGATTGCACCATGCAGTGCAGTCTGCCCGTCATTCATTATAATAAGTTTTTTGACACGATTGGGGCCGCCCCTAAATCTGACCGCCCTAGGCTCGGGCCGCCCCTAAGTCTGGCCGCCCTAGGCCTGGGCCTACCGGGCCTTAGGGTAAATCCGCCACTGGTTATACAGGAACTACAGAACCTCTTCAACGCCGTCCTTCACAGTGGGAGAACTCCAAAGGCGTGGAGCGGGAGTTTGGTGGTGCCCTTTTTTAAGAAGGGAGATAAAACCCTCCATAAAAACTACAGACCCATCTCTCTCCTGAGCCACGTCTATAAGCTGTTCTCACGAGTGATCACGAACCGTCTCGCCAGGAGACTCGACGAGTTCCAGCCACCGGAACAGGCCGGGTTTCGCGGAGGATATGGCACCATAGACCACATACACACAGTGAGGCAGATTATACAGAAGTCCGAAGAGTATAATCAGCCCCTGTGTCTGGCCTTTGTGGGCTATGAGAAGGCCTTTGACTCTGTCGAAACCTGGGCTGTTCTGTAATCCTTACAGCGATGCCAAGTAGACTATCGTTGTATCGAGGTGCTGAGATGTCTCTACGACGCCGCAACCATGAGTGTCCAAGTACAGGACCAGCAGTCCAAACCCATCCAACTGCGCAGAGGAGTGAGACAGGGGGATGTTATATCCCCGAAACTGTTCTCGAGCGCGTTCGAAGATATGTTTAAGACGCTGGACTGGAAAGGTAAGGGCATTAACATAAACGGCGATTACATCTCACACCTTCGATTCGCTGATGACATAATCGTAATGGCGGAGTCGCTGGAGGAGCTCAACCAGATGCTGGACGGTCTAGCTTTAGCCTCACGATGCATCGGTCTCGGCATGAATTTGGATAAAACCAAAATCATGATCAATGGCCTCATTGATTCGGGACCGGTTGTCGTACATGGCCACCCTCTCGAAATTGTTTCCGAGTACACTTACCTTGGACAAATTCTGCAGTTGGGTAAAAACAATTTTGAGAAGGAGGCCAAGAGGAGGATCCAGCTAGGCTGGGCAGCGTTTGGAAAGCTACGTCGAGTCTTCTCGTCATCCATACCGCAATGCTTGAAAACGAAAGTTTTCGATCAGTGCGTCCTACCCGTCATGACCTACGGAGCTGAGACGTGGACACTCACGATAGGGCTGATCCACCAGTTTAAAGTCGCTCAGCGAGCTATGGAAAGAGCTATGCTCGGAGTCTCTCTGAAGGATAGGATTCGTAACGAATACATCCGACAGAGAACCAAAGTTATCGACATAGCTCAAAGAATTAGCAAACTGAAGTGGCAGTGGGCCGGCCATATCTCGCGAAGAACCGATAACCGCTGGGGTAAACGAGTTCTTGAGTGGAGACCGCGACTCGGCAAACGTAGTGTAGGACGCCCTCCGGCCAGGTGGGATGACGATCTGCGAAAGGCTGCAGGCAGATGCTGGATGCGTCAAGCTGAAGACAGGGCGCTATGGCGCTCATTAGGGGAGGCCTATGTCCAGTAGTGGACTAATATAGGCTGATGATGATGATATACTATTGAAACTATGTGAAAACCTTGTTGACCCTCTAAAACGTATAATAAATAAGAAACTTTTACCGATTCTTTGGGATAAAGAAGAAAAAAAAAACATATCCCTCAGACTTTCGCAAAAAAATGACGTCACTTTCGCACGCTGAACTTTCACCCGGTATATCTCTCAACATTTGTTTTAAAATGGTTTCAAAAAGTTGTCAAAAAGTTTGAAGTTGTTGGTAATTAAGTTATTAAACATAAATGCAATTGAAAATATATCCTCACTTCATTAATAAACCGCAAAAACCAGATGAGCCATATGGCTTACAAAGTAGTAAGACATAATCGATTAATCGATTTCAACGGACCACTTCGGGAGTAAGACATATGTCTTAATCGATGTTAAAGGGGGTTTGTTTTTTTTATTGAAATTATGGACATGAGATAAATAAAAAACATGATTTAAGATTGAAATTCCCTTAATTCAAGGAAAAATCTAATAAAATAATAAATAACACATTCACGAAATTAGGTCTAACAAATTGAATGCAGTTTTTTTTTCTAATGGCTTCCACGAGCTCTTATAATGCCATCAATCATTTCCCATCAGTTTTCCCATGCCTCCAATGATGCCATCAATCATTTCTTGAGGCAAACTCTCCCACTCTTCCACTAAGGCCAATTTGAGCTCTTCGAGGGAGCTGGGCTCCTCTAATGTACTCTTCTTCCGAGGGCGTCCCAAACATGTTCTATTGGATTCATGTCTGGAGAACGTGCTGGCCAGTTCATTTGGGTAATGGAAACCACATTAAGGTTATCGCGCACAGCGCGCTCTGTGTGGGGCCGTTATCATGCATAAAAACAAAATTATCGCCAATAAATGGGGCAAATTGCATTACATGGGGCTCTAGGATCTCTGAGATGTAACGCAGTGCATTCAGGGATCCATTTTCAATGACGACCAGCTCTGTACCCAATGATATGCCACCCCATACCATAACGGAGCCCCTACCTTAAGCCACTGTTTCGGTGAAACTCGTTGGATTGTTGCGTACTGCCACATCTTCTCCCTCATAGGAGGGAGTATCGAGGAGAACGCGAATACATTTTAACGAAATTTACACAAAAACGGCTTTCGTCAGTGAATAAATACATAAAATAAATATATGTATATACTTTTCAAAGATTAACAGTAGAATGAGCCAAACTCAGTTTAACATACGTTAGCACTTTTTTTAATGAATAGAACTTATGATCGTAATTGTCAACAAACACTCAAGTGGGTATAATTTAATGTTTAAACATCGAAGAACAGGATTTTTTTTGGAAAAATTTCCAAATAGGGTAGTTATACAAAATAATAATCTACTTGGAAAAATATCCAAGAAGATGAAAAAAACTAGGTTTCTTGCCTGCTCGCCTCATTTTGCCGGTGTGTGTATTTGTCCTATTACTACAAAAACAGAAACCACACTTATATATTAGTTTAAATTACACGTATACGATGCTAAGAATTTAGATTTTGTTCAAATTCATCAAGCTTGTTACCATGTTTCAAGGGACTTCAAAATCACAAGGAAAAAGTGTTACCAACTTTGGTGATTCTTTATAAAGGCGAAATTTATTGAAAATGTGTTCATTTTTGTTTGCTAAGATCTCTAAAACTACTGAACAGATCATGTTAATGACTAGTAGAGTCGATGATACAAAAACGTGAATTATTTCAGCAACAAAACCAGTTTTTATACTTATCCTTAAATTGTATTTATAATGTAAATGGGTTGCTAATAGCTTGTCTTTTGATGCAACCTTCTGTTAATTGATAATACGTTCGTACCTATGTATTAATACAGTCTGTCTGCCTATTTTTGACTTCAGTTTTTGTTTGTGCTCTGCAGGCACAAAGCCGTAAAGAGTTTAAAATAGTTTAATATCCGAAAATAATTCCATTGTTTTTAGATAAAAACATAGTTTTTCTTTGAGAAAAGTTAATGGATTGAAGTAAATTTTCGAGTAAGTTAAGAAGGTTTAGATGACTAACAAACGCATCTAGATGATTTTTGAGTACTAAAATAAGGTTTTTATTAATTGTGCAATTAAAAGTGTCGACCATTTTACTTAGTAGGTTATCTTACTTAAGTACAAATGTTATGAGACTTTTGTTAGCCAAAATACCTAACTATTTTCATTTCTATTTATAGACCTACTACAATTTATATTACTAAAGTCGCTTACAATAAATAAATAAATATTTACCATGATATAAATACTACCAAAAAATAAATATTTACCATGATTTGAGCTTTGAGTTATTCCGTGATCATGCATGACGCAATACACATAGCTATGCCAAAATACATAATTGAAAGCTTAAAACTCAAATCATGGTATAATCGTACATACATATATACCGTTGTTGTATATGTTTTTAGTGTTAATGACCATGATGATTAAAATAACTTATATTATATTACTAATAAAATTGTTTTTATATCACTAAATTCAATCATTTGTTACATAAAATCCTCGTAGATAGCTATCGGTACAAATTATGCCTACACTGCATTTAGGGTACGGAGTGGTTGATACTCATTGCAAATAATAAAACGCATTATTTTCAATTCTTCAAACTTTTTCTATGGAAGATTTTTTTTTTTATATATAAATTACTAGCAGCGCCTTGTGGTTTCATCCGCGTAGTTCCCGTTCCCGTGGGAATCCCGGGATAAAATATGTCGGAACCTTTGTCACTCCTTGAAAAGTAAGCTTTTTATTGATGAAAGATTTTTTTAAATCGGTTTTGTCGTTTCAGAGCCTATTCAATATAAACAATCAAATCTTTCCTCTTTTTATAATATTAGTATAGATGTAAAATTTCTATGCCTAAAAATGGCATATATGCATATCACAGTGCTCTAAATTTTATGCCCTTGAATAAATGATAAATAAATAATGTTGGACAATTCACACACCTTTCGCCAGTGCGGCATTTACAAAGGGGCGAAAAAATCAAGATGACGTCGTTGTTGAGCCTAACTAAGGCTGCGACACTGACATGGTTCAAAAATCCAAAAAATCATGATTTTTCTGAATTTATGCGAAGCCCTAGGTTTTCCTTCTTTGAACCTTATAAATCATCCTACTAAATTGCTTTGATTGCATGAAAAAATAATAAAAAGATAAGCTTCTGTTGATAAATCAAACTTTTTGCCACGAAACCGCTGAAGTTCAAATGCATTACTTTCTACACGAATGGTATCAGTGTGTAATTTTTTTTTTTTTTTTTTTTTACAAATTTCTAGCATACATAATCTAAATACACTAGAATTACATTACAATCTAGCCATATATTTGGCTAATGGGTAATTTTGTTTCAACTTAATTTTATAAAAACATATCACTAAGAACGTGTCCATCGGCACTTTTCTTATTGTCTCTATTTAAGGGGAAGACACTTGGTTCATGTGTTCTTTAAAATTAGCACTTATGCACTTACACTTTAACTAACACTACACTAACTCAAAAGGTTTGGTTCTTTTGAGCCTTCTCACTATGTCCGTGTTGTCGAGGAGCTGGATAGCCTCGACGTTCACATGATGAAGAAGCCTCTGTTCATGAGCCTCTGCGTACTTTTGTATTATTTTATCGGCGAATTCAATCTTGAGGTCCCGATGAAGATCGCTATTTCTTACGTACCAAGGAGCATTAACGATTTCCCTTAGTACTTTATTCTGGAATTTTTGTATGATTGCTACATTTGTCTTTTTGGTACAGCCCCAGAGCTGAATGCCATAGGTCCAAATTGGCATAAGGACTTGTTTATACAACAAAATTTTATTGTGTACTGCTAGAGTGGAATTTCTTTCAATTGGCCAATACATCTTTTTGTAGCGAATCTCTAGCTCTTCTTTTTTCTTTTTGACGTGAGCTTTCCAGCGTAGCTTGGCGTCAAGGGTCATACCTAAGTATTTTGCTGTGTTAGCATATGGTACTATGACTCCGTTGATGAATACCGGATGATAGTCTTCTCTTTTATTCGTGAAATTGATATGAATAGATTTTGATTCTTTTGGTTTGATTCTCCAGGTTTTTGTCCAGTTGTGTATATTATTCACAGCCTCTTGGACTTTTTCAGCGGCTTCTGCGTGATTTCTTCCAGTGGCTATTATGGCAGTGTCATCAGCAAAAGTGGCGATGGTGTTGTTTTCATGTTCTGGGAGGTCACAAGTGTATAATAGGTAAAGGACCGGACCCAATACACTTCCTTGTGGCACCCCTGCTTTTATTTCCTTTATTTCAGAGTAAGAGTCATCTTGTCTTATTCTAAAGGCTCTATTTGCTAAATATGATTTAATTATTTCAACGTATTCTATGGGTAGCATTCTCTTTAACTTTAATACTATGCCTTCATGCCATACTTTATTAAAAGCTTGTGCGACATCTAGGAAGACTGTAGTGCAGACTTCTTTATTTTCTAGAGTTTTTTCGATCAGAGTGGTAATTCTGTGGACTTGATCCACCGTGGCGTGTCGTTCTCTAAATCCAAATTGGTGTTCTGGGATAAGTTTTTTAGTTTCTAATAATGGCTTAAGCCTTTTTAGAAACAGCTTTTCAAATAGTTTTGATATAATAGGCAGCAGAGAAATTGGCCTGTAAGATGTTGCTTCCTGTGGTGGTTTTCCTGGCTTTGCTATCATTATTACTTCCGCAATTTTCCAAAGATCTGGTACATATTTTAGTCTGAACGCAGCGTTAATAAGATTTGTTAGTTTAACCAAGGCTTTTCTTGGTAAGTTGTGCAGAATGGCTCCTGAGATTAGATCGAACCCAGGAGATTTTCTTGCATTTATCTTTAGTTTTATTTCGCTCCAGACTTCTCTAGGTGAAACAAGCTTTATATCTAGATTTTCGTTGCAAATTTCGGGCATGTCGATGTATATATTTTCTTGACCTTCGTGTGGGGTAAAGATTTTCTCAAGGTGTTCTGCAAACACCACGGCTTTTTGCTCATTGCTTACGGCCCATTCCCCAGGTCCTGTTTTTATTGGTGGGATCTGGGTAATAGGTCGTTTCATGTTCTTGGTAGCTTTCCAAAGTGAGTAATCTGTGCTACGGTCATTGGTGAGGCTTTGTAAGTAATTGTTTGTTGTTTGTTTCATTGTTGTGTTTTTGGATTTTCCGTTTCAGTTTCTTGGTAAGGAAGTTAAGTATATTTTTGTCTTGCGGTGATCTTGACTGGTGCCAGTGGTTTCTCTGTTTTCGCTTTTCCTCGATGAGTTGTTTAATTTCCATGGGATAGACATGTTTCGTTCGTCTTGTTTTAGAGATAGGTGTATTTTTCCAAGCCGTTTGCTGTATGAGCTTTACATACTTTTCTAGGTCTTCGTCAAGTTGCTCTGGAATTTTCAGTGGGACTTTCAGTTCTATTTTAGAATCCAAATCAATTTTAAATTTCTCCCAATCTGTATTTTTATTAACTAATATTGGTACTTTTTCAATATTTAAAACCCTTTCGCTCAGTTCTAGGTAGATTGCAGAGTGATCGGAATTCATGTCAAAACTCTGGGTTGCACGTAGATAGTTTGAAGCTATGCTTTTGTACACAAAAAAATCTATCAGGTCAGGAATTTTTTGTGGATCAGTTGGCCAATAAGTGGGCGAGCCTGTTGAAATTACATCACATTTCTCTTCTCTCACTGCGCTCATCAACTCTCTTCCCTTTGTGTTAGTTAGTCTGGAGCCCCAGTATGTGTTTTTGGCATTGAAGTCACCCCCTAGAATAAATTTGTCACCTAGGGTTTGAAAAAAGGTTACGTACTTTTCTTTTTTGATGGTGTATCTCGGAGGGCAGTATATTGCTGCTACCGTAATCTTATATCGTTTTGAGTCGATACATATCGCCACAGATTGAATATCTGGCTCCTCACATTTATTTTTCTCGTGATGCTTGATGTTTTGCTTCACTATGACAGCACTGCCGCCTCTTCCTTTATTGGTTGGGTGTAGTGCATGATAGACCTTGTAACCTTTAAGTTGGATTTGAGATTGATTTGTGAAGTGTGTTTCAGATATAAGACACACGTCTATATTTTCAATATCTAGGACAACTTGTAGCTCTCTTTGATGCTTTGATAGTCCATTACAGTTCCAAGCCATTATTCTAAGGTTTCCAATCATTTTGAATGCCTTTTTATAGCAGTTTTGGTGCTATTCTCTATCTTCTTTAAACGCTCGTCAAAACTATTCATAAACATCAAAATTTTGTCTAATTTGTCATTATGGCTGACGTTTTGCTCGGGGCATTGGATTGCTTGTTTTCCAGCGGTCGCTTGTGCAAAAGACATATTTTTGTTTAAAACTGGCGGTGGCAGCGCACGTGTCGCTGGATTAGGCTGTAAGGGCGGCTCTCTGCCTCTTGAGGCTTGCTGTTGTCTTGCAGGAGATGGTTTCTTCGTGACTTTGTTTCGCATTTTCTGCATTTCTTTGGCTACCATGCAGCCTCTATAGCTGGCAGGATGGGGTTCCCCACAGTGCACGCACTTCGGTTTCTCTGCAATGAGCTTTGTGCAGTCCACGGTCAGGTGTTTACCTGTGCATTTTACACACCTTGGCTCCTTAGCGCAGTACTTTTGTGTATGCCCGTACCCCTGGCATCTTTTACATTGTGGGATCAGTTTGGAGGTTCGGAGAGGCTGTATCTCAACCATACATCCCAGAATGTATTTAATTTCATAGATCTTTTTAATATTCTCGTCATTATTGAAAGAGAGAGTGAACATGTTGAGTGGCTCCTTTGTTTTCCAGCTCAATTTATTCACTACCGATTCAATCATAAATCTTCATTCTTTTAGGTCTTCCATTATTCTTTCTGTTTTACAGGAAGAGGGCAATTTCTTGACCACTACCCGTATAGGTTTTTCTTGTTTGTTTTCGAATGAATGCCAAAGACAGTTATTATCATGTAGGGCCTTGGTTATTGAACGATATGTTTCTCCATTACATGCGTTCACTTTCACGCTTTTACCATTTAAAATTTTTAGGTTGAAGGTTTCAGTTGAATGTTCCGTAGACAGGAAGTCATAAAAGTCTTGGTGGTTCTCCATACCATCTACTATGAGCGGTGGTGGTAGGGGAATTTTCTTTTCCTTTTCTTTTGTTGGTACGCTGATCTCGGGTGAAAGCTGCGGTGACGAGTTCAGTTTTCGTTTCTTTTTAGACCTAACTCTCACCCAATTGGTTTCTCTGGCTAGTTCTTCCTCATCCGTACTGTATTCAATACGCGCGTTAGAGGTCTCCATGCATGGTGCTTTTGAGGGGTTGACGGTGGCATCTGCAACGCATTTCAGTTGCTGCTGTAGAATGCTAATTTGGTTCTTGAGGTCTCCAACAAGGCTCTCAAGTTTTTCTCTTGTTTTTCTTCTTGGTAGCGCAGTAGAGCTTTATTATGTTCTTCGGCCAGGAATCGTTCTGTGTCTGTTTTGATAGTAATAGAATTTTTTTGCGGTGTACTCATTGTTACGGCATACAATTAGCTTCGCCTTAATAATAAAATGTGATGTCGTCGGTGAACATGCCTAAACGTGATGATCTAGCAAGGTCATGGCGATCGGGCGTGCCGCGCGCGACGTTTGTTGTGATGCGTTAGCACTTTGCACTGACGATACGCGCGGTTGCGTGTGAAACAACTGTTCTCGGAGAAAACCGAACGATCACTGTAGTGTGTAAATTATTAAAGAACATACCTTTCTTTGGCTTTCCATTTCTGTTAGTTTTATCGACACAATCACAAAACACGACCAAAAACCGACGACTCAAAAAGACCGTTAAAATTTGATTGAAAACTAAGTTTTTGATGATGAACAGGGACTAGACAGTCCAATCCCAAAGCAAACTGACCATTTTTATGACGAATTTTATACCTAATGAAAGAATATAAAAAATCCCACAAAAAAATTTAGTACAGTTTTTAAACGGCGGATCTGTGAGCAGCCTCTTTATTTTTTTTTTATTTTATGCCATACCAAGCCTTTCCACCGACGACAGGTACAAGTAAATACAATTGAAGTGTCTGTTTGTAATGTGAAAATTAGCCAGTTGTCAGGCTTTTAGTAAATGCATAATTTGATTGTTTGACACGACTTCGGATCACTTACCTACAAGTAAACTGTTTTTAACCGACTTCAAAAAAAGGTTTCTCAATTATTATTATTTTTTGTTTGTTATCTCAGAAGTTTTTAGTGGGTGGTTCGATTTTCCTGATTCTTTTTTATTTTAAAGCTGGTGCTTCTCGTGGTTTTTATTTGAAAGTTGGTGGTCCCATTTTAATTTGGTCCAGTTCTGACGATGGGATTCATAATAATTGACGTTGGTTTATATTTTTTTTAGACAAAATCTATTATTTAAGTTTTATTGGATTAAATACTAACTTACTTGGGATTTTTTGAGCTTTTTTGAATTATTCTCTATACAGCCGCAATAAGTCATCCAAATCGGTTTTTATTTAAAAATGGTGAAAAGGCAGAAGTCAGTTACTACTGCCCAATAATAATGTCTTTTAATTTTTTGAATAATTGATAAATGTACATATTATGTGAATTATTACAACAGACAGAACATAATATAATTGTATTGAAATTTTTTAATCTTTAATTTTAGTGTTATTAATTGTATTTCTGCATGCTAGACATCAGCACCCACACCATTTTTGACGCAAATATATTATTTGAATATAAATGACGAACAAATCATACGAATGAGTATATAAACATTAAAAACCATACGTACAGCCGAACATAGAAACTCATCCTTTAGAACTGATGATGAACCATTCCAAAAAATACCTAAATCTTTCAAAATCTAAAACATTGTGTAATCCATTTTGTTTATTATAGCTAATCTCCGAAACGGGCTGCTTTGGTTTTAGATAAATATAAATACCTAATGTCAAATTCTGATATTCAGTTCAATACATACATTTGGACTGGGAATAGTCAAATAACAATGATAAATACACCTTAAATTAAATAATATATTTCCAAGCACCTTTAACTGAAAGGTAGTCCTTTTCACAGTTGTATGTTTTTTTCGTAGTCTTCTAAATTATGTTTTTGAACATTATTTCATTCAGTTTACTCTCTCTTAGGTAAAATATTACAAAATTTAACATAATTCACAACAAATTATGTGTTAACCTTCGTAAAATGTAAAAAGAGTTCCGCGCAAATAATTAAACCATGAAACCGTGATTTCGGCGCGGTTAAAACCCCAAGCCAGCTTGTTTAGTTTAGTAGGTAATTCCTACTTGGACGAGGAGATATACATAATGGTGTGTGTCTATTCAAAGCTGCCAGAACTATACAAACCAATGACAGGACTAAAATAATGCCATCATTAATCACGTACCTATTTAATATGCTTTATTATACACACCTGTACAAATACTGTTTTACAAAAGGCATGTTTTTGACGACTAATAGCGTACGTAAAAATTACGGGGTGTAATAGAAGATAAAAACAAAACATTTAAAGATTTATAATCCAAGAAAAAAATATATACCTGATGAAAATATTTTACGGTAGCCAAATATAAAAAATATACTTCATGGAAAAATATTGAGAAACCAATGAAATAGCAATTTTCTTTTCAAACTTTTTAATAAAAGAGTTCAGTTTGTCGAGTCACCCTAACTGAGGGTTGAGCTCTGTTTACAAATGATAGCAATGATATTCAATCTTTTAGTTATTTAATCCTAGGAGATAAAAACAACAATGCTAGTTTTTTCATGAGATCTTTACACAGCATTTTACTTACTTTTCGTTCTACGGTCATGGTCATAACATTACATATGGATGGACAAAATGAAAATTCTAAAACCTGATAAGTATTTGAAAAAAAATTGAAAAGGGTCTTTGTCAAAGTACACGAAAATTAATAAATAAACGAAGTACATTGAGAATTCTTGCTTAGACTTTGTTTCTTACTTCGTGAGAAAGTCGCCTTAATTATTTATACCTATTACGTACATTATATAACAAAAGTGTGAGAAATTTTCTGCTTAGGTTTCAGTAAAAATCGAATGGAGGTAGGTTTATTTATCATGAAGTGGGAGCAATCTTCACATGAAAAATATATTGTTTGAGTAAAATATTAACAAACAATATTTTGTAAATATATTTTGTTCTTGCAAAACCATTCTGATGAAAATAAATGTTACAGCAAACATGAAGAATTATTTTATTTTACTTGCCGCAATAACGTTAGTGTTTGCTCGTGAAGAATGTCCAGAGAAAAGAGACAAAGTCTGTGGAAGCTACCCGCCTTCATGCAAAAGGTCCAGGTACCGGAGTTACGACGGTTCCTGCAACAATTTGATCCATCCGAGCTGGGGAACAGCTAATAAAGAGTACGATAGATTCGTTCCTGCTTTTTATGCTGATGGTAAGTTTATTTTAGACTAGAATTACTCTTTAATGAAATTCCTCATCGAAATTTTCGCTTGTGTGACATACAATAACAATAACTCACGTGACTCAATTTCCTGCCCGCTATTGCACTAGTGCGGGATCTGTCAATTGTCCGAAGATAAACTTTTGAAATCTATTTTAAAATAGATTGAGGTGTTAGTTTAAATATCAAATAAGTACGCAACGTAATAAAATTTTAAATTTAAAGTCGATAGCTGCGGTAGTTACCGAGTAAAAGGGACAGATAAAGCGAGACCACAAGGGCTATAATATGAACACAATGTCGAAACACATAAAATTGTGTTTTATCAAAATCGATGCAGACCTTCAAATGTTACGGTGTTATTGTATCAGCTCTGTACCCGAATTTCTTGTATAAATAGCCTGAAGTTTTAATTTTTATTAATTTTTAAGTAGGTACAGTCAGCTCCACAAATATGTTAACACTCCCAAGTTTCGCATATTTGTATACGTAAAATTATCAAATATAAATAAATAAATACTGTGGGACAAATCACACAGCATTATCTAGCCCCAAGCTAAGCGGAGCTTGTGTTATGGGTAATAGATAACAGATATACCTACATATGTACATAATACAATACACTACATGGATAGATGTTTTTTTACTATACAACGAAAACATCCAGAACGCCCCGAAGAAAAATGTGCAGATCGTACAAACATTTGTTCCTAGGCGGGAATCGAACTCGCAACCTCCTGCGTCGTAGACGGACCCTCGCCCACCGCGCCTGATAGGCTGTCTATAGATAGAAATATTACATGTAAGTACACAAAATGCACGTAGTCATGATACTGGTCGAATGCGGTATACAGTTTATAATAATAATGTATACACTATTTTTCAAATTATTGTATACCATCGAATAATAATTAAATCTAGTCGCTATCATATTGGCGTGGTCTTACGCCAATACGACGGCGTATTTCATGATAATTATTACGTTTAACACGGGAATATTTAAAAATCTGTCGTACAGTTTGTGGTTTCTACTATAAAATCTATTCTAATACCTCTGTAATAGTTTTATCTTATATAGTTTAGGCAGATATGCGAAAATAGCGTTTGGTGGCCAAAAAGAGAAACTTCAAAATGTCTGCCTAAGCTTCAGAAAATAAAACTATCACATAAGCATTAATAAATAACTTATAATCGATACCACAAACTCTACGATGGATTTTTTAAATTTCGTGTCTTAAACTTTCACTCATGTATGCGCCTTTATAATGTATGCTTATTGGAAAGCCATGTCAAAAAATGTACACACACTGAGAATAAATTATGCAAAGGTACATAATAAAGTGCCACAACAATGTATACGATGATTTTATTGAAATCATTCGAACAAAATGTCCCATTTAACAAAACTATGATGATGAATGCTGTTTTCTAGTTCATGGTTCAAATGAAAGGTAGTTTTTACACTTCGTAGGCTACATTTTCAATAATAGCTGTCAAAATTGAGACGGATTTATCTCTAAAACTACTCCTGCTTTCAGTTGACTTTCAGTTCGTAGCTCAAACGAAAGGTAGCAACGAATCCTACATTTTCAATGACAGCTGTCAAAATAAAAACGGACCTTTCCGCGAAACTACACGTGCTAGACTTGATGACAAGAACTAATTTTCCAAGGCTGTTATTTCATCATTATGTATTGTTTCGCATAATTCATTTTCTTTAATTCATAAAAATAAAAATGATCGCATATCGTTTTTAATGCTAATGCATTACATAACATCTAGTAGGTATAATGGTCTTGATTCAGTTGTTTTAGAATGACCTTACTTTAGACTAAATCGACACTTATACATATTATTTGATATGTTTCTAGAAGCCAATATTTATTATATTAATGCATTATTGTATGACTAAGTGGCAGAATCTAGCAATCTAGACTCAATAACTGACTTTTATTACGTGGTACGTGGGTTAGGATAAGGGACGGGCAAATTTACAATAAAAACCATTTAAAAGTAGGTATTAGTGGGATCTTTGTGACAGTAACATCATATTGCATATTGCATACGCACTCCAAACGCACGCCCAAGATTTCATTCACATTTATGTATACTCACAAATTTTCAAACACAACTGCACACACAACTTTAATAACTTGTATACAAAAATGATTTCCTTATACATGTGATTGATGACTTCAATATAACTTCAATTGTATGTTGTAGACTTCAATATGGAATTATCACGAATACAAATTAATAATATTCATGCCAAAATCGTGCTTAGATAACTTTGCTTAATTGTATACCGATTTCTGACGATTACGAATTAATGAATGTAGTCAACATTCAATTGAAATTTAGTTGCTGTACTTTTGTCATAAAAATAACGAGTGCACATTTATGTACAATTATGGGAGTGTGTGTGTATCAGTGCAGCTGACTGTACTATCTGCAGTTAGCTCAACTGTTTCAATTATAAATATTTACTAGTTTTTATTTGTTTATAAGAAGCTGAAATTTTCTGCTGTTATTATAATTTACTTGTAATTATTGTAGGAATTCATGAATTTCCTCGGTCAATAACGGGCCAACCTCTGATGAACCCTCGAGACATAAGCTTGAAGGTGTTTCCTGGTACCTTCTGCCTTGACAAGAAGTGGACACTCCTCACTATGCAGTGGGGGCAGATTGTAGCCCACGATATGTCCTTAACTAAGGACGTACCACAAACAAGCAAGTATTTTCTTATTTAACCTTACACTTAACTTTTTTCAATGACCCTTTTTTTATTTAATAAACTAAAACTTAGTTATATAACGAACTGGCTAGGCAATGAAAACATGATCATATTCTCCTAGCCGAACTTTAGCTGCGGCAGCGAGTATTAATGCTTTCACTGCCTAGTTGACCTGCGTCTTGGCCGCCAAGGTTGCCTGGGAGAAATCGCTCTCAGCGATAAGGCCGCCTTTTGTACTACATTTATTTATTATTCAGATATAAGACTTTAATGTATATTTATTACTATTAGTACAATAAAGTGTTCATTCATTCATTCATTCATTTATTCATTCATTCATTCATTCATTCATTCATTCATTCATTCATTCATTCATTCATTCATTCTTGGCCATCAAAGTGTTAACGGAGACAAGCCGTGTGCGTAGGACATATTATAGTGTGCAACTATGCAAATACAGTTACATACTTATTTTAACGCAGAACCTTAAAGAAAAAACCATGAGGTAAAAATACTTATTGCAAAATTCTATAGGTGAAAGCCCAATTGTCTGCTGTACAAATGGAGAACCCATACCTCCAAAAACAGCAAACACAAATCCTCGATGTGCACCCATACCCTTACCTAAAGACGATCCATACAACGCGCCAGAAGGAAACACTTGTATAGACTTCTACAGAACAAAGACCAATGCGGATGAAAACTGTATAGTGCCGGGAAAAGCGATACAACCGGTAAGAATTTTTAAATTTTATGTTATAATTTAAACCTAATTTTTAATGGTTTTAGATGCTTGCTGCTTACCTGTTGTGTCGTTTTACCTGGACTGAACAGTTTTTACCGCGAAGGTCTTCTGGTAACACTTATTTCAAAATTCTATAGGTGAAGACCTAATCGTCTGCTGTACAAACGGAGAACCCATACCTCCAAGAACAAACCCTAGATGTGCCCCTATACCTCTACCTGAAGACGATCCATACAATGCCCCTGAAGGGAATACATGCATCAATTTCTATAGGACGGCCTCCAACGTGGATAAGAACTGTTCAGTGCCTGGGAAAACTGTAGAGCCGGTATGATGTTTTTCTGGTTGCATGGTCTATACTCACTATTAGTAATATTATATTATCTGTGCCTACTCTAACAAAATTATGATGGTTGTACATTGATTAATTAAAAAGGGAAGATGAGGTACTAGTTTCTCGAAAATGGCAACCTCATATTGTGTAAAATTGTGTGCTCCAACCTCAGTCATCGTCGGGCGGCGGCACGACGTTCGTGATTCGCGTGAAATATTGTTGTCTCGGTCTCACTTCGGTCTTAGATACGTCTTTCCGTCTTTGTTGTTCTTTGTATTGCACAGGACTGGAAATATAACTGTTAGCGTATGTGTTTGCGTGTAGTTGTAACACATACCAATTTTTGAGTGAGCGCTGGGAGAATTAATTAATGTGGTTGTAATAGAAAGTATTTGCTTGCCCGCTGACCAGATTTGAGCGGGTCACATGTGTGTTTGGGGTTAGGGGACACAGATCACGAGTCACTTAACTATACTGAATATTCAAACTACTCTGAATATATAAACAGGTATGTTTCAAGTGATGTATATAGAGGATGGACACAGACTTCAAAAAAAAATATCGCCAGGTTTAAGCTTTAATGTCCAACCTGACCGGGATACCCGAAAATAAGTTAAATGTAGTCGTTGGTTATTCGTTATTAAATAAAATACCCAAAATTATTTCCCCGATTTTTCGTAGTTTTGATTTTTGATTTATTACGTACTTTTTATATATAATGATAACGACTGTATCGTCATCGCTTAATTAAATATTCTTAACTCAAATCTGGCGCCAATCACTCGTATTCGAATCGATCAAGCAGCGTTTGTTTCGTTATCCTTCTGTTTTGAATTGGCACCAATGGGCGGCCTCGGGCCTAAACCTACTTTTATTTAGCAAAATTTTATAATATAATTCTTCAAATCAAACCGTTTTGATTGTTGTATGTTTTTTCCAATGGAATATTAAAATTCGTGGATTGATCCATGAAAGTGTGAACGTGATCCTCATTTTGAGCCCCTGATACCAATCACGGGCGGCGCCATTTTGTTAATCAGAAAGGGAACAATTTATTCGTACAATTTATGTTTTTGGCCCCCATTACAAATAGGAGCCTGGAATTGAATCGAACTGTCGTATTATATTTTTTTATAATTAATTGTATGCATTGAAATATTTTCTAAATTGAGTTACCTACGTGTTTGTTCTCCTGGGATTTTTGTTATCAAGCTTTTACCAAGAAAAGCAGAGATTAAATTCTGAACGAATTTAATATTCTTAGGATACCTCTTTCATATTGTCGTATGAGCTAGCAAGAATGAAGTTATTCTAGGAAGAATATTATTTAAACTAGTATTTACAATTGATACAATTGAGTTAACTGCAGACTGTTGCAAACGATCTTCAGGTAGCTCAACTGATCCATATCAAAACTAGTCGGAAGCGTACCCAAGACGTTGGCTGTATTGCCCCGCTGTATGGCAATGGTGATGCGCTGCACCAAATACTTACCAGCTCACTTCGTTATCGTCAAACACAATCACTAAGTACATGTAAATCAAATTATTTTAAACAGAATTCATTATGAATGTAAGCGGGTTAACTACGAACCTTGTTTGTGCTGGAAGAAAACCAACGTTAGGGACATCTTCAAGGCAAGTGCGGTTCTAGACGCGCGCGTACCGCATCCCTTCGAGCACTGACCGCTTACATTCACAATGAATTCGTCAACCTACGAAAGTTTCTATAGTAAAATATTTTAAACAGCTTTCAGAAGTAACTTCTTACCTCGACCTCTCAGTTGTTTTCGGAAACAACCAAACAAGGGCGAATCGGATCCGAACCCACGTCGGAGGACGACTGATTTCCGTCAAGCGGAACAGACAGTCTTGGCTTCCTCAGAATCCGAACTCCACATTTGCCTGCGATAACACCAGGAACGCTCAGGAACCATGCTATTATGCAGGTAATTTATTTCAAACTAGCAGCGCTTCGCCGTTACACCCGCGTAGTTCCCGTTCCCGTGGGAATTCCGGGATAAAATATAGCATATGCCACTTCCCTGAGAAGTAAGCTTTTTATTGATTGAATTTTTTAAATCGGTCCAGTACTTTCGGAGCCTATTCAATACAAACAAACAATCAAATCTTACCTCTTTATAGCATTAGTATACATAGATCAAGCAAACTTTGTGGGGATGGCTTAGAATTTTCACCACCTTCTTTCCCGTGGCCGAAGTAAGAGGCGATTAAGGGATATCTACCGGGAGGGCGGGCAACAGCGCTCCCTGCAGAACAATTATACCATCAAACTGCGAGCCCCAACCCGCATGCCCAGCGTGGGGTTTATGGGCATAACCTTCCATGAGATAAACGCCTATAAGGCGCTTATCAGGAGGAGGCCTGCGTCTAGCAGTGGACCAATACAGGCTGTTGAGCAACCTCGAGGTGAGGTTGAGGTTGAGGTAAATATACGGTAGGTACAGTTACTACTGTACACACCTGTACTATAAACCTCAATTACAGGTGCTGTACTACTGTACAGTAACTGTAATTGAGGTTTTGTATCTTTTAAAACCACCTACCTATCTTCTTGTGGCTATAAATAAAACCCGAAGCCTTGCTTAAGTTGACTGTGGGTACTTAAATTTATTGGATGTGAGTGGGAATATTTTTTTATTTAAAAATACTTTTAGTTATCTCTTTTGGATGTGGTGGGAATAAGACCTCTATTCATTCACGCTTAAAATCTATTATCAGGTGACATCCGAGTAAACCAGAACCCTGAGCTATCTATGCTCCAGACCCTGCTAATGCGCTTACACAACCAGATAGCGGAGCAATTGTGTGACGTCATCAACCCACACTGGAATGACGAGCGCTGTTTTCAGGAAACGAGGAGAATTCTGATTGCGATATCTCAGAAGATTACTTATTATGATTATCTGTATATATTCATGGGTGAGTTTGTGCCGCTATCTCTTATGATAGCGGAGATCCCTTAGTAATTATTTATTTTCAGTTCAGTTTGTTGAATACATTGATTAATTAAAAAGGGAAGATGAGGTACTAGTTTCTCGAAAATGGCAACCTCATATTGTGTAAAATTGTGTGCTCCCACCTCAGTCACCGTCGGACCAGGGGCGGCACGGGCGGACGTGATTCGTGTGAAATATTGTTGTCTCGGTCTCACTTCGGTCATAAATACGTCTTTCCGTCTTTGTTCTTCTTTGTATTGCACAGGACTGGAAATATAACTGTGAGCGTATGTGTTGGCGTGTAGTTGTAACACATGCCAATTTTTGAGTAAGCGCTGGGAGAACGTAACCTATCTTCCCTTTTTAATTGATCAATGGTTGAATAGATAGAATATGAACGCCGTCAGGATGATGGGTCACCTTTTTTTTGACGTATAAAAGACTTGAAATTCTGTCCAAAAATTGATTCCCATTGGCTTCTATTTGCTTTCTACAATAACAGATTTGCTTCCTCTGTGAAAAAAGATAGGTGACCCATCATCCTGATAGTAACGTATAAACTTGTCATTTGTCTGGCCTCTGAGAGCGTGGCAAGTTCACTATGTAAATTATAGAAAAAGCAGTTTTTGTGTCTACGGTAAGGCAAAGTCCTCGCACAAGTACCTACCTATCATTCAAAAATGTATGGTGTAAGAGGGAGACAGGAAGTACGCGTAGGGGTATATTTTACCCTGTGGTTTGCTTTCGTTGCTGTTTTGTGTTCCGCAGTAGTACTTTTCCAAAATTCTTTATAGCTGTAGCTGCTGAACCATTGGCGCATATTTTTTAGCAAGTCACCGATCTGAAACTATACTTTCAGTAGATATTTTTAGGGTTCCGTACCCAAAGGGTAAAACGGGACCCTATTACTTAGACTAGGCTGTCCGTCTGTCACCAAGCTGTATCTCAAGAACCGTGATAGTTAGATAATTTAAAATTTTTATCAGGTGATGTATTTTTGTTGCCGCTATAAGAAATAATACTAAAAAACTAATAAAATTAAAATATAAGGGGGCTCCCATACAACAGATATGATTTTTTGCCGTTTTTATGGATTATGGTACGGAACCCTTCGTGCGCGAGTCTGACTCGCACTTGGCCGGTTTTATTTAAATGTTACAAAAACTTTTTTAAAGAAATGCTTGTTACTTCTTATTCTTATTCCTTACGAAAAACAAATGCACTTTTGATAATGTTTAATACATTTTATTAAGACGTTAATTTGCCTCCATTGTTTTTTTCTATTCACTCACTTTCCTCTCGCCGCCGTTCGCATACTATCAATCGCATACCAATTATGACAGAAGCACTAGATTAGAAGTTTATTACAAAACGCTCTTCTCTTAGCAAAAAGGTGGGTAATGTGCAAGAGTTAGGCTTCTCCCTGTAGAGACAGGGAGAAGCCTAACTCTTGCACGAGGACATTACCCTGTCTCTACAGGGAGAAGCCTAACTCTTGCACGAGGACATTACCCACCTTTTTGCTAAGAGAAGAGCGTTTTGTAATAAACTTCTAATCTAGTGCTTTTGTCATAATTGAAAATTGTTTGAAAAATTGTTCATTTGAATAATAATATGTTGACACTACATACTAAACAGTGTTTAGGACATCCTTTTAAGTATGAAATATACTTGTGCCAGGATGTCCTGCTCTTCCATTTATATACAAGGATATTATATCATATAAACTTAATTAATTATTATTAATGTTTAATTATGCATATAACAAATAAACTATGTAGACGATTAAGAGTATGGGGGGGTATATAATGTATTGACAAATGAACTAAGTTAAAATTATTAATTAGATGCAAATTCATTTCTTTATTAAAAATATAATTATTTTTATCTAAATTATCTTGCCTGGTGTGATAGCACTGATATTATTTTGGATTTATGTTGAATGGGTGTGATGTATGTTTATTTATGCATGTGTGGGAGTAAAGGTTTGTGTGTCTGACGGCTACTCCTGAGGACACCATAATTAGCTATGTGGTAAGGTTACACATAAAACTTTCTCGATCTATCTTTTTAAGAGCCTTTGATATGTTTCATTTTAACTGTACTTGTTTATACAGGTTACGAGAACATGGTTAGAAAGGGTTTGATCTACCCAAATGCCAAGGGATACGTCAATGATTACAACCAGAATGTCAACCCCCAAGTTCTGAACGAACACGGTACGGCAGCCTGGCGGTTCTTTCACTCGCTGATTGCTGGATCCCTGGAGTACGTATTCATTTATATTGTACAACCAAAGATTTAAATCGTTAGATGCGCCCTTGCGCTCACTGACTGGGGAGACTAACAGTTAAAACTACACAACAACCAATAACGGCAAGGATTACGAATTTGTTGTCGGCGGGCGTGGGTCGGATTGCGGTGAGCGAAGCGAGCCGTGCTGTGACCCCCTACGCATCCTCCCTGACCGTGGAAGGGGGTGGCCCCTTCCCCATTCTAGAATTAGATATGGGTATCGTTTTCGACTAGTATGGGGGTGAGAATTGCGAATTTGATGACAACAGGCGTGGGTCGGTCACGTTATACAGAAAGGCAACACACGTCATACAGCAAGGTGAACGAAGCTAGCCTGTGTGGCCGCACGAGTGGCGTCGTTTTGTGGTGAGCGAAGTGAACTGCAATGCAACTACGGGGCACAACACGGCCAGAGAAGCGACCTGTGTTGTGACCCCCACGTCCGCAGCCCCCGCTGAACCCCCTCCTTCATCCAAGAAGGGGTCATCATTATGGGTATCGTTTTCGAATAACATTGGGGCAAGGACTACGAATTTTATGTCGACGGGCGTAGGTTGGCGAGCAAAGCGAGTCTTGCTGTGTGACAGGTATCGTTTTAAACACAAAAAACTATTTTGTTTGTGAAATTACGATTCGTAAGTACAAGAAAATTAAATTAAATAAGTTTATTTATGTATTTTATTATGACACGGTAGAGGCTGTATGACAGACAGACAGACAGGTCGCCAGCCTTAGTTAGTCCCGTGGGCATCCTTTATATAGGGAACTCATATAAAAACTCTCATTTTTTGCTCAACAAAACTATCGCGGTTGGAAAAATTCATCTTGCATGAAAACGAGATTCTCTGAGAATTTTTTTCTACTAAAAAGTTATGCGGCGAAGCCAAATTGTCTTGCTATAATGAGAGAATTTTCTTAAGTGCTGGTATTAATTAGAACTCGGGCGTCTCAATTAATTTAATTGAAAGACTTTTTTTAATGTGCTGTTAGTAAACGAACCATGTTTCAGTTTTGTCTTTTGACTCCCATTTCTTTTGCCTTCATTTTTTAACTTTAAGTACTACTTACCCTTGCCAAGTTTTATTGCCTACAGATAATTGTCTGCAATTCGTCTTTTATGCTTTTAGCTAATGGTAGTTCTAGTCATCTGGCAACAATATTATAGAGCACTTAATGTCTACGGTCATAATTCTCTTGGTTTTGTTTCTGGCGATTTGTTTATTTCTTTTTTCTCGTTTAAATAATGCATATCAAAGGTTGCAAGTTATTTTATAAGTTTTTGAAGGTATTTTAATTATAGGTATGTATGTACATTGTACATATATCCTATCTTTCCCCAAAGAATAGGAAAATTCTATAATTACCCTGTTATATAAGAAGGAAGAAAATCAGCCAAGAGAACAGGCAGGTTTCCGACCAAAATTCGCAACAATGGACCATATATTCACATTAACTCAAATAATAGAACGTTACAATCAATATAACAAACAACTCTACATAGCCTTCATAGATTACCGGAAAGCTTTTGACACCATCACGCATCAAGCTTTATGGAGAGCACTCCAGTCACAGGGAGTTGACATTAAATAAATCAGAATCTTGCAAGACATATAAGAACGCAATGCAGCTTCAGTACGGATGGAAAAGTGGGAGAACCATTTTCCCATATAAAGAGATGTCAAACAGGGGGACCCTATTTCACCGAACCTTTTTACTGCTCTACTAGAGTATATCTTCAGCGACCTCTACCCCAACTGGGACGGGAAAGGAATCAATAATAATAGAGAATATGTAAACCACCTACGCTTTGCTGACGACATAATTATTCTGAGCGAAGATCATGATGATTTAGCCCACATGATCCAGACACTGGACACTGCAAGCCGGAATTGTGGCCTACAACTGAACAAAGACGGACTAGGAGGACATTATTATTAATATTATTATTTATGATAGATTAACTTTTCAGGAAATTTTCACCAGCTCGTTACAGTACCGGGCATATAAGACTCAGCGACTGGTTCAATAGGCCATCCGTCATAGAAGATTATAACAATTTCTGTGAACTATCAATTGGCTTAGCTACCCAACCTCAAATGGCAGCCGATCGGTTCTTTGATCCAGAAATTACGCAGTTTTTCTTCAGGTAAGACCATGATTAAGTTTAGTTTAAGGAATGCCTATAGCACGGCAAACAAAAACAGACCCTTTAATAAATTGGAAATGTCAAACTAACTATCCATTTACTTCATATTTAATATTATTAGATACTCCAATTTTATGTTTTGCGTTAGTCCTAGAACAAACAGTCTTATTCCGGAATTAGTACCTACTACATCTATACAAAATTCGTCTTAAAATCTTTCATAGTGCTTAATAATTGAATTTTTGAGGTTAATGAATGATGTAAAAACCCACCGACCAAAAAAAACAAATTAATTTCATCAATATAATATTTTTGACTGGAACAGTTGTTAGTCCATAATAATGTTCAGATCGCGTAAGTTTATTTATTTATTGTATTATTTTCCGATGGATCCAGGGACTTTTAATACATAACTTTTGGCTACCAAGTCATCTGTGTGCATCTAGAGCTACATTGACAGATGGTCACTATTATAGGCTAACCGTCCCTGCGTGGATAGAAATAGAAATAGAAACGTTTATTTGTAACTCAAGCACATACAATTTATGACAAAAAGAATACAATTTGTTAGAGTTACAAAACGGCCCCAGTCTCAGCATGAGTTGTATTTGTTTCTATGGTTGTATTTGCGTACAACCAACGCTGGTCTTCCGACTGAGCCGTTTCGTGACGTCACATGTTTAGCTTTAGAAACTAGGGCTCTGGGATAGTCTGTTCCTGAGATATCATGGTTTGAAGTGTGACAGCTGTCACCGGAAATGTAGGTCTCGACGAGTACTATAATTTACCTTTAAAAACTAGGGCTCTGGGATGGTCAGTTCCTGAGTATCATGGTTTGAAGTGTGACAGCTGTCACCGGAAAAGTAGATCTCGACGAGTACTATAATTTTCGTGTGTAAATGTATGCGCCTTTGGAAGTTTGGCAGCATATTTCGCCCGTATCTCTTCGCGGACGAGTTTTATATTCGGGCGAAACGTACCCTAAACCTATAAAATTAAACTTATTCATGATCATCCCTTTAAAATAAATATTAATTCATTCATATTGTGTATGTAAATGTATCAAAAATTGTATTGGTGTTGGTTTTGTACATACCTACTTATTGATTTACAAAATTAATTACAAATTACACAAACATAATGTGGAAATCGCATGCCTGACAATGACCGCGATGCAATGCAGAATTGGAAATAACCTGCCAGGATGTCCTTGGGGCACCCTCGTTAATTGACTTTTTATCGTGATTTGTATCATTGTGATAATAACTAGGTAAAGTTCGCTGTTACCAATATTAATGGTCTATTTAAATGCAAGTGTAATTTTCGAACATTTGATGCATTATTCAAATCCTTATGCCCATTTTATCCTATTTTATCATATTTTTACGTTTATCGTAGGAATTTTTAAAAATCCTACGTTCAGTTTGTGGTATCTACACTCGAGAGCAATGAATCCGGGTCACTTAAAGAATGTTAAAAATCTCGGAAACTAAAAATGATAGGTTAATGCAATAAATTGTATTTAATAGACAATGTAATACTCCTTAAATGAAAGTAAAAAAAATATGAGTCACCATACATTTTATTAACACAAAATTACATAAAGAAAAAAACTGCTGATCTCTCCTTAAAACAAAAATAGGAAACATGAAATTTTTGAACTTTATTACGATTTTCTTGAATTTTAATACTTCGTATTGCCTCCTCGTGCTTCCATTACTGCGTTTACGCGGTTTGGCATGCTGTACACCAAGTTCCTTATACGATTTTGGGGAATATTCTCCCATTCCTCTGTGAGAGCAATTTTGAGCTCACGAAGCGTGATTGGGGGAGGGTTTCGTTGTTTTACGCATCTGCCTAGCTCGTCCCAAGCATGCTCGATCGGGTTGATATCCGGGCTGCGCACTGGCCACTCCATACGAGTAATGTTCATCTCTTGAAGGTAGTCATTCACAATCCTACCTGTATGAGGTCGGGCATTGTCATGCATAAATATAGCATCCTCACCTAAATTGACCATAAATGGACCAACGTGATCATTGAGGATTTCTTCCACATATCTTACGCTAGTTAAAGAGCCGTTTTCTATGATCACCAGCTCTGTGCGACTTTCAGAAGAAATTCCGGCCCACACAAGTACAGACCCACCACCGTAGGCTACTTTTTCTTCGATGCATGCTTGCTTGAATCTTTCCCCTGGTCTTCGATACACTCTGTGTCTTCCATCGTGCTTGTAGAGCATAAATTTTGATTCGTCGGAGAACATAACTTTTGACCAATCTTCAATACTCCAATTTACGATTTTTAGGATTCTTTAAGTGACCCGGATTCATTGCTCTCGAGTGTATTATAAGCTATTTTTTAATACCTACCACTTTTATAATTTTATCTCATATAGTTTAGGAGGAGATGCAAAAACAGAGTTTGGTGGCCAAAAAGCGCAACTTCGTATCTCTTCCTAAGCTTTACAAAATGAAACTATTACAGAGGCATTAATAAATAGCTTATAATAGAAACCACAAACTGAACGTAGGATTTTTACAATAAGATTTGCTGGTGTATGGGCCATAATGGAAGCCTTGGAATTTTTTTAATTCGTCTTCAGACGTACGTCCACAGCTGAACATGCCCTTTCGAACAGGGGGGGGGGAGACATTACGCTATTGGCGATTATAGTTACTTGTGCAATTTTAACTTATATTATAAGTTAAAAATACACACATGGAAGCAGCTAACTGCTAACAAAATGGTTTATCTTATCTTCAGGCCACTTGCTTCGTGTCAACTTGGACAAGATCTTCGAGCCATCGATATAATGAGAAGCCGCGACCATGGTGTAGGCAAATACGTGGATTGTCTGAAAGCTTGTGGTCTGTCGAGGCCCAGATGCTTTAAGGATTTGGAGAAGTACATAACACCAGATGTAAGTGGTACAAGGTACATTTGACTACTTAATATGCAAAGTGGAGGCTGCGTTTATATTAGAATGAATGGTGGGTTCTATGGCGTTATCCTTGCCAGGTTTAAATTTTATCCGATTATAACGACGACGACGACCTCCTTGGAGCAAATAGTTTGCGTAGTGATTCAGGATATTCAGAATAATCTTAAGGGTCAGCCTACATTAAACCTTGCTATACATGTATGCTTCAAGTGATGGTGAGTCTGACTCAGGGACTGTCCCCGAGTCAGAATAACCATTGTTTGAGATCACTCTCACTTGTTACATTTTCAGTTCCTTTTAGGAGACTGGTAAGACCTTTATGACAAGCTAGTTTAAGTACTTAATTAAATCTTTTCCAATAATTGTTCACTGTGTTTGTTCATGTGACGATAAGTCTTTATTTTATTATCTTATTTTATATTATTTGTAGTGTTTAAACACTACAAATAAAATAAAATAAGATAAATCATTTTCTTTCCTTCTTTACCCGCGCACGTCGTTTTCGCAATAAAAAGTATGTCAAATACGTTAAATCTACGAAAACTTTTTTTAAAAATGTCAAATAAAATAATAGCCGTTTGATTATTTTAAAGAAGAGTACCAGCAGAAGTAACGATATCATTTCAGAAAGTCAAACTTCTGCGGCGCGTTTACAAGTCGGTGCACGACGTGGAGTTACCAGTTGGAGCTGCTCTAGAGACACTTGTCAATGGTACAATAACACCTCCGACGTTTCTGTGCATCATAACAAAACAGTTCTACAAGACCAGGGTTGGAGACCGGTTCTTCTTTGAGAATGGGGGAGACGGATCTTTTACACTTGGTTAGTGTACCTTCTAATAAAAATAAAAGATGCATCGATAGGTAGCACCTGTTAAGCTTGAGACCAATTCAATTCAAAGACCTTATTTTTAAGCTATTGCATAGCTTCTATCGCGGGCCTTGAGCGCGGGGACCGAATCCAGAAATTCCGTAACGACAAAACCTCACGCTCACTCCGCCGGGCAAGGAGGTGTGGCTTGAAGGCCGTGCATCGTCTAACGTCGTTTCAGTTCGGCAGTCTTCGACACGGCGTTGTGTGCGTGCGATTAGACGTATAAAATGCTATGCAATAGCTTTACCGCGGCAGTCCCCGAGTGCCACACGTCTTTTTTTTTATTAACGACAAATCTGTCACTTACATGAGAAACTTAAGCTGAGTAGGTAATTAATATGTTATTTTTCGTCGTTCTTTATTCCAGTAGCGTTGCATAATCGGATTATATATCTTTGCAATGCATATTTAAAAAGAAATATTGTAAACTAGATTTTTGAGTAACATAAAGAATACGTAATGTACTGTATAAGAAACAACTATATAACAAAATCTAGTGAGTACGGGACTTGGAACCAGTCAGGGGGTTACATACCTATTGATGCATGACTAGAGTACCTGAATCTTAGCATAGAGACCGCGCCACCACTCAAGTCCACGCGGCGCTGCTATCGCAGAACTATAATAAATATAAATAATTTTGTTTTAAAAAACTATAAACCGACTTACATTTTTATAGTTTCATGATTTTTTATGGATCCCATTGTCAGAACTGGATAAAATTATGGGACCACATGGGAAGCACCAGCTTTCATATAAAAAAGGAATCATGAAGATCGGACCACCCAGTCAAAAGTTCTGAGTTAACAAACATAAAAAATACAGTCGAATTGATAACCTACTCCTTTTTTGAAGTTGGTTAAAAACAACTATTTCGTTTTTAATTACAATAATTATGCTCTTCTCGGTCTAATAGGTCTTATTCCGGACATTTCACGGGTCAAAATCGCTCGTAGGTATCTATTATTTCACGTTCGTGATCGGAATTATGTAGTTGTACCTCTTTTGCCGTAAGACTTAAGTCGTGGCGCGGACTCTACGTTGTTGAACCTTATTCATAATACTCGTAGTTTGCTTACTTAGCAAATTGCTAAATCTCGCTCTGTCTTCTTCTATTGTCAAAAGTCAAACTGCGAAATAACACTACTTACCTACTGTTTTATGTTAGCAGACCATTATGAATAAGGGTAAATAAATTTACCAACACAACTCTTTACAGATCAATTGAAATCCATTCGGAAATACACGATGTCGCGATTCCTGTGCGACACCGTCAAGTGTGTTAAGCGGATACAGAAAGACGCATTTCAAAAGATTTCTGAGAAGTAAGTTACAACGCGATAAATGATCTTTGTTTTGTTGAACTACCTCAACCTCAACTGCCTCTATTGGTCCACTGCTGGACACAGGTTTCCTCCTGATAAGCGCCTTATTGGCGTCTATCTCATGCAGAGTAGTGCCTATAAACCCCACGCTGGGCATGTGGGTTGGGGATCACAGTTTGCTGGTATAATTATTCTGCAGGGGGTGCTGCTGCCCGCACCTTGGTGGATATCCCTTAGTCGCCGCTTACGACACCCGCGGGAAGAGTTGGGGTGGTGCAAATTCTAAGCCAGCACCACACAGAATTGTTGAACTAATCAAAATGAAATAAACGTCGAACGGAAATAACCTATGATATCAAATCAAAATAAGATTTTGTTTCTTAATGTTATTTTCAAAGTTTGTCAAACTGTTTGACTAGGGTCCAGACTTGAGATTGGAATTTCTGACATGTCAATTTCCATTATGAATGAATGGTTATCCTACCTAAATGTCGTATCGTCCTGAATAATTTTCATATCAAGTCAAGAAGGAGCATAAGCTGTCACGGACAAAGGAATCCCTTGTTCTACCGTGTTGGCTTCGAAGTTTAAATTAGTACTAAAATAACAAAAAAACCATCTAATATCACGTTTTGTTTCAGGAATCCGTTAGTGGATTGCCAAAGCTTGCCACAAATAGACCTCAAATTGTGGAAAGAGTTCCCAAGAAAGTGATATTTCATCGACCCATCATCATCTCAAAAGCGGACGTACCATGGACGTACCTATTCTTGTATTAATAAAATTAATTATCATTATGCATTTTTTATTTTTAGTTCGGTACCTCGTTATATTTTAAATTCAGAATGTCAGCGGGTTAACTACGAATTTAAATTGTGTTTTAAGAACACCGCTCATTCACTGACAAAGCTATTGCCAAATCTATTTGAAACCTGTATTCAAAATGAAGATATTTAGTTATAATAATAACAGCCTGTTGTTCGCACGATTATCACCCATCATCATCAGCCTATATTAGTCCACTGCTGGACATAGGCCTCCCCTAATGAGCGCCATAGCGCCCTGTCTTCAGCTTGACGCATCCAGCATCTGCCTGCAGTCTTTCGCAGATCGTCATCCCACCTGGCCGGAGGGCGTCCTACACTGCGTTTGCCGAGTCGCGGTCTCCACTCAAGAACTCGTATACCCCAGCGGTTATCGGTTCTTCGCGAAATATGGCCGGCCCACTGCCACTTCAGCTTGCTAATTCTTTGAGCTATATCGATAACTTTGGTTTTCTGTCGGATGTATTCGTTACGAATTCTATCCTTCAGAGAGACTCCGAGCATAGCTCTTTCCATAGCTCGCTGAGCGACTTTAAACTGGTGGACCAGCCCAATGGTGAGTGTCCACGTCTCAGCTCCGTAGGTCATGACGGGTAGGACGCACTGATTAAAAACTTTCGTTTTCAAGCATTGCGGTATGGATGACGAGAAGACTCGACGTAGCTTTCCAAACGCTGCCCAGCCTAGCTGGATCCTCCTCTTGGCCTCCTTCTCAAAATTGTTTTTCCCTAGCTGCGGATTTGCCCAAGGTATGTGTACTCAGAAACAATTTCGAGAGGGTGTCTATGTACGACGACCGGTCCCGGATCAATGAGGCCATTGATCATGATTTTGGTTTTATCCAAATTCATGCCGAGACCGATGCATCGCGAGGCTAAAGCTAGGCCGTCCAGCATCTGGTTGAGCTCCTCCAGCGACTCCGCCATTACGACTATGTCATCAGCGAATCGGAGGTGTGAGATGTAATCGCCGTTTATGTTAATGCCCTTACCTTTCCAGTCCAGCGTCTTAAACATATCTTCCAACACGCTCGTGAACAGTTTCGGGGATATAACATCCCCCTGTCTCACTCCTCTGCGCAGTTGGATGGGTTTGGACTGCTGGTCCTGTACTTGGACACTCATGGTCGCGGCGTCGTAGAGACATCTCAGCACCTCGATATAACGATAGTCTACTTGGCATCGCTGTAAGGATTCCAGAACAGCCCAGGTTTCGACAGAGTCAAAGGCCTTCTCATAGTCCACAAAGGCAAGACACAGGGGCTGATTATACTCTTCGGACTTCTGTATAATCTGCCTCACTGTGTGTATGTGGTCTATGGTGCCATATCCTCCGCGAAACCCGGCCTGTTCGGGTGGCTGGAACTCGTCGAGTCTCCTGGCGAGACGGTTCGTGATCACTCGTGAAAACAGCTTATAGACGTGGCTCAGGAGTGAGATGGGTCTGTAGTTTTTAAGGAGGGTTTTATCTCCCTTCTTAAAAAAGAGCACCACCAAACTCCCGCTCCACGCCTTTGGAGTTCTCCCACTGTGAAGGACGGCGTTGAAGAGGTTCTGTAGTTCCTGTATAACAGGAGTTCCTCCGGCTTTCAAAAGCTCTGATGTTATGCCGTCCTCACCGGGGGCTTTTCCATTTCTAAGCTGCCTCAGAGCTAGCACGATCTCGTCTTGACTGATGTCTGGCAGTTCGTCGGTATAGTGGCGTGTCAGGGTGGCTCTTGAATCGTGGTCGACTCGTTGGGGACGAGGAGCATGTGCAGCGTATAATCGGCCATAGAAATCCTCTATCTCGGCAGATATCTCCAGCTTCGACAAAACGGTCCTCCCATCGTGCGTTTTAAGCTTCGTCAGGTGGCTCCTGCCAAGCTGCTGAGTGAATACTTTGGACCCTCGGTTTCGCTCTATTGCCTCTTCAATGAGGCGTGTGTTGGAGCTCCGAAGGTCGCGCCGTACCATCTTCGCAATTTGCTTGTTCAGGTCTGACCTGTCTGACGAAGTCGCTTGGGTGGTTTCCCGTCTTTTTGCCATCAGCCCGAGAGTCTCATCCGAGAGTTTGGATTTCTTGCCAGTACGCTGCTTTTGGCAGAACCTGATGCCCTCGTTCCTCAACGTTTCGACCAGATTGTGTAGGGTCTCGTCAGCGTCGTCAGTGGAATCCAAGGCAGCGAATCTATTCCCGAGAAGCTGCTGGAACTTCTCGGTGCCCGCCATGATTTGGATTGGGTTAGGTCGGAGCGTGGACTTCATCAGACGGTTTCTTTCAAGCTTTAAGTTGATATTCAGAGAGCCTCGGAGCAGTCGGTGATCAGATCCGGTATTGAACCTGTTGATCACTGAGACATCTCTGAATATGTGCTTGCTATCCGTCAAGATGAAGTCGATCTCATTTTTAGTCACAGTGTCGGGGCTTCGCCATGTCCACTTCCTTTGGGGCTGTTTCTTAAAGAAAGAGTTCATTAAGAATAGCCCCTCTTTCTCAAGGAAGTTGACAAGCATTTGCCCCCTGTGATTCCTAACTCCATAACCATGCGGTCCCACTCGGGATTCGTTGCCAGTCCGGATTCCCACCTTGCCGTTGAAGTCCCCCATAACAACGTTGAAGTGAGCCTTGGTGGTGTTGTGTAAGGCTTTGGATATGTCTTCATACATACCCTCCACTTCATCATCCGAGTGTGCCGAGGTCGGTGCGTAGACCTGAATTACCTTCATGCTATACCGCTTGGATAGCCGAAGGATCAGGTACGCTACCCTGTTCGACACACTGGAGACTTCTTGAACGTTGTTAACGAGAGCCTTATTGACGAGGAAACCTACGCCACCCTGGGATGTTTTATCACCCTCGCGAAAGTAGAGAAGATGGCCCGAGTCTAAGGTTACGGTGTCCTCCCCCTCTCTACGGACTTCACATAACCCCAGAACATGCCATTTAATGTTCTCTAACTCCACTTCCAACTGCGCTAGTTGATGGTCAAGCCTCAGAGTTCGTCCGTTGTACGTTGCCAGAGTCGTTTGACGGTGGGGTCTCACCCGGGGATTCTTAGCACCCCTGACCCCAGGGCTGGCATGGCGCCCGTCAACGCCAGCACAGCCGCTGGTGTCGCCGGGCACTTGAAGCCATCTGTGTGGGCTATCAATCATAGGGGGGGGTTTGGACCATGACCCACCACGCTGGTCCAGTGCGTGTTGGTGGGTTTTTTGCCATTGCCTCGTTTGTTGGTCGGCAGGGAGCACCGCGGGCAGGTGAGGTTGGCTTGGGCGCCGAAAGATGTAAGTTGGCGCCCCTTACTCCCCCTTATCACCCATATAAATAACTAATCAATGATCAATTCTCTTCTCTAAGTCAAAACAGCAAGAACCAAAATGAACACTACTTGACAATATATTCGAGAATTCAGCGTACGAACAACCGGCTGTTTATTTAAGGTAAGGGCAAGGCAAGGGTCAAGCAAAAAATAAAATCAGGTACCTTAGTACCTTAGTACCTGATTTTATTTTTTGCTTCAACCTTTCGACTGTGCACGAGCTTGGCAAGGCCTAAAATAAATAAAAACAACATGGCGGACATGTGTGGACAGCCTTGACAAGGCTGCTTCACAGATTAGCGATACAAAAATCTTACAATTTTTTTTTTGTGGGATTTTGGTATTCTTTCATTAGTTAAGGTATAGAATTCGTCATAAAAATGGTCAGTTTGCTCTGTGATCGGACTGTTTAGTCCCTGTTCATCATCAAAAACTTAGTTTTCGAATCAAATTTTAAAGATCTTTTTGAGTCGTCGGTTTTTGGTCGTGTTTTGTGTTTGTGTCGATAAAACTAAGAGATCGGGATAGCCAAAGGTATGTTCTTCAATAATTTACACACTTGATACCATTCGTCGTGGTTTAATGTAGAAGATAATGCATTTAAACTTCAGCGTTGCAGCAACCGTTGGTTTCGTGGCAAAAATTTTCATTTATCAACAGAAGCTTATCTTTTTATTATTTTTTCATGCAATCAATGCTATTTAGTAGGATGATTTATAAGGTTCAAAGGACATTAACAAAACCTAGGGCTTCGCATACAAAAAATCAGAGAAATCATGATTTTTTTGATTTTTGAACACGGTCTGTGGATCAGCCTTAGTTAGGTCAAACCTGGGGGCCATCTTGATTTTACGACCCTTTGTAAATGCCGCACTGACGAAAGGCTTTCACAAATATATTCTATAGGTTACATTATAATAAAAAAAAAAGTATAAAATAAGATTCAAGTCGTATTGTCAATTTAATTTTATCAATTATTATAAATTAATCGAAATATAAACAAAATTATATTCTTAATCAAATTTAATTAGTTAGTTCTTTACATTAGGTAAAAGCATTTCAGGTAGGCGTAGATGTATACCTAAAATTATTCTCTGCTCAACTCAGACAAATACGTTCCGTCATCCACAAACTGAATGAGTTTGATACATTCGCGAACACATCACAGGGTTCATCATCATCATCACCATCAGCCTGTATTAGTCCACGGCTGGACATAGGCCTCCCCTAATAAGCACCATAGCGCCCTGTTTTCAGCTTGACGCAGTCTTTCGCAGATCGTCATCCCACCTGGCCGGAGGGCGTCCTACACTACATTTACAGTTAGGGTTAGCGTCCATGAATAAGGGCATTGAAAGACCAGAGAGTACGTGTCATTGAGCGTGGGCGACCGTTCGGCAATGTGGTAGATACATCAAAGAACCTTTGGATCCTACGACAACGGTAGTTTTCACGGACATAAAGCCTATCGCTAAGATCTGGGGCGTCAATCTTACCACGGAGAACCTTAAGCATGGTTATGATTTGATAATTGGCTCTTCTGGCCTCCGGACTATTATTATAACATTATCAACCTATTGTATGAAAAGATTTGAATAGCCACTGACAAAAACAAGGTGGTACGACACCTATTTATACTCAAAGGGATAAAGATCGGACTTTAACTTCTAAAGAATATACTTTTTAAAAATTGTTATATAGGTCTACACTTACTGATTTTTTGAAGACAAGACTGATATGTAATTTTATGATAAGAATATAATTGGCTTTGTAAATAATTTAAAATTAACTTTTGTAGCCTTCGTCTCAAGTTGATAAACCCTGACCGGGTACATAACTATAAGATCTACCAACTAAGAGTGTTAGAATAGTTGAATATTCATGCACCTACTGAATGGAATATATGAAATATTTGATTATATATCTTCAGACATGATAAAGTCTCAGCGAGTCTGTTATTCGTTGGAGTTTGAAGTCGACCGAAAACAACTCAGTTACCTCTCGACACAATGCAGACTAATTTTCAACAAGCATTTTCACTACTATGGTTTTCGCCTTTCGGAAGTTTTGCTCATCAAGAGTATTGTTGGCACGAGACGTGTCAAGAATTATGATAACCTTCTTCATACAAAGGATAACTATTTCTAATCCAATTATTTCTTATTAGGTATGTAGGTCGGTAGGTTTAATCTTTTCAGGAACTCAAAGGAACGTGACTCGATTCATTATTCGGTTTATCAGCCGAATAATTTCTGAGTGAGAGTTGTAGAAACACCGACTTATAAAAAAAGTAGGGGGAAAGCATTGATTAATTAAAAAGGGAAGATAGGTGACGTTCTCCCAGCGCTTACTCAAAAATTGGCATGTGTTACAACTACGCGCAAACACATACGCTCACAGTTATATAATATTTCCAGTCCTGTGCAATACAAAGAAGAACAAAGACGGAAAGACGTATCTAAGACCGAAGTGAGACCGAGACAACAATATTTTACGCGAATCACGAACGCCCGTGCCGCCGCGCCGCCGGTCCGACGGTGACTGAGGTGGGAGCACACAATTTTACACAATATGAGGTTGCCATTTTCGAGAAACTAGTACCTCATCTTCCCTTTTAATTAATCAATGGGGGAAAGTATATCATTAGGAACACACAGCTGTAATGTGCATTTCAGGCAACTTCACCCATGGTGCCACATATTTATAGGTAACTGGCTGAAATTTTGAATACAGGTAATTCTTGTCCTGGAATCAAAGATAGGTTTATAATTTTTATCCTATAATAAATTTTCCGTGGGATACAAATCACATTTAAACGTTTTCATAGGAATAACGCGTGCGAAGCCGCGGGGAAGCCGCTGGGCGCAGCTAGTTACAAAATACAGGGTGTAACCTAAGAGCGCAGACTGACGTGGCCAGAAATGGTGGTCAATAAGTACTATTTGAGAAAAACTTGTTGGCAAATTGCACAGATCGCCACTGCGAAAAGAAAAAAACATAATATTCTCCAAATATCCAGTTTTATTAAATCAAAATACGAAAATTCAGAAACAAAGTAAAGCCAGATTATAATTTTATTCCCTCAGGAATGGCATTGACATCTCTAATATAAAATGTTATTAGTTTAGCAATATGCAAAGTTTGTTGTTGAGGCTTCACATCCCATAACGTTTACAAGTTTTCTTTATAATCGTGTCATATTAGATTTATTTAAGGCGCATACACGAGTGAACGCTGCCACCTATTTGAACTTATTATTACGTTTAATGGTGGCACTTCACATGGCTATTTGTATTAGTGTTTTGGCATATTTGGCAAACAATTACCATGTGTGGTAATTGTTTGCCAATTTATTTGACAAAGTTTACGCCTTATTTGCCTATGTGACAAATAAGGCCGTTGTACCCGTCCTTGTACGTTACCGTTCGCTTGTTGGTTTCTTGAGGCACATCAAAGCAGTCAAATCGGTTTGATTTTTATATATTATTTGAGTGCCATGTGTGGATGGTCGTATTTGCCTCTTTTTGCATGTTCGTCTGAACGTCATATATTTTGCAAAATACAACAAACACCTAATAGCGAACACAAATAGCCATGTGAAGTGCCACCATTACACAGGACAGTTTAAAAATCCATTGTACAGTTTGTAGTATCTTTATAAGTTATTTATTAATGCCTCCGTAATAGTTTTATTTTGTAAATCTTAGGCAGATAGGTATACGAAGATGGCCTTTTTGGCAACCAAACTCAATTTCTTTCTTTCGCATCTCTGCACAAACTATACATGATAAAACTATTACAGAGGTATTAAAAAATAGCTAAAATATTTATTTATTTATTTATTTATACCTAAAGATACCACAAACTGTATGATTGATTTTAAAATTTCCTGTGTGAAACGAAATAATATGATAAAATATGTGTCGCTGTCATATTGGCTCTACACAAGCCAATACGACAGCGACACCTATTTTATTAAATATGACAGTAGTTTAAAATGTCTTGGAAGTCCAGAACTACCGCTATCCTTATCTTCCTATTATTTATATTAATAGTTCAAATCCTATCAACACTTATTTCAATTTACTTCGTCTAAAACGAAAAATCACTGACAAAACATAGCTTTTATTATTTAATTTTTTCTTGTAATAGTTGTACCTGCATTTAACCTTAGAAATACTTATTATGTAAAAAGTATTCGGTCTCATTCTAAAAAGCTAAAATAAGTAAATTGTCATAATTAGAAGTCAACAAAGAGTGCAATGATAATAATAATAATGTTGGACACAATTTAAACATCATTATCTGGCCCCAAGCTAAGCAGAGCTTGTGTTATGGGTACCAGATAACTGATATACATAATACAATAAACTACATAGATAGATATTTTTTTGTTATGGATAGAAAACATCCAGAACGCCCTGTTAAAATATCTGCAGATCGTACACACATTTGTCCCGTGGCGGGAATCGAACCCGCAACCTGGTCGTCAATGATAAATATAAAATGATTATACTGCGGGTGGAAAGTGTTGGCAATATTTGCACTCATAATATAAAAATAAGACATTCATTTTCATTTTGTCATACTTAACCCAGCGCTGAATATTTTGATTGATTTTTTTATGGGTACTGAAATTGAAGAAACGATAATATAGTCAAGCATTATTTAATTAGAAAATATCATAAAATTTGCAGGTGATTATCACATAACCACAAAAACATACATTTGCATTAGTTTTAATGGTGCATTTAGTATGCATATTACGTTATTTTTTACCCCTTGCTCCTTACTGCTTTATTATTCCAGCATCGAAGCAAAAAACGTAAAAGTTGAAATTGATAGCGATGATCTAGTAAAAATAATAAACAGTTTACTAAAAACTGATACATTTAGAAGGGTCGCAGAGGAAATTGATCAGAAATCGAAGCACAAAATCAGTGGCGCTTACTACAACCCATATCATCCTGAAGACGGCTATCTCAATGAATCTTTTGACCTGAAAAACAATTTTGATCTGACAACCCAAAAACCTATAAAGAGCCAATCACCTACCATAGATCTTGAGAGTACAGAAATAAATCAAACAATAAGCGATACTGATCTAGAGCAAGAAAATGACAATTTCATTTCATCTCAATCTAAGAGAGAAGAAGAAAGAATAACAGCCGCTGTAAAGAATTCTGTTGAAATGTACGATGGTATAAAATATATAAATGAAAGTAAAATTATAGATATGGAAAACGAAAAAAATTCCAGAAAACGTACTGATAAGAATCGCAGTAACAGGCGTTATAAGTTTTTCCAAAAGAGATTTGAATTAGCTAACAATTCAAATACGCAGGAAGAAAATAAAACACTCACCTAAGTGGGTGCTTAATTTTGCCATGACAAGAAATATTTATTGTGATTTTGGTAAATACACAATAAAGATTTCGATTTGTTGAATAATAATTCCAACAATAATTTAATTTGTTCCAAAGTTTACAAGTTCACAGAATTACATCGGATCAGCCGCAATCATTCTTTTCTATTATATACTCAGATTACCTGAATTGAACGAACAAAAAGAACAATAAATACCATTTGTTCTTTTTGTTCGTTCAATTCAGGCACTTTGAACTCTACCTTTATTTTGTCATTGCCCCCACTAGTTAAGGAGAAAACAATCTGAGTAAATAATCGAAAAGAATGATTGCGGCTGATCCGATGTAATTCTACTAGAACTAGAAGAAAAAAATCTCTGTTCTCCATCCATTAGAGAGCAAGAAGTCAAATATGCTTACTTTATGAGCTAACAGAGTGTCTACCATGAGTTTTGACAATCTATACTCGCTAGCGACTGTAGTTAAAAAAAATTATGGAAACTTCTAAAGCACGTCTAGCGTATAATTCGGAACTAAAACAACTTGACAACTCATGGTAAACACACTGAGGGCCTAGCCAACCAGCATTCGCTATGAAGCGAATCGAAAACAATTAAAAGGTTCGCAGGGAAAAATCGAAACAGATCACGTGATATATCAAAGGCTTATGTCAAACCCATGTATTTTTCTACTATCGCTTTCGACATCGATTGTTACATTGTCTAGGTCCTCAGTTCGTATTATTAAAAGGTATAATTTCTGAAAACGTTTTATTAAGATAAAATAATATCTACTAGAAACGAACATTGGAGTCTTCAGACTATATGTTTGAAAACCAATAAAAGCAAGGACTATGAATGCATGGAATACCTTCACAGTCTTTCAGTCTCCATTATTGTAACAGATATAATGCGATTCCTTAACATGGTAGGTTGTGCATTAGTTTACGACGACGTAAAAGTTTTTAATTCCTTCCAAAGATTTAAATCGATAGATAGGCCCTTTTCGTAGTGAGACTTGTTGCCAAACGAAGTGAGTGTGTTCACTGATTTGGAATCAGTGAATTGTGTGTTTTTGTGGTGTGCTTGTTCATAAAAGTTTGTGTTTGTAATTTATGTAGTTGTACAAAAAGTGATAATATTAACTGTTATGGTTATTGACAAAAACACAAATTTTATCTACTTATAGTATGCGTGCGTCGGCATTTTGTTAACGCGCGCATTCAAAGATAATTCCACAGTTTTTGGGTGTAGGGGCGTAAGTATAGTGTTTCCTTGCATACATTTGTGGCATTTTAGTGCCTCTGCATGTTCTGTCATTTTTCTCATAAATAAAATAAATAAATAGAGAATAACTTTTCGTAGTTTCACAGCGATTAAAATGAGAAAAGTTTCTGCTCACTCATACTAAGCGTCCTGGTATCTGTCCGTGTTTGAATACAAGCCGCAAGGCAAATACCTATTCTGAAACTCTCTCATATTTGCATCCAAATTAGAATGTATTTCTAGATGGTTCAGCAAATCTCTACGACAAATTGAATGTTGATTAATTTCCAAGACATACCTTCTACACACCTGGACGGATACGAGTATATCTGTGAATTCTGCAATTCAAATGGGAACATAAATTGTATACTTACCTGAAACCTCTTTTGTATTATATTACTTTAGTCTTTACTTTACCTATTGTGGGTTAGTTGGAATAAAAGAGTTATTATTTTTAACTGAGTCTATTGATTACACAGAACACTCGTACATGAAATTACAATAGAATGCTTATCTTTAATCCTTAATTAGGATATGACTACTCAAAGGGGCTCTACGAAGTGACTTTAATATAATCTGTAACCTTTAACTAGGGTAGGTGTTCTCTATGAGAGCTTGGTGGAATGACTGGCGAGACGCGGTTTAGCTACAGAAAAAGCTGAATAAGCGAAACGCGTTTGCGCCGCGTACTGCTAGCTAAACTGTGTCACCACACCTCGTTGGTATTTTGAGTTAACTTGATAAATAATAATAATAATTAATAGTATTATCTAGCCCCAAACTAAGAAGAGCTTGTGTTATGGGCACTAGATAACCGAGTGCCAAGTGCGAGATTTTTTACCAACTCGATCGTGACGAGTTCAGGCTCGAACCCAGTGGATTGTTAATAAAACTAGGCCAGTAATCAAAGGATCCCGTGGTAAAAAACAAGAATAACATAAAATTCACGATAAAAAAACATGTTAGTGCACCGTTTTGCACCTAATTTGGTTTAAGATCTCGGGAACCCCGCGGTCTATAGAAAATATTTTTGTTTTCTTCGTTGGGTTTCTTCTTAAGTGGTGTAGTTTTCTTGTAAATAAATAAATAATGCTGGACAATTCACACAGCATTATCTAGCCCCAAGCTAAGCAGAGCTTGTGTTATGGGTACTAGATAACTGATATACATAATACAATACACTACATAGATAGATATTTTTTATTATACATAGAAAAACATCCAGAACGCCCTGAACAAATTTCTGCAGGTCGTACACAAATTTGTCCCGAGGCGGGAATCGAGCCCGCAACCTCCTGCATCGCAGGCAGACCTTCGCCCACCGCGCCACAGAGGTCGTCAAATATACAAAAACATTATTTTTGTGCCTACGCTGTTCCAAAAACGTATGCGCTGTCCCGCTGTTATTAACACCAAATCCTATGACTATCCTTTTCACAAAAAGGCGCACAACGCACCAAAAATAGATTTAACATGTTTTGCCACTACCGGCGCTGTTATAATCCCGTTCAAATTATGGTTAACATTGTCACGATCGAGTTGGTGAATATCTCGCATTTGGCACTCCGATATAATCGCCAAACGTAACGCCTATCCAGTTTCAAACTATTTCGCTTTGCGTTAAAAACAAAAGATATAGAGCAAGCCGGGGTTGGCAACTATTCACTTCACAGAAAAATCACCCTATCGCAATTTTTGCTGACTACCTATACATATAAGTATACGTGACAGACAGTTCGCGGGCCACTCGTTTGAAGATTGCAGTAAGCAGTATTTTGTCACCTTAATGTGTGTCTAAATTTAACGATAAAAGATACATCCATAAGTCCATATTTGAATGCTCCTTATTGTGCTCTATGTGTTAGCGGCTTCGGATTAATTTGCTCAGGCCTAGGCTTCAAACTTATACAAGAGAATTGTAGAGCTGTTAATATCGTAGTAATCTATTTCACTAAGGCTAAACCTTTTCAAAGGTTTTCAAGGGATTCGTCCTTTACAAACTTTCAAAACTTATGAATAGAGTTACAGACCATTTCAAAACTAAACATAACCTACTAAATTGTATTGTAACTTCAGTACCTAAGCTTAAGCTAGTAAAATATTACAACACAATCTAAAGTTTTAAATTAAACTAGTTTCACTGCGATTCGGGCAACTTTGTAAGAATGATAATAAATTGCATTCTGGGTCTGTAAACATTCGGAAGTGTCGTCAAACAATCTAAGTTGTTACCGGAAGTGAGAACTGTCCCTACATTTTTGAAGTTAGATAGATACAAAATAACAAAGCAACCAAACTAAATTGTTACACATATGTAGGTACAAAGAAATATGAGTAATTTTACTATTTCAACATTATTACGTGTTGTCATTTTTCCTGGCCTGTATTTTAGGCAGCCTACAGGGGTACTATATTAACTCTATGCTGGTTTAACGATAGACAATTCTAAGGCTGATTAACCTCTTTGCAGTAAGCCTTTGCAAGATTTGGGTGCTTATGGTTCTGTTCATACAAATGAGAGGTTCTGAAGAGATTCTGAATGTCACAGACAATTTTAGGAAAGGGATACAACTTTCAAGATTGACAACTAACGGGTGGTCTTCTCGGATTAGGAACCAAAGAGAATACAATAACTTCGTATTAGCTATGATTTCGGCTAGCTAAGAACTAGGGCCATCGTACACCGATCAATGAAAATAATGCTCAATATTGTCAGTTGTTATTGAAATTAATAGCATTCAGGGCTCCGCCCTGTGCGTGAGTCTACCCATGTAACACCTAGTTTCAATTTATTCGCTCTATGGCGCAACAGGCGAAAATCCGCCTGCGACGCAGGAGGTTGCGAGTTCGATTCCGTCTAAACGATCTGCAGGACAAATGTTTGAACGATCTGCAGATATTTGTTCGGGGCGTTCTGGATGTTTTATGTATAATCCTACTAATATTATAAATGTGAAAGTTTGTAAACATGTATGTACGTTTTTCGCTCTTTCATGCAAAAACTACTGAATGGATTGGGCTGAATTTTGCATACATCTAAATGTAACAAGCCTGTGTTATTGCAGGCCTAGAATTAGTTCTAGGCCTGCAATAGCACAGGCTTGTTGTCCCATAAACCAGTTCCCGTGGGATAGTTTTGCGAAGCCACGGGGCGCTACTAGTGATAAATATGTATTCAGATAACTAGAACTCATAACAAAAGCTCTGCTTAGCTTGGGGCTAGATAATGCTGTGTGAACTGTCCAGCATTATTTATTTATTTAAGTTGTTGTCGGAAGTAAAAACTGTGACTACATTTTTGAAGCTGCAAAATAATAGATCAATCACACTTAATTGTTACTTTTTTTTATTATTTATTACATAGAAAACCAGATGCTTTTATAAACAGAGTTACAAACTGATAAATACCAGTAAATGTGTACCGAAAACGTGTGTTTTATACAAATATAAATAGAAAATATTTTTTTGTGTGACATGGATAAATTAACATAACATTATTAAATTAACAACTAAAATTAAAAATAACATCTAACACAAAAAGGTCACCGGCTCAGCGTAATGCTGCTATGGTGCAATAGGGTATATGCATCGTTTTTTTTAATTTTTTTATCGATTCTTTAGGTCATTATTTAACCGAAAAATGATAAGACGCTCACTGAATTTCGCAATAATAAGGTAAAAAACTCAAATCAAAACTACAATCATTTTCGGGTGATAAAAACGCTGCCATATTAGCGCCATGTTTATTTGACGTCCACGTTCACACTCGAATATAACTACAATCATTTTCGGGTGATAAAAACGCTGCCATATTAGCGCCATGTTTATTTGACGTCCACGTTCACACTCGAATATAATTAGTGATCATCTCAGAAAAGAGGTTTTCCGAAAAATCTGAAAATAACCTACAATACGAAATGTGAAGTGGGCAGAATAGTGTCAAATCATGGTGCAGCAAACAGAATAAAAAAAGAAGAAATGCGAACAGCGATGTCACGTCCGCTCTAGTCAATGGCGTAGTAGCGTTTTGAAATTTTGCGATTGAGATTTAAAATATCAATTTTTCAATGGTAAAATTCTACGATAAAAACATCTCAAAATTCTAAAATAAATATGTAGATATGTTTATATATCAATAGAGAATACGTATATATTTTTTTAACCATTTTGAAATCACATGCATATACCCTATTGTATCATAGCAGCGCTGGTTTTTACAATACAATACAATACAAAATACTTTATTGCACACCAACAAAAATACAGTAAGTACAAAAGAAAAATTACATCAAACAAACGTACAATGGCCAGAGATTTTCAGAGGTGCCAGCTAAACGCAGCGCTATGTGCTACACCAATCATACACTTCACACATTTTAACATTGAATGTTTTTTTTTATTGAAGCCTGACCGAGTTTAATTTACGCCGATTAGCATAATATTTTCTAGTATCTCTTCAAAATATTTTAGGCATTAACTTGAAAAATAGCTAGGTATAACCATGCTTTCTCAAACAAGCTTTGCATATCTAAACAGTTGGCAAGCTTATAGCTGAATTCGGGTCTAGAATGTTATATACATATGTATTTTTTGTTAAGTACTTTTTTATATTTTTTTTGTTAACCAAAATTTTATAATTTAATGTTAATGTTGTTTGAAAATATTTAACGACACTGGCCTTTTTTATGACAAAGTAATCGATGCAAATTGTAGAAGTTTAAAACAAATTTTGATGTAGACAGTTTTCTTTCGTCATTTCATTTGTCTCTCGGCCGTTTTAGAACTCCAATTCGTGCGTTTTTATCTTTTTCAGGCGCACTAAAAACTCTGGCCACGAGATAAACCCTCATCTTCAGAGATCTTATACATAGCTTTATCATCTCTTCAATGTCTATCGCGAAGATATTTCTGTTATTTTGTGTGTTTTAGATATTTTTCATAAATTAACTGTATTTACATGGCTTTAAATTTATACGATATTAGACCATGGGAAGTGAATATTATTGTAAGGGTTGGCCGCACTGCTAAAATAACTGCAGGTAGCTAAATAAATAATTTGCTAGACAATACACACAGCATCATCTAGTTTAGGGCTAGATGAAGCTATAATCGGAGGTGTGTTATGGGTACTTGATAACTGATTTAATAAATATAATACATAGGTTTTTTTTATTATACATGGAAGAATACATGGCATAAATATCAACAGAACGTACAAACAGTTATCCCGAGGCAGGAATCGAACCCGTAACCAGTACCAGTACCAGGGGGGTTATGCTCTATGACCAATTCAACGTCTTACACAGATACGACAAGATATCGGCGGGGAATAGGAAATATCTTGACGTATCTGTGTAAGACCATCATAGAGCATAACCCCCCTGTACAGTAAACCATCGTAGGCGGACTTTCGCCCACTGCGCTATAGATTTCGTCAAAAGTCAAAGATGATGAGATTAAGTACAGGAACAGAGGAAGCGGCTTCACTACAAGCTTCTAGTTTGCTAGTCGACATGTATCGAGGCAATAGTTTCAATTCAAATATTCCTTCCTTTCTTCTTTTAATGGCGTCTACGTCTAGGTTGACTTAATTTCGCCAATGTCCGTAATACTAAAGTAAAATTAAAATATAAGCAACGTTGTTCGGTAATAAAGATAGATAAACGAAGTGAATTCTTCGATAAAATGTTTATCAAAAAGATATAAGAAAATTACAAAATTATGGGCAATGTTGTACGGTAAGGTTTCTTTTAATATTATGGCCAAATCTCAACTAATTACTGCATTGACAGCACTTAAAGTGGTGCCGTCTTGACGTTTTGGAATGTAATTCTGTAAGTCAAGTATGAATAAATAAATAAATACATATTTCATGACGATCAAAATATTAAGAATGCATAATTTTCATATATGTTTCGGTTTAGTTCAGTCATGGCGACATCTGCATTGGCACCGTATATTCTTTGGATTACGAATTACTAAGCCAATCGCCTAGCTATCATCGTAGTCAAAGTCAAAGTCAAATCGTTTATTTCTTTAGACTTACAAAATAAGTACTTAGACAAGTCAAATTTTTACTATATTAACAGCTTGATAAATAGTTATTACTATCAAACAAGAAATAAGGTGCAATTGACTCTGATTCACTTCAATTTTTTGTCCACTAGCGGTAGCAACCCGATATCGAACTTTTTCCACAGCCATCCTGCAGGAACGACTTTTTACTGGATTCCGCTAATTATTGGATCCCGCTATTTACTGGATCCCGTAAAAATATTGGTGTGTTGTACACAGTAGTTTGCACTCAAATTCAAAAACCGAAGGACAAATTCGAACGGATTTTTTGCAGAACAGCGTAAACAGGAACTCGTGTGTATGCTTAGTATTGAAACACGTATTTACAATCATTACTAACTACTACGGGATCCCACAAAAAACCGTACCAGCAAAAACTAACGTTGCCGTGATGGTAAGCATCCAAGGAACCAGTTAACCTAGCCGCCTACCTACTGTCTTGCAGTACGGCCGAGGCTTAAGTTCTCTGGTTAATTGTACTTACCTACAGGAGCGGGAAAATGCCTGGAGCTACTAACTTTAATGTTATCGGATTCCCCGTAACTGAGGCCCATGTAATTATGGGGCCCTTTTCGATTACTTACAAGTGTTTTTGCTTGCTTTTATAGAAAATGAACTTGCCAGCCTTCTTCGTACTGTTGGGCGAATATAATAAGTGTATTTTGGTAGCTATGTAACAGGAAGTTCCACTCACCAAGTTAGATTTATTTGTTGATGCACCTCAATCAACCTCAACCTCAACAGCCTGTATTGGTCCACTGCTGGACGCAGGCCTCCCCCAGATAAGCACCATATTGGCGTTAATGCAATGAGGGGTATTATTGCCCATAATCCCCACGCTGGGCATGCGGATTGGGGATCGCAGTTCGGTGGTAGAATTGTTCTACATGGGGCGCTGCTGACATGGGGCACAGTTGTGCTAATTTATCAATTTAGGCAAGCCATCAGCGAACACAGGTCAACATCAGGGCTGTCTAGGAGGGCGTTGAAAACATACTGCCAAAACTATCTACACTAATATTATAAAGAGGAAAGGTTTGTATTTATGTATGTTTGTAAGGAATCAACTCAACAACTATTAATATACCTATTTCAAAAATTCTTTCATCATTAGAACTACACTAGCTCTGAGTAATTTATGCTAAAGTTTTATGTTTGAAAAACAAATGTGCGAAGCCGAGACAGGCCGCTAGTTGTTAATAAAGTAAACCTATTAAGTAAACTAATTAAATAACTCTATAGGTTTTGAGAACATTAAACGAAAGAGTAAAAACCATGCGTGAATTCCTGCCAATTTAGTTCGATACCTCTAACCTTCGCAAACCGTTTCGAATGAACTTTAGCGACAATGAGGGAGGAAAATTCCACTGACTTGTTTTGTCTCGCCTCGTGTTGAAACGATACTTTTCTTCAGAAAAACAATGATGTATTTATTTATTGGGTTCAGATTTTCTAGTTGAGTACAACCCTAGGGTACTACCCTACTATTTTATATTCTGTTCAAACTAAGTTCCTATATAACTTTAATTTTAAGTGCATGCCACTGTGAAATAAATCCAGACTAAGGGCAATGCTTAGACTTAGAATGATTTCGATTTCACGTTGGCTGAGCTTCAGGAGAACGTTATGCGCCGGGAATGATTCGCATAAAAAATTGTAGGTACCTACACACTAATCACGACATTAAATTTTTAAACTTTTGCGATTTGTTATCATAATTTAATGATTATTTATCGGGTATTTCATTATCAGAGTCGTCCCGTGACCACGTTCGCTGTAATGCGGGAGAAACGTAGGGGAAATTAAAACAAAGGTACGCGATAAATACCCGATTTATTTTATTTTTAACATTGTATTGTATCCTACTATGTTAATGTAAGTCATTTAAATGAACTGTAGTAGTTCTTTTAAATGACTTACATATATACATTATAACTATGTGTACCTAATTTAAAGAAAATTTCCGACACAATGTAACAACTGTTTGTGAATAAATAAATTAAATTAAATTCACGGAATAAAATTCGCTACGAAACGAAAGACGCTCCCTCGGCGTTTTATTTTGTAACGAATTTATATCTTTATACTTTTTTTTTAATAATAAATATTTTTTTATAAGGTTAGTATACTGTGTCTTGAACAACGAGACGAAAACCGTGGCACAAACAAGTTGTTTGCCAAAATAAATGATAATACCTAGTCGATAAAATAAAACACAGACTTGAACGACAACAATTTTATTGGAAAACATACATATTTTATAATTTACAAAATGTTAACAATTTGAATTTGAAGATATTTCAGAGAAAATTTGAATCTCATTACTCAGAGATTACTCTCACAATTGGGTGGCTCTCGAGTAAACACGTTTACTTCCAAACTACAAAAACAAACTGAAGACAAAGGAAACCAATTTATCATCATAATATAAAATCTTATATTTTCTAAAAGAAGCTGCATTTAGGTATTATATTACTAACTGATAAAAGTTATAATACCAAACTGCGACGCATGAACCTAAAATTTATTAAACGTAATATAAAGCAATATCACATATAATGCGTTTCTCGCATGTTTACAAGCCATAAACTCGGCAAATAACTTCACGAAGAATGTACGCTGATAATCAGGTGTTTATTATTTCTAGTAATAAATATTCAATTAATAAAACTAACCATAAAAATGTGGCAAATAAAAAGTAGGTCTTGTTTCTTATTTGACCTTTAAAATGTTTGGATTTCTCAACTCAGTGTCACACTAAGCTTACTCAGAGCAAGGTTCCTTGACTTTGAAATCCAGCATTTGCCTACAAGATAAATAGAATAAAACTCTTGTCAAACAATTTTAGTACGAGTAAGTGTAGTCATTTTGCTCAGTATTTAATTTTTTACGCATACGCAAATACAAATCGACAATACCAATTCTGGCTCATTCTATTACCACCACCAAAACAAAAGAATAATTTTGATGTTAAAATCCAGTCCAATTCAAATTCCATTATACAAATTTTAGAATTCGAAATTTCGGTACACTCGCTCTTTTTGATGTTGAAGAATCCAGATTAATTCAAATTCCATTATACAACTTTTAGAATACGAAATTTCGGCGCACTCGCACTTTTTAAAACCGGTACTAACCGGTTGACTCAATTTACCCCGATTCGAGTTAATCACAGCTTATCGTCACACATATGGGTCCTCATTTCGTCCCTCTCCCCTGAGGGGTTCATCCGCACAACGTTCCCGTTTGTCAGCAGCTCCGTCGCGTTTGAATGCTCTGAAAACGAAAATTTACTTTACGATAGGCACGTTTTTGTTGGTATAATCCGTACGCGATCAGAATGGGACGAAATTCCTTAGAAATTTCCCTATTCTGTTGGCGGAACCTGGTCGAATAAAATATTAATGTAACATTTTGACAATGTGCATATTGTATGACACAATTTATTTACCCCTCGATGAAGTCACTCTAAGGATATTAACACCTAAAATTTATCTCGTGATACTGGGTATCACTCGATAAAACTATTTATCAAGCTGTTTATATAGTAAAAATTTGACTTGTCTAAGTACTTATTTTGTAAGTCTAAAGAAATAAACGATTTGACTTTGACTTTGACTTTGAAAATATCATGTGATACGGAGAATTGGCCGCTTGCACGTTGTCAAAGTGGCTGGAATGGATGGGAAGGGCAGTTTACAAAATAGCAGTTTGAAATAATTATAATAATATTATACTGATTATTATTATAACGAACTTTCTATCTATCTATTTATAGTCCCACCCCACCCGATCTGAATCCTCATTCAGATCGGGTGGGACTATACATAGATAGATAGATAGAAAATTCGTTATTGCACACTTAAAAATAATTAACAAACAAATTGAAAATTAAAAAATATGAGACAATTGGCGGTCATATCGCTCAAGAGCGATCTCTACCAGACAACCGTATACTTCTCAATAAGATGAAAGAAAACTGAAATAGTGACTGCGGTGCTATTTAGACGGAGAAATTGATTTAATGGTTACAACCTTGACAGGTTTACCATGCATGTCGTCACAGAATCACCACCATTATATTGTGACGCCTGCAATGGTATCCTACCATTGCAGGCGTCACAATAACCTTTGTTCAAATCATAATTACTCAACTATCGGCACATAGCTATTAGACCAGACCAGAGCTTGTAAGTATATTTACTGGCATCATCATTTCAAGAGATTTTTAGCCTGGTAATATAAGATTTTTAGTTAAGTGCCTTTTGTGTTCGATTTGTTACATGTACTCCTAAAAAATCTGATTCTGCCCCATGTTAATAATATTTCTGGTTTCGTCCCATATTACAATAAGTACTACCTACATACATAGGTAGTACCTAACCAACAATGGGAAAAGTACAGTTGACAAATAAAACCAAATTGATCAATGTTTGCGAAAAGATTTATTATATTGAGTTTTTATTATGATGTATATTTATTATTTGAGACGTTTCATACAAAAGTGACCTCCGAAAGCTATCACTTTTGATGTCTTTACTACTAATGAGCGTTCTTTACTGTGTTGGACCTAACCTAAATAAAAAATCTTATAACGTGAATTTTATAAAAGTGATTTTATATAATTTTTCTTATTGATTAAACAAATTTAGAAAATTTGGGATCGAAAAGAAAACATCATAAAAATTCCTAGCTTTGGCTAAAAAAAACCTTTAATAAAAGAAATATGATTTATTGAACCTAAATAACATGGGCATATGGCATATGGGCATATGGGCACATAAATAGCTCCTTGTAGAATCTGTTTGCGACATAATTTATCTCATTTCTAGAAAACTATTTAGTATCAGAGAAAGACAGACATGTACAAATATTAAATGTTATGGAGTCCCTACACAATAACAATGAAAAAGAAACAATCTACATCGTAGTTGTTCTTCTGACAAGCCCACTTACGGTTAATTTGCGTTAACAATTATGAAAACTGACCCTGCATTAATATACTGCCCAACCTATTCGTTTACAAGACAGAAAGGAATAGAGAATAGATTTCTCAGCTACAATATTTCATTTTTAATATTATGTATGGTTTATCCGAACTTAGCTTCAACTTCAAAATAAATGTTTGAATTTCAAACAAATCGGGATGATTCTAACGAATTGCTGATCGAAAAATTACCATGAAAATAAATCAAAAAGCCAATGATATAATGAACGCGAGAAGTGGGGTCTCATCGTTGTTTTTAAAATTTTACTGCAATAAATTATTATTGAGAACGGTGAGACAAATTAATGGACGCTCGGAAAGAGTTTTGTATTAAAAAACTACAGATGTACCTGTATTTAATTGAAGTCTTTTCGATTAGGAAATCCTCTTCTATCCAATTTTTTGATCTATGTTATGTTTCTATAGAAGATTATAAAAGGTCAAGTTCAATGTAACCTTTCCACCAATTTGAGTAGGTGACTTTTTGTCCCATCTACTCTAGCATATCCCTAAAGATAGGCTATAATGGGAACTCATGCAAATATTGGGATTGGTGGTTCAGTTCAAAAGTTCAATGCTTTTCTTTGATTTATAACACATACATTTCTTTTTTTTTTTCAAACCACTACGGTCAATAGATAGACGAATTCTTTTTACCGGCTGTATTGGAGCTTTACCAGAAATCTTTTTTAACATGAAGTCGTGAAAAGAGTGTTTTGGATAAGTCGACCGTTAGATTTCCGGAAACGAATCCGGAAAGTTATTGGTCGATTTATCCAACAACACACTATTTTCGTTTATTTTTACAAATAACATATATGTCGTATTGCTCAGCCGGTTCAGATCGAGGGTTCGCTAGTGTTGTTCATATTTCATTTATTTCTGCTTGCTTGTACATTCATTCTTAGGTCCAAGTGAATTCCAGTTATCCCCCTTGAAGTTTATTTCTCGGAGTCAGAGAAGTCAAATTGTTTATTTCTTTAGACTTACAAAATAAGCACTTAGACAAACAAGTCAAATCGTTGTAACTAGGAATGGTGCATGTTCCTAGTTTAGCACCTTTTCTGGATATACTTGCATGTATGTTTTTCTAGATCTAAAACTAATTAATGGAAATTAATAAAATATGTTCAGTAGGTTTTGCGTAGATAGGTAACAATAATCTTAACATTCAAACTTTAGCAGAAACTTAATCATCATAATTGAACTAGAACGGCTACTTACTACTCAGCTTACCTTACTACTGAGCTAAGTACAAATGAAACAGTTGATCTAACTACAGACAGTTGCAAACATTCTAGAGGTCCAAGCGTATTAAATTTGTTTTTCGTCGTCTTACTACAAGAAGACACTAATGGCAAAAAGTCACTAACTACGTTAAAAGTACCGATGAGTTGTACGTTCAACATTTTGATATTGATATCAATAACTAAATAAAACGATTTATAGGCGTTTTAATTATTAGGATTATTTCATTTCAATTAATGAATTTTGTATTTGTGACGTAGAAATAGTAATTGTATTGTAATTTGTGTAATTAAAAATTTATATTTGTATGCCTGCTGCTATGTTGGGTAGAATATAACTGGATGTATATAGTTTAAAGACCTAAATTTGTAACATATATTCTGGCAAATAAACTTCTTTAATATTTAATTATAGCTGTCGTAGTTATGGTGATATTTTAGGGCCTACAATCATCAAAACTACTCTATGACTTAAAGGCCATACTTTAGGCCCTTCAACTAAACAAAAAAATAAAAACAGGTTTTACCACACATCGGTTTTAAGCAGTTATGACGAAATTGGTCAGTTTATAAAAAAACGGTTTATGCCGTTAATGACGTCTTGCAGTAAGCCGACGATATGAAAATCTCCATAAAAGCAGCGTCATCTTTCGCGATCCTGACAAGCGTCATAAATAAAGGCTTACAGAGACATTGCGAAATAAAGCGGGCTATGTAAAGTCACGTACCACGCTGTGGCGTCGAGCGCGAGTGAAAGCTGCGCCGCTTCGAATGTCATGTCCTGGTGAATGACGACGCGAAATGCCTTTGGCTCACTGAAACAAAACAATTCTGTTATTTCCTGGAAATTGTCGTTACGTGCCGCATCCAACATCTAACTGCAGGTTGATGTTTGATGTGGCAAGATGAAGACAGGGTGCTATGGCACTCATTAGTAGGAGGCCTTTGTTTACTAGTGGACTAATTTTCTCGCTTTCTCGTGCCTTTGACACAGCAAATAATTTGTTCAGCAGCTTTAAGCTTCGGCTAAAGCTGCGCCTCTAACACGCGGGATGCAAAACGCAAAGCTAGAGCGTCTGCAACGTAAAACTTTTGCTCTTAAAAATTCCTGCGTCTCGGTCGCATTGGTATATAGGTATTTGATTTATTAAAAAGGGAAGATAGGTCACATTCTCCCAGCGCTTACTCAAAAATTGGCATGTGTTACAACTACACGCAAACACATACGCTCATAGTTATATTTCCAGTCCTGTGCAATACAAAGAACAACAAAGACGGAAAGACATACCTAAGACCGAAGTGAGACCGAATCAACAATATATCTCGCTAGTACGACCGCCCATGCCGCCGGTCAGACGGTGACTAAGGTGGGACCACACAATTTTACACAATTTGAGGTTGCCACTTTCGAGAAACCAGTACCTCATCTTCCCTTTTTAATAAATCAATGGGTATAATAGGTGCGGGGAACTTTTTGATGGAAACTTTTCGCGTTGTTGCAGCTGCCGCGGTCTTGCGTCCCGCATCCGCGTGTTTAAAACGCGCATGTTTTGGAACAAATAAATTTATGTGTCAAACAAACTCCACTCTCACGACAAAGTGAGAAAAACATACTTTTTATCATGGACACCAAATTAAAGTAATGTGCAAATCCGATTTTTTTTATTGAAAGGGTTAACCTCAGAACAGGTTGTTTTTTTGTTGCATCGCAAGCTTTCATAAAAATTAGCAGGGCAGTTCAAATTGGGACTCTGAATTGGTTTTACTCAAGCGCGGCTGGTTTCTGAGACGGATTTTGAAAATTGGTTCTTAAGGGAAACTGCGATTAAGTTATTGTAAAATAGGCTTCGTATATCATATGAGTTTCTTGTAGCTATCGATATTTGGTTACATTTTTAATGGAATTAAATAAAGGTAGGGAGTTCACACAGCTACATCTAGCCCCAAGTTAGGCAGAGCTTTAATTGAGTGTAGGCATTGATTGAAATATACAATGATTTATTACCAACATGGAAAACAAACACTATTGTTTGCTTGAAAATGTACTTCGGTGTATTTGTAAGATAGACACATCAATGTCACCTGAAAAGTGTCATAAATCAACGTGCCTTTCACAAATAGCTTTGAGGTTTCTAAAATACAAGTACAGACATTACAAACTTTAACATGTTTTACGACCATGTTCTTTGTTAAATCAAATCAAATCAAATCATTAATTTGCTGAATACATTAATTACAGATACATGTCTGATCTTGTACCTAGAGTAATGTCAAATATATTCAACCCGCAAGCAGGTCTGCAAATATTAAATATCGTCGATTTAATTTGTTTCAATATTCAATAATAATCAATAAGGGTAATTCATACAATCTAGAATAAAATAAATAGTCAACAATCGGGTAATTTAAATTTACAATAATAGTCAAAATATAATAAATTATTCTACATAAAATTATTATTATTAATATTAATTTATTTATATTTAGTATCAATATATTCATTGATACTATAAAAACATTTGTCAAGCAGCCACTGATTTAATTTTTGTTTAAATAAATTACTATTGAGGTCTTTAATGGGTTCTGGTGATTTAATTATAAGAATTAAATTACTTTGATTATTGAAATTGAGTTAGGTACAAATGGTGCCCGAGGTGGTCGCGGCGCGTCATGTGTTTCACCGCAGTGGAATAGTACAAGAATGCGAAGGCATCAACACTTTCCCATTACAAGCGGCAGAGGTAAAAAAATCCTGAAGGTTTTAGTGGGCTCAAATTTCACGATTCTAGGTCTACGGGAAGTACCCTAAAGGTTATGTTTGCATGTGATTCCTTTGAAATGCTTAAATATTCGGACATAAATGGCTGTTACTTTTGATTGTGTTTACTTAGAAGTTTTATCTATACCGAGGCTTCGAGGTAATGAACGTATTTGACATTAATTTTAACTCAATACCTCCACGTATTCCTGAGAAAAGGGGGTTGACATATACATAGACGAGCACACAGACAGAGAGACAGACGGACAACAAAGTGATAATATAAGGGTTTCTTTTTTCTTGAGGAAAGGAACCCGAAAAATCCGAAAAGGAATACATAAAGCGTTATGAAGCATACATACAGATGTATCGCGCTTCATATGGCCTTATGTGTGGGCCCTACATTTCGCGCTCTCATTTAAATACAGTACATTATTTTTGTCAAAACGCTATTAGCGTAGGCGCTAGTGCGTGCTTCAAAACGCTTATGTAGGTACTCGTTTAGAAACAAAGCAAATAGAAGCAAAGTATAACGACTGCCTTTGGTTAGAGCTGAGTCGTTGTTTATTTTAATAAAGATGTCGTAGCATCGGCGCTACGGCGTAGCTCAAGTGCTACGGCATAGCAATTTCGTTACATTTTACTCGTTATGATAATTAAAACATTTTTCTATAATAAATCATAATTCTCAGGTTCATTTAAATGAATATGGATAGGTTACATCCTAACCATCCCTCATCATGATTTGACAACCACACTACGCACTATCACATTTCAGCGAAATGGCGATCATTTGTCTGTATGCAGTGTCATCCACACCAAGTTAATTAGAAATTGAGAAGTGTTGTTTAAATACAGGTATTTAATAACAGTAAAACAAATTTCAAACGTAAAATGATACATCTTTAGAATAAACAGTCAGCTTTAAAATGACCACCAAATTCAACTTTTTTTTTTATTGCTGATGGATTAGCGTTTGGCTACCAACTCACTTTAAACTTGTGTCAATTGGGAATATTACTAGTTTTATTTTGTTTATATTTTATTTTGTTATGCGTGCAATCAATAATTCTATCTCTATCTGTCTATCTAACTATGTAAACATTCGATTAATGGATCAAATCATTTTGTAGTGACCGACAATTACCAATAGGTACAATGTCCAGTCATAACCGACTATTATATTTGTCTTATTGATTTTAGTATAGTTGCCTACGTTAGTTGCTCTCTAAAAATAGTAGGTACGAATGTAGAAATGCTTCGATTTTTCGATCAACTATTTGTTTGTCTTCTTATTGATCATTTTTCACAGCATTTTTAATATTATGATAAAATCAACATAAGCAGACAAATTTAAGGTACAGAGATACCTGCTGTGTCGTTAATTAAGTACAATTTTAATATCACGTCACACTAGATGTTTAAGCATGTAAATTAGAGTTACTTTATAATTATTTTATTATATTTACCTACTATTGTAATAATTTTGAGGTTAGTAGTATTTAGTATAATATAATACACATGTGTATTCCTATTAATAGTTTGAATTCATGTTGCTAAGCACCACCAACACCATCCTTAATTTTTCTAGAAGAAATGTGTTTAAGCTCAAAGAATTATTGTTCTCGAAGAAATCGATTTAAGCGGTAATGCCACCAGTAGAGCAAAATTGCGTCAAATCCTCGTCCAATACGTAAAATGTTTGAGATTTAGTCATTCAAATTCAATAATTTATGCAATATATGACGATGCGATGTAATATTTCTCTATTCTACCCCAGACAACAATACCCGTGCTAGGCCGGCTGTTACATTGCTGTTCTCCTTAAGGCGCATACTCAAGTGAAAGCGGCGCTGCCACCTATTTTATCTTATTATGACATCACATAAAATTTAAAAATGCATCGCACAGTTTGTGGTACCGATTAAAAATTATTTATCTCTGTAGAGTTTTAGCTTGTAAAGCTTAGGCAGAGATACGAAGTTCCTTATTAGCCACCAAACTCTATTTTCGCATCTCCGCCTAAACTATTTATGATAAAACTATTACAGAGGTATTATAAAACCTTGTAATAGATACCATAAACTGTAAGAAGGATTGTTAGAATTCTGTGTTCAACGAAATAATAATAATAATAATAATAATGCTGGACAATTCACACAGCATTATCTAGCCCCAAGCTAAGCAGAGCTTGTGTTATGGGTACTAGATAACTGATATACATAATACAATACACTACATAGATAGATATTTTTTATTATACATAGAAAAACATCCAGAACGCCCTGAACAAATGTCTGCAGATCGTACACACATTTGTCCCGAGACGGGAATCGAACCCGCAACCTCCTGCGTCGCAGGCAGACCTTCGCCCACCGCGCCACAGAGGTCGTCAATAATATGATAAAATAGGTAGCACTGTCATATTGGCTCGGGTATGCGCCATAATATGTACATAAGTGCAATCTGTTGAAACAATTCTAATGAAATAAGACATTTGGTGTCGATTCTCTTGTTTTAGGATTAGCTAAATTCAGGATTTCGGAATTTCAAATAGATGAAAACGATTCTATGGTTGAAAAATTTACCTGACACGTTTAAAATTAGGATGGCAGCTCTAAAATGAAGCTGACAGACCTAAAACAATTCAATTTAGATAAAATGGCTATAACCATATTAATTGCGTAACATTTTAGTTGTTTGAAAAATTAAACTAACGGGTTTAAAGTTAGGATGACAGCTCTAAAATTAGATTGATAGATCTAAAACAACTCAACTTAGTTAAAAGTAGCTTTAACCCTATTCTTTGCATTACATTTTAGAAACGTCTACTTAATTTTAGCAGGCGTCTAATAAGGTTATGATTAAAATTTATCACTTTTAAACTGGTATCGATTTGAATTTCTAAACGATTTCTCATAAAAATGAACGAACCGTTTGACCCAAAGAAAGAAGTATTTTAAAATAACATTTTAGAATAAAAACATATTTTGCTCACAGCAACACCCAACTACTCAACTCAGAGAGGTTTTGGTTGTGGATTTCAAAAACATTCTAATATAGGTACATATTTTTAGGACCTGTATAGAGAATACCATAATTTTTAGCTCTAACTAGCATAAACAATTTAGAAATCTTAAAATTTAGGTTAGGAATTCTAAAACAACAGAATTTACACCATTATATTACCTTAAGTTTACATTAGCATAATAAGATGTTTAGTTGAGTTGCCTTCTTATTTACGCATGTTGTGGCTAACCTGTAATTTAGAGAGCACTAGTTTTAAGTATCTTGTTTTATAATTTGTATTCCTTGTGTTATCTCTAGTTGGTTGCCCTGAATAAATAAATAAATCTGTTTTATAAGGTAAAGAAAAAGAAAACAAGTATTATCTTTCTATGAAGTACCAAATGGGACATCATTGTGGCTTATTCACTGTTCGCCTAAGCTTAACCACTAACTGTCGCAGTCAAACAAACATGGTTTCTTCGAAAATGTCGATAGCGTTTTACCATCATGTTAGTAAACTTTTGTATGCTTGCACTACTTTTATACCCTGACCAATATTCAGCCTCAGTTTGTCGGCTCTGTAGATTTACTACGGGAAAATAGCACTTTTCGTATGTTATGACTTGTGCAAACGTTTTGTTGAAGGAAGAAATATTGGATTACTTATGTCCCTGTGAACACATCCCGTTTCTACGCACGTTACGTGTTATTGCAATTTAATATCTGCTAGGGATGAACAATACACATATATGTACATACATACAACATATTTATTATTTTGGGGATACTCACAAAATTCTAAGTCGGTCACAAAGTACAGCCAGGTCCAAACTAATTTCATCATACTAAATTTTTACTTAAATAGTGCATTAATTCATGCTATTATAATCACAAAAATGTTTGCTTTGCCAGTTAAAATACCAAGTCAGTGTAAACTTTGGGATTGTGTAAACATAAAATTCTGTTGAATTAGAAATACCGAACTTTCAACTCGTAAATTTATACATGTTAATAAAAGGGGTTGTGTGGTGCTGGCTTAGAATTTGCACAAACTCTTCCCGTGGGTGTCGTAAGAAGTGACTAAGGTATATTCACTGGGTGGCGGGCAGCAGCGCCCTCTGCAAAACAATCCTACCAACTGCAGTCCCCAACCCGCATGCCCAGCGTAGGGATTATGGGCATTACATGGAGATAAACGCCAATAAGATAAAGATGAAAATGTTTGGTCACACATTTATAAATATAGGTAGGTACAGACAGGCTGTTGAGGTAATTAAAGGATCGGTTGGCATGTCTTGTAATTTCGCGGCTGGTTGTTCTGTTAATGTTTATTTCAATATCATTTTCGCAAGACCTTTTATTAAAAACAACTCAGGTTTTTCAAGCGAAAAATAAAATGGTTAGGTTTTTAGCATTTGGTATTTAAACTGCTAACCATTTCTTTTTCACTTGATCTTCTATTGATGATACTGATTTTAAATGAATTTTGAACCTCAATTTTATATAATTGCGACTTGGGTAAGAATGTTTTTAGCATTTGGTATTTAAACTGCTAACCATTTCTTTTTCACTTGATCTTCTATTGATGATACTGATTTTAAATGAATTTTGAACCTCAATTTTATATAATTGCGACTTGGGTAAGAATGCGATGGTCTACAGAAAAGATTGCGATATCTACCAATAATCTACAACATGATTTATTCAGTTCAACAAAGAAAATACGAAAGCCAATAAATAAAGAAAGCTAATAAAATCACTCACCTGAATATGATCTATTTGTTTCAAGTTTTTTCAGTTCGGGCGTCTCTATTTTCGGGACAAAACACCAACACAGCACAACCCGGAAGTATATCCGGAATCTGTGGAAAACAATTCGAGTCAGTTAAACTACAGTAACATTAAAACAAGAAGTAACTTTGACGAAATTGTACTTTGCATCCTGCAGGCTTAGTATCAGTGAATAAGATTTCGATAAAAAGTTTTCGAGAACTATTAAGCATTCGAAAACTAAACAAATATACATACATATTCAACAAACGTGATTTGTGTTTGAAGGAAGTATTTTGAAAAAACTTATTTTAAAAGTAGTATAAAAAAAGTATTTACATTTTGTAAATTAACATTTCATAAACTACATATTTTGTACATATTTGCCTCTTGTAGTTTTTAAACTCGTCTTGAATAAACAAGTAAAATAATATCTAGTAACAACGTAATATTGTAGTTACACAGTTTGGCCTTATACTTTGGCGCAAACGCATTTAAGTAATGAAAAAGCTGAATTAGCAAAATGTGTTTGAAGGTAAGGTTTTCAGGTTTCACCTGAAAACCTTGGTGAATGATTGGCATGGCGAGACATGTCCCGGGGCGCCAGTCATTCCACCAAGGTCTCCTAGAGAACACCTAATAATTAGTCACATTCATATCAACTTAGGTATAGTCAGCCAACACAGTTGTTAGTTCTCATTTATTTTCATGTTTTTTTGTTCCAAAATGGAAAGAATAGACGAAATATAAGGAGTTGACAGCTTTTGTCACAAGTTTATTTTCGACTTGAATTTATTGTTCATTCAGATATTGAGCACATATTAAACAAAAATAATTAAACAAAAATAATACAACAAAACAATTTCAACTAGTTTGTACACTAATATCTACTTAATAAATATCTAAGCCGTCTTCAGACTCACTCATGTATAATGATGAATGACGAAATTTGGTGACTGCTACCTACTTCTATTGAAGAAAGTTAGCGTCAATTACGTGGGTGTACATTGGGCGCAATCAGAACTAATGTGCCTACGTATAAACTTTCTCAAAGCTAACAAACTATCTACATAAGACATTGTTATGTTACACTTGAACCTCATACAATGTGTCATGTCATAACAATGAATTAATTCCGTGTGGCAGAGTATAGTACATTGTAACCAAAGGGATGAAAGACTTATTTAATCCCGAGACGGGGTTTAGCCTCTCAAAGTTTTCACTTCTCAAGAAAAACCTTTCACTAGGGAAAGGTTTCGCATGTTGAAGTTCGTGGAATTGTTACTAAATATTTTCATTCTTATATTTATAATGGATTTCCGCAAAGTAACTCCTGAATCTATTATGTAAATAGATGAAAGTAAATTATAATATGATATTCTATCTTTAAGTAATTTCAATTTTACATGACGCTGTAATTGAGTGGCTCTATGAATTGCGACAAACCAGACGCAGAAGTTATTTGACAAGAAATTGAAGTTGAGTGGCTGTATAGAAAGTTCGAATACATGGTTCAATCGAAATGTTAGATGACAGCTTTCATCCCGCTTCCCAGGAAACTTCCGACCTACTTTCCAAGTATGAGTAATAAAAAACTTTTACAGCTTATTATTTAGGCAACGCTTAGATAAGTTTAAAATTTAAAGTGTTTATTTCTTTTATACCTTACGCACTTGTATTTGTCTAATATTTCAAATCATGGATTTGCTGAATACATGATAACATTATTGTCAGTAGGTACCTACTGACATGTGTCAGATGGTTAAATATCGGTGATTCCATTAGTTAAAATATTCAATAATAAAAATAATCAAGGATAAAATAATCGACAATAAATAGTTTATAAGGTTCGGTGATGCAGCGCGCGGAGACGCTCAAATGAAAGGTGTTAACTCGTCTAAATTCCGATTTATTCTGTTCAAGTACACGTACATCTCATCTCCTTTCCCAGAAGAAAAAAAAATGATGTCATACATTTTTTTTTTCTTTACAAATAAATGGTTACATAACTTTCAAATTAAAATAATTCTGTAAATAAAATTAAACATAAAATTTGATTAAACATTGATTAAATGAACTTGAAATAAATTTAACGATGCACTAATTCTTAATTTTTAAACAATTTGGTTCTATTTTTGTGAACAATTTCTATTTTATTGTCTTTAAGTATACGCACATTTGGTGAAATATCCTCTACAACTAAATATGGTCCATTATAAACATTCTGTAATTTTGAATTATTTTCATTTTCTAATAATACATAGTCATTAGCTTTATAAATAATAGGGTTAATTTGTTTATCATAATTACATTTTCTTTTCTCTTTAGATAACAACAAATTCTTCCTTGCTTGTTCGTGACATTTTTGTAATCTAAATTTTAACTCTAATGGATAATTATCCGAATTATACAAAGGCTCTAATTTTGTAGTTAAGTTACTTGGCAGATTGCAAGTTTTACCAAAAACCAGTTCAAAAGGCGTAAATTTAGTTGATGTATGAACACTCGTATTGTAAACAAAACACCAATACGGAACCCACGTACTCCATTTTGTAGGGTCGTTATCAGTCTGTATACGTAAATAAGCATTAAGATTTTTATGAGAATTTTCCAAAGCTCCTATTAATTCGTGGTGGTAAGCAGTTGAAAATAGCTGATTGACGTTGAGTAATTTGCAAACTTCGCTCATCGTTGATGCTATGAATTCTGAACCTCTATCTGTGGCTATTTCTCTAGGAACACCATACTGTAAAATAAAATGTTCTACAAACGCTTTTGCTACTGAAACAGCGTCCTTACGTTCTAACGATATAGCTACGACGTACTTACTAAGTTCACACTGAATAGTGAGAATATACACCTTATCATAATAATCCTTATCTAAGGGCCCGACTATGGCTAAAAATATTTTATCGAAAGCGCTCATAGCCGTAGTGGTTACAACCATAGGCTCTCTAATAGGCACTGAATGCTTTTGCATTTGGCACTTTTTGCATTTATTTACGAATTCCGTTACTTCACGATCCATTCCAATAATAGGATTTTTTGATATTATTTAACATTCTCCTGATACCTGCATGACCACTCGTAGGTAGGATGTGATAATCGTTCATAATAACTCTTTTATCGTCTTTAGATGATACTCTTATTTGTCCTTTTATTATAAAAAAATGTGGTAAACCGGTCCACTTTATTTTATTTACCTCTTTGGTTAACCATTTCACATATTCTTCATTACTTGCATGCTTTATTAAAAATATTTCTTGAATATTTTTTTCTCTACATATTTGCTCCAGCTGACTCACGTAGTCGACTCGCGCTCTACATGATAGTAAGTCTGGGCATGTAGTATATAAAATTAATTTTTTCTCATCATACACAAATAAATAACTTTTATTTTCTTTTCTTTTATTCATTTCTCGCTCCGAAATAATTACTAACTCGACAGAATCCGATGGTTTGTTTAACAATTCTACGACTTTCGGTTGATCAGGCCGGAAATCAGTAGACGTGTCGGATATTTTTGTATCATTTTCTTTCACTCTCTCACTCTCTTTTTTTTGTTTTCTTGTCATTACATTTAAAATTAGTTTATTCATCTCTTTCAACTCCTCTGACGTTACAATCACTCTAGATAATGCATCTGCAACTACATTGTCTTTTCCTTTTATATACTCAATCACAAAGTCATATTCTTCTAATACCAAGCGAAATTTAGTTAATCTACTCGATGGGTTGTTCATATTGAATAAATAGACTAAAGGTCGGTGATCTGTAAATATTCGAAACTTTTTCCCAAATAAAGATAGTCGGAAATATTTTACTGACCAAACTATTGCGAGCATTTCCTTTTCTATAGTTGGATAGTTAAGTTCGGCTTTGTTTAAGCTACGACTTGCATAAGCTACGGGTCGATTATCGCTGTTACATAAAACTGAACCTATCGCTATGCCCGAAGCGTCTGTATAAAGTTTAAATTCATTTTCGTCTGAAAAATCTGGGTACTGCAACACTGAAGGTGATGCCAACTTATGTTTTAATAGCTGGAATGCCTTTTCACACCCGTCTGTCCAAATAAACTGCTCATTTTTCTTTGACAATTTAATTAACGGTATTGCGATTTCTGCGAAATTGTAAATAAAACGTCGATAATAGTTAGCAAAAGCTACAAATCGCTTTACGTCATCACAAGACTTAGGTGTAGGATAATTTTTAATGGCTTGTATTTTAGCTGGATCTGGTTTCACACCATCCGCACTTACTACGTGACCTAAGTACAAAAGTTCCTTTTTTAGAAATTTACACTTTTTTGGATTTAAATTTAAATTTACTTTTCTCAATCTAATAAAAATATCAATGAGATTTTTGTTATGGCTTTCCAAATTTCTACCGAAACAAATCAAATCGTCCAAATAGACTAAACACTTTTCGTAATTTAATCCAGATAACGCTACTGTCATTGCTCTCGAAAAAGCACTAGCTGATGTTTTAAGACCTACTGGCATTCGTTTCATTTGATATTGTTTTTTAAATGTAAACGCAGTACATTTTCTACTATCCGGATCTAACTCAATCTGATGATATCCATTCTGTAAATCTAAATGAGAGAAATAAATTGCTCCCGAAAGCGAATCTAGTATTTCCACGATGTTAGGTAGTGGAAAACGATCGTCCGAAACCGTTTCATTCAACTTCCTATAGTCCATAACCAACCTATACTTTTTTTCACACGTATCCGATTTTTTGGGTACTAAGAGGATAGGACTCGACCATTCACTCATAGTTTCTTCAATGATGTCTTCCTTCAGCATCTTCTCTATCTGTTTCTCTAACTCATTACATTGAACTTTTGGTAACCTGTATTGTTTTTTGTAAACAGGCACCGAATTTGGCTTTAAATGAATAGATTGCTCATAAATATTGCATTTAGACAACAAATCACCTTCTAAATAAAAAATATCTGAAAATTTTGCGCATATTTTCTCAATTTCTAACTGTTCTTCGCTATTTAAGTATGTTAAATTTAATTCTGTTAATAATTTCTTTACTCTAATTGCATTAATTTCCGGTTTATCGAAATGTAATAAATCATAGTCGCTTAATTTTTTCAGTTCTTGATTAAAAAAACTTAGGCTAATTTGTTCCTCTCGTGTATTTAAAATTTTTATCGGTATTTTGCCATTGACAGGTCGAACAATAGAACCTGCTAAGATTACTCCTTCGCATAATTCTTGTGGAGAGACTACGCAGTCCTCCTTCAAGTGTGTTGAAACGAAGTGAATCGTTTCCGATCTAGGTGCTAGATTAATATATTTACTTCCTATCTTACCCGGTTGTAATCGTAAGCATACCTCGTTGTCATTATTGTATAATTTTAAGGTATTTAACTCTAAATCGATTATTCCTTTGTATTTTCTCAAAAAGTCTAAGCCTAATATACCTTCGCTCTGACAACATATTCCATCGAACACATGAAACCTGTGTATAAATTCCTCATCCATAAAAGTCAATCTCAAATCAACATATCCAATCGAACAAATTTGACCACACACACCGTTTATCTTAAGTTGTCCTGTATGGAAAGGAATGTTCCATTTACGTAAGGTGTCATGTCTCACGGCGCAAAGTGATGCACCCGTATCTACTAACCAATTGCACGCGCTGTTACCAAGCGATAATTGAATCGAATTGTAATTATTGTAATAGCAAACTTGAGAATGATTTAATGTATTGGAATAAGTAGGATTATTAACGAAAAAACTGAATCGAAGGGTTTTGTTCTTGGGCGAGAGTATTGTTGGTAGTAGCATTGCTACTGCTGGTACCAGTATCTGCCGCAGAGGCCTGCTGCTCGTTCGAAGTCATGTGGTACATCCGTGAGTTATTATAATTATTTTGACCCCTATAGCCACGATTATTATTATTGTACCTACCTCTCGACGCGTAATTCGATCTCGCCGCTTGCCCAGTACCGCGATTGTTTCCTCGAGTAGGGTGACCACGCTGGTTGTTATTTTGACCACGGTACGAGTTATGATTAATGTAACGGCTCGAACCGCGATTACCTCGACCTCTATAGCTGTTAGAATTATTGAAAGACTTACCCCTCTGAAATTGCATGACACTGCCTTCCGAAGTTGTCGTGGACATCTGCTCATCCTTAGCTCCACGAATTGCATCCTTCAAGCTCTCGTAATTCCTAGCTGTGATAACAGTACTAAGCTGACTGTTCCGCAAACCACTGGCAAATAGCCTTATAGCTGATTTCTCGTTTAGTGGCTTTAAAATTGCATATTTGCCCGAATCACCATCAGCCTGCGATACAGTCAACCCAACGAATAGCTCTTCAATTTCCTTACCGAATTCCTCAATACTTTTTTGATTTTGTGTACACCCTAATAGCTTCTGTTGTAGGGCTGTGAAAGATGTTTTGGTTAACAAATGTTTGCGCATATCATCAACAAGCAATTTAACGGTGTCATATTTCTGTGATAATCTTAAAGTAGCACTTTCCGATAATCTGGTTTTTAGTACAAATTGCACAAGGGAGGTTTTTGATTCCTCTTTCAGCATAGATTCGTACAACTCTATTGCCGAAATTAATTGTTTTGTCACATTTTCCTTATCATTCATTACTGGAAGTAAGGATACAGCGGTTTTTAGGTTAAAAGTCTCCATATCGTCTTTTTTTACTACTTTACTCTCAGCGCACAAGTCAGAAATCCTCTCAAACAAACTCCTTATCTTATCTGAATAATTATTTACTAGGGCTTTTTCTTCGTTACTTAATTTTTTACTTCTAAATTCTGATAATTCATGCTTATAGCAATCTAATATTTCATTGGCTTCCTCTAATTTCTTATCACAAATAGTCTCTGAATCACTTCTCCTTTTAGGGCCGATTTTTATTAAATATGTTTTTATGTCTTGTAGGCATGAATAATAGCTTTTAAGTACTTCCTCCATTAACCTTATTCATACTACGATTTAACTTAGTTACTAACACTTACATTATAGTTACCGCTTAACATAACGATCATCGCGACGCACTTTTATATTTCCCGAAAATATTCCGCACGCACTGCACTTTCACAACACTAAATGAGTTCCATCTAACGCATTTTGTCCTCCAACAAAAAAAAAAAAATCCGCGAAGGCACGAGGGATAGATCCGTAAGACCTCATGCAAGGTTGACACCTGCAGTCTCCACCTGGGCTCCTCCAATTTCTCGACGACGCCGAATCCAACTGTTGTTTCTCTTCATGTAGTGTTCTTCTATCTCTCTCTGCATCCACTGTTTATGGCATTTCGTAGAATTTGTAGCCGATGCAACCGACGACAATGGCCATGAAAATGACGATGGTTCCCACGAAGTAGCTCATCATGCTGGCATGGGATTTTAACTGCTCTATGTCAGCAGAATTAGATCCACCGGCGGCATTTTGTGCCACGATGGTCTCTTCTTTCGAGTAATATTTTCCCATTTTTATGTTTTTGAAAATACGGGGACACTGTCAAACTCACGTAATTATTGGTTTTATTTGGTATTCGGCACGGTATGTAGCGCGAACCCGATCGCGCCTGGCAGGGTCGCCATATAAGGATCGGTGATGCAGCGCGCGGAGACGCTCAAATGAAAGGTGTTAACTCGTCTAAATTCCGATTTATTCTGTTCAAGTACACGTACATCTCAAGTTTATTAATCAATTCAATCTATTTAAGTAAAAAAAGGGAACTTCAAAAACGTTTTGTGGACAAAAAGATTAACGACTAGAATCATGAAACAGATCTATGTATATCTTTAATCGAATGATTAATAAATCTGTTTCATGGTTTCGGACTGACATAGTCAGCAATGACTCAATGTAAGGGACAGAATAAGAATAAAAAACAAATGATTCTATTTACCAAAAAGACAGTTCAGCAATCGCTATAAATATATCCCACAAACATTTAAAAAAAGTTTAAATGTTCTTGCCAATTTTGTCACATGTTTTTCAGAAAAATAAGTATATCGTGGCTCAATTTTCGTTTCAATGAAAGTGAATATCCGTTGGATCCAATTTACTACGGGGAAATAGATGACAGACAGATAGAGGAATCCAAAAATACGGATGGAACTTATAATGTACTAGCTGCGCCCCGCGGCTTCGCACGCGTTGTTCCTATGAAAACATTAAAAGGTGATTTTCATCCCACGGGAACAGATTTATGGGATAAAAAGTAGCCTATGCTTTATTCTAGTATTAGAATTATCTGTATGCAAAATTTCAGATCCGTTCAGTCCGTTCAGTAGTTTTGGCGTAAAGAGGTAACAAACATCCATACTTCCATACATCCATACAAACTTTCGCCTTTATAATATTAGTGTGATACATACTACATACTTATACTCATATGTAGTTGTAAATAGGTAACTACGCTAGCTTGACATTTAGTGTATTAACTAAGGTTTTTGTAGGTAGGTTGCTACAAATTAATTATCTTATTGAGGTACCTTAGTGCCCAGCAGAGGTATATATAATATGCTATCGAAAAAAGTTAAATTCCACGGTTCACTTGAGAAGCACCCTCACCTTGGTCGAAAATGGAAAAAAAATCCGGGGTTCACCAACATCTCCAAATGTTGTCATGTTATTTACCATTTTTGACAAGACTTAAAAACAAGATAGAAAGAAATTTTCACTAGGGGTAGGTAGAGACATTCTTACTAAATACTCCTACCTTTTCGCCCTCGCCAAAATACATTCCTTTTGAACAGAACTTTCGTCAATAATAGGAAATAAACTTATCTGATGCATAAGTTAAGCATGTGCCAGCGAAGAGGCTCACATAACAATTAACTAACTCACTAAAACATTCGCTTCCAACCCAGGAGCTTTATAGCTCAAGAGAACTTTGTACTTAACATGAGCGAAGGAACGCTTGCAAGGGCTAGAACTATAGGTGAGTTCCTCATTACCTCCATACCTCTAATACATAAATCAAAGTTTTAACGCGACAACTTGTGCACAACTTGTTAACGGTTTATGCATACTTGAGACCCTTAAATCGCAAACAAGAGTAATCTTCGTTCACGAAAACAGTACGAACGCAATAAGGTTCATCTACAGCTCACACTGGTCCACTGCTGGACGCAGACTTTCTCCTGATAAAGGCTTTATAGTGGGTATGCAGGTTGCGGATCGTAGCTCGGTGGTAAAATTGTTCTGTAGGAGGCGCCGCGGCCCACCCTCCACCCCAGGTAGCCTCTTAAGACACCCACGGGAAGAGTTGGGGTGGTGCAAATTCTAAGACGGCACCACACAGCCATAAAGTTAGTAACAATAAAAATACTCACTTATTACTCATCCAGTAGTAAATGAGAGGATTAAACATAGAGTTCGCCATCGCCAGCCAGTAGAAGCCGAGATAGATGTGCTGTGCGAACGGTGCTGAAGCCAATGCTTGATGGTGGTAGACCAGCACGAAGTAAGCATGGTACGGCAGCCAGCATAGCGCGAATACCATCACAACCAATACGAACATTCGGACCACCTGGCAACAAAGGGTTAAATTATGGAGTTATTCCAGTTTTCCTCCTAGAGGACAAACACAGAATTTAAAAAAGAAACCAGTTTTCTTCCCTTGAAAATTACCTATTGGTACGTTTTGTAAAACGAGTGGATTATACATTATTTCAGCCTAATCGTACTCCACTGCTGGACATTGGTCTTCCCTTATGATTGCCTCTTCAGCTTGTCCAATCAATCTTCCATCTGCCTTTTTGCAGATCGTTATGGTATCAGAAGGATGATGAAATGATGGTGGATGTCACTAGGCTTGCCCTAATTATTTCTCCAGTAAATAAATCATGGTGACTTTTTTAACCTTCGCCCGATTTTATATTTATTCGCTATGAATAATTGTGTTCACCTAATGGTTTCGACTCTGTTGACATAACCTAAAATAACTAGACTATGATAGAGACGAATAATTCTTACATATTTATGGAAAAATAGAGAACATCAGAAAAAAATATCAACTATTGCTCGATGGACATAGAAACTGCAAGCTGAGTAAGACAGGGATCGAGAGTTGACTCAGGGGACTACAGTCTCTCTAAGGCCCGTATTATCAAAGCTTGCTCAGTCACAGAGCTATGCTTGAGTGACGTTTATGCTATAGAAAAGCGTTGCTCAAGCATATATCGATGACTGACGAAGCTTTCATAATACGGGCCTAAAAGATACAAAACCTAGAATCGGACAGCAGACTGCATTATTGATATATAGTTACATTGATGATATAGTATATAGTTACATTATATAAATAGTAACATTATATATATACAGGGTGGAATTTTGTAATGCCACCTGGAGGGAAAGTACTCTTAATCCTGTAGATAGGAAGTTTTACTCAAAGAAAACATTCCTTTATTTTTGAAAACAAACAAAACTGCATTCAAAGATTTTCATTTTCATTTTGTACAGTTACATTGATGATATAGTGGTTCCTAGTTACTACTTTGCTAATTTATTTACTAAAGTGACGAAAGCGGTTAAGGAATTAGCGAAACCAACAAGTCAGTCTTTATAGCCATTTTCTTGATTGTATTCACTGAAAATTTTGACATAATAGCAAAAAGTTCAGTAAGAAAATTGAAGTCCTTATTATTTTTCGTTCCACCAACTCTTTTTATAGAACTTTTTATACTCACTATCAAGATGGAAAATTTTATGTTACGCTTGAGCGGAAATGTTTCTTACTCATCATTTTTTCTAGCCCAACAGTAAATTTTAGAGCCACTAGCTAAGCCGACGACTCTACTATTAACTTCTTCACAGGCTGGGGATCGAACACGTGCCGTGTTCGATCCCCAGCCTTCACTAAAAACAACTCGCTTTCATGTTGAACAAACACGCAACTATTTTTGTTGGTACTTACTCATTTCAGTCCCACGCGTTGAACAACAGCTGGTTTTCCGCGGGTGACTAGGTAGAGTAACTATGTATAACTGTTACTACGAAATAACGGATATTGAAATACCGGAAACCGGTATCCCGAAAGAGCACGAAACCGCAGAACGAAATAGGTACCGAAAGCACAAGTCACCTCAATAAGTGTCCCACTAGTAAAAAATTAACTACTAAAAACTCAATCGATTGGTTCATTTAGTAAATTTTATAGGCTATTTATGTATAGAGGCGAAATATTCGTGTTTAGTCGAGTTTCAGCGACTTTGATCGACGACGATCAAAGTATTCGCTGCGAGAGGGCGCGAAATACCTGATCGAAAACAAAATTGCTGTTTTCAGAAGTTGAGTTTTTTTGCTTTGGAGTATGACATCCTCAATCTAGACTGTTCCCTATGTGAGTATCCCGAACACAGTAGGTACTATAGCGGGCCCGATTGTTTTCTATTCTAATGCCAGAGGTCCAGTAAACGTGCCGATGTAGTGAATTGCTGGATTGTCATAACTTTACTGAACTTGAACGTGTTGTCTTCAAGTTTTACATATTTTTGCTTTTATATTTGAAAAGGCAAGTTTGTGTTGCAGTATTTTAGAGATGTTTAGGTGCTTTTCCTGAGAAGTTTTCGGTTGTGATAAAATTAAAACAAATATTGGCATGGGTGTCGTTGGTTAAGCTACGAGTACAAAGGAGACATTGTTAAATGAGAAGTTTTTTTTCTTTCAGATATAATTACGAGATTCTGATTTATCTACATTAGCATTCGGGTACTGGATAGTAACAGATGTGTTATTCGCAAAAATTGAAAGCAATTTATCACTGAGCCTTCCAATTTCCGCAACAAAAGTGAAATGGCTTTGTGAATCAATTTTATGAAGCGATTTTAGATGAGCCTCTATCTGCCTCTATTGGTAGCTGTTAATTAACTTTGATGTCTTTGTTCAGATACATCAATGACGGAAGTGGTTAAGCTTTTCTGAAAAACCCTGAAGAATATAAATATTTTAAAAGACTAAAAAGCTGACTCAAGCCCATGTCAGACAGGTACCAGAATACCTAAATTTTTGTTTTCTAGGAAAGAGGGTCCAGAGTCTAACATTTTTAAAAATACCCTGAACACTTTATGAGCTTCCTTTAGCTTCATTAATATGAAATGATGAAAAAATATGCAAAGATTACTAACCTTCCTTCTGCCGAATATTATCCATCCACTTGCCAAAAAATTAATATTTTACGTTTTTTACTCGAGAAAAGAGAAACAAATAGACATAAATACAGAGAGACTGATATGAGTTCGATTTTATAACCTACATATTTATGCCCAGAACTATTTTGTTTCACCGATTTTTGTAATTTTTAGATATGTTATTAGTAATAACAGGTTTTAGAACAATAAATCTAAATTTCTCAGGTTTGACTCACTGAACGTGTGTAATTTTCAGTGCGTCGTTAACGACCATGCCGTTATATAAGACAAATAATAACAATAATATTCTCACATTTTGTACACTCGTTCCAACAAATGTCCAGATTCAAAATAATGACAACTTTCCACATAATTGAATGATTATTTATCTGGTATTTATCGCGTACCTTTGTTTTTATTTCCCCTACGTTTCTACCGCATTACAGCGATCGTGGTCACGGGGCAACTGAATGTAATTGGAGTTACAGCCGAGAATTGACGGCAGTATTCACGACTACCCTCAATTCGTCTTCAGAATCAGAAATGTACAAGTTCACACTACAAGACACTACACTAACCGTGTCCGACCGCGGTACATTCGGATTACGACGCACACACTTATTAAGTACAGGATTCCACGAGGAAGAGAGACGAAAACCATCTTCACGATTAAAATTCGGGTGTTTTTTGATCTCAATCTTAACTTTCCACTTACCTCAAAAAAAATCTTATACTTTCATGCCTTAAAATTATTAAGTTTAAGTTTCTGATCACCTGATGTGTCCAAACATTTCAAAGAATACCATCAATAAAAAATAGTTACAAAGTACCTTTTTGGGGTTTTTTATTACCCCTTTTGTATATAAAAGATAATCACACTAATATTATATCACACTATCACACTAATATTATAAATGCGAAAGTTTGTATGGATGTACGGATGAATGGATGGATGGATGTTTGTTACCTCTTCACGCCAAAACTACTAAACGGATCTGGCTAAAATTTTGAATGCAGGTCATTCCCATCTTGGAATCAAACATAGGCTACTTTTATTCTCATAAATCAGTTCACGTGTGATAAAAAATATCAGTAAACGTTTCCATAGGAACAACGCAGGCGATGCCGCGGGGCGCAGCTAGTATTAATATGAATTGTTCCCACTTAAATACCTGCGTGCTCGAAAATACTTTTATATATCTTAGTAACATGTGAAGCATGAAGAATGTGTTATTTCCGTTTCAGAGAAAGGTGGAATATTCCAAGGTGTTTCCAGAACATTAAACACATCCTCGAAAAAAATATCAACATCACGTTACATATCCAAAAAACGTCTCAGATGCTAGTCGTCGTTCACTTTATGCTTATAATTTATACTGTTATTTTGTTCAACTGATGCACAAAACTAAGGACCGTATTCTGAAATGACACTCGTATTGTATATTGTATGAATAGGTTCTTGAGTACACATTTAGACAACTTATGGATGGAAATACTGTCAAAAATCATAATATATTGCTTCTCGAGGACAAGTTATTTTAACAAGTCAACGTGTTAAGATCAATCTCAACATACATCGTCTGAACCGAGCCTTATTAGGCATGAATGTATGTTATAGCCTTAATTTAGTAATAAATGGTAACATTTTTATATTTATCTAAGCAGGCAACATTTTGTTGCATCCGCTTTCTCTTCTGTTCAATGGCCGATAACAAGTGGCTGTAATTTTTCTGTTATATATTCTTTTCTTAAACAATATACGTCTTAAACGTCCACGCACCTTTTATTTCTCCTACACAACGAATTGCGGTATAAGGATATATTTTTTATCGATAGGCAAAGCCAAGAGAATCCTTATACTTGGTTAGTAGGACAGGTATATCTTGCAAGGATCGTGAAATAACGTCTTTAACATTTTAACACCTTCAATTCTAGAGGTTCGTGTATGTGTTAACGCCCTTGTGCGCCGACATTAAGATGCCCGACTTCCCGTTTTTATGTAGGGGTCTTATTTGAATATTCCGGCTGGCTTTTATGTGGTTTGAATAGCATTCAGTAATATGGCAGTTGTGCTTTGTTCCCTCGTTTGTCGTTTTTGTCGCTGTCACTTCCGCTGCCACGGAAGAGACACGTTGATAAATGGTTATTTTAAAGGGCGTGTTTTGTTTCGACGTCTTATTATGCTATTTTAAAATGTAGAATGGTATAATTAGGGTCTCGTACAATATTATAATTATAATGATGTAGGTTGATTCTGGAATGAGACTAGTTAGTTCTACCAAATTAATTTCCTAAGATTTCTAAGAAGGATGCCTAAATATAACGAGTATTAGGTTTACAAAAGTCCCATGAACGTAAGATATTTTTTAGCTCATTTTATTTTGTATAAAAAGTAAATCCGTTTTTGGCCGTAAGTTTTGAAAAAAAAAAACATGTTTGTTATAAATTAAGGGCTGTGGATTTTGTGAGACGAATAAATAAATAAATAAATAAATAAATAAATAATTATTTCTCATAGCCTTCTTACGTAATTATTAATTATAACGAAGAATTGGTGTCCTTAACAATATATATATTTTTTAAAATGACTTAAATTTGAGAGGCTACCTAGGTAGGTATATATAATTAATTCATTTCAGAGTAAATTGAATTTCATACAGAACAAAAACACAATCTTTAAGTTCAGAACAGCATCGTGACCAAATAATAAATTTAGTTCTTTAATTTAATCTCAACTTAGGTGGCTGTTCACGACAAATTCTACAAAGTATTGCAAGTTTGTACCCCTGGGACAACTCCCGTCTGACAATCCGACAGAAAAGCTAAAAGTACCTATAGCCAATTTATAACTCTGATTGAATAATTGTAATTGAATCCGGTTTAATAATCACCAAAAGTTGCGAAAACGTTTTGTAGTGTCGTTAGAATTGACTGATGTAAATAAGATCTTAAAATGTGTATATCAAAAAATCAAACTGTATTGAAATGTGTATATTAAATACAGAGCTGATGGAATAATGCTCACAGATTGTTACACTAATTATTTTGCTCCAGATAAAGAAATATTATATATTTTTGCAAGAAAATCTAAGCTGGTTTCGAATAAGTGGAAGAACAGCGCTTGAGAGAATATTCTTGACATTGACGAAGACGAAGATAAATATAAAGCAGCTAAGCAAAAATTGCTTTACTCATAATAGGATGTCTGTGGAACAGATTACATATTTCGTATTTGGCTTAGTAAGAATTTTTATTTTTGTTTTTAAAGTTTTCAAATTTATAATTCCACAGTCTGAAAAAGTTTCGGTTCAAGGCTTATTTACTTTTTTTGCCACATTCATGTTATTGACTTCAAGTAAGTTACTTTTTTATAAAAATATCCCACTAAAGATATTGTCCTAGCACTAAAGGTTTTGGCTATGGCTATGGCTATATACGATTCATCAAATCAAATACAGCAAACAATAGAGAGCGAACGTGCCAATTTGCCATATTAAAATTTGTCGTACCTATTAAGTATTTGACTGGTTTATTTCACTAAAGGATTTACTGGCTAAATAACTTAAATAATCCTCACGCCAGCTTCCGGACACGGGCTTGCATAAACGATTTTAATAAGAAGACAGAGAAAACTCATATTAAGTACAAGTACTTTTGGAATTTAGACTGTTCTGTTTTGTTATTTTTCCTTGATACTAGCTGCCGCCGCAGTAATATTGTTTAGAATATACATTTCTGAAAATTGTCTTGTGTTCCATATCTATATCTATCCCCCGAATACTCAAACGCTACTCAGATCTAAGCATGCACGTTTCAAGTGACGAAGTTTTGACACATCTTCATTAAAAACTGTAAAGAGTTAAAGACATGCTTAATCTGAGTTACGTTTGAGTATTTAGGGGTTACTAACTATTACTTATTTATTACCCATTTACAGGCACAGGCTCATTTAAATTCCCTCCCTTGTCTTATAATGTATGTTTTCAATGCAAGACCGTAATATTTTTTTTTTTTATGAACTTTTCTGCTTTAATGGTCTATGAGAGTAATATTAGGCTGGCATGGCAACACGTTGTTACAAGCAACATTTTAACTAGTACTGAATGACCTACTCATTTTTTAACTCTATAGGTCGAAGGGCCAAATCAGTTATAAATTTTAATACTCACAAACTTAAACTAGGTACCTAAAAGTAAACGCTCTCTTCAAAGTTATCTATTACGTAAATACACAGATATCTACTAGTCACAGATATCTGAACGGTACATCGGTATCGGAACAGTAGGTACACGTGTTGATTTGATTGAGTAATATCATGTACCTACATGTATTTCATGCAATAAATGATACTTTACTTTACTTTACTTTACTTTACTTTACATGCATAGGGAGGTACCTACGTATTGATATTTACTTTGTAACTTGATCCAAATGGTCCGAAAAGAAAAGTACAAACAGAATATAACATAATTTGAATTTATGTGACATATAAATGTATACCAATAGCAGTTGAATATAATGTATATAACATTTCAATGAATATGTATGTCACATTTGAACGTATATAGGTAATTAATAAATGTAAAACTACAACATTTGAATTTGTAATCAAGAGAGCTTTGTTAATTTAATTCGTATTATATTATTTGGCTTCCCTACACCCGTAATATGCCATTTCAATAAAAAATGGACCATGTGAGGGCATTACAATCGATTTAATTAATAAAATCAGCTTTACAATCGTTTTGCAAAGTAGAGTGGAGGTTGTTATTTGCTAGTTGAAAAGACCGAATGAAACAAGTTTGTAAAACAAATTAAATAAGTTCGCCGTGGGGCAAACACGCGCATTTGGTAGTGAATATTTGGACTTGAAAAATACATTATTATAGCGAATGGAACGTAGGAACCTACCTAGTACCTACCTACTCGTAAATATAAAGTTAAAGTTGCAGAGAAATTCAGAAATTCACTCATACATAACTTTATCAAAATATTTTGAGAGTGATATCTCAGACGTTCACTGATAATTTATTTTCAGTTGAATTTCGATTACGAAAAGGAAGTCATCGCTCCATCATTATATTTAAATTAGCATTGAGAGGCATGTTACAAATGAACACGACATAATTTAGTAATACGAGAATAGTCTCATTACCTTACTAAAGGCGTTTTAATCGAGTTCTCTAAATTCACGTCAGTTCACTGAATTTCACAAAAGCAGCATTCGCGAAATAGATTTAATTTTGGTAGGGATGTCAAAAACAGCTCAGCTCAGTTTTCAACGTTATTTCTTTTAATTATATGCTAGCTTCGCCCCGTGGCTTTGCCCGCATGGAAATTTCACACGATGTTTCCACCTTTACGAAAGGTTCGCTTATCAAAGGTATGAAAATAATAGTGTTGTTTATATTTATGGCCCATACACCAGTGAAAGTGGCGCCCCCAACTATTTTACCTTATTATTACGCTAAACGCAGCAAGTTTTAAAAATCCTACGTTCAGTTTGTGGTATCTATTATAAGTTATTTATTAATGCCTCTGTAATAGTTTCATTTTGTAAAGCTTGGGCAGAAATACGAAGTTGCGCTTTTTGGCCACTAAACTCTATTTCATCATCGCATCTCCTCCTAAACTATATGAGATAAAATTATAAAAGATGTATTAAAAACTTACAGCGATGCCAAGTAGACTATCGTTATATCGAAGTGCTGAGATGTCTCTACGATGCCGCAACCATGAATGTCCAAGTACAAGACCAGCAGTCCAAACCCATCCAACTGCGCAGAGGAGTGAGGCAGGGGGATGTTATATCCCCGAAACTGTTCACGAGCGCGTTGGAAGATATGTTTAAGACGCTGGACTGGAAAGGCAAGGGCATTAACATAAACGGCAATTACATCTCACACCTGCGATTCGCTGATGACATAGTCTTAATGGCGGAGTCGCTGGAGGAGCTTATCCAAATGCTGGACGGCCTAGCTTCAGCCTCGCGACGCGTCGATTGTTTCCGAGTATACTTACCTTGGGCAAATTCTGCAGTTGGGTAAAAACAATTTTGAGAAGGAGGCCAAGAGGAGGATCCAGTTGGGCTGGGCAGCGTATGGAAAACTACGTCGAGTCTTCTCGTCATCCATACCGCAATGCTTGAAAACGAAAGTTTTCAATCAGTGCGTCCTACCCGTCATGACCTACGGAGCTGAGACGTGGACACTCACGATAGGGCTGGTCCACCAGTTCAAGATCGCTCAGCGAGCTATGGAAAGAGCTATGCTTGGAGTCACTCTGAAGGACAGGATTCGTAATGAATACATCCGACAGAGAACCAAAGTTATCGACATAGCTCAGAGAATTAGCAATCTGAAGTGGCAGTGGGCCGGCCATATTTCGCGAAGAACTGACAACCGCTGGGGTAAACGAGTTCTTGAGTGGAGACCGCGACTCGGCAAACGTAGTGTAGGGCGCCCTCCGGCCAGGTGGGTTGACGATCTGCGAAAGACTGTAGGCAGATGCTGGATGCGTGAAGCTGAAGACAGGGCGCTATGGCGCTCATTAGGGGAGGCCTATGTCCAGCAGTGGACTAATATAGGCTGATGATGATGATGATGATGATGTATTAAAAAATAGCTTATAATAGATACCACAAACTGAACGTAGGATTTTTAGAAATTCCTATGATAAACGTACAAATATGATAAAATAGGTTTCGCTGTCATATTGGCTCGGGTATGCGCCTTAACATGTAGATATTTAAAACGGGATACATGAAACATGATTTGAATTTTGAGCTCTCCCATATTATGGCACAGTTTCATGCGGCATGATCACGGAATAACTCATTCGCTCAGTAATTCCGTGATCATGGTGCATGAAGCTTTGCTGAAATATTGGAGAGCTCAGAACTCGGTTGTAAGTGACTTTAGTATTAATAACCAGGATTCAAAAAATTAATTTCTCTCTGAAGGATAGAATTCGTAACGAATATATCCGACAGAGAACCAAGGATATCGACATAGCTCAAAGAATTAGCAAGATGAAGTGGCAGTGGGCCGGCCATATTTCGCGAAGAACCGATAACCGCTCGGGTAAACGAGTTCTTGAGTGGAGACCGCGACTCGGCAAACGTAGTGTAGGACGCCCTCCTGCCAGGTGGGATGACGATCTGCGAAAGACTGCAGGCAGATGCTGGATGCGTCAAGCTGAAGACAGGGTGCTATGGCGCTCATTAGGGGAGGCCTATTTCCAGCAGTGGATAGTATAGGCTGATGATGATGATGATGAAAAACTTAATGTAGGTATATTACCTTCCGCTTGGCTCTGACGACTTGCATCTGATGGTGGGTGCACTCGCCGATGGCGCGCCCCCGCAGCGCGTTGCTCATCCGAGCGTACGCCCACACCATCACCAGCATGGGGGCTACGTATGTAACTCCCAGGAACACTAGGTTGTAGCTGAAATAATAACGTGTTTTTACATACCTACGAGATAAGGGAACCTACTCAAAGAAATCGAAGTTGTTTTCGTTGTCGTGGAAAACCAATTCTTTTGTCACCTGCATATTATATGTATGTATATCCATGTAGTGTATTGTATTATGTGTATCAGTTATCTAGCCTTAACACAAGCTCTGCTTAGCTTGGGGCTAGATAATGCTGTGTGAATTGTCCAGCATTATTTATTTATTATGTATTTATTTATTATAAGATTAGCTTGAATGAAAATGAATAGGAAACTTCGACTTAGTTTTTAGGAGCGCTGGCAAAGAAAACAATTTATTATTTATGTAGTTTCTGCCCGCGTTTTTGCAAGCGTTTTTAAGGGATAAAAAATACTAGCAGTAGGTAGTAGTAAGAAGTAGTTTTATAATATATTAAAAGAGATATATGATGCCTTAGTTCTAGCCAAATGAAAATTTCAGGGTTCATTCTTGATAAAGTTAGTAGTTTTTTGAAGTTAAAGAAAAAAATATATTTGTTTAAGAACCGTAGAAAGCTAATGCAACTAAACAATTTCGAAAAAAAATGACCATAACTATAGGAAATAATATATGTCAGGAAGAGTCATATTTTTCAGTTAGCCTTTAAGATGATGAGAATAAAGTTGATTATTGAAAACACGAATAAAACTGTATTACTATTTGCCAATAGATATCAGGAAGAGTCATATTTTTCAGTTCAATGTTTGAGTTGATTGTGATAAAGTTCATTATTGAAAACACAAATAAAATAGTATTCCTATTCGCCAATAGATGTCAGGAAGAGTCAATTCGTTACGATAAAGTTGATGAAAGTTTATTGAAAACACGAATAAAACGACATTTTCAAAAAATGAATCCTAGCTAGATCGCCGCGATTTATCGCCTCCGAAACCCCCTGTATACTAAATTTCATGAAAATTGTTGGAGCCGTTTCGGGGATTCAGATTTTATATACATATATAATATATATATAAGAATTGCTCGTTTGAAGGTATAAGATAAAACAAGATTATTTAAAAGCTAGAGCAAATAATGCCAGATACCTGCCAGGTTTCTAGATTTTTTTTATGAAAGAAGTGTATATAGGTAGTATCGAAAAATATAAAAAAGTAGATGAACCCTGTTCCAGCTAAAATATTTTCAATGAGACTGAAAATGAATACGAAAATCATAAAGCCACGATAGACGCTCTACACGTACCTATTATTTAGATGAAATTATAGAATGGATATAGAGTATATTATTAAACTCCGTACAAGGATATGAAAGAAACGATTTTAATAAGATTTGTAGCCAAATTATATCACACTAATAATATTATAAATGCGAAAGTTTGTATAGTTGTATGGATGGATGGATGGACGGATGTTTGTTACCTCTTCACGCCAAAACTACTGAACGGATAAAAACGGGCTATAAATTTGGATACAGGTAATTTTAATCCTGGAATAAAACATAGTCTACTTTTTATCCCTTAGATCAGTTCCCGTGGGATATAAATCACCTTCCAACGTTTCCATAGAAATTACGCGTGCGAAGCCGCGGGGCGCAGCTAGTGTATATATTAAATTATAAATTATATATAATAAGATTAACAGTTAAATTATACAACGTGTTACAATATATGTGTACTATCCGAAAAGGGGGCGATTGTCCACCCCCCGGGGAACAACTTTTGTGCAACGACTTTACGAATTTCTTAATATAGTACTATGCCTTAACTCTGTGCATGTGCACTAGGTAGAGACACTGCTGGCTGTACAATTAGTTTTGTTGTATATATTTAGTTTTATCTATCTACGTAATTATTTGATTTTAGTGTTTAATATTAGTCCATTTATTACGAATATGTATACTTAGATGTACACACATATTTTTACGCTACAATGTAGATTATAACAATATTTTTGATATGTTCATTTTAGCTAACATTGTAATGTGTTTTGTGTGTTAAATAAATAAATAAAATAAAAAAAATTCGATTAAAATCTCTGAAAAAAACTGCAACAAAGTTTCAACATGGATAGCTGATTTTGTACGAAGTCACAACCCTAAAGTCAGCTGTGTTGGTTGTCGTGACCTCAGTATGGTCACAGACAGGAGGGACAGTTCCAGTTATAAAAGAGAAAAACTACCTACAGCCTACAGCATCATAGAGACAAATTGTCGTAAGTTATGTCACAGAATTATGGGCTAGGATAACATTTCAATTTGAAGGTTGAAGTTACGTGAAATTAACAACACAAAATAAACTTTACGCTGTTTGTTTGATAACACAGTCGTATCATTTTCAAACTTTTAGTAATTTTCTTTGTGTATTTATCTAATTAAAACATCCGCGGGCTGAGTTGCACGGGTCGATTCTTAAGCCGCGACCACTACAGCTAACTTACCTAAAACTTAATTTTCCGTTATTTAATGTAGGTAGTTAGTCTGTTCTGTCTGTCCAGAAATCTTTGATCGGTCGGCATCTTTCAAACAAACCGTACGCAGTGGTCTCTTGTCTAGCGACGAAATATTGTCAGATCAAAATCATTTTTGATCGTAATATCGAAGAATAGTATTAACAAGCACGAAAATAAAAAAGTGATTTAGTGATACCTACGCGATTTAATTTAGCAATTTTGTAATGAGTAGCTGGTTACTTGGCGTAGGTACTTATTTAAATATTAAAAAATCGTCTTACGGCGTAGGATACAAATAAATAGTACTTATACCTATGCTTTCTTAGAAGGTAACTAGGTGGTAAAAATAAGAATTAGCGGCTGTGCGTGCGGCTTGAAACTGCTATTGTGGTTTAAATTAGATTTATCATTCCTTAAAATAAAATTAAGTACTAAACTTACTTAACATTATTGAACTTAAATATGTAAACAAAACAAAAGAAATAAACTCACAAATTTTTTACTTTCGAGTATTGGGCAGTGGATCACACTCACACTAAAACGTGCGAAAGTTTGTATGGATGTATGGATGTGTGGATGGATGTTTGTTACTTCTTCACGCCAAAACTACTGGACGGATCTGGCTGAAATTTCGCATACAGGTAATTCTAATCCTGGAATCAAACATAGGCTACTTTTTATCCTATAAATCAGTTCCTGTGGGATGAAAATCACCTTTGAATGTTTCCATAGGAACAACGCGTGCGAAGCCGCGGGGCGCAGCTAGTGCGTTATAAAACGTCGAAACTGGTAAAAAAATAACGTCGAATTGAGGACCTCCTCCTTTTTTTTGAAGGTTAAAAATAAACATAAAATCGATGATGGGTATATCGATGATAATCTAAGTACTCATCACTAGCTATGGCCGGCCATTGTATGAACTTTTTCAAGGTGATTGACCAGTCCACGCCGCACGCGAGCGCGCGCGCGGTGCGCGGCACACAAAGGGCGGCCGGGTTTCGTTTTAGGTTGTAAACAGTATTGTCACTGTAAAGATAACTATACTGTATTGTATCTTCATACAAATGGCCGGAACGTGTGTCATACCGATGCGCCTCGTGTTCGGTACACTCTCGGTACACAACAAGCCGTGACATGTCGCGGTTGGCAGTAACGAACGAACGGGGCGGGGCGCGCCGCCTTCACTATTCAAATTCAAATTCTTAATTCTAAACTCTAAATTCAAAATCTCACGCCACGTGAGATTTTCCAGCAGTTTGTAATTATATTATATTAAAAATACTAAATAAATATGGAGAAAAGAAAGTATAGACTATATTGTGCTGTTTTTGGGTGTTTAAATTCGACAATAACGCACCCGGAGATAACATTTTTTAAATTACCTGAAAACTCCGAAAGGTAAGACTAAAATATTTTTTATACCCACTAGTTGATTAGTTTCTTTTAACTGACTTTAAAAATAGGAGGTTCTCATATTGTGTTTTTTTTTATCTTTGTTAGCTCAGAACTTTTGACTGGGTGGGGTATCGTTGTAAAGATCGCAGTTGGTAGGTACAGATAACAACATCTTTATACTTATAACTAGTTTCTGCCCCTAGCTTCGTACGCGTTGTTTCTATGGAAATGTTTAATGGTGATTTCTATCCCAAGGGAATTGATTTATGGGATTAAAAGTAGCTTACGTTTGATTCCAGGAATTTCGATAGTTTGTGATAATGGAGACCTTAATAAGCTGAGGTTAAAAAATATTATTATCGTTAGTGTTTCTTGCATTTTGGTTGAGTAGGTAGGTGTTGAAGTTTTTGTTGTCGATTGGAGTTTGACGTCAGCGGTTTTTTGTTACTTTGAATACGAGATTTTTTTTTCAGACGCCTTAAATGGCAAAAAGAAAATTCATTCATTCCAAACGATTTTTTAAAAATATAATAATAAAATATACAATCTAATAGAAAAAAAATTAAGTAGGTAGGTAGATGACATTAAAATACTGCAGGTAGGCAGCCCTAGCGCGTTACGCGGCTGTCGCGGCTGTAGGTAATTATTTCAAGAATAGGGCGGAGTCACAGTACTGTATAGATGACTTTACCGTGGTATTGTGTCGTAATTATTGTGTTATAAAGTGATGCGAATACATGTAAATTATGCGTAAATACAAATACCTATGCTACCTACTAAAAGTGTTAGTGGAATCAATTGTGGAACATGATGCAAATTGTGTCACGATTTTGACTCGAAATCACGACCTTGGAAAAAAGAAATTAAATAATTTCTGTATCATGTAGGTTTTATTAAATTACTATTAGCTATTACAATTTTCTCATTAGTACCTAGGTACCTACTTGCATCTTATTATTATTACGCATTTACTAAATCGTCTAATAATCTCCCGCCATAGCTGTAGCTACCTGTAGAAGTAGTGTAGGTAGGTATAGGTTGCCCGGATAGGGTTGTCACTTTATTTAGGCACTAGGACATTAAAACTTTTTGTATGGGAAACTGAAAATAGGAATTTTTAATTATCTCCCCCCCACAACTGATCACCACGATGGTCTGAAACCACCCCCTTCGGGGTAGTACACATATAATGTTATACCGTGTATATAATATGTGTTGGTATGAAATGTTTTTCCGGCCTGATAGAACTGATTCTTTTAATTTACTGATCTCATAATATGCAACGAATCTTAGATCACCTTTTCCCAAACTGACTGATTTTCTTAATTTGCATACGAATGTCGAAAATTCGTATTGTCTGATTAAAAAGATACATTCGGACAAAAAATCATTTCTGTCCAGTTAATTCCAGTAGGTGGTGATGATCATTGTTATAAATAGCCATTATCGTACTTTGCATGTACAATATGAATTCCTTAGCCACTTATAATGACTAATATCACTTGAAAAAGCAAATTTTCTTACATAATAATTACCGATATTTTATCACTTTCTTATTCTTTAAGTCAACTAAAGTGCCCATAAGACGGTCATTCGAAATTGTAAATTTTTACGTCATTGATGGACCAAATGATCGTCTATAAAGTTAATTGAAATTGACATTCGCAACTACGTGATTAAAAGCGGATGGAAATTTTCCGAATCGCCAATGAGGCAACCAATCAAATGTCTCGTTGTGCCAAATCAGAATTATTTATCACTAGCTGCGCCCCGCGGCTTCACACGCGTTGTTCCTATGGAAGGGGTAATCTGTGTATGGAAACGTTTAAAGGTGGTTTTTATCCCACGGGAACTGATTTATGAGATAAAAAGTAGCCTATGTTTGATTCCAAGATAAGAATTACCTGTGTGCAAAATTTCAGCCAGATCCATTCAGTAGTTTTGGTGTGAAGAGGTGACAAACATCCATCCATCCATCCATCCATACAAACTTTCGCATTTATAATATTAGTGTGATTGTTCGCCTTGTCAACTGTCAATGTGGGCGAGCAAGTGACGCGTTTCGGGCTACCACTAAGTAAGGGTCGTTGGTGAGGGCAGACGGATAAATCGATTAAAGCTCCATCATTCGCACCTTCAATTGAAACGGTCAATCACTTGCCTCTTGAATGACGAGTAACCGTCGTCGGTCGTCGCACTTGAGAAAGAAAATAAAAGCACACCTTTGGCCTTTTTGTCAAACGTTCTTTATAGAACTAGCTTATGCTGGCGAAAATGTTTTATGAGCTGAACCCAACCGGCTATGTTTATCTTTACTCTCATACTTATATACATACTTACTTCTGTCTGCGGCTTCGCACACGTTTTTTTCAAAAGTAGGCTATTATTTTATTCTGAATCCAGATATTTATGTATGTAAATTTCAGCCCGATCCCTATGGGTAACTTTAGTTTTGCTCCCTTGTAGGGGAAAATTGGAATTTGTTATTTTGAAGTCTAGTTTTCCGCCATGATAAAAAAACTTCAATGAGGAAAACTGGAATTTATTTTTGTCCTGTTTTCCCCCGCACTGATTTTGGGCGTTCCAATATCTCTTGGGAGAATCTTGTTGGTATTTTTGGTGTTTATTTTGGCCAAACACTAAAACAGCACGAACTTAACTTATATGCTGTTTTAATCTCATTAAACATATTTTTAAAGATAAAATTCAACTTTTTCTTCCATATTCTTCATTTTTTTGCTTATTTGGTACCTAGGTACCGAAGTAGGTAAAGAAAAAGAGGGAACGCTAAAACGGAGCGTAGCCTATACTTTAAAATTTTATTAATATGTATCAGTTCAGCTACTATTAGATTGTTTCCAACAGTCTGCAGTTACTTCAATTGTTTCAATTGTAAATAAGTACTACACCACTAGCTAAAACTTATTTACCTACTTGGCATCGAATTTCAGATATTCATATCGTTTATAGCAATATTTATTGAAAGAAAGATCTCAAATCGTCAACTAATGTAAATCTCGGTTTTCTCGCGAGTGAGAAGTACAGACCCAAAACTGTTTTACCTAATTACAAGTTAATGAAACAACAAATCGAAATATAAAAAGACATAACTACTAACTAAAGAAATACTTCTAGGTTTCATAGCAAAACAACAACCAAAGAAAAAAAGTGCTGTTCCTGAGATAAATAGCAAAATGTGAGGAAAAAATTAATTATTTAATAAAATAATATATCGAGAAAACTTTCACCAATCGTGGTTTTAAAACACGTCATGCAAGATAAAAGATCGAAGTAACATTTACCTAAATATGACGGTAGCTTTCACAGATTCTGAGATAAATAACGATTTTGAAGTACAATTTCAAGTAAATTTCTTATGGCACACTCTTAAGCATGAACGGTTTGTTTTAACAAGCATTCTATAAAGAAATCAAATAATATCCTAAATATTTTTGACTTCCCCGTATCTACTGAGGGGATGACGCGGGTGATCAACATTTTTTGGGATATTATTTGATTTCTTAGAAATTACCAATATACATAAGTGTAAAACTGTTCAAAATTTAAAAATACTACATCGAGTTTGGTTAGTGTATTGTTCTTATTTGTTACTATTATTTTCTTTGACTGTCATTTTAATGCCTACAAGCAGTTTCGCATTTCTATACAAGGCTCATTTAATGAGAATGGTAGCCACTGAAATGTTATTAAATCTTCATAAGTACCTTACTACATTACTAATGGTAGACAGTTTTTCGCATGATTGATCGTCAAGTACCAATCATTACGCTAAGTGCTCTGTTGGCTTCGTTTCTTTTCTAAATTACTCCGAAATAATATTGTGATTGAACTGAGTGCCATTAACTTTTAATAAAATGGAGAATATTTTAACAAAAGATTTATTTTTACACAATACCTTGTAATCCTAGCTACTGAAAACCTAATAACTATAAAATAAAACAAACATAAAAAAACCTAGACACAAAGTCCCTCGTTAAGGGATAAAACGTTGGTGTTCTACCAACACAAATAAGGTTCGTAGTTAACCCTCTTACAACCGTAATGAATTTAGTTTTTATAGTAAAAGTTACCAATCGTTTGTAAAACAACACACCATTTCCTCCTTTCTGTGTTCGTATGGATAGTCGTAGGTTGAGCAAGCCTGTTATTTCACACGAGATAGCCAGGATCCCCCAAGTTTATCCTCTGGGGGATCCTGGTGAATTCTAATCAAAAGCTAGGCCGTAAAAAGTGTCGTATAAGGCTGCGGATGTCGTATAAGGTTTCCACAAGTGATGTGCAAGGTAGCTGAGCGGTGCGAGTGTTTTTGGCAGAGATGTGCAATCCAGCTGTACGGTTCGGAGATGCATAGTGACTGTGCAGATGAGTGTTGCAGATGAGTGTTGCAAGGATGTGTAGCAGCCTCATAATAGATGAGCGAGCTTTTTTTTCGTGTCCTATCCTAGCACACCTCTCTCGCAATACATTCTTCGCACACATCCCTCGCGACGCAACTGTTAAACATGTACGCAAGTAGTTATTTGAATCTACCTTACTTTACGATTAAATAACGAGAGAAAGCGTTATCGTGACTGGTACCTTAACTGTGTATTGGTGCTTAGGTTTTTACTTGTTGTTTTAATCGCTGATATAGGCAGGTGCTTATATTTAAAGATAAAGATATAGATAAATGTGTGGCAAACACTCTGTAACTTTCGACACTAGACAAACATAAAGTGTCGTTAAGATAACAGAAACACAAAAACCTCTTTGGGCTGAGTTAGACCAAGACTAAACTTGAGTCTGGTGTCGATTCTGTGTTTTAGGATTCCTTACCTAAATTTTAAGATTTCTAAATTTTCTATGCTAGGTTGACCTAAAAATTATTGTATTCTCTATAAAGGTCCTAAAAATACCTATATTAGAACGTTTTTCAAAATCGCAAAACCTCTCTGAGTTGAGTGGTTGGGATTTTGCTACGAGCAAAATATGTTTTGTTCTAAAATGTTATTTTAAAATACTTCTTTACATTTACAGTTCATCCATTATTTGAGAAATTGTTTACAAATTCAAATCGATACTAGTTTAAAATCGATAAATTTTAATCATGACCTAATTAGATGCCTGCTAAAATTAGGTAGACGTTTCTAACCATAGCTAAAATGTAATGCAAAGAATAGGGTTAAAGCTACTTATAACTAAGTTAAGCTGTTTTAGATCTATCAATCTAATTTTAGAGCTGTCATCCTAATTCTAAACCCGTTTGTTTAATTTTTCAAGGAATATGGTTATAGCCATTTTAACTAAATTGAGTTGTTTTAGGTCCGTCAGCTTCATGTTAGAGCTGTCATCCTAATTTTAAACGTGTCAGTCAAATTTTGCAACCATAGAATCGTTTTTATCTATTTGAAATTCCGAAATCCTAATATTAGCTAATCCTAAAACCACAGAATCGACACCTCTATAGAGCTGCACTGAGCTTGAATAGTTAAATGAAGTGTTTCTTTGACTCAATGCATTCACTGCCACTCCTCTGCGCCGCGGCTGCAGCTGGTGGAAGTCGTCCTCGTGCGTCGGCGACAATGTAAGTGTTAACAAACACATCCCACGCTACGCATCCTCACACATCTCTAGTGGGAATGCAGCCTTAAACGAGTATTTTGCCTTTCATGTCAGATAATCTCACCAATAGTCCGTCCTCGAGGTAGGGTAGCTTCCGTCCGGCCATTTTATGAAGCATATCTCCCGTTCCCCGTTAATGTACCTGGAACAAAGGGGACATGAGCGCATGTTTGAAATTTAAACGTTTAAATAGAGCTTTGTTTCTACTAGAACGGACGTAGTTGGTGAACATTGTATTCTACACCTACTACGTCAAGAAAAGGGTAGGACGGCCTGCGGCCAGGTGGGACGACCTACGAAAGACTGCTGGCAGATGATGGATGCGGCAAGATAAAACGCGTCATGGCTCTCGTTAGGGCCTTATTGGCTTCATAGAAGGCCTTTCAAGCAGCGGAAAAGGGTAGTTTGATTACATTATCATTACATTTGACGACCTCTGCGGCGCAGAGGGCGAAGGTCCGCCTGCAACGCAGGAGGTTGCGGGTTCGGTTCCCGCCTCGGGATAAATGTGTGTACGATCTGCAGACATTTGTTCAGGCGTTCTGGATGTTTTCTATGTGCAATAAAAATATCTATCTATGTAGTGTATTGTATTAAATAATCAGTTATCTAGTACCCTCACACAAAGCTCTGCTTAGCTTGGGGCTAGATAATGCTGTGTGAATTGTCCAACATTATTATATTATAATATTTACAACATCCTTAAACAATCATGATTGATAAAGAAGATTACAGTTATATAATAGAAACAAATTAGAACCAGTATTTACAATGAAAACAATTGAACCCCGCTCAGATATATAATATTTTGTGTTAAAAAACTATAAACCGACTTCAATTAAATAGTTTTTTCATGGATCCCACTGTTAGAACATGGACTGGACGAAATTCAAATGGGACCTTATGGAAAGCACTAGCTTTCAAATAAAAAAAAGTATCATGAACATCGGATCACCTCAAAAGATCTGTAATAATCTGGTAATAAACATAAAAAAATTACATTAGCTTTTTTATAAGTAGGTTTACTATATACAGACAGAAAAGTCAGTATACGGGAACTGTTTTCCGAAGCTATTGTTCTGTGTGTGACTTTTGTCACATACTTTTCTACTCATTATAAGTGAAGAAATACTATTCAGACAATTAAATTAAACTAATGTTTAATAATTTTGCTAAGTGTACGTCTGGCTGAAAGCAAGTATTTAGCTTAGGAGGCACAAGTTAAACCAGTATTTACCTGACAGTAATATTTACCAACATGCCAGTTTTGAATAGTTAATGTCTGTTTATGCTTAGAGCAGCATTAAATTAAATCCGAGGTACATTTGGATACTGAATTTGAAATTTCCCTTTTCAGAATACTTCAACGACAGGGATTTGGTTATTATCTTGCAGCCAGCGTCTTTGGGGACGTTTCCGGTATTAATATGGCTCGGTTTAGCTTCCTGTAGATGTTTTGCAACAGCCTCCAGTTAGCTCAATCATAAATTTCACACAGCATTATCTAAAAACCTGATTCGCGTACGGTGGCCTCCGCGGGCATAAACACAGTTCTAAGTCGGGAAGTCTTTTTATTTTAAAAACTATCGTAGTTTAACGAATTATACAAATAAGGTTCGTAGTTAATCAACATCCGTAATGAATAGTTAAGCCTCTTTAAAGTTTCAATCAGTCATTCTGTGGCCAAGATCACTGTAACTCGGTTAAAACCCTATATAAATATAGATGTATATTATAATTATATGTTAATAAAAACCAGAAGGCACGCGATAAATACTGAATACCACACCAATTGAGGTTATACCTACCTAATCTCTCGTTAAACAATGTGTTAATTGGTTCAAAACAAGTTTGCGTGATACTATAAAATTAGGCGTGCTACCTACCTTTGCTTTATGGTGGTAAAAAACGACGTTCATAATATACATAACATAAAAGAAAAAATCGAGCACAACACAGCCAGACTTACTATATCATCATCATTTTCAGACCTTTGCCTCCTGTACGTATACCACCATACATTTGTATGTCAAAATAACCATATGTTTTAAAATTACAATCAAAGAATATAAACAAATAAGGACTACTACTATTTACTAATAAAATAACGGTATTCGACCTCTGTGGCGCAGCGAGCGAAGGTCCGCCTGCGACGCAGGAGCTTGCGAGTTCGATTCCCGCCTCGGGACAAATATTTGAACGATCTGCCGATATTTGTTCAGGGCGTTCTCGATGTTTTCTATGTATAATAAAAAAATATCCATCTATGTATTATTGTCTGTATGTATATCAGTTATCTAATAGCCATAACACAAGCTCTGCTCAGCTTGGGGCTAGATAATGCTGTGTGGATTGTCGAACATTATTGTAATTATATATTAGTTGTTGATACTCACTGTTTTTTATAGGTGTCAGAATAGAGGAGACTGGGTAGAGAGAGCAATGCGCCTGCGCACCACACCGTGAACAGAGCCGCCCGTGCCATGGTCCTACTCAGCCTGTGCTGTAGGGGCCGAACTATGGCTACGTACCTGTTGGAAAAATAATCAATTTTGTTTTAAAAAACTATAAACCGACTTAAATTTTTACAGTTTTTTCATGAATTTTCATGGATCCCATTATCAGAACTGAACAAGATTAAAATGGGACCACACGGGAAGCACCAGCTTTCATATAAAAAAAGAATCATGCAAATCGGACCACCCAGTCACAACACGGTAACAAACATAAAAAAACAGACGAATTGAGAACCTCCTCCTTTTTTTGAAGTCTGTTGAAAATGGATTACAACACATAATATCACTTGAGCTACCTGTAGATTGTTTGCTACAGTCTGCAGTTAGTTCAATTTTTTCAATTGTAACTACTAGTTTTAATGCTTTGCGATTTGTTCCATATTATTATTACTTTTATTGTTATTATTTATCTCTATTATTTTATTGTAATCTTCTTTTTCAGTAAATATTTACTATATAATATATCTATATACTCTCTATAGTAATTACGAAAAGAAATATATAAGAAAACTTTTGTACCTACATGTCGAGTATTGGTAACTGAAAAAAATAATATAATATACTAAGCAGAAAGTTCAAAATAGATAAGCCTTTACTCTCAACCTCAACAGTCTGTATTGGTCCACTGCTGGACGCAGGCCTCCCCCTGATAAGCTCCTTATTGGCGTTTATCTAATGGGGGGTAGTGCCCTTAATCCCCACGCTGGGCATGCGGGTTGGGTGGGGATCTTATTACTCTGGGCACACCAACATAATAATATTTTTTTTAGAATTAGAGAAGGTTTTTCTTAAGGTTGAACTTGCCACTCATGTTTTCATACAAATGTGGAAGGGTAACTACTTCGCTGTTTGATGTTGACCATCTAAACCTAAGGATACTATCAATTTATATAGTCATTATTTATGTTTGTATACAGCCAAACCCGTTAAAAAGCATACATTTGAAAAATACAATCATCTAAACTTTCGTATTTCAACACGATTTATCTTGGGCGAAAATAAATAACATACGTATAAACAAAACTCTAAAATAAAGCCTTCACTGACATAGTTTAGTTATTAAAAAGTTTAAATTAATTTATTTTGAAGTGAAGTGATAGGTACATACACTCAATAGTTTTTTATGATAACCTGCTAAGAGTCAGTTGATTTTTTTTTAGGCAGCCGTTTTACCAATAAATCATTGTGCATTTCATTTAACAGGCACCAGTCTCTCACAATTCAGGTTTATAAGCAGCTTAACGCTTTCACTGACCAGACTCTGCAGTGAACCCGAAGGGATGCGCCGTATGTTGCATTGGCAGTGAAAGTGTTAAGTACCTTTGTAATTCATGTTTCTAACCCACCACCTACCACATAAGCTTAAGCATAACTAAACTAACGTTTGTTGTACCTACCTTTATGAGAATAATAGATAAATAAATATGTTATTATTATTATTATTATTTGAGCACGCGGGTATGTCTATTACGTCAGGTGTATGTGTCCACTGATGCCTTCGATTCGCTGCGACAAACAGTGTACCCTTATCAAAGAAAACAGAATACAAATAAAAATAATACAAGTAGTGTTTACAATTGGAACAATTGTGTAACTGCAGACTGTTGGAAACAATCTACAGGTCGTTTCTGTGGAAACGTTGAAAATTATTTCCCATAAATACATAAGTTGCTATGGGAAAGGGAACATATTGATTCAAGAATTTACCTATGAGATAAAACGAAGCCTCTGTTTTATTATAGACCTAGAACTACATCTATGCAAAATTTAAGCCTTTTCCGTTTAGTACATATGTACTCATAGCTAGGTACCTACACCCAAACGTTTGCATTTAGTGCATAAGTAGTGTTATGCAAAAGTTTGGATGTATAGATGTTTGTAACTTGTTCACGTCAAAACTACAAAACGGTACCTACAATAAAACATAGGTTATTTTTTTTTATCCCTTAAATCAGTTCCCGTGTGATAGATATAAGAAACCTTAAGGTAGAAACTGGTAAGTAGATGATTTATACAAAACCGACAGCGTAGCGTCTTATTAGGTGGCAAATTTTAATCCATAAGTACAATTTTTTATGCGAATCATTCCCGGCGCGGAGCGATCTGCTGACGTCAAGTCCCTGGTTTTTTCAGACTGTTCAGCCAGTAACTTTTTTGAATATTATGTCATCTGATCCATCATATTAATGTGGTTGGTAGCTACCTATATATAGCATAGTAATTATAAAATACGTTACATGAAACATAATAACAAATCGAATGACACCGATTCATCAAACCAAATGAGGAGGTGCTACGTTAATTTTTCAACCGGTAGGTAGGTTTTTCATAAACCCTCATACTGTTTACTACTGTAAGCTTTATTATTATTAGTACAATAAGCAGAAATATTCCTGACTTTGTAGTAAGATAACACTAAAAATTTCACGTTACTTTATTTTTTATGGAAATGCATAACTATCACATTTCCATAGAAAATAAAGTAACTTTGTAGTAAACAGTGTGGCAGTACACACTCAGCATACCAATTGTTCTGAATTCGCCGTAGTAAAAAGTAATAGAATTCAAAATAAATATAATAAAATAAAACGATAACGTGTCTGTGTGTATCTTTAAATTGAATCTTTCATGTTATTGAGCTCGATTTTATATTCGGAATTGGTAATTTATAGGCTATAGAAACCATGTAAAAAGCTTGTTCTATGTTTTATTGAAATGAGCTGATATTTTTGATGTTTGTATAGGCCCAAAATGAAAATTTAAACTCTAAATATACCTAAGCAAGGCTGTTTGCTTTATTTAATGTAGTCAGACCTCGATCAGACCATTCAGACAATATTTGTTAGCAATTTCGATATGAAAACAGTTGGAATAACTTTTTAAAGGGGAAATGGTTTATATAAAGTAATTGTATTGAAACAATAAAAGACGAGTTTGTGATCCACATCGAAAATTTGTGAAACATAACTCTGTTTCAATTGAAGTAATGGAAAACCCCAACCTTTTTCCAGCAATCCACTTTCCAAATTAAATGCGTGCCACAAAAAATAAGCGAAAACTCTACGTTGCTATACATAATTAGGTATTGTATTTTTTCACACAAATTCAAATACCACCAACGAATTTAAAAGGAATAAAAAAGACACAATAACTTTTCGAGGAAACTCCGACTTTGAGGCAAGAACAAAAATGTTGAAAATATTTACTTTGAAAAACAAATTCGCTCCCTTTTCTCTGAGTTTACAATGTACGCTCTTACATAATGTAGGCCTACATGTGGCCTATACAAAAGCGAGTGGGTCAAAGTAAAACCACCTTTACGCTTTTGTGTTTACAGCGAGCTCAACTCAGTAGGCGGCGCCTAACGCAGTAATTAAATACAGCTTTGTTCTTAACTTCGTTTACTTTACGACTCGAGTTTAGTCATCTCATCAGTCAAGCTGGACTGGGCTTTCCCGGATTACCGTCCAACTAATACTGTCGGCGTTTGGGTGACCTGGCAACACTGTGCCTGATCTCCAGCTCTACAAATCTATGGTCACTAATCAAAGTCGGGGTCAAAGCAAATGTTAGAATAGGAGTAAGATGTATTGTTTTCCTTTGCTTATACTTCACGTAAATTAGTTTCAGTTATGGACCTAGATTTTTTTTTTACTACGAATTCAGTAAAGTATTTCCTCGAGTATTTCTATATCGTGTAAATTCCTTACAAAGTAAGAACTTAAAAAAAGGTATTTTTTTAATTTTATATTTACTTTAAGTCAAACAGTTATTTACTTTTACAAAGTAACTAATAGTATTCTTATAAAGAATTTATAATACATTACAGGATTATTTTGTTCAAATAATTAGTCCACCGTTCAAAGCATTCCAAAATATTCTCAAAATTCTTTGTAATTGTGCCCATTTGGTACTCGTTTTCAATTATAAGCGATATTCGCTGCTTAAATATTCAGCTGAAAATTGAAATGGTTTTCCCCGCAGTGAAAACTGAACAATCGGAACATCTGCATAGAATTACTACGTGAGCCGGTAGGTAATTACGGATATTTAGGCTTGAAATACAGATCTCTATGTCTCGTTTACATGATTTATATATTTTCTTCGCCTTTGTAATTTCAATCTATTCTTGGGTAGGTGTTCACATATGAATAACTTATTCCATTTTTTATCTTTGGAATAACCACCGTGTCGTGTTAACTTGCTGAATTTATGGGAAAATCTGAGGTACCAAAATAAGATCTAAATACCTACCCGTCAATAGTAAATTGAAATGATTTACTTGGAAAAGCAAAAGCGAAGTTTCGGTATTGTTAGTAGAATACCAACTGATAGATCGCTTGCATAAGTTTAGCAAGCGATCTATCGGTTCTTTTTTAAAAGTAACTACGAGCCCGCGTCTGTAGAATAATAGATAGAAATGTGTGCCTTTTGTCTGCTGTCTTCTTGATAACTCAAGGAACGCCTTAATGCATGCACGACTTGGGAAAAGAATCGCTCCACTGAAAAACGACTTTCCGATACAATGGTGCTTCTAATGTACCGGAAGACTACGTCTGATGGGGTGAAACATCAAATGTATTTAATCTAGTTGTGTAATGTTTTTCACACAATTTATGTCTTTTAACTGTTTATGATCCGCTTGTTGCAAGAACTTCCGTCAAGTATGCATAATATGCGACTATACTCAATTTCTCAAAAATGTAGAGTAGCAATATTCTCAAGAGATAATAAACTCTTTATCCTTTGCTCGTAGTTTAAAGACATACACATATATTGCAACCATGTTATGGTAATATATAAAATATCAAATATATTTAGCATGCTCACGAGGGTCAGGAATGTAATGTAAGTTTAGGTCCATCTTGTGCATTTTGAAAGAGACGTGAATTAGGCCCGTATTATGAAAGCATGCTCAGTCATCGATCTATGCTTGAGTGATGCTCATGTAGAGTTTTGAGTAAAGACTGCTTTCATAATACGAGCCATAAAGCTGGACAATCATTTTGATATTGGTTTCATTATGGTTGGATTTATTTATTATTATATATATAAGCGCAAGCAATACGTATATTTGGTTTTAGAATCCAAAACTTTTTATGGGATAAATAATGAGATCGGTGATATCTTCGGTGAGTTTTACGAGTTGATTTTACAGACAGACAAATTTTATGATTAAACCTTGTACCGGTGTAATTTATAGACCATAAAAATATAACTAAAATAATACAAATCTGCCTACTGGTGCACGCTTAGATTTTTAAGAAATAGTAAGTAATAAAACAATTAAAACTAACACATTATATGTATAACTATATGTATAATAAATATATGTGTTTTTTTATCAGAAAGTATTGATTTTGTAATTCCTTTGCTTACAAAAAATTTCTAGGATTCTAGAGTACATAGAGATTTATTTGAAATCAGACAAAGTCCGTCAGAAATCTAGACGTCCATTTTATTTTATAGCCATCGTAGTGGAGTGGACAGCTTAGTTACACGTGACCAAATAACTAATTGATATAGCAGTTTGATACAATGTGCAATATCTTTGGTCACGTCCTTATTGGCTGTGGTCTAAAGACGTGCCCACACTGGAAAACGATGCACATCGGGCACAAATATTAGGTAGGATTCGTTTATGGGCATTACCCCCCCCCGCGCGAGATACGCCAATAAGGCGCTCTTCAGGGGAAGGCCTGCCTCCAGCAGTGGACCAATTTAGGCTGTTGAGGTTGAGGTACCTACATTAGCTTCGCTTGCGACATAGTAAGTAAGTAACTTATAATATAATATAAGATAAGATAAATCAGATAGGCAGTATTCGTTGAGACTGCCCGCCAGCGCATCGAAATATGTAAAATGATACTGATTCTGTCCGTAATTTACCTACTACCTTTATATTCGGGTGATACTGTATTGTTGTAGTGATTCTAATAATATTTTAGGTAAATAAACAGAGGTTATTTTCAGTTGAATGTAAGAGATTTTTGACCTATAAGTAGGTACCTAGTTGAATTATATTATTTTGATAGGATTAAGGAATTACCTACGTTACAATGCATCCTAACATTTTGGGAATTGTAAATAATAAAATCGGAAGTAAATAACTTTATTTCTTTAGACTTAGGTACCGAAAAACTATTATAAAAATGAGAAATAAGGTGTTATTGAGATTCTGTTTGCATTGAAGCGAACAGAATCTCAAAAACACCTTATTTCTCTTTTGTCCACTAGTGGAAGAAGTGAACAAGAACCACTAGCAAATAGTAGGTACACATTATTTTTAGAATAAAACATAAAACAAAAATAATAAATAATGGTGGACAATCCACACAGCATTATCCATTATCTATATAACCACAATTTATACATTATCTATTTATTTTATTTTGTTTTATTTGGAGAACAAACAGTTTTACACACCTTAGGAATAATCATCTAATCTATCTCTATGAAGAGACAAACATTAAACAATAAAACATTATAATCTTGACTGCCAATTTCAATGTCAAAAACTAACTTATAAGTAAAACAATAATTAAATTACTTAACATTATGTTTACTTGTATCTTAAACTATCAAATGCATAAACTAAGTAATTTCATGTTCTCAAAGTCAATGTTGTTTTTATGTAGGTAACTGTGTTGGGTAATATTTTTACAAAATAAGCAACTGTCAATAAAATCACACTCGTCAGTACCGGGAACAGCTTATGTTTATTTTCATATATTAAAAGTAAACTTTGAAGTTTACTTTTTTATTCGGGAGGAAATTCGTTTACGCATAGACTGGTTTGGGGGACCAGAATTATGTGTGTGTGACTCGACGCCCAGAGAAGGACGTAATACTCAGTAACACCACTCCGGTGAATGTCGACTACCAGGTCTCGCATTTACACACGCATAAATACTTACATTCCTACTTGAACTTTAAACAATACGTAAGTACCTACTTAATTACTTACATACTCTAACTAGCATACTATACATACCTACTATAGTTACCTAGTAAAGTTCCTGTGCACGGAAACCATCGAAACTGCTAACTATCGTTGGCATTGACTTGTATGTAGGTAATTATTAATTCGAGGAGTTCGTTATAATATATACAATCCAATTCGTATGGAAATGCTTATTAATATAGTTTCGACGTGAATTGCATTTAAATCTCCTCTCTATAACATTGTCAACGAGGTAAGGAAACCAAGTAGCAGTGCGATAACACCTTATACAGGGTGGGGCAAATTTCCGCCTCTTCAGGGTAGCTACCGTTTCTTTTGTAGAAGGTTTTGTTTTAAGGAACCTTCTAAGGCGATAACTCCTTTTTTTTATTCGACGAGGAAATTCGTTTACTCTACGGATAGACTGGTCTGGGGAGAATTAGAATTACGAGGGATTCGACGACCAGAAAAGGATGTAATACCGATCAAAAAGTCTCCGGTGACCCTCTATCGCCATTTTCGCCGCACCACGGGAACAGTTTGGCCTACGAGTCAGAGTCAGAGTCAAATCGTTTATTTCCTTAGACTTTTATTACAAAATAAGCACTTAGACCAGTAAAATTTTTACTATATAAACAGCTTGATAAATAGTAATTACCATCAAATAACAATTGACTCTAAGGTACATTTTTTTGTCCACTAGCGGAAGAAGTAAGGGCGAACCGTACTTTTTTTCAAAAATCTAAAAATGGCAATATTTTTTTCTCGAAATAAAATAGAAGGTTCCTAAGAACAAAACCTTCTAACTACAAAAGAAACGGTAGCTACCCAAGGGGTCAAAAAATTTCCCCTCCCCTGTATAACTGTTAATAACTTTAGTAATAATTTTTCCGTTAAGTTAGCAATGAGATTCAGGTAGTAATATTAATTTAAAACAACTTGGTTTTTCTAGATAAGTACGCCTTTATTGCACCCAATGCTTCAAATATAGGGGCTTTATTTGAAACTAAACTTAAAAACAGCTATGCCCCGACTTTTAATTAGACAAAGGGTAAATACCTACTAACCGTGAATACCCAACTCTCACCGTGGGTCGGTTAGAATAAAGTTTTGCAGTAGATCGCTTAGCATGTTATTTTCAATGGGGCATCAAGTTCTTGGCAACCCCATTCAATGTTGATTTCGAAAGGTTCTCTGAACGAAAACCCATGATCGGATCTTTGATATAAGTACATACAATAATATGCTACAATTTCAATATAATATTGCGAAAAACTCACATATCTTTTATAAACGAACTCTTGTTCAAGAAGTCCTCAACCTCGAGGTTCTAGGCTTTTGAACAAAGTGCGTATTTGCTCTATGCAGTCTCCATACGTAGTATATTCCAATAACGAACGTGTTATGTACTTATAATAACTATTCACGGGTTTACATCGCTTTTATTTTACTTGAAACGTCGGGAAAATACACAAATAAACGCGTTAAATCCTCTGAATAGTTATTATAAGGTGTTTATAACCACTTTGTTTTCGCTCCGTCTTACAATATAGCGTAAGGATGCGCTTAACTCAATCCGGACGTTAACATGTCGTTATAAATTCTATAAGCAAGCAAGCAAAACTACGCATCTACTTTTTTATTATAAATTCAGCTACAAATAATAGTTTAATATGGGATGAATTTAAGATTAAATCCACAGTTTCTCGTGCATTTATTCTACACGTCATATTATAGGGATTTAGGACAATAGCATTGCATAAAATAAATAAACTATTAAAACTAAGAAAAACGAAACGGTTTTCAAGTCAACGTCAAGCTCCTAAGACTAAGCGCATCAGTGTTGCCAGGGCTTTTGAGTCGTAAATTATGTTTCGTTTCCTGAAATGTTAAATTTTTGCTGCAAAAGTTACTTAATTGTTTTTTTTTATGTATTTGTGTTTTTGGGGTCGAAGTTTGGAGGCCGCAAATCGTTGTCAGTGAAATTTTTTTGAACGCGTCATATTTAGGTCCGTCAATTTAGATGCTTTCGTAAACTGTGCACCATAACAGTTTTGTATTACAAATGTCGTTGTCCTGAAAGGTTACGAAAATTGCCCTCTATATCATAATTACTTTTACGGTTACGCGATGTGTCAGAAGTTACGTAAACGTAAGTAATGTAACCTTCTGGCAACACAGAAGCACATATTTTTATATAGGCAGGACTGATATTTACTCAATATTTTATGTTTGAACTAGTAGCGCGCGCCTCGCGGTTTCACCCGCGTAGTTCCCATTCCCGTGGGAATTCTGGCACAAAATATGGCCTATACTCCCTGAAACGTAAACTTCTAATGGCGAAATAATTGTTTAAAGCAGTGCAGTACTTTCGGACCCTATTCAATACAAACAAACAAACAAACAATCAATTCTTTCCTCTTTATAATATTATTTACTAGCTGCGCCCCGCAGCTTCGCACGCTTTGTTCCTATAGAAACATTAAGAGGTGATTTTCATCCCATGGGAACTGATTAATGGGATAAAAAGTAGCCTATGGTTGATTCCAGGATTAGGATTACCTGTATGCAAAATTTCAGCCAGATCCGTCCAGTAGTTTTGGCGTGAAGAGGTAACAAACATCCATCCATCCATACATCCATACAAACTTTCGCCTTTATAATATAGTAGTGTTAACTAAGGTCAACTAATTTAGAATCACTAAACACCCTAGTGGGCGCACGATATGTTTAGATAGATCACGCTTTTACAGAAAAGCCCAAGATTTTAAGGATTATTTTTTTAACTGATAGGTATAGATACCCTTTACAACGAAATTGACCCCATTAAAAAAATTAATTCCACCCTTGATGGTAGAAAAATTAGAGATGATCAATTGTTCACCCACGCACCCTTTTAGTTTCTTCTAGTTTTTTCAAATAACAAACTATTATTATTAAATTGTATAAGAAATCATAATCTTTCCTTTACTCTTAATAATATTATGTTGGTGACTAGACTAGGTACATATTTCAGTTGCCTTACTTTGGCTCGCGCGAGTCAATTGTTTGAGGGGTATAAACTCCAAATTCGAGTGATTCCAGTTTTTTTTAAGGCCAGTTTTTCCCCTTGAGAAAAAACCATAAGGGGGAAAACTAGAATAACCCAAATTAGAACTATTATTTTCACTTTTTAGTATTCACACCACAGAAACATAGAGAGATGGCAATCCTGTGCGCTGCGTACAAAACCTACTGTCGCAATCCAAGCTCACGCACACACAGTTAACAAAATAAAAACAATACTTCGCGTTGTGTGCGTGTCATGCACACAACGCATGGAGTGCAACTATTCGTTCGGACACTAGGTTGCAAGTGACGTTCGTACAGCACCACTATAGACGCAATAATATGCGTTTACGATAGGGGTTGCTTGTCGATAAAACGTGAAACGACTAGATTGTCGTTTTTACGCTTAATAGGTAATTCACTAATAAACTAACCTTTCGTCAGTGCGGTATTTACAAAGGGACGGAAAATCAAAATGGCGTCCATGTAGAGCCTAACTAAGGCTGATCCACAGACAGGGTTCAAAAATCAAAAAAATCATGATTTCTCTGAATTTTTGTATGCGAAGCCCTAGGTTTTATTAATGTCCTTTGAAACTGATAAATCATCCTACTAAATTGCATTGATGGCATGAAAAAATAATAAAAAAAGATAAGCTTCTGTTGATAAATGAAACTTTTTGCCACGTTGAAGCTGCAACGCTGAAGTTTAAATGCATTATCTTCTACATTAAACCACGACGAATGGTATCTAGTGTGTAAATTATTGAAGAACATACCTTTGGCTATCCCGATCTCTTAGTTTTATCGACATAAACACAAAACACAACCAAAAACCGATGACTCAAAAAGACCGTTAAAATTTGATCGAAAACTAAGTTTTTGATGATGAACAGGGACTAAACAGTCCGATCATAGAGCAAACTGACCATTTTTATGACGAATTCTATACCTTAACTAATGAAAGAATACCAAAATCCCCTAATTAACAATGTTTGTTTACTGACTTCATCACCATGAAATCTCACGGTGATGAAGTCAGTAAACAAACATTGCTTATCTTTTTAATGAGTTAAAAAAAATACAAATCTGTGACCTATCAAATTTAAATGGTACATAGATTACAAAATATCGGATTATCTTGAGGATAAAAAAGCTTGGGACGAGTTTTTCTCCAGCTCAATAACTAACAATCTAACAAGGTAAAGGTTTCTTGTTCGCTTCTTTACTTGACCTTAAAAAGATTAAAGTGAACAAAAATCAAAGTGACCACTTTATTTCCTAGTTTTAATTATGTAATTTGAATTTTGTATTTTACCCATTATGCTTAATAATAACAAGTATAAATTAACTAATTCAAAAAATATATTTGATTACTGGCTCATCTGAACTTGTGATGGTGGTGTCATGTCTTGGCATAGGTATTGTTGAAGTGACAGGATACCAAATCTCGAATGGTTCATACCACTGGAAGTTGCTCATAATCATAACCCTTCAGCCGCTAGAAAAGAGCTGGCAATATTCAATCAAACAGCTGAACTGATTTTCATGCGACATACATAGTAAAAACCCAATCACGTCAGCTTTCAAACAAAAAAAAACGCATCAAAATTGGTCCATTCGTTTAGGAGCTACGATGCCACAGACAGAGACACAGATACACAGACACGACAAACCTCCTTCCTTTTTCGGTCGGGGGTTAAAAACGTGTTAATAACGTAAAAGTGACTAATTTAGTAAGTAGCCTATCTTATACTACCTTTGTACATAATAATAATCTAATAAATCCAAATGCGTAAGGATAACCCGTCAATATAAAAAATTAAAGGTATCAAAATTGACAACCTTTATCGATAAACTCGAGGCACATCACTAACTCACGGCTACGAGCAGTGTCCGTACCACGCGGTTGAACGTATTCTGTTAGCTTCAATATATTAATTATCCATTGCGGCATTAGAACTTAACGTTCGAATAGTCATTAGTACAGAGCAAGCATTGTAAACAGTTTACAACAATATCGCAACTGGCTATCAGTATAATAATATAATAAAGACGTTGCGAAATCAAGACATCAATCCACCTAAAATTATTTTTAAAGTTTTAGTATGAAAAACATATTATTTTCAGTACTTATCGATGGTAAGTGATTCCATTTGACTAAAGTTCATAATTTCACTTCTATTTTTGCAAATTACTATTGAACAATTTGGCATTTTCTCCAACATCCTTCGAAGCCAACGTTCGAACTTCAACTAAAAGCAACTATTACTGCCGCGAGCAATGTGTTCACGTTTTGGGCATATTGCTGCGACACCGGCCCCGCCCCCTTTTCATATCTCCTTAGTTTCTGATTCACACATTTTACGATTGAAACAATTCAGCGAACGGCAGACTGTTGACTGTTGAGATTTGCTAACAATCTTCAAAAATTGAAGATTGTTAGCAAATCTCAAAAATCAAAGCTTTAAAAATTGGACTAGTTGTGCTTATTTTGCAAGTTTAAAAAAATAAACGATTTGACTCTGACTCTGACTCTCTGACTCTTCACTGACCCGTATCAATACCAGTCGAAAGCGTCCCCAAGACACTGGTTGCCCGCCACCTTAGGAAGAACGCTAAATTCGGTTATGGTCACACCTACATCACGAGGGATAGTCGGAAACTGAGGGCCGTGCAGCCCTGAACCTAAAACTAAACCCTTACTGAACTAAACCAGCAAATTGATTCACGTGATGGGGCCAGTGGCGGTCTACAATCGCATACCAACAACGATTACGAGAGCTAAGTCAATCATCATCATCATCATCATCATCATCATTATCAGCCTATACTAGTCCACGGCTGGACATAGGCCTCCCCTGATAAGCCATAAACATAAATATGCGAAACATTATATCACTATTCTCGGTTAAGCACTGGATATTGTAACATTACATCAACTTACCTATCAACAGTTATAGCGACGAGAGTAAAAACACCAGCAGACACAGTCAAGTTGGCTGTAAAGTTGCTAGCAACACACGTGTAGGTTCCAAACGGCCAGTGTGCGGTCACCAGAAACACGAAGTTGGGTGCGCCGTTTAGTGTTGCCATCAGAAGATCTGCCACCGCCAGATTTACGAGGAAACAGTTGGTGACTGTCCTCATTCGACGGTGAGCTGGAGAATAAAGGCAAATGTCATATTGCTTGAAATACAGAATTCTGAGATCATGTCTCAGTAAGTATATGTAGAGCTCAATTAAATTTGGAAAAGTATACCCTGCAATAAACTGGCAATATAGCTCAGCCATATCATTTCAGTAGCGTTAACATAACGAGAAATAAGTGTATAAAATTTGAGTAAAGAAATATGTAGAGTTTTAAATAAATTACCACTGGCAACTGAACGTAGGTAGAGATTGTTTTGATTGGACGTCATTTTCTAAATTGGGTTCTTTTAAAGACGTTGAGTCTCAAGAGACTGTAGTGTTTCGATAATAGGCTCTTAACATAATCTAATCTACCCCGCCTGCCCATCCCTTGTCTATTCCTTTGTCAGTTCGACTTTCCTTCGAAAAATACGTAGAGAGATTATTTTTCATAGTGAAATAGCGGATAAATTACAGATTCTACTTTTTTATTGCCATTCGAACGTGCTTTAATAAAGTTACAACCCTCCCCAGTGAGCTCAGATCAAAACTTTCAATAGCCTGAACAGTTCTTGAATACTAAATGAGAAAAAACACTGAAATACGAAACTGAGACCGACATTAACATAACTACGCTCAAGAGAAACCTCATAAATCAATAATAAGTGTTTTTTTAAGCACCTATTCATTCTTGCTAAGATTACTTTTAAAAAGTTTTACTTCAACGAGATTAAATAAAAATGGTCGCACACATTCAAACTTTTATACCAAGTACTAAGTATGGAAACTTTAAACAAACTTCGCAAAATCTTTTTTAGGTTTAAATTAGATAGTATCATCGTCGTAAACACCATTATAATCCGTTCAAACTTTTTTGTACATAGAAATAAAAAGAGGTAGATTTGACGGTAACATCACACGGTAACATTCACGTTACGTCCAAAACACGCACCTATCAATTCTCATATCGATTTTATGATTTAATGGCGGAGCTCTAATGTTCATTAAATTTTATCACCTGCCAATTTCGGAGCATAAATACGAAGTTATAACCATATTAGTGTGTCGCATACACAATCACAATGTATCTACACAACGAACATTATAGACTACATGTATCTGCAAAGAACCTACTAAGTATTTCTTGTGTTTATTTGTCAGCTACCCGTAACATAAACCGTAGTTCGGTTTTACCGTAATCCTCAGTCAATAGAGACTACTAACTATACTTACCATAGGGTAAATATAGTTGGTAGTGGTAGTTTAAATAAACAATGGTGGATTCTGTTATTTCAAGATAAGCTAAAATTAGAAATTAGGATTATCAAATAGATGAAAGCTATTTCATGCTTGAGTAATTAGACAGACACGTTTTAAATTAGGATGACAGCTCTAAAATTAAACTGACAGACCTAAAACAACTCAACTCAGTTAAAATAGATATATGTACTTTACTATATACCCTATTCCTTGCTTAACATTTTAGTTGCTTGAAAAATTAAACAGACAGGTTAAAATTAAAATGACAGCTCTAAAATTAAGATGACAGACCTAAAACAACTCGACTTAGGTAAAATAGCTATAACCCTATTCTTTGTATATAATTTTAGCTATGGTTAGAAACGTCTACCAAACTTTAGCAGGCATCTAATTAGGTCATGATTAAAATTTATCGACTTTTAACTAGTATCGATTCGAATTTCTAAACGATTTCTCAGGCAAACGTATGAACTGTTTGACCCATGTGATAAGGTATATTGATATAACATTTTATTTTACACAATTCAGGAGGCATCCCCACTATTACTCCCTAGATTTTCCTGCAGCAGGGGTGTGAGTAGCTGTTCTAAGATATAGAGATGTTTCGTTTTGTATCAGATTAGCGTAGTTCCATGTACGCTACAGTAATAGAGAATAAGAAACCTGATGTAGTTTGTGCGGGATAGAGCTGCCAGACATCAGCGACCTGCAAGACCCTGCAGGTGATACTGGCAAAGCCTGGCAGTAGGATATACGATCCCAAACACTTACCAAGAACAATCCATATAACCAGCGTATTCCCCAATACTGCTAGGAGCAGCATAACAGCAAACACCATGAACCAAGCCAGCTGGCCCCACCATGGCGGGCTGTACGGTCTCTCACCCAAACCCATGCAATTTCCAAGGGTTATCCTGCAGACAAAGGAAAAAAACATACAGACGAATTTAGAAACTTCTCTTTTTTTAAGTTGGTTTATAATGTTATATAACTTCTGGAACCGCTTTATACACTTTTCTGAGATAACATTTTTGTTCCGGAAAAACGCGTAGCTAGTTTATTATTTATTATTATTTCAAATAGATGAACATGTATGTAGTTACATAATTATAATATATGAGCGCATTGGTGCATTGTGGTAACAGGCATCCATCCACACTTTCGCATTTTGTGATGAATTGCTTCGTCAAGGACGCAAAGGTTTTCAAAACTCCGGCCCCAGGTAAAGTTCGAAGTTTGATTGCCCGTAAAAAGTAAACGAAAAATAAAACGGAGGAAGTTATGGAGGTCTTATTTAAGGCTGTCAGGATATCTTGCTTATTATCAAATACACACACATATCCATACAGCCGCATAAAATTTATATTCATGAACGTGAACGTAGTACAGTCACCAGCATAAATATATGACTATGGGCAGCGCTGCAAAAATATCTGACTATCCATTGATGGTATAATTATGTGACGATACGTAGCCGGTAAAAATATGTGATGATTTACACCCGGCATAATAATCGTTTGCTTGTAACAGCACAAATATCAGATCGGGAAATCAAAATTATGTGACATTTCAGCAGCGTAAATATCTATCTACTGTAAAAGCATAATTACTGGATCACATAAACTGCAATAATATCTGACATAACTAACAGTCAAAAATATCTCAACGAATGAACTTTATGTGCCTAAACATAGAGGCGTAATTTGAGCGAAACTGTATGACGCTTCTCGAAAAGAGTATCAACCTGTCATTGGATATCACCGTCTCACGTTTTATGGCATGATTTTAGCATTTTAGCATTTTAGTCGTCGGCGGTCAGTGTTATGTTATGTATGATTATCTACCTAAGATCCGAATGCGTAGTAAACTGGTGATATCAAGTGTGTCAAAAAATAATTCAAATTATTTAATTTAATTTAATTTAATTTTCTTTCTTAGGTTTACCAATAGTTTTATACACAGTTTCTTACATCTTTAAATCTTATACAAAATACTAACATGCACGAAAATGAAGAGTTACAAAATAGAGACAATAAAGGTAACTATAAATTATTGCTATGTGCATAAACCGCTTGTAGGTAAACACATTATAACGGATTGTTATAAAAAACGATGATATAAATCCAATCTTTCACATTAATTTATTCTTTTTTGTAAACGTAATATTCAATTTCGTCTCTTGGGACGAAAAGTATAACTTTCATCCCGCTGCGACATATGACAATTAATGACGACTAATGACATGTACAAAACAAATGACTGCTGTCACCTCACTTTTTTCTTGAACCTTGCATTCTACCTTTCAATACAACCACTCAACTTCAACTTCTTGTGAGATGGCTTTTGCGTCTGGTTTGACGCAATTCATAGGGCCATTTATTTACAGCGTAATGTAAAATTAAAATAAATTAGAGGTAACTTTCAACTATTTCCTTAAAATAACATAGATTTCGGAAAAATATTCATTTATTTTTTAAATAATAAAAATTAAAGGTAGAATAGTTCTCGGCATTCTACCATGTCTATTCAACTGTGGTAGAATAGCGAAAGCTACCATGGCTATATTCTGTCATCTCTAAAGAGCATTTTCTATGCCTAAGAAAAAACAGCGGAAATACATCAATCCTATCTTCGTATCATTTTTCGAGTTGTTCAATTTTGTGTGATTGTTACAATATGTTCAGACTTTGATATAGACATCAATTTCACGCCTGATTTTATAAAAGAAGAGGCTAAAGTATTAGTGGAAAACCTTTTATCACCTAAATCAAAATAAACTGAAAACGTTTTTTTAATATATTTTAACGAATTCTCAAAGACTTACCAAGCTTCAACATTATGGAGCGTGTATTCTATGTTAAAGACAATACACAATGAACATTTAAAGGATTTGGAGAGACTAACATCGTTTCTTAAGAGACAAAATGATGGACTTAACCAAAAATATACAAAGTTTTGACTTCTCAAAAGGGTACCTGAAAAGAATCTTTCACTATCTATAACTAATAATTGCTCTAATTTGACCATAGACTTAAAATAAATATCTCTCCTAAATTGTATATGTAAAATAAAGACAATTTTTTTCATAAGCTCATTCATATTTTTATTTTTACTTTCCTTGTATTCGTAATGAAAAGCACAGTGTTTACCTCGGGTGAAAGTAACATTTAGTCCCTCGAACTAGTAGCACTCTTGTTACGCTCGGCCGCTAAACCCCGTCTCGGCACTAAATAAGTTACTTTCATCCCTTGGGTAACAATGTACTATTATTCTTCTTCTTTATTCTTCTTTATTAGGGATGACATTGTTTTCATTATAGCGGGTATTATTCATTCTCCACAATGAGATTCGACCATCCGCTCTTGATTGGAAAACGTTTTTATCAAGAAACGCGACATTTCTAAATTCAAAATTTATGCATTGACTGTTAATTGTTTCAGATATTATTGCAGTTTGTGTGATCCGATAATTATACTTTTACAGTAGATAGATATTTACGCTGCTGAAAATATGTCCATAATTTTGATTTCCCGTCCGATCTGATATTTATGCTGTTACAAGGCAAACTATTATTATGCCGGGTGTAAATCATCACATATTTTTACCGGCTACCTATCGTCACATAATTATACCATTAATGGATAATCAGATATTTTTGCAGCGCTGCCCATAGTCATATATTTATGCTGGTGACTGTACCCCGTGAGATCTGGTGCATTGAGTGAATCAATCATTTACTGACAAGCGCGTTTTTGCAACGAAATCAGGTTCACAGGTTTTCCAGAGCAAAATCTTTTTTACTACAGTTACTTTGACAATCAGAAATGGTTAGAAATAAAGTTGCGACCTGCCTCATAAACTTTATGTCCATGAACGTGAACGTACCCATTAGCACACCCCTATGCACATTTACGTGTGCATGAAATCTGCTCCAGGCATTGAGTGAATCAATCAATTACTGACACACGAGTTCTGCAAACGAAATCAGGCTCCCAGTTTTTTTCCATGGAAAAATATTTTCCTACTTCAGTTACTTTGACAATCAGAAATGGTTAGAAATAAACTTAGGACATTTTACGTTTTTTAAGAGGTACGAAAATACGCTTACCGAGTTATGAATGTAGTTTCAATAAGATACTGCTTTCATATAAAAATGGGATCAAGTCACTTAGTCAACTCACGTGATTCGTTTACGGCTTTTTTATTTGGTAGGCTTATCAATGCGGCTTGTCTAGACCACAAAGAATAAATTATCTCTGGGAAGAATAGGTAGACACGATAAAATATATTTTCGTCTTTTCTTTCCTAGAAGTAATGTTGTCAACGCTCAACGATACGAAAAGTTGGTAATTTTATTTATTTTGGTGAATATTTAGCCTTTCCTCCATTTACATATTATGCCAATATTATCTACTAGCTTCTTTGGACTAAGACTTATTTAGATAGACTTTGTATTATTATGTGTTTCATGTTCCAGTTTCTAGAAATTACTTATAAAATATGTGCTAGCTTTGCTTCAAGAGGATTTATATTGCCTGGTATGTTAGCAAAGTTCTTATTGGATATTATTGGATCGTGAGGGACGAACAAATACTTTTTAATGGGGAGGGACGAATCTGTCATTAATCGATTATTCTCTGAGTTTGACTGACTCCGTTGTTTAATATTGATGACAGGCTGTATGCAATGTTTATGAAGTTTAAGTAAAAACAGGGAAACTTCGTGAACCGAACGATAGATCTGAAACCACTTTTTATAGTCGCTTGGCGTTAATTAATTGTATTATTTATTAACTACTCCCACTGCACTTCGTAAACCAAAACATGATGTCAAAAAGGCATCCCATCTAAAAACGAAAAATACAAAATAAAATACGAAAAATACCTTAAGTTTAAATAACAAAAACATTATAATAAAGCCGTTAAAATGTAACGACACACGTACAGTCTCGTTAAAACTTCAGAGGCTATCGTCGTTACTTTAACAACTTTATGATCAAAATTAAAAGAGTAACACAAACAAAATAAAACTTCTCAAAATAGGCCATATTTGGTGATAAAAACGTCTCCGTCATAAACAATCTCCAAGTTTTCGGATTAAAGCAGTCCAATTAGACAGGGACTTACCTACATAAAGGTCGCTGGCAAAATCGTAATTAACTTTCATTTTGTTTCTTATTCTTTATTTTGGAGCTGATTTCTAACAAGAAATATCTCCAAGGTCTTCGTATGATTATTACGTTCTGGGATCTTCCACTGCCCAAATACTAAACAATTATCTTTAACAGAAGTGCCGACGTCCATTACCCACTTTAAGTCCGTTCAAAGACCCGTCAATTTGGCAACGAAATTGCCTCAAGGATGTATCGTATTGTATGAGCTCGGTCGTCCAAGCACCTTTCTCACAGTCTACGGCTATAGTGACCTTGTGCTGCCCTTTGAACCCTCCCCGAACGTAAAAAGCAAAAACAACACAAAACACACGAATTAAATTGCATGGGGTGGAAACGCACATGTTTCATTAAGTAGAAAGCAAAATTTGTTAGCTAACATAAAATAAGTCTACAGAAACATAAAATGGGTTGTTAAGGTCATCAGCACGGACAAAGCATTCAAATCGGTACCAAAAAATCAAAATTAAGTTTACCAGGAACAAATACTTAGAGCAAAATCTCTTAATTCTACTTTCATAATAAGTTGAATCTCTAGATAGTTCCTATTGTCAAAAATCTTTTATGTCGTGAAAAAAATCTGACCTATCTTCCATTGCAGCAGAAGGTCAATTTACCTAGTCGCTTGTATATGACTACAATAAATACTGAACATTGAATAATAAAAAAATGACAACTGCTTTGACAAAAATTCCCTGAAAATACATACAGGCCTAATAAACGTATGTAGGACGCCCTCCGGCCAGGTGGGATGACGATCTGCGAAAGACTGCAGGCAGATGCTGGATGCGTCAAGCTGAAGACAGGGCGCTATGGCGCTCATTAGGGGTGGCCTATGTCCAGCAGTGGACATAATATAGACATAATATATAATAATATAGGCTGATGATGATGATGATGATGACATACAGGCCTGACATGCGAACTAGCATCGTCGGTCGTCGATAGGTGATAGTTAAAACATAGGTCAACTTACTTCAATTTGATGTCTTCGAGGATTTGCGAGGAGAGTACGTCCAGGATTTGGGTCACATTCAAGTGGTCCCAAGCCCTTTGCGGGCCGAGGATTTCTTGAGTACAGTTTATGAAGTTTTGGATATCTATTTCTGAGTCCATTGCAATGTTTATACTGCAGTTACTGTTATCACTTTTATCACACTACGATCACATCACTCACATTATTGTTTTAAATCACATTCACTCGTTATTATTTTGAATTTTGTTGTGTACAAATGTTGTGAATGCTGCACTGCTTATCATGCTTTGGTCAGTAGCATGTTAAAAAAGCTTACAATTAAACCCCAACTTGAATTCATTATGTTAAATTTAATAATGATTCACTGAACCAGCAAAAATTATTGAGCATGAGACTAAATGCCGAAATTATTAGTCAAAACTTGTAGCGACCAAAATATATTTTAAATTTATTCGAGATAAAAACCTTTATCAAAAAGCTCCTTCTAAATAAGGCCATTACACCTTATTAACTTCCTTATTATACCTAGTGCTTTGTTGCTATCTGAGAATTTTATGTAAATTTCTCAACGTCGACAATCTTTAATTTAAAATCCCATCTAATTTCCTTCCCCCTGAAAACAAGAATTAGCCGAAGGAGTGATTTATGATAGCTTCTTTATACTGCTGACGCCTTGGCTTGTGTTGAGAGGAAGTTTCAATGGCTTTGACAATATCTATAAAAAGTACCTAAATGAACCTTAAAAATTCGTTTTTCTTTTAGGTATCAAATTGCGTTGCTTGTTTCAGATAATACGAGTATAAGATTCAGATTAAGATTATATAAAGGATAAGGAGGTTGATTTGATTATGATAAAATATCAAGACTTAATTATGTAAAGTTACTGACGCCAGAGAGACTTCTATCTTAATGTTTATGGACGCAATTGTTAAAGTAAAATAGTACACGCTTACAAAAGAATATAAATAACCCATACACGTAATTGTTTGGCTGGATGGACATTCCCTCGTACGCAACGGGCTTTAAATGTGTTTACAATCATTATTATCTAAAATAATATTGTTATTTTATAAACAGACTGCTATTAACACGAGAAGCCGAGCTATTCGGAACATATTATACTTGTTTGAATTATTCATGTTGTTCATAATTACTCATCTTATGTTGTAGGTGCTCGACATACCTAACTGCTTTCTCGTCTGAAAGTTAAAGCACAACTCGAGTAATTTCATTCATTGAAAGGAAATCTAAAAAGCACATTAAGGATGCAAGAGTTAACTTTGCCAATAAGTATGTAAAAGTCGACACGTGGAAGCAAAGTAAAGATGACTTGAATTTGGAAAAGTTAACAAACCTGATACAAAATGCTTGGTTGAGCATGAGCATTCCTGTTACCTTCAGTAAGCAACACAATTTCGCTTCGGTTATCAAAGTAACATTAAAAATGCATTTCAGCAAAACATCGTCCTTTTTCCTCACCCTGAGCGACCAAGAAAAGAGACGGAATATTAGGAATGCCATAAGGGCGTAATAAAACCGTAATCAAAGTAGCCATGCGTGTCACTCCGGTCTTTTATAAAGGTCCAGTCAAATGGATTCGCTAGAATTGGGGACAATTTGCGGATAAATACGGTGGAACGAATTGCCCGGATGGTAAAAGTGTAAATGTAACGTCTTTCCTTTTCCTTTAAAATATTTTAGAAAACTAAACGTGATTGGTGACTTGTTATTTTGTGCCTTTAGTTATTCCTTGATCATGGCGAATACAACGCTGCCGAAATAATGTAAATCTTAAAACAACAGTCTGCAGTGCACAACTGTGTTTTACTTTGTTTTTTTGTCTTTAATAATAAGGAAACAACATGCATATATCATAGTCAATATCCCATCACACTGCTTATTCTGCATATACGACACATTTAAAAAATTATTTCTTGTCATCGCCACATACATACATAATTATTATGAATTATGTAGCCTGAGTCAAAGCACTAATGAATGGAGCTTAAAATCCGGTTATTGGTAAAGTGTTACTGTGAGATGTAGTAAGCCTAGTGACCAAAAGCTAACCGGAATTCCTAAGATTCCCCAAATTATAAGAGCAAAACATTCCACAAAAAAGGTTCAATTTTTAAACATTGATTCAGTAAACAGATACATTGTTACAATCCACGCGCGAACATAATGGGTCGAAATCTTCTCAAATTAAATATTTTTCGTGCAATGCGCGCGTTGTCCCAAGGAAATGGAAACCGTCAAAGTACCTTTTCCGGTAGTTTTTGTTTTAGTTCGAAATTGGTTTATCCCATTCGGAAGCACGTGAACTGTAGGTACATTCAAAAAATAAAACAAACTTTATACAAACAAGAAAGCTAAAAAATGAGCTTTCTGTTTGTACTCGCTACCGCGTAAAATATCGAAGGCGGTTTTAATATTCATTGCCAATGATTCACCTTTATAGAAAGGCAAACCGTTGAGTTTATTTCGGTATAAACGTTTCAGAAAGGGCCTAGATACTCGAACCTTCACTTCGACGTTCCATTAAGATCGAGATAGCTGGCCACGGTTACCTTTTTCATATCACATTACTAGCCATTTTTTTACGATAAGTGGAGACGTTTACAGAATTTTTATTTAGGGACACACTGATGACAAGCAGAAAAAATGTAACAGTTACACATAAGTTATCGCTCTAAAGTTTTTCAACAGCTCAAAGACAAATTAGACTTTAATTTTATTTGCATATGGTAGATATTGGAGCAGCGTTATGAAGACAAGTAGGTATTTATCACAGTATCGTTGGCCTAGGAAAGGTACAGCTCGTAAACTCTGAAATAGATGTTATCGATGTTCAGTTTTCGTCATATGGCATTAGGATCTCGCTTGCTTGTTATCTTGTTTCATAAAATAAAGGGTACATTCCCTTACCCGAGGTGAGTACCAATCTCTTGTCAAACCTTGGTAACGGCTTGGGTGGGGTTGGCATGATAAACCCAATTACAGGAAATCAGCCTAATCGGCCTCTTTTGTAACACTGAATAAACTCATAAAATTCAAATATAATGGGTATCAATTTCCTTTGTCCAGTAATGGCACCCAATAAGCTGATTATTTTAAAACCTCAACCTCAACAGCCTGTATTGGTCCACTGCTGGACTCAGGCCTTCCCCTGATAAGCGCCTTATTAGCGTTTCTCTAATAGCGGGTAATGCCCATAATCCCCACACTGGACATGCAGGTTGGGGATCGCAGTTCGGTGGTAGAATTGTTCTCCAGGGGGCGCTGCTGCCCGCCCCCCGGTGGATATACCATTATTTTAATACGTTTTAATTAATTATGTCTAATATTTATTAATTTAATATGCTGCTAAATCTCTTGCAGAACTTTAATCATAACCTTAAGTATCATAATAATCATGTTGCTTTTATGCTAAGAATACCTGAAAATGCTACGGCGTAGCAAAATACTGCTACGGCGTAGCAATAATTACAAATAATAAAACAACGAATACTGGTTCCGTAATCATGACAAGATAATTTAATCATGAAACAACTAATACGACTTGATTAATATATAATATTACCGTATCTCTTTTTTCTTATCGCCCTGCCGGCGTAAATTATGTTTAATTTGGGAGATACATTAAGTGGGGGTGTAAGCAAGCTCTCTCCGATAAATTTATTTTCTTATCTTGTTTCAAGTCTTATTTTCAGGTGAGATTGGGGGGCATCGTTAAAAAGTTTTTATTACCGCCTACCACTTGGGCAAAACTTAATTAACTAGATACCTAAATCGTTTTGTTGCCTGTTTTTATCGCAAATGAAAACTAAGGTAAGAGGTTAATAACATTTTATGGTTCCAATAAACATTTACTAAAAATGTTAAGAAGGTAGAGATGCAGCTTCTTTTTGGTAGTAAAGTAAGAATTTTCCTAGACATTTGTACTCGATGTATCACCTGATAATAAATTAAACTATACTGTGCTTTTTTTAACTGGGACAGTCTTAGGGCGCCCACAATCACAGGTAAATTTCACTTTCCTAGAAAAAAGCTCTTTTTAAAGATAACCTTTTTAAAACACAATAATTCATGTGAGGAGTCACTGTAGGCATTTTATATTGTCACGGTTTAAAACGTTTTAAACACCCTATAAATAGGTAGTAAAAGTAATTAATTCATTTGATATTTTTCGGGTCACAGTCACACCGCAAGATGTTTCGAGCCTACAAAATATATCTTCGAGAAACACTATTGCAATCAATTTAGAGACCATTGTGTCTACTGAATCAAAATTTTCGTGACTCAGTGAACGAAGCAAAAGAAGGCATGAAAAGGTCCAATAAACTGAACTTAATTATTTACATTGCTCTTCAATACTATAATTCATCCGTAGTCCTCTATAATATTTATAAACGTTTCATTTTATTTTATGCAAATAACATAAACCAAAACTTTTTCAATTGTTACCTTTCAATCGTACCTACACAAACGAAACTTGTAACTTCATAAAACTTTTGTAAACTTTTTTCAGGAACACAGAAATAATAAAGGAGTAAGAGAAAGGTTTAACAAGTGCTCACAATTTTATAATAGCAACTTAGGAAGAGATTATCAAGTTATCAGAGACTTTCCAAGCAGAGAGTTGCATGGAGCGAAGGCGTGTAGTTCGCAGCGCGCGCGGAGTTGGACTGACTCTCACCAAAGCCAAAGGTCCAACAAGCCACGTCTCAACTCATTACAATTCAATGAACTGCAAAATTCTACCAAATCATTCATTTAACATTCTGATCCGACACATTATTTGACAAATCTATAAACAAGTACCCAAAACGAGAGATTTGATTGCGAGCGGAATTCGAAACGAAATTCAAAAAGAAAATTATATTTCTACTTTGTAATCAGATATTTTCATAAATTACTCGACAACAAAGTAGATTTTCCAGCATTTTTTGTTATTGAGTAAAAACCGTTCTTGTGGTGGAAAATCGGTCGTGTTTTGACTTACACTCTTACTTCCGTCGTGAATAATCGTGCGGAAAATTACTTGCTTTGATACGTTATTGTGTACGTAAAAAATCTCTATGAGTATTAATTATAGAAAATGCTTGAGCAGTGATTGTGGTAACAAATCAACCAAAATAAGAATATCAGTTTATTTAGCTACATAATGTGCATGACCTAGGTCTATTTTAAGCGAAAATTTTAAAAGCTTAGGTATTCTTTACAGATGTAATCGGGTTAACTACGAACCTTATTTGCATTGGAAAAACACGTTTAGTAAAAAAATCTTTTGTACGACGTCATGACGTCTGTATTAATTATTTGATTGCTTCGAAAAAGCTAAAAACTGACCTAAAATTTTTGAATATTTCCTTCGAGAATATAATTTTATGAAACCATCTTAGGATCATTTTCTTTTGTATGAATGATTGAATCACAATCTGTCCACAATTGACGGAGAAATTGGCGAATATACAAAAAAAACACACAGCCGAACATCCTCCTTTTTTCGAAGTCTTGCGTCTAGCTTAAGAAAACGGAGCGAAATCAATTTTACAAACTGAATGGAACCAGCTCCCCAAGCTCGTAAATTAATACCAGAACCTCTTGTCGGGATTTTCAACTCCTTTGAAATTGTCTTGGCCAACCTCCGCCAAACTTTCCTCTTTGATAATTTAGCGACACCAAACTTCCAGAGATATAAACCTAAATATGTTTTTGTTTAAATTATTAAAGGGACTCTTAAAACCCGATTTTGTTAGGAATAAATGTTTTTTTAAATTTTACAAGGCTAGGTTAAAGTTTTTTAGCCCTTAGTATAAACACATTAAATGATTGATTTATTAAAAACGAAGATGAGGCACTGGTTGCCTGAAAGTGGCAAACCTCAAATTGTGTAAAATTGTGTTCTCCCACATCAGTCACCGTCTGACCGGCGGCACGGGCGGTCGTGATTCGCGTGAAATATTGTTGTCTCAGTCTCACTTCGGTCCTATATACGTCTTTCCGTCTTTGTTCTTCTTTGTATTGCACAGGACTGGAAATAGTGAGCGTATGTGTTTGCGTGTAGTTGTAACACATGCCAATTTTTGAGTAAGCGCTGGGAGAACGTAACCAATCATCCCTTTTTAAATCAATGCATTAAATAAGGATCCATATCATACATGGCGTTTATTAGTTGCATGTCTCGTTCTTTCAGTGCTAGTTATAAAACTGTATTACAGTAGAGCTCAATACCTCACAGTGCAGTGGCTAGAAGTTAGGTTTAATATATTTAAATTATTTAAAGGACGTGTTATTAGGTTATTGTATTGGTACAAATGGATAAATTTAGTAAACAAGAGGTAAACATCATAATAAACAAAATATAAGAAGAAATGATACAACTCGTTTTCAATGATGGTTTTGTCATGCAAACTTAATTGAAACAAAGCGAGCGACATTGTTGAGTGACTACTCTAGATAACTACTAATAGAGTAGGATAAACTTAAAATAAAAAAATTCATAATTCGCGAATATCGTTTGTCGGTCCCTTAGTAGGCCTTGGTAAACAAACTCGCTGTTAAGTTCATTTTATAATTCAATATTGTGTGAGTATGGCAAACACAATAGGCTTTATCGTTTATTAAAATAAATTTAATCTACAGTAAGATTAATTTGATAGAAACTAGCTTATTCCCACAGCTTCTCACAAGTAGTATATACCTGTTAATTATATAAGAACCTTGTCACTCAAATTTGCTGGTCTGTAAAACATTAGGTAGAACATAAAAAAAATGATTTATTTCTAGAAATTTCAAGCGAAGGCAATCCCCAATGGACGCAATGAAATATTCTACTTCAAGAAAGGAAAGCAACAAAGAGCTTTGAAACTTTTCCATAAAGTTGCACAAAAATTTAATAACTAAGTGAAAGTTTCTTGTAAAAAAAAATCCATGACTCGTTACGTGATAGCTTCAGGAAGACGAACGATCAAAGCTGCCCTTTCCGATTGAATTTGAAATCAATCACGGGTAGGTACTGGGCAAAGGAATATGAACTATAATGGGGCGATCACGTCCGCCTTTGACAACGATCGCCGAAGCTGCGAGCGAGCGTATTTGAATAGATGATGGCCTACGGACAGCATATTATTAAATTCGTGAGCATTGCGCTTAACAGTAATCTGTAGCAATTTTTTTTTTTTTTTATCTCTTAGGGATAACAAACAATCATACTTAAATATTAACAGTTAATAGTAAAGTAACTAAGTACTAAAAGTATGACCAGCCCCGCTATCCGCAAGTTACAGTAGAGGGGTGGTGTTAGTGAGTTAACATAGTAGTCTAGGTAATCTAGAATTATATTAAGTAAGCAAGTATACAAAGTTGAATAAGCAATGATTGAATAGGTATCTACTACGTGTGACCGGTAATTATGTTGGGTCACAGATATCGGTAATAGATAGATATGTAGACAGTACTATTCTATAGTCGATTAACCCGATCAATATTTAGTAGGATAATTGCAACAAAAGTTTGATTATCTCTGTATAATATATTTAAGTCTCTCTCTTTTTAGTGTAATCATGCATCATGCTGTCTGAAAATATTTTTTTATTCAATCAATTTATTAAATAATATTTGACTTAAAACGGTTTAAATTAATAAAAAGAATATTCGATACGTAGTATAAAAGTAGTAAACATTTAATGAAGAACGTATTTTTATATAAAAACAATTAAATGATTGTTCGATAGCCGTGACTTGAAAGTTTGTTCGATACAGAACCTTGTTATGGTTTGTTATTTTTATTTTTTGCCCGGGTGTACAGAATATAGTAGTTGGATAATCTATTGTCTATTGTCTACTTATTTCAAGCGTCTTGGGTACGATACCGACTGGTATTGATATATAATAGATCAGTTGAGCTACCTGTAGATTGTTTGCAACAGTCTGCAGTTAGCTCATTTTTTTTTATTGTAAATACTAGTTCTAATTTACTTCTTTATTTGATTGTTATTTCCTTTTTAATAAATATCGATTCTATGGAAAGTGTAGTCGTTTTATTGGATTCAAATAAAAGTGGGCTGTAATATCGCTGACAATGTTATAACTTAACTTGTTTTACACGGGCAGAAACTATCCCGATATTGCTTGTCTCGTAAAGCTCTAAACAAAAAAAATGTATTGCTCTTCTAATTAAAACTACGTTATTCCGTCAGCCAATTAAAGAGTTAAAACTCAAACGACCAAGTCAACCTACCATAAGTAATAAGCAAAGTTTTTCATTTTATTGCACTCCCTTAATTTACCCAATTCCGTGAACTCGTAAATGGAAATATCTGGGCGCATTTCTTGGCAACAAATTACTACAGGCTGTACAATTGATTTACGCCTCAGGACACAGCCGCGTGGAATACTTAAACGCTTTGTTTTACCTATTAGGCCTCGGTCTCAGAGTTTGCGATTGCGGGAGCGGCGCAGCGGGCGGGCGGCGGGGCGGGCGGCGCGTTTCGTTGCAAACATTATTACTAAACTAGCAGCGCATAGCAGTTACACCCGCGTAGTCCCTGTTCCAGTGGGAATTCCGGGATAACGTAATTCTACGTTTTTGTACAGGCGCTGAGCTGACCCATTCCTCTTAAATCGATATATCTGTTTTTCCTTGATAGGTACTGGATCTTGGTTGGAAAACTTCGAAGGAATCAAATAAGAAGCAATCATTGTATATACATTTCTGCGATTCAACGCCGTACGTAGTCTACGACCAGGTGACCCGCCATCCTGACGACAGGATGAACGGTCGCCTTAAAAATTTTAATAACTTCTTTATTATAGAGGAAGCAAATCTCATATGTAAGCAAATGGGAATCAATTTTGACAGAATTTTAAGTCATTTCAACGTGAAAAGATAGGTGACCCATCATTCTGACGGTAACAAAATATAGCTTATGTCACTCTCTAAAAAGTAAGCTTTCTAATGGTGAAAGAGTTTTTTAAATCAGCCTAGTAGTTTCGGAGCCTATTCAATACAAACAATCATATCTTTCCTTTTTTACAATATTAGTATAGATTGTCAAAAGAACTTGTGAAGTTTGATCTTCATTGTCCTGTTTTCGGTGAAGAGATTTGAATTATCACAAGAGACATGACATTTTTTAAAGAAAAGATACTTAGCGTGCAAAGTCTCTCCCTGTATTTATGAATATGGTCTATGAACACCATCTCGATCCAGTTTTTTTTAAACATTGTTAATTTTATTTAGCTTCTTTTTAAATATTATAAGACTTGGTGTGTATTATTATTATAGTTTCAGTGTTTTATAGTATAGTACGTTTATTATTGTATATTTAAATAATAACGCCGTGTGCAACTGCCTCTCAAGCTTGTCAGAAAGCGATCGCTTTTAGCGATAAGGCCGCCCATTATGAAACTCTGTTATGTCTTTTGTCCTGCATTTTTTGTATGTATTGTATTATTTATTGTGAAACTGGACCCGTCCAGGAGGAAGGTAGCGGCGCGCAGAGCAGCGTGGGTATGCGTTACCGCCCTGCCCCGTGCGCCGCCGCCCGCCCACCGACTTCGTGTCCATAGCCTTAGGCCAGGTCTTGGAACGATTAGTAAGTCCGTGAGCACAATAACGATTCCTATCCGCTAATCATTTTAGAGCAAACTGGATTTCAAGCGCAGGTGTTGGCTAGTTCTGGAGAAAATAGATAACAGTACCTGACGGTACTGATTCCTTGAATTTGATTAACCTATACCTAGAAGAACGGCTTACTCAAGGGACCAATATTTGTACGATCTGTAGATATTTCAGATAAATACCCACTATAATTAGGCACCACACATGTCGAAGATCTATGAAATTTTTAAGCTTTTCGGAAATACCTAACTTATGTATGTTTGTAGTTAAATTGTAAATAATCTGATGACCTATAATATTCTACGATTTAAATCTTTGCTATAGTCCGCGCCATTTAAATTGAGAATAAAGTTCATTGACCTCAATTTGACATTAAAACAGAAGAGGTCTAACCCAAAAATTATCAATTTTGAGGAAAAAATCATAAATTTAGATGTATTTTTTAACTATATTTTAACCAAATTTTAGTTCATAAAGAGATTCAATATGCTTAGTTTTTTCATATTCTAACTTTTGTAAAGGAAACAACTGTATCAAATGCACATTATAGAGCAATTCATGTGATTATTTTGCCAATTTTTGACTTTATAAGAATGATTATTGATTTTTCAAAATTCTATTTCAAATAGATGTGCTTAAAACATATCATAGCAATTCATTTCACACTTTCAAGTTAAGTTCGTAAAAACGAACAAAACTTGGGTTACACCTACATTCTTACACAGCTTTCTTACTTGACACTAGTTGACACGCCAGGGGCTCGCCATCTTTGGATTGCCATTTTGTCGCTTGTTCAATAATTCGTGTTCGGATAGCGCTTGCGTGTATACGTCTTCGAGTATTCCATAAAACTTGATAACATTTTTGTCGAACTTTTGTTGTTAGATCTGTTCCGTTTTTTTTATTAGTATATCTGTTTTTTTTTGTTATTGATTTGTGGTTATTTATAAGAAAGGGAGATATTGGTTACGCTATGGATTCGGAACAAGCTGGTCCGTCGTCAAGTTATCGTGGGCGCACGCGCCGCTGCCGCCATATACTACCTACCCTACCCGCGGCTGTGGCAGGTTAGTCACAGATTTATACAAAAATGCAGTACGTTTAATTTATATAGAGAACTTGATAATATATTATATCTATTTCAGTTCGTAAAAGAAGATTATTCCGGGTTAACATTTCCAATTATTTAAAAAAATAATGCTATAATGCAATATTGCTCTCCGTACATACGGGATACTACATATATTGTGATAATGATTATTAGGTTCCTCTGGCGAAGCACCACCGCTTACATCTCCGAGAAAGAAAAGAAGACCCCACCAACCTAAAGGTTGGGGAATAAGAAATAATTATAAATAATATAATGATAAGGATAATTTTGTATCTTCTATTTAAGGTATTATGTATCTGTACATTTTATGAAATTAAATAAAAATTTCATAACCGGAATTTACATTTTATTTTTTAGATTGTTAGCAAATAGAGAAGAAAATTTATGTATTAAATTCGATTCCAAATGTTTGTCACCTCTGACTGAACGGACAAAAGGTCAACGAACTATATTCTCAATTTAACTGGCGCCGACTATAGAACCTAAACTATCCCACCAAATTTCTTCAAAGTTTTATGGGAACGCTTACTTGATATTAATATGGATCAGTTGAGTTACCTGTAGATTATTTGAACAATCTGTAGTTAACTCGATTGTTCAATCGTAAATAGGTTCTTGTTCTAATTTGTATCTACTATTTGATTGTTTTATTTTCTTCCTACTTAATATTATAAACGCGAAAGTTTGTAAACATGTATGTATGTTTGTTGCTCGTTAACGCAAAAACTACTGAACGGGTCGAGCTGAAATGTTGCATACAGGTAGTTCTAGGCCAGTTCCCGTGGGATAGGCGAAGCCGTGGAGCGTTTTGTTTTAAAAAACTATAAACCGACTCACCAATTATGTAGTTTTTTCATGGATCCCAATGTCATAACTGGACCAAATTAAAATGGGACCACACGGGAAGCACCAGCTTTTAAATAAAAAAATAAGCATGGAAATCACCACCCAGTTAAAAGTTCCGAGGTAAGAAACATAAGAAAAATACAGTCGAATTCAGAACCTCCTCCTTTTTTTGTAGTCAGTTAAAAATATCAATAGTTTTCCAAAAAAATGCGATAGAAATAAACATAAACTCGCTTACATAAACTAGCTTAGTTGTGGCTAAGCTTCATATAACTAATGTAACTTTTATAGGGTTACTTTTTAAGGCAATGTTTAAGCTACTATAACCAATCCCCCACCGAGCTGCAAAAATTATCAGTAAATAAATTCAAACAAACTTTCAAAACTTTGCTGTACAAAAAGGCTTAATAGAAAATATCAGAAGATTATCTAGAGGATAAAAGAGCTTGGGACGGATTTTGCTCCAACTAGAAAATTAACAACTAACAGGCAAAGATTTCTTCGTCGTTTCTTTACTTTAGCCTATATACCGAAGAGACTGAAATCAAAAATACCACTTTATTTCCGTGTCATTGCAATGTTTTTAATATAATTTGACCTTGTCTAAGTGTGCATTTATTGTATTTATGGAAAAAAAGAATTTTTGAGTTTGACTTTGACTATACCCCAACGAAATAACACTTATGTTATCAACATAGTACGACAAAATGTATTTCGTACAAACTCTGCCTCAAATAAGGTAAAGTATACATATTTGTATGTTAGCTTACACTGGTCACATCGCACTCAAATTACCTTGACCTTTGTGCACCCTACTTCGATGTCAAATACTTCAGAACTCGGTAAATAGAACCAAATTTGGACAAACTTGTTATCAAGAGTGCACCCTTACATATCCCTCATAAGACGTAGTTCTAAATAAACTAGGCACATAACAACATCCAACATACGGAAGTGATAGGGAAACACTTCTCTGGTGATTATTGTACCCTCGAGATTCAATGGCATGGCAATATCAAGGGAGTTTGAAAACTTTGGCCCTAACATCGACCACCATTTTGGTTTTCTTTTCAAAATCGACGCGCACAACAAAAGTTATTTTTGATAGAAGATACCAAAGAAATAAAAATCATAATTATTGTGAAAAAATTTGTTTATCAATAGAAACTGACGCAATAATAAATTTTGTTTTAAAAAACTATAAACCGACTTAAATTTTTATAGTTTTTACATGAATTTTCATGGATCCCATTGTCAGAACTGAACAAAATTAAAATGGGACCACATATTTTTTTTTTTTTAAATACAGTCGAATCCTCCTCCTGATTTTATAGTCAAACAACAAAAAATAAAAGAACAATTTTCTTTATGTTGCGTCCTTTTTGTCATTCTTGCAGGCGGGGGTGATCCTTACTTCATTAGGTTTTTATGCCAAATCGCGGTGCACAATAAAAAATATTTGCATAGAAGACACTAAAATAAATAAAAAAGGTTCCATAACATAAGACCCGTAAGATTTCTAAGATTAAAAAGGCGTAAGACGTAAGATTTCTAAGATTTTCAAATGTTTTAAGATGTTCAAATAAAGACAAAAAGTCCATCTTATATATCTCAGAAACCTGACGCTTTACGACATTATTTTCTATGACATTTTTTGTTTAGTAAACTACACTGGAGGTTGCGGTATCGATTCCCGCCTTGAGACACATATTGGTACGATAGGCAATTATTTTTTTCGTGGTAAGGGAAAAATCTATGTAAAATATCTGTCTATGTAGTGCATTGAATTAAGTATATCAGTTATTTAAGACCCATAACACAAGGGGCTAGATATACTACAAGTTATTATAATAATAATATAGTTGGACAATTCAGCATTATCTAGCCCCAAATGAAAGATATATATTATTTTATTGTTTTTTAATGGTAATCAGGGTAATTAGCGCATGAACACCCGAACGTACCTTCGTTTATTATTTAAAAATGACCTATGTCATGAAATTTAGTATGTGAAAATGTTTAGCTTCTACAACAACAATCCTAGTGAGTTGTAGTAAATAAATTCAAAGAAATCGTCAAAACATCCCGTGCGAAGGGCTTTATCAGATTATCTAGCGAAAAATAACTAACAGCCTAAGGTATTTTCGTCGCTTCTTTACTTCTACATACTGAAGCGACATAAATAAAAAAGGCTAAGTATAAAACGTCCATATCAAAATAATTCGTGGCGACTCTGTGACTGAAAGAGTGTGTTTAAATCTTATACCCTTAAACGAGCAATTCTTGTATATAAATATATATAAAATCAGAATCTCGGAAACGGCTCCAACGATTTTCATGAAATTTAGTATACAGCGGGTTTCGGGGACAATAAATCGATCTAGCTAGGATTAATTTTTAGAAAATGTCGTTTTATTCGTGTTTTCAATAAACTTTCATTAACTTTATCGTAATCAATTACTGACATCTAATGGTGAATAGTAATACTATTTTATTTGTGTTTGCAAAAATGAACTTTATTCTTTTCAACTTAAAGACTAAACTGAAAAATATGTCTCTTCCTGACATCTATTGGAGAATAATATTGCTATAATTTCTAAATAACAAAATGTTTTAAGAAAATAACTGTATATCCACCCCACCCAGAGCCATTATATTGACACAAAATTTATTTGTAAGTTGTTGTTCGGTTGATTTCTCGTCACTCCCAGTCAGTCGCTCACATAGTAATACTATCACGTAAATTAATTATTTTTGACACGTGAAATTTTAATTTACAGTCACTCGTTTAGGTAAATATTACCCTTATAATTAAATAATTTGACCTGGTTTATGTTAACATTTATTGTATCGTCGCGTTTATCTAATGGAAATAAAAACTTGTTAATATAAATTGATTAGAAGCTAAATTCAGCGACCCGAGCCAACAATTCGTCAAAAGGAAAGCTTTGGCTTAGTAGTTTATCTCTTGAAAAGTGTTATCCAACATCAGTCTGGATATATATCCTAAACTACCCGCAAAGTTCCTCAATGCCTTCGATAGGGATTACCTAAGCTAACTGAAAGCCAAGACGCCTACTTTAATGTTTCAGTACAAACATTTCAACAACTTCTATGTAACTATCTGGCCCCAGAATCCTCAACCTCACCCCTCAAAAGCCTGTATTGGTCGAATAGGCTAAGAAAATAATTAATGTATAAGCGACACACGACAACATATTAAATGACAACACTTCTATATAATCGGAGAAAATTGCAAAAATTTATAACAATTGTTAGTTAACAGCTCATCTAATTCGTTTCCCATCCGTTTTCGAACTCAAATTCGAACCGTTTTTGCTGATCATGTGCAAACGCGATGTTTTGGATGTGTTATTCGAGACGTGAATTTGTATAAGAGCTCATAGTTTACCAAAAATAACTTTAATTCTAGAACCTACTACTTTAGAATATCATAACCTGAATCATTCCAATTTATTATTCAACAGTAAAAGTACCTACCTTGGTACAAACAAACCTGTATTTACGTCAACCAGTCGACCTTTGACATGCTATGATTTTCTACCAATACATGCTATATATAGGGTGCTTTACTCATGCTGTTAAACTGTATAGTTATGTTGCGTTCGTCCAACTATGTTCAGATCAAAGTAGTCCGAATGCGGAAAATCAAATTTATATAGAAATCGTTCCTGATTCGTCCCACTTTTTCAAGGTAGGCCTTAGTACTGTCAACCACACACTTTTCATTCCAATCAACACTTCTTTTGCGTTCCAGATACAAGTGCGTAGACGGGCACGCTGTGTGGTGCTGGCTTAGAATTTGCACCACCCCAACTCTTCCCGTGGGTGTCGTAAAAGACGACTAAGGGATATCTATTAGGGCGCGGGCAGCAGCGCCCCCTACAGAACCATTCTACAACCGAACTGCTGTTCCCAACCCGCATGCCCAGCATGGGGATTATGGGCACTACCCCCCATGAGACAAATTCTAATAAGTCGCTTATCAGGAGGATGCCTGCGTCCAGCTGTTGACCAATACAGGATGTTAAGCTTGAGGTTGAGAAGAATACGACAGAGCGTCAAATAACTACTTAATTGTGTTTTTTTGTGTAGTTGTAAATAAACAAAGAGCCTCATCGCACTGGCGATTTGCGAAGAATTTATAGAATAGAAAAGAAAATCTTTATTTGTGTGATATACATTAACGACATAATTACACCTAAAATTAAATGACGTCTAACACAAAAAGATCGCCAGCTCAACGTAATGCTGCTATGGTACAATTGTATCATAGCAGCGCTGGTTTTCAGCGGTGTCAGGGAGATAAACGCAGCGCTACGCGCCACACCAATCACACGGGAACCAAACTAGAAATTAAAAAAAAAACAAAAACAAACAATGCATAAGTCGATTTCAAAGCTAGGCCATTGCGCAGCGAGCTCGCACTGTGCAATTCACGTTTTTAACACTTTTCTGGTCCCAGACGCATATTACTAATGTTACTATACCTTAGTACCTAAGTACACGACATGTAATTTGGTGTTACCAATAAATATATTGTATTGTATTGTATTGTCCGTGAAAAGTAACCCTGTATACTTAGACTTTTTCACAACATCGGCATTTTTGCATCTAAGTATTTTTACACGGGACTGGTAGTGATTTTAGGCATCCCATTTTCATCGAAAGACCATAAAGACGGCCATTCCTTATCTAAAGTTTCAGTAAGTAGTTAGGCAGTTCTTTTTACACATCCTTTAGGTAAGTAAATAGCTACCCAAGTGTAATCAAAGTAGACGTGACCTTCTCAATCGAACTTCGATGAAGTTTGCGTGTCTTTCTCCGCACTTATAAACTTATTTGTGACTTAGGTCATAAAAGTAAGTAGGTATTTGAGGACTTACCTATTACCTTACCCTTACTTACAGGTTAACTGAAACTTTTCTAAATACATGGTACCACGGAAAGAGTTTAAATAATGCTAGGGTTGAATAAAGGAAGAGAAAATAGCTGGTCAGTCTAACCCGTTATAGCCAGACAATATTTTAGTCAGAAAACTGCTCAAATTCCACATTAGGTGTGTTCAAAATAGCATTGATCAATCAATATCAAAATCAATCACGGGGCGATGGTTTTCATTGATTATACCCTAAATCCACCATGGTTATTAACACTAAAGACATTTACAATTGGATATTTACCATGATTAGAGTTTTCAGCTTTCCAATATTTCGGCACAGTTTAATGCACCATGATCACAGAATAACTGAAGGCACTGCGAGTGAGTCCTCAAATCATTGTAATGGTAAATATCCCAGAAACAGGAGGCGTTTACGTCGCTAGTTGTCATGTCGAGCGCAGTGATTGGATGCGTTGATGGGTCATGTGATCATGTCATACTAACTGAGCGAGCATCCTTGCGAGGCATCCTTGGGCGTTGCAATCCATTTGTTTACGAAAAATAACTAAGATTCTAGACCCAAATGGGTTAACCAATCTAAATTGCCAAGTTGTACCTTCTTTTTGTCAGATTTACGCAGTCAAATTAGGCATTATATAAATTGGACTGATTTTACTACCTTACCTACTTAGAAGGTTTTCAGGTATTAAATGGGGCACTTTTAATTAGGCTTCTTCAGGTGATTTAAGGCCGTGTTAAAGAGATAATGCTACCAAAAAACTTAACCGGGCCTGGATCACAGGCGCAAAGGTAGGTCCTACTGAGTCGCGTGAAAATTATGTAAAGTTGGTTGTAAATAAGAGATTAATTAATTTGTATCATTATAAAGGTGTCATATCGTATACGAGTCTTATCAAAAAGCCTTTTGAAGTTTTTGTAGGTTTTCTATTATTTTTTGTGCATTGATTACCACGACACGTATTATCAAAGCTTGCTCAGTTATCGATTGTTGCTTGATTAACGTTTTTTTGTGACAAAAGCGTTAAAGCTGCTTTACACTTTGTTAAGTATCAAGTGCGAGTGACGAGTGCAAGTTTCAAATGATTAGTTAAATCCATCCATTTGTTTACGAAAAATAACTAAGATTCTAGACCCAAATGGGTTAACCAATCTAAATTGCCAAGTTGTACCTTCTTTTTGTCAGATTTACGCAGTCAAATTAGGCATTATATAAATTGGACTGATTTTACTACCTTACCTACTTAGAAGGTTTTCAGGTATTAAATGGGGCACTTTTAATTAGGCTTCTTCAGGTGATTTAAGGCCGTGTTAAAGAGATAATGCTACCAAAAAACTTAACCGGGCCTGGATCACAGGCGCAAAGGTAGGTCCTACTGAGTCGCGTGAAAATTATGTAAAGTTGGTTGTAAATAAGAGATTAATTAATTTGTATCATTATAAAGGTGTCATATCGTATACGAGTCTTATCAAAAAGCCTTTTGAAGTTTTTGTAGGTTTTCTATTATTTTTTGTGCATTGATTACCACGACACGTATTATCAAAGCTTGCTCAGTTATCGATTGTTGCTTGATTAACGTTTTTTTGTGACAAAAGCGTTAAAGCTGCTTTACACTTTGTTAAGTATCAAGTGCGAGTGACGAGTGCAAGTTTCAAATGATTAGTTAAATCCATCCATTTGTTTACGAAAAATAACTAAGATTCTAGACCCAAATGGGTTAACCAATCTAAATTGCCAAGTTGTACCTTCTTTTTGTCAGATTTACGCAGTCAAATTAGGCATTATATAAATTGGACTGATTTTACTACCTTACCTACTTAGAAGGTTTTCAGGTATTAAATGGGGCACTTTTAATTAGGCTTCTTCAGGTGATTTAAGGCCGTGTTAAAGAGATAATGCTACCAAAAAACTTAACCGGGCCTGGATCACAGGCGCAAAGGTAGGTCCTACTGAGTCGCGTGAAAATTATGTAAAGTTGGTTGTAAATAAGAGATTAATTAATTTGTATCATTATAAAGGTGTCATATCGTATACGAGTCTTATCAAAAAGCCTTTTGAAGTTTTTGTAGGTTTTCTATTATTTTTTGTGCATTGATTACCACGACACGTATTATCAAAGCTTGCTCAGTTATCGATTGTTGCTTGATTAACGTTTTTTTGTGACAAAAGCGTTAAAGCTGCTTTACACTTTGTTAAGTATCAAGTGCGAGTGACGAGTGCAAGTTTCAAATGATTAGTTAAATCGCATTCGCCAATAAGTGTCTTTTTTTCTATCTGAAATAGAATTTCGTTTGACCGCAATCTCACCTGATGGAAAGCGAAGATGCGGCCGACGATGTGGCTACGACGAAGGTTGCTACTCCAGACCACATTCCGAACCACAACAGAGTCGCTTCAAGGACTGGCTTAGTCCGGAGGGAGGTTACAAGCCGCTCTTAGCACCACCCAGAGGACACGTGTAGGGTAACAGAGGGTCAACACCTACGGATGTGAGCGATACTGTCCCCCAAACTGATTAATGATGATTAAGTGCAGCAGGTTCATTCTATAAACTCATTTCGAACCTCACTAAGCTGAATCTGTAGTGAGTTTGAAGTTTTGTATTCTGTAAAACTCGATAATGCTTGTAGCGCCTCAGTGACGAGCGTGGTAATGACGTTCAAGCGGTCACTGGAGTGAATTCGAGTTCGAATTCAAACTTTTACAGAAGAGTCTGCTGGTTACAAGAGCAATTGCGAAGTGAAGTGATAAGAAATCGTGTCTATTTTTAGTGTGAAGTCGCACATCCGCGCTCTCCCCGCACTCGCAGCGTCACCCGACGCGGCACAAAATTGGCGTTATAAACGACAGAGCACCAACAGAGCCACTTTGAATCAACTAAAAACTGTGTGAACGTTCTGAATACACTTAACATCAAAAAAACACGTTCACTACTCACACTTATCACTCGCACTTGCACTTAACAAAGTGTAAACCAGTCATTACTCAAGCTTAGATCGATAACTGAGCATCACACTTATATTATACATGCGAAAGTTTGTATGGATGTATGGATGGATGTATGTTACCTCTTCACGCTAAAACCACTGAACGGATTGGACTGAAATTTTGCATACATGTAATCCTAATCCTGGAATCAAACATATGCTACTTTTTATCCCATAAATCAGTTCCTGTGGGGTAAAAATCACAGTGCGGGGCGTAGCTAGTAGTTTCATAAAACAGGCCTTAAAAAATTGCCGTGATTATTTTTACACACTGCGTCATACGCAAGAGACAATACGTTCTAAATACATTTATCCAACTATCTCCCGACAATGCTGAATCACTAATATGATACCTTAGGCTGGGTACTCACATACGGTTTTACTTTAAGCGAGTAAAAATCTACGAGTGGACCGCAAAACCTACAACTAAAAGGCTTGCATTAAGACAGCTCGATGGAATTAAGAGTGTGCCATAAGAAATTTTGTAGTTCGAAATCGTTATTTATCTCAGAATCTGTGAAAACTACCACCTTCATTATTTAGGGAAATGTTACTTCGAACTTTTATCTTGGATTACGTGTTTTAATAACACGATTGATGATTGATTGATGAACATGTTGTTTTTTATATGAAAGCTGGTGCCCGTTTGGTCCCATTTTAATTTTGTTCAGTTCTGACAATAGGATCCGTGAAAATTCACGAAAAAACTATAAAAGTTGAAGTTGGTTTATAGTTTTTTAAAACAAAAATAATTATCTGGATAGAGTAAGACTGTACTTCTCTACCCAGCTTTATAATGATATATCTCACTGTCACTGTAATCCAGCTGAAATTCCGGGCTCAAGCACCGCGTGACCAGACGACTCAAACATGCCACGGCTATTTGCACAGAGATAAGGGCTTTAGTTTCATAAAAGGAAATATGGCGTTACAAGTCAGCAGACTGGGATGAGATGCGTCATTTCTTCGCTTCATATCCTTGGCGGCAAACTTGCTTCACTTCCTGTGATCCATCTGTCTGTGCTGATGCTGTAACGAGGGTGATTAAAAGTGCAATGGAATATTTTATTCCATTCACTGATACTTCACCCTCTGACAGGACTCCCCCGTGGTTTAACTCCTCGTGTGCCAGTGCTGCGGCGCTAAAACACAGGGCTTATCTTGCGTGGGTCGACGCCCGGAACAGTAAAGCAACGGATACATCACTTAGGAAGTCAGCCTATAACAAAGCCGCCAAGTCCCTCAAGAAGACGCTAAGGAAGGCTCGCTTTCAGCGGATCGGACGACTGGGAACTAGACTTGCCTCATTTCCAGCGGGGAGTAAGGCCTTCTGGTCGTTAGCTAAATCCGTCGAAGCCAACTTTAGCCGTCCTTCACTTTCCCCATTGCTGAACCCGGATGGATCGCTGGCCCACACTGCGAATGAGAAAGCTAATTTATTTGTGACTCAATTCGCAGAGGTCTCACGTCTTGAGCCCACAAATGTTTCACCACCCAGCCTTCCTCGATGTAGCACTAACATGCCTGAGATACGCATACATCAAAAGGAAGTGCTCAAAACTTTGCGTGGTCTCGACGTGAATAAGGCTAGTGGTCCGGACGGAATCGCGGCTGTGGTGCTGAAGTCATGCGCTCCTGAGTTTTACCCGACTCTTTCGCCTGTCCTTGAAATCTGGTAAAGTCCCCAAGTCATGGAAGCTTGCTAATGTGCAGCCTGTGCCCAAGAAAGGTAGTCGAGCTGATCCCACAAACTATCGCCCCATTTCAGTCACCTCCCTGCTCTGTAAGTGTATGGAGCGTGTCCTGAATGGCAAGCTCCTGGCATATCTCGAAGACAATGACCTCCTTAGTGACCGTCAATACGGCTTTCGCCGAAAACGATCTACAGGAGATCTTCTTGTGTATGCCACCCACATATGGAGCGAGGCCATCGAGAAGCACGGTGAAGCCATTGCGGTTTCACTTGACGTATCTAAAGCCTTCGATAGGGTATGGCACGACAGCCTTATTAACAAGCTTCCAGCATACGGACTTCCAGACCTCTTCTGCAACTGGCTTCGCGACTTTCTGAGGGAAAGATCCATTCGTGTAGTCGTTGATGGCTGCTCGTCTGATCAATTGGCGATCAACGCCGGGGTACCTCAGGGGTCAGTACTCTCTGCCACGTTGTTCCTGCTGCACATTAATGACCTGCTGGTACCCGGTATCATTGGGTACGCAGACGACAGCACCGTGGTTGAGAGTTACCTATCCAACGGGAAAGCCAGTCGGAATGACGTACAGGTGCAGAGAGAAGACATGCTGCAGCGCTTGAACTTAACTCTTAAGGCAGTCTCAGACTGGGGCAAAGCCAATCGGGTTAACTTCAATGCCTCTAAAACGCAAGCATGTCTCTTCTCTGCAAAAAAGAGTCCGTTTGTCCAGCTTCCCGTTTTCCGCAATGTACCGGTACCTATAAAGGATCAACTGGAGCTCCTCGGTGTCACTCTCACACCAACTTTGAACTTTGGCACATTCATCGAGTCGAAGGCCAAAACAGCAGCCATGAAGCTAGGGATCCTAAATAAGGTTAAGCGATACTTCACACCGGGACAGCTTCTATCCCTTTATCAAGCACAGGTCCGGTCTGGTTTGGAGTATTGCTGTCATGTTTGGGACGGCTCGGCCAAGTACCAGCTTGCAGCCTTAGACTCGATCGAACGAAGAGCTTTCAGACTCATTGACGAGCAGTACCTTGCAGAGACTAAGGTTCAAAGTCTCGACCACCGCCGCAAGGTTGCTTGTCTCTCGATCTTTTATAGGATACATTTTGGAGAATGCTCACTTGAACTACATGACCTGATCCCACCATCCCCCTTCCACTCCAGGACAAGCAGACGCACAGCGCAATACCATCCATACTTGGTGGACGTACCCTCCACTCGCACTAAGCGGTTTTCCTCTACCTTTATTATTCGCATCGCAAATGAATGGAACTCGCTCCCTGCCTCTGTTTTTCCGGCCAATTACAACCTGGGTCTCTTCAAGACAAGGGTGAATAGGTATCTTCTAGACCTTCGTGATACACCGTCGGCCGCATCTTCTCTTTCCATCAGGTGAGTTCGCGGTCAAACAAAGGTCTATTTACCGTAAAAAAAAAAGGCATGTAAAATTCAGGTTTCCATCAAAAACTTAGCAATCGATATGCTTCAAACCAAACTCAAACCTACGGAATACGTAAGATATTAAAAGCAAATAGTTAGGAGTTTCTTCTATTTGCTTATACGGTTTCTACTGGGAACTGTTTTATTACATACATAATCTGCGTGCCTAGCGAGCGTGGGCTATGTATGGCACGTATGAAATTATTAATTGCCCTAATAGAAACGCATACAGCTTAAGTATAAGTCAAAAGTAAAAGAGATCTCTCTGTAATTACCAGTTCACTGCAGGATTTAATCCTGCTGTGAACTGATAATAAAGCTTATTTCGTTGTTGTTTAACAAAATAAAGGAAGTCGAAAAAAAGCGCACCTCTCTGTACAGTTATAGCAGAATATTTATTAGTATATATTTATTTGTAATTTATCAGTAGGTTTTTATTTTATTTTATTTTATGGTATGTATTTATGTTAGATTATTCATAATATCATATTTTTCTGTTTTGTTTGTCCACTGAACTATCCATATTCATTGCACTACCTTTCTCAATGCCCAAAGGTTTGCTATAAAAAAACTCTTGTAGGGTTAAGCTCACCTTTGTATAACATTTTTTTTTTGACATTTATAAATCTTATGTATAAAATAATTGCATAATTATTGTACTCCAATTCTCTGTTATGTATTTTATTTAGTTTTTAGGTAATAAACAGTGTTATAATTAAGTAGGTACGCTCTAATCAATAAGATGTTAAGGTGAAATTTTCGAGACAATTTGATTATTGTTTGAGATTAAATAAATGAAATGAAAATGAAATGTCAACTTTTGTGTACTGTTTGATTTGTGTACATTAAAGATTTGATATTTATAAGACATAAAATATAACCGTTGATTCTTCGTTGAGCGTTATGGCGAGCCAACACAAGCTGTGCGTTGTCACAGGATATCCAATCATAAGAAACAAAAAATTTTCACGATGCCTCAGATAACATGGGAACATTAGGAAAGGACCATAAAATAGACAATTATCTGACCGGATTAAAAAGGCTACATGATAGCTATTTTCGTCTATCACTATCAATCAATGCCGTCAATTAATTAGGATAACAATGATTCGTAGACTTTCGTAGATTATTCGTCACGCAGGCGTCTAGCAGCAGCTAATGTCTGCTGCTAGACGCCTGCGTGACGAATTATACATAGAAAAATAACTACTATACATATTGGCTAGACAAAGACTTGGGTTTGTTTAATTTGGTGCCTTTAAAGTCTTAGTATAGAAAAATGCAATCCATTATCTATACTAATAAAATAAAGAGTAAAGATTTGATTGTTTGTTTGTATTGAATAGGCTACGAAACTACTGGACTGATATAAAAAAATATTTCATCTTAAAAGTTCTTAAAAGTTTACTTTTCAGTGCTCACATATTCACATAGGCAAAAAAATCACCTTTACAGGTTTCCATAGGAAAAACGCGTGCGAAGCCGCGGGGCGCAGCTAGTAAATTATATTTTGATACCCAACCTACAATAAGAAAAGCAGGGGCCTGATTCCACTAACACAATCGCTTCACTATGACAATATTATCGTTTCATTATCGCGTTACAATCACCGCCATTGTCACCTTTTGGTATTCTACTAACACGATCTTTTTTTGTTTATGCCATATCTATGACTATTACGATTATGATTATATGCCACACCACATTATTGACACGATATTATAAGTCATAGAGATTGTAATCTTATGGTATCGGAATACCAAATAAATTTACGACTAAATCTCTATCTTAATCGTATGGCACCATTATGGCGCCATTATAACATTATGTTTAAAAAATAGTGGAACTATTTACTACTACTACTACTCGTACCTGGGGCCTACCCCAGGTACGAGTAGTAGTAGTTGCGCCCCGCTGTTTTACCCGCGATGGTAAACTAATTTGAATTATTTGATCCTCAACCTCAACCTCAACGGCCTGTATCGGTCCACTGCTGGACACAGGCCTCCCCCTAACTAGTGCCTTATTGGCGTTTATCTCATGGAGGGTACCCATAACCCCCACAGTGGGCATGCGGGTTTGGGATCGCAGATTGGTGGTTTAATTGTTCTGCAGGGGTGGTGCAAATTCTAAGTAAGCACCACACAGCAATTATTAATTCAATCATTTATCATTAATTTTACACCAATCATTTGGAATTATTTGATCATTTCACGGCACACCTGCATGCTTCCGGAATTGAAACTAGCCTATAATAGGGAAAAGGATATCAGCAATCTTGGCACCAAATTTCATCTTAATCCGGTTAGCCGTTTGAGTGTAAAAGAGCAACAACTACACATACAAAATGTTTGCATTCTTATTGTTAGTTTGATAGTTAATTCTCCTCTACTCTGTTATTTTTTATCAAACATACTTATTTTCACCTTCTGCGAATTTTCTATTGACAAGTAGCTTTTTTACAATAAAATACCGTTCTTCGCTTGAAGTGTGACGGGGGTCGCTCGTTAATCTCATTAAAAGGACATTTCCTTTAGGGAGTCCCATTCAAATACGGAGGGTGCTATTTGACAATTTTACGATAAAATAAAACGTTTTCAATTCCTTCGTAATTTTGATAAGTAAAAGGTTATCAAAATTTCTCTGTATACTTCTGCTTATCAAAATTTTTAAAACTTTATAATCATAAATACAAAAAATGTACGCTTAGAAAAGGTCAAGTTAGAAAATTATACATTGAGAAGGAAATTTATACAGTTTTTTATTTCTGTCGCTTCGGTACGTAAACTAAAGTAAAAAAGCGACAAAGAAACCTGTAGCCCTGTTATATGGTAATTTTCGAGTTGGAGCAAAACCCGTCCCAGGCCTTTCCACTAGCTACTCGTAGATAATCTGATATTTTATAGTAACCCTTTTTTACCAGCGTGGTTTTGACAATAAGTTTGAATTTATTTATTGATAATTTTTGGAATTGATGAGGTTTTTGGAGTCACTAGGAGTTTTGTTGTTTATAGAAGCATATATACCGTATCCATCCAGCATGGAGCATGTTAGTAAATAAACCACGATACAAATAACAAAAACTCACTTGCTTGGCGTCGAGTTTCAGATTTAATTGTAAGCAATTTTTATTGAAGGGAGGATCTAAAATCGACAAGTAATGTGAATTACGTATAAAAGGACGCGCCAACAAAGTGAATTTTAGGTTAAGTATGGGCGGTTTGTATACGTTTGTGCCTCATTCAAAATGGACACGGTATAGGTACATTGTCCTTTAATAGGTACTTTTTTTTGCCGATTTGTGGGCACAGAGAGATTATGTTTGTTTCTGGTATTAAAATTGTGATTATCGCTATTTTTAGAGAATTGATTGTTTCTTTATCGGGATAATAGAAATCTGGCTGTAACTGCCTGTAATTGGGGGGACTGGTGATGACTTATATGTTCTTTGACGTGTTGTAATATAACTTTTAACGGGTATTTATTGCGTTTAAACCTCAACCTCAACAGCTTGTATTGGTCCACTGCTTGACGCAGGCCTCCCTCTGATAAGCGCCTTTTTGGCGTTTATCTAATGGGGGTAGTGCCCATAATCCCCACCCTGGGCAAGCGGGTTGGGGATCGCAGTTCAGTGGTAGAATTATTCTGCAAAGGGCGTTGCTGCCCGTCCCCCGGTGGATATCCCTTAATCGACTCTTACGACACCCACGGGAAGAGATGAGGTGATGCAAATACTAAACCAGCACCACACAGGTTATTGCGTTTATTATTATATATGTATTTTCCCCGACGTTTTGACAGGTTTTTCTTGTGTTGACGTCATGTGGTTCATGATCACAAGATGACGTCAACACGTGACCGTTACCCAAGGCCTACTCGGAGTACGAAAATCGAAGTTTCTGGTTTGTTCAAAAAAGGTTTTCCACCAAACGTTAACCTTATGCAAGACTTATGCGTTTTGCTCGGAAACGAATCAGAAACCTCAATTATCGTACTCCGTTTAGACCCCTGATTGCGTTAAAAATATTTGTTGTGGTTGTGAGTCTTGTGTTGACTGATCTATAAAAAAAAATATATTAAAGAAAAATATTAGAATACATTCAAAAACTTTCCTTATCTTCCCAATCCGACTTAACGACTTTTAGTTAAGGGACGGAAACTCGGCCTTCGACGGTTTGTTTAAAGCTTAGCACTGTTTTATTCGAAAATTGAATATTCAAGGGAAACAAAGTCTGAAGAAATTACAGAGGAATGGTTCCCTTTACGGAGCGTGTCATTTAGAATTACCTACCTAGTCTTACAGCATTGTTTTGTCGTTGGTCTGTCAACCGCAGGTTTACGCAACACTCGCCCAGAATAGATGTTTCTGGTGCGTAAAATCACTTTGAAAATTAAGCTTTACGTCTCTGCGAATACGAATTATTTTCCTTATCGTTGCTTCCCAGGTTTCTAATTTTATCATTTGCCTGCTCTACATTTTAGTTTTAATTTCTTAGCAAAGAGTCTGTATATTTCGCAGTTTTAAATTATGTAGGGAGCTTCTTTGAAGTACTTTGGTATCCTACCTACATACCTACATATTTTTTTTTTCATAAATCCAACTAATATTATAAACGCGAATTTTTTTAAACATGTATGTATGTAAACATGTTTGTATATTTGTTGCTCTTTTACGCAAAAACTAGTGAACGGATCGGGCTGAAATTTTACATACAGGTACCTAGTTCTAGGTGTGGAATAACACATAGGCTACTTTTTATCCCATAAATGTATTTCCGTGGGATAGGCGTGCGAAGCCGCGGGGCGCAGCTAGTAGGTTAATAAACTAGATAGGATAATTGTAAAATTAAAAGTTAAAATAAAATCCATTTCAAAATTGATAAATAGTTTTAATGGCAGCGTATAAAATAATAGACTGGCTAAATATTTTAATAAGTAAAATGACCATTAATATAAAATATGCTTGCAGGTAAACAATCATTGAATAAGCACTTTATAATTATTTCAAAGCTAATTTATATAGAGACCGTTCTAACAAAACAAAGAAAAAATGATGAGATTTTTAATTTATAATTTTCATTTGATTCTTTGGTAGGTAGTTGCTTATTGATATTATATAATAGCACACACAATGCCTAGAAATACGTATATAAGGGAAATTTTAAATTTGCAGGCTGTCAGTTATTAGTATTATTCAAATTTTCTAAAATTCTAAACACCGAATACTCAAAGCGCATCTCAAATGACCAGTTTGTGACAGATTTTCATTGAGAACGTTTGAGTATTTGGACATTTGGCTCGTATTATAAAAGCTTGTTCAGGCATAAATATAGTAATATGCTTGAGTAACCATTTTCTAGGACAGAAACGCATAATCAGAAGCATTACTCAAGCATAGAGCGATAACTGTGCATAGTTTTATAATACGTGCCTAACATTAGTACAGTGGCGTTCATTGTGAGCGTTACGTTTGAAGTCAATTTCTATGAATAAGTACATAAATATTTTAAAAGTAGTCTTTCGGTAAAATACAGATAGCAAGCTATTTTAGATAAAAACAATAGTATTAATACAAAACCAAAACTGAGAATTGTAACTTTTCTGAAGGGTCAACCAACAATGATCGCCACTGTACATTACCTAATGCATGAGCTTATAAATGGAGTCTTGAAAAAAGATTAATGTTTTGAAGTAACACAACAAACAAAGGAAACATAAAAAATACCTCTGGTATAGAGTTGAAAAAATTTGAGACATTATTTACTGCGGCATTTTTAAATAACATCATATTTTCGTGTCCTTAAAGTTACAAAAAACTTAACATAGATTTTGGATTAAATGTTATCTCAAAATATAATTTGTTCAAAATGTGACTGTGTTTACGCCACTTATTTTAAATTAATATTAGTAGTTCATCCCAAGATTACGATCGTTTCAAGACTTTATATAGAAGTAAAGAATCTACATTGCTTTTTAAATTTCTTATTAATAATTTTTTTTAGATTACAAAACATGACAGAATTTGGTCCAAATCGCATTTTTTTGTTTATCACAGCCACTGTACAACATGGTACCTAATTCATACGACAAAAAAATATTTAATATTTTATCAAATAAAATAATATCCTAAAGGTGAGTATAGACTAGAGCTGTGTCTTGTAACAGAATCGAACATTCGCTGTTTTTAAATTTACTCGAACCACACAATGACGCAAAATATTTCGTTACGAATAGTTCCCTTTACGTGTCATGTCATATCGAAGCGAATTTTATTTCATACAATATTTAAGCAAATCCCGTCTAGTAGCGGTCTGCCAAAGTAAGTCAACAAGCCGATCTTAAATACTAACGAACGTTTTAGTGTAATATTTTATCGAGCCAACGAAAGTCGAGGTACGAGGGTCGAAGGAAAATTTACAGAAAATTTGAGCAATCCAGAGCGTTGTCAACCATTCCAAAGAACATTACATGGAAATGGTTCAGGAAACTAAGCATTTATCTGTATTGTAACATGTTGTTAGAACGTTACATTACGTTATAATGCTCTAGCAAATGTAGTAGTCTAAATTCACCTTAAGGCATTACGAAATATTAAAATCAGTTTTTTTATAACATCTACGAAATCTAGTTTTCTTTATTTATACATTACTTGTTAGAGCCGGTAAAAACTGGTGTCGTATGACCAAGTTAAAAGCATGAAGGAACGTAAGTACTTAATTTAAAACTATCGGTTCACGCAATACATTGAACAAATTCACCAACAATTAAACGTTTCTTGGCTATGGAATACTTGTGTATTTCTTTGTCATTTTTTTCCAGTGGTCTATGAAAGAAAATATTTATAGTCAGAAGAAACCGTAGACAAATATTTTATCTAACTAATAAAAACTTCTAAAACATTAAACGAATAGCTAATTCATTGTTGGTGAACTTGCTTCATAAATACTGATTCACTCTTAACAAACCAATTATCTGTTCAACAAAACCTAAACCTAATTTAAGCTACATAATTGCAAAATCTTCGGCTACCTTCAAGTCTTATAATTCCTTACCCCTAAAGAGCACAACCTAAATAAGTAATAGACTTTTTTGTTAAGACGCTGAAATAAATCTGCTATCTCTTTCTTTCAGCTGTTGAAATAAAGAAAGAAAAGTATAGTGTTTTTTATTCCTTCGTCTACAAGAAAATTTTTCAATTACTCATTCACCACATATTCAACTAACCAGTCTAAATTCATTATCAAAATTTTGAGTCATGCATTGCTTTTGTAGTTATTAGAACTACCTTTCCACGCCTAACGTAGAATTCCACTTAGATTTCATTTGATATTTATATTAACCGGAGATTTGATTTTTTTTAGTAGGTATTTAGTAATATTTCATAACAAAATATTGTTCGTCGGTAAGCGCATTACTTAAGGATGGTAAGGCTAGGCCACCTTGGTATTTTCGAAGATTTACAAGGAAAGAAAAATCTAAAAAGATTTCAGAAAAATGTTAAATTCGTTAAAACATAAAGCACTTTTACCATGGACATTTATGCACAAGACAATGTTCATCAAATCAGCGATATACACATCAAATATCAATCCAAGTAGAGTTTGAAAATAGTTTATCTTAAGGCTAAACCTATATTATTAACACTAGGTATCTTATTTGGTCCCATTACTGCCGCCAACTATAACCTTGTTCTTGATCCAGTTGTTTGTGCGAGTTAGGATGTCTGGTTGTTGAGATGCGTCCTGCCATACGTCGAGATTCACTTTCCTTAAGGCGTCGCAAGAGACGGTTGGGTTGCTGAGGAAGAAAATAAATAAAAATTGTAATATAAATAAATGAATCATTATTTTAGGAAACATATGCAATATAATTAGTACCTACTGGACATTTTCACACGGCATCATCTGACTCCAGAGTTAGCAGAGCTTGGTCTTTAGGCATGAACATACATTCGATGATTTGATTTTTATAGTACTCCTTTATATTATTAATGTTACCTATCGATAAAAAGATTGTGAAATGCCTGAACAATGGCAATAGAGAGAGACATTATTTTTGTAAGTTGGTAGTCATTTAATACTTTAAGCACTTGCAGTGATTGGAAAACAAAATTGTACACCGTTCATATTATATAAAGAATTTAGATAGAAAATACTTTAGCACACAAAGACAGGAAATAATACAGAGTAAATGCCTAGAATAGAGGAAGTATTTTAGGAAGCTTACCTTTCAGAAGGAGGTTGGAACACATCCCGTGGCAAGCTTGTAACCTGTGTGTTATCGCAGATGACCCTTGCTAGTGTTGCGCGTCTTAATTCTGCCAGTTGTCGCTTGCTGAAGCTTCCAGTCTCATCGGTGTGGGAGTAAAAGTAGCGATCACCAGTTCGCGTTCGCCATAGTTGCTCCTCTGTAAATAAATTGGATTTGTTAAGTCAACAATTTATAAGAACGAAGAATTGAATAGAGTCAATTTACCTTAACAAACCTCTCAATTATTATGATAAATTATAACTGAATTAATTGCTGTGAAGGTAATGTTTACATCGGTCTTATGTCAATGTAATATCTCTAGACCTAATCCATAGAGCTTGTAGAATGTCAGTATACGACAGACACAAAAAACTAAAACTCTCTTGCTTCGCGCCGTGTTTCAGATGGAATGTAAGCAATATTTCTTGAAGGAAGGGTCTTCAAACGGCAAGTAATGTAAATTACGTAAGAAAGGACGCGCCGAAGAAAGTGAATTTTAGGTTAAGTATGAGGGGTTTGTTTACTAACATACTTTATGCTCGATGGATAAGGTATAGTCTACCATGCTCAGTCAGGTTTACAGCGTTAACAAGCAAAATAAGAAGTTATCATATAAATAACAATACGTTAAGGTTATGGTTATAGTGTTCGTAGTTAGGTAATACTTACACGCATACTTAATCGCTTACATCTGCGATAGTTTTTATAGTTCTCTCAATAGTTAAAAATTTGGTAGTCAAATTATGCATAAGCTAATTTAGTAAACCTTGAATTATTTATGTTATTGATTTCTGAATCCAGACAACTTAAAAAGACAAACCTCCGGGGAGAGCTGTCAACATCCGTACCTATTCGTTTATGTGAGTTTCATTTTACATGAAGAATGAATTGTACGGTTTCCTATTAATAATTAACTTTCCAGTTACATTAACTTTCAGTAAAGTAGGCTGAAATGCGTTTTATTACCTACTTAAAATAATTTTATCTTCTGCTGCCTTTCTTCGTAAATCTTTTAGTGATATTATACCCTACAACCTACTTAAAATATTACATGCTAAACGACGCTATAGGTACCTAAATGAAGAACTTTTTAACAATTTTCTTTCTTCTTGTTTTGAAGACAGTGCATTAAAGAACCGTAAAATTTATTGAAAATGAAAATTACAATCAAATTTTAGAAACTAACTGCGCCACGCGGCTTCGCACGCGTTGTTCCTATGGAAACGTTCAAAGGTGATTTATATCCCACAGGAACTGATTTATGGGATAAACAGTAAAATAAATATATAAATGTTTAATTCCAGTATTAGAATACCGGTATGTAAAATTTCAGCCCGATCCGTTGTGTAGTTTTGGGGTGAAGAGGTCACAAACATCCATGCATCGATCCATACTTTCGCATTTATAATAATTAGTGTTTTAAATTAAAACTAGTATTTATAATTGAAGCAATTGAACTAATTGCAGAATATTACAAACAATCTACAGGTAGTTCAACTGATCCATATCACCAGTTTCAAGCATAAAAATTACATCAAAACATATGATGACATGGTGGAATGTTTGAGCACTTTTAAGTTGCAAGCTTCGAATAGGTCCATTAAACATTTTTTTTTTATTAAATTGTATTGTTTAATGGAAGCCTTTTCGGAGCTTGCAACTTAAAAACCTTATTCAAAACTATGTAAGCAATTTTATTTTATTTGTACTTGAAAGTGAAGTGAATCTTCTAAAAAGCTACCTACGAAAAATTTCGACAGATATAACTTACTGATGATGCAGGTGGCTGTGGGTCCAACTAATGAGCCAGGCATAGCTTGTTCAGCCATCAATCCAACCACCAAGTCGATGTCACCTGGGTGCTCGTACAGCGTAGACAGCTTCTCAACAGTCTGTATTTACAAAACATAATATATGTGTTTTAATTCCTGAATAATGTTGAAGTGATCTTAAAATAAACTAGGTTGCGCGAGACGAAAAAATATGCTCTAGTATATTCTATTTAAAGAACAGAACATATACTTTGAACATTATTAATTTTGTTTTAAAAAACTATAAACCAACTTCAATTTTTATCGTTTTTTTATGAATTTTCATGGCACCCATTATCAGAACTGAACCAAATTAAAATGGGACCACACGGGAAGCTCCAACTTTCAGATGAATAAAAACCCTGAAAATTAGACCACCGAGTCAAAAGTACTGAGGTAACAAACATAAAAAAAACCGTGCATCTTCAAAAAAAGGAGGAAGTTCTCAAGAACTTCTTCCTTTTTTTGAAGTCGGTTAAAAATGGCCCTATCGTACACCCCTAAGCAACACCACCTTGTACTTATAACAAAGCGTAACGCAAGACAAAAAAAAATGTTTCATAGGATATATACTATGATTATGAGTAAGAAAGTATGATAAACTATACGGAAAGTAGAGTTTAAGGCCAGTCGATAAGAAGTAATAAGTTTAAATGACTCAATTTACAGAGAAAACTAGGCAATAACTGTATCCAATGCCTCAGCTAAACCCAATAGGATAATAAACAGTTTGCATCCCCTTTATTCGTTGAATTGTGGTATTTTTGATATTGCGTTATCGTGATCGCTGTTTAAAAAGTAAAAATTCGACTTGTCTAAGTGCTTATTTTGTAAGTCTAAAGAAATAAACGATTCGACTCTGACTCTGACTCTGATCATCATCATCATCCACAGGCGGATTTTACCCACGGCTGGGTATATCCAGCAGTGGCCTATAGGGCTCCTGATGTTTGTGCCATTCACCGTGCGTTGCCTACCTACCGTAAATAATTAAACGTAATTAAACTTTTAAGACCCTCTGGTAGGCTTCGGCCGTGGCTTGTCACCACCCTCCGGACGGGCCAGTCCGTGAAGCAACTCAGTTGTGTTTCGGAATGTGGTCCGGAGTAGCCATCTTCTAGACCTTCGTGATACATCGTCGGCCGCATCTTCGCTTTCCATCATGTGAGATTGCGGTCAAACGAAGGACTATTTCTGATAAAAAAAAAAGAACAACATACCTCCTGAGGAACGAAGTCGGTCAGCTGGCTGAACGTGGTCGCGGCAGGCAGACCACAGAGTCCTCTAAACTGCACGTATCCGGGCAGGCCGTGGTCACGGCCGCGTTGCACGTCGATAGCTAGCACGTCTAGACCACCGAGCCAGTGGTGACGAAGCTATTAGGGAAGATATGGGATAATTAGTTGGATATTACAAATTTGGCATATAATAATTGAGATATATTTAAAAAAAATTGTAGTCCGATGCAATACAATTCACCGTAAATATTATGCTGAATACTAGTTTACGCAGTACGCGTTGTTTTTATGAAAACATTTAAATATCTTTTCTATCCTATGCGAACTGATTTATGGGATAAAAAGTATGTTACTTTAGTTACGTCGTAATCAAAATTTTTAAAATAAGTCTTAGGTAAAATGGATACGCTTAGTTTCTAGGAATATTTATTTATCAGTTGCAAAATACCGCAAAGTAAGCATAAGGTCAAGCATAAACAAGCAAATAAAGTACCGACAAAAACCGTAACGTTGCAATTTTTCTATAAATCTAATTATGAAGGGAGCCAGATACATTGAAATGTACGAAACTAAATTGATTCTCACTGTTTTGGATTCACTAACGGAAATAAAACATTTTTGGTGGCTAAACCATCAACATCATTGTGCAAGCTTGAAAAGAATAAACAATCGATAAAAATTCATAACACGTACATTAAGCGCTAAGCGCATTTGCAAACATGAGTTGTTCGAATGCATCATTGTAAATTAGTATGCTGTGGTATAAAAGCAAAAATAGGCAACAAAAACAAACTATATTTTTTTGAGACGTAGTCTACGTATCATTTCATTGGCAAACATTTCGAAATATTAAAATAAAACTACGAATCCGGTCACATGTACATGCAGGCAAAAAGTAAAAACACTAGGTTACCAAAATAACGAAAAACATTATAGCTGTAAGGTCCCTGTCGACGATAAACTCAACCTCAACCTCAACAGTCTGTACTGGTCCACTGCTGGACGCAGGCCTCCCTCTGATAAGTGCCTTATTGGCGTTTATCTCATGGAGGGTAATGCCCATAATCCCCACGCTAGGCATGCGGGTTGGGGATCGCAGTTTGGTGGTATAATAGGGTATATGCATGTGACTTCGAAATGGCTAAAAAAATATATACGTATTCTCTATTGGTATAGAAACATATCTGCATATTTATTTTTGCATTTTGGGAGGTTTTTACCATTGAAAAACTGATATTTTAAATCGCAATCGCAAAACGTCAAATAAACATGGCGCCAATATGGCAGCGTTTTTATCACCCGAAAATGATTGTAGTTTTGATTTGTTTTTTTACCTTGTTAATGCGAAATTCAGTGTGCGTCTTATCATTTCTCGGTTAAATAATGACCTAAAGAATCGATTAAAACAATAAAAAAAATCGATGCATATACCCTATTGTTCTGCAGGGGGCGCTGCTGCCCGCCCCCGTTGGATGACCCTTAGTCGCCTCTTACGACGCCCACGGGAAGAGTTGGGGTTTTACAAATTCTATAAGCCAGCACCACACAGCTCACAGTCGAAGATAACAGGACGAGCTACACTCATTTGACAAGGATTGATCCACAACAGCTCTATTTATTTATTTATATTTATTGAGGTAAACCACAGCGTTACAATTTTCATATAAATTCTTAAAATATATATAACCTTAAGGCCAAAAAGGATTACAAGGATATTAAACAAACAGTGGAACAGCAAAGTAAGTCTATAAGTGTGACAACTTAAATTATCTTAAATTAAAAGTAATAACTACAAAGTAACAACTGTAACTATTAAATAAATCGTGAAAGTGTCTAGATCTAGATCTAGATCGTGACACTGTTAGAATAATAGCCGTTTTCCTGTTAGGCCAGACGACTACAAAATTATAATTAGTTCATCAGTTAGATAATTATTACAAACGTATTTTTTCTTTTATCGATTAATCAAAAATTATAAAGATGTAGCTAGTTAAAGTTCCGCGTGACGTCACGGTTCAATATGTGTCACACTTTTTGCTGAGACGTGCGTGACGTCTCTAGCCCACTCACAAACTTTGACGCGCTTTATTTTAGTCATTTATTGATATAATTTGATTGACAAAAGAAAAAAATACGTGTCCAATATCTTCTGATAATCTAATTGACGGTCTCATTAGAATTTTATAGTCGACAGGCCTATTATATATAAATAAGTAACAAAAAATTAACTCACATCATCATCATAACTGAGATCCATCCCTTGACTCTTCTGATTCACCATTCCTCTTAACACTTTCTCTAACCCTCCTTTCTGCATTAAAACCTCTGGCTTATAATAATTCTCCATAAGTCTCTGCGTAGTTTTGTTGCTATTCTCGTCTAGTAACTCTATGTCTTGGTCTAAGAGGCTGTTGACGAAGTGGAAAGCGGCTGTGGCGAAAGAGTTGGTGATTGTTGGGTCGATGTCGCTGTTGTAGCCTGTATCGTAGCTCTCATAAAGTTCGTCGAAAGCTTTGCCTAGAAAAAGAGCAAAGTGTTGCTAGTAAAACTATGATTATGTTGTGTTAAGAAACTATGAAGAGGAAAATTCGTGGTTATAGAAATGTGTAGCATCGAACATAGAACGTAAACATAGATTAATCGTATGTAAATAAATAAACGCAAGAGAAATAATAACAAAAGGAACACGATAACTATCCGATAAATAATCATTACTAATGTAAAGCATGACCTAGATGTAAAATTGGACATAACTCCAACAGAAATTGTTACCAATATGAATATTGTAAACGCTTTGCTCAAAATTTGTTAAAATTAAAGAAGAACGCGAACATCTCGAAGAACGAGAAGAAGAAATATTATATGGGTACGTAGTAAGTACTGCGTGCCGTAATTTATCGTAATGTGTTTCATGCAGCATTATGTAAAATAGTTATTGAAAAGTATACATATTCATTAAGTTCCGTACCTAGGTGGATAGGCACTACATTTTACGCCTTGCCTTTTAAATTCGTATGCCCTGATTTAAAATTGATGACTATCAATTTGAAATCTTTGTAGAAATTGACATGACGTTGAACTCCGCGTGAAAAATACTGAGTAAAAATTTTTGTGTTTTAAAATTTATTTAATTTCAATTCATATGTATACTTTAACCATCTGAACGACACGGTTAAATTTGCATGGCACTTTTTTGCTCTTAGAAATATGTATAAGAAGTCCGAACAATTGTAAGGCCCGTATTATGAAAGTCTGCTCGGTTATCGAACTATGCTTGAGTAACGGTTTTCTATGGCACAAACGTCACTCAAGTATAGACCTTTGACTGAGTAAGCTTTCATAATACGGGCCTAAGACTCGTAAACAATGACAAAACAACTCAAGTAACCTACAAGCCAAGAAACCAGTTAGGAACCTACCTCCATAACGACTTTGAACCCCACGTAGAAAACGCATGATAGCAAGTAAACATTACCTATCTAAACAATGTGAATATGTAAATTTGCAAAGCGCTTGTTGCTTTCAGACATTATGAAAACTTAGATAAACTTTCAACATTTACACATCTTGAAAATTGATTTTCGGTTTAAAGATCTTTATTTTTATACTCAAAAAGAACAAACAAGTCCACTTAGGATGAGAATACATTGGTATCTTAAAAATGTAATACTTACATAAGTAAATTTGAAAAGATTCTGAAATCTAAATGCCTTATCAACTCATCAATTTGAAAAGCACCAATTTATTCTTATATAAAAAGGACACAAGTGCCTATTTAGATACATACACCTAACTACTGGCTCTTCTGGCAGAGACAATACTTATTCTTTGATAAGGGCTTAAAATTAGAAACATTAAATCTCTCAGACTTGAGAGAGCGATTTTGCGATACAATTGTATCATGTATAAAATAGAGGCTTTTGAGTTAGGGTGTAGGCCATGTAACCAGTGAGCACAGTGAGCCAGTGTTTACAGGTTATATCTTACCAGTGAGCGCAGTGAGCTAGTGTTTGTTGGAGAGCTTAACAACGACTATAGAGTTTCACTCTGGGTTGGGCTGGTCAACCCATTATTTTTTAAGAGGCTGGAACTGCATTACCAGATAAGATGGTGTAGATAATTTATAAAGTGTATTGTATTAAGTATATTAGCTAAGTAATCTAGTACTCATACCACATGCTCTGCTTAGCTTGGTGCTAGATAATGCTGTGTGAATGGTTGGGTAATGCAATTTAATATAGAATGAAGACTTGAGAGCTTATGTGTTGATATCTTACCAGTGAGCGCAGTGAGCCAGTGTTTGTAGGTAATATGTTGAAGCTCAGCGACTACCACCCTCCTTGCCTCGTGGTACAGTCGGTCTGAGTTCCACTCAGGGTTGAGAGTGGCTAGATGTTTCGCGATGCGATTGTGCTCCTTCACGAAGAGAGAGTGGAAACTTGTGAGCCATGGGTGCATGTTGGCTCGGATATCACCTGTGAACAATCCAAAAAAGTCGATCTTATAACTCATATCACAAAATTAATATACCTACTATAACCGCATAACGAAGCAAAGAATTGACTAATAGATTTTTGCGAACAAAACTCATTTCGGGGCGTCAAATCGAGGCCAACCTAACCAAATATGCTTTAATGATATTATTATATTTGATATTATATTGATAATTATTCATAATGTGGTCTCATATGTCACATGTTATGTCATAAAACATACTAGATAAAAATGATAAACAATTACCTAATCGATGTTGTTACGAATCGTAGCTGTTTATTGGGTTTTTTTTCATACAAAAGACATAAACGCACATAAGGTCATTATCGTAACGATTGTAAATAACGATCGATGATGATAAATAAGATTCATATGTAATGAGGCCAAAAAAAGTTTCCATCACTATTAAAGTGCATGGCATGACTTTCAGGATGCTATTTAATCTTTTTATCAGCGCTATCAGAATAATATTGGCACATGGTAAGATAACGTTTGTTTACGTGATGCTTAAATACCTACTGATAAGTCCTTGTAGGTTGCATTTTTATGTTCCGATCCATGTTTGTACTTCAGGCATATATATTTTTTTATATTAAAGGCAATATATGCAATTTTGGAAATGTGAATTATGTTGACGAGTGAGAAAAGCGATAAGATTACAAGAATGCATAGTGTGTACTGCCATACTTTTTACTACAAAGTTTGCGTTAGGTACTCTATTTTCTATGAGAATGTGACACGCTCCAAGCGGGAAGTTTACATAATATATCATTCAAACTTCCATAGAAAATAACGTTAACACAAACAATGTAGTACCTAAACAGTATGGCAGTACAATTTTTTAAACTTTCGCTATTTGTTAACATAATTTTATGATTATTTATCGGGTTTTTATGGCGTACCTTTGTTTTTATTTCACCTACGTTTCTCCGCATTACGACGATCGTGGTCATAGGGTTACTGGATGTAATAGGGTATATGCATGTGATTTCAAAATGGCTAAAAAAATATATACGTATTCTCTATTGATATAGAAACATATCTACATATTTATTATAGCATTTTGAGAGGTTTTTATTGTAGAAATTAACCATTGAAAAATTTATATTTTAAATCTCAATCGCAAAATTTCAAAACGCTACGCCATTGACTAGAGCGGACGTGACATCACTGTGCACATTTTTTCTTTTTTTATTCTGCTTGCTGCACCATGATTTGACACTATTCTGCCCACTTGACATTTCGTATTGTCGATTATTTTCAGATTTTTCGGAAAACCTCTTTCCTGAGATGATCACTACCGAGGTCGTCACCAAAGGTTTTAATCAAGTGTGTACGTCGACGTCACATAAACATGGCGCCAATATGGCAGCGTTTTTATCACGCGAAAATGATTGTAGTTTTGATTTGTTTTTTTTACCTTGTTAATGCGAAATTCAGTGAGCGTCTTATCATTCCTCGGTTAAATAATGACCTAAAGAATCGATTAAAACAATAAAAAAAATCGATGCATATTGGAGTTACAGCCGAGAATTGACAGCAGTATCCACGACTACCCTCAATTCGTCTTCAGTATCAGGAATGTCCAAGTTCACACTACGAGACACTGCACTAAGCGTGTCCGACCGACTGCGGTACAGTCGGATTACGACGCACACACTTATAAAGTACAGGATTCCACGAGGAAGAGAGACAAAATCGATCTTCACGATTAAAATTCGGGTGTTTTTTGATCTCAATCGCCTCTAGAACCATCTGTAACAGTCGCTCCGTGACCACGATCGCTGTAATGCGGTAGAAACGTAGGGGATATAAAAACAAAGGTAAGTACGCGATAAATACCCGATAAATAATCATTAAATTAAGTACGGCAGTACACCACAGGCACGCAGCTCGGATGTCTGTGCAGTACACACGCACTCAGCATAAAGAGCACTTCATTTGCACTTCAAATATTTCAATATGACTATGAAATAACAACGTAACGTCATAATCATAGATATTTAAATTTGTAACTCGAACACATACAATTTAAAACAAAAAGAACTTAAAAACTAATACAGTTTGTTAGAGTTACAAAACGGTCCCAGTCTCAACATGAGTTGGTTGTATTTGCGTACAACCAACGCTGGTTTTCCGACTGAGCCGTTTCGTGACGTCACATAATAAAAAAAACATGTTAAACATCACTATTCACTACCAAATTCTGAAAAAAACTGCGTCATAATCATAGATATTTATTTCATAGTCATATTGAAATAACAAATATTTCAATATGACTATGAAATAAATATCTATGATTATGACGCAGTTTTTTTCAGAGACTACAATCGAAATTCGAAAAGTCGTTGAACAAAAGTTGTTCCCCGGGGGGTGGACAATCGCCCCCTTTTCGGATAGTACACATATTTTGTTACACGTTGTATATCTATGACGCTCTTAAATCGGATAATTGACTTACCAGATTTAAAGCAAGTGGCCGATCCAAGGCAGTTTTCCTTAGCACCAAGGGGCAAGCGGTCTTCATCCTCGAAGGTAGACGTCTTCAGCAGACCACCAGTGCTGTCACGTAGTGCATTTGCATCTCTGCTGTTAGAGCCGTAGATTTGAGATCCGTCAAGGAAGTGGGTAGCTTGATTCATCTACAACAAGGAGGTTAATGTTTGAAACAAATAATAAGAAATAGAAATAGAAACGTTCATTTGTATCCGAACACATACAATTTAAAATAAAAAGAACTTAAAAACTAATACAGTTTGTTAGAGTTACAAAACGGTCCCAGTCTCAACATGAGTTGGTTGTATTTGCGTACAACCAACGCTGGTTTTTCGACTGAGCCGTTTCGTGACGTCACATAATAAAAAAAACATGTTAAACATCACAATTCACTACCAAATTCTGCTTAGCTTGGGGCTATATGATGCTATGTAAATTGTTCAGCATTATATATATTTTATTATTTTATTTATATAGTTATGTATTCAGCACCAGCAACACTTCCTTAAGTCGTGTCGGTGTCGTAAGAGGCGACTAACGGATATCCACAGGGGGTCGGGCAGCGGCGCTCCCTGTACAACACACAGATGTAAAAATTCCAACGATGATCAGATAATCTTTATGAGTAGTTATAGAATTCAGTGAGTCCCTGTGGCCACTCGAGGTTGCTTATTAAAGAAGATGGCTTTACTTAAGAAGATAAGATAGTGTTACCAACCAGAAAATACTTATCTAACGCAATTTGAAAAATCGATAGGAATGTTAGTTACCTATCTATCTAAAACGTTTCTAGGCAGATACCTACTCAAGTAAATTCAATTAAGGCAATATTTATTATCAGTAAATAATTGGCTACTCGTTTCTCGTAACAAATTAATTAGGTGGACGCTTCATGGGCGTAAACAACTAACCGTTGAATCATTCAACTAATTAACACTGTATATAAATACACAAATATATTCCGTCCGTCCCGTCTAGGTAATTAGAGGGCGTGTCGTGTCGATATTAATTCATTTGACACACAAGTCAATGCTATATGATTGATATATGTAATTATGTGTTGTCATATAGATATATATATTATGCCTTTATTGCACCATCCATTGCATTGCACCATTATGCCATTATTTGCTGAGTGGTGCTGGCTTAGAATTTGTACCACCCCATCTCTTCTCGTGGGTGTCGTAAGAGGCGACTAAGGGATATAAACCGGGGGGCGGGCAGCAGCGCCCCCTGCAGAACAATTCTTCTACCGAACTGCAATCCCCAACCCGCATGCCCAGCGTCGGGAATATGTGCATTACCCCCATGAGATACGCCCATAAGGCGCATATCAGGGGAGAGGCCTTCGTCCAGCAGTGTACCAATATAGGCTGTTGAGGTGAGGTGAGGCACCATCAATACAAAAAAAAACAATTAAAATAGAACCTATTGCTAACTATAATCTAGTGTGGCATAAGTATTAAGTTCTGATTCTGAATAAACAATATGTGAATTAAATGTCATTTTTTGCCATCTGCAATACTTTCGATTTGTTTAATCAATTTAGTAAGCCTAAAGAATGTAGGTACCCAACCATGTCATCTTATCTCCAAAATCTTTTTACTACGAGATTTAGGTAGGACGTATTTTACTGAGGTCTTGATAATATGATTTTCAAACAACTTTCCGGAAGGATTTTACACTTAACATACAGAATCATGAAGGCCAAGGTCGAATTCAGGGTTATTTAGAATCCATATCCGTCAATATTAATGGGTAGTTCATACAAACCTTCTGCAAGTTATAATATTCATGCTTAGTATGCTAAGGGCTCTTATACACGGGCTGCATATCTCATATAGGTACACGGATGTCGACAAGCGAAGGCAGCCATTGACTTCAGTTGAGTGCAGTCGGCGACCGCAGTTGGGTCGACTAAAGGTGACGTCAGTCGCCGACTTGCAGTCGACGTTTTGACGAAAATAATGGAAAAAGCTGATAGAGTACAACTTTTAACAAAAAGGGTCCATCTTGTTCTCTATTCTATACTTATATTGTAAACAAAAAAGATTTTGTTTGTTTGTATGGAATAAGATCCAAAACTACTGGACCGATAAAAAAAAATTCATCATTAGAAAGCTTACTTTTGAGTGCTTTTTAATCGAGATATAAATAAAAAGTCGAGTAACTTAGGCTATATTTTTCCAGTTATTCCCACGGAAACGGAAACTACGCGGGTCGCAGCTAGTCACTAATATTTCTTGAACTCACAATGAACGTGTTTTTCTTTTTCGTTGACTGCAGTGCAGGTGGCAACTGCCGTTGCCTGAAGTGGACGGGTGTACCTATTTGGCAACTAACAGTCGGTGTATAAGAGGCCTTAGATGCGTCACAGGTAAAAATACATCTCCTACAGTAAACAGTCGTTAACACAAGGTTATTCAAGCTGTCACGTACTGTATGTTTGGTTATAACTTATAACAATGGAAAATATACTTCAGCTAATGTATACTGATAAGGTAATCAAAAGCATGTATTCACTTTCTTCTAAAAATTCCATTCACATTTGCTGAGAGGGCGATGATCACGTAATTATGAATGTGTGAAATCGGAAATTATGTATGTCAAGCAAATGCGTCAGTTCTAAAGTCCAAGATCCGGGCCCACTCGGCCCGCTTAGACTCGACCCGAATAATAATAATAATGTTGGACAATTCAAACAACATTATTTAGTCCCAAGCTAAACAGAGCTTGTGTTATAGGTACTAGATAACTGACATACTTAATACAATACACTACATAGATAGATATTTTTTATTATACATAGAAAAAACATCCAGAATGCCCTGCAAAAATATCTGCAGATCGTAAACACATTTGTCCGGAGGCGGGAATCGAACCTGCAACCTCCTGCGTCGCAGGTGGACTTTAGCCTGCCGCGCCACTGAGGTCGTTTAAATTATGTTTAAGTTACACATAAATCAACTGTCTTTGTATTTTATTGGTGTCTATACCCAAGTCTTCTTAACTAATATAATAATAATATTATTATATAAAGAATAAATATTTGTACAGTTTAGATGTGCAATACACGAGTATGAACAAAACATAATGTACTTATTATGGCACAGACACAAAAGATTACTTGCTCCACCCCTCAACAGATTACATTGATCCACAGCTGGACGCAAGTCTGCCCCAGATAGGTGTTTTATAGGCTTTTATCCATCGATCAAAAATTTTCGGGGGAAGCCGCGAACTTTTTTGATCGATGCTTTTATCTCATATGCGGTAATGTCTACTCGTATAATTCCCAAGGTGGGCATGCAGGTACGCAGTTCGGTGGTAGAATATTGGAAGTGTGAGTGAAAACACTTCCAATAATTTTTTTTATTTATTTATTTTTTCTTTATTTATAATTGTTCAGCGGGAGGCGCTGCTACCCGCTCCCGCTGGATATCCTTAGTCGCCTCTTATGACACCTGCGAGAAGAGTTGGAGTGGTGCAAATTCTAAGCCGGCACCACACAGCACCCACATTATTATTATAAACAGCATTTATGAAAAAGGTTCCACTTTTTTATCCAACTTACTGTTAACTTCACCAAAAATTTTGCCTTAATAAATCAACTCGGCAGCGATTGCGTTTCACTTTGGCTCATAAAAGGTTTTTATGGTGTGCATTTTATTTGAAATATGGCATTTTTAAAGGTTCAAAAAGCTCATTTCGGAAATTTCCTAAAGTATTGAAATTAAATAATTGTTCCGTTAAATTGGAAAGGTAAGGTCCACTACCTGATAATAACGAGTTTATGAAAAAAACGTGTATTTACTTATGATTCCGTTAATCACGACGTAAAACGGTAGCCAATCTGTATAAATATAAATTCTTTATTCTGAGAAACAACAATATGAACCGATTTAACCTTGATAAACTTCTAATAACTAGGATTTATCCTAGTTGCCTTAACTAAGAAATTAATACAACATAACATAATTTAATTAAGCTACCAACTCTTTACCTTTTATGTAATTATGTCTAGTGTTTTAAATAAATGATTTATTTATAACCCACTAGCTGCGCCCCGCGGCTTCGCACGCGTTTTTCCTATGGAAACGTTTAAAGATGATTTCTATCCCACGGGAACTGATTTAGGGGATAAAATAAACCTATGTTTTATTCTAAGATTAGCCTTACCTGTATGCAAACTTTCAGCCGGATCCGTTCTTTTCTTTCTCTTTTTTTTCTTCTTTGCGCATTGGCGTGAAACATCCTTCCATCCATACATCCATACAAACGCAATTATAATATTAGTGCGATTAACTACATATATCAGGCATTGACATGTAAGACTATGCGTTGTGCTAGGTACAATATTCCATGATTAGAAGTATTGGTAAGGGGCAGTAAGGGCCGATGGGGGGATGATGTTGTGTGGATTGTCCAGCATTATAAATTCTATTGTTTTCTTGTTAAAAGTTAAATATTATGTTCCTTTAGCAAATACCCAATTGACTCCAATAATATGTACTGAAGATCAATCTATTCTATTGCTGCTCTCAATTGATCTGACTCTTTGAATTACATTTCGATCGATAAGGTAGGTAGATACTCTATTAAAACAAACCGGACTTTGATATCAGAAATTTCAGACACTTGAACTTTAACGTTCTAATGAAAGTTTAACGTTTTGTTCGTCTTGTAGATACAAACAGTAATAAGTAATCACTACCTACTGCAACGATAAATGCAGTGATGATATACAATAAATATCTGCCTACTTCCTATTATAAATGAAGACAATAAAACTTTGTCGTTCGTTTACTAACAAAAAGATAGATTTTTCCGGGATTGCACCACCTATCGGTAATGTGCCGTAATGAGCCATTATTAAACGGAGACGTAGAAGAACTTCCTTGCATAGATTAGTAAAGGTACCTACACAGAATTATTTATAAGACCTCTATACAGAAAAAGAATAAGGAAGAAAATTTCCGCTATAGCACCATTGATTTAAAAAGGGAAGATAGGTAACGTTCTCCCAGCGCTTACTCAAAAATTGGCATGTGTTACAACTACACGCAAACACTTACGCTCACAGTTATATTTCCAGTCCTGTGCAATACAAAGAAGAACAAAGACGGAAAGACGTATCTAGGACCGAAGTGAGACTGAGACAACCATATTTCACGCGAATCACGACCGCCCGTGCCGCCGGTCAGACGGTGACTGATGTGGGAGAACACAATTTTACACAATTTGAGGTTGCCACTTTCGAGCAACCAGTGCCTCATCTTCGTTTTTAATAAATTAATGTATGGCACGGGTATTTTTAGACTAGAGTAGATTAGAGAAAAATGACATTGCATCGTCATACATTGCGTAAATTATTGTAGTTGAAGGAATGAAGTTTAAACATTTTACGCATTCGATGACAAAGTTACGTAATAAAGCCGCAATATTTCGTTAATAAAATTCAAAATCGAAACTCACCTGCTCAGCCGCGCCAAAAGTACAGTCCCCGCGGTAAGTAGTCATAGACCGTGTGTATTCCATACAACTGATGTACTGGTCCTTAAAGAAGGGGTCTTGGTTGGGCACGTTGATGGGCATACAGCTCGGGTGTTGGTAACGAGGAGAGAGGGACATTCCATTGCTGTCGCAGCAGCGGATCGCTTGGTTTGTGTGAACTGAGGAGTTAAGATGATGGTTATTCTTCTATCGTAGGGAGTCAATGAATAGAGGTGGCTCAGAGGGTCTACTCAAAAAATCCAAGTTTATTTTTCGGTCGTGCCAAACAAACTCTATGTCGCTTGCATAAGATTAGCGTTTGCACGAAAACTAATCAGAAACTTCGATTTATGAGTAGGTACGGGCCCAGGACCGCTATTTTCCATCGTTCCGGCTCCCCCAACGAAAATATATCTTATTATACCAGCAGTGTATAATAAAAAATATCTATCTATGTAGTGTATTGTATAATACAGTACACTATATTTTTTTCTTTCAGCTGAAAGATGTTTACTGAAAAATAAAAATAATGCTGGACAATTCACACAGCAATGTATATCAGTTATCTAGTACCCATAACACAAGCTCTGCTTAACTCGGGGCTAGATGATGCTGTGTGAATTGTCCAGCATTATTTTTATTTTTATTTTTCAGTAAACATCTTTCAGCTGATATGATATAGGTAGTAGAAAGTCCATTTCATATACGAACCTAACTTTGATGTACATAGATATAAGGTATGTCACTATTCTATATCAAGGTCTATAAATGAGTTCTTAAGTTATTTACGTAACCGATTGTATAAAGTATCTACCTAACTGTTCGTATAGTCGTGTATCGTTTATCTAAATGAACACAATAATAATTGTTATCTTAGTTGGACCGTCACTGTTCCCTTTTATTGTTCATCCAAGGCAGTAATGATATAACTAAGAACACAATGTGTTCTTTGTATATAATAGAACTTTGTCATAGTTATTCTATTCATAACAATGTTAACCCTAAAATCTCGGCATTCTTCAGTCTTCGCCCAAAATTTGATCAGGCAATTAAGATGTAGGTAAACAATTCATGCAATGCAGAGGCAATGCAAGCATTCGTAGGGGAAATAAAAACAAAGGTTAGCGATAAATACCCGATAAATAATAATTAAATTAATTCATGCAAGTCCTAATAAATATAATGAAGATGTAATAATTCGTACAGAAGGTACGCATCATTTCATGGAACACATAAGTAACGCCCGTATGGTAAGAGCTTCTTTACAAGCCTTCGAAAATAAACGTAACTGAATGTAAACTGATAAAGTACCAAGAATGGAGTAAAAAACAACTTACTAGTTTTCCTTATCGGCGTATGCACCAGATCGTGGTATACAAACTGACCCCAGACCGCCAAAGCCATGGTCTTGGTTTCTTCTGGACGATCTACGTTGTCTGTGAGACGGGTGCTGACCACTCGTGATGAAGGCAGCTGTTTGTAGCCTAGTGCACGACGAGGCTGTAGGAATTTAATCAAATCATGTAGCGGAATAGAGTTCATTTTAGCAAAGCATTGACGAGAGAGATACATAATAGGGTAAAGAACAAAGAAACTATTGATCTTCGATTACGAAACATGAATCAGTTGCATGCGCTGCAGTAATGACTTACGAGTAAATTACCCTAGTTGGTAATGTTAAAATTGCAAAAGGCATTTTTTTAAACAGAGCTGACAAAGAAATAAGATCTATTAGAGCTCTAATAATCTTCATAGCTTTATCTTAAGATAATACAATTATGAACTCTACATTAACTCGGCACAACACGTTTTCGCCTTCAAAGATATCACTAACCTCTTCGATTCCATCAGCATATTTCGGGTGAAGCAGTCTCTTGTACCCCGTTAATCCCTGGCCCCAAGAAGACCGTATAGGGTTGTTACAGGAGCCATCAAACGTACGGTATTTGGACTTCTTGTTGGTTCTACAAGTAAACCGTTCTAGGGCAGCGCATTCGGATCCGAAAGCACTGTCTCGTAGATTCAATGTGCTGATAAAGCTTGCGCATTCGTCGTTGGGTAGCCCGTATCTAAAAACAAAGATCATTCAAATCTTAAACACAAAAACAAATAAAATAGACAAGATGGCGGACTAACTACAGATTGATGTTCTTGTGTTTGAAGATAAATGATCATTAAAATTCAAGTCACAAGAAACTAATGTACTTATCTGATAAAAACGTATTCAGGATTCAGATCTTTGGAAGGTAATTTTTAACTTGACAGATATTACAGTGCAGAATATTTATCGCGTATAAAAAGACGTAATTCAAGATTATGATTCTCACCTACGGCATTTGGTATAGACCAAGTTCTGTGATGCCTTTGTAATGGTATATGAAGACTTTTCATAATGCATCGCATCTTCGGAAGCGGCGCCGTGGATTGCCAAGCCTTGTGCTGCCGATCCAGCCTTAGGGGTGATCCCGGCAGATTCCAGGTTCATTTCCAGCCTCTGCAGCATTGCTACTTCCATTTTACTGATATCTATGGACTTGTTGATGTGGGCTGCCGTTACTGGTGGCAGCCTCTTCAATTGTTCCGCACTTGGGAATGGAAAATCGTACATCGGTGGCGGGTGAGATAGATCTGAAAAAGGTACAATGTCAGACGCCGAATTTGAAGCCATAGATGGGGTTTATTGTTTGTATGATGCTAGCAAGATCTTACCTGTTGAGACGATTAGATTCAAAGGATAGGGGGTGATGGTGCCACCAAACGTCAACCCTGCCCATAGCAAAACACCGAGCAATACCGTCTTCGTCATTTCTTCCAGAACACTAAAACAAAACAGGTCCTTTAGCACACGTAGAATAATAAACCTCTTTGTATTATAATCAGATGACTAACCGTGGTTCCATATAACGCTATCGAAGTTTAGAGTCGAACTGGTCAACAAGTCGGGAAACAAACAGTTATATGAGGACCTAGAAGAGGGTATCGGCAAAGACCTCTGATAGCGCGGTCTCTAGATAAACATGTTTCGTCATAAAACTGGGGGGCAATGAGTATGTCCGGTAGACGAGCCCCTTTGACACTGATACAAAATAAACAACGTCATTAGAGGGGAGTGTGCCTACTGCCAGATAAATAAATGGGTGACCAGGTAGGTCGTCATAATGTTATTTGATGTTCGTAAGTACTTCAGTTTGTTTTCGTACATTGAACTTTTGGTAAATATGGACACGTGAACGACTATAGTGCTTTAACTACATCGTACGTAGCAGACTATTGCGTAGCTGTTAGGACAAATGGGAACAAAACTCCTAAGTGTTCGTATGGACAGGCAAAATAAACAAAACTGTTCAGTGACCAACCACCTTGACTTTTGAATCCATCATGGTTAATAACATTAATCTCGGGATATTTACCAAGATTTCAGTTCTGAGCTTTTCAATATTTAAGCACAGTTTCATGCGCCATGATCACGAAATTCTCATAATGTCTAGAAAAACCTTGAGAATCAAAAATTAAACCAAATGCAACAATTAAAAGTCCACCCTAAAGAAATGAAACGTTGGTGTTCTTCCAACGCAAACAAGATTCGAGATTAACCCTCTTACAATCATAATGAACGAATTAAAAATGATATAAACAAACACGCATTAAAACTTAAACTCACATGACACATTCACTACCTACTTTTACACAACTTAACACTACTTTAAAACTTGCGTCGTAATAAACTCAGGCGCGCACTAAAAATATAAAATTGTAAAGGAATTTAAAAACAAACGACCAACCCAGGAGTATTGACTTTAGATGAGCGACTAACTTTTGTTCGGATGAACGAACCGAGCGGTGTTGGTTTGCTAATCTTTTGAATCAATTACCATCCAATTATTGGGGGGATTGATTTTAAACTGCCTTTACCACAGATTTAATACGATTAGGTAGGTACCTAATTGTATTACTTCTGTGGTAAAGGCAACAAAGTAAGACGATAAAGTAAGTACCTACTTACATTTATCGTGGTCATATTCATGTACATTATAAACACATCATCATCATCAATAGGTAGTTATGTTACCCCAAATGTTCAAACATGTTCAATGTAATCTGCATTTAATATTGTTATATTTACCTACTGCTCAGCCTCTGTGGTGCGAAAAATATGAATGCACATAGTTGTAAACATGATTTTTGTTAAACAATTTTTAAAGGGGTTCTTATAAACCGGGCTTTTTATAAAAATAAAATATATTTTTTCTATGTTTAGTTTCTGGGAAATGTATAGCTATAATTACATTGCCGGCATTGCTATATTCTAGCATAATACACAGAACATGTCGAAATAATATTTCTTAAAGTATCTTTTACGTTTAAAAATATTAAAAGAGTTGCTGAGATAATGATGGTTGGGATATATTCAGCAACAAATAGATTTGAGATTTCCATAAAATATGTATTGAGATATATCCAATACATTATAATATCATTTGATAAATCCCAAAAACGTTACTTAGCTCGTTTACAAGACCCTATACAGGCGTCATCTGCAGTTAAAATAGTTCTGATTAAATAAGGATTCTTTCGTTGCACATGCAGGGGTCTACTTGAAAAAGAAAAGTCGAATATCTTTTCCGTTTTCGTATACATAGGTACAACCAACTCTTATGCCGCTTGCATAACATTAACGTTTACACGAAATCGAATTGAAGACTTCATTTTCGTTTTTAAGAGTTCAGGAGTTCACGCTTACGCTACTGGTATTATGTTCATCTTGGACGTCGTGGTGTATTTTAACCGACTCCAAATATGGAGGCGGTTCTCCATTCGTCTGTATGTTTGTTTACTTAGAACTTTTAACTGGTTGATCCGATTTTGATGATTCTTTATTTATTTTTAAGCTGGTGATTCCCGTGTGGTTCCATTTCAATTGGTCTATTTCTAACAATGGTATTCATGAGAAAACCATATAATATCTAATTGAAGTCGGTTTATAGTGTTTTTAACAAACTCAATTATTTTATTTCTTTAGTTGCAAGCTCTGTAAATAGATATATTTCATAATAATAGTAAAACTCCGATTTAAGGTCTTATGTGTGACCTACTAGGTATTTCAATAAAATTATTACATAGCTAGTTGCCCTTAGTTAGCGCATTCTGGAAGTCCTCTATCAGCTTAGTAAAGGATTTGAACTAATTTTTAATTTTTTTTTTAATAATTTTTTATTAATTTTTTTTTGTGAAGTTTACCTACAATAAACTCTTTATTTCGGTAAGTATTTGTATTTTCTAAATTCAAGTACTTGTACAAGTACTTTTAAACGACCGAGCAAAACGCTGTGAGCGACGGTGGGGCCAAAGGTAATTGGATGGGACAAGGATGAAACCCATGGAACTTCATGTCTTGAATCTATAAAACAGTGAAGGCGACAGCGAAAATGAAATGAAAACATTCACTTTTTGGTTGGAGCATCCGGTCAGTGTGTGATGTTTGAAACTTAGGTAATGGTTTGTTTACAATCTACATTATTAGTAAACGCCGAGCCTCAACCTCAACCTCGACCTCAACAGACTATATTGGTCCACTGCTGGACGCAGGCCTCCCCCTGATAGGCGCCTTTATTGGCTGTTATCTCATGGGGGGTGATGCCCATAATCCCCACGCTGGGCATGCGGGTTGGGGATCGCAGTTTGGTGGTAGAATTGTTTGGCAGGAGGCGCTGCTGCCCGCCTCCGATAAATATCCCTTAGTCGCCTCTTACGACACCCGCGGAAGAGTTGGGGTCGTGCAAATTATATGCCGCCGACACCACACGGCGGCACCAACGCCGAGCCGCCAGTTAGATATATCTCAGAGGTCGTCATTTAGACACGTGAGGCTCTAAAAAGGGAGAAAGTACTGAAAAATCATGAAATATCAGAAGAGAGTGGGGGGTCTAGTGAGATATCAGATGTATGCGCAAAATTTTGTTGACACTGTCATTTGTGTGGTAGGTACTTAATGTTTCGTAACTAAATTAGATTACCTATAATAATACAGGTATTTTGGACCTCTGTGGATACAATATTGTGAATTTTTTGTATCTACAAAATCTACACGAGATTTTGGATAGGGTGTGGTTCTATACTCCTCACCATGCATCCAAATGGGATGCATGGTGAGTCGATTTCGTGAATAACGGACGGCCTTTTGCCCCCATGCAAGGCAGTGTTGGCACGCCATGCAATTTACAGACTGTCAACAAAACCTGTCATAAAGACGACGCAACGTAGGCACCTGCTTATAAGACTTATCCGGAGAAACTAAAGGTACCAACTCGTCTATGGACTCATCCAACATGTAGTGTAGATATACCTACCTACTATTAGTAGGTTAGGTAGGTAGGCAGTAGGCACCTACAATACTTACTATAACTACGTAATGGAAATTACAATCTGGCGTGAAATCTAGAAATTATTGCATTGCATTGATCACAACTTTAATAGGTAGGTACTTATCTATAATTTAGCTGACATAATATCAATATGTAGGTCAACATATTTTGGTCTAGGTAGGTAGTTAAATACTACGTAGGTAGTAGGTACATTGTTGCAGCTTGCTGCGTTGGTAGAAAGTAAGAAACTCACGTGGAATGTTCACCACTTCCATCGCATTCAGAACGTCCTCTGGAACATTTCACCGGCTTACTCCTCTCAGTTCCATTCAGCACGGACTTTCCTTCGATGATCCGTTTAAACAACATAGCAGCAGGAGTAGAATCTGTTGCTTCTTACAGCTGACGCGTTTACGGCGAATGTCTGACTTGAAAACGATCGAAGAGACGAAGAAGCTGTGTTCCATTAGATTGGCAGAAGGAGCCTTTACTGCCAGGCTAGTTATGGAACGACTGATGAGTGCCAGCGAGTAGCAAGTCGCTCGATCGAGTTAACAGCTTTGCTTGGCTAGCCTCGCTCCCCGCGCCGATTCCCCTCCCTTACCCTCGTATGAATAACAACGCCACAGTGCGGATAATAACATTGCACTTTGCAGTAGGTTAGCTAGATTGTTTTTTTTTAGTTTGAGTTTTATTGTCGATCATTAGTATAGCGAATTGCTGTAACCTTTTTTTAGGAAATAACATTGTTTAATTTTTTATGTAGATATTGCTTCTAGCATTTTCACACGTGTCTTCTTTTATTTTTTATTGTTCTAACAAAATCTATAAGCCTAAATCTTAAAACAGGTCAAATTGAAACCTTTATATACTACACTAATAGGAGAAGAAGAGATTTAGATACATTTTATTATAGAAATCTACAAAAATATCGAGTCTAACATAAACAAAAAACAACTTAGGAAAGTATATTATATATTCCTAGAAAGGTAGTTGGTAAGTAAAAGGAGATAGGTACAAATCATTTAACAGTCATAAATTATGTACCTACCTTCAATTGAAGTCAATGCTTCTACGTAAATAAAACAACAGTCGGCATGCAAAGTGTTGAAAATAGAAAATAAAATTTATTAAAGAAATTAATGTCTATGTAGGTAATTATAAAATGTTTATTTTCTTTCCATGATTCCATGATTTGGGACTGAGCTGAGCTTACCCAAGGCGTACCTAGCAAATCTTAGTTCGAGTGAGCAAGTCAAGCGTATCCAGTACCTACCTACGTCATCTTATTATATGATTATAATTTTTACTTCGAAAATTTCGATACTTAGTTTTTTTATGTTAATTAAATTATAGAGGGTCGACTTTCTGTTTTCCATGTTTATTGAATTATGGTCAAAACATGATTATTGATTATGTCACCCTCGAAGTTATAATTATACTTTTAATTAACTTAGTATTTCAACCTGACCTAACAATTTTTTTAAACTTTATGTGCCTTATTGAAATCGGAGTAGCCAAAATATTATTATTATTAAACAATTAGAAAACAAATCAATATTGGGCTTGTAACAAAATACAAATATTTCCGCTTCGTTCCGGACACACTCCTTATCAATATGGTACACATCGAGAGAGATATAATTCTTAGCAGGTACCTACTTATGTAGTTGAATCGTCGTCGAATAAAGCATCGGGGTGCGTCAATGAAGGGTAACCCCCTTCATTGACGCACCCCGATGCTTTATTCGCACAGGATCGCGGTGGATGGCACAAACTTCTGGAGGCCTATATCCAGCAGCGGGTAAAGTTCGGCTGTGGATGATGATGATGAGGTATAAATATTTTTTGAAGACTCAATAATTTGCTATTGATGTTATTACACTGTGCCACCGTTAACGTAAGCGGGCCTTTATTAGTGTGCATGGAAAATGGAAGCATATAAAATGGCCTGACTTGCATTGATATGATACGAAACTGAAAAACACCAATATCGAGTACTTCTGTTTCGTAGCAAATCCGTAGCAAATAGAGCGCGTTGAAATCTTTTGGACGTAGCACGTAGCCGTAGCAGATTGCGTAGCTATTCGTAGCGGTTCGTAGCAATATGTACAATTGTACACCCTTGTAGTGTAGGTACCTAACGTAATGTACATGTACTTGTACAGTACAACCTAACTACCTATCTAATTTGCCTATCTACAAACAACTTTGATAGCAATGACTATGATTTAATGATCTTGTTCTCACCTATCTACAATTTGAAGAAACAGACCACCCTTAAGAGGATTTATTAAGTTTGGTTTAAACAAAACAAAAGCGGCATTGTTTTTTAGTCAGCTCAACTTTTTGTTTATATTTCCAAAAGAGAGTTCGAGAACGAGCACCGCAACAAAGGCCTCTACCACGTGGTGAGCGCATGCTCAGAGCATGATACCCCCCGACACCCCACCTTCCCCTCAACAGCTGATCACGCATGGACCGCGTGCTCAACTAGTTCGCGAGAAATGCATTCGCACGATGCATTTTATGGCCAAGGCGGGTTGGTTTTGTGAGGTAAGTGAAACCGGAAACTTTGTTTTGTATTGTTACCTATCTACTACGAAGGTGTAATGCAATACAATACTAGCTGCGTGCGTTCGGCTGGGAATTTCAAGTAGTTGGTAGATGATACTTAGATAAAATTTTACTAAGGTCTCAGACCAAGTAAAAAAATATTTGTAAAGTAAAATTCATGATTTTTTACTTGGTCTGAGATTAAGGTAGGGTAATTAGTCGGCTGGGAATATCAAGAAGGTACCTAGTTGGTAGATGATACATAGATAAAATTTGTGTATGTACCTCATCATAATAGTTGCGTTCCTTCAACTGAACCAAATATCCTAATGGAGTTCCTTCCCAACTCTTCACGCGGACGTCGTAATAAGAGGCGACTAAGACATATCCACCGGGGGGCGGGTAGCAGCGCCCCTGCAGAACCATTCTACCACTGCACTGCGATCCCCAACCCGCATGCCCAGCGTGGGGATTATGGGCATTAACCCCCAATGAGATACACCAATAGGGCGCTCTTCAGGGGGACGCTTGTGTGCGTCCAAAGTGAACCAATACAGGCTATTGTGGTTGATGTTGAATTTATTTATTTATTATTTATGAAAAGTACACTACTTTTACAGGGACCCCCAATGCAATAATGTACCTACTTATTCTTGTAATAAAATTATCATAAAAAAGTTATAATAAAGATAATCGAACATAGGTACTTAGCTTCTAATAAAATAAAAAATTACCTACCCGTCCAACCACAGTTAAAACATTCAGAACTTATTACTTATAATAAAACTAAATTCTACGGCAAAATATGAAAAGAAATCCATTAATAAATTCAAATTTTAAATTTTTGGTTTAGAAGTTCCTTCCAATCCAACCAAACCCTGGTAGATACCGCTGAATCTACAGCTGTAATAAATAGGTAAATAGGTAGATACCTACTTGGAGTTCACTGTACTAAATACCTAGGTACATACTAGCAATAGATTGATAGGTAGAATCTTGAGTAAAAAACACAGACTTCTATCTCTGATATTATTACCCGAGATATATACCGAGATTATCCGGTAATTTAGTTTTTCTTTTCATGATTTTGGCGGGCAAAAGTTTATTCTGTCGTAGAAACTGAAGTACTTGTTGACATTGACAACATTAGATTTTTTTCTAAGTTGACAACACTTGAATCTAGGGAGGGTGATTTCTTTCGTCCGCGACTTGAAAGAATCGGCAAGCAACTTCTTTCCGGCCCTTGTGGGGGCACGGGGAGGGGGGCCTCGAGGTGTGGCCTCTTTAGTTGAAGCCGGGGGGCTTCAACTCGAGGGGTAACGACCCCTCGGTCCTTGGGTTATGGCAAATAAGCTCGTTTTTGCCATTTTTTTTTTTTTTTAATGAATCAAGAATCAATGTCAAAAATCCAATTATCTGTCACAGTCTCGCGAAGTCAGCGTCAGTCTCAGTATTCGCGAATGTCAATGTCAATTGACCGAAACTACAGACAAAACAAAACTTCTTCTTTACCATATTTATTATTTACGTGTTTGTTTGCAAAGAGAATAACTTGTTTGTTTGTTTTGGTTTATCTAATGAAAAACCCGTAAATATTAATAAATTTACTGAGATTTTGATAATAAATCAACCAAATGGCATCCCACCTAAGCACCAAAGACCGGCTCCTCTCGTTAATTGACGATATCGAGCTAATTGCGAAGTAGGTCGACATGGCACGTTTTTTTCGCCTCCGAAAATAATGAAGATGTTTATTTTCATGATTAACTTTGTTACAGAGAGATTGTAGAAGTCTCAATAGCTCCAAAACCCCAGAAACTATCAGCAGCAGACCATGCACAACTTACAGATTTGCTGCTTTCAAAAGATGCGGAATTGAAGAAAACATTGGAGCTTGCCGACGAGCAAGCTAAAATCCAGCAAAAGATGAATGAACTCAAAGCTGAAGTTGATAATAAGGTTAGAAAACAGAAATTTCTTAATGCTGTTATTGACAGCTTTTTCATGCGTGAGACAAAAATCTACCTACAATTGTTTTGTTTATATTAACTTGAAATAATTGTTTCCAGTCAAAAATTTTCTAGGTACCAGTCAAGTTCTTGCCGTGTGGTGCTGGCTCATAATTTACATCATCAACTCTTCAGTGGGTGTTGTAAGAGGGCACTAGGGATATCCACAGCAGTGGGCAGCAGTGCCTTCTGCAAAACAATTCTACCAGCAAACTATGGGCACTACCCCCATGAGATAAAATTTCCAATTTACTATTTTGATTCTTATTTTTGCAGGATCAAGATATATATCAGCTACAAAGGCAGTTGAAAGATGCAGAACAAATCCTAGCTACTTCACTGTATCAAGCAAAACAAAAGTTGGCATCTATAGAGAAATCCAGGAAGAAACCTGTGCCTTCGGAAGAACTTATAAAGTTTGCCCATAGGTATGTCTGTTAAACAATCCAACTGCCAAGTCAAATTTTTTACATCAGGGGTCGGTAACCTGTAGCTAGCGAGCTGTAGAGGAGTCATGCCCTCGTTTCAAATGATAGCAAAAACTGCATATTTAGTATACAATACAGCTGACAAGTCAAATTGTCAACATCAGGGGTTGGAAACCTGTAGCTAGTGAGCTGTAGAAGAGTCATCCATATGCAGTTATTGCTTTCTTATAAATCGAGTCGCATTGAAAGCGAATTAAAATCTACATAGAAACATCCGACGACGGCGTCATTCGAGAGCTTCCGACAAGCAAGTACTATTTTATTGTTGGTAAGAAAAAATTTTTAAAAACTTTTAACTCATAAGGTTAACGACCCCTGGTCTACATGAACATTCTTACCTGCATAAACTGGTTTGTGCTGGTATGCTCACAGGTAAGATGCAGTGTGTGGCCAGGGTATGACTCTATCCCATGGCACAGATGAAGATGTTTCACATGACTCGAACTCTCCATGAATAAATGTGAACTCAATCAAAAACATCCCAGAGTTTCGGAATAAATAATTTCAGAATGATCACACCCAGTTTTCTGAGATAAAATCAATAAATAAATAATACTGGATAATTTGCACAGCATCATCTAGCCCCAAGCTAAGCACAGCTTGTGTTATGGGTACAAGATATGATACCTATATAATAGAATACATTGCATAAATAGATATGTTTTTGTATACATTAAAAACAACCAGAACACCCTGAACAAATATTTGCAGATCATACAATCATTTGTCCCGAGGCGGGAATAGAACCCGCAACCCCCAATACTGTTGGCCGAGCTAAGGCCAACACGAGCGTAGGCAAATCGATACAAGGTAAGTGCCACCGTCTAGACGTTTGGCAAGTCTACGCAAACTATTGCATCACAAACGGCCGGGCGCAGGCAAGCGCCTTTGATTTGTGCAAAAAACCGACACGACTCCGAAGTGAGGCGAGCGACCGCGAGCGATGACAAGTCACTGCAAATGACCTGTATACAAGTTGGCGCTTGTATTCACTCGGCCAGCTAGGCGAGCGATACCGAGCGATAGCAAGGCAATGCAAACGTGCCGTCTATACGTTGGTATTGGCTTTCATTCGGCAACGTTGGGCCAACATGTATTGGAGGCTTAACATATATCACAGCAAGCATAAAAATAAACCAGGCTTACCACAATCAATTCAATCTTTCCCAGAATCAGTGCCTCGAATGCAGTCAGTGCTCCCTTATCCTGGCAGCCTGGAGACCCACGTCGTCCGTACCCGACAGACTTAGAAATGCGAGTGGGAATGCTCGGGAGACTCTGTGACCTACCTCTTAATGGCCACACTCCATCCACTCTGAATGAACTACACAGAATGACCACTGGAGGAGGTATGTTATTAGCTTTATCTTATACATTACTAGCTGCTCCCCGCGGCTTCGCACGCGTTGATCCTATGGAAACGTTTAAAGGTGATTTTTATCCCACGGGAACTGATTTATGGGATAAAAAGTAGCCTATGTTTGATTCCGGGATTAGAATTATTTGTGTGCAAAATTTCAGCCAGATCCGTTCAGTAGTTTTGGCGTGAAGAGGTAACAAACATCCATCCATACATCCATACATCCATCCAAACTTTCGCATTTATAATAATAGTGTGATTATTCATTATGTGTATTTTGATTATCTTAGTTCCAAGAAAACAGGGTAACTGGAGAACAAACATAATCAACAAGCCTGGTGCGTTCGAGTCTTTCCATTCATTAATTTGAATTTGAATCATCTGGCTAAGGGGTTTTCCTTGAGCTTGCCTTTTAAGTTACTTACCTTGATCACTAGACGGGTGCGTGTTAGGAGGTTGATGAATCATGTTATTGATTGAGTTTGACTTTGTTGCCATAAAGTTCATTCACAAGCTCTCGCGTACTCGGAATAAATTAACATAAGTAGGTAGAGGTAGGATGTTATTCCAGAAACTAGTTTTATGTTTGTTAGCAATATAGATTGTTCTAAAAAATATTTCTTGCTCATCATTGCCATGGCATCACTATTGTACAATGGCTATCTTGCTATATAGCTTCCTACTCATATCAAAGATATTGTGATTGGACCTAGGTATTACAAGAGGATCTACTCTACAGCATTCACCCACTTTATCCTCTGAACTAAAAACGCCACTGCTGCTTTACGTCAAAATAGGTCTGGTGCCTTTACTTCCTTCGAGATAAGCACAGCAAGACGTTAACAGTCCAGCCTAAATTATTTTCATTCCTTCACGCGTAGATTGCCTCAACCTGACTGAGGACTGCCCTCAGACCTCTGTGCCTATGACATAAGTCACTTAAGCCTCCATCTGCAGCCTGTAGGTCGGCTTGAAGATGGTCTACTTCTCGAGTCTCGACACGGGCTTCCACTTCATAAGCGTTTAATCCCCGCTCTGGGAATGCGGGCTGGGGTTCGCAGTGTGGTAGTAAAACTTTTCTGCCGGAGGCGCTGCTGCCCGCTACCCGGTGGATATCCGTTAGTCGCTCTCACAACACCCGAGAGTTGGCGCGGGTGAAGTTCCGCCTGCGACACACGAGGTTGCGGGTTCGATACCAACCTCGACACAAATGATTGCTCGATCTACAGATATTTTTTGGGGTATTCTGGGTGTTTTCCATAGAAAACTATTTCCCTTCTTCTATAGTAAAATTATCTTTTATGTACTAAAATGTATTACCTAGTATAGTACCCATACCACAGAAGCTCTGTGTGAATTGTCTAGCATTATTAATTAAATCATTTGATTACCAGCAGTACCTGCATCAGCTACGAACCAGTTCACCTGGCACCCAACCGGCGAGCTCCACATGTCAGTCGGCGGTGGTGGCTCCGTAGCCATCGACGGTCGCGGGAAGGACACAGCGCAAGAAGATGTAGAAGTCATGTCAACGGATTCCAGTTCTAGTTCTAGTAGTGATTCGCAATGATAAACTTAAAGCAAAGGAAGTGACGAATGTTCTTTTGAACTTATGTGCCGGCTGTGCTTTCTTTCAGAAATCTATCTTGAGTTCGAGTTTTTGATGTGATTCGTAATAAATAATAGATTCAGGCGTTACTTTGCGGAAATCCATTGTAAATATAAGAATGAAAAATATTTAGTAACAATTCTATTCACTGAGAGCGCCAAGATCGAATGGTGTGGTGTCCTGATGATGTCTCGTGGAGAGACGAAACTAGTTGAAGACTTACTTTGATAAATGTTCTTTCATTTTGTATAAATGTATAATTTTGTATAATTTGTTAGATTTTATCGCAGAAGGTTTTTTTGCGGAATTGTTACTAAATATTTTTCATTCTTATATTTTGTGATTCGTAATGAAAAAAAGACATAAGATGACAAATGTTCTTTTGAAATTATGTGCCGGCGGTGCTAGAGTCTGTTCAAAAAGAGAAGAATCGTGGGAATTTAGGGCGCTCGTGTGCCAATTGTCAACTTTTGTTGCGTTGACAACACTGCTCTGCCATTATAGTACGACTAAAAGTGTTAGTTCACCGTAACGCCACGACTCTTCTCTTTTTGAACAGACTCTATCTTGCAGAAACGTAGATGAAGTGACGAGTGTTCTTTTGAAGTTATGTGCCGGTTGTCCTATCTTGCAGAAATATATCTTGAGTTGGAGTTCTAGCAGTGCTTTGCTGCAATATCTACTATCCTTACTCAGCTTGTAAGCACCCATATATGAAAAAACGTATAGATTCTTTAATACCTTCTACTATACTCAAGCCATTCTCAAGATATGTTTATAAGTAACCCAAAAATCCTAAACGTTGGCGTCGTGTTTTAACAATAATTGTCAGCAAATAATGCATTGAGAAAGTGATCAAAATCTTCGCGCTGTGGAAATTCTGCCAAAACAACAAACAATATAAGTGATTAACAACGGGGGCCATATTAACATATGTGTTTAGATTTTGGCCTGAGTACCTATAGGTAGTGTCATTGATTTAAAAAGGGAAGATAGGTTACGTTCTCCCAGCGCTTACTCAAAAATTGGCATGTGTTACAACTACACGCAAACACATACGCTCACAGTTATATTTCCAGTCCTGTGCAATACAAAGAAGAACAAAGACGGAAACACGTATCTAGGACCGAAGTGAGACTGAGACAACAATATTTCACGCGAATCACGACCGCCCGTGCCGCCGGTCAGACGGTGACTGGTGTACTGAACACAATTTTACACAATTTGAGGTTGCCACTTTCGAGCAACCAGTGCCTCATCTTCGTTTTTAATAAATCAATGGGTAGTGTAGTGGTAGTATAAATCTGTCCGTCTACAAAGAATTATATCAGTTTATTACTCTTTAGCGAGAGGCGTTGAAATATAACTTTAAAAAAGTCTGCTTGCTTGGTAGAAATACTGCCAAACCAAAAAGAAAAAATTTGCTTTTTGCTCAAAAAAGAGAAATAAACTGTTATAACTGTGGGAACGCGTTCATTTTTAGAATGGTTTATCTCTACCTTTAGTATTATTATATTATTTCAATTATCTGTGTCTCTACTTACATCAGAGCTTGAATAGATCTGTGTGATGAACTATGATGATGTAGTTATGATATACCTTATACTTAGTTACTTATTACCTAACTTAAGTAACTTGTATAAAGTTTGTGTGTAATTAATTTTAGCTTTATCCATCACGTCAAGTGAAGATAAGAATAAATATTAATTGTCAATGACCCTCTATCTTTTACTAGTGTAGGTATACCTACCTATAAATAAGTTACCTTCTATGCTTCATAATGCTGTTTAAAATGTCCAACTTTATTATTATTCTACTATGGATACCTACTAACTTTTTCAAGTTGTAAGCGTAACAGAAAAAAAACTTTCGTTTTTAAAAAGATATACGTATCATTTAAATAATTTATTAAAAATTATAATGAATGTAAATTCACTTCATTCTTTGGAAAGTAGGTAAGGAAAAGCCGCTACGCATCTTCATAGAATACTTACTAGGAATAATGACGTATTGGGGAGTAATATTTTCTATGACGTAGATAGAGCTAATAAACAAACGTCATCAAAAATACCAAGCAACGCGATTCCCATAGAAACCAATATTTTTGTATTTACCTACGCAACCATCTTTCAGTGTCATCAAGTGTCATTCTCGTTTAATAACAAATAATCAATATTAAGTAAAGTAGAAATTGTGTAAAATATTGGAAAGAACATAATCAGAGATGACTGAAAGGGCCCCAGTATCTGCTGAAGACACATTAGTGCGCTACGACAATCCCGTGCTCGTCACAAAACAACCTGAGAAACCAGTAAGTACTTTGACCCACTTTACTACTACAATTTGTCGTATATTTGTAGGTACTTGTTATGTTTTTATAAATAGGTTGTGGGTAGATAATAAAAACTAGTCTTTGGTCAACCTGCCTTTCATTTACAACATGGTGACAGCGGTGTTTAAAATAAATTAGTTCTGGGTGTAAAAACCATTATTATCGCGTAAAAAAAGTGATAGATTTACTAAAATTGTTTTCGTCAAGTCCTTAAACAATGGAACACGCACGGCCTCCAGCCGAATTATGCTTGGAAGGTGGACCGGCCAGTCGGGCCGAGGCGTGGGAAAAATGGCTGCGACAGTTCAATGTGTTTTTAAAAGCGTCTGGTGTTGAGAAGGAATCCGAATCCGTAAAGTCGAGTTTGATGGTAAATCTTATTGGATCAGAAGGATATGACGTGTACACGACCTTTAAATTCGATAACGGAGAAAACAAGGAATGTATTGCTACGCTTGTAAAGAAGTTCAACGAACATTTTGGAGCGAAACAGAACACGACAATGGCGCGATTCAAGTTTTTCTCAAGATGTCAAGAAGAAGGCGAATCAATAGATGAGTACGTCACGGCTCTCAAAATACTTTCTCGGCGATGTGAGTTTGAGTTACTCGAAGAAGGTTTGATTCGGGACCGAATCGTGTGCGGTGTTCAAGACGGCAAAATACGCGATCGCTTGCTTAGGGCGGATGACCTCACCCTAAGTAAAGCCATGAAAATATGCCAGGCCAACGAAATGTCTACGGAGGAACAGAGGCAAATAGACGGGACCAAGACTCAGATTGTAGCAGTGGACGCGATGAACGCGCGAGGAGCCCCACGCGCGGGCCCGAGCGGCGCCGCGGGCTGGGGAGGCCGCACGGCGAGCCGAGGCCGCGGTGCCGCGGGGCCCCGCCAGCAGCAGCGAGGACCCCCGCCGCGCCGGCCCCCCGCCGCGAAGATATTGTGTACAGCGTGTGGTTTCGGAAATTGTGATGGTTTTAGGTGTGCGGCTAAAAATGCCATTTGTTTTTGGTGCAGTGAAAAAGGCCATTTTAAAAATATGTGTCCGAAATTACGTAAGCGCGTGTGTCAGATCGATGCAGATATCGATCCCGAGGTAGGCCACGATGAGGATTGCAGTGACGAAGGATTGTACTATGTGTCTGCCCTCTCGGGGCCCATGGAACGTAAGGACTATAAATGGTATGAAACTTTGATTTTTACATGCACAGGCGAAAAAGAATTATTTAAGCTAGATTCAGGGTCAGATTTGAATGTCATATCGCTGAAAACATTTAAAAAGCTTGGTTTTGAGAATAATATTTTGAGTTCAGATAATACAAAGGCCCAGTCCTTTTGTGGTAATCTAATTCCGATAACTGGACATTGCAATCTTAAATGTTTATACAAAAATACGGCACATACAATAAGATTTATTGTTGCTGATTTTAATTGTCAGAGTGTATTAGGTAAATATGCCTGTGAGGAGTTAGGAATGCTGAAGCGAATCTTATCTTTAAATGTAAACGAGTACGCGGACTTATTTCAAGGTTTAGGTAAATTACCCGGTAAATACAAAATTACTGTGGATCAGTGCGCTCAGCCGTCAATCTGCCCGGTCAGAAAAATCCCCATTGGGGTTCGAGAGAAACTATCACAGGAGCTGGGGCGGATGGAGAAAATGGGAGTGATTCGGAAGGTATCTCATCCAACTCCGTGGGTGAACAGCATTGTAGTGGCCGCTAAAAAGGACGGCTCCATTCGAGTGTGTCTCGACCCGAGGCCGTTGAACCGCGTAGTGCAGCGCGCGCACTACCCGCTGCCGACGCTCACGGAGATCGCCACCAAGCTGGAAGGTGCACAGGTATTTAGCAAGCTGGACGCTCGCTCAGGTTTCTGGATGGTTCAACTCGACGACGCCAGTGCGGACCTATGTACCTTCGGGACGCCATTCGGTAGGTACCAGTTTTTACGTTTACCGTACGGAATAAACTGCGCATCTGAAGTATTTCATTCTAAAATTCGACAGATTCTGGAGGATTTAGAAGGGGTAGATTCATTCGTGGATGATGTTATCTGCTGGGGATCTACGAAAGCGCAGCACGACGAACGTTTAAAGAAATTATTGAATAGGGCGCGAGAAGTAGGTATTAAATTTAACAATGAAAAGTGTGAATTTCAAGTCAGTCAGGTGACTTATTTGGGACACGTTTTTAGCGGAAAAGGCATGGCCATAGATAAAAATAAAGTCAAAGCAATAGAAAACATGCCCGTTCCCGAAAATAGGCCAGCACTGGAGAGGTTTTTGGGAATGATCAATTATTTGTCAAAATTTATTCCCAACTATTCGGAAATGGCTCTTCCGCTTCGCAACCTGTTAAAAAAAGATTGTGAATGGATATGGGATAGTGCGCAGGAGTCGGCAGCTCGACAGCTGAAGAGCGCAGTGTGCGCGGCGCCGGTGCTCGCGCTGTACTCGGCGCGCCAGCCCGTGCTGCTGTCGGTGGACGCGAGCGCGAGCGCGCTGGGCGCCGTGCTGCTGCAGGGCGGGCGGCCCGTCGAGTTCGCCTCCGCCACGCTTACCGACACGCAGTCTAGGTATGCCCAGATAGAGAAGGAACTGCTTGCCATCGTTTATGCGCTAGAACGATTTCACCAATACGTGTATGGCCGCAGTGACGTAACCGTAGAATCCGACCATAAACCATTGGAAGCGTTATTTAAGAAACCGTTAGATTCTGTTCCATCTAGGCTTCAAAGAATGATGTTACGGGTTCAAGGCTATGAATTCACCGTAGTATACAAACCAGGTAAGTACATGTATGTAGCGGATGCGCTATCTCGAGCAGCCTTACCGGAACCGACCTCGGATAAAGTATCCGAAGAAATAAACGAACAATCTTGTTTTTTGATAGAAAACGTTCGGTTCAGTGATAGCAAACAAGACCTTATTAAAAATAGTATAAAGGATGATGTTGAATGTCAGCTTCTTAAAAAGTATATTCAAAAAGGGTGGCCGGTTAACAAATATGATGTAGACAATCGTATTAGGGGTCAATGGTCGTATAGGGAAAGTTTTGCATACATTAATGGCTTAATTTTCAAAGATAATCTTGTATACATTCCAAAAAGCGTACGACAGGAAATGCTTAACCGGGTGCATGACGGCCACATGGGCATAGACAGGTGCAAGCGTCATGCTAGGGAGGTGATGTTCTGGCCTGGCATGTCGCGCGACGTGGAGGAGCTGGTGCGCAGATGTGGCGCCTGCGCGGAGCGCGCGCATCGCCCCGCGCGCGAGCCTCTCATTCCACATCAGATACCGTCATTACCATGGGCTAAAGTTGGCTCCGATATATTTCAGTATGCCGGAAAATATTTTATGTTGTTAGTGGATTATTTTTCTAACTATATAGAAGTGAATCCATTATCCAGGATAGGCACAAAGGCGGTACTGACCGCTATGCGCGATCAATTCGCACGGCATGGGATTCCGCAGGAGTTAATAACTGATAATGGACCCGCCTACGCTTCGAGGGAATTTAGCGACTTTTGTAAATCGTGGGGTATCAAGCACATCACTAGTTCGCCAAACTATGCTCAATCAAATGGGCAAAGCGAACGAAGTGTGCAAATAATCAAAAATATTTTAATCAAATCTCTAAGGTCAGGGACAGACTTTTACTTAGGTTTATTGAATTACAGAGCTACGCCTCGTAATGGTATCAGCTCTCCATCCGAACTTTTATTTGGACGCCGTCTAAATACGAGATTACCGTCTCATGAAATAAAATTAATACCCGGTCGTAATAACGAGAAAGATTATAAAGAAATGTTACGTAAACAACAGACTGATAAGGTTTATTATGATAGGCAGGCTAAACCACTACCTGAGGTTTCGCCAGGTCAGCCGGTTCTTATCATGGACCAAGGTCAGCGTAAGCACGGCCGAGTCATAGGGCGCGCCGCGCAACCACGATCTTACTTTGTTACCGACGAATCTGGTAAAAAGTACCGACGGAATAGGCGACATTTGGTCAAGTTACCTGCCGAGGCCAATGTTGCCCAACCAGCCCCAACTCCTAGTTCTTCTCGTGCGCCAATGAGTGATGATGAAACATGGGCTAGTCCTACGAACATCAGTGAATATATTCCGGATGAAGGACTCAACTCCGACTCTGATGACAGTCAGAGCTCATCACAAAATACAAACATTAAACAACGCCCGAAAAGAAAGGCGGCTCTTCTTGCATCAGATAACATTCGCAAAGCATTGTAAATTTAAAATACCTATATACCTACCTAGTTAAATACCTATATACCTACCTAGTTAAATACCTATATACCTACCTAGTTAAATTACGACTAACATGTTCTTATCTGAATCTGTATAAGTATGTAAAATTAATAGTGCTTACTTTTCTGAACTTATGTAGGGTAGATGCGCCTGTTACGCGTCCAGGCCCCATTCACGACCTTTCGCGGCACTATTGGTTACTTTTTGTCGAAAATAGCCGTATTTGCACTCTCACACAAAGACATTAAATTATATCAACAACCTGGATGTGTAAGCTACGCATACAAGCTAACTACACAACACAAGCACCAGCAATTATAAGTAAAATAAATTAATCAATTTGTGGTCCGCCGTCAACAAGACCAAACGTGTCTATATCAACGCGAAAAATAGCAGCGTGTCGCAAATTCAACGCTAAGTTTTACATTATTTTTATGCATTTCAGAGTTGATGGTTATTAGTGTGACTTCATTTTGGATTAAAAAATATGAATTTGTGTAATTCTGCCTAAATTATAGTCAATAAATTTGAAATATTACGTGGACGAGAACTGTTCCACGATATTTTGAGAAAGTCCCGTTTTAGACCGGGCTGGACGCGAATCGGACATATCGTGTCAATAAGGTGGTTTCTTGTATTAATTATTGTATGAAAATTTACTCAAACATTTTATTAAATTTGAACCTTATGCTCGTAAGGTATCTAAAAACCATATTTCGTCCAGGCTCGGAGCAACGAACTATAAAATACTGAGTCATGAAATTTCTTATGGTCGGGAATTGGACAAGGTTAAATGACGTCCTGATTTCGACCTTAGCTTTATTGATTATGTAAACTTAACAATAATGTAATAGAATTTTGTATATTAAGTCATTGAGTTATCCAGTATTGTGTATTTAACATATTTCATTCAATTTTACTTTATTTGAAATAAGCTATATGCAATTTTATTTAAAAATATTGTGGTCGAGAACTACTATATAAGACCAGATATCGACCATCTGCGTATAATTAAACACAGTGCCAGTCATCAGAGTTCTAAATATAGAATACTAATAAAGGTTATATGTTTATTAGGTATTTTTGTATACTAGTAGCTAGTGATAGCCACTACTACTTTCAAAAATACCTATACAATACAATAAACCTCAATAACCAAACTGCAACGATTCCAAAGACTGGTGTGCTCAGCGATAACAGGCTGCATGAGAACTACACCGGGCGTTACCCTGGAGGTAATCCTAGACATAGCGCCACTAGACTTATATATACAACAAGAGGAGACCTTATCGGCTTTGAGACTACAAAACATTAGATTCTGGGGGGGCATAGAAAACCCTCACACTCAGATCTTAAACAGAGCCTTAACCTATGAACCTCTCTAAGCCGCCCCCTGTGACAGAATGCCCAGCAAACCTATACAAGAGAAACACTACCAGATACAACTATATGAGGAGAGACACCTAAAAGAGATGAATATGAGAGGCCCACGTCCACTCCTCCCCTAGCATTCTCACAATTCCGAACATGGATAAGGCAAAAAACCAGAGGAACGCATGCCGAACGATGGACACACCTACAGGAGTGCCGCCAGGTAAGGCGGCCTTCCTACTGCCCGCGGTGCTTCCTAATTCCTAAATCCAACCAACAAACGAGGCAATGACAAAACAACCCACTAACACGCTAACCAGCGTGGTGGGTCATGGCCCAAACCCTCAATGAATGATAGATAGCCCACAAAAAGGTTCAAAGTGCCCGGCGACACCAGCGGCTATGCTGGCGTTGACGGGTACCATGCCAGCCTTGTGGTCAGGGGTGCGAAGAATCCTCGGGTGAGGTCACACCGAACTTTCAGGTTTGACCATCACCTAGCGCTGTTGGAAGTGGAACATTAAATGGCATTTTCTGGGGTTAAGTGAATTCCGTAGAGAGGGGGCGGACACCTAGACCCTAGACTCGGGCCATCTTCTTTACTCTCGCGAGGGTGATAAAACATCCCAGCGTGACGTAGGTTTCCTCATCAATAATGCCCTTGCTAACAACGTTCAAGAAATCTCCAGTACCTATGTTGACAGGTATTCAGGGAACAGTAATTCAGGTCTGCGCACCGACCTCGGCATAATCGGATGATGAAGTGGAGGATATTTATTGATTATTGATCACCGACTGCTCCGAGGCTCTCTGGATATCAACCTAAAGCTTGAAAGAAACCGTCTGATGAAATCCACGCTCCGATCTAATCCAATCCAAATCATGGCGGGCACCGAGAAGTTCCGGCAGCTTCTGGGGAATAGATTCGCTGCCTTGGATCCCTCTGATGACTCTGACGAGGCCTTACACAATCTGGTTGAAACGTTGTGGCACAAGGGCATCAAGTTCTGCCAAAATCAGCGTACTGGCAAGCAATCCAAACTCTCGGATGTCTTTCGGGCTGATGGCAAAAAAAAAACGGGAAACCACCTAAGTGACTTCGTCAGACAAGTCCGACCTGAACCGAGGGTACAAATACAAAGTATTCACTCAGGAGCTTGGCTGGAGCCACCTGACGAAGCTTAGAATGCACGATGGGAGGACATTCTATGGCAGATTATACGTTGCACATACCCCTCGTTCCCAACGACGAGACCACAAGACCAAGATTTCAGGACTCTGAGGCCTATGTCCAGCAGAGGACTAAAACAGGCTGAAGATTGTGATTATTCTAAGTAAGTTTCCTATCAGATATATGGTGGTCGAGATCTGGGAAAAATAGGGTCGCAAACTGGAATTTTTGGACGAGAACTGGTAAAATGAGGTATTTCGGATTAAAATATTATTTTAAAATTAACAGTAAAATTTAGGAATAAAGTCTATTTTTCATGTGAAAATAGAGTATATTAGCCATGTGGTGCAATCAGTTTTATTCTTAAAAGCTCAAAAAAATATATTTATTTCGATATCTGAATCTGACAACTCCGCTAATTGGACGCAAACAGGCTCAATGACCCTAGTTCAACTTCTATATTTGGTAGTTTTAGTTAAATATATAGGTTAATTGTAAGATATTTCATTAATTTTAAATAATTGGGCATTGCCCACAGTTATACATTTAAGTGTTTATTCATTAACTCAAGTTTGTACTTACCTACCTAACTTACAGGTATACCTATTGAATGCAATACACCTGTTTATTTTGAATTGTGTACCTATCTAAAGAATGTACTCTTTAGGTACCTACAGTAAGCAATTAAACAAAGTGTGTACTTAGTTATAAGTTAAAAAAAAAAATAGAAAAAGTATTGTATACTTTTTTTTCATTTTTATAGGGAAGATGTCGTATATTTGTAGGTACTTGTTATGTTTTTATAAATAGGTTGTGGGTAGATAATAAAAACTAGTCTTTGGTCAACCTGCCTTTCATTTACAACACAATTTACCAAGCTATATAAGTCGTAGCCACCCTGAAGTCTATAGACTTACGACTAAGACGCTTCAGGCGATGTGCTCGGGCTTCTATTTTAAGCTATCTGCAATCGTCATGACCTACGGAGCTGAGACGTGGACACTCACGATAGGGCTGATCCACCAGTTCAAAATCGCTCAGCGAGCTATGAAAAGAGCTCGAAGTCTCTCTGAAGGATAGGATGCGTAACGAATACATCTGACAAAGAATTAACATACCTAGCTCAAAGAATAAGCAAGCTACCGGGGAGAACCGACAACCGCGGGGGGTCAGCTATATTCTCCTCAACCTTAACAACCTGTATTGGTCCACTGCTGGACGCAGGCCTCCCCCAGTTAAGCAGGGGTATTACATTGAGGGGTATTGCCCAAAATCCCCCACGCTGGGCATGCGGGTTGGGGATCGCAGTTCGGTGGTAGAGTTGTTCCGCAGGGGGAGCTGCTCCAAATTCTGAGCCAGCACAACACCGCTGTATGCTGTAAGCTATATCTAGCAGTGGATTAATATTGGTTGATGATGATGATGATGATGATAATGACGTTCTATGCAACCTACTGCTTATCTTGGAAATTACATTTGAAAATTAATGAGCTTCTTTGAAAAGCTCTACTTTACCAGTGAATAATAGTTTTTGAACTGCTTCTACCCGTCGTGGTAGGTACCTGTGTACTGTAGGTACCTAACTACTACCTAGCTATCTTTCTCGCTGAACTGTATTGAGATCTATTCAGCCGTTATCATATGGTTAGCTTGTCGCACAGATTACCCCCAATAGATACCGCATTACGGTACTTTTGTTCGGATGCTAGCGCACCAAAATTGGCGGAAGGCGCGGGTTGCGGGGACTGAAACAAAGGCGTTGTGATTGGCTATTTCAAGGTCGCACTAATAATGAACTAAGGGTATACTCACCGTAGGGTTGGGAAAGTCGTACACCAAATTAGAATTCATCGATAATTAGTTTGTAAATTTCGTATTATAAGGCAAATAAAAAAAATACGCGATTTCAATTAATTTTCTATAGGATCATGAATTTATACAGACATTAAAACTAATATTTTAAACCTAAGTAAATGACAAAAACACTACTACTATTTAATTAAAAAATTTAGTACACATTACACAATAATGATGAGAGATCATCTGTTTTGAATTCAATTATAAAGTAAAGAAAAGTAAGTAAAAGTTTATTTCAATAATAAAATAGCACTATTTAAAGTTAAGGGTTACAAATGTAGTAAGTTATAGAAGTTTTTGTATTTATAACAGTCTCTGTAGGTGTTGTTACCCGTAGTCGAGGGACTGTCCTCCGTACTAGTTATTACAATAATACCTACCGAGAGTCCCGCTCATCTACGTCATCCACCATTTTTAACGATATCAACTAGACTCGAAATAAGTGAAATTCACAACACTAACGTAACACGTGCTTTCGCCGAAAAGGACAACGAGTACAATAACAGCAATGCGGAAAAGAGACAAGTGACCGTCCGTACGTACCATTAGCCATTATAAGCTGACCTGTTCTATAACTGGTAAAATTGTAATTATTTTACTTACCGATGAAATGTTATTCCGTCCTTTTGGTAGTTTGAATTTCTTGATTATTTTCGACACCATTTCACTGCACATGTAGTCATTTTATCCAATTTTCTATCACAAAACCAATTTTCACAAGCGTTAGAGCATAGAAACGTAGGGGTCTGACACTTGGTCGAAACTGAAGCCGTAGGTACTTCGAAGCGGCGATTTACATCTGTGCATTTGCATTGATGCGTGGTGCGCGGTCGTCGTCTTTCATGCGGAATCTATTGGGGGTAATCTGTGGCTTGTCGTAATCGTGAGTTTTGGTAAGTACCAAGTTACCAAGGGTAATAGGTACCTACCTACCAACTTGCAAAAGTTATCAGTTATCATATTACGTATATAGGTACCTATCGTTTATTATTATGTTCTAGGCTTCGCCCCGGGGCGCGGCACTCATACAGCCATGTGTGCCAACGGAAGCGAAGAGAGAAACCGAAGAAATCTTGAACGCTATTCTACCGCCGAAGGAGTGGGAGGAAGATGGCCAGATATGGACGCAGAAGGTATGTTCCACCACGAATCCTAACGAAATAAATTGGCCATTCTTCCAGCTGATTCTAGGTAGGATGATGAACTTGAGGTAGAGGTAGACATCGAGGTAAGGAGAAACCGGAAGGAGTGGAAACTTTGCCGTGCAGTGGGACCACAGAAATCGTAATAATGTGAGTGGGAGAGTCTATTTTACTTACTTTTAGTATGTCTGTATCTGCGAGCACGCCCTCATAGCAGGCCTTTACGAGGCCTCTAGTTTGCCATTGTGTTCAGTCTTTTGCCGCCTTCATCCAAGTATGATACCTACTGCGTTTATGACATTCACTGCCCAGCCTCAGCGGTGCAAACCGGCGTAAGAGTTTTATTTAGCGATTTCTGCGCACACTTCGATTTTCCAAGTTTTTCCTACCTATGTACCTACCTACAATATACCTATCTATACTGTGTCCATTTTGAATGAGGCATAAACGTAAACAAACCGCCCATACTTAACCTAAAATTCACTTTGTTAGCGCGTCCTTTTATACGTAATTTACATTACTTGTCGATTTTAGATCCTCCCTTCAATAAAAATTGCTTACAATTACATCTGAAACTCGACGCCAAGCAAGTGAGATTTTGTTATTTGTGTCGTATTTTGTTTACTAACATGCTCCATTCAACGTGGACAAACCATAGGTTACATATAGATTAGCCCATAGGATTTTGCAATGAAGTAAAGTGGTAAGCTGTATAAGTTAGTGACAAAAGCCTTAATTATGGTTTTCAAATGAAGCTCTTTTATATAAAATATAGGTAGATTGGTATAGGTTGCCTACCTAACATTGAATAAAATGGGGATAAGAAGGTTACTATAGCAGCCAACTTTCGTACCACTTCTTCCAGATATCATCGACCCCCGCCACGCGACTGGACGTGATCAATCTCCAAGAGATGCTGGACACTCGTCTGCAGCAGCGTCAGGCCAGGGAGACTGGCATTTGTCCTGTGAGGAGGCAGCTTTACACGCAGTGCTTCGATGAGCTTATACGGCAGGTGAGAGCAATAAAATATCATCGACCCCCGCCATGCGACTGGACAAGATCTACCTGCAAGAGATGCTGGACACTTGCCTGCAGCAGCGGTAGCTCAGGGAGACTGGCATCTGTCCTGTGAGGAGGCAGCTTTCCACGCTGTGCTTCGATGAGCTATACGACAAGTGAAATATAGACCTTAGGTAGGTACCTACTGCTTAGGTATTGCCTTTACAAGCAGTTTGGTTGCAGCTCTATTGATGGCGCTACGGAAACCACCACGCTGTATTTTTACTGAAGACTAGTTATGCCAATTCACAATTGTATGGGTTTAGGTAGGTACTATTTTGCGCGGAACCTTAATTATTTTTCTAAAATACTCTCACCACCCAAGTTACCCGCTATAGCATCAGCTATCTGCTAAAAGTTCTCGAAACGAAACCATTTTATTTACGACCATAATATACCTACTTATGATTTTCAAAATATGTCCCGGCGACTTACCTACCTCTTCAGTCACTGCTAGACAAAGGCAACCTGCACCAAGCGCCTTATTGGCCTTTATCTCATAGGGAGTATTTCTTATATTAATCCCCACGCTGGGTTCTATTCTAACACTGAACTAGACGTTCAGTGTTAGAATTGTTCTGCAGGAGGCATTGCTGCCCGTCCACGGTGGATCTCCCTTAGTCGCCGACGACTCGACGACCTACGTCGCTCCTCTAAATTTGTATCTCTATGAATGGACAGGTAACAATCAACTGTGGTGAAAGAGGACTCCTATTGCTCAGAGTGCGTGACGAGGCGCGAATTACGATGGAGGCCTACCAGACGCTCTACTGCAGCTCTATTGCTTTCGGCATGAGAAAAGCACTTCAGGTACGAACCTAAGACTTGCTTGAGATGAGATTTACAACTTTTTAATTAGCTAGGCCCCTATTTATTCCAAGAAGTCGAGAGCGATCATGATTACTGAGTTACGTTTCAGTCCGAGCAAGGAAAATCCGACCTAATGGACCAAGTAGCAAAGCTGGAAGCGGAGCGCTCAGCGCTCGAGAAAACTAGCTTAGAACTGAAGCAGAAAACCGAACAACTGGAGCGTCGAGCGGCGGAGTTGAGGGCTGCTGAAGAAAAACGGCACCAAGAAGAGTTGCTTGCGCTGAAGAAGACTAACGCTCAGCTGAAGGTAAGATTATACTATTTTAGTGCGCTAGGTTCTAACCGAACAATTCTACCAACGAACTGCGATCCCCAACCCGCATGACTTCTTCACTTTTTCCGCTAGTGGACAAAAAATTTAAGTGAATCGTGCAATTTCCCACAATGATATCCCTACCTATCGTAACCTTTATAATGGGATGTGTAATTTGTTCTTGTTTCTTGATAATTTATTATGAATATCACACCTTTTCAAAAAGTTCTCTGTTTTTGCGTGTATTAGATTTTTATAGATGTATTGCGATATTACTGTTAAAATATTTATTTCTATAAATAATACCTACATCGAGTCGCTTGGATTTAATTAAAAAATAGCGCGTACCGCCCTTTTTTGAAGAACAAAGATAGTCTGGATGTCAGCTGCCTGTCCCCAAAGCAAAATACCATAAGACATAACACTATGGAAGTAACTGAAGTAAACTAACCTAGCTGTATCTTCATCGGTAATATATCTAATTGTTCGAACCGCATACGCCGCTGAACGCAATTTTTGAGCCCCTAGCTAGATATTTCTTGACTCTATCAGATAAATATGATCGCATAAGGTCCAGTGCCTTGTTTTTAATTCCATGTCTCAGTTTATTTAATGTACCATGATCCACGCAATCAAAAGCCTTAGACCCAAACCTACCTCGAGTTTTCCTATAACTTACGTTTGCACTTCTCGTTTCAGGCTCAACTGGAGGGCATCATTGCGCCAAAGAAGTAGATGCACCTATTTCTACGAGTAAATTAGTTTTATTTAAAGATTTTTTTCTCCTTTACTGTTAATCTGTTGAATTATGACCTAGCCTAGAGTTAAATATTACATTATGTTTATGCTTACCTAATATAATTAACTTTATTATAATTATTGTTTTATTCAATAGTTAAATTAAAACTAACGAGAATAATTTTATTAAAATATATATTAAACCATTTAATAGAGACAAACATACAATATTTTCATTAGTTTACAAAGGATATATCTCTAAAAGAGCCTTAAAAATTTATAAAGTACGCGCGTAGAAACCCTTTCTATCATTTCATTATAGAAAATGTAATACTTCTTTAATCAAGTTTATTCTTACAATAATATTATGTTTTATACACAGTAATTACGAGATTATGATATCTATGAAATTGAATTTTATAAAATTTCCAAGCCGAATATTATAAGTAAAATCATAATATTAAAACTTTAAAACCAACTATCGTTGCTATGAAGAACAAGAAAAAGGCACCACAATGAAGTAAACACATAATTTCCCAGTACTAATACTCGGGTAAAGGACGAAACAAGAAATACTGAACTATCCACAATTAAAATTGAATTAAAATAATAGCTTACATAATATTATGAATAAGTAAAAGTAAATTATAAAGATTTGAATGTTTCATATCAAAATGTGATGCCAACATTTACACTCGCCCATTTACAAAGATAAATACTGTGTCGTCGAAACTCGATGGTATATACAAACATGCCTATCACTGCAAGTATTTATATCAATACAATTAATCATATTTTCCAGTCACATTTACTAATTTTCCACACAACAGGCAAAGCATCAACATTCAGTCGTTACAATAAACTTGCACGGAATGAAAGTCATTAAAATTAAATACATAAAGTATTCAAAGAATAAAAATTATAATCACCACAAAAATAAACAGTATCTATACCTACACAGAAGCTAGCCTAAAATCTCCCGTCTCAAAATAAAATAAAAAATTATATTGTGATCTGTAAAAAATGCCATTATTAAACGCTTCTCGGATAGTGGATTTCTTCAAACACCTTCACGTAAAATAAGTCGGTGGAATACTAAATTTACTATCACAGTTACAATACAAAATGTATGGATGGAAACTCGTTTCAATGCCGCAATAAATAAGACGTTCGTTTCGTTGAAGAAATCTACGATCGAGTTCAGTCCCGACATCGTCGAGTTGTAATGTCATGGGATTTACCTGCGGAGATTGGGGGGATATGAAGATACGGACTTATCAAGAACTATAAAGAGATCGAATGATAAGGACATACGTGGTTTACTGTTGTTCGGTGTAGGCGGTAAGTTTCTGGGCGGGGCCTACGGAAATAGAGGTGACTCGACCCGCGCCGCCGTCTAAGAGCGGATTTACCACTTGGACTATATCTGGCTGGAGGGAGTTTTCGCCACCGTCGACTTCCATCTCGCCTAAACTGATCCCGCCATCATCGAGGTCGGGAGCGGTTTCGCTACTGGGACTAGTCGTCAACTCCAGTGATATAATTTTCTCTTGCGTTGTTTCCACCTGTACAGAGACAAGAGAGTCAACGAAATATTTTATACAGGGTGGCAAACCCCAGTCTTCTTGTCTTTTTCTTGTTTCAGACTGACAGATACTGAATAAAAAAGAATCGCAACTTTTTAGATTGGATCTATTGTTGGGGGCCACCCTGTATGTACATGTGATAAAAAAATAGCCTACAGAACTGCTAGTTTACTTAATAATGGCAATCACCCAAACGAATTATTCATTATCTGGGATGAACATGATAGCGTTTAGCAATACATATATCGAAATTTAAATGTTGTATTGGCATTGCATTGTAACCTACGAGTAGGTGGTTTTGTGTGAAATTTATAGGATACATAAAATTTTCTTCAAGAGGAAAACATTTAAACATAAACACACCTCTGTAGTTAAATGAGTACCTAACTATGGATGCCGTTTAAAACCAGACGAACAAAAATCAGTTACCAAACTTTTAAATACTATGAAAGTGTTAATAACAATAAACAGAACATGCAGTGAGTAGGTTAGAGCATTCAATAATCAAAGGCTTTAGTAATTTAGTAGCTTTAGCTGCGATAAAGCGATGGCACCAAGCGCTACAAACACAGATACGAATAATAAACTCAACAAACCATTGCTTTTCGGTGAAGGTTTCCGTGTCTAGAATCCGGGTATCGTCTGACAAATCATACACAATAAAATAGGTTAGCATGCCATGCCAAAATATCATGCAAAACGTGAGGGAAAAGACAAGGGACAACAGATACATGAGAATACTTAAATAAACATTGGACAACAATTTAGACAATATCAGGTGGCTAAAGATAATCTATTTACAAAAGCCTTCACAATATTTATTTTCTAAGTGAACTACGTGTTTCTAAATCTATCATATTGTGTCTCACGGATGTGCTGCGGAATTTGTGCTTCAAGGCCCCAAAGTGTTTTTACACGATACAGTCAGTCAACGGTTTAGTCTTGCAACAAATCTGTCATAAACGTCGTCAATCCGGTCGTCTATTGCACGTAGAAAGCTAAGCGATATAAAAACCACACACGATAAAATTGCTTTGTGTACAGCGTTTTAGGTAGCATATACAATCGCGGTGAGTACCTCCTTTTCAATGACTTTCTCAATGTACTCGATGGTTCGGACTTTAGTTTCTCCGGTGGTCGGACAGACGAACTCCTCGGTGCGAAGAGTAATGCGCTCGTTTAATAACTTTTCCTTCTCCTTGACCGCCAGAATCTGGCCTGGTTTTGTACGTAACGCGATACGTGGCAGGGGCCATTTCTATAATTACGTAAAGCCAATTTTGACAATCACACCCCACATAGACACGACATATCGCCTGCGAAGCTACATGTATACAGGTACCATGGAACGACACAAAGAACAGCACAAGAATGGGTTCATTCGTGCGCGTAGCCAAGGTATTATAACCTATAGAAACTAGAATATGTTATTCCGATTTGATTAACAACGATGCTTGATGAGACAATTTCGCTAGGTACTACAACAAGTGTTTAAACAAAATATTTTGTTAATAATACATCTTGGCTACGCACGTTGTGTTAGTCAAAAAGAATAAATCGTCTGCTCATTGAGATGTAGAAATTATCTAATTTGTTTTATATTTTAGGTGTATTAACTATTGTATTACTTATTATGCAAGACTAGAGATAATATTGAAAGGTTAATAACTGTGTTAACAAGTTGCACTCATACATGTTTATTAGGACAAAACATACAATGAGGCCGAAACTATAATTTCATTTGTTTCGAATCTCATATAATTAGTTTTTACTTGTGACATTCCATTGTGCATCTTCCTTGTACATTTAAGCGACTTTTAAATTAGACAAATGACTATCGACTATTCACCTACGGTACAGCATTACCGAGTTAAAGATCTGTTACCAAATTCAAACCTTAATTTAAGACTCGCTTAAGTACAAATGATTCTAAAGGACGGCAAACAAAACGTGTATGGTCGTGATAGGTTACCTCGGACGGAGATTGATCTCTATGAGGCGCATTTTCTCGAATATTGTTGGCTGGTCCCACCATGCTCTTTATGGCTTTTTGCGACTCGATGGCTTCCTAAAGCAGAAAAAAAACACGTATAAAAATATGTCCAGAAAAGCAATGATAATATGTATTTGAAACATAACCACAATTTTTTTTGGCATCCAGACTACTTGTTTTGATTGTTGTCTTTATACTACATTATATAAGAACAGTTATTTCATCTAAGATGAGAAGGTTTTTGAGTTCCTTTTGATTTGGAATGTTACTTTGGAAAAGTGTTCCTGGTTGAAAATTGAGTAGATTAAGACCAACTTGATTTTTTTTTTGTCAAATGTCATTCTTTGGGCGAACCGTACTTTTCTTCAAAAATCTAAAAATGACAACATTTTTTCCTCAAATTAAAATAGAAGGTTCCTTAGACCAAAACCTACCAACTACAAAAGAAACGCTACCCTGAAGGGACCAAAAATTTGCCCCACATTGTATAAGCAGTTTTCGAGTCCTAAAAAGTCTCTGCCTACCTGTTCTAAAGAGCGAAGCCTGGCTGCCCGCCAGGCGGCGCGGCGCGCGGCTCTCGTGGCCGCGTCTTCGTTTTCAGCGCCCGCGCGTCGGCGCGACTTCGCGGATGGACTGACGCCGCCTGATACGCTGAAAGAAGATAGTTGATGGTTTTAGAAAGATAATTAAAACAAAACTGGACGTTCCTTGAGTACAACTGAGTTTCATAATAATAATGCTGGACAATCCACACAGCCATATTGAAATGTCTGTTTATATTTTGAGCAAAAGGGCAGTGAAATCCATACTCCAGTCGTTTAATGTATGTCTCACTTAAAATTCTGGTTCGTATGGTCTCGTCCGTTCTGGTACCTTACGCATGCACCCTTGTGCATATACTTGGGTAATTTTGTGGAGCATTAAAATGTTATCATCAAAAACTCGGTGTTGATGCACTTTCAATCGAAAATTTAATCGGATATACAGGCTATCTGTCGCCCACGTTAGAACGACTGCCTCAAAACTTGACGGGTAAAATCGTAAACACCGGACCTGTAGGAAAAAGTATGGACCACTGGTACGCCTGGAATTGGCTAGGTATTTAATATTTTACCTGTGTCCATTCTCGTAAGGTTCGTCATCAGAATGCGAGCTGTAACCGCTGTGGTCTTCCGGCGACCACGACAGTTCCGAACGGGACATCGACGCCATTTTCCTTTCCTCTTCTTGCTTCAATTTCTCCACCTCATCCGCTGATAGGAATGTGAATACTTTCTCTGCAAGCGAAATTATACTTTAAACGTGTTTATTTATAGTTCATAATTTATATTATTGGCATTTGGTGTATTTCTTACCTGGCTTGGGTGACGGTTTGTGACTCTCTTCCATAGCATTCTCGAAGAATTTCTTCTTATCACTGACAGATGCCTTCACAAAATTACCAGAATGAGGTGGGGAAGCCTGAGGACATATCGATAAATAAAATCTCCTGGCATCATCGCCGAATGGTGAACAATCACATTAATGAGTTAAAAAAGCTTATGATATTTACAAGCCATAATATTACCCATCACCACGCTGAACACCCATGCAGTCAATATAGTTGTTAAACGACACTGATATGAAAATAAATAATGCGGTAAGTAAAAATACATGCAAAATATAATAAAACTGCGTTAGAAGTTAACATAATCCCGAGTGAGAAACAAAAAAATGGGGTATGGATATGAAGGGATGACAGACTGACTGTATTTGTTTTTAGTAGTCGAGTTTTGGTTGGATTGTCGACGAACACAATCAAAAGAAGCAGTGTGTGCGATTGTGAGGTGTCGTACACTGATGTTTACCTCGCCGAGGGCGAAGGCTTTGACACCGCTGCTCCAGGGTCTCAATTCCGATGCGTGGCTCACGTCCCTCCCGTCAGACCTGTTCGACATTTCAGACTCTGGCGCCATCACCACCTCGCCGAAATGAACTCTTCTTTCTGATTGCACACTTTTGAGCGTATCATCATTATTAGGAAAAGTCTGTGCGACGTTGGCGTTAATATCTATCTCTGCAGTGCTGACTGTTGTCGGTTTGTGATAACTAGATTGACTCGAAGCGGGCACTGCGCCTGTATATGGATTGTAATGCCCTGCTACAGTGGTCAGAGATGGATACGGATTGATAGGCGGATAAGTTTTGGAATGTACCATGCCAGGTGAAATGTTCTGGACTCTTAAATCTCGTAATGAGTTATGAAGGGGCTGATGACTGTCTTCTTGATATGTTTCTTCCGGGTGTAAATGGCACGGAGAGTTGGGGACGTGAGAGACGGAGGGTAAAAGTCCGTATTGAGCGTGCAATAGTGCAGGTGGGTCGGGCTCCCCGCTAGGGCTTGCAGAAAGTTCGTGTATAAATTCGTCAGTGGCAGGCAGTTCTGGTCGGAAGACATGTCGCGAGGGGACTTCTGATATAATGGCAGAACTGGGAGGTGTATGTGTGATAATGGACTGGGCTAACGCCGGGAAGGATTCGTAATTAATGAGAGGCACTTCGGGCTCGGTGGATTCGGTCGAGGCTGAGGACTGCATAGATGTTTCTGCCACCACCGGCTCAGGCAGCAGGATCCGTTCGGGGACGACGGTGATCGGCGGCATCAAGATCCCGCTCTCTCCCTCGTCAGCGAACGGAGCGTCACTTACGTAAGTGTCGAACAGAGGCGGAGGGGGGATGATGAGGTCGGCGGGGAGCACTCGACTCGCTTTGATCACAGGCCGTGACATCTCCATGTCCGGTTGTTTACTGTTGCGGATTAGTAAGGAGCCGACTCCCTCGCATGCATCGTTAGTCAGTTCTGGCGCATCGTCATCATGCAAATGTTCGTGTGATCTCGCATCGAAGGATATCTGCGGCTCGTCTGTGGTGAAACTAACTCGTTTCGTGTGAGGTTTGCGCGGCACTTGAGGTTTGGACACTGAAGGTTTGGGTTTGACGGGCGGCGGCGGCGGTGGGTGGAGGGGTCGCTTCGGGGACTGCGGCGGGGCGGCGGCGGGTGTGGGGGGCGGGGTCTGCGTGAACACCGCGAGCGGCGACGCGAGAGGCCCCACCGAACTAGACGACTAACCAAACCAACAAAGTATAAGCTTACAGCGTCTAGCAACTCATCAACTTGGCTGGATACGCTAAACCAAAGACCAAAACAAAGTGCTAAAACTGGGGGCTACATGTAGATTAGCCAGGTAGGTTTTTTTAGCTAAAACACTTTAAATCAATAATAAGCTACTTGCACGAAAATATATAAAAAATAACACGAAAACGTTAACATTGTTTAGCAAAAACTTATTAAAAAGCTTATATTAGCGAGGAACAAAAATCTTCCAAAATAAATGTCACAGAAATTGCTAAGAAAAAGTAAGAAAAACACTATTTTTTTAAACATCATGTATTTAATGCAACACTAAAACATAACGTTGAGAATATAATTTTTTTACATGAAACAGTAAATAATGGAATACATTGTAAAATTATTGGCAGTTACATTTGGCCACAAATCTTATTTAAGTACAATGAGAATGGAACGTATCAACTGAACGAACACTTTAAAATTAATTTAACATACTTACCTAACATGCATCAGTGCAAACGCAACAACGCGGTAGGGATCACTAAAACTTTCTTACATACATTTGGGATTCGTTACATTTCCAACATTGACGGACACAGAACATTTATTTCTCTAACTAACTTATTAACTATCTAACTACGAGTTAAGTCCAGTGATAAACGCGCATAACTCAAACGGATTTTATATGTGCAGTGGGCACTGTTTCGCGTAATTATTATTTATAATGATTGAACAAGCAGCTGTAGTTATTTAAATATGTATAATGCAATGTTTATTGCCACTTCTTAATGAGTAGGCCTACTGTATTATTTTCGCTGAGAAATACGATAGATGAACAGTTACATTTTGTAAGAGAGCTTTAAATTTTATCCGGGTTCTGACCGGCGTTACGGGGCGTAATTTACCATTCGCAGCGAGCATGATACGTCGAGTGCTAAAATCGTCTATAGCTTATTGCAAACGCTTTTTTTCCCCTTACCGACGACAGCACGAACGCTGTGTAGTGTAACACGCTGTGTACGCCCCGTAACGACGTCCAGTACCCACCTTTATTGTTCAGAGTGAACGAGCCTTGAGTTTGGTTTTGTTTTCATTTTTGTATAGGTCTTGGAAAAGCGCCTCTACCGCGCGGGTATGCAAAGACGCAAATACCACACAAAACATTCAATTGTCACTCGCCTCGATACTATAGAAAAACCAAACTCAGGGGTCTAGTATGGACATATTTTTTCTTGCTGTTAAATGCTGTGTTATATTGACCAACAAATTGAAGCAAAGTTAAGCAAGAAGCATGAACACGAAGACTTAGGATTATAGGTAAATAGATATAAAAATTGGTCTCTTGGAATACAAACACTACAATTACAAAATTGTTTTCGAATATGTTTACAAAAACGCTGTTACAGACGGTACATAGCAGAATATTAAAAAGGTAATATAGGTAAGTTTTGAGTACAAGATTTATTTGGGCTATTTGTATGTGAATACACGTCACATTAGAAATAAGTATATATTCAGATAAAATACAATACATTCAAATATATTTTAGAATCGTTATTTTAGTAGATCGTGATTTAGACAAATCAGTCGTATAGTAAACGTTAATTTATTCAGTGCTAATTATTTTTATGGTGTCAATTCAAATGTGGCTTTAACTAAACTAAACTAATTTGACAAGATTAAAAACGTTACCATTCCTTTCCGATCGAAATAAATAGGATGACAACATTTTAGTGCTGTTAAATTGGTTTAGATTAGTTTTGACATCCGAATTGACTCCTAATATTATTCAATATAATTTTACTTACCTGTTATTTAGAACGGCATTTATACAATGTTTATATTTTATCTAACCGCGCTTTAAATTTTAAGAAGAGTAATATCGACAAATACAAGACATTTATCAAGTGAAAACATTGAGCAACATACATCAAATTTATTTCAATTTAGATAATTTTATATTTTTATTGAAAGTGACATTGAATTTAACCGAAAGACGAGCAAAAAATGTGCTCTGAAAATAGATTTTATGTATAAATGAAAAGTTCCGTAATACCAAAAATGTCGGTCATTGGGCCGGAGTCGAATTCGTAAGAAATTTATAATCTCGTGTACGAGTAATGAGTTTATTTACGAAAGTAATTTATTCACGTAATATTCCTTGTCAACGACCGACTTTCGTCCTCCTTTATACCAAAACAGTAATATCTCTTAAACTTCTTAACGAATTAAACTATGAACTCTTAACTAGATGAATCAGACAAAGAACAAACATTTGAACTTCTAAGTTCCATTCAATCAAAACCAACAACAAATGGACATTTCTTGTCATAATCTAAGTTACCAATATTTACAATCATTTGACCGATGACGATATAAAGTAGTACTATGTGTTTTCATCCAGTTCTTCTTGGAATGCTTTCTGCAATGGATTTAATTCTCTATGTCAATATTTTGTTCACGACCTTTACAAAGGGTTGCTTGATATCGAATTTGGCTATCACACGAACGACACTGAGCTAAGCTACATTATTTAAATGCCTTTGCTATTTCAGACTGAACAAAATCACGTCACCGGAAGTACAGTTTTACAGGATTTCACTTATACGTAGGGTACATGCATTACAATATTATGAAGTATATCTCAGTAATTAGAAAGTACGACAAGAAAGGTGTTTGAAAATGTTCAGTAAGTGCCACCCATCCATAACAATCCATCTACGTAAGAAGGCGCAATTAAAATGCTAAACATTTATTTTGGAAGATATAGATAAATATAAGTATACTTACAATAATTCGTAGTCAAGGAAGACATTTTCATGCAAGCATCAGATTTTATTTAATCTACAATAATATACACAGTGCATGCCATTACGGGTAGTTCAACGTGCAAAAATACAATTTTAAATTGTTTCGGTCTTTTTCTTACAAATATATAAGCTATAATTTAATTTCATGCTTCAATTTAAATAGAGTATCAGGTAATATCATGGGTAAATAAGCTAATAATATTTAAGTATTTAGTTAAACTTTAAGTACATGCTCAAAAAGTTGAAATTTAGTCAAGTACCTAATCAGAAGATTATAGATTTAGAAAAGTTTTAGCTTAAAGTTTGAATTACAAATTATTATCTAGCTCTATAATACAGAAAAATATATGAGAAAAATAGTGCAGAGCAACTGGTGAACCGTTTAATAAGCATATATGCGATTCAACAATCAATAATTGATCAACATCAATCATGAAACTTATTTAACTGTCCTTTTATCGAATTTTTGAGGGTAGTCTTACAAAACTGCCGTCAATACTCAGCGGTAACTCCGAGTACATCAATCATCCCGAGAAAAATGTAAGAAATAAATACAGGTACCTACACAACAAATACCCGATATTATCTCAACAATGCTCAATATTAATTTGTTTCTTTAATTTTCGCTCTGCACTATTTCCTTGAAAGTAGATTCATTCGAGCCTAGCACTATCTTCTGTTAGTTTTGACACTAACCTGAGGTTGGAGCGTGTGTTTGGACATGACCACGGTGGTCGTCTTGTGCTGTAGCTCGGGCGAGGTCGGCACTGGCTCCATGGCCATGTGTTCGACCGCGTGGACTATGTCTAGCACCTAGGTGAGAAAGGAAGCTGATGTCAAATTCAAATGGCAATGAAAATGACGTATTCATTCTCTATCAACAAAATTGTAAACATTTGTTTGTAGGACCCTAAATTTAAACAGTTAATATATCATGCTGAAAAGGTGCTCAAGGTTCGTATATATCATACCCCCGCACAGTTATCTATATCCTTAGATTTATCATTATTTTTACAAGAATCGGCTTTTGGCAATGTGGAGAGGCCCACATAATGAGACAATGCTCCGTCATCAATCTACGCTTGGGTAACGCTTTTGCCAAAGAAAATCTTTACTCAAGCATACGAAGCATAGATGACTGAGCAAGCTTTTATAATACGGGCCTTTGAATCCTCCTTTAAAGTGCAAAAAGGATATCAATTGAACGTAAGAGCTTTAAATTAAAACAGTCTCGATATGGTCCTCGCAGCGGCACAGTTATCTATCCTACTCATGACAAGAATTTATAAATGAGAAATGTCCAACTTGCCGTTAAAATGGTGTTCACAGCGTTTGTCGATACTCCGTCAAATGTTTAGTTTTGTAATATTCTGTCGCTTTTATTTACTTTCATAACTTAGGAATTTGAAAACATTGTGAAATAAATTTGTGCTCTGTCATTATGTCCTGAAAGCTTTCTATGTAAGGACGACGGTTCGCAAAAGTTAATCAAGTAACTGACTGACTCTGTACTTAAACAGTTTCTTACCTTTTCTGGTGTTGACTTCTCCCTAAGCTCTGCAACTTGTTTCTCGTGTTCATACTCAACTAGATCCTGTTGGACGTGTTGCTCCTGTGAAATATACAAAATCATATCAAATACTTTCGATGTCATGATTCCGTAGATATTAATTGGAATCAGGTTTGAGCCGTTATGTCTCTTTAGGTATATTTTATTTCTGCACAATCAGCAGTGTTTGTGTAAGTTTTTATGGTGCAGCTACACTAATTGCCACACGTTAAGTGCTACGAAAGATATGGAAAGGCTTTCAATGAAATGGTGGCTACAAAGATTACCGGCTTTCTCACACAATAAAAAATAATCTAACTAAGTACATACAAAGTTCCGTATTAAGCAAAAATGGGTGTGTGTGTTCACCAGTTCAGTTCATCAATCAATCTGTTCTTTTCAATCTAGTTTAGTAGTTCTTAGAAAAACAAAAGAATTAGTTTATACAATAGTGAATAAACACCAACCTGTTGCTGATGCAAAGGCTCGTCTCGGTCCAGGCTTGACGTTGAGTGCGACAGAGAACCGCCGGTTTCCGCCGTCCCGCTCTCGCTACCAGTCTGTGCATAATATGACTTGTGTCTATCTCTCTCTAGCTAGGATGTCTCGCACGAGTATTGTGTGCGAGGCAAGCGTGCCAGAATGAAAACGAAAAGTGTATTAAGTGTGCATTTAATTGCATGCACGTTTTTTTTCTTAGCATGGGTGATAAGCGATTTCAGCTAGGTCTGTAGTACTAGTTTTTTTACATTTGCTATCTTAGAGAACTAAGTGCATTTTAAAACACTAGGATTGTGACGGTTTTTATTAATCATTGCATCATCATAAGCCGAAAGACGTCCACAGCTGGACATGGACATCCTTAAAATTTGCATTGCCCGCATTCATACTTCCACATATTCTTAATCTGTGCAGTATAGATCATATTATCTGTGTATGTGCTACATTTACAGAAAAAAATCCATTCTGTTATGCAACCCGAATTTAGAGATTACGTAATAATCGTTTATTATACTGACAATATTTACACTAGGTCTTTAGCAAATCGATTCCAGATTCAAGCACAAGATAAGGCCCTTTAAATGCCAGGACAGTTTCAATTTACATTTAAATTCTAAAGTGTCATTTTATTATATATTATATGTAATATAATCGTTTATTATACTGACAATATTTACACTAGGTCTTTAGCAAATCGATTCCAGATTCAAGCGCAAGATAAGGCCCTTTAAATGCCAGGACAGTTTCAATTTACATTTAAATTCTAAAGTGTCATTTTATTGTATAAAGTGTCTAAGTTTATCTCAAACTCTCTAAATCAGCTAGCATATATAATACTTTCAGGACCTGTATCAAAAATCAGTTAGCATATCTACAACTTACAGTATACTTCTCGGGTCTAGTATATCCGTAGCATACGATGAGATGTAGGGGCGCGTTGGTGGCGGAGCGTAACGCGTTGACTGCCTCGTTGTGAGTCGCCCCTAGGAGAGATACGCCGTTCACTTCGAGTAGTCGCATGCCAACCTGTAAAAATAAACAAGAATTTTACTTACAAGCTTCTGCGAATTCATCACTTCGTACGCGTTTACCGGAATAAAAAGTAGCCTTAAATTAGATTTACTCTAGATTTAGATATCACCTCACAACAGCTTAAAATGGTCCACTGCTGGACACAGATCTCCTCCTGATAAGCGTCTTATTGGCTTCTTTATCATAGGGGACAGATTTTATCTCATAGTAGTGCCCATAATCCCCACACTGCCCATGCAGGTTGGGGATCGCAGTTCGATGATAGAATTGTTCAGCGGGTGGCACTACTGCCCGCCCCCGGTGGATATCCCTTAGTCACCTCTTATGACACGAGCGGGAAGAATTGTGGTGGTGTAAATTCTCAGCCGGCACTGCACAGCAATTAAATTTCAAATGTTCGGTTACAAGCTCAAAATCGTAAAGTTGTATAACTTACCTTCAGTCTACCATCTCTCCTCGCAGCGCCTCCACTGTTGATCTTCGAAATGAAGACGCCTTCGTCATTCGGATCGTTTGGGTTTCCTCGCTGTCCGTTCAGACCTCCCTTTATATGCATTCCTAGCTTCTCACCCTCTTGCTTTACAATCGTTAGATCCTGAAAACATTTATAACAAAAATAATAACAAATTCAAGTAATAAACAGCGGAAACTAATAGGAATACAGACGTTTCACACTGTAACACGATATCTACATTCAAAACAACAATCGTCCATGCAAAGCACGTATCATGCACTCAAAAAGCCCTAACTAAGGAACACAGATACGCTCATAAAGAAAAGTCTTTGCAAGTGGGATCGTTGAAGACTGTATTGGAATGGATTTGCAATAAAAAATAAAGCTATAAGAAGCTATAGCTCGGGGTTCGCGGTCTAAGGAGTAAAGCTTCTCCTCCTTATTCATAATCGTTTAAAAGTATCCATAGCTAGCAAATTGTTTGTCTTGATTTATCATGCTAAATGACATCAATTCTTTTGGTACAGAAACTTAATTAAACAGCACTAAAAATATGGCCGTCCTTTTTAGTTCTATGGTAACGATAGGGACAGCTACTTTTTTGTATGTTGTAACAAAACTAATTAGGAGTTTTGTTTATGTAACAACTGAATCACGCGTCAAACAAGAAAAAACGATTTGATAACTGATAGAGGGATTTATCAAATGATTATCAATAAGGAGGTTATAAAAATAATTATTCGGAAAACGTCGATAGCTTTGCACACGGACTGACTAGGTAGGATCGGAGTCTGACAGAGATTTGGTAAAGAACACACATATTAGAGACCGCGGGGCGACGATCACTTACAGTTGCGTCAACAATCTCAACTTGAATGAGACCCTGCGATGGCCGACGTCGCATGTGAGTGGAACAAACAACGTATATTTATCAACTACGTTACATTGTATCTTTAGATTTGAAGACATTTTTGGATTGTGTAAACTGTCGCCTTTTCTATATTACTGGTTAGTAAGTGAGTATCGCTATTAAGCTCAAATAAATCACAAAGCTTTTAGGTCGATTTCTAGAACTCAAAAGTCTCTTACTGATAATTTACAAATTTAATATGTATAGTAAAATCTATGGCAACAAACACTTTCGAAGAAAAGTGTGTACGATTAGCAAATCTCAAATAAATACCTAGTAAGAATGTTTATGACAAGGGGACATTTTACACAATCCTTTTGCAAAAAAGCGACAGAAAATCGCAGCACAGAGATACTATAATGCCGTAGGTAAATTTTGTGTGCTGAAGCGTTACGCGTTGTCATTTCATTATACCGCCAAATGACTACTTGTAAGCGACAAAACTACTCATCATTTCCACATGACGATTTCAACCCCTCACCAGCATCCACAAAAACTCGGTAACTTGCATTACATGCAAAGCATCGCTCTCTGTACGGCGACGTCAGTAAAGTTCGTCAATAACTTTCAAACTCACAACAAATCAACGTTTCAAATTAATCGTAATATATAACTAGATGTTGCTGATTAACATACTATTTATCTTATAAATATCAAGAGATACAGGATTGCAAAATGTTATAAATAACTGATATCACGAAACCATCAACATATCTAACGGGAATTACACAGCGCCCCCTATTTCTAGCGATACAAAGGTTATGGTATAAATCTCATCAACTCAAAGCTAACGCTAAAAATATCTGAATTGAGATAAATATATTTCAAAATTTATTTCTTATAATTATAACACAAGCTGTGCTTTCGGGCTTAGATGTTGCTGCGAGGACTGTCCAGACTAATTTATTCATATATTTATTATACCATGAATATCCTATTTGCGATCCCGTATCTCACAACCACAAAAAACAAACACATCGAACCGACCTGGAATCCCAACGGCAGCGGATCATGCCGAACCGTAAGCGACAGCGTCGGTCCGGGCATCAGTAACAATTGGACGGCGTCACGGTGGGTAGCTCCAGTTAACTCGTTGCCGTTCACTTTGATCAGGCGATCACCCATGCGGAGTTTGCCGGAACGTGCTGCTACACCACCTGGTACGACCTGTTTTAAGAGGGTTTTGGTTATTATAGTTTAAAGTAGCCGTGTGGACTGCTTAGAATTGACACTACCCCAACTTTTGCCGTGTCGCAAGAGGCGACTAAGGGATATTCACTGGGTACGGGTAGAAGCGCCCCTTGAATAACGATTCTACCAACGAACTGAGATCCCTAACCCTCATGTTCTGCGTGGGGATTATGGGCATTACCCCCACATGAGATAAAAGCAAAAAAAGCGCTAAGCTAATATAGGCTGTTGAGGTTGAGTTATGAATGTAGATTTATTTTGGCTTATATAGACAACAATTTTTATATCATAACTTACATGCGACACAAATATTCCGGGCTCCTTTCCTCCGAAAGGTACGCACGAATGGTCAGTACCGCCAATGATGCTGAAGCCTAGGGAACCGCTCTCTTTGATCAGCGTTACATCCTGAAACAATCAAACTACGTTTTAAAAACTTATTGAAACTAGACTGGGAGATAGAATAATTTGGTATTTTACTGATAGTAGCTCCTCTATCAGTAAAATAGGGGCAAAACTTTCATTTTGATACAAGTATATATAACTATTCTTGGGTGTGAAGAAATATAGATATTTTGTAACCAACTCCTAGAATTAGTTTCGTTGTTGATAAGTCCAGTTCAAGAGGGGGAAACATAAACGTCATAGTCTAGCCTGCCAGAGATACACCCTTATTCGTTTCTGATATTCTGTTACTTATTCGCTTTTGATTCAACTTTATTCGCTTCTGATATAGGTACTCACATTTGGTACTTCTGCAGTCTGTCAACTACATGCCATATGAATGTCGGCCGAAGGTGTACATTATAGAAGTAGAAATTTCCACGTGGGCAAAAACGTACCTGCATGTTTTGTTCTCTCAATAGTTAGTAGTATTCTATATGTACAAAATAGTTGGAATAGGTAAACTTGAAGTAAGTAGTACTTCAAGCTTACCTATTCCAACTATTTTGTTAGGGTAAACACCTTAAAAGTCTAGGTTTGTCGACGAGAGCTGGCTGACAGAACCATAGAGCCTTCGGGAGTTCGCAACTACCTGATTAAAGCCATACCCTTAGTTCAGTTCGGTGTCGTTATACTCACTTCAACAATAAGCGGCTCAGCGAGATGATTGTCAGTGGTTCTTGTGACCGTCGTCGTCGTCTCAGTGAAGGTCGACTTCGTGATAGTCTAACTCTGCCAAGAACTGACGGCAACATAGAACATTCTATAGTCTAGTCTAGTCTAGTTTGATACAACCCGATTAAAGCCCTACCTTTAGTTGTACTATACTCACTTCAACACTATGCGGCGCAGCAAGATGATTGTCAGTGATTTTTGTAACCGTCGCGTCGTCGTCTCAATGAAGATCGAATTTCGTGATAGTCTAACAATGCGAAGAACTGACGTCAGTATAGAACATTCCATAGTCTAGTCTAGAGTTAGCAACTACCCGATCAAAGCCCTATCTTTAGTTGTACTATACTTACTTCGACACTATGCGGCGTAGCAAGATGATTGTCGGTGATTCTTGTAACCGTCGTCGTCTCAGTGAAGATCGAATTTCATTATACCTAGTCTAACTCTGCGAAGAACTGACGGCAACATGGACCATTTATTAGTCTATATATAGTCTATCTTTAGTTATACTACCTACTATAGTATTATATTATCTGTGACTATACTCACTTCAACAATAAGCGACTCAGCGGGATGATTGTCAGTGATTCTTGTGATCGGCAGTCGTCGTCGTCTCAGTACAAAGCCCTATCTTTAGTTGCTCTATACTCACTTCAACAATAAGAGACTTAGCGGGATGATTGTCAGTGATTCTTGTGATCGGCAGTCGTCGTCTCAGTGCAAAGCCCTATCTTTAGTTGCTCTATACTCACTTCAACAATAAGCGGCTCAGCGAGATGATTGTCAGTGATTCTTGTGATCGTCAGTCGTCGTCTCAGTGCAAAGCCCTATCTTTAGTTGCTCTATACTCACTTCAACAATAAGCGGATCAGCGAGATGATTGTCAGTGATTCTTGTGATCGTCAGTCGTCGTCTCAGTGCAAAGCCCTATCTTTAGTTGCTCTATACTCACTTCAACAATAAGCGGCTCAACGAGATGATTGTCAGTGATTCTTGTGATCGTCAGTCGTCGTCTCAGTGCAAAGCCCTATCTTTAGTTGCTCTATACTCACTTCAACAATAAGCGGCTCAGCGAGATGATTGTCAGTGATTCTTGTGATCGGCAGTCGTCGTCGTCTCAGTACAAAGCCCTATCTTTAGTTGCTCTATACTCACTTCAACATTATGAGACTTAGCGGGATGATTGTCAGTGATTCTTGTGATCGGCAGTCGTCGTCTCAGTGCAAAGCCCTATCTTTAGTTGCTCTATACTCACTTCAACAATAAGCGGCTCAGCGAGATGATTGTCAGTGATTCTTGTGATCGTCAGTCGTCGTCTCAGTGCAAAGCCCTATCTTTAGTTGCTCTATACTCACTTCAACAATAAGCGGCTCAGCGAGATGATTGTCAGTGATTCTTGTGACGGTCGTCTCTGTGAAGGTCGACTTCGTGATAGTCTCGGTGACTTTGCCGAGGGCCGACGGCGGCGGTGGGAGCACCACGCCGTGTGACATAGGGCGCTCCACAGTGACCCTCACGCCGCTTTGCGGGGGCTCCGTCGCCGGTCGGGCTCCGCCCAGGAAGTGTGCGGGGATCATCGCTTGGAACTCCTCGTTTGTGATCGGACGCGATGGCTGCGCGATTAACACGTTCACATCGCATCAGTGATTGGTAATGTTTGGCGATACGGTTGGTACATCTGATATGAACTACAGCAGGAGAGCTTCGTAGATAAATTGAATTCTTACTGACATGACAAGCAGTTCATAATTCATGTTATTTTTATACTTATAAGATAACAGATTGGAAGCGAAAGTTGGGAAATGCTAATGATAGTGAATATCTGTTTAAATATATCTTTGTTGTTTCATAAAATGTTACCTATCGAATTGTGTCGCCTACGCCTTTTCTTCAAAATTGGCCTTTAAATGCACATTCAAGAATCCATATCCTTTGTAATCAAAAATTAACTTGGATAGCATAAAATATCAGATGTACCAAAGGTATCGGCTAATTTAGAGTAGGTTTTGTGTAAACTTGATAGGTAACTTAAGTTGAGGGAAATGTGAAATTGATTTGAAAGCTAGGAGAGGTGTAAGTGAACATGGTATTGAAGATCAAACTCAGAAGACTTGTCGTGTAATAATTTTGGAGCAGGGATCTGTAATCCTATCGAATGTCAAATTTATGTATAATCTAAAGTTTAAGTACTTTAATTCTAAATAAAGATTAGTGACTTTACAATTTGCGTGGCCCCATGATTATGAATACCAATGAATGTTGTTATTTATACCCTTTGCGTCCTGGAGGTGAATATGGAGTGATATTTTTTGGTAATAATTTGAATGTGATAGACTAATAATGCAGTAACGTATCAATGTTTTAGATACATGCATCTATATTGACAAATATTTTAGAAAGATAAAAGTGCAATGATTCGATATATTTTTGTTTGGGTAAAGTTACCATTTAAAGCAATAAATGAATTTAATATGCAGTTCATTAATCCTAAGGTAATTAATCACTAGCTTTTAATGCTTAATAGGTGGTTTCATTGATCTAATTCTTTCAAACACATCGAACTGTGTATTGAGGCAAACAGCCAGTTACCTGCAATAACAAAATGATAGGATTGGATTTAAAATAATAAAATGAGTTTTGAAATGGACTGAAAAAGCGCAACAGTGTAGCCAATGTAAACGAAAGCACAAAGAACACATACCATCCTTTACGCAACCACCACGAAGTGTACACCAACCTAACGTTTCGAAATATGAGCTCTTTATTTCGCAACGGAATAGTTGGGTACCTTTCGGGCAGCCACGGATAGAATGCGATTCCCGACTCTCGACTAATCTACAAATAGTGAATATGCACACATGTGTAGAAGCTGAGACTAAAGCACGGATGTGAACGTGTTAATCCGGTTACCATCACCTGCGAATCGGTCGGGCCTCAATGCCCCAAAATTACGTGCTATGCTGTTACACATTACTCCTGGCGATTGCCGTGACATGCCTTTATTGGTTCGCACGACAGTCGTCCCGGAAGTGTGAAGGCAGCCTTACCTGTATATCTTCGAAGACGTCATCGGTGGATCCGTGAGTGTTATTGGCGCCGGGAGTTAAGGGCGTGCTCGCTCTGTTAGTCGGTTTTGTGTTTGCCTGCGGTAAATGAGTCGTATTTAGTTTGAGAGCGTGCGATGCATCACTGGCAAGCTCTGTGTAGGAATGCAACATACTAAATGGCAACTTTCATATGTTTTATGCTTTAATGCTGTATTCGATGCTATAGGTATCTCTAAGGTTTGTGTTTGATGTATTGAAAGTGAAGTGGTTTCAAAAAGTGTGGTCTATAATATACAACGTGTATTTCAACATACATCAAGGCAAGTGCAGGGAATCTTGATCAGTGTGATGATTATGAACTGAGATAGAAGGAGGTAGATACACAAATATAACAAACAGAAAGTGATTTCTTTTACTACAATAAATAACCCACTACTTGTGACTACTACAGCTAAACCAGAGTGCTAAAACTATCTAAATATGTGACTCCAAATTAGATAAAATAATAATCTTTTGTTAATTTACAAAATATCACACGACGATTTTAAACTACTTAACAAATACATGTGTTGCTGTGTTGCACTTTCGTTGTTTATATTTTAAACAGCCTACTCATACCAATACGAAAGTTCAAACAGTGTAGATATATGTAGTCGGATATAAAGTTAGCCAAAAACACGACTTGCCTTTTTTACTATGAAACCTATCGTAGATTGACGAATTCATTACGGATGTAAGCAGGTTAAATATACAAACTTTCAAATAAGGTTCGTAGTAATGCATTTAACATACGAGTGTGTTTATATTTTTATTGTTTGTGATTTACATTTATTAAATAATTAAGTGTTTTAGTTGTAAATTATCGGACATTGGGATATTTATATGTAAATTAGATGAGAACCTAGTGCCTAGATAAACCTAACATAGGCTTTAAGGCATTGCTAACCAACATTATGTAACAAAGTTTTAATAAATAAATTATCTATCTATCTATCTAGTTAACCCGCTTACATCCGTAATGAATTTTTTCTCAGACAAAAATCACACAACCATTTTAATCTCTGTTTTCGACTAACTTCACATCGTTCCTGTTAACTTAACTTCATTGTTATTGGCAATTTATGACGGGGCCTAAACATGATCAAGTGCTAAAATTAGCACATATTTATGCAATTTTATCACTTTTTAGCACAACATAACGAAACTAAATCCACGATTATTTCACAAATCCTGCTTACTTCAGGGCTAAATGTCGCCGTGCGAGTCATCCAGAATTCGTCATTTTATTTATAATAATAATAATAATTCCCACAATGCACACAACATCATTAAGCCCCAAGCTGAGCAGAGCTTGTGTTATGGGTACTAGATGACTGATTTACAATACATTACATACATAGATAGATATTATTTACTATACATACCCACACATTTATCATTTTTTATTACTGTATCTTTGCGATAAAATGTAACAAATTATACAAAATTATACATTTATAAAAAAATGAAAGACATTTTATCAAAGTAAGTCGTCAACTACATAGTTTCATCTCTCCACGAGACATCATCAGGACACCACAACACTCGACACAGAGCGCCGAGCAACAACGGCAGAGTCGCACCAGAGATGTTGCCACTCAGAGCTCCGCGCGCCAAGTTTGATTATGTTAGATTTTATCGCAAAAGATTTTTTCGCAGAACAGTAACTTAATATTTTCAACTGTATCTTTGGTATTCCGAACTAATTTCTCTCACAAGATCAGTAACACCCCTGATTTGTCAGTCTTTCTACATTTGTCCATATTCTCACCTGTCCGTTAGCAGTAGAACTCAATCGCCTCGGCGCCGGTTGCGGCGGTACCGTAACATGTGTGCTCAATACAGTAGGTGCTTTAACTCTCTCGTTAGTTTCGTGCATAATCGGTGCCACCTTCACCCTCCCATTTGTATCTATCACCTTTACCCGTTCAATTGTATCTTGCGGTGTGGTGGGTGATACCTTAACCCGTTCAATTGTATCCTTAGGTGTGGTGGGTGATACCTTAACCCGTTCGATTGTATCATGCGGTGTGGTGGGTGATACTTTTCGTTCAATTGTATTGGTGTGCGTTACGTGGTTGAGTTGTATCGGTGCGGGTTTCGGCATGTTTACGTTCTGAAGGCTGGTTTTGTGGATGTCTTCGGATGTTGACTTCGGGCGCGGGAGGAGGTCGCCAGCTGAAATGTTAAGGGGTGATTAGTAAATAGGTTGCTGGGTACAATAACCTCCTGGCAATGATAGCCGCTAGGTACTGTCCATATATGTACGAGGCCTGCCCAGGAATCTAATTAGATTTTATTTCCTGGTATCACAGATATCTAAATACTTGTACTAACTCAAGTAGTAATAGATATTTAACTAAGGCAGAACTTTTTATGTTTATAATTGTAAGCAAGTTATTTTTATGATAAAAATGTGTAAAAGTTACGTTGGATGAAAGAGGGTGAACTCTATCTTCTGCGACAAGCAAGCGACATACAAATGAAGTCCGATTCTTATGGCAAAAATACAAAAAATTCTGGGGATTTTATAAGCTTTTTCAGTTACCTTACACGGAACTATAAGAAACCGAAAAAAACATGTCTCTATTCAGTACCATCGATACTTTTTGCTATGATTGAATAGAATATGTTCTATTAGAATATATTGATTATGAGAAAAATATAATCAATATTAAGTTCTAATGTTGTATGATGTTGATACAACATTAGAATAATTTTGTAGCTTGGTTACTTTTCCAGTTTTTACGTATCTCTTATTCTTCTTAGTTGTGAAAACGTCGCCCCGTAACCACGGTCGCTGTAACGCGGTAGAAACGTGGGATAATAATAACACCAAAAAGGGACGTGATAAATACCCAATAAATAATCACTCTTCGTCCTTTGTTCCTATTTTCCCACTTTTTGTATGTGCTACTGATTAGCCTTTAATAATAGAATATACAAAATGAAAGTTGCAATTTTGTATATTCTACCGATCAACGAATAAATCTTTACAGATCCTATCCCGTTAAACGTTACCTACAAGTCCAAATCTCTCACCCTGATCGCTTGTGATGGTTCGTTGCAGCACCAACCGCACGAATCTCTCGTGCCCCGTCAGTAGGGAAACGGCCGTTTCGTGCGGTGCCTGCTCCATATCTACGCCGTTGATCTGTGAAGGCAAAACTGTTATAGCTCTCGTATATCGATGACTAGCCCGTCCCGGCTTCGCGTGTGGACATTTATTTTTTAAACATATATAAATACAGCCTTTGTTTGGTCAGGGATAATGTGGCATTCTAATGGTGAAAGAATTTGAAACATAGTCATTCAAAGAATCAGAGCAGAAGTTCCGAAAGTTTTCCATTAAAACTTACAAAGTGTACCTGTTTAAGATATTGGTAGATACATAGATTCGCTTTTGTTAGAGTCTTTATACAATGATCTAGGATAAAACGTACACTACGCATAAAACGCGTAAGCTACGAAGAGATTATGCAGTCTGTCAGTATCAGTGAAACTGTAGGTAAAGGCTGCTAGCACAGATATTTTAATACTATACTCTGCTAGTAAAGGTTTGGCGAAAAGGTAACAAAGAGACAGATTTACTTTGAAATTTATATTATTAGTAGATGTATGAATGCTAAAAAGATTTCCCTCTAATCTAATCCCTTGCAAGTGGCATAACGTAAACGGTCACAGCTTATAACGGTTATTCATGTCAAGTGCAACTTTAAACTTGACGAGTGCAGTGCCCACTTATGCGTTTATGAAAACAGTTACCTACCTACATACTCGAACTAAATATTTTTGCAAATCATTTACCTTGTCATGTTATGGAAAAGCTTAGTAATGGGAAAGAGAAAATGTGGGTTAAAAGCGCTGAGAAAAGTTAAGTGTTGAAGTTTAATTCTACTGAACTTAATAATTGTAGTTACTTGGTGGAGAAATTCAAGGAATACCACATGACTGGAATGCATATTTCCTGCATCAGGGCGTAGGTTACTCCCCCTTAAGTAATTAACGACCCCGTATCATACAGGGTCCTTATTGTGCTATATAATAGGCTATATAATAAATATAATATATAAAATAAATAAAATCAAATAAAAAGAGCTTTATTCCATATAATTTTTTATATAATAGTAATAACAGAAATAAAAAAAAAATGTCATGCACATTTTGACTGTTGAGTCTTTGTCCGGTAGATTATTGTCATACTGTGTCAGTTTTTTCTCGATATGGACCGCCTTAAAGCGGCATATATACAGTCTGTATGTCTCCCGGTAGCATAGTACCTACAGTCACAGATACGTCTCCTTCAATCGTCCCGTCGATACAATTGACGACCTCTGTGGTGCAGCGGGCGAATGTCCGCCTGCGACGCAGGAGATTACGGGTGCGATTCCCGCCTCGGGAAAAATATTTGTAAGATCTACAGATATTTGTTCAGGATATTCTGGATGTTTTCTATGTATATTAAAAATAATCTCGCAGCGTCCAGAAAAACTTCATTTGATCGGTCGTCTGTTTAAATGCTGGTTCGTGCGCCGTAGGAAGATACTTAGCATATCGCCAACAACTAGGGGCAGGCGGAGTGAGGTAGTTTGCTAAGCTGGAGGGTGACGAGTGTAAATTATACGTAGTATATATATATACAAGCTGCGCACCGCGGCTTCGCACGCGTTGTTAAAAAGTGATTTTCATCCCACGGGAACTGATTTATGGGATAAAAAGTAGCCTATGTTTTATTCCGGGATTAGATTTTCCTGTATGCAAAATTTCAGCCAGATCCGTCCAGTAGTTTTGGCGTGAAGTAGTAACAAACATCCATCCATACATCCATACAAACTTTCGCCTTTATAATATTATTATTATTATTATTAGTGTGAAGTGTGATGTGATTCTATGAACCTACTTACCGATACCACTTTGTCTCCGACCAGCATCTTCCCGTCCTTAGCAGCAGCGCCTTGCGGCGATATGCGAGAGATGAATATCGCACCGCTGTCTTCTCGGTACGGAGGCGAGCCTTTACCGCCGGCTATGCTGAAGCCGAGACCAGCACCGTCGCGGATTAGGGTCGTGTGAACTAGCACTTTTTGTTGGTAAACTGAAATGGGTGATAGGAAAAGTCAGAACAACACAAATGGTAAACGTTCTGTTATGTTGATATTAAGTCGAGAGAGATATCAAAGACCAGGGCTGGTTGCAAGCAAATACAACCAAGTAATGCTGGGACCGTTTTGTAACTCTAACAAACTGTCTTCTTTTCTATGCATTTTTCTTTAAATGTTTATACATATGTCTATAAGTATTTATTAAATTTAGGTAATATCTAAATTGATTAAAACAATCAAGTAGTTATCTAATTATTGTAAACAAGGAACTCTTCATTAGATTTAAATATGACAAGAAAAAAGTACACCGTGATCTCATCGCGTGAGTCTTAAAACTTAAACCTAATAGCCTCTGATAATCAACCGGCATTTGTATGACATGACATGTAAATTGATTTTACCAATAAATTGTATTTCTGTATCGAAAACGGACTGCGCCCACAAGGATTGGGTAGGTAGATATAAGAGAGGTACTGTGTTGTAGGATAAGGCGCGTCTTTGAATGCTGGCAATTTTAAGAACTAACCTGGCGGGACATAAGGCGTAGTTTGCGGCGGCGGAGACGCTTGCAGTCTCTGATAATCCACCGGCACTTGTATAGGAGACGGACTGCGCTCGGAAGGGTTGGGCGCGTCTTTGTATTCTGACTCTCTAGAAATTTCAAGAACTAACCTGGCGGGACATAAGGCGTTGTTTGCGGTGGCGGAGACGCTTGCAGTCTCTGATAATCCACCGGCACTTGTATAGGAGACGGACTGCGCGCGGGAGGATTGGGCGCGTCTTTGTATTCTGGCTCGAATTCTTGCGCATATTGGTTACCGATGATGAGTGGCTTTCCGGCGATCGCTGATGCTATGCCACGGCCTGTTATAACCTGGTAAGAAGGAAAGAGATTTAGAGACATAACTTGAATTAATAAATTATCTCGTGTCTCTCCCTAATGGCTGTAGAGTCACAATAGATTGAAGGCATATACCTAGATCGTCAATGATTACTTAGTTTTTAAGTTATTTTGTTATAAATAGTTTCTGTTAGATTTAAGTGTGCAATAAAGCATTTTTTTTATTTCATTACATACCTACACAGCGTAAGTGAAGTCGGATTGAAGAGTAGACAGTTACGGGTTGTAAGTGCATTACTTAAACACAATAAGTCTGAACAGTGAACACGCATTATAGCGACAAAACCTTGTGTGACCTGTAGAAGGCTACAGAAAGTCAACTTAAACTAATGTACTTAACTGTAACTTTTCGAAGATTTCAAGTTTCCATACCCTATCAAGTAGCAAGTTTTATAATAGCAAAGCTAGAGAGTTAACCCGAGCAACGATTAAGGTGCCCCAGTAGAAAACGATGATTACAAAGCGTTCATAATTATAACATTTATCGTACCTGTCCGTTTTCCAGAGTAGAAACTGTGTCGGTGGTACTGGATACGGAATGGTGGCTCGCTCCGCTCGCCGCGCGGCTATGCGTCCTGAAAGTGAACCATCATTTATTTTCATATCTATATCATTTATTGTGATTGGTCTTAGATAGAAAACACTTTATTATACCACATTCTAAGGTATAGAAATAGATAGTGTTAGTAGGCAGTCCAACGTAGTAAAGTAACAAAAAAAAGTTTATTAGAGACATGTTAACAATTTTCAACAAAAAAAATAACATCGACGGGAGTTGAACCCGCATCCTTCCCTCAGTACGGGAATTTGCTAACCAACTACACCACGAAGTCAAGTAACGTAGGTGTCGAAATACTTTGGGACTTTCCTCGGACTCTAGCGCCGTTTGAATCCATCGACTCCCGAACTATTTAGTATAAACTGTATTTCAGGAGGCGCTGGCTTCAATGAGGTCACAAGCCTGAAAGTGACAAATTGAGGGACTTGTAAAAATGCTATTTCAGTTGTCATGTTATGATGTACTTAGAATTTTATTAGAATTTAATATCCCTATTAATTGACCTGTAATATACTTTCTGATTGATAACTTTGATACTGAAGAATTAATTTATTTTGAAATGTCATATTCTATTTAACGAGAAACTCTATGAAATCCATATTAAAAACCAAATATTATAAAAGAGAAAGTACAGTTATTTTCGTCTGTTTGTCTCTGCACGTAAGGCTGATCGAATCGTAAATAAATTGGTAACGGAACAAGTAGAAAACTAAAATTATAAAAAAATACTATGAAAATATGCCAGCTGCAGCAGCAAATTCTATATGTAAAGTATTGGTAGAGTATGTAGTAATTGGTGTATTTTTATATTAGTCGGTTGAAGATCTTAATTCAATAAATTATATCTGAAACACGACGCCATGTGTATACAAACAGACTTGGCTAGTGTATATGTAGATAGCATCTTGTGGAATAACATAGACTACGCTGTTTTCCTAGATAGCTAGCCTATCCAGGAAAAGAGCGTTTGCCAAGCCGCGGCCAGAAGGTTTGATCGGATTTTTAGCAATAATCGTATCACACTAATATTGTGAATGCAAAAGTATGTTTACAAAAGTTAACACTTGTTTACTCTTTACAGTGATAAAACGTTGCTTATATGCCATGTATGCCGAGTGTGATCTGCCATACTGTGCACTGCAAAGTTCACTGCAAAGTTTGCGGTACTCTATTTTCTATGGAAATGTGAAAGTTATGTAAGCTTCCCGCTTGGAGCGCTGTCATGCCTTGGGTTACCGTTTAACAAATCTTGATGAAGTTTGGCAGGGGGGGGGGGGGGGTGGTCATAAACTGTATCCCAGGGACGGGCATAGGCTACTTGAATAGAGCGTGCTACGCCGCGGGCAAAAGCTAGTTAATGATGAAAGATTTTTTTTAATCAGTCCAGTAGTTTCGGAGCCTATTCAATACAAACAAACAAATCTTTCCTCTTTATCATATTATTAGTACAGATATAAAAAAATTGTAAAATATGTGTTGGATTGGTATGTGTAGCATTTAAGAATGTAAAGTCCGTTCAGTGAAAACGGAAACGAGATCTGTCTATGTGTCTGTCTACATTCAATCCATGTCAATCTCACCGCAGATTGTCGCAAATTATTCATAGTAAAAGTTCAGCGTAGGTGACGCGAATCAAGTTATTTATACAATTTGGAAAGTTCCAATATCCAAGTCATTCAACCTTATAAGGATGTTCTATTCTTTGCAAAACATTCACCGAATAATGACGACATCCTTCGAGATATGTATAGAGAGTTCTATTATAGAAATTGTACGTCTTTATCTAAACGAAGAATGTTAAGTGCCCTGCAGAACGTCATTAAAAAAAAAATGTTGCGGTCATTTACCTTCGAAATAAAAGGGACAGCTACAATTAAAGGTTTTGCACTAATAGTAAGTGTGCGACCACGGACTTCAATAAGGATTGTTATGCACCGAATTGGCAACTTTTGTACAAAACATTCGGTAAGAACAGTCTTTTTTTGTAGTATTTTATAGAAAACAGAGACAATATAGTTACCTTACCTATTGATGTATCACAAGGAAAGAAACACATTTTGCACTCAAAAATAAGGAGATTTTGATTCATATTTGCATCCATACCGGGTAGAATTCGGCGAGTCCCGGGTAACGACAAGGTGAAGCGTCGGGCCGCTCGCTTTGAGCACCTCCACAGCATAATAATGGTCCACCTCGACCACTGATGTACCGTTCACGGAAAGCACCTTGTCTCCAACCTGTTGACAATGACAGAATACTTGCAATGGTCCAATTGGTATGCAAATGTGGCTGTTGTTTTTGGACGAAATTGGTCGTAAAGGTGTTGGATCGTGTGGAACATTGAGTAATAGTTTCTGGGACATAAAAAAAATATTGAATGACCACTAATAATAAATAATAAATAATAAATAATGCTGGACAATTCACACAGCATTATCTAGCCCCGAGCTAAGCAGAGCTTGTGTTATGGGTACTAGATAACTGATACACATAATACAATACACTACATATATAGATATTTTTTATTATACATAGAAAACATCCAGAACGCCCTGAACAAATATCTGCAGATCGTATACAAGTATTTGTCCCGAGGCGGGAATCGAACCCGCAACCTCCTGCGTCGCAGGCGGACCTTCGCCCACCGCGCTACAGAGGTCGTCATTGTGGGAGGGTTTTATGTCAAGTCATTGATTGATTGCCTCTGAGCCTCTGAAGCTAAGCAGAGCTTGTGTTAAGGGTACTAGATTACTGATATACTGAAAACATTAGAGTACATAGGTTGGTACTTTTTACTATATGTATATAGAAAAATACCCAGTACACCCGAAACAAATATCCACATATCGTTCAAACTACAAACATTTGTCCCGAGGCGCGACATAAGACAATACTTGCAATTGCCTAATTGGTATTCAAATGTCGCTGTTGCTTTAGAAATTGGTCGTAAAGGTGTTAGAGCGTGTGGAACATTGAGTATGCCTTTCTGGGACATAAAATAATTATTGATAGTGACCTTTTCGAGCGGGTTTTATGTCAAGTGATTGAGTGATTGCCTCTGACATAAAAAAACTTTGTTAGTCTGTTGTTGAAACGTTGTTAGTTGTTAGCGTCTGTTCAAAAAGAGAAGAGTCGTGGGAATCGAGGGCGCTCGTGTGCCAATTCACAACTTTTGTTGCATTGACAACACTGCTCTGTCATTGCAGTATGACTAAAACTGTTAGTTCACCGTAACGCCACGACTCTTCTCTTTTTGAACAGACGCTAACAACTAACAACGTTTCAACTCTATTGTCAACAAAGTTGCAAATCTCATCAAAATTGAAATTATCTTCATCGTCACTCGCAGAACCGTTGTTAGTTTTTGGTATGTGTTATCACAGCTACAGCATCAAGAGGTTAACCTTGATAACTTACCAATCCTATGTGTTTCAACGGCATATTTTTTTTTATTCCTGCATGTTCTAAAACAATTCTGTTAGTTCAAAATGTAAACTTTGTTTTATACTTTTTTGAATAAGTAATCCAGTACTCACCCTTAGTCCAGCCAAATAAGCAGGTCCATTGGATGTAACCCGCGATATGAATATCCCATCATCAGATCCGCAATAGGGAGTGGAGCCCCGACCCCCAGCAATGCTGAGCCCTAAGCCCCCAGCCGCCCGAGCGATCCGCACTTCGATGCATCGCTGGTCGTTCACCACTCGGGCTTCGCTTTCGGCTCTTTCCGACACGGACTCACCTGTGAACAATAGATCATTGAGATGTCGGAATAGAACAGGAAAATTATCACATGGTGAATGGTAATTGCATGCTCTTGTGGATCAATATAAACATCATCTACAGCCTATGCTAGTACACTGTTGGACATAGGCTAGGCATCCTTCTTAAGCGTCTTAATAGCTTTTATCATATGGAGGTAATGTCATAATCCCCAGGCTATGCGGGTTAAAGAAAGCAGTTTGGTGGTAAATGTTTTCTGCAGGAAGCGCTGCTGCCTGCCTCCAGCGCATAGCCTGCGAGACGCGGGGGAAGAGTTGGGGTGGTGGAAATGCTATGACTGCACCACACGGCCTATAATCATCATACGAAGCCGATGGTTCCATGACAGGTCTTCATACAGACCCAAAAGGTGGCAGTAACCCAAACTTCTAATTTAATATACTGAATATTGTATTGTATGCCTCACCGAGGCTAGATTAACGACAAGAAACCAGATAGTATCATGATAGGATAAGAAAAACGGAACGGAAAACCCATAATGTAATCAAGAAAATGAAACAACGCACGACCCGCTACCGTTACCTTATCCGCCAGAGGCAATCTAGTCTGTACAGTACATAGTAGGAGAATTGCGTACATTAATGTTCTTTTACAGTTAGAGTTTCCTTGGTCCCGTTCAGTAGCTGGAATTATCGATTTTAAGGTGAGGTTAGATAAACTATCACGTATACTTGAACGTAAACTGGAATTTCAGTGACTGTTTCATTCCTTTATCACGTTTAAGGCCAAATGCTCGATAAATGTCAGTACATTATCTAAAAGAGGTTCTGTTTACTTATATGAAACGTAAAAGATACAACAAGATAATAATGCGCATTGTTCCGTACTAATGAGTTCCACCGCTTGCGTAATAAATATCGATTGACTGCCAAGTGTAAGGTCGATAATAATATACACGATAATAAAGACTGATACATGCAGGTGTATCGTTCCTACATATGCATGTATATATATATATACATATGTAGTAACTATAAACCACATGTTTGCTCCAAGGGTTTTACCAGTCGAGCAAAAAATAGGTCAACTGTTCCATTAATTTTAAGCCGTAGATGAGTTGCATGCATGCTGTTTCGGATTACGGTACTCCCCGCAAGGTTTTTTTCTGAGATAATTGGTAGTGGGCGTCGAAAATTGTCGGCACTACAAGCAGGGGCTAATTAACTGGCTCTGCACTAAAGTGACGACTTACATCAATGAGATGACGGACAACGCGCTGTTAGAAGAAAATGAGTTGCACATGCATTATCAAGGTCGGTTTACAGCTCGTAAAACTGTACCATCACGATATCGACATTATCCTGACATTCGTACTTTGTAAACTAATTTGCAACATTGCCTCGGTCATGTTTCTGTTCGGCACGAAGGCAGTTTTTGGCAAATTGTCGCAATGCAACGGCCACCGTGAATTTCGCGGAATCGCGTGGCAATGTAAGGATTTCATTTCGTAATGGTAATGTCTGAAATACCTTAACCCACCTTGTCAGCACAACATTAGCCCGTAACGAATGGCAATATGACAACAAATTGATGATGCTTTCTATGCAACATGGTTTCTAATTCCAGCGCTCTTCAATGCAAGAAATGAATTGAATAACAAATGATCGTGCGGGACTTGCGTTCGCACGATAATCAACATGTCGAGAAGAAAGAATGGACTACAGAGAAATCATGATCCCAATGGACTTATAGCACGTCCTGTGGTTGCCACAATAGCCAATCAGACGACTAACTTTCACCCCCCGGATAACCCTAATAGAATAACAACAAGCATTGTTGTACCCCAGAACGAGTCGTGATAGTTTACAGTGGTTCTCGTGACTCTTGTTTTACAGTAGTCTTATTGGAAAATACTTTCCGTGGAATAATGGTAATTCAGTTCCAATCCCAATGTAACAGACAGGTGAAAGTTTTTCAATTTTATAAATGGAGTGATTTAGATTTTAGCTGGTGGATTTGTCTAAGCGCTTATAGCACCGACGTATGACAAATGGCTACACATAATGCAGAGAGCCGAGAGAGTACGCAACACATTTTTTGTGATAATTATCTTGATGAAGCACATATTGTATTAAAGCAGTTGTCAATTGGAAGAAAATGTGGAAAACCTGAGAAATTGCGATAAGTAAAAGCTAAGCGGTGGGCTGCAAAGAGGGGTAATTTGATTTAATGGCAGTACCCTGTAATGCGATGTGTAATGAGCGTTAATGGTGAGCTAAGTGTGCCTCTACCGGGAGCCAGACGACGACCTCGTGAGCATTGCTCCGTATATCCATACATGACTTCATACGTAAACATCATACAAATGTTTGACCTAGATATGTAAATCTGACGTGCAGGTGTATAATGCTGTATTGTGTCCGGTTTGTTGATTTATTATATGGCACTTTAAAACAAGGGTAGGATACTGAGACTTAACTTAATTAAAGATTAATTTTTACTTCCGCCGGTGTTGGCTCACAAAAACAGTTACTTTCTAGCAAGTCATTAAGGATACTCAATTTGTAAACTTTGACAAATTTAAAGCTCTTAATTAGAGATAAAAAATGTTGGCTAGTTTTTAGACGAGTAAGATAAAAATCCAAAATAGAAATAAACACTTATTCGCTCAAGGTTTTATTCAACCGGTAGCAAGTGGCTCCTACGTTAAGAGATGACACAATCGATAAGGTCAACCTGAGGTCTTAGGGCCTGCTACGTCGTCAGTAACACAAAAAACCTTGTTTACTATTACGCAGTTGCGAAACACAAGTAGCACACGAGTGTTACTCTACGACCCGCCCAAATATGTGAGCGATGACCGCATATCCAAACATTACCTTCAAGCTTACTTGTTTTTAAAAGAACCTATACAGTTTGAAGAACTTATTATATTAGACGATGTTTTGAATGAATAACAAATGACTACCTAGCCTGCGGTAACTTACTAGTTTCTACCCGCGGCTTCGCACGCGTATTTTCGGTATTATAAGTAGTAGTAATATCTAAGTTAGGCTATGTTCTAAATGTACACCAAATTTTATCTTAATCAGTTGAAAGTTTTAGAGATCCTAGGTAACAAAATTAAAATTCAGATTTCACAAACATTCGGCTTTATATTTTTATCGGTATAATATACTCGCACCTACATATTTGCATGAATGTAGAGCACTTCTTAGAGTAATTTATCGGTAACAAATCTAGTTTTATGGTAGATATGTGTAGTTACATTTTATTTCAACTCAGTTACTTGTTCTTAATCTATCAAAAAGTGGCTAGGCGTGATACCGTTTCGACTTTAACAGATGTCTATAACGCAGTGTTTATAGCCAGTTTATTGCCGTTAGTGTGACCAAACGACTAATATTTATTTTATTTTAATGGCTATAATTAATTCAAAATGATTGATTGATTGGTATCATAGTGATAAAATTGTCTTATGAGACATGCAACGTGATTTTATACGGGTTCTATTTACGAGTTGGAATAAAAGTTTGAATGGAACTCAAATTAGGAATAAGGAAATAGTTTTAGTTTATTATAGAGAGCATAGTTAGTTGGTAAAATAGGAAACAATCGCGTTTATTACCTTGACATAACAAACTCTAGAACAAACTAGAGCGTGATATCCGGAACTATATTTATAAACAACAATTAAAGATTTATAGCACGACAATTTTACTTTTGTATGAAAACTTATAACATGAAGTTATTTTACGATCGATGGTATGTGTATACTGCGTATTTATGTCTTAAAATACATACGAAAATAAAACGATACGCTTGAATAATTTTGTAAAAGAAAAGCAATAAAATAACCAGTATAAACGAAATAACAACACGATACACTGGGTAAATAAAGAATTCACAATCATAAAGAGAAATTTATAGTTTTATTTGGGTTTTAAACTGAGCACTTTATAACGCTACAACTTCCTACAACAACAAAGCTGATATAATAAACAAACCGGTTATTGTTCAATCAGATACGAACACAAAAGGGCAAAGGGTGAACCCACCCCTAATCCATAAGACCTTCTATCTAACCAATCAAATAAGGGAAAGTGAACTTACGCTTTTTCCTCCTTATCACACCCATTTCCTCGTCACAAACTAGTCGCCGACAATTTCCTGAATAAGGGAAGCTATTTCCGTAGACGGAGGTTGTATTACCGGCTTTAGCTGCGATAGTATCTCGTATCGGACGATAATCGAATCTACACCGGCCGGCTTCTATGCATTTCGAGATTCCGTACAGGTCATTGCGTTGAACGATATAATATTTAGCCGGAGCAGGATTTCGGCTCGATATATACCGGTCGAGTTGTGGAAACAAAACAAAAACAAACAGGTCGGAATAGGAGCGTTCGGTCGGCGCGCGCAGCCCGAGGCGCATTCAGTGACGGAATGCGCACACCATGAGATGCGGCGGAGGCTGTGGCGCCCGCGACTCGACCTCTCCACCCGATTAAAAATAGAAAGTCTCAGTGCACATTATTCCTTTTATTTTACCCTTCGAGTTGCCTATTATACGCGGCGATAGATCGTGTACGGCTTCATTTGATTACAAACACTTTCGATTCTTCGTAGATACTGATTAACTGACAACGTGATGAGTAAATTGTTGCGAAGACATTCTGATTATACATTACGCGACGGAATGTTGTTTTCGGGAGTAGGAGTAATCATTTTTGAATTATATTTTAGCAGATAATCATTTACAAAAGAAAATTGAAAGGGTTTAATTATATTTTTATTAGAGAATCATTTAGAAATGATAATTGGAAGGAAATACTTAGAAAACACACAGTTCGGTGTGATAAATGTACACATTTAGTAATTAAAATTGAAAGGAAATATTTAGAAAATACACAATTATAAATAACTACATTAAGTGACAGGAAATTACGATAGTAAAATAGTACAAAGTACGCATCATATAACGTTTTAGCAGTGATGGGACATCAATTAGCATTAATCATTGGCCAGCAATCTTGCAGATTATATTCTAGCTAGAAATAATTACAGACAAATTAAGAGGACAGATAACAAGCGTCATGCAATTTCCTTTTAGCGCCAGAAAGTAGAAATCAGCTAAACCGGGATATGGCTTTCAGTTTAACAGTGGATTATTAAACGGGACTTGCACTTCAGCTTTCGAAAGGCGGTCCAACGTGTGATCTACATACGGGTAGATATTTTAAGCACACCTTGCAAGGTGTGATTAATGCATGCAAGGATGTCAATTAGATACGGCACGCGACAGATCTCACGGAGTTATGGATAGCAAGACCCACATTATAAATATAAACTAACGCCTATTAAACAAACTTGTTCTCAAAAGGACGATTTTCTCTGCGATTTTATTTCTGTCTCAAATAACGGTCTCCCTGATGACATAGCCTTGCGGAGAATTTGACGCGATATTGTCGTAGGTGTGCATGACACTTAACATGCAAATTGAACAGAGATACACAGACTTACTTATACTAAAGGTTGCATTTCTCGTAGAGCAAAATTTTGTACTTTTACCGGTAAGATTTATAAATCAGGTGTAAAATAAAGCTATCGCTAGCGCACGACAAGTAAGCTAAGGTAAAATTAATGGACATCGAGATATAGATAGCAAAATAAATTATTATTAATAGGGGATCGTGTTGGCAAAGTATCGTGTTGTCGATTCGCTTCAGTAATTCATTTCACAGGTTCGCTTTCGAGATCGAAGCCCGCAGCACGGATGTAAACCGCAATTCACATTTCCCTATGCCGATTGTATGTGTATATGATTGCGGTAAGGCAGACCAGCTTTTCACAGCGCTAAGGGAGAAAAGCCATTACGCTCACGTTGAATTAGACAGTTGAAATGAATTACAGAAAGGAACGAAGGCGAGGTAATGGCGAGGGCGAGCCTCGATTTAGATTACACGCTCGAGATAGCTGCTAATCTCTACTGATGCCGAAGATATCTCTGCCGAGGCGTGCATAGAGAACGTAACTAATGATCGCCTATTAGGAAATGATGGGTTCAAAATGCAAGCATAATGGCAGTATTACTAATTAATGGCTCATGGGCCACCGCGGACAATAACAAGGACTTTCACAATGTTGAATAGGAGGCGGATGCAACGAAGATTGATAATTTAAAAGAAAACGAGTGCAGTATTCTATAGATAATTACTATTTTAGAGATACGGTACGAAATTACGAAGTATGACATGTATTTATTATGTTTGGAAAGTAAAACCCGGTAATTTCAGCTCACATAACGTGACCTACAGACATATCCCTAGCAATGTAAGGTAAGTATTTTAGTTTATTGCATTATTTGATGTCCGACGTAATTGCTGCACTCGGCATTCTGTGAATCTTGTCGATGAACTTTGACCATCTTTCTAAACATGAAATATCAAAGAAACATGCAATTGCTTCACAATAATGTGTTCGGCAAAACTAACAGTATCCTTATTCCAGTTCGAAATGTTATTTTCAGTGAACTTGCGAGTTCACTGGTGGCAATCGTGCTCGTCTCCATTTCTATCGGGAATCGACTCACGAAGTTGAAATGCACGGGCTTTGAACTTCCATGTCTTATTTTGAATAAGCTTTTGTACACCAAGAAATGGCTTTAAGATCTACTAATAATAATAATTTCACCGGAAATTCGCGAAGTAGCTTCGAAAGTAGCTTTTAAAACATTTCGGAGAAAATATGTTTGTAGATCAAGAGACAACACGAACTACCGAGTGCAACAATTCATATTTAATCTAAAATGCCGTTTTCGACTAGACAAAGCCGCTTTGTACCTACTGCTTTCTATCAGATAAATGAAAACTATATTACACAACGTAACAGATATAAGCTGATTACAGACTTGTTTCAATATTTCAATGACCTCTATTACATAATCTCAACAATTTGTCAAAATATAAAAATGATTTTAAATAATGGATTGCAACGGGCTCACAAAGGCTTTATATATATTTATTTGTCGAGCTTGCGATTAAATTTAAAGCAGAGCGAACACGGAGCGAATCATAATGGCTCATCGCTTTTATTAAATGAGAATAGCTGCAGATTATGGCTTTCAAAGAAATATAATTGAATAGAATTACATCTCCACGAACTATGATCAAATTTATTTGCAAAACTTTCTCTAGAAAATGAAAGAATTAATGGGATTTCCTCCCATGAAGCTGGAATATTGCCCGTAATATTATTCATGGCAATCAATGATCCGATATCAATTTGCCTTCCCATCAAATAAATCGAATGTGATGCAACTTACATTTACAATAGTAATTAAATTTACGTTAGAGAAGTTTATTTTGTACACTGGCGTAGAAAACCACATATACTTGACAGAGAAAGGATCGCTTTTGTGAAGATACAATTTCACACGGTTGTCTTACTTGCTTTGAATGTGAACTCCATGATAGAACACATAATGCCGCGAACTGCCGACTTTGTTACCGCCATATTACACAGTACAAAAAAGCCTTCGCAAATTAAAAATATTAAAAGATGGGTTCGTATCGTAAAGGCTTATGAGGTACTGTGGAATGAGGCACCTGGTCGGCTTGGCTCATTAGAGCGCACCAGTTAACGCGGGGAGAGTGCCATGCCGGAGCTATTGTTGTCCGTCCCCGGGAGGGTTGGCCCAGATGTCGCCCTATATAAGCACACACGCATAACTCGCCCATACCTGTATAACCTACAGAAATATCCCAGAATGATTGACAAGTCTTCGCATTCAAAAGATTAATGTATCTTTTGATGGGTAACTCGACTACTGATTTTGTTAATCGTACGGTCACGGTCAGGCGCTTCGGGAAACCTGATATTATTTCTCAGTTTTTATCTTGTGAACACGGGTTATGCAGTAATTTAGCTAAGTAAATATCTCAGTAAAGCTAATTCATGTGCTTATGAAATTACGTCGTGATCAGCGGAAAGCACAACTATCATTATAATTGCTTGATGACTATGAAATAGTTCCTGAATAAGCTCGTTTCAATATGGAAATGAACAGAGGAGATTGAACTGGGAGTGAATATTGATGCTGGTTTTACTAACAACGTGATATATTGCAGGTAGATTAGTTTCTATTCAAATGCTTTCTACTGAAGTAAATTTCTCTCGATATTTTATGTGCGCTGTTATTTCAATTCGCTGAGTATGGGTTGAGCTGTTTATTGGTTTTTAAGCATTTATTGTAGAGCTGTGAATGCACATAAAGTTGTTACGTACCGTATGCGTGGACTATGGGTTGGAGTTTGCTGATGCGCACACGTCTGGGCCCAGATCTCGCAGGAAGTGTGTAATGATTGGGTTCATAAGGAGTACTTTGTTGACCGTCGTTGTTGTAAACCGAACGAGGCAAGCTCCCGTAATATCGAGCCGAAGGATCGTTAAAAACAGGTTGATAGCCTCTTTGCTCCATACCGTATGTCGTCGGCATTTCATTATTCTCGTCTATTGTGTACTGCGTTCTGGATGGAACACTTCTTTGATCGAAGGTATACTGTTGCGGGAAATACGTCCTTGGTAGTTCATCCCTTTGCTCAATTGGATATTGTTGAGGATATATTGTTCTAGGAGGTTCATTGTAGTCAACATACGGGTTGTTTCTGTTGGGTATATGTCTAGTTTGTCGATCGTATTGGTTTAAAGCTTGCAGGGATTGTGCAGGGTATCCGTATTGATCAGGTTGCCTGCGGTATTTGTCGAGGATATCGAAGGATCTGTGGTAGGGCGTTGAGTAGCGATCCGTGGCGAATATTTCGCTCTGGGGCAGTCCACTGCTGCTGCTCGCATTACTGCGGTTGCTCCTGGTACTACTTCTGGTGCCGTTTCGAGTCAGTGAACCGTCACCTCGCACGCTCAACTTCACTTCTAACCTTTTGTCTTTCATTGCTTTGTTGCTTTATGATATGACTATACGATATAAGCACTCATTAAATGTTTATTTTTAACGATTCACACATCTTTAGACACTATGAAATGTAACATTAGAGAATTGCGATGCTCTACTCGGCATTAATTACCATCAATATTTCATATTACACAACAAAGTACTGTAGCGGGCTATAGAAAGTAAATGACGCTTATTATCGGTGTTCAAGAGCGATGAGTAATGACCGCTGATGAATTAGTAAATAACCACAAAATCGTGAACAAAAACGCCGTTGTCCAAGTTAATAGAGGTTAAAATTGTTTGGACGATGGATAAATAATTTTTAGATAAAGGTATCGCCGGTCCCACGGCGAACGTACGCGAACAATAAAAATTGACGGGAGAAATTTAAGATGCCTTTCACGATTAGCGCATAGCTAACATGCACTTTGAGACAATTAACCTATCAATCATGTTACATTACGGTTACGAAGATTCTCTGTAATCGGTAATAAAATAAACTACAATAATGATTAAGGACGGATCATGTGGTTTAAAAAACCTTGAAATGAACTGAAGATGAATCGTGACTTACGACTCTTACGAAGACTGAAAACCCACATAAAAGTAAAAAGACAAATAATGGTAATGTACAAGAGTGATGTCATTTGATAAACGCCCAGCAAGCACGCGACATCCGGGGAATTCAGACTTCACACTAGACGAACGAAACAGTCATGTCATGATTGTCATAAATCAAGTTTTTACACACGAATATGTAGAGTTAACGAAACTTAACCAACTAGTATAAAGTTACCTACGTTACTGTAACAATAAATAACAAGAATAACAAGACACTACTGGACGTGAGTTTGATCGCGACTGAGTGGAAATTGAACGACAAAGGATGATAAGATAAATGTAGTTAGTTCAATAACTTGAATACAATTTACTGACGGTACATCCCACGAGGAGTAGAGGGCCACATTGACCGTAGAGAATTCATTGTTTGCTAATTCCTTGTCCCTACCAAGTTGATATGTAGATCACGCTCACATTGGAAGATGGATTGGAAGAACAAACAAAATTTACCTTGAGCGTTTGTGAGGGAAAATTTACTGGGTCAAGGTTATAAGCAAACGCATGGCTAATTCAAATAATGAATCAACAAAACAAGCAGGTGCCTAGCTTAATCTGCATACAAGCACCATCCTCATTGAAATCCCATTCCTATTTGTATGAATGTACCTTATTTTTCGAAATGTACAATAAGAAGAAGATATAATAATTAAACAGATATAGCGTTGATCATTAAAGAAAGTTTTGGACCGGATAATTGGCCCAGATAATCGTGACGCCTATAAAGCTGTCCTATAGATGGTGTAAAAACGAAAGAGTTAAAATATGATCTGTTTGCGGGGCAGATAACGTTGCACAGTAGGGCTCTACACGAATTTATCGCGTATCAGATGAGCGTGAAACGCAAACGTTTCGAAATAGCACCGCCTGTTACTATTTGGAAACTCGTTACTATACAAAACGAAATTGTATTTACTGAACTTAAGTAGGTACAGTTTTGTCTGAGACCGAGCATCGAATAAAGTGTGGGAGACTACGAAAAAAGTGGTTTAATTACAACCATAACAAACTTTATGGAGGGAATTTCTAACTAAGTCATAAACAAAATTCTAGGTAGCAATCTTGCAGGCAGTGCAGTTTGCAGAGAAAGTAGGTACGTGCATGTAAGTACAGGGTAAGCAACAGACAATTTTAGTGCAAATGGAACAAGTAGACCGTGAACTACCATACATCGCAAATCCTCTAAACACAAAACATAATGTTTACAAGAACCTAACAATAGAGCTTGACCTTCACGAATTGCTCAGTAAGTTCTAGAACATCAGTAAACATAATGATATGAACACATTAACATCACATTATTTACTTGTCACATACACTATACAACTGAATGGAACACTTGTTATTTCTCTGTCCGTTAGTCAACTGACGTTACACTATTATCTTTATTGATTTTTGTATCTTTACGGAAACCACAACAATTGCGCGAAAAGATTCATCGAAGGATCGGGCCGAGACTGAGTCATTCGATCCTTTATATGCTCAGCTGGAAATAATCCCATAAACCAAGTACTTCCTACTTTGTCAAGCGATATAGTTTCAGTAAGATTTTAATATATTTTAATATAGGTTAACCGAAGACGTGGACGGTTCACAGGTGAACGAGGTGAACACTGCGAGGAATCGTTCAGCGGACCGAAATGGCACGCCAAGTGTGGGAGATAAGCTGATAAACTCTGATAACGAATTTTATACTAACATTGCGTACGCTATGACTGTTCCATTAATCTGTACAAACGTCATTGTACATTAATGCTTGCGTAAAAGAAAACAAGTGCACAGTTTAACCGAATGGCCGAATACGGTGTTACTCCAGATTTTTACAGAGATAACGTCTGCTGCACATGAATATAACTTTTCGCGGTAAGGAGTTCGAAAGTCACGAGTAAAGAAGTTTCTCACATAAAAACGAAGGCAATGGTGCCTTTGTGTTCGGTGATGGCAGTGTGACAGCGAGCCGCTCGATTCACGCTCGTGATGCTAAGACGACCGAGTATGGTCACGAATGTATAGAAGAGTGTCGCAACCATCGGCTTATCTCATAGACAAATCGCGTTCCGAGAACGGTGTTCCTCTACAAACGCTACATAGTTAATTAAAAGTAACAAGAGAATGTAAAACTTACCGTCTGCAATATCAGCGCTGGTTTCTTCATCGTCAGTCTTTCGGTCGTCTTGCTGTTCTCGTTTCTTGATTGCCTGCAATAAGATATCACTGTAGTGATGCAGCTAACACATGTTTTTATTACGGGTACAAGAAACATGCATGCGGAACAGGCGTAAAACAAGGACATAAAACTCGGTCATTAGGAGGCAGATCGACTTCAGCCATAAGAAATCTCTGACAAGTTACTACATGCCGGTGAAATGGAGTGATATAACAAAACGCAAGCGAGGCAAGCTAAACAAAATACAGTCGAATCTAAATTGAAATCTTGCGCTGGATGTCTTTTTATCGTGGAAACGCATCTCACCCGGGCGAGCCATCCTCCGGCCGCTTTCAAGCACCTCATTTTAATAAGTACCCGATAAGGGGTACTTCGGAAACGGCTGTAGTTAGTTGCTGATTTATTTGAACACAACACTGGTATCGAGAAAGCGGCACTTCACTTATCGATTAATCGTGGAACACGGAGCATTGTTGCGAGCGCCGCTGTGGAAGGCGTTCATTTCTGCGAGCCTCGCGGAGGGTCTAGCGTCTGCCGAGCGTCGGTCGTGGTCGAGGGCCCGCGCTCACCAGTCCGGAACAGACGCGGTATTCCAACAATTACCCACGGTAACTCGGGCTTGCGGAAACTAACTCATTCCGAACTACGCGTTCACATTTTCTACGCCTCCGACCTACATTTCATTTTAGTTCGTGCTCTATTCTTTATCTTATTTGTTTAGTTTTAAATCGATCATTGTTCGGTCAAACACAACTACTTTCTGCCGAGAAAGGACAAAATCTGAGCAGGTGTGAATAAACGCAAACGGCGCTACGTTCGCAGATGGATGCGATGCGAATCCAATCTCACGACTCTATTGTTTCTCGTATGCTCCGACACCGGCGAGGAATGCGCGTGCTTTTACCCTTTCGCGTATTGTGGTTCTAGCATCGCTCTATAATTTAGATAGTATTGATAAGCACCGTGATTGCATGATCACCAATAGCGGGAACATTTTGAACAACACTTTACGAACTACAATCGGGCCGTAATAACATAGAGCAATTTTCACGACGTCTCATCTGAACGTTTATGGTTTGTAATGAAAATAAACGAGACAACAACACGCAATTGATTTACAAACAAGTTTCTTGAACCCGACATGTTTGCATTGTTGTATTGTAGAGTCTATTAGAGCAACATACTTTAAATCTTTTCAAAGAACCTCATACCTTAGATAGATGAAAGTCTCGATCAGGCGTATGAATTGATCGATTTAATTCAAGTAGAAAACTACGCTGTCTCTAGCGAACAACTTTTCAAGTCTTACACTTATCATTGCATGTCAGTTACGAGATAAGGTTTTATTGATAATGGAGGAAGAAAATAATCCCAGATACAGTTTGACGGATACAGACGATGATGATAATTTGACATCCAAGTTAAGGCCTACCTATGGCACTATACACCTATCTCGCAAATATATTATTGGGGAGAAATTATGTGAATGAAGTTATCGATTTAATTATTTGTATATTGATACATAGCAATACATTAGGTATGAAATACTCACAAAAATAGTTTTTAGTAAACTACAGACGCATGAATTAATGAAATAAATAATGGTTAACATCACACAATCAAAATAGCAACAATTCTTAGTCATGCATACAATAATAATAATGATTCCATACACAGACCATAGCATGCTACAAGTATATTCACATATCATTCAAGTACAGTAAGGTTAAGCACAAAGCTATGAATTCCTTGATTTATAAACCAAAAGTTAATAGGGTAATAGGTGATATAAAGATAAAGGTACTTATAGGTGATAAAACAACTGAATATGGACAGCATTATCTAATCCCAACCCAACGTAAGCAGATATTCTGTTATGTATGGGCTAAGTAAATATTGAATCAAATAATGAGGAAAAGGAAAAGGGAAAATGTTTAAAAGTACTTGTATGTAATGACATTTTCTACATGAATAAATGAACAGGAAGACGCGGAAAGAAAATATTCAAATAAGATTACTTAAAACAAGTAGTCCCTCTTAATGGTGCAGTTAAAACAAGTCAAGGAATTAGAGAACATCCTAAGATTCTAGCGCTATTTGCCTATTTATAGAATAGAATGTGGACGGATAGCCCTATAGCGTATAAAATTATACACGGTAAAGAAAACCAGACGAAACAAGGCAAGGGGGTATTGTTTCTGTTTTCAACGAAAATTCGTCGTTCACAATCAAAGCAACCCAATTCTTTGGAAAATTTAAACAGAGTATCGGTTTTACGGCAAATTAAGAATTATTAGGCGGTTTCTATGATTAAACCCCATTTTGATTACGTTGATTTTTACTTTGACCCATGCATTGATTTCGTTTGAACTCAGATAATTCTGTGGAACACTAACCCTCGAAAACTCAAAACGCAATTCAGATTTATGTACGTCTCAAGAGACGAATTATGAGACAGCTTTTTATTGAAAACTGTCCAAAAATCGGGACAAAAGACGAGCTTAAATATGAGTTTCCATTCGAGTATTCGGGCTTAAGGCCCTTATTGTAAAAGCTTGCACAGTCAAGTCGCTTGAGTAACAATTTTCTATGGCAGAAGTGTTACAGATATATCGATGACTGAGCGAGCTTTAATTTTACCCGTTGCCAGTTATGTTCAGTGCAAACACTTCACTGAACATAACTGGCTTGATGGAGCTGAGTGTAATGTACCTCAACCTTAACAACTCTGATGTCAAATAAAGGCCATTGGTGAACAGATACAGGTTAATGAAGTCTTGAATTAAAGTAATGGTATAAAACATTTTCTGATGGGAATTGAAGTAGGCTCATGCTGAATGGTGGACTGGGACAGAGCCCTTGTGCGTTTGACTTATCGATAGTATCGTGATCATCGTGACGTCTGATTTGGGATTTGCGTAGATCCGCATAAGCACAATAGAGGCGCTGCACTGTATCAAATCCCATAGAAAAATGAGACATCTCGGTGGTGTCTCGAATTCGATACTATCGTCAAAGCTCAGATTACTTAGGTTGATGAAGACGAGTTTTTTCGTGGAACACAGAAAACATACAAAAAGCAGACATTAATCAGCAGACATTAATCAGCAATCACTAAGCACCTGCGCTATCAGATCGCGCGCGCGGCCCGCGTCAATTTGGTTGACGCGTTTGTTCTTCAAATGGTGCGGTGTATCGCGCCGATGTAGCCGGCCGCCACCAGCTGCGGCGCGTTCCTCCACGCTTGTCCGCCACGCGACGCGCCGCGCGCCGCGCTACCCATCACCAATACCCGTTAGAATGACAAAGTTGCAAGGCGCAGGACAGAGAGCGCTGCCAGCAAAAGAAGATCTATAGCCAGCAGTGGGTACTCCCAGTCTAGTGTGATGATAAATCCAGCCAGAGTTTCTGTCGCCGCCGGATGGTAAAATAATAAAATTATTTCGTAAAGTAAGTGAGTATGACTACGCGAAAGTGAAAACTCTAAGGTTGCTGACTGGTGCCTAGTATACCCGATTCAGAGTAACCGAACCGACCCGACCGTGATATCCCAATACCCGTTAAATGACAAAGTAGCACGACGTGAGATGCAGGACAGAGGGCGTTGCCAGCAAAAGGAGGTATATAACCAGCAGAGGGTGATCCCAGGCTGATACCAGTATACCCCACCCCATTCAGGGTAACCAAACCGAGCGTGACCAATACTCGTTAGAATTATGAAGGAAAATCGCAGGACCCAGGGCGAGCTGCCTTGTGAAAAGTACAAGTCTGAAGTCGAAAAGCTTAAGCTAAAGGGGGCTTAGCAGTGAGTTATCCCAGACATTATTATATTAAATGCATCCAGTGTTTTTGTCGCCGCCGCGCCGGATATGAAATTGTTGAACGACCTAGTAAACTGAACGGCGACATTCAGTAGAAGTCTTGGGTTGTCAAATCAATGAACGAACGTTGCAAAGAACGTTCAACAATTCACTTGGCAGAGGATATCCACCAGGAACAGGATAACCCTTCATTGGATCAAGGGACAAAGCAGATGACTAGGTTACGATACCGCCGACAAATTCGCACGAGAAGGTTTGAATACGCTGACAACAAGGCCCATCGCTGTCTGTTGAATGAAATTGATTCCAGTATTTTAATCTCGAAACCATCTTGTAATGCCGCATGATGTGTCCGTAAATTCATATCTACAATTATTTTTAGAGTGACAACTCTCGCACACTTCTCCGAACCGTCACGCTTGAGTCAGTTACGCTGAATCGGGTATACTCCATCAGCCAGATATCATCCACTGCTGGGTATACGTCTTCTTTCAAATTTGCTTGCTGCCTCTGTACTGTGCTGCTCGCATCGAAGTGCGTCCTGCGATTTTGATAAGGTGGCCCATCTTAAAATGTTGAAAATAAATGCACAAAACCACACGGTCACAGTCCCCAAACAATAAACATATTTCATACATATGCTAAAAATAAACAATATGCTAACAGCAAATACCCAGTTTCGTTGTCTTAGAGATTTAAATACTAGTAGCGTCATCTATTGACATACTATACCAAAGTGTCTGATTTAACGATACCATACTAACCAAAGTAATAATTTATTCCATATTGTATCAAATATTAGTGCTTATTTCACCAAAATACTGTTAGTGTTTTGACGTCGGCCAATCATACACTTATTAAAGTTTTCAAAACCTCAGAAAATAACACTTTACCAGTCAAAAGGAATTGTCAACTTCAATTCATCTACTCTTGGCCGGCACCCTTCATTACAACCCGATTATCTAATGTGATGGTTGCTGTTAGACCCACTACTGTTATACTCTACTTTTGGTGTCAATTCAGGGCCTACTCGGAAAATGAAAATCGAAGTTTCGTTGTCGTACAAAACCTACTCTTACGTAGCTTGCATAAGATCTTGCGTTTGCACAAAAACTAATCAGAAACTTCGATTTCGTTTTTAGATTAGGTACGGGCCCTAATGTCGCCAAAACTAAACTAAAATACTTCACAACACTAAAAATGTTGCCATCACTTTCATTGTCTTCGAAATTAAAACAATCATAATTTTTCGTGTTGTCAAATGAGTTTATTTTTGTTTTGGCGACATCTGAATAGGGTCTAAAAAATTGAATTAGTCCATGTCAGATTATCAAAAGAAAATTTACACGTATTTCTTCTTTTGTCGATTTAACAATAAATGCTGAATCCAGTTATTACATTCCGTGTGACGTATCGACATTTGTAAGCAAGGCGTGGTGTAATTAGCCCCCACTTCCATACTTTAAAGCGCTTTATTTTTGTAGTTTTTTTTTATTTACTTACAAAATAAAAAATATCTGCCTAAAATCTTCTGATAATGTAACTGACGGGCTAAACCGGATCATATTTTTTACCCACGAATTCATCTGACAGGATTGGCACAATTGTTAGAACAATACGAACAAAAATTATAAAACTAGTAAAGACTACATTAATCATACCTCCAACTCATCAGAATCGTCTTCATTGTCGTCGTTTTCAGCGTCTGTTGATTCTCTATCGGCCGCTGTTTGATCACTTTCTTCGTCCTTGGATAGGTCGATCGGAGGAGGTATGTAGACAGTCTGAAAAAGAGTTTCTATTAGCACAGAATTATGGAATATTGTGAGTTCTTGTAACGAATGATTAAACACAACGGAGTGACAAACTGAGCTAACTACCATAACAGCCTATGTGGCTAACCCATAAGGTGAACTAAAATTATATCAGGTTGGGTTACATCAGAAGGCTAAGAGTTCTCCCTCGAAGGGTTCCCGCCTTGCCGGGGCGGGGGCTTAATCCCGGGCTGGTCACCCGCGATGAAGCTAAGTGAAACCCATGGGGCCTCAATCTCAACAGCCTATATTGGTCCACTGCTGGACGCAGGCGCTTATTTTATAGCTTATTTTATAGGGGGTAATGCCCATAATCCACACGCTGGGTATTCGGGTTGGGGATCGCAGTTTAGTGGCAGATTTTTTCGGCAGGAGGCGCTGCTGCCCGCCTCCGGGAAATATCCCTTAGTCGCCTCTTACGACAACCGCAAAAAGAGTTGGGGTGGTGCAAATTCTATGCCGCCGGCACCACACGGCGGCCATGCCAACGCAAACGTTGACACGGCTGGCCCTGGGACGGGCCGTTCTTCTGGGTTTTACGCTCTAAGACCAGTCGGAGTCACGTAGGTTGGGGTGTCGTAAGGCAGGCATTGCAACTGAGACGGGCGGCCGTGCTGAATGGACTATATGGGCGCAGAGAGGTGGGGCCGCAGCTAGAGAAGAGTGCCAGTATCGAGGGCCCAATATCGGGCAGCCACGGTGGTTTCGTGAAAGAAAACGAAAGCGTCCCCATGTTCAGCCACCAGCGCGACAGAGGCGGAGAGACCCTGAGGGTTTTAGTGGTGTTGGAGTCCCACATAATGAGACTGTCTCCCCGTGGCAGTACAATATGCGTGCACGTTTCCCTCTAGATAATAAAAAAGAGGGGTTAGAGTTATAGCTTGACTCCTAGAAAAACATCGTATGTATAGAATTTAGTAAAAGCTCAACTCTGGTTACCTATCACACACATCTACCAGTCCAATGTTGGACATAGACCTTTCCTGATAAGCGTTTTATTGGCTCTTATCCTCAAAAGGTAATGCCATAATCCCGTTTACCTATACCTAGGAGTAAGGCATATCCTGAACTAAATGCATTCAATTTAACGCCCTCGTAAGCTTGTCACATTTTTATTTTACTGATACAGTCCAAAAGAACCGGTCACAAATCTAAACTACTCTAGGTCACTATACTTTTCCTTATGACGTCATTGTAATATCATACAACTGTAAACTTGAATGGAAAATACAGTGACGTCATCAACCCACCTCAACTTCAGTAGGCACGGGAGCCACCTCTATCGGCGGCGTCGGCAGTCCATTCGTCGTGGGCGGTTCCGGTTTACTCTGGTTCTGATTAGTGGCGACCTCTGGCGATCTACCCGCCATGAGGGCCTTGGCCTTCGCCTTTAGGTCTCTCGGGTGAGGCGTGTTTTGCCGGACAAACGGTGTCTGAAAAGTAGAAACTTATTAGTCTTTGATGTGTCTTTGAGCTGCAATGCTACAAGTTTATCTTCGTCTAACGATAAATAAATAAATATCTTATTTATTTGTGCTTTTTAGCGCAATAATACTACTAAGCTGATATTGGAAATCGATGGACAATTTACATAGAGAAAGTACTTTAGTTAACAACAAATGTAAACGTGTACAATTTATTAGACGGAGATAAAGCTAAAGCGCAATTGCAATAAAACATGCTCAATGCCATGCCATAATGTAAAAAGGTATATAAAAAGTTTAACGACAAAATTACCGAGAGTGAACGAAAGTGCATTAAAACTTGCGGAATTGGTTGTAATAAGCAATTGTACTGAGTATTAAAAATGTGAAGTTGAGTAAGTGGTAAAATATTGATGGTGATGGTGATAATATGACAGGATCTTGCTCGCGAAATAAGGACTCAAAGGGAATATATTTAAGCTTAGATTAGCTAAGAGAAACCTTTCTATACCTACTTGATGAATGGAACTTTTACAATAAACATAACATGTGGGGATATGAGATATGTGAGGGATACCTCATCATCCTACAAAAAATATGTGAAATGAAAGAGGTAAATATCGTTATTCTAGCAATAAAAACGTAAACAAAGTCTGTATAGAACAACAAACTTCGGTTTATAATGTCTTAATTCTAAATGTATCTCTTTTGACCTAGAGCGTGATACCAAAAATGATAATTGTCACTTAACCTATTTACTAAATGCCGTAATACGCAATGAATCACATGAAAGGAGATGATATCATTAGCAGCCTCACGTTCGTGAAGCTACGACGTTTGTGCCATCAAGCTTATCTACTAAGTGCAATTCAAATAAAGCCTGTATAAAGTCTTACGAAACTGTGCATAGTTTGTGAAAATGGGTGTAAGTGTTAAGTGGTTTAGTGTCATTGTTTTTAGTTTGTTTCTAAGAAATCCATGCTTGGATGTAAAAGGACGATAAAGTTTGGTAGTATCTTGATTGTATGGAGGTGATTTTATACTTATTATAAGTTAGGCGTAGAAATAACACTAGCTATGATTTTTCTATAGTTGCATTAGTCTCTAAGTTCAGCAAAAATCTACTCTAAATTATTGGTAAGGGCACGAGGCTTAGTGGCGGACAGCACAAACTTGACTCTATGGTAGTGCATTCACAATATTTAATTGATTAACGTTGACTTCGTTTTATTTTTCAGAAATTTTGAATCTTCTCGCATGTTTTATTAATTCAAGAAATATAAATTGATTGAGCAAAGAGGCTTCATACAAGGACTCGACAAAGTAAGGCTTATGACAGACTTACAATACATAAAACCGAGCAACTATGGGATTTCTCGGAGTGACTCAAACAGTTTACAGAACATCCACCAGAGGCGCTGATATTGCGATAAAACTGAGAGATCAACATTTCAATTTGATTAAGTTATTCATTTAATTTGTGTGTTAAGCCTGTCATTTCACTCAATAAATGACTCAGTTATTTCGCCCCATCGAGTCCTAAGCCTCGATAGCACTATTGTTTGTGCACATACTCGGAGCTAAACCAAAACTTTACTCACTTTACATATTGCCGACTTTTTCTACAGTTAAAAATATGTCAATACGTAAGGCTTTGCATTGAGCTTTGTTTACGCTTCGATTATCCGCACAAACGTTAGCGTAATCGAGGCACCGAGCAGTAACGCCACGCCATCTATACTCGTAATGTGAATGCACACCGCGAAACTGCCGCGTACCTCCGCTAGGTTAGTCAAAGAGGAGAGTCGCTGCAAAGAGGTCCTGCGAGGTGCTTGGACTAGCTTGCGAACTACGTTTATAGGCCGCTTGAATGCCAACATCGGCTGCTGTGCGAAGAATGAGTCACCATCGTCACTCTCCTCCTGAAGAACCTTAAAATAACCTTCACGATGTAGGTTACTAGTACTACATAGACATGAGGTACTATTTAGGCTAGAATAGGATGAAGTATTGTTCAATAGGTTGGCTGATGACTTTCAGTGCCGAATGGAGAAATTAGAAAGGAAAAATTAGAAGAGTTACTCGCGAAGAGTTACAGCGAAGAGTACTTCGCTGTTCGGTGGTATTTGATAATTTCAAGTGTAACTTCATGAGGACTTCATGAGGGTCAATTTCAGTTTTTGTTGTCTATTTATGGTTTGTTTACCAAATAAATATTAGATCTGTATAATAAATTAGTTATTTGCGTTCGTGTCTTTATTTTTCCCATCCCATAAAATAACTAGCTCTATTGAGTTTAACTCGTATTACAAACAACATAAATTGTGAATTTCGTTATTTTTATATTATAGGTACATGCATAATACAACAGATATAATAAGAACAGACAACCTATAACTTAACAATTAAATATATATGTATGAACTGTGAAGCAGTTTGTTTGAAAACTTGATAAATATCAAAACATTTAAACTCATCAAAAGTGAATTAAAGATATTCTGATAAACTTTCGATATAAATTCTGTCCAAATCGTTATGTTATATCAAGAAACCGTTTAAAATAAAAGATAAATACCGTACATCGTAATAATTTATTTAGAAATAAATAAACTTATAATGGGTGATTCAAGTGATGTAAGTAGGTAGAAATAAAGTACTCAATGTAATGATGAAAGAACATCGAACATATGAACTTGAAAAATATTATACAAAATACAATAACATTACCGAAGTAAACACAACCTCATAACTTGCATAGTATCAAAAAACATTTTTAAGAGCTGGTACAAGTTTAGGACGGATAATTTTAACCTAATGTAAAAGATCAAAGCTCTTTGAATTCCTCTACTCTATCGCTACAATAATAGCACTCAAAGCTAAATAAGCTCTATGCCCCGAGAACCTAGCATTCCTGAACCAACTCCCAACATCCCTCCCCTTTTTCCTTACAGCCGAACCACCATTGTGGCAGCAAATGCATATGTTATACTCCTTGTTTATAAAGGTACCACAAGCGTGTTGGCGCGTCCGTTTCCCAAAACAACATAAGCTCACCTCTTTAATTTCCGGCATGTCTTCGGTAAATTTGACGGAATGTGTGCGAGAGGCCTCCTTAGCTTCCCAATCATCGTCGGAATCTCGGTCGCGGCTTACACTGGACTCTGTGTGATCAGATTTAGGGTTAAAAATGCATAAGCAATAAAAGCTTTCATAAATAGTTGGATTTGAGATATCTAAGCCTTATAAAATTGTACAATAATTTAAATTGTGTTAACTCAAATTGTCCTAATAAAGAAATGCTTTAGTGAACTTTCATATTTTCTTTTTACTGTAGTATCAAGCTTATCACGTGTCAAACAAGACATTCCTCTGTGCATAAACTTAACTATTAGGAGTCAGTTGGGTGCAAAGTTACTGGATATCTCAGTAACTTTGCACGCAACTGAGACTGAGGGTAATGTTTTATGAGAAATCAATTTGGTGATCATAAAATAACAAACTAAATTATATCATCGCAGCATAGCAGACGCACAACATAAACACGACACATTAACACGTAAAATTGGTAGCTTTTTTGGCTTCATCCAAACCGATTTGTGTAGAATTTCCATTTTTTTTTATAAATCTACACAGAAGGAAGTGCGCTTGTAAAAGACATTATTGTGCTATGAAAATAATTGTGCAAATTGTCGTAATAACATATCTTGAGCTAACCTTGGACGTTCGTCCCTCAGATAGACTAAGGTAAAATTAAATTGAAAAACACTTTAACTAATTGTGTGTTTTGCAGACGACTATTTATGTGGTGCGGGTGCAGGTTGTGTACGAAATTTGCCAGACTATTACTTCTACCTAGAAGTTCTAAAATAGCTTGTTTGTGTTTGTCACTTATCAAAACTAGCATTGATGACCCACTCACACGAAAACTGCTATCTAAAGAATCTTGATAGCAAATTTTCAAGGTAATACAGTGATGACTACTCTATTTATATCTGTGGCTGCGATAGTAAATTCTAATGAACAAAGTAATTTGAACTTTATGAACCTTACCTGCAGGTATATCTAGGTCGTGCATGTTCCTTTGCTGCCTGAACCAGTACCCACTGCCAACCTCTGACGTGTGATCCAGCTCTATTTGTGACGTGACAAGTGCATTTAGTATTTACACAGCAAAAACAAAACAACTAATCTGTGACCATTTACTTAAAACTTGCCAAAAAGTGCTGTGAATAATACTGGATATATTCAAAGATCTGGCTCCAAGGTAAGCAAAGTTTGAGTTATGAGTTTATTGTTAGGTTATCAAGTTAGGTGATTGGTATTTTTATTGCTGGGTATTGACAAGATTTTACATTTATTTTGGATTGATTTTTTTCTACTTCTGATTTTAATTTTGTACTGAGTCCAAAGAGTCATGTAAGGTTCAGAGGAAATAAAGCACCTTGATATCAGATAATGGTGTCAAGGAAATTCATATGATGAATTGACTAAAAACGTTTGTTAGAAAAGTGTTTGTTAGAACCCAAAAATTTGATTAGTTTTGGCGATGATTGTGCTTCTTTAGAATCTATCGGCGCTAAGCGTCATAGACATTCTTAAGAATGTCGTTTTATTCATTTGTCAATGCAAAATAAAATTTGCTCTACGGTAAATTTTATTATGACTCATTTAATACTGATATTTGCAATTCAAATTGGCGTTGTGTTTATTGAGAAGTGTGTCAAGTGGTGTATAGTACAATAACAGGTTCCGTTACCCCATTCGTGGGTTTGGGTCTGTCCATCCGCTGAATAACTTGTGTACGGATTTGACGCGTTGATAAGCATCAGGACGATGTTTGAACTTTTATACCAACGTGAAAAAAGTTATACAAACACGGTGTTGGGAGCTTGAGAATAAGGATATGGAGGCTTTTATTAGATTTTATGGTAACAAAATATATAGGAGTTTGTCTGGCAATTTATAATAAGTAAATGGTCAGAGATCTTCGCAGAATTAAAAAGTAAGCCCAAAAAGCATAGGCAAAAAACAACATTGATATGCCAAAACATTCCAACTTAATAATTGCTTAAAAAGAAAAAATTATAATATAGAATAATGAATGCTCTAGAAAAAAAGCATTTAACAGATATATGTTTTTTAATTAGAATATTTTGACATGAATTTGTAACATAAAAAATCTAAAGTCAACATAAAACATGAATGAAAGAAAAAAACTGATGGGACGAGACAAAATCAAGACTTGAATTATTCGGTAAACGATGCCATTACTAGGAAAATGTTGAAAAAACGAGCCAAGAATACAAGAGTGATTTTACGAGCAGTACACCAAAAGCGGGACAAAAGACAATGAATATAAAAATGGTTAAAATACATGTTCCATTCATACCAGGCTGCTGAGTGTATGTGAGTTGGGGCAGTAAGAAGCAAGTGAGTACATTCTCCCCTGTAGTTTCGTCTCTATCAGTCTGGAAGGTAAGCAGTGGTTGTGCCTGGTTCTCAGAAAGCCAAACCGCTTTCAACTCTAAATTCACTAAGGTGTAGGGTAGGTATTGTAATCTGAAACATTAACAAAAACTTTTAAAATATCGAAAAGGTTATTAAAACTCATCTGAGCGAACCATTTCCAGTCGAAAGGTTTCTTAATCGCATGGAAAGAGTCGATAGTAGTCAAGAGTCAGATACCAGGGGAACATAAAAGATAAAAGACGGGATTAAGTTGAGAGCCAAACTTAATCTGCAAAGCTAAGTGCCTTTCAGGGCGCTTAGTAGGTAAGATTCTCGGTGCATTTAAAATTTTGCAAGTTAAAATGTGCGGCATAAGTGAAGTATCTTTTTATGTAACAGATTCTTTATGAATGAAAGCGGGTAAATTACGAACCTAGTTTGTGTTTTAAGAACACTATTTACATACGGATTATAATTGTAGACTTTCTTACCTATTCCCGCTGACATCTAGTACATGTAGTGATTTACAATTTCCCAGATCGTTAGGTAGTTTCGTCAATTTGTTGTCCCGTAAACACAGCACGCCCAACAATGACATATTGCCTATTTCCTCGGGTATTTCAGCCAGTGCGTTCCTATCTACATTCAGTACCGTCAACTCATTGAGATTCCCTATCGATTTAGGCAGCTCCAATAAAAAATTCTCAGTTAATATAAGCTCTTGTAGATTTATACACCTGAAAGAGAAATACAAAACGTTGTCGATATAAATAGCCGAAGATAAACTAACGAAATGTAATTTAACTCAAACACACAGCGTACTAACCTTCCTACATTTTCGTTTAAAGTATCTAATCTATTTTGGTCCAACTTCAGAATAGTTAACTTGGATAAGTCCCCCGTGCCGTCGGGTATAGTTTCTAGCATGTTTTGGGAGAGGTGCAAGTCTGTCAGGGACATAAGCCCCCCGATTTGTTCTGGCAGTTTTTCTAATTTATTCTCGCTCACGTCGAGGCATATCAGAGCCTTCAGATTGCCAATTTCTGGAGGCAGATACTGGAGTTTATTGTGATCCAGCCATAACTCTTCTAAAGCGGGTAGCTCGCCAACAAATCCGGGCTGTAATAAATTTTCATAAAATCAGTTCGCACAAATATACTTTTACAAATTTATCAGAAATTTTATGAATTCTTACCAGTTCTTCGATCTCGTTATCGCCTAAATCTAGCCTTTTCAGCCTGGTGAGGTTCTTCAGCGACTCCGGAAGCGACTTGAGTAGATTTTCTCTCAACTCCAACGATTCGAGCGATATCAAACTGGAAAACCAATTAACCTGTTTTCTAGAAGTTCATAAAAATCCTTATAAAATAACTTAATATCAACCCGCGACGATTGAAAACAAAGTAGACGAGATTATGATGACAAATACAGTTCATAAGCCCGGATTTATTCATCTAACGGTAACCTTCACGAAGCGTGTGACATAACAATTTGATGAGACAAGCCACCGAAGCGGAAACACAATAGAGCAACTATTGCAAAGACAACCGCAACACCTACTGCAAATTGCAAGGTTCAGTTGCACTTAAAAATAATAATGCTCTCGATAATTAAAAAGTCTGTATAACATTTGAGTTGATTCTGAATCAGAACGTGAGAAAAAGGAGTAATTGCGTACACAGTACAACTTCTATCTCAGATCCGATTCATTTCTTGCGTAAACAACATGAAACGCGTCGTCAAAATGTCACACCAAACTTTTCGTACGCTCATAAAAAGGTAATGAATTTAACTCTGTATATTCAAGTTGATTGCCAGTAACAAAGTTATGTTTATGTTATATGACACATCGGATTTATTTTCAGTGATTGTAAAAGACAGGACGTGCACGTGTTAATGGGTCAACTGAAAACGTTTTAATTATGGAATTAACCTAATTAGTTCATTTATGATGATTCAGATGATTACATTTTCTTAAACACGCACTTTTGAGCGACGAACGACCGTATAAATTGAAGGAGGACAATTTTCGAAATATAGTCTACTGAATAAACTGTCAAAATATCGAGTGATTGCTTCGAATCAAACAAGCTTATTCTCAACATCGATATTTGTCGAGGGATTTTTCGAAAAGTTGCTGGATATGCAACGAGTGGTCCCGGGCACTCGTTCGCATTATCGAAGAGAATGATAGAAGAACATGAGTATTATCTCTCTTTCGTTTACTTGTTTTCTGTTTTGTTTGATTTTAATTGTACCTACCTATTTCGCGGTGTTTTTTTTCAAGTCAATGATATTGATATTGCAAATTGTAATACAAGATTTTAGTAAGATCACCGAACAAAAGTAAAATAAGGACGGTGTTGCATGCTGACTAGATTACTTTCGCCCGCTTCGTACGGCTATCCCGACACAGCAGTGGTTGCCTGTCAGCTATTTTATCATTACATATTTTTGACAAACAACATGCTAAATTTAATTAAAAGTTGCAGCAGCGAATAACAATAAAACCGTTTTCAATTTTGACAAGTTATTTTTAAAATTGCTAAGTAAACTATATAATAACTAAGGAACTCAAACTAGACATTTGTAAGATGTGTAACGTTGATTTTTAATTATGTAGAAACAAGAATAATAAGGGATCAAATTGTCTATGATAGAAATGTCGAAGAGTGCTCGAGAATACAGTTTTTGGCGGGACTCGATATTTATCACCTAATAATTTATTCCGTGATACAACGTATCACCTGATAAAATATCACGTGATACTGAGAATCGACCTCCAGGAATAAGCTAATTGCATAGCATTATAATCTCAATACGAGTATAAATAAGTAATTATGTGGGAAAATTCATTGTTATCGGTTAATAGCAACAGTAGAACTAGATAGGTCTAGAACCATAAAATGTTTATAAATATTGCTGGCCAAGAGTTTACCTACACTCCAATCTCACTCGTCAAACAAGACAATTATCCTCTTAAGAATGCAGCAGAAATCCTTTTACGGTTATAGTTTGAAATAATATTATTTTATGTTAAACCGGTTCTAATTATACAGTGTGGATAGAAATACTTCAGCTATGCGTTTTTAAGGCACTGAGATTTTGTATCTCTGTATTTCAAACAGCATGTACAAATAATATGAAATATATGAATAAATACTGTTAAATTTATAATCGTTAAAAAGGCTTTGTTAATAAATTTAATACGTCGTGTGCGTAAATCAATGTTTCGGATAACGTAGTCAGTTACGTAAAAGTGTAGAAAAATAGTATAAATTGCCGATAATAGCCGTGAGCATACGTTATTATGTGTATTGAACGCCGAGGCCACATTCCAACGCATGTCAAAGTACTTAGCGAGGGTTTCTTTGAGAACGATAACATTGAATCACCATAAACGCTTGACAAAGACTGTTCGGTAGTTTCTATGTACATTTCATTTGAGCATCAATATTCGAACATAAACAATAATGAATCGACTGTACGTGACCCGATTCCCAAAATACCGAGTTAATAAAGCAGTTCTTGCTAATTACGCTATGTGAAACCGCAACAAACGCAAAACGAGTTAATGGCGTGGTGGAATTAGGTTTGTTATTGCAGATTTAAATGAGAGAAAAATGTTGATACTTGAAGTGAGCTTTAACAGAGACAGTGCGTATAACGGAACAGTGCACAATAATTGAGGCGTGAAATAAAACCAAGTTCAAATGGCTGTGACCGTGCCCGGTATGTACTCTACTTGTACTTATATTCCCTACAGGAAACGGTAACTGTTGTGTATTATCGACTTAATTATTATAGTACTCTACTCATACTAAAGAGGAACTAATTAAGCCTGTTAACAAATATGCCTGATGAATCAGCTTGATACATTTTCTAATCAGTAGGTAAGTTCTTGTTCACATGAAATGCCATTTCATACAGGAAGGAGATCTTCAAATGGAATGGGAAATAAACAGGGTTGTTGCCTTCAAGGAGTCAGATCAGAGTCAAATCGTTTGTTTCTTTAGACTTACAAAATAAGCACCCGGCTTCAATCGTAAAATACATAGTTGGTTACATAATAGACAGTCAAAAAAGAGTCTCGACAATTATAGTCAAAAGAAAAAACCCTTGAAAACAAAATACCTTGATTATTTTGTCCTACGATTACTTCTGTTTAATAGATAAGGAAGAATCTCCTCAAATTTAACGGCCTAAGTAATAAGCCCGGATAAGTCCACTGCTGAACGCAGACATTCCTCTTATATGCGCTTTATTGGCTTTCATCTCATGGGAGATAATACCCATAAACGCCACGCAAGCATGCGTTTTGAGGATCGCAGTTCATTGATGGAATTGGTGATGCAATTGTTAGGAGGCGCTGCTGCCCGCCCCCTGGTGGATAATGGATATCCCTTAGTCACCCGTGGGAAGGGACTAAAGGAAGAATATCATCAGCCGGTAAACCTCTAGGGCTTAAAACTGTGTTCTTAAAAAAGGCAGAGTTTCAGTGTTGTTCTCATTACATAATGAACAACAACGCCGTAAAATTACAAACGATGGCAGATAACATTGATAAGGTTTTTGGGCACGCCTCGCACCTGTATCAAATTCCATGCAACATTCTTATGGAGATATGAAATTGTAGCTTAACTGGAACAGAACCGCAAGGTGGTTTGTTTGTTTTCAGAGCTGATCGATACTTGATAGATAGATAGATAGATAGATAGATAACTCTTTATTGTACCACACAAACATAAAAAAACAATACAGAAGGAAATGTACAGAATCATGGAAGTACAAAGAGCGGCCTTATCGCTTTGAGCGATAAGGCCGCTCTTCCAGGCAACCTTGGGATGGCATGGAGATAAAAGAACAACAAAGACGGACTTGAATGTTTGTTTTGGTAACTTAAACCTATTCTTTAACTACTTCTAGTCATTTGTAGGAATAATAATGGGTATCGAAGACAGGAAACGAGCAAAAGATATTAGATCGACATTATTAACAAAGACAAACAGTTAAAATGGAGATAGATAGGTCACATGACAAGAGAGAGCAAGAAGAGATGAACAAGGATCATTACAGAGTGGTATCCAAGCGTGGGAAGGGCTAACGGAAAAGAGGTGGACAGCTCAAAAGATGGGAGGATGACTTAAATAAAGTAAGAGGTGCTATGTGGTTTCGATCGGCACGTAGCAGAAGACAATAGCGAAACAGCTAGGAGAGGCTTATTTGTCACAGGTCACGCTTAAAATTGAATAACATGATTCAATTGGGTTTGTTTTATGAAACTATAAACCACAAATAAATATATTACTCTATAAACCGACATCAACTATATAGTTTTCTCATAGATGCCGTTGTCAGATTTTTTTATTTGAAATGGGACCACACAGGAAGCACCATTTTTCAAATAATCATCAAAATCGGTTCACCTAGTCGAAAATTCGAATTCGAAAAAGTAAGTACTGAACAAACATATAAAAACGAAATGGAGAACCTCCTCCTTGTTTGAAGTCGGTAAAAAAGAATAAGTATAATAACATTAGATGTCTTCTAGCAATAAAGATTTAAATAAATAAATTATACTTTAGCTTTATTAACTCTATTTTGGTATTACCGAACTACTTTAAGTACGTTTTGAAAACATCTCATTTAAGGGCGCCTTATACCGCAAATGCTGTTTTTAAAATCAATATGAATCAGTCAAAAATTGACGTAAATTTCTGAAAAAAATATATGTTTCAGTTGAGGATCTTACAGAGTACAATTCGCTTACATTTACACAATCAGATGAACTTCGCTCGATAGAAAAAAATACCAAAGTTGCCTCTTTTTAAAAATCATTTTCAATACTGTGCCTAAAATAATAAACTTATTGACCTTATTTTTACACCAATCTTTAGATAAATCATTTTTCTAGTACAAATCGCTGAGGTGGATGTTGTAGTGTTATTTTCCTATTAATGATGCCTAAAAACCTACAAAACCGCGAGCGGCGCGACGTCCGCGGGCTTCGTCAGTCGCGCGGTGGCGCTTACCGACGTCGGACCTGTGCCAGTACTCTTCCTGCCCGACGCGCGACGTGCGACGTGCAGTGATTTACGAAAATAAAATAAAATTGATCTGAACCAGTACATATCGAAAAAGATGATGAATTTTGGAAATCAAAGTTATCACACTTTTACCACAAATGTCAAATTCAAATTCAAAATGTTTATTGACACCATGTTGTGGGTTAGATAAGAAGTAAATAGGTACCTACAAATACTTTCAAACATGGACCCGGTTAGGGCACTACAATACATATTAATATTAGTAACATAGTAGTAGTAACATAGTAGGTACATAGGTACCTATTAGAATTAAAGAGTTGTAAACTTAAATTTAACATGACAGCAACAAAATTAAATGCTACTATATTTTTTTATAAATCAAATTACAAAAATAATAAATTAAATTAGTAAAAAATGGAATAATAAACAAATAAACACATTAAATACAAATTTATAGATCTAAGAACTCTTGCAAGGAATAAAAACAGTTTTTAATTAAATATTTTTTTAAAGTAGCTTAAATTTATGTAAATTATTTTCTTTCTTTTTTATTAGCTTAAATTTATGTAAATTATTTTCTGTCTGCTGCCAGAAATCGTCAACCCCAGACATATCGTGGTATGCCTATACGGAATCTGGCATTTGAATGCGAATCCACCAAATCCGAAAATAAAGAAAATGAGAATTTTTTATCGCAAATCATTATTAATTTGCAATCTGGTCCTATTCCGTCACCCGCGGGCAGGGCCGGATTTATCATAGAATCTGAAGCTTAGGGCGGCAAAATTAGAGGGGGCGGCATATTTGGCCCAAAAAAAATTAGTGCGCCAATTTTTTTTGCGCACCAATTTTTTTACCAATTTTTTGTTGCGGTGGCGTGGGAGCGGGGCGGCCGGCGGCCGGTGGCAGCAGCCGCTTCCCCACTCTTGCCGCCTAGGGAGGGCCTGTTACTGCCGCCTCGACTGACTACGTGTCCTTTTCGTTAGGTACTTGAGGAGTAGTTTTTTATACTTTGCAGTATAAAAAACTACTCAACATTATACTTAGAAAATATTATTAATCATAAAAAAAGACGTGTCGCACTCGGGGACTGCCGCGGTAAAGCTATTGCAATGCCATCTAGAGGCGAGTTGCTGAACTAAAGAGACAAACGTCATATTACAAAAAGTCATTAAAAGTTCTACTATTCATCGATAGATGGCAAAACTAAAAAGTATCACCGCTGTTCCGGTCGGAGTGGGGAGCGTGAGGTTTTTTCGTTACGGAATTTCTGGATTCGGTCCCCGCGCTCAAGGCCCGCGATAGAAGCTATGCAATACCTTAAAAAAATGATATTGTGTTTGCCAATGAGACGTTTCGATTTGAGAATCTAAATAATTAATTTAGGTATGTATTAGACATGTGCGCCGATGCTCATTTCATCGGTGCGATGGCGGCGCCCAGCGTCGAATTGGTTGGCGGGGTCGGCGTGATCGGCGTAATCGGCGTGGATGTGAAAATAAGTAAAAGACGCCTTAATCCTCACTGAACTTTTAATTATTTACTTATATCAACAGTTGCGGATTATCCACGTAGCACGAGAAGCAAAAGCTACGGGCCCCGCGCCTAGGGGGGCCAGGCGCTAGGCTCTTGCGGTCAAAATGATATAAATGTCAAACATTATATATGTTGTAAAATTATTGCAGATACATTGCTATTTAAGAAGGCAAAATCGTTGAAAAACATCTTCACATCGTTACATAGCACCTTTAGCTTCATCCAGCGCAAGTTGATTTGTGTTTCATTTCACGCACCATTATTAATTGTTGGATGCATACCTACCTGGAACGTGGTACCTCTGCCAAATAGTTATTGTTTACAATAAAGCTTACAAAACTTTCCTTTTTTCGTTTATTTCTAGAGCTGCTAGCGTTTTTGTCTTAGCAGCGAGTAAAAAGTTTTTGACTACAAAAGAATTAGTCTCATAGATATGTGCAGTTCACTCTGCTCACCATTGTCTTAGCTATTTTATTTGCTGAGTACCCAAACTTCTCACATTTTCTTCATATTTTTACCGATCGCCCTGCACGCCGTTTTTTATTTTTATTTGTGTCTTACTTTATTTTAGCCGCAACAGGCTAGAAAAGTGTGTCTACAAGTCGTTTATCGATAGACTTTCACTAAAATCGTAACCAAAAAAATTCGTAGCTCGCTCCGCTCGCCGTTTTGTTGCTTCCTTTGTTTTTGGCAGCAGCTGTAATAGTCTGAAACATGCCTGCAATTTTGCTTACCTTAGTCTTAGATACGAGTTCAGCTTGCTCCGCTCGGTATTGTGTTAGTTTTACAAGCGTTTTAGTTCTTTCTTACTACTACAGATAAAATGTACCTAATAAGACCAAAAATGTATTGCTCCGCCTGTCAGTATTAGAACTTAACCCTGGTTTAAAGTAACTTTGCTCACCACAGCAGAAATCTTTAGTATTTAATTTACGTTCATCCTAAATTTGAAACAATATGCAATTCAAGGGCCTCTAGATCACATTTGCTACGGGCCCCGTGCTGGCTTAATCCAGCACTGCATATCAACAATATGTGGTACGCTTACATCAGAGCATGTTGATTGCCGTACCCAAACTTCTCATTTTTTAACCGATCGCCCCGCTCGCCGTTTTTTTTGTGTGTTTATTTCATACATTATTTTTGCGGCAGCAGGCTAGAAAAGTGTGTCTACAAGTCGTTTATCGATAGAAGATCACTAAAATCTTAAACAAAAAGCGGCTCGCTCCGCTCGCCGTTATGTTGCTTCCTTTATTTTTGACAGCGGCTGTAAAAGTCTGTAACATGTGAACAATTTTGCTTACCTTTTTCTTAGATACGAGTTCATCTCGCTTCGCTCGTTATTGTATTGGTTTTACAAGCTTTTTGTCACTATCAAAATACCCAGGCGCACAAAATGTTTACTGTAAAAACACGTAAAGTTTACGCGGCTCCCTGCACTCGCTGACAACATTTACTTCAGCCGTTTGCCTCGAATTTGATCCCGTTTCAGTTCTTTCTTACTACTACAGATAAAATGTACCTACCCAAAAAGACACATTTGTAAAATCAAAATTTCAAAAACTAACAACCTCTACGGCGCGGCGTGGCGACAAACCATATAGTACAATGAAATGTCAAGTGCGACATTCTATTGTATATTTGTAAGATCTTGTTTCTTGTCAAATATCAAAATTCTAGGTCAACGGGAAGTGGGTATAGGTACCCTATAGTGTTTGGTCTATGGCGTGAATAAAACTTTTTTTTTGTGAATAAGCTACAAATTAACATTATTTTAGTCCTAGCTTATTGCCAAATTAAATGATTCTAGTTCTACGGCAAGTACATGATTCGCTTGTACAAAACGCAAATACAAAATATTCAACCGCCCACTTTTGGATATTTCGACGTTGACAGGTGCATGGTTAGCAGTATTGGGCCTTACCTACCTATCGTCCTTAGCCTACCTTTGAAGTTATAAGTAGTGCAGTAAAAACAAAGCTATGCTTTTCTTAGCTTAAAAATAAACAAATAAAGTTGTAAAAATTATCTAGAAACAAGATTATTCCCTAAAATAATTGATTTACCTAGTTGAAAACTACAAACTGAATTATATAGTTTTCAAGATTTTTCATGGATCCAAATTGAAATAGGACCACACGGGAAGCACCAGCTTTCAAATAAAAAGTGAAACAAGAAAATCGGACCACCCTTTCAAAAGTTCTAAGGCAACAAATATTAAAAAAGAAACAGTCGAATTAAGGACCTCCTCTTTTTTTGAAGTTGGTTAAAAAAGGAATTTACTTTATTTAGAACAGTGTATCTAGTTATAGAGAGATTTAGAAGTTAGTAGAAGCGGCAAAAATTGTAAAGCTTTGGGGCGGCAAATGTGTAAATCCAGCACTGCCCGCGGAGCAGTTCAGTGAGGACCTAGACTTCTTAATAAAGATCCAAATGAAACTTGGGTCATAACATAATATGACCATATGGATAAATGAAAATGAGCCTGGACCCAGCACTAGAACTCTAAATTATCATGAATTTTAATTAAAAATAAGCATTTTATTCCTCATATTAAATCCACCTGTATGTATAATAAATGAGAATAAATATTGTACATAACAATTATGTTTGTTTTCATTTGTTGTTTGTATTCTTTAGGTATGTACCACAAACTCTCCTACAATCATCATTATCACCTCTTATTCAAAAAGTTTAGTAAGAGTAATTATGTTTACAGTCAATACCAACATAAATCCAATAAACTTTCATTTCAATCAAATAAAAGAATATACTAAGGGAATATAGTCAATAAAATAATCAATATACTAAAGGAATACAGTCAATAAAATTAAACTCACCGTACCTACTGCATTATGTTATACTGTGTCGTTCTCGCCCGCCGATAAAGATCACCGGAGTTCATATGAAGTCGGCTCCCGCGTAACGCGGATGCAAGTCGACTGGGCGAGTAAAATGCCTAAATCATCGAAACAAGGTGGCCTTAACACAATCCAACAATTTCAGAACAATTCATTTAGCGTGATGGGAAAATTATATTTTTTTTATCTTTGCGCGTGTTCTAGCTCGTCTGGGTTGTGCAGGTGTGCTTGCCCAGTTGAGTGCTACGTTTTTGCATCAGTGCGCCGTACTCCCCTAGGAGATAGAGGTTTGTTTCTTCCGACTCCTCACAGAATCAAATCGACAAAATAAAAAAATGTGTGTTCAATATCTTCTCATAATCTAACCGGCGGACTAATTCGATTTTTTTGTCGTCATTCAGGCATATTGTGAGTTAAGAAGTTTCAGCTAGAAATTTTAATCTGAGCGATAACTTTTCAAATCCGGAACATTATAGCCCTGTAAGCTAAATATAATGTGCGTATGATATCAGACTAAGTCACGTAATAAGAAACAATTTTTAGTCATCGTCTATTCTTAATAAATAACGTTCCAATCAATAGATAAGCGTTACTCAAGCATACATAGATGTCTGAGTAATCTTTTAAAATACGGCCATGAGACCACTCTGATTGCGTATTCTTACCCGACTACCAACTACCAATACAGGATTTGCATTAGATTTAAATAGACACAGGGTGTAACAAACAGTGACGAAAAAATGCCTCATCCCTAGGGTACCTCAAAATACTCCATGTGTAAGTACATCATGTTCCCCGATTTTACGTGGTTACGTTTTGTTTGAGAATTTTCTGGCGGAACGGTTGAAACTGTTTTTTTTTTGGTGAATTTTTTTATGTTTTTTGTAGAAAATACGATTCATATGGGTCATCCATATGAATCATATTTTCTTGTTTTCTAATAGGTAATAGTAATGCAAGTAAAATTTTTTTTTATCGAAAGTAAAGAATTTACGTTTGAGAGTCAAAGTTGACTAGTTTTTTTTATATTTTAATTTGATGTTGAACGTTTGAGAAGAGAAAAAAAATTTCGGTGTCGTCGTCGAGACGATCTACATATCTCCAGTATTTAAACGAACCGTTTTCAGTAGATGCGGCTAGCGTGGGGAGCGTGGTGGATGACGCAAAATTTAGGAATCTCATTTACAAATGTTGATGATAATATCTCAGTGGAGTATTGGACTCACCTTCCAAAGTCGCTGGGCAGGCTGGTGAGTGACATGTCATTGAGGCCAAGCACCGTGAGGGCCCTCAGCTGACTGAAGCCAGCCGGTAGCCGCGGGATTGGATTACTGCTGAAGTCCGCGATCTGCAGCACCCGCAGCTTCTTGATATCTTCAGGGATATCGGGAATGTCTGCGGAAATTAACTGAGCTATAGTTACGAATACATGTATTTCACAATTTACATCATCTCACTCATCATTTTTTTGTCATGAGCCTACATAATGATATGAAGACCTCGAAGCCGAAATTCGGCCAAGGCAGCCAGTCTCTACGAGGACTAGCCCTGGTACGGTGGACATAGTGCAGAAGTGTGCGCGCAAACACTTCCTAAATAATAGCATAAATAAGAGTCAATAATTTTAGAATTCAAACAGAATACGAAGGTACTCGTATGTATGCTATTATTGTGCTGTTATTGTGGTAGGTACACCGGACCGGACCTGTAATACTCTTAATTTATCTATTTTATTTATTTATTGCAATACAGTTTATTAGCATTAAACTCATAAATGCATGCATTTTTAATTATATTTAATTTTTTATTAATTTTTTTAATCGATTTTGATTTATTTAAAACTAGCTGCGCCCCGCGGCTTCGCGTTATTTCTATGGAAACGTTTAAAGGTGATTTCTACCCCACGGGAACTGATTAATGGGATAGAAGAAATGTCCAAAAGACACCGTACTTATTGCCCTTACCTCAAAGGCTGGATAGAGTGGTAATAATAGCGCTCAGGAGAGCGGAAGAAACGTCACATTTTAAACGTCTAGTGTCAAAGGACGTCACATTCACATCACACAGCAGTACAGCAGTATATTTCATGAGTGATCAACTGATCAGACTAATATTATAAATGTATGTGTCGAAATAAATGTTTTTCTATTCTATTCTATATTCTAAATGACAAAGTTTGGATGATTAAGTAAATGGATGAAAGTTTGTTACTTCTTCACGCCAAAACTACTGAACATGTTCAGCTGGCAGAAATTGTGGATAGAAGTTGTTTAGGCCTGAAATAAGGAGGCAACTATTTTTCATAAATCAGTTACCGACCATGGGAAAGAAAACATCCTTAAACATTTCCAACAAACAACGCGTGCCAAGCCGCAGGCACGATACTAACTAATTAATATAGCATTAATTCATCTGTGCACGAAAGTTCTCCAAACTGCGCCAACCAACTGTTGGCAACAGAAATACTGAAAGTGCATCTTAATATGGAAGAACGAGTAGTTTCGGTATAAGCAGGTATGTCACTGTCTTCATGCAAGGATTTATGCAACACAATCGCATTAACTACTAAGGGCCGTCGAAGGTCGACACGAGAATAATTGGCACATGGACTTATAAACATTGCAGTCCTCAAAATAATACGCGATTGTTTTACGCAGAGTCTTCAGCAAAACATTGGTCATTTGTACAGGAACAAGGTCGATAAAGGGATATTTATTATAAACCGCTAGTATTAGCAACCAGACATGATTAATACCCAATGAAAAGGGTGATAAATTATTCAACTTTTTTAACGGACACTTCATTAACTTCTTCAAATTGCATCTAAAACGACTGATTCCAGATACGAGCCAGAGTGAAGCATGCTATGTAAAAAAGCAACCACTGATTAGCAATTATTGGCTTCAATTGGGAGCATTGCTGTCAAAACAAAAGTGTAAAGTGCTCAGGCCAAAACGTGGAGACCATTCAATGGTCATGTCGTGCGTCACACACCAACATTGAATGTTTTGATTTATCGGTTAGCTTACACAATTGCTAGGCATATTCATCGATCGCCCTAGAGACGTTGTTTATGAAATTCGCCAAGGGAAAGTTAGCTAAATTTAAATTGCACTTAGGTTCAGTTTAAGTAAGTTGGAAAACTGTTTCAGCCTGAAATGTACGAGTTGGATCGTAATAAACGTACCTACGTAGTCGGCTGATTATAATCAACTAGGTAACTACTTAGTTCAGGACGTGCACTCTGCACTAAGTTTCGACACGCTTTGCTGGTCAAATGTCAGTCAATGTTAACTTGGTCTGGGCTACGGTATTTCTACACATGGGAACCTGATAGTAAGTAGTGTGTACGTATTAGTGGTAATAACAAGGCATTGACGACTAATGTGGCGCGGTGGGTCCGCCTGCGACGAAGGAGGTGGATTGGATTCCCACCTCAGGACAAATGTCGTTAAGAACAAATATTAGTCCCGGGTGTTCTCGGTATTATTTTCTAAGTATAATAGAAAGGGTATATCGATATCAATCACTTAGTTCTGCTTAGCTTGGGGCTTGATGATGCTGTGTGAATTGTTCAGCATTATTTTTTATTATTCCGATAACTTTAAGCATTAATGACCTGCCGTACGTAAAAGATTCAATAAAGTATTTAAATTTTAAATCATTATTAAATGTAATGAAAGTAGGTACGAACGAGTATGTGGCAACATTGGCAACATAATGCTTAATTAAGGTATGCAACTAAGCTAAGTGTCCAACCATTTAGTGAAGCTTCCAAACCGGTTTTCTAATTTCACGATGTTAACGGTAGTGCGCCCCGGTTTCCGGTTTGCAGGCGAGCATTCCAGTGGGTGTGGCGTCATCAATTTTATTTGTCAAGCCGCGCCATAGGATACATATCCATAAAGGACAAAGTAAAACGACCGGGGCGTAAGCATAATAAGGTCAAACGGTACGACAAGTAAGAAACTATTCTCTGCACACAGGTTATAATAGAACGTAACTGGGCACGGATAGGAACAATAAATCAATCAAATCCATAAAACAGGTGTTTTACAGCAACAAATAACAGGCGAGCGTTTTCAATGTTAGTGTATACTAACATTGAAAAGTTTTCTAAAGGGGAACTTAGCCAAAAGAAATGTTAGAGCATTGTACATGTGATGTTATTTTTGGAACGGTATGTGGACTTGCTTGGATTTCTGTTTAAGTGCATCGTTATCTGAAGGGTGCATCTAAGTCATTTCAAAGTGTTTTATGTTCGTGTATAACTTCCGCCGGTAGGCAATGATACTTTAAGCAACTAAAACTTTGTACGGTTTAAATTGGTATATATAGTCAGTAAAAATTTTAGTAGCCGCTAAAGTGGCAAACTTTCAGGCACAGTAGAAACACAAAAACAATTTAAAGTTAATTGAGTCGGTGTATAAACAGCTCTCCACTCAACGGTGGGAGAAAAACAACATTTCCTTTATCGGAAAATGCTAAATTTCTCATGCGAAAGGTTGCTTTTATAAATTTAAATAATTTAATTCATTAATGAATATTTTATGAAACTATTAGAATTATTAAGAGGAGAGACAATATTATAGTGAATCTGAAGCTGGATGCGTCAAGCTGAAGGAAGGTCGCTATGGCGCTCTTTAGGCTTATGTCTAGCAGTGGACTTATAGGTTGATGATGATGAATGCTGAATCTGAAGAACTCGATTCTCACAGATTCACTAGGTTACTTTGCTACTGTTTTAAGCCAATTATATTTTATTTCTTATGTAGGTCTTATCTAGGTACTAAGACCATTAGGAACGGTTTTTATAAAGTGCTTTCTAATTGAAATACCTACCTTTAGTTTATGTAACAGCCTTTAGGCACACTAGAACTAAGAGTATTTGTTTTGCCAACGATGTAATCAACTCTTCGATAATAGAAACAAAATCGATTAGTCAAGCCATCTCAATTCGTCTGGACCTTTCGACTTTCAAAGAAGCTTTTAGAAATTATTTTTCTGCTGTGAACAGTATAATCATTTCTACGTCTGCTTTTAAGTTCATTTGGAAGTAAGTAAATCATTTTTTTGTCACATAAAACACACACATACATACAATTGGTTTCATAATTTAAAAGTGGCAGAATTTAAAAATAACGTATACAGGGTGGGGCAAATTTTTGGCCCCTTAAGGGTAGCTACCGTTTAGAAGTAGTAGTTAGAAAGTTTTGTTCATTTTAATAAAAAAAATGAGTAATAATTTAATTCCTGAGATGCCTTCAAATTTGCCTTCCAACTTAAAAAAGTAGTTACATACGAGTTTCAATTAAGAACCATTGAATGAGTGACATTGTTGATTTCACTTAGGTACTCATTTTTTCATAGAAAATGTATATGTTTTTTTTAATTATTGCCAAAACTTACGATTTGATTTGGTATGTTACTTTGGGAAAAGTGTTCCTGGTTGGAAACAGAGTCGATTAAGACCAACTTGTTTTTTTTTACAAATGTCATTTTTGGGCGACCCGTAAATTTTTTGAAAATTAAAAATGGTATATTTTTTTCTTCAAAATAAAACGGAAGGTTCCTAAGAACAAAACCTTCTAACTACAAAAGAAACGGTAGCTACCCTTAAGGGGCCAAAAATTTGCCCCACCCTGTATTTATAAAATGTATAATAAAAACAAAAGTTGAGGCCTCTCTGATACCAATATACCTACTAACTGTAGCCGCTAGGTTATTTAGCTATATGAGAAGAACGAAGCGCTGTTGTGAATTAAACAGAAATACAGTGTGTATCAGTGGCAAATGGGTAATCTAAATCGAACCAATAGGTGGGATTCATAAAAGTTATGTGCGGAAATGTAAAGATCTGATCTTCATCCGGAAGCTAAGAGATTGTGTAGCTTTGTCGCTCAGTTGCCGATATCCGCTAGTTCGCTTTTCGAAAAGTAGGGCTGTTTTGACTCGAGTCAAAGACAAGTCCAACATCCAACTACGGACTACGGATTACGGTTTATGTAAGCAACAGTTTTGTAAAGGATTTCATGGTACTAACGAAAACCATCTCGACGAGACACGGCAAAAGTAGAATGGCGGATTTCAATGACTTTTACACACTTTATCATAGTCATTACATTAGATTGCACATAGGATAAAGAGCTCTAAGATCAACGTGACATCACAACACAAGCACAACAGGTGATTCATATACATTGTAAATTCGACGTGCGTATCGCATTTGAGACACCATGTTATGTAAGCAACAATCGTTGCTCTACGGCTTTGGTAAGTAAGTACTGCAGAAATTGAGTTTTATAGTATCATTTATTGTGTTATACCGGGTTATAATTATGCCTCATTCCATTCGAATTCCAAAGTCTGTTAAATATTTAAATAGCGATTCTCCGATAACTGTGCCAAACAATCACAGATGTTCTTTCCCATTCAACATTAAACTCATTCGTACGAAATTACCAATACATAGCAACTGTTCTATCTCTTGCTAAGAATGCGAAGTAAAGCGCCCGCTCAGTCATAATAATGGAAGTTATTGAACAGCCAATCAATTTATTTTTGAGCGATGATGCAACGTGAGGCCGTCGGACCACCACTGATGTTCATTGGGTCAGGGTAACGCCGTAGACGTAGTTGGTCCATTTCGCATCCGAACAACTGTCTGCCTGTTTACGCTTTTGGCACATGGGCATGCATTTACAAAGGCACTTTATTTCGATGTAGGTGAATTGAATACTAATTCTAATATGATTATATTCCTTAATTATGATTTTCTTTGTTAATAAAGATTACTTTATTCTCAAGTTTAAGATGTTATTTATTTTAAGAATATTAGGCAATCTTACAGCTTTGATTTGACAATAAGGTCATTTCGTAAGATGCATGCACGCAGCCTGATAGGGCATGAAATGCAACTGAGGGCTGATTACAAGTTTTCACACATATTTACTAAATAACTTAGGTAAAATCAATAGACGATATAAGGAAATTTAAAACCTCAATTGAGGTTTTTGATTATATGCCTTTTCAGTATCTGCCACCGGAAGGTTTTATTATGAAATCAAAACATAATAAAAAGCTTCCTTGTAAATATAAATAGCAACAATATTAATAAGTTTGTAGGTAGAGCAGGCGAGGTGAAACTGCTGTTTTCATTTAGTTTAATTAAACGACAGTACCTGCTGTTACTACCTTGCTAAAAACGAGGCTGTGAAAGTTTTATAGGTCACGAGCTGCATAAACAATAGAGCTTCGATAAATGAACAGTAAAGTTACTTAGGTATAGCGTTGGCCCGGCGGGCGGCGGTCTCGCGTGGCTTACCACCGATGGAATCCCATTATAGCGTTATTGAGTTGTTCTGTACGTATAGGAACGGAGTATGTATGTAGCCGATATGACACTACACCCGCTTGCAGCCGACGGGTGTACAATAAAACCTCTAAGCGCGGACGAAATTCAATTTGTGCTCTACGTTGCGCCTGAATTCAGCCAGCAATTTGGTTAAAATTTCACTCCAGCGAGATAGGTTTCAGAGTTAACTTACTCAATGCCATACTGCCTACACGTTTTATAAAAATATTTATCATTGCGGCGGCAGCAAAGAATAAAACATGAGGTTACTGGATGTACAATTGCGGCCTTTTAAAATAATAAACAAACACGGCCCGACCGACTAAGCGTCGATAGATTGTTCGCAACCCAATGTGAAGTTTGCTCTGGGAACTCGTGATTTCTGGTAGAGTTAGGAGAGCAATTACAAATACTTGTACTCTTTCGAGTTTTAAGTATTAGGTTTATTGCTGGTTTGAATTACAAATACCTGAATTAACTCATCGCATTCGACGAGCATAATACCAAACAATAACAACGCAGAAACACTGTTTGAACCCTAACCCACACAAATCAGAAATGAATTAAAAGTCGCTGCAAGTGAGCGCGTGCTGAAATCTTGCAGCTAAAGCCTTTACAGTTTCATTTATTTGCAGTTGCATTGAATTCTTAATAACAGTGTATTGTAGTCCGTTTATTGCTCAAAGCGACCCATTTACCCACAGCTTATGCTCAAATGAAACCGGTCGAAGTAATGACCTCACAGCTCACACTGATGTGATGGTTCAACACCCAGAAAGCTACCAAAATGTTAAAATTACGTCATGGTGAACCGGTTTCAGTTGCAGTTTTATTATTTATAAACAGGAATTCGGAACTTTTGTTTCAAGTAACTATATTCTATAAAAATTAAAAACTTTTTTGTATGTATCGTTGACAGAAACGGTATAGTGAGGGGTTCTGCGCAAGAAACATAGATCACAGAATATGGGCGCAGGTCGCGTAGAAAGCTGAGGTGGAAGCGTGGTTACCTCAAAAGTGGCCAGAACTGAAGGAGTAAAATAGATAGAATGTGATAACCCTGCAGGCAAAATCTATGGACTCATAAGATAAATCGTTGAAAGGATGCAAAAGCATCTCTCAAGAAAATCAAAAACGAGTGAACTAAACATAATTTTCCTAAGCTTTTCTAAAACTTTAATCTACTTTTACGAGAGCGGCAAGCAATAAGGGTTGGGCGAGCGTGGGAGAGGACAATGCCGATGGCCAGAAAGCTCGGTTCAACAACCGAATGAACGGTCGCAGCTTGGAGCAACGTGCATTACGACCTAGACGACCTCGTCAAATTCCCGAGACGAGTTAAGTCAGCGTCTAGTCTACACACGTACTAGACTCCAAGCCAAATCAAATATCAACAATTTAATGGAATTTGAACTGAGTATGCAGAATTTTAATCAAACAATTGTTTGGCTAATTGCCTCTGAAAATAATACACCAAAAACCTGTTTTAAATACAAGGTTTACAGATTTTCTGGACCGATAGAGCCCGAAGCACCGGAAAGCATATTTTATGCAAAACAGAGCGAGCAGGTAGCCAACTGTGGTTTCTGCAGAAAGTTACAGAATTAACTCAGTATCAACATAAAATATTCATTTAACAAATCTTTTCGGATGGATAGCTCATTTTTATTGAGGTCATACTTTTGAAATGTTCAAAGTACGATTCGTGACAATGACTAACAAATACCTAGCCTAACCACATGTGAGCGCTATCAGAATATTCATTCAATATTCAGTGGCAAACAGACCGCTTGTTGCAGATCTACTGGAAATCTAGTTCATCTCTACGGGTCGCTGGGTAGTACACACGTTCTCACATCTCGTGTTTATGAGTCGGAAACCACCTAAATGCCATATTAACCGCCGTTGTTTAAGGGGATATAGTAATCAAAAGTGCCACCCATTGCGCACCATTTTGTAAAAAGGATAGGCATAGGATTTTGCGTTCATAGGAGCTGAACATAGCATACATTTTTGGAAGAGAGTATGCGCAAAAACCAAGGTATTGTTTATTTGCAATAAACCCACGCACCTAATGAGGACACTAGCTTAGAGGAACAAAAATAATTAGTAAAAACCTACGGATCACAACATTTTGCTAGACCGCAGGGTTCCTGTCCTGACATCTCGATGATATTGTGTGTGAAACACTGCGCTTTCATGTGTTTTCACAGTAGAGTAATGTTAAATTTTATGTCAATCTAGTTTTTCACCACGGAGATAATGTAAGTTTACGTGAGTACTGAGATCTAGGCCCAGATTGACAACCAAGCCCGCTAGGTCCGTCCCTTAAAATCTTTCAAATTGAAAAGTCATACTTCCTGAAATTTTTGGCTTATTAAACCTAGAAGTAAACCTAGAAGTAGAATACTTTTAATGATAACTACAGATCTGCCCACTCGCACCCTCGTTACTTTTCCTTCATTTTCAGGATATTTAACCCTTTGTCTATTAAATCCCTTTATCAAATTACACAAAGCAATACCGCCTCTAATTATATTTTTATGAAGTTAGAAATAGCAAGCTTTGAGATTTATGTGACCCAAGATATTATCTCGAGTTTCCTTTTGTTAAACTAAAACCTTTCAACTAGATCCTATGTTATACTCTTTATATCTGGTCAAAACCATTGAAGATTATTTACTTTGGGTTTATGTTTTGATAACGAAGACAAAATACGAATATTAAAATTTTGTATCAATTGTATTAGGCTCTGTGTTGTAAGGATTGTAATATGAAGATGATGATGATTGAAATCATGGACAAGTGGAAATTCCACTGAAATCATGGACAAGTGGAACTTCCACTTTATAGGCGTTTACCAAAAAGCCTTGGAACATTATAAACTTTCAGGGTCGAGAAGACCAATCTCAGTAAGTTATGTCAACGTATTTATTTAAGTAAATGTACCTACCTACCATGTTTGACGCAAATAAATCTTTAATCTAAAATAAATAATTGACTCCGCGGTATTTTATTTAATACTAAACAATAATTATAAAGGCTATATTCATAGCATGAATACCAGACAGGACATACCTACTTAATAAGGACAAACAGGTCATACCTACCTCTAATAAGCTACTTTTTATTATATTAAAATAAAAAGTAGCTTATAATGTAGGTATTTCCTTCACCGCTATATGAAAACGCTATGGAAATCTTTGTTTCACCGGATTACAACTACTTGCCCACTTCAGATCTGTTTAGTTACGGGGTGAAAAAGTAACGCAGAGCGGCAGAATTTTCGTGTCTATTAAATTTGGTTTGATAACTACTCTACCTACGAATCCTCGCACGCAATAGTAAGTCAGCTTAAGGCTACCTTGCCCATCTAACCTGGGAGGCTGGGACTAACAAGGGTAGGATTACAAAAGGGTACGATTTTACGAACGGATTTACGGAGTTAAGCAGAATCTCATGGCGTCGCAAAAGCTGATATTTGATTTAGTTTCAGTTTTAGAATAATAGCTCTATGATACAAATTTCAAAAAAATTCACACCTCAAGGGGTAATTTTGTCGTAACGTAATTTCATATAAATGAATTAACGAGAGTGGGGCACCAAGCGTCACTAGAGAGAGCTAGAAGCTTAGTACTACCACGTACATAAAAATCAATAAAAACATAGTTATCTATTCTTAAGGTACAAGCATTAAAACAATAACTGTACCGTAAACTGCTGCTGATACCCCCTTTTAGATTACCTATGTAAAGTTATGTGTGTTTCAGTACGTAAGTTCTTGTGAGTATTGTACCACAAAACTGACTATAAGCATTTTCAGTTTAAATACCTGCTCTTAAATTATATAGGAGAGACAACAATTTTGACAATTTGTCAGTTGCGTAAATAATTATGGAGCTAGTATACTACGATACTGATAAAGCAGTATCGTAGATCGTTTGAATAGGTATAGCTGAAGCATTTGTGCTGTCTGAATACTATGCCGAACACTGGGACTCAAACTAGCGGCAAATGATATGCTTCTGGAAACAACCAACAAAGAGCCAACCAAGATGCAACTGGTCTTCAAAACAGACAGTGCTGCATTAATAAATCTCAACACAGCATATGCATAGAATGGAAAGAGTCGATCCAGAGACAGACTAGCAAAGGAAGGAGCAAGACTAACTCCAGCAAAACAAGATGTAAGTCTCTCTCATCTAAAACTCGCCCACTGCAGAAGTCAATAACAGACTAAAACTTACACACACAAAAAACTATGCATCATACAGACTGCCAGCATACTAAATCAATATCCCATGGGGACCTAAGAATGATCTTTTCAAGACTGGAGTCACAGACAGCAGCTTATGTTGTGGCTGCTTTGAAGAAAAAGAGACTGGAACACATTGTATTATACTGCAGGGCCACAGAGGAGGCCATACACAAAACAGTGCTGAAGAATCTCATTGAGGCATCAACCACATCCACACCCACAATCAAAGCTGCCAGTCACCAATAGTCCTGATCCAATACTTGAAGAAGCTGGACTGATCAGTGCCTGTTTAGACAAGGGGATGCAAGTATGCACATACTATGTGAGATATCCGTGCAGATCTTAGTCACTTAGAATTAGAATGATACTTTGGTACTATGCTGAACTTAAAATCATCTGTGCTATGGCAGGGGACGGTCTCTTGATTATTGAACAAGCATGTACAATCAAATCAATAAAAATGGTCATGATCGATAAATCAGATCAATCTTTCCATCTTTATACTGCATACCGTAAGCATCAACAACTTTGAGATATCATTCCCAAACTCGTTTAGGGTTAAAACTCAACTTCGTAGAATGAAATGAGCCTTTTAAATGAAATGAGCATGCATAAAAAGAATAATTTTTTTAGTAAGTTATGGTTTTCTATTGGAAATACAGCCTAGTGAGTTTCTTGTTTTTAATTGCACAAAGAAAACACTTACCATTGCGAGATACATCTAGCTCGACTAAATTTTCAAAGTTCTGCACGTCAGATGGAAGTTTATGTATCTCATTGTCACTGAGGCCTAGTCTTCTAAGCCTGTGAAGCCTGAAGAAATTCTGGAACAAAAACAATTTTCAAAGTTGGGGAAGGTACAAATTTTCTTATAATAAGTATTTATTTTCTTAATAGTTGTTTTAAAAATCAATGCTTTATTTACAACACTACCTCGAGGCACACTAGCCTGTTACTACTTAACTGGCCTAAAAGAAGTTTACTTTTTCCTGAGTACATGTGTTTGAGGTTCTATAATCCACCATAATTAGAAATGCCTAAACAGATTTCGATTTGGAGGGTATTGTTAGAATCCTAAAGCCGATACCTATTGGTGTTACAGGGCATTATGTTATATTACATATGACACACAGGGTGTGTGTTCATGTAGTCAGTACAGGGAACAAGGTCCTTGCCAACGAGATGGATCTATGCATACGGAATAACTCTTCATACTACTTTTACCTACTTTCATATTTGGCAAATGGGAGATTACACCCCATTATATCGGTTAGTATCCACTATCCAGCTTGACATAATCCCAAGTGAGACTTTAATTTTAATTGAAATTAAGTCTGTTTAGTTTTTTTTTATATTATATCTTTATTCTTGGCTGTTTCATCTGTGTCAGATGACAAACACAAGGTTTATTATGAATTGATTTGAATGAGGTAAGTAGGTACTTAGCTCATAGAATAATACTTTACAGAGAAAAGACTGGATAAGTGGCAAAAGATACATAGGTACCTACCTTATCTATCTTAAACAGTCTTAAAATGTATAATTATTGAGATATGACACAGACAGTTCAATCAGGCCAAATTAAATCATATTACTATCTTTTATTAAACTTTTCAATGACTTATCAAGTCTTAGGGATCACAATTTTAGATACGAAACAGTAAAAAGTTTGCTCTAAGAGCCTAGGGTTTGTATTCAGTGTTGATTATTTACACATACAGTGATAAGGTAAACGCCCACGAACAACAATAACGACTTTCAATAAAGATACTACAATATATAATTACCTTAGGGAGGTCCTGTATATGGTTAGCGTCCAAAAAAAGTTCTTCTAAACTTCTGGAGTATCGTAAGATTTCTTCAGGTACTGTTGTCAGCGAGCAATGCCGCTTGTCCACACATTCCACTTGGCGATTACATTTGAACAAAGGTATACATCGAAACATGTTGGACACTACACTTTGAACGAACTATAATTGAAATAGTCACTACGACGACACATATTTGAGCACTAGTTTGGGTCAGAGCACTATTCCAGCATAGTAAAACTGCATTTGTATCAAAATAATCGAAAAAAAAATCGACTCACACCTCACCCTGGAAAATGAAGCCACTGACTGCCAGTGTTGCCAAACTTGAATTATTTTTTTATAATACCATGTGAAATTTTGCTAAAAAGCTACCTATTCACATGCAGCAGTAAAGCCAAAAGACGAGAAGGAATGAGCAAGGATTGAACCCTATCTCAGCTGGAGGCGCGGTGTATTCGTTTTTGTGCAATCAATGTATGATGAGAAATGGTATCAAGAAGGTAGGTACCTAATCAGAAACTTCGATTTTGGGCATCAGTTTCCACCAAAGGTTATTAATATAATAATAATAATAATAATAATAATAATAAAGCCATTTATTCCAACTCTTATGATTATGTACAAATTATGTGTTAGTATTTAATGCTTAGGTTTAGGTTAGTAGGTACTTATTATATTTACACTTTTGAGAGTTGGATCCCTTCTTGGGTAAAGGCCTCCTCCATCTTCATCCACGACTGTCTGTCGTTTGTATGACTCATCCAGCTTTTTCCTGCTATTTGGATTATGTCATCAGCCCACCGTCTATACGGTCTGCCAACATTTCTTTTGCCATCTGGTCCCTTCCATTTTGTAGTCTGTATGGTCCATCTTTTATCAGTGAGGCGTGAGATGTGCCCAGCCCATTTCCACTTAAGTTTTAAAGCTTGTGTTAGTGCATCTGTTAGCTTGGTCTTTTGTCTAATAGAGCTGCTTCTTATTTTATGTATTTTTCGAATTTTGAGAATGCTCCGTTCCATTGCTCTTTGTGTAGACCTGACCTTGAGTTAATAGTTAAAGGAGACTACAGCTTAAGCATGAAAAAGGTGGTTATTGATAGTTGTCTCTTGCCTTGTCTACTGTATGGATGCCAAACATGGGTATTTACGAATAAAGGTTATTAATATACCTATAAATAATTTTCAATATATTATATACTTACGGTCTTATTCATGATGAGTTAGCAGACCTTTAGCTGCTCACTAGAAGACTTATTGCAAAAAACGTTATTCTTAGTTTGCTAACGCTTGCGGCGACTTAGCGGCCGCTAACTTTAGCAAACCTATACCTAATGTACTAGAGCGAGAAAAAGTGGCCGAAATTAATCAGCTGTTTGGTTGTCAATGAGGTATGTTGTTTGTTTACTATTTGGAGTGGAATCAATAATGTTGTTAATAAGAAAATAATACATCGTCTTATTTTCTTATAAACAATGCAAAGCTTACAAGCTTTGCATAGCATTATTAAATAAATAAATAAATAAATAAATAATGCTGGACAATTCACACAGCATTATCTAGCCCCAAGCTAAGCAGAGCTTGTGTTATGGGTACTAGATAACTGATATACATAATACAATACACTACATAGATAGATATTTTTTATTATACATAGAAAACATCCAGAACGCTCTGAACAAATATCTGCAGATCGTACACACATTTGTCCCGAGGCGGGAATCGAACCCGCAACCTCCTGCGTAGCAGGCGGACCTTCGCCCACCGCGCCACAGAGGTCGTCAAGCAGTTAATGTCATTGCATTAACTGCAATACTGCTATGCAAAGCTAATAAAATAAAAATTATGGATAAATAAAGTACCTACCTACCTGTGGCCAGTGCTGGATTTACACATTTGCCGCCCCAAAGCTATACAATTTTTGCCGCCCCTACTGACTTCTCAAACTAGATACACTGTTTATAATATACAGGGCGTCCCACGGCCATTCCACATGGAGGCAAAGTACCTTAAATATTGAAGATGGAACATTTTACTGAAAGAAGTCTCTATTTTGATTTTAAAAACAATTTAAACTGCATTCATAGATATTTAAATAATTACATGGTTTAACCGAGAATCGAACCCGTTACACGAGAAAAATAATCTTACTGTAGCTTTATCATACCAATCGAAAGGTTTCATCATATGGATTATTTTTTGCTAAATAACATAGTGTCAGAAATAAAAGGAAGACCATGAATTGTAACATTTGAAATGTTATCCACCATAACACCGTATCTAAGGCAGCTCTACAGAATCTCTTCAACGCCGTCCTTCACAGTAGGAAAACTCCAAAGGCGTGGAGCGGGAGTTTGGTGGTGCTCTTTTTTAAGAAGGGAGATAAAGCCCTCCTTCTAAAAACTAAAAACTACAGACCCATCTTGCTCCTGAGCCACGTCTATAAGCTGTTCTCACAAGTGATCACGAACCGTCTCGCCAGGAAACTCCGCGAGTTCCAGCCACCGGAACAGGCCGGGATTGCGGAGGATATGGCACCATAGACCACATACACACAGTGAGGCAGATTATACAGAAGTCCGAAGAGTATAATCAGCCCCTGTGTCTGGCCTTTGTGGACTATGAGAAGGCCTTTGACTCTGTCGAAACCTGGGCTGTTCTGGAATCCTTACATCGATGCCAAGTAGACTATCGTTATATCGAGGTGCTGAGATGTCTCTACTACGCCGCAACCATGAGTGTCCAAGTACAGGACCAGCAGTCCAAACCCATCCAGCTGCGAGTGAGACCGGGGTATGTTATATCCCCGAAACTATTCACGAGCGCGTTGGATGATATGTTTAAGACGCTGGACTGGAAAGGTAAGGGCATTAACAAAAACGGCGATTACATCTCACACCTTCGATTCGCTGATGACATAGTCGTAATGGCGGTGGCGGAGTCGCTGGAGGAGCTCAACCAGATGCTGGACGGCCTAGCTTTGGCCTCGCGATGCATCGGTCTCGGTATGAATTTGGATAAAACCAAAATCATGATCAATGGCCTCATTGATCCGAAATTTTTCTGAGTACACTTACCTTGGACAAATTCTGCAGTTGAGTGAAATCAATTTTGAAAAGTAGGTCAAGAAGAGGATCCAGCTAGGCTGGGCAGCGTTTGGAAAACTACATCGAGTCTTCTCGTCATCCATACCGCAATGCTTGAAAACGAAAGTTTTCAATCAGTGCGTCCTACCCGTCATGACCTACGGAGTTGAGACGTGGACACTCACTCAGTCCACCAGTATAAAGTCGCTCAGCGAGCTATGGAAAGAGCCATGCTCGGAGTCTCTCTGAAGGATAGAATTCGTAACGAATACATCCGACAGAGAACCAAAGTTATCGACATAGCTCAAAAAATTTGCAAGCCGAAGTGGCCATATTTCGCGAAGAACCGATAACCGCTGCGGTAAACGAGTTCTTGTGTGGAGACCGCGACTCGGCAAACGTAGTGTAGGACGCCCTCCGGCCAGGTGGGATGACGATCTGCGAAAGACTGTAGGCAGATGCTCGATGCGTCAAGCTGAAGACAGGGCATATCGTCGCTCCAATAGACAACTCGCCAAACTGCTAAATCGTGATTGTTCAGGAGAGCGAAAACAAAGTTTTTGAACTTTGTTTTCGCTCGGTGTGAATCGGGTGTTAATCCTAGGTATGTCAATCCTGGCAATTTTGTTGACTTAGGCAAATAGCTTTTATGTAGTATTTTTATTATTTTAATATTATTAAAAATATAGAAGTTATGGCCGATTGGCGAGTTTACCATGAATAGTATTGATAAGGGTTTAGAAGTACCAAAGTAAAATGGCCAATGTGGTAATTAGACGAGATTACTGCGGTGTGATACATAAAATTGTATTAACAAGTACTTAGGTAAACTAGCCAAGGTGGTAATTAGACGAGTTCAATGTTGTGTAATTCTTTAAAAAAATCATGAATTAATGGTAAACTCGCCATAATATAGAATACTTAAGCTTAGTGTTGTCATTATTTTATGATAATTATTGTTTACCCTATATTAGTTACCCACCTATATTTATTTGTTGATGAATATTGAACTAAAAAAACAATTTAAACTCGTTAAAACAAACAACAACAAAATCGGGTTGTTCTTGAAGAACCAGAAATCCCGGGAAATATCGAAGACAAAACCGAGAATTCCCGGTTTCTACCAACCTAGGCTATTTGTCATAATATTCTTCACAAAATTACTGAATAAATGGTGGTTTATGGTAGGTACATAGTTATTAAGTTAATAAAATGATAGAAAAATAATAAACCTGAGTAGGTTTGATTTTATAATAGAAAACTTTGATAAGTTTAGGACCGTTCACTAATAGCTGCACATCTCATCATCATCGCTGCTGCTGTGCTGTAACATGTTATTTCATGGTGAAACCTGGAAAGTAAATACATGTGGTACGGGCTATATTATTTCCTATATCAAAATTTGACATTTTAATATCCTTTTTGTCTAGATAAATGTCATGATTAATTGTTTTTATCTTCCTAGTACTAACACAACAAATACACACTAATACTTATTGTCATTGTGATTCATAAATACTTACTGATGTGGAGGATAGTAGAAGAGAACTGGTGTCTAGTGTCTGATGTCGCGGACATCTTCACTAGAGTTTCGGACTGGGTGATCAGAACCTAGTTTGATTTAACCCGGCCAAGACACAAGTCTGTGAAGTCTGGCTTACACCGCTTAGAACATCCCATTCACTGTTAGTCCACGGTTTCAGAACACACCCTTAGACATTTCCTAGAGCTTCGGGATCAATGACGTCCAGTTTTGCAGTCATCTGACGAAGATCAGGCCAAGTTGGCATCCAAAAAGCTCGGTGTGCTCAATAGAGGTAGACTGTATGGCAGTGCGGGGCGGAGACTGCTCTTTTACAAGTCGCAAGTCCGACCCAACATGGAATACTGTACATTTTCTACTACCTGCTCAAAGGTCCTAAAAAACCTTTGAGCAGGTAGGAGCGCCTAGATACCAGCTTGAGATCTTTGGCTCGATTCAAACTGTGCTGTGAGAATTTTTGATGAATCACTTAAGTCTCAGGAGAGACTGCTCCTTTTTCTGTATGTTCTACTACTTGTACAACGGGTTGTGTTCAGATTAACTGTTTGACATGGTGTTAGCGGCTCTCTTCTACCATCGCACCGCTTGCCATAGACAGAGATATAATTCCCATACCTAAGAAGCTTTTAGTTTGCGGACTATAAGGTTCATGAGAAATTTCCAACTCGAAACACGATAACGACGACCTCTGTGGCGCGGTGGGCAAAGGTCTGCCTGCGACGCAGGAGGTTGCGGGTTCGATTCCCGCCTCGGGACAAATGTGTGTACGATCTGCAGACATTTGTTCAGGGCGTTCTGGATATTTTTCTATGTATAATAAAAAATATCTATCCATGTAATGTATTGTATTATGTATATCAGTTATCTAGTACCCATAACACAAGCTCTGCTTAACTTGGGGCTAGATAATGCTGTGTGAATTAGCGATGTGTCGTTCGATCATTCACAAAGATCGATATCAATCATGACCCGTTATGAAAATGACCCGGATCATATGACCCGATCATTTGAATGATTGTTTTTGCCGGCGGCCTATCATCGCCTCACTTCGATTTTTCGTTTCATTTCGATCATGCATTTTGTGATTGATTGACCCGTGCGAGATCGGATCTTTGCGTCGCGTCGTCGTCATCGTCGTTTTGTTACTGACTGTTATGGTTCTCGCAAAAACTTTTCCAATACTCTGTCTATATCATTCGAGATCTTATTGATCATTTATGGTAGATATTTGACCAGAATTGAGATAGGTAGGTAGGTATAGGTACCTAACTACCTACCTACTTTTACGTTTCAAGTGATAAGTATGGTTATGTACCTTACAGTAGATAGTCAGATACGAAGTACCTACCTACTTAACTTTTTTTATTGATTTCATATGCTTGATATTTTAATGAACCTGTGCTAAGCCGCCGAGCGGGCGGCTTTCCTTGTTGTTAAATACTTTACATAATAGGTAGTACGTACAGTAGGTACCTACCTACAGACGATCCTATTGATCATTTATGGTAGATATTTGACGAGAATTGAGATAGGTAGGTACCTGCCTACCCTTGTTGTTAAATACTTTACATAGATGTAGGTACCTACCTACATACTTAGATATATTCAAGTACTACTCAAAAGACAAGGGCTTTAATACCTAAAGGACCGTAATGCGACAATAGACTATATGACTTATTATTTTATTTATTAATTAGGCTGTGAGAAAATGAGAGAGTCCGCAGAATGTGTCCTACTTGCACGCACCACTCACAGCCTCGCAAGAGCAAGACGCAGCGTCAGTCGATCTTTGCGTCAAGTCGCACGCGTCTCGGTCATTTTAACCAATGATCCGAACATTGAAATGATCGGGTCATTTCGTTGAGACTGTTCGGATCAATCACGCGCGGTTCGTGATTGCAATCATATGAGCCGCTCGTTCATGATCGACACATTCCTAGTGTGAATTGTCCAGCATTATTTATTTATTTTTTTAGTTAAAAAACCTCCAGGTTATGGACTGATCGGCAGGGATGCCGAGGTTTTCCCTCAGGAATACAACATGGGGTTCTTGAAAAATAATCTTCTTATACATTTAACGGGTCAGCATCACGCGTGTCATGTCCCTGATGTTGCAGGAGTCTATAGGCTGAGGTAACCGCTTTCCATAAGGCGGACCGCATGCTTGATTGCGATCTTTATACCGCCAATAACAAATGAATTGTGGTAAGTATTAAATGTTGGTCCAATTAATGATGAAAACACCTGACCTAGTCAGGTCATATAATATCTTAATACTATTTTACCTTATAATTAAATTCAACTATTTTAACGAGACTTTAACTTTCCTATGACCGACTCCTCTTCTGTCTTTCCGTTAGTCACAAGTCTCCATTTCTGTAACGAGTAATGAGTGTATGTCTACAATCTCTTAATTCCGTCCTCAAATCTGGGACTAGGCTATCAAAACACAGTGAAGTCAATGCGGTATGACTATGAAAGGCACTAGACTGGGCTTGACGAGACAGTTTTATTGGAAAATTTTCATTTTACGGACTTCTGGGTCTCTTCTATAACTAACTGAGCGACATCTATGTAGGTTGTTGTACGCTCGCAGAAAATATGAAAAACCGCTAAAATATTATATTTCCCATAAAACTGTGTCAGATTCCGTATCGATGATTCGGGAGCGGAGATTCTGAAAATCCTTACTTCTCAAACTCTGATAGAATAACAAATTCATAGGAATTTACCACCCTCATTATTATAACGATCTTCCATGTTCGGAAACTGTACGTGATGCTCTTTTAGAACCCGATGAAGGTGGGGAGAGCTCGTAAGGAATGTTTTAATGACCAAATACCCAAACTAAGTAATCAGTTCATGTTATAACGAAAATACTAAAAACAACTCAAAAAATAAAAACCCATTAAAAAGATAGTACTTATCATGGATAAAACTAGAATCATAGTCATTCTAAGCAGCATTATCTAACCTCTAGTTGATGCTGTGTAGATTGTCCGTGGTTTTAGCCCCAAGCCGTGTACAACCGCCTTCCAAAAATGATAACTGCTGCCCGATCAACGCGCTCCTTTAAAAACAAGCTGAAGTACTGGCTTATCGAGCAAGCAATATAAACAGTTGACGAATTCTTTCGTGAAAACGATCTTACGGTGTTAAATGTATGCCTTATAGGCTACTTATTATAAATGATTACTATTATGCTTTCATTGTTATTGTATTGTACAATTTATTATTTGTAATTTGTTATAATTTTATACATTTATTATTTAATTTAATTTTTAATTCTTTTATGACATGTCACAAGCGTTATTAATAAATGATTCTGAATCTGTCGAGCGACTCAGAAGTCCGGTTCACTCAATTGAAACCGGACTACTGAGACAACACCATTATTATGCATATGATCAGGCACCCGTAATTCATTTTAATTTCTGCAAATCGTACACAATTTGTCCCGAATCGAGCATTGTTTAGTCTTATTTTCACATTACTTGCAACTAGCAAACATAATTGTTAAGTATAAATAACTATTTTATTATTTTCATTTATTTATTGCCAATAATGTGCACAAAGTATCATGTTACTGCAGCAATTGTGATGCAGTGCAGCTATTCCCTATTTCCAAAATTTGGTATTTCAATATCAAACTTGTTCAGTTTTGGTATTTTATCTCATAATAAAAACTTATTAGGTACCTTAATTAACCACCACATAATCAGTAATTTTCTGAAGAGTAATATTTATAAAAATAGCCTAGGTTTGTAAACCGGAAATTCTCGGTTATGCATTCGACATTTTCCGGGATTTTTAGTTCTTCAAAAACAACCCATTTAAATCCCTAACGCCTACTTGTCATCACATTCAAGGAACAAAAACAGTTTTATTCTGCGTTCTAGAAGGAATAAAACTTGCATAAAATTAGTTCTTCCATGAGCGTTGCTAAATCAGCTGTACTTCGGTTAAAAAACGCACATTATAAGACTCCCAAACTAGCTAACCTACCAGTTTGGCTTGACAATGCGCATTTATGTACAACATAACAAAGCCAAACTACCATTTTGGCTGGTTAATAACCATAAAAAGCACAAAGCAAATTCGTCAAACTAACATTTTGCATACAATATGCATGAAATAAGACCAAATAAGAATAGTCAAACTGGCAGATTGGGTAATTGACCAAAGTGGTTATAATTTTTTCCATAGTTTATCCCATGGTAAAGTGATCAATCTGCCACATAGAACAGTTGACAATAGTCATAAGTAAATTTCATGCAGATAGCTGAAAAAGAAATTGTTCATAACTTTGTCATTTTTTAAGCTACAGGTCTGATTCTTTGCCACATTGTGCGTTTGGTCTAACCATTACTACGCCCATCAAAAAGTGAAAAACGCCAAAATGTCAGTTTGGTGAGTTGACTATTGGAGCGACGATATGAGGGGAGGCCTATGTACAGCAGTGGACTAGTATAGGCTGATGATGATGAATAAAAAAATAGTTTTAATAATCTGAGATGTAATGCTGATTTTATTTCCTAATTTGTATTTTGAAATGGTTGCCCCTTAGCACCCGCTCGAGAAACGAAATCAAAGTTTCTTACACGTTTTTGTGCAAACACTAATTATTACAAGCGAACAAGAGTTGGTTTTTCACGAAAACGAAAATTAGACCATTTGTAACCTTTTCCAGACTCCCAGTAAAAAACTAATAAAGCTTTCCTTCCATCTGATAAGTGCGGTAATGTCAATATCTTCGCTCATTCATTGCCAAATTCAACTTCAACTTCAACTTCTTGTGTGGAAGTTGAAGTTGATAATGAATGTCAATGTTTTGGTGACAAAGCAGTTACCAACTCTAAAACTTTTACTACTTTTTCTAGGCCAAAATATATACACAAGAAGCTTGTGCCTATCATGCCAAAAACTCGTTAGTGACCCTACGTATCCAATATATAATAATAATATTTTTAGGATAATGTTGGGGCTGCCTCGCTTTTGCAGTGCATCAGGGATGTTTGCAGAGTATCAAACGGATGGTTTCGAAGATTTTGATAAACGTATCTTTATTATGACGATCATTCTGGGAACCGGACATATTATTATAATTAATTAATTATGTATTCTATTTTTAAGGTTGTACCTACTTAGTACTTACGCTTTTATTTTTTTATATTCATTTGTACTTACTTAATAACTAAATATGGATTTGTGGTAATCCGAAATAAAGGGATTTTATTTTATTTGTTTATTATTACGCGCCATTTTGTAAAAAGGAAAGGCTTCATAGGAGTGGGAGAGAGCATACGTTTCTGGAATATATGGAACATAATATTTACAAGAAACTTACACAACTTGACCACGAGAAACGTGCGCGGAACCGATTCGATTCTTCGCAGGTTCTCGCATTGTTCTTTGATTTTTGAAGGCGACTTATGAGCTTTATAATATCAGAACAAACGAGAACTTGTATTGACTCCAGGTGTGTGCAGTGGAAATTTATGAGATTTCAATCAATGCTCCGCTCTTATGAACGCGAAATTCTATGCCTAACCTTTTGACAAAATGGCGGGAAATGCTCCCACTAAAAAGCTTAGAAAATAAGCTTGTTTTATAAACCTTCAGGATATCGAGTTTATATGCCTACGTGTATGTATTTTTTTTTTATTTTGAGTAACAGGACGAGCAAGACATGTGCCTGACGATAAGCATCTTGCTCGCTTGTAACTGACACAGTAACAGGTTCTTATAACTAAAAAGCCCGCATGTGACTATAATTACAACTCGCGAGCGAGATTTTCGTGAGTGTGAAGCGCCCTTTAAAATATAGCCGATATTTAGTTTTGGAGTTGATTACCTTTGAAGAAGCTGGTGTCTATGGTTGATATACTCTATGGCTGGTGACAACCACTGCTCGGAAGGCGATACCCTTTTTCTCTTCTACCATGCGTATTTGGAAAAATAATTCAAAAAAATAAACCAGGCTGCTGTAGATAAATAAATATTTCTTTAAGCCTTATTAATTATACGATCTAATGGGGGTGGCATGGAGCAGCGGTGGGGGCAGAGTGTGCCGTGTTAACTCTCTGTTTTAAATTGATGTTCTTATTTTTGACTATCTGTAGATATAGTATAGTAGAACACACCGAGCACTCTATATTTGACTCAATAGGCAAAACACATATATTCAAATTCCCGTTACACGACTGATAAATAATATTCAAACGGCCCAACACAATCATTTTTTATAATAAACGGATAAGAAGTAAAATCTACGGCGGCGGGATAGCAGGCACGGCGGTGCGGGCGCGTGGCGACAAGCACACTATAGTTTGACCGCAACCGCTGTACCGCTCAGGAAAATGCGGCGAAGTAGGGGCAGGGAAAAAAAGAGCAAGAGTAAACATGAGATCGATATTGTCGGATAGATTTTAGGATATCGAGATAAACAAAATGTTTATTTTATTAACGATTATATTTTTTTATAACTAAATTATCTACAAGTATTCTGACATAGATCCTGCTTCAACTTCACCTTCCGTTTCGCCATTGGAACTTGAATCGGAGTCGTTCTGCAAATTGATTATAATTGGATCGATAATAATATGAAATCTACTATCGCGATCACTTTTAAATTCAAAGCTTTCTTCTTTTCCTTACATTTACATATTCGGCCACTTTGAAAATGATGGCCTTGACATCACGAGATAGCGTCTTTGGATCCCCATCTTTGGATATTTATTTCGCGTGCGTCTTACTACTTCCCCCCCGTCTCGCCCGCCGCCGCCCGCGCGCATACCTCAGTCGCGGTACAGCGGTTGCGGTCAAACTAGGTATAGGAAATTTTTAGTTTTTCAGCTGGCAGCACAGAACAGCTGATTCTTGTAAAAAAACTCACGCACGTCAAGTGACAGATGTCTCAGTCAAGTTGGTCAATTCAAAAAGTTATTATTTCTACTACTAACACAATAACTTAGTAAGACTAATATTGTAAGTTCTGTTGAAGATAAAGTGTTTAAAATGGCTCTCCATAGTTCCTTTACAAACGTAGGATTTATAGGTGGTGGTAATATGTCCACTGCCATAGTCAATGGCATTCTTAAAAAAGGTGAGTACAACCCTCAACTATAAACTTAATGCCGCACAATAAGTTTTAAAAGGTTAATTTTAATAACCTACCATGGGATAGACTAACCAACTACCCCAGAATGGGTTAAACTCTGCTACAAAGTTAACTATTGAACTGAACTAGTATCAATTAATTTCAGGAATTCTTCCACCTTCAAAAATATGCGTATCCGGACCCCGTCTAAACAGTTTAGAACACTGGAAACAAATGGGTACACATGTTACCACCGACACCAACAAACTGATAAATGAATGTGATGTAGTTATTTTGGGAGTAAAGCCTTCAATGTTGCAATTGGCATTGTCAGGGTGCAAATGTGACAAAGATGTGTTGTTCATTTCTATGCTAGCTGGTGTGAATTTGGAGGCTTTGAAAAAGGTAGGTAATCAGTATGAATGAAATGAAATTTTAATCAACTTTACAAACTAACTTACTTCTAATAGTGTATAGCTAAACCTAAATAAAGTAACAATGTGACTTAACCTAACTAGTTCTTACAAAAAGGCAATACTAAACTTATTTAAGCTAATCATTAATTACATTATAAATGGTAGGTAGCATGTATATAATAGTTAACAAGACCAGTTAGTTAGGTAGGTACTTTAAAAGAAGTGAATGTGCTAGTGCACTCACAATAACATTATAAATGCAAAAGTTTGGATGCATGTTTTGTTTAAAAAACTAATAATGAAATCGAGTAGAGATTTAGCTTACTTAGATGTAGTTGTGGAGCAGGACATATAGGTACATTATCCAAATACTTAGAGTAATGCATGCTAAGTCTAGGTGAGAAGCAAATGCTTTGATAATACAAATTTCACAGTTTAATATGAGATTTGTCTATTTTCAGGCTCTAAAAGAAGTAGGTCCTAAATTCAGAATAATAAGGATCATGCCCAATACCCCAATGACTATAAGTCAGGGTATCTGTTTATACACTCCTGACGAAGTAGTCGATAAGAATGATTGTAATATTCTGGAAAATCTGCTTGGCAGTTCAAGTGTTTGTGAGAAGGTGCCAGAATCATCCATGGATACACTTGGTGTGCTGACGGGTTGCGGTCCAGCCTTTGTGAGTATCAAAAAAATTCTACTGTCAACAGAATAATTCTATGCCAACCCACTTCCCTGTAAATAGTTTCTGTTTAATAGTGGGCAGATAGCACAGGACCATCAGAAGAGGCACAAAATTCTAAGACCTATCTAGCACCTAGCATACCCGTTGGTAAAGTCAGGTTGCAGCTGGCCTAGCATGGGGATGGTTGTCTAGGGTAGAATAGATAAAAATGTCTGGTCTCTCTCTAGTTCTCTACCTACCTACACTACACTACATAAAAGGTGCATGTAAAGTGTTTTGTACTGATTAAATATAGATTAGAGATACTGAGATTTGCAAAAAAAAGTAAATATTTATCGTTTTGTTAATTCTTACTAATGGGAATTAGGAAATAGTTTTGAAAGGGATTATTTTATTCTATGCATAATTGATTTGAAATTTATCCATAAAGGTAAAAAGTAAAACAAAACCACTATGGTTTATCCATTTTGAATGGAGCATATTAGTATACAAAATACGACACAAATAACAAAATCTCACTTGCTTGGCGTCGAGTTTCAGACATAATTGTAAGCAATTTTTATTGAAGGGAGGATCTAAAATCGACAAGTAATGTAAATTACGTATAAAAGGACGCGCCAACAAGTGAATTTTAGGTTAAGTATGGGCGGTTTGTATACGTTTATGCCTCATTCAAAATGGACACGGTATAGTTTTAAACATTTTGAACTGTTTGTTCTATAAAATATAAAAAAACAGTTTTATTTCCAACCCTGTTAATAATAATCTATATTTTTCTATTATTAAATTATAATCTAATTATTTTCTTATTAACTTTTCAGATGTACATAATAACAGAAGCCCTAGCAGATGGAGCAGTGAAACAGGGTGTTCCAAGAGACCAAGCCCTCAAGTATGCAGCATTAGTAATGGTTGGCAGCGGTCAGATGGTACTGCAGACTGGAAAACATCCTGGCCTGTTGAAGGATGAGGTTTGCTCCCCTGGTGGGTCTACTATCTGTGGTGTTACAGCCCTTGAGCAAGGGGGAATAAGGTATTTATGCAATTTGATAGGTATTTATGTTGATTTCAGAAACCAACTGTATCAGTTTCTTTATCTGACCAAGTTCTTATCTTGAAAAATACAATCAGTTTTGCGGTCATTAATGATATTACATTTCTGATTATAGCAAACAGCTGTGTAGGTACTTAGAACGGAAAGTATTAGAATTTCTCGCTACACGCAAAACTAAACGAACTACCTTTAAAACTTTGTAGATCAAATATGAAGTAGAAAAGAGAAATGGTGACGTAGCTAGGCAGGTCAGGTACACTGATGCGTTTTTAAGTGTAGGTAAATTATTGTTACAGGGCAACATTGATAAACGCGATTGAAGCGGCAACATTGAAAACAAAAGGAATGAACAAATAGAAGTAGGTACCTATGTATTTGCTGTAGATCTGATTGCTGATATTCAACATTTAGTCATGTAAGTGTTTTTTTTAATTCACATTTGTTTGTACATTGTAGTTACATACATATATTATTGTGTTTGTAAACTTTGTAAGAATGTAGCTACAATTAGCTTAGAAACACAGAATTTAATCTAGCGCAATATTCAAACTTTTTGATCTGTTATCAGTCGTTCTAGTGCATCCACACAGCCCGGCGGTATTGCCGGCGGCTTGTTCACAATCAAAGCCACCAACGGAGCTGTCGGGTCACAAAGCCGGCGGCTGTGGCGGCAACAAGGGCGGCGGCGCGCCGGGCTGTGTGGCTGGATGCATCATAAGCATTACATATGCTAGGCGTAGGTAGGTATAGGTATTTGTTTTAGCTTTTATATAACAGTTTGTTTTAAGTTTTAGTACTTATGTATTTCTATTTTATTAGCTAAATCTACCATGACTAAATGACCTCTTAAAATACTACTCAACTCAGTTACTAATACCATGACAAATGTTTAAACAATTGTTTTCAATTTCAATTATAATTTCTTTTGACATTTGTGATTTCTATATAATGTATGTATATTATTTTTAGTAAGTTAGTATTACATGGTATTATGTATTTACAAAGATAGTATTTAGGTAGATATGTATCTAGTCTCTCAGTCTTCATGATACCATATCACAAGCTCTGCTTTCTTTGTAACAAGCTAAACTAAAAAGCTTATATATTGAGCATACACATTACTCAACTAATAGGAAGGTAATAAGAAACTTAGAAACTAATTGAATTGCGAAGCAAGTAAATTAAGCAAGGATGAGAATGTAAAACGTCTATCATTATTTGTTATTTATTTTATGATTATAATTATTTATTTCCGTGTTAATATATGGTACAAACTTAGCTTACTTTATGAATTGGTAGGTAGGTACTGCGTGAAATCACGCATTATTTTATAAGTAATTATAATGAATCATTCATTTATTTGTTCTCAATTGTTTATTATTATACAGAAGGTTAAGTACAAACTTAAAATGTACAATAGATATTTATTTATTTATTTGTTAACATACAGTACAAACTTTGTTTAGTTTTAGAATTGATACTGTGTGTAAACCAGTATAAACCAGCATTATTTGTTATGATATTTATATCGTTATGTTCCTATTTCTGTAATCTCATTGCATGCTCACTTTTCGTATAAATTTACCTAGTTAGGTATGTATTAAAACATAAAATGTTATTCCTAGATAATTCATCATAATCTATATCTACTAAGCAGTATTACAATTGTAGTCCAGTTATTATGGATGGGTTATAATTGCACCTATGATGGACATAATTTTGTCAGCTTTATTTAGTACAGCAAATGTCCTTTGACGCATCCTTTACGAGATATAAGCAAAACCTTATTTGTGCCGTCCCCTATAGGGCTGGCTGACCCCGGGCGGGTGAGAAATTTCAGAATGTTTGTCTCCTAACTGTAGTCCAAACAAAGTACCGAAATCAAACTTTCTACTTTCGATTTTTCTATCCAGCCATTGGGAGCAACCATTGACTATAAGCGCTTGTGAAGTTATTCTGTAAAGTTGTGACAGCTTTCAATAAAATGTAATTAATATCAGCAGTTAAAATTATCTTATTCTTTGCCTCGAGAAGCCAACCTAGCCGAGCTTCAAAACCTTGCTGTTATCAGCTTTCATTATGTAGTATAACAAAATGTCCTAGACGCATCGTTTACGAGATCTATGCTAAAAACAAAAACGAGAAATTTTTTGTAGTGCTATGAGAGGCGCCTTAGCGCTCACCTCAGGTGGAAAATTTTAGAATGTTTATCTTCTATAGTCCAAACAAAATTCCGAAGTCAAACTTTCTGCTTTAGATTTTTCCATGAAACCCCTTGTGAACACTCGCTAACTGTACAAAAGCGTTTGTGAAGTTATTTGTATTTTTTTAAGTAGGTACTATACTATATCAGTTATTAGTACCTACCCATAACACAAACTCTGCATAGCTTTTTGCTAGATAATGCTGTGTAAATTGTTTAACAATTTTTATTTAATAATATCTATTTAGCAATGTTGTGACAGCTTTCAATAAAATTGAAAATCAGCAGTTGTAATCCTCTTTTTCTTTACCCCGGCAATGCTGCTTCCAGCCTAGCCAAGCGTCAAAACCTTGCTGTTGGTAAATCTTCTTTGCACAGTCCGATGCTATTGTTATGTTGGAAGTCAGTAGATCTGTAACAATTAATAATTCTCAAGTTGAACAAGCATATTGGTCACATATTCCGGTTTATTCAACTTAGCTTGCATAATCCCGCCTTATGCAAGCTAAATTGAATGTACCTATTGCTGGTGTGACAGGACATCCACACATATGGGTAAGTATTGTTTTTGGCTAACTCAAACTCGAACGATACATAAAAATCCCAGAGGGCTGACATTTTTAAATTGCAGTCTCCTCTCTTGGTTATTGATTTCGAATCGAGAATCGAGGGTGTAGGTTAGAAAAAAGGGGAGTACAATTAGAAAAAAACAATATACACAGCCGCCGCGAGCTGCTTTATAGTTGCTGACGCCAGAGCGACTTCTTTGTATCTTAGTGCTTGATGGACGTAATTGTTATAGCAAAGTAATACACACTTACAAAAGAATATAAATAAACCCAGACACGTAATTGTTTGGCTGGCTGGACATTACCTGTACGCAACGGGCTTTAAATGTGTTTACGATCATTATTTAAGAATATTGCTATTTTGTAAACAGACTATATGTAAGCAAATAATTCAAGAAGCCAAGATATTAGGGACATCTTATACTGGTTTGAATTATTCATGTTGTTCATAATACTCATCGCATGTTGTAGGTGCTGTAAATTAATTGAACACATATGAGCTACCTCGACATCTTCGCAAGTTTTTTTCTTTAAACTAAATAGGGTATATGCATGGATATTTTTTAAAATCGTTTATTAAGGTTAATCGAAAAAAAATATAACAGCCAAAAAATTTTAAATGATTAGGTAAAAAAACAAAAAGTAAAACTACACTCTGTTTTGGATGATAAAAACGCTGTTATGTTAGCCCTTGCATTTTGTGACATCAGAGTTCATGGGATCCCCTATGTTAATTCAAAGTCAAAACTTCATGCCCGAACAAAAATGTTTAAGTATGACGTCACGGTTCGGGAGCCAAAAGCGTTGCGTTAAAATTTCACAATAAAAACATCATAAAATACAAAAATAAATATACAGGTATATTTATTTATCAATAGCAATTACGTAAAAAAACATTACCTTTTTAAAGTCACATGCATATACCCTATTATCTCGAAAGTAACATTTTATGGGTTGGTCCCTGTTTGCATAACTACGTCCTTATTTAGTTATTGATTTCAAATTCCGTTTGGCATAAACAAAAAAAACTACAAATTTATTAAATTGAATAGATATTATCTCAAAATTCTCTAAACTTCATTTTGTTGTGTAGGTACGTGGTTGCAAATCTGATTGTGGCTCAGGAGATGAGAGGACGTTTTGTAAGTAAGGGTTGATTTTCTCCAGACCAGATTCCGAGCACAGTCGTCTTTCAGTAACGTAAAGTCCCTGTATTTGATAGAACCAATTTTTAGTTTTTATTTATTGCGCTGGTGTTGCTGGGCTGCCCCATTGTCCTACGATAAAAAGTAAATAAAGTAGGCCACCTATTGCACCACCACCTATAATCATCATCAGCTATAGCACCTATTGCACAGGTTTCATTTCTAGATATAAGTACACACACATTTATTTTTCGTTAGCAAACGGCACGCAGTTCCGGTCTAGACAAAATTTTAAATATCATAATTTGATTACTTTGAAAAATTTAAAAACAGGCTTCGAATCCCCTACTTTGAAACTGTTTTTAAGTTAGATGGGATAAATACGAATCTTTCGGTAATCATTTTATGACCACGTCGGAAGCATCCTCTATACAACTAAAAAGAATCATCCAAATCGGTCCATAAATGACGGAGTAATCGGTGACCATACATAGAAAAATAAACATACAGACAGCCGAACAGAGAACCTACTCCTTTTTTCGAAGTCGGTTATAAATCATACATAGCGAGATTAGTAGTTATACCTACTGATATTCTGGTCGGCACTATGACCGTAAGTTTCGAAGCATGATAATACGAGTATTATCTTTAGGAATTTATCGATCAGAAATTGAAGATTCTAAGAATGAAAGGTCAATTACCCATTATGGATAACTTGCAACAATTATAAATTCTTCACGAAAACTCGACAAAATTAAATTGCCGCGGAAAAAATTGACACAGGTCCGTCGTCCGTGAGCGCCAGCGCGCGACTGATCACGTCCGCCAAGTTGCCGGACTCGTGGATTTTGTAGGTATTTAAGCATAGTCATTAAGTTAATCATTTTATCAAGTCAAACTCTGCGACTATGTTTAGAAATGTTAAGTGTCCTTAGGTTAGTACAAAAAAAATATTAAAATTATCAGTAGTTTAGTCATAATATTGAAAAAACATGACGAAAAGAGGTAACTTTGGGATTTTTTTCTATCGAGTGAAGTTCATTCGATCATGTAACTGACTGCGACTTTGACTAGAATAGATCCTCAAGTAATACATATATTTTTTTCGGAATTATAAGGACTATATTCTATGTCTCAGATGGTTTTAAAAATCACAAAAGTGCGGCCATCCTCTCCTGGCTCGCCAATCTCATTCATTTACAAGAAATCTATTGATTGATACTGTTGATACAGTTTAGTTAGGTACCTTGGTTTTGAGTGTAGGTAATACTTGTCTCTAATGTAGTGGTAAATCTGAACTGTTACTTTTAAGACGAATACTCCCTCTGAGGTGTTATTAATAATACACAGATGGAAGCTGCTGCGCTTCTGGTGTTAAGAGTCGACTAAGGAAACCTCCCTTAGTCGACTAGTCGACTCTTAGCAGCAGAAGGGCAGCAGCTTCCATCTGTGTATTATTTATTATATTCAGAGAGAAGAGTCGACTCTTCCGACATCCACGGGCTGAGTATAATAAATAATACACAGATGGAAGCTGCTGCCCTTCTGCTGCTGCATCCACGGGCTGAGTTGGAAAGTTCTTTACGCCGCGACCGCCACGGCCATCCCTTCTGTAATAATTCATTTTCTTTTCTCTTTTTAAATTCTTAAGGTGGTTAGATAGACATCTACAAATATACCAGGTTTTAACTTATCATATTAGCAATGACAAAGCTATGTTAGTTACCGGAAATCCGATTTTTACTCATTGACAGACTGATGTGTGTGTGTGTGTGATGACTGATGATTCATTTAAGTTATATACTTCTACGATAATAGATTTAACAGTATCTTTCTAATCTTATCAATATCTATACCTGTAAATCATCTAGTTCAGTATGACTAGAACTAGGAAGGCAGCATTCGGTAGGTTTGTGGATTAAGTAGGATTGTTACTGGTTAATACATACATTTATGTATATCAAAAGACGCCGCTAGCGGTAGGTACTGACTTAACTGAGCTGGCGGCGCCTCATTATTTCAATCACTTTCAACACTTGATAACGGTACAAACTACATAAACTATTTACCTATTTCAATAATAAGTTATTCACATTGATGCAAAGCTTTCATAACTAACTTGTTAAGATCCTGTTGCCTATCTCCTGGAGAAATCATTTAGCGCATTCACTGCCCAGTCTTAGCGGTGCACCCGGTAAGGTAGCACCACTGCTTTACAAGCAGTGTTGGATATGCACATAATTTGCGTCACAGTTCTCTTAATCTGTTATACTAGCGTCTCGCGGTTTCACTCGCGTAGTTCTTGTTCCCGTGGGAATTCCGAGAGAAAAATAACCTATGTCACTCCCTGAAAAGTGAGCTTTTTAAATTTGAACTAATTTCTTAAATCGGTCTAGTTTCGGAGCATATTCAATACAAACAAACAATCAATCAAATCATTCCTCTTATAATACTAGTATAATATGTAGATTAATGCTTTCAATACAGATGACGCCCAAGACCTATGTATTTTACAACATATTTGTAGGTATCTACTACCTCCTTATGTCAATATAATTTAATATCGTGAGCGGCGACTAAAGAATATACACCGGAAGGCGGGCCGCAGCGCTCCTGCATACCTACCACTGAACAGCGATCGCCAACCCTTCTGCCCAGCGTGCCGATTATTTCAAACACCTAACGTTGATCTTTGGGGCAGGTCCATGTCCGTTAGGTGGCATTTTACAGCTAATATCTCAAGAGTATGGTCACTCACCACTACACGTCACATCACACCCTTTTCCTGGTTCATTTTCAGCGCTACACCAATACCGGTCGTTGATTTGAAACAATCCGTAGTCAAAAGAGCCGTCATCGTCCGGCCCTCCTATGACTTCGGTTCGTCTTGAGCTTTCGGCTTCTATAAGGCATAACCCTGCAAGAATATTAATAATCGAATATTGTTTCTTATGCGCAAACTTTAAATTAAGTAATCATATTTCACAAGCGAAAATAAATACGAACCTAATATTTCAGGAAGAGCTCGCTCCCATCAACGCCAAAATTAATGCAAGTCAGATCACTTGTAAAAAACAAGTGACTGCAGGGCTCGTAATTTTACTTACATTACTAGTCCCTTAAATCAATAGATTATAAGATTTTGGTACCAATGAACTGATTTTTTTATCCTCCCTACTCTTGATTCTATTTGTGGTGGATAATTAAATACATTCATCACTCATATTTTTGATATAGCGCAGGTACAGGTTCGATTTGCTATAAGATCTAACTCGGTCGGTTTTCATACAAGGTTCATGCAAAAAAAAAGTTACCTAGGTACTTTACTTTAAAATAAATGAAACTCACAATCATTAAGCTGGTCTTCCGGAAAACCCTGTTGAACAAGTTCAGTCATCAACTCGCAGGTGGCAAAGGTTTTGCCATTGATCTTATGAACTACACCAATAAAGTAAACTAAAAGTACAAGTATAGGTCGCCGCATATTGACGAGTAAACGAAGAATGATTTTTTTGGAAAGGAGCAGTGACGAGTCAAGGATAACATGAACACTTGTATGGGAGATCAAATTGGATAATTGAATTGCGAAATCTGTGGCCTACGCTTATTACCATAAAACTGCAGAAATTATTTACTGTACCCAGGTATCGCCTATCTACTTACTTCACACCGCTTACCATACAAAAGACTTCAACGCGTGTCTAAGGTTAAATGATTCAAGGACGCGTTTTAGAAAATCCTTTTATTAACGAAATTGTTCACTTAAAACTACACGCTTACTATATTTCTCTTATCAGCTATAATAACCTACTGACAACTTAAAATCTGTACATACTTTCAGTCGTCGAAGTCTTTTTAAGTCTTAGTAGAGTCAAAACCGAAGTGAATTTTCCTGGTTGATTGCGCTGGGGTATATGGATGATAAGGGTGCACACACACGGTTCGTTTTGTAAACAAAAACAAAGACATTCTTCGTGTTAAACCTACACTGATGTCTACGCTTTTATGTCGATACGTCGCTTCAACCGGAATCTCCTCTTCGTCATCTTTAGTCACACAACTGAGTTTTTTAATGCCGCTGCTGACTTGCTGGAACTTAGGTCGCAGTGACGATTGAAAACTGCCATATCTTTGTAGGAAAGGTGATCTTTCCTTTTGACTGGTTCCTTCTATAAGATTCTCACTGCTTGAATGTTTCTTGTTGAAGTTCGGTCTTAGCGCTGATTGGAAGCTGGCATATCTTCGCAGTAGAGAAGATTTTATATCTCGTTCCTTGTCATTTTTGCCAACTTCTTCGAGATGCTCATCGCTTGACTTTCTTTTATTTTTGCTTGGTCTCAACGCTGACTGAAAGCTGGCGTACCGTCGCAGAAAGTTTGACTTCTTGTCAGTTCTCGTCTCTTCAGTGCCATCGTTATTCTTTGAACTTTTATTCGCGATGTTAGGTCTTGAAGTGGATTGGTCAGTGTTGCATCTTCGCAGTACCGGTGAACCATGAACTGGCGCGATTCCCTCAATATCGCTGTAACTAGTGTTTCGCTTGGGCGTGTTGTGTTTCAACGCTGTCTGAAAACTGCTGTATTCGCGCAGTAAATGTTCTTCCGTTTTCTTCGTTTTATTCGTTTCATTGTCATCGGTTTTTTGTGTTATCTGCTGAAGGTTTTCTATGATTATTGATACGTTGTCTAGGATAGCAAAGGTGTCTTCGGTGTTAGCCGGTGGTGATAAATATTCTTTCGCACTCATAACTATATTTTTATTCACATTTTGTAGCGCTTCGTTCGCTTAATCCGAGGCGAGTGAGCTTGTCCCTAGCGTATGGCATTGATTGAGAGTGACGTAAAGGAGTGATAAGATTTTTTAGATTGTTTACTGTGATTAGGCATGTCATAACGGAGTGATTTTATAAATAAAGAAGAGATTGTCATTTTGTAGTAAATTCCTGCTTCATGCTTTCTTTTTTATTAGTTAGAATGGTTATTTGTTTATTATATTTGAAGATTATATTTAAATCAATTGCATTTATTTAGTATACCTACAGATTAGGTAGAGTAGAGCCCATCAATCATACCATCAAAAAATTCTTAGAATTCTCTTTCTTCCTGGTCTTATCATCATCTATTAAGGTTAACGACGAAACTTATTTGTGTTAGAAGAACACTAACGTTTCATCCCGTATGATTTCGTCAAACTACAATATTTTTTATACGTAAATAATGGTAAAAAGTGCAAGCATTAGCCTTGCTGAGAACCTTGCTGTCCGCATCCATGATTTCCGTCTTCCGACTCTACCATCGTTCAACTTCACTGAACATTTTAATAGAATCTTATCGTTATTTTAATAGCCAAGGGTTTTGTTATAATAGTTCGTAAACGCTCACACTCAAGGTATTAACTTATAAAATTATATATAGGACAAAGGAGATAATTTCTTTCCTTAAATGTGTAGTTTGGACGTGTAAAAATCCCTATTTTAGTCACCAAATGATATTTGTAGCAGTTTTGCCTAATTTGTAAGATATGTTCTTTCAGCCTATAAACATGTTACAGAATTAGAATGTACCTACTACGTAAATTATAAGTCTTTACTGTTTACTTATTTAGAAACGACCTACCTAATATATAAATTTTCTGCGTAGTAGGTTTTTCCAGAAGAATCAACCTTACAGGCGTGACAAATGATTCAATGTGTATAAAACTAGGTAAATATTTAAAAAACTGATAAAACAACTACTACTTACACCTTTATGTTGACTTATTTTAGTGAGCCACTTTGTTTACAAATAATTGACATCTTCACAGCCTTGGTATTTGATAGCAACACGTGTGTTTGATATCAATTGTAAACGGTCCTGACAATAATTTTTCCAACGCCTGGGTATTTACTGAATGCAAAATTACCTTTCCACGTTCGTGTTATAAAACCTACTCGCGTGACGGAGGTCAGGGCTCGTGGGTACTATTTGCAACCTAACTAGGCTTTAGATCGAGTTCTATAAACTATCAACGAGCTAATAAAATACGCATGTGTTTGTTTAATTGTTTATACATTGTCCTCACCAAAAATACAATAGAAAAAAATATAAAACTATAAAACCCTCGGGTGAAAATCGACTCGGAATTTTATAATTGTCAAGGCAGAAAATACTGCCTCGCAGTTTTCCGAATACATTAAATGATCTCTAGCTTACGAAGAGCATAACATTTTTATCTCTACACATGTGTGATGTAGAGAATATTTACAACCAACGCAGACAAAAAATGTAGATATTGTTTTTCTAGCTCCAAGCATTGTTTATAGCATAAACAAATACTAGAGTAGCGTTTCGTTAAGCAGTAGTGCTCCATACTTTCAACAAAATTGTGAAAAATGTTAAAACATCAACACGAAACACAAGGTTATGCTGAAGGAAACTCCGCGAAACTCTTGCTCTCATTTGCAAGGTGATGCATGTCGTTCTGTCCTGTTCTCACTACACTAGAGTACAGTGAGGCAGTCTTTGTCATTGTTTTCTTGACTTGAGCGCATGCGGTCGAAAAACGAGTCACCCGTTTTCCTTTTCACAAAACACTGGTAGTTGGTACCTACTATACCTATATGTTCTCGTATGTACAATGCTGTGACGAATCCTGAATTACGTCCCTCTATTGACGTGTTTAGTTTATTCCAAAGGTACACAGTGAAGTGAAGTGCATTTTGTGAAGGTGAGTTTTATTAAATTAATTTTGTTGTTTATGAAAACTAATTCTGTATTTAATCGGTTGGGGGACTTGGCTTTCAAAATTCTACTAACAAAATGCAATTGGTCGTCCGCTTAATATTAATAGTGCTCCATTAAAAGCGTTATATTCTTGTGCGTAAAGTGAAAATAGCATAACCATGTGATTTAAGATTTGTCCTGTATTGTTTTGTCGTTGGTGTAATGCTAATAGTGATATAATAAGCATACTAAAGTGTATGTAGTAAATCATTCTAACAATTTGAATGAATAATGAATTATCTCCGAGTCGCAGCCTGTGATCCCGCATGGATGCAATTCGCAAGGGATTGGATGGAAAGCGGTGTGTAACGAGAAAGTCTATAGGTCTTTAATGGTGTGCCTCGAAATCACTAGCTCTATATGTTTTCCTTTTTTAACCGACTTCGAAAAAAAGAGGAGATACTCAATTCAATTCGACTGTTTTTTTTTTATGTTTGTTACCTCAGAACTTTTGACTGGGTGGTCATGATTCTTTTTTTATATGAAAGCTGGTGCTTCCCGTGTGGTTCCATTTTAATTTGGTTCAGTTCTGACAATGGGATCCATGAAAATCTATGAAAAAACTATAAAAGTTGAAGTCGGTTTATAGTTTTTTAAAACAAAATTAATTACTATAGATTTCCTCTGTATGTATGCTGAGAGTGGACTGTCATACTGTTTACTATAAAGTTTGTGTTAGGTACTTTATTTTCTATTATGTACTCGTATAAGTATGTATAACAGCGCTCCAAGCGGAAAGTTTACATAACTGTCACATTTCCATTGTAGATAAAGTAAAGCCATCTTTGTGTAGTCTTTTTTACCTAGGAACCGTTCCGTGACACTTAAACAGGATACCGTACCTACTACTAATTGATATTATACCTAATTAAAATATTGGAATCGATTTTTATAAATCAATCAAATCACTAAAAATTTTAAAAAAAAATAGTTAGGTCGTTTTATACGTAGGTAATTGTCAAAACGTCAGGTAACACTTCCTAAGTGGAAATTAATGATTTTATCGCGTACCTTTTGTTATTAAGTAATGTTATTAATTAGTAAAAAACCCGGTAAAATCATTAATTATGTTATAAATCGCGAAAGTTTAAAATAAGACTATAGTAAACAGTATCGCAGTACACACTCAGCATACTGAGTACCTACCTTTTATTGGTTTGACATAATTATCTGTCAATATTAGTTGGAGAAGCGACTGGCTTCTGAAACACAGTTTTTTAGGGTTCCGTACCTAAATAGTAAAACGGGACCCTAATAAGACTCTCTTCTCTACTCGACTCTCCCTCCGAGCACGGATCATGTAAAATTCTTGTAAAATTTTGTTGATAAAATAAACATTTTGTATTTTTGTACTTTATATCTCTTACTGTCGGTCTGTGTGTCTGTCTTTCTGTCATTCCGCTGTCATAATCACCAGGCTGTATCTCATGAACCGTGTAAGTTAGAAAGTTGAAATCTTCACAGATGATGTATTTCGATTGCCGCTATAACTTCAAATACTACAAAAGATAATAAAATAGAAATTTAAGGGGCCAAGTGCGAGTAATCGCAAAAAAATCATGTCTGTTGTATGGGAGCACCACAGACATGATTTTCTCATTCGCACTTAGCTGGTTTTTAAAACTAGTTCCTTGGAAATGAGGTTCAAGTAAAGGTTTATGTGGAGCATAATAATAAAGTGTTTTTAAAACGGTAGGGTTTATCTATAGCCTATCAATCATTAAATTAGAAACAAATTATCTCTTAAAATAATCTAATTGATAAGTACCTTCGTAGAAATGATTAAAATAATAAGTATGAGCTATACTTACCTACCTTCTTTAGAAAAGAACAATACCGAATTACGTCAACGCGTTTAGTTATCATTGTAGGTACCTATTAGTAATGAGTTGAATAGATGAATAACCAGAAAGCAGATAGTTAATGTATCTATAACCTTATATCAGACTAATAATTAATTTTCCTAGATTTTCTGAATATATCCTACTAATATTATAAACGCGAAAGTTTGTAAGCATGTACATATGTTTGTTGCTCTTTCACGCAAAAACTGCTGAACGGATCGGGCTGAAATTTTGCATAGGGTAGTTCTAGGCCTGGAATAACACATGGTAGGCTGGAATAACACATAGGCTACTTTTTATATTATAAATCAGTTCCCGTGGGATAGGGCGCAGCTAGTTTGATATAATTTAGACACGAACCCAGAACTATTTGTCACAATTATGTTTCTGCCTCTGGTAATAAATGAGTAGTTTGATTAGTGTTTTCTAATTCTATCTACCCTGAGTAGTATAATTTTTAGTAAATTCTAAATTAAAAAAAACCCACTCACCAACAGAAAATGACTAACGTCGTTATCACACTGATAAAATCCAACACTACCATGATAACAAACTTATCACCGACTGCAAAACAAATCCTTATACGAACATCACACCTATCCTCACCATCAAAAAGGCGCAAATAGCGTACACACAAGTTATCAGATAACACGCGATACAAAGGCTGTAACTATTTGTGTGGATTTTAGTTGAAAAAGCACGCGCAATGGGGTTATGTATTTCGTTGGACTGCGGGGACGATTGTGACCTGTGCTGCAATCCTTGTTGTTTGGCACTGAGCGCGTGCTGCCTTATACCCTGCCTGTGTCCCAACGCGTGTGGGCAACAGCAGCCGCCGCCGCCCCAGCAAGTGCATATCCACCACCCACCTACGGTTATCGAGCAACCGCCGCCGCCACCGCATTACGGCTACCCCCCTCCACACGACGGAGGATATCCCGGCGGATATCCACCACCACCACCAGACGGAGGCTACCCAGGCTACCCCCCACCACCTCCTGGCGGATACCCCGGCTACCCTGGTTACCCACCGCCGCATCAGGGATATCCCGGCTATTCGCAAGCTAGATGAGAAGTTTCTTTAATTAGATAAGGTGAGTTTTAGTGGACGACCTATTTAGATTATCTGCTTTCACAATGCTTTCCTGCTCTACCTTTGCACTTTAATTTACCTTAGTTAATCTCTATAGTTGTAGTAATGGGAATAGTCATAGAATCATCATTATATCAACCATAATGGTTTGTTGGATTTCCACGACACCTTTAACCTTTTGACCCTGTCGATTTATAGACACATCAATATTCGCGCGTCTTTTACGACGGATATTGTTTTCACGGGTCGCATCGCCGCCGGTACCCGGGCCCCGGGGGCAGAAACTGGCACCTGCGTCTTGGGCCATGAATGTGTTAAACAATATTAGTGCGTGGAAATTCCGTAAACCATATTAGTTATTACATTACCCACCAACTACTGAATCATTTTATGGCAACTGTCACTAATAAGGTACTAACACGTCATAATAGATTCTCCACGTATCTTCTATTGATATGTTTTGGTTTGAATATCTTAATTTACTATTGAAATGGGCCTAATATACCTAATGACCTACATTAAATAAACCTGTAGAAGGAATGTTTTGGTACACATCTTCTTTTCTCCTTAACCTATTCCGTCCCACTGCTGAACCCAGAATCTTTTCATTCCGTGCAATCTTGCGCGATTTCCCACCAATCATTTAGGAAGGCGATAAGTTCGTCCCGCCTGCATTAACGCATCTTAATAAGATTTTTATAAGTTTCGCCGTTTACAAAACAGTCTTGTGATTATTTTCTAGCAGGAGTTACATCTATATTAGCATCGTGTTCTACTGAAAATAAGTGGACCAAATCATTCTGTTGATTTACTCCTGTACCAATAGAAAACTAAATCAATATTTCCATATTTCCAGAATGGGCTGCAACATATCCTGTCGTCCCTGCTGCTGCTGCTGCATCCCCTGCCTTTGCTGCGACTGCTGCGGTGATGATCCACCGCCAAGGACTGTAGTCCATCACCACCATCATCCGAAGCCAACACCAACAACTGTCATCGTCAACCAACCGCCACCACCATACCACAGATAGCCAATTGTTATAAACTATCCTCCAATATGCCAGCACCATCTTACCACAGATAGCCATAGCCAATTTTTCTTCTGTTAGACAACGGTTATGTTCTGCATCAGATCAACATCCAACAACAGTGATCGCCAACCAGCCGCTGCCACCCACAGATAGTTAAAAGCTAATTTTATACCATTTACCCTTTACCGAAAATCGTTGTCACATCAACATCGTCAAAAAAACGCAACCTTACCGCAGACTGTTGGTAGCCTTTTCGGCTCAATTTGGCTGATGATGACTCGCCCTAACTGTCATCATCAGTTAATCACCACCAACTTACCACTGTTAGCCAATTTAAACTACCTTCCCCGTAGGACCGTTGTCCTCTTCAAACTCAACAGCCTGTATTGGTCCACTGCTGGACGCAGGCCTCCCCCTGATAAGAGCATTGGCGTTTATATCATGGGGGTAGTGCTCATAATCCCCATTCTGGGTTGGGGATCGCAGTTAGTTGGTAGAATAGTCCTGCAGGAGGCGCTGCTGCCCGCTGATATCCCTTAGTCGCCTCTTACGACACCCACGGGAAGAGTTGGGATGGTGCAAATTCTAAGCCAGCACCACACAGCAGGACCGTTGTCCATCAACATTAAACTACCTGCTTTTGGGGATCGATTTATCTAATCCATCTGAGCCGACTTTCGCCAGCCAAAGTTACCGTCAGTCGGTCACTACCACTCTAGCAAAGATAGCCAATTTGAAAACAAGGAAATAATTAATAAGAATTGATTCAAGAACATTGCTACTGCTGCTGTTTGGGTCTAAGTGTCTGAATTTATGGCTATATGACCTGGATTTATGTTGCTTTATGATTTTAATGGCTTCCCTGAGAAAACCTAACTGAAAAGCCGCTTGTAATGTTTGTCTTTCTAAAAAGAGAAAGCATTTTGTTGCATCCATCACTTCATACTTGGAACATCTTTTCAAAGAGTCCTTCACAAGTACAAATGTACAGAGATAATTGCTTATATACCTAGACTTGCTTAAAGTTATCTAAATGATCGTTTTGACTGCGCTCAAGTAACTTACCTATATATAAATGATTATGAATTGTACCAATAAACATGGCTGTAAAATCTCTAATCTAACACAATAATAAGTATTGATTGTAGAGAATTGTAGAACCTCTGTATTTCTGCTAAATATTGATTTATAAAGCAGACAGGAATGTCTGAAACAATAAATATAAGAATAAACTCTTATGATATCTTTATGAGTCACTTATTGCTATTCAATAATTCTTTGAACAGTATGTAGGTATTTATTTACAAAAAAATAAATTATATTATACCTTGGCAGTATATCAGCGTTGATATTTTATCTGATGAATAAATTTAAATAACTGGAATTATTTATTAACACTGAATTATATGCGGTTTTAGTAATTATTTAATCACTTATTCTAAGCTAGATAGGACCTATAATGTACCTACTTATGTAGTTGTTTCTTATGTACCTAAAGAAATGGAAATTTTACGACATATTAATGCGATTGTGTATAAAGTTATTTAGAATTTTAATTTATATAAAGTACAGGGAAAAGTCATAAACCCAATCAGTTGTTTTAATTATTATTTAATTCCAACTCCAACCAAAACTTCCCATAATTCGTGTCATGATTCAATTAGGATTTAGTATGAAGATACGCGTGTTAAACATAATCATGTATCCGATAAATAAGTATAAGTATTTCTTGTGAAAAGATAAAATTAATTGCCTTGTTTTATTTTCACAGTATTTTTATAATATTATGCTATAGGTATAGTAAAATTAATCAAATATTTATTACATTCTATGTGTTCATAATCTACAATATTAGTATAATATTACTATAGACCCAGCTGGGCACACAATATGTAGGGAACTAAAATTGATATTTCGCTTAACTCAGATTGAAAAGATGCATTCAATCAGAGACTTTTTATTTTATTATAATTTTTGAATGGAAAGATTTCATGGGTGAATAATTCCCACGGGAACTGATTTATGGGATAAAAAGCCCATGTTTGATTTCAGAATTAGAATTAGCAGTATGCAAAATTTTTCGGGACCGGTCGTCGTACATGACCACCCTCGAAATTGTTTCCGAGTCCACTCACTTTGGACAAATTCTGCAGCAGGGTAAAATTTTTGAGAGGAGGATCCAACTAGGCTGGGCAGCGTTTTGAAAACTACGTCAAGTCTTCTCGTCGTCCATACCGCAATGCTTGAAAACGAAAGTTTTCAATCAGTGCGTCCTACCCGTCATGAAGTGGCAGTGGACCGGCCATTATTCGCGAAGAACCGACTACCGCTGGGGTAGAGTTCTTGAGTGGAGACCGAGACTCGGCAAACGTAGTGTAGGATGCCCTCCGGTCAGGTGGGATGACGATCTGCGAAAAACTGTAGGCAGATAGATGCGTCAAGCTAAAGCCAGGTCGCTATGGCGCTCATTAGCCTATGTCCAGCAGTAGATTAATACAGGCTGATGTCATGATGATGATGATGATGATGATGATGTGATGATGAATCGTTTCCATGGCAACGAGTCAACAGTTTCATCCATGTGTCACCAAACTAAATTAGACTTGAATTATGACTAGATTTCGACCTACTTAACTCACGAGAGGAGCGTATTAGCTACTAGATTCTTGCTGAATCTTGCATTACCTACTTTAAAGCTGGTCATAGACCTGCGTTACGTAGCGTAACGACGTGTTACACAGCGAGCGATCGTGCAGTCAGTACGGGGAAAAAATCTGTCAACGTTAAATATTTTTACGCCGTTTAACTTATGGAGGGTAATGCCCATAATGCCCACGCTGGGCATGCGGGTTGGGGATAGGGTTGCCAGATGTCCGGTATTTAAGCGTACAGTCCGGTATTTTCGAGGCCTGTCCGGTAAAAAATTAATGGTCATACCGGACAGAACAATGTCCGGTATTTTGAGGAAAGTCGGTACTACGGTCAGAATCGCCTACAAAAGTAGGCATATGTAATCCCTCAAACGCAAAACTCGCGCGCGTAACGAACGTCTTCCTCGAGCGCATTTCCAGTGAGATAATAATAATAATAATAAAGCCTTTTATTTCCTTAATAGAATTGAATTTACAAAATTAATTATGAATTGATTAATATTATATATGACACTTACACAAAAAAAAGATTAGAATAAAATTAAAATTACTAACTATTAAGGACCTCTCATCGAGTGAAGGCCTCCTCCATTTTACTCCATGCTTTTCTGTCTTTAGCTTTGATTAGCCAGTCTATGCCAGCTGATTTATTTATTTCGTCTATCCACCTCTCTTTCGGTCTGCCTCTGGTTCTTTTGTTCTGTGGACCTGGCCATGTAGTTATTTTTTTGATCCATTTGTTATCTTCCATGCGTGCGATATGACCAGCCCATTTCCATTTTAACTTTTTGCAGTGTTTCAAAGCATCAATGATATTTGTGGTTTGTCTTATAACTGTATTTTTTTTTTCCAGTGAGATAGGGAATATTATATGGACCAATGAAACCGCCTTGGTCTAGACTCTAGAGAGTGTGAAAACTGAACTGTGTGTTTTTTTCAACATAAACTCGAACTGCGATGATTTTGAAGAAAGTGCTGTATCAAATAAAACACTATTGAAAGCGGTTGCGTCAAATGCAAAATATGTTATAAAGAAGTAAGTAGGTACTACCTAAAAGTACCTTGGTACAGTACAACATACATAAATAAGTTGTAAAGAATGATTTAACTTTATTATTTTTGTATGTGTTCTTATTTCTGAAGTTCCTAGTTCCTAGTTTAATAAAGACTTTCTCAAAGTGAGCGTTTTCTTGGAGACCACAATTTTATGACTGCATTAATTTATGTGGTTAGATTAATAAATAAAAAACCCGATTTTGTTCGACCTATCTTCATACTACACCCCCCCCCCCCCCTTTGGGGTCGTCCGGTATTTTTTCGCGACTCACCTGGCAACCCTAGTTGGGGATCGCAGTTTGGTTGTATTATTTTTCTGCAGGGGGCGCTGCTGCCCACCCCTCCGGTGTATATCTGCGCTGCTAGTAGATGCTGCAGGGCGTGAGAGTCAACAACTGTGTCGGGTGTAGTATCTACCCCCGGTTCTATACCTACACCGCTATTTGACTTCCCATGGAGACACGGCTTCCAGGCGGGTGGTAGGTGGTAGGTTGCCTCTTACGATACCCGCGGAAAGAGTTGGGGTGGTGCAAATTTTAAGCCTACACCATACACCTACCAAGACTAAAGCCAAAAACTTGTGAATCATTTATTATAGACTAGCAAGTAAAATAAAGACAACACCTCCTGACCACACCAAAGATAACGACAATCTAAGGAATGATAGCAAGGTACTTATGCGAAGTCATTATTTCTAAAAACTCGAAACATATCTAGCTATCTTATCCTTAGGTATATTTGAAGGAAGAATGTGTGTTGCAAATCAGTGTTTTCTGTGGGTTACATAAGAACGCATGTAAGTAGAAACATTTATTAGAAATTATTTTTCAAAACTACATCTTCACTATAAAAAAGGCAAAGTTTTGTTTGTTTATGTGTTTGTAAGTAACTAGCTGGTAGGTAAACTCTAGAACTGCTCCCATTCGAACGTTTTTTTTCAAATAGGTAGCTAAATTTTCCCTGGGTGACTTAAGTTGCGTTTTATACGGGTGGTACCACGCAAGCGCCCGGGTCGTAAGAGACGACATAGGCATATCGATTGAGGGCAGCAGCGGCTACGTCAGAGCAAGTATACCATCAGACTGCGATCCCCAACCCGCATACTCAGCGTGGGGATTACGAGACTACCCCCATGAGATAAAAGCCAATAAGCTGCTTATCAGGGGAGGCCTGAGACCAGCAGTGGACCATTATAGGCTGTCTAGGTGTGAGGAGGTCATAGATTAATATATTTTCCAATACTTTGACTGAAGTTATTGAAATTAGAGCTACCTACGTGATGTTTTACATGCATGCAATAAGTAGGTACCTATACCTATGTAAATTTATCAATGTGATAGTTGATCGATCGTAATCGTTCATTATCTCTTAGTTATTAATTTTTTCGGAAATGGGTGTAGTATCGCTTACCTATAGGCATCCTTTTCACACAATGAAATAAAACGTATCGTACGGTAGGCAGTATAACTATTTACCTAGTTGGATCAATCAAAATGAATAAATAATAATGGACGATCCACACAGCGTCACTTGGCTGCAAGCCAATAGTAGAGTTTATGTTATGGTTACCAGAGGACTCTTTAACAGCCCACTGCTGGACTTTGGTCAGGCCTGCTATGTGTGTAATTCTTTATTACACCAATTCACTCAAAACTCGATATAAATGAACTAAAAAATAATATACATTTGTATCACAATTAGAATAATGAATTACGTATATTTTATTGTAACAAATCTATTTTTATTTAATACTAGATCTGCCCCCTGCTTTTTAGCCCACGGGAACTGATTTATGGGATAAAAAGTAGCATATGTTTGATCCCGGGTTTAGAATTACCTGTATGCAAAATTACAGCCAGATCCGTTCAGTAGTTTTGGCGTGAAGAGGGTTACCTCTACCAAAGTTTATGTATGATGTATGGATGGATGTTTTAACAAACATCCATCCATACATCCATCCAAACTTTCGCATTTATAATATTAGTGTGATCATTAATTTATGGAATGTCCAATTAATGTATGAAATTTGTTGATTTCCACGTGGGTGCAGCTAGTTCTTAATAGTAAAAAAAATACTTTTCAGAAATATGGGAGCTTGTTCGAGTTGTTGTGGGGACGATGGTGGCGGCGGCGTGAACGTGGTGGAGCATGCTAATAATAACCAAGAGTGGAACCAACCTCCCAGCGTCATGGTGGTCGACCATGCTCCGGAACCCATGGCCAGATAGCACCATTAATCTACCACGTTCAAAGCATGTTTCTTTAATTTTCAATAAAACTTTATATTTTGAATTAAACTATTAACTTAATTGATAAATTACAATCATATTATAGAAAAAAATTCATAAACAATTGATCTTCCTATCTAAAGACTGTTGCAATCAATATATACGTGACTCAACAGATCCATAACTATACCAGACAATAATGTTGTCCTGCCATGCCATGCCAAGCTATGTCTAATTTGGTGAACAACAACAATAAAAAAATATAATTATTATTAAATTATTTCAATAAAAATATAAAAACGTCTTTCAGTATTTTATTATTTTTCTTCTATTTCTTCTTTTATTATTTATTTGTGTTGTGTTGTGTTGAAGGAAAACAGGCAATTAAACTGTTTTTCATTACTCATACCCAGGAAGCAGGTGGGAAGTTGTTTGCGCAGCGGTATGACCAGTTCGTCCCCAGGGACGAAAAGTAATGACAAGTACAAAACAAATGGCAGCTGACAGCTGTCATTTGTTTTACTTTTTATTTTTTATTACAGCTACTTGTCATTACTTCTCCTCACCTTTATCTTGAACCATGCATTCTACCTTTCTATACAGCCACTCAACTTCAACTTCTTGTGAGATGGCTTTTGCGTCTGGTTTGACGCAATTCATACGGCCATTCAAATATAGCGTAATGTAAATTTGAAATAAATTATAGGTAAAATACCATGTTATAATTTACTTTCAACTATTTCTTTAAAATAACATAGGTTTCGGCAAAATATTTACCATTTTTTATACGGTAAAAATTTATGGTTGAATAGTTCTCGGTATTCTAGCATGTCTATTTAACCATGGTAAAATAGCGAGAGCTACCATGGCTATATTCTGCCATTTCTAAAGAGGATTTTCTATGCCTAAGAAAATAAAGTGGAAATACATTAATCCTATCTTCGTATGATTTTTCGAGTTGTACAATTTTGTGTGATTATTAAAATAAGATCAGACATTGATATAGACATACATTTAACGCCTGATTTTATAAAAGAAGAGGGTAAAGTAGTAGTGGAAAACCTTTTACCATCTAAATCAAAATGAAGGTACCTAAAATCGTACAACGATTTTATGAAATGGCGCTCTGAGAAAATAGTGAAATCGTTAGAGGAAAATTTTGTTAATATATTTTAAAGAATTCTCAAAGACTTACAAACCTTCAACATTATGGAGCGTGTATTCTATGTTAAAGACAACACACAATGTACATTTAAAGGATTTCGAGAGACTAACATCGTTATTCAAAAGGAAAAATGATGGATTTAACCAAAAAAAATAAGGTCTTCACTTCTCACGAGGTACCTGGAAAAAACCTTTCAATATCTATAACTAATAATTGCTCTAATTTTACCATAGACTTTAAATAAATATCTCACCTAAGTTGTTGATTTATGTGAAATAAAATTTACTATTTTTTCTAATTATTTATTTATTTCATTATTAATTTATTCATATTTGAATTTTTACTTTCCTTGTATTCGTAATAAAAGCACAGTGTTTACCTCGGGTGAAAGTAACATTTAGTTCCTCGAACTATTAGCGCCCTCGCTACGTTCGGGCGCCAAACCCCGTCTCGGGACTAAATAAATTACTTTCATCCCTTGGGTAATAATGTACTATTGTTATGAATTTTGTACTTTAAAAAAATATTAAATTATTTGAATAAAAATATATAAAAGTCTACCAGTAGGTATTTTATTATTTCTGTCTTGGGATTTTAAGAGAAAGATAGGAAAATAGGCTGGTAAACTGAATTTTGTATGTAAATAAATAAAATAATTTACTATTTTAATAAATAAAAGTATCGTTATTTTCACATCAAATATGCTTATAGTTGAGGCAAATGATTGCAGATTAAAAAAGAAAAAAACTATCCCAGATGTAAACAGAGCAGCGATTGGTTATATGGTACAACGTAACTGATTCCTGAGTCGAGTTGACAATAATTATAGTATTGAGAGGTAATCGTGACGTCACATTTTTGTATTACATTTACGTACTTAGTTCCCTATCTATGTACTTGTAAAAAGACGTCACCATTACGTCTCGATACTATCGTCAACCGGACTTGGTGCTCTGACGATGTACGAGAAGGTAATGGTCATGGTAGAGTAGAAGGGGTTGATTAGTTCATCCAACAATTTTGCAAAGAACTTCATAACTCTTATATGATATTTCGACTCCACCGAACGGAATATAGCAGCAATTGTGACTGGGATGGACCTGAAAGTAACAAAAAAACACGTAATATAATTATATTTAACAGAGAAAACAGAGAAAATCTCTGCAAAATGTGGATACGCAGGTACTACACATTTTTTATGCAGAGATTAAATAATTATCTGTAAAGGAAATAAATCCAAACCGCTCAAATGAAAACAGCACCATTTCTTACGTGCATCAGAAGCAATTATTCAATAGTGAGAGAGTGGTGCAAATTTTAAGTCAGCACCTAGCTATCTATCCGGTCATCCACGCATGACAGTTATTGCATACAAGATCGGTGCGGTGGGGTCTTGCGAATAAGGAGTTTTCCTTCTCAACATACATACGTCCACTGCAAAACATGCTTCCCAAAACAAAAAGCAGTCAGATTGGTGATTGAGGTTGAGGTATGAACAATACACAGAAGGAAGATTCTGTCCTTCCAATGTTATAGTGTCTCCACCCTTACGTCATCCCCGGGTTGCATAGAATAGAACTCACTTTTCCCGGCGTGAGGGACTTGAGATGCCGAACCCTGGCGATGTAGAGCGGTTCAGCATTGTGCGTGTTGCCTGCAGGTATGGCACCTACTGGAACCTGGCCGTTGCTAGCCGGCAGCCAGCGGAGGGCGTGGGCTGGGGCGCATAGCACCTGGAATGTAGAGTTGCAGAATATTGTGTAAGTAATATGTTTTCGGACCAAGAAGCTTAGAACCTTCTTAAACATGTAATTATTTCGGTAAAGATTTAACTTTACTTTTCTAGACTTAGTTGAGCCCTATAAGTTTAGCATACCTATCACTGTCGGTTTGATTGGTACTCGTGTAATAAAACAGTTATTATAATATTAGCCAATTGAAATATTGAGCGAAGAAACTTACAATAATGCCCCTAAAACATGTTTCATAAAATATACTTTCAAATCAAAACTTAAAATACATTTACATGAAAAACAAAAACAGGGAATTCCTAAGCATTCGATCGCCGACTATAGGCTACGCGTAGAGCAATCTCCTTTTGACGTAAAGTAGTTAGGTAGGTATCTAAGTAAGCACGTAGGTAATTTTAGTACATGTTTTCTTTATTTGCTGCATAGTTAGGTGGCTCTCCAATGTTGCCCAGACTCTTATGAGATTGGTGTTCTTAGCGGAGAGTCCAACCATCTTATATTTTATAGTTACATTTGTAGTTAGGTTAGGTTATATAGTGTATGTAGTAGAATGAATAGATTTTGTAGAAGTCGACTTCTGCTAAGGTTGAATAGATTTATTGACGGACGTGTAACGCTGGGCTCGGCTCGCTGTCTCGTCACCCTATGGTAGCTGAAAATCAGTGTTTGGTCATAACTAGAGCAATATTATCACTGAGCTTCTACCCATTTGCCACTGATACACGTATTTCTGTTTAATTCACAACAGTGCTTCGTGCTTCTCATAAAGCTAAATAATTAAAAGGAACCTAGCGGCTACAGTTAGTACATTGGTATGAGAGGCGCCTCAATTTTTGTTTTTGTTATAAATTTTTATATATACGTTATTTTTAAATTCTGCCACTTTTAAATTATGAAACCAATTGTATGAGTGTGTTTTATGTGACAAATAAATGATTTACTTATTTACTTACTTACAATAGCCCTATCAAATAAAATACTGATCAACAAGATACTTATGGAAAAATAAAAAACAAGAATAAATTAACTAGATTCAAGTCTGTAAAGTACCGTTCAATATAATGTTCAATATTTTACAAGGGAACCTAGTAAAATATTGAACGCAGTTCTGGCCACTGCCATGATCATCTGAGGAGAAATGGGAAAAGCGTCTAAGAGACCTTTGTCTGCTCTACCGTTAGTATTCTTACTTCAATATTGTGAACCGGAACCTCCTTCCCCATATGTGGTATGTAAGCAGAGCGGTGTTTGACAGCCAGCTTGCCAGGCACGAACTCCCCACTATGATGGGCTCGTATCACCCACAATGGGCTGCTGTCCCACCCTTCCTTCCCTCCTACGAAGGCGCGGTGTGAGAGCGCGGAAGCCTGGGACGGAGTTGTGGGTACCCAGTCAATGACATCTGTTAATTGAGAAGATGCCAATGGTTTACATAAAAAAATAAAATAAACATCTTGGACAATTTACACAGCGTAGTAACACTTCTTTGTGACAAGCTACTTAGGTTATCAACAGGGTGTCATGTCCGAATGGGTAGGTTAGTCGGTTAGACGTTTCACTCAAATTTAAAACTCGTCCGCGAAGAGATTCGAGCGAAATGTCCCCTTCACTTTTAAAGAGGGTAAATTTCGTCCTGAATAACCACGAAATGTGCCACCTTAATTTAGCGGACCCACAAAAAAAGTGGCCCGTTTTTCAGATTTTTCGGACTATTTTATCATTATATAAACACCTCATTCCCGTTTAAGTCTTCTACTCTAAAGTTTTTGAACTCTTGTCTCCCATAATTATCGTCTTTCTTACATTTAGCTTCATTAGAATAATAAAACAATCCGGTGGGTTATTGATTTGCCTTCTCTTAGGTAAGCTGGTTAGTTCTCTGAAGCCCTTTTAAAGAAAATTAAATACTTGGAGAAGTGTAGGAAGTTTATGGAGGAAGGTATTGCCCTTGAATCCCCGTATAGCCGTCCCCAATATCAAATCCATCTTATTTTGCATATCGGTAATGGAATTCAATGACAATTCTTGCAATTAAAAATTATGTAAACAAATTACGTACAACTACTACATATTTAAACAACACAATTTAAACAGTTCAGCTAATGCTAATTGCAGACTAAGTCGTTAACTTAAGTAGCTCAACTCATCCAAACCAATACACATTGAAAGCGTACCCAATATGCTGCTGTATGGTAGTGCTGATGCACTGCGCCAGATACTCACCAGGTATCAGGTCACGCGTCGCGTCGACTAGTCGCTCTGATACATTTTTGAAAACCCGGAGAGCCTCGGTACCCCACGTCGTTGGACCTAGAAAATATAAAATTCTTGTAAGCCATCCTTTGCAGTGCGACCTAAATCGACGGTCTGCAGCTAAACCACCTTAATCATGTGCGTGCTAGCGTCATAGGCAATAAAGGGACAAGAATGGTATATCGGGAAGACCCTCCGTTACCTCCAATGGGTCAAATTTGAGGGACGAGGGACTCATGACTTTACGTACCTTCTACTATCCTAACAGGTTCAGATAAAGGCTGAGGCATCGTTTGCTACTGAAGAGGTTGTTGATAATAATAGTCAGTAACAGGAAATGAAATGGATAAAATATATGGTTTATTGGGAAGACCCTCAGTCCCCTTCAACTGGTTCAGTTAGATGTATGATAGACACATGACTCTACGTACCTAGGCTTCTACTATCCTAAGAGGTTCAGATAAAGGCTGAGGCATCGTTTGCTACTGAGGAAGTTGTTGATAATAATAGTTAGTAACAGGAAATGAAATGGATAAAATATATGGTTTATTGGGAAGACCCTCAGTCCCCTACAACTGGTTCAGTTAGAGGTATGATAGACACATGACTCTACGTACCTTCTACTATCCTAACAGGTTCAGGTAAAGGCTGATGCATCGTTTGCTGCTGAGGCGGTTGTTGGTAATAATAGTTAGTAACGTATGTCGGATGAGGCTGTGGTTCCGGCGGCGGTGGTTGCGCTGGCGGGTGCATAGGTGGTCCATGAGGGTACACTGGCATGGGCATCATGACGGGCGTGGGGACGTAGGCGTAAGGCCCTTGTGGTGGGGGAGCGTAGCCATAGTACGGGTGCGGTGGACCTGGTGGCGGATCTGAAACAGGATTTAAAGAGGAATTACAATACAGGCATTAAAAGTTCGCTTCCCAATCGCTAAGCAGATGGTTTTAGTTATCTATAAATCGAAACACAATAGGCTATAATGATCTTCTCGGTGTACAATCTTTAGGTATTAATAATATAATGTAATATAAATAATAATGAGTACGTGTTTCTAAATTAAGAAAAGATTGGCAAGCACTTACAGTTCGACATTTTGTATATTTTCAGCAAAGCAGAGTATATTTTCACAGTAAAATTAAATAAACAAAGTGTCTGTTTCTTCACAATGCGATGCAAGTCAGCCGGATAAAGGTATTTTTATCGATATTTGTTTAAATCATCTGAGTCATTGATACTTTATCGTTCGTTTGGCACGATTAGATAAATGTTTAGGCTGAAGAAAATCTATGAAAATAGTTAGAAGATCTATGAAAATAGTTTTGGCAGACATCCTACAAACATATTTACCTACTTAACAATTAAAATGGTTAATTAAAAGCGATGTGAGTCACATCTTAGTGCGACTCGTTCAGTCTTTAATATCTACCAACCACGTGATGAATATTCTCTGTTTGTAAATCAGCTGATAGTCGAGCTCTCATGTTAATGTTAGGTATGTCAGTGAATTCAGAAATATTAAATCTATGGGGCAGTTTGGATAAACTATATTTAAAGAAAAGTAATAACAACTACGAAATCGTATTTGTAAGAGGTTACGTTATTGAACCACGTATGATTTTGATGATGTATAAGTTACCTAAGGTAGACGACAGAGGGCTCTTTATTACACTAGACCAAAGCAAAGACTGTTTAGTTTATCTCCTGATTTTTCACAACAGCAATACATTGGGACGCTGTGATAATAACATTCAGGCTTACAATTTCTGAAAAATTATCACTGTGCTGGACTATGTTCATTATATCAGGTACTTCTAAACCGACTTCAAAATGTATGCCCCTCGATTTCTCCTCTAATTTATGAACCGATTTGGATGATTTGTAGTTTACAGATTATGATTTCCAACTGGTCCTATAAACATTTTATACCCAAGAAATTATAGTACTTGTCCCGCAAACAACGAAGACGTGACCAATTCAGTTTTTGTTTGTTTTGGTTATCTTCTTTCCTAACATAATTAAAACAAAGGTATATTTTACTATACCGCCTAGTGTAAGCCCTCACACTAAGGATAATTGAACAGTTTTTCATTTCCTGTCATTTAACCTCGAAGCATTGCGGGTTCAAGTGCCTTCGAAGTCGAAAAGTTTTTGAGATATTTTTTTATTGCAAAAAAATTTAGGTTTCTAATATAGCAAACTTTATTTAAATCAATATTAGGGATTCTATAAAATAACTGATGTAGTTTGCTCTTCTGAGCAACCCTAAACGAACAAATCATTAAACTAGGTTCTTTATATGAATTCTCCAATCTTACCTACTTCGGACTTTAAATTCTTAGGTCCCTGCCTTTAAATGTTATACATGATATTTTACATTTTATACAATATAAGTTTATGGATAAAATCTTCCGGACGTTATCTGCCGTCCTAAAGCAGGTGTCTGGCTGGTAGGGTTTTGCAGGTGGCATTGACCCAGATCATAGACTGGGCTGGTGGTTGAACCGGAAGGTAAGCCTAGGTAGACCAGGGTTGGTCGAGCTGAGCATTGCTCCAACGTGTGCTGCGCGGAATCCCGGCCCCACCCACGATGGTGGCATTGTGGTGTCGGTTCACGTCCGATCCTACTCAGGTACTCACCGAAGCACCCATGCCCGGTGAGTGCCAAGAGTGGTCGAAGCTATGCTGGAGGAGGAGACGGCTTGGGTGGCAGTGGCTTCTTTCTGCGAGACGGTCTTAGTCCGGAAAGAGGCCACAGAGCGCGATCGGGAGAGGTCCGATCCCGCTCGGAGGAGGCGGCGGCGGGGTGGAGGCAACGGCCGCCCCACACTGCCTGCCCCGTGAGGGGGCGATTGGTACTTCCTGCCGAACAGGGAGTCTTCCGAGTCCGTGGACAGCCGGAGTGAGGGTTCCGGCTGGCCATAGCGGTCTTTGGGAGGGCGGCTGGCACCTTGTGGCGGGTGCCGCAGCTGTATTGAGGTGGGGATTGAGTTTGGGGTTAATGTTACCGAAGGGGGGGTCATTTTTTATGGCGATATGTGATGAAGACTCCGGCGCTGTTCGATTGAGGACCCGGAGTCTTTTGTCAAGCATCGAGGCCGGCCACCGGGGTGGTTTTAGTGAGTCGACGAGTCCGTCAACCTCACACTATCTTATCGCATTCTCTTAAATGCGGTAAGGTGTCTGTGTGCAGATTTCCCCTCGAAACAAAAAAAAAAAAAAAAAGGGTTGGTCGAGCTGCCGAAAGCTTCGTACGGAGTTGGGCGTTGCATTCTGAAAATGAACAAAGTTAATTTATACAGTTTATTATATAACTGGTGCGAATTTATTTAAATGTTTTATATTAATAATTTAATTACTGGTGGCCTGGTACTGGCACAGGTAAAAAAGCCACATACCATAAACTATCAGAAAAATGGTGCTGTTCAGGTTTAACTTTACCCTACCACTTCCACTTTCTTTCTTATAACGAGAAACATACTTTTACGTAGACCTTCGTAACACGTTCTACGATGCTACGACGACGATGGCGTAGCATACAAAAGACTTCAACGCGCACGCTTATTCTTACTACACACAAAATGTCATTACGTATGTACCTATATGAAGTAATCGTCCACTATCCTAACTAAATAATCTTCCTCCTCAACTCACGTGTTCAAAAAGGTCTTCTTCCAGTTTGTGCCACTACACCAGGACCTGTCTGAAATTCAGCGCCGTTATAGCTTCGGCTTGTAGCGGCATAATGCTGAGACAGGGACCTTTTTAACCGTTTATATAACATCCTTTAACATGCTCCTCTTTTATTTATGTACTACTTTCCTTGGTTTATAATATGTAATTCTTTTCTTATTTTCTACTTATATATAATTTTTACGTATGTCGTGTTATGTGTGCATCGGCAGAGCATCGTAGCAAGTGCTACGATGGCTACGGATGGACTGCCGATGTGGCCAAATTCACAGCTGCCTAGTTGAATACTCCTTGGCATTATACTGGTACACTGGTGGCTTGTCTACCTTTTGATCTTTTTTCTTAAACATACGAGTAAGTGGAGTATCCATTCACTCAACAATTTATACCTACATACATAAAAAATAATTTTATAATTTTATTTTAATAGTTAAATTGACTTTACTCTTACTTTCATGGTCTCAACAGAATTTTTATACTTAATAATAATTTTTTCAACATTTTAGAAATACCGATTTTTTGAAATTTTCAAGTCTGTGTCTGATATGAAACCAAGCCATAGGAAAGAGCTTTTTTTCATTTTAAACTTGATAAAATGATGCTACGATGAATAAACATGAAGAACTCTGTTAAGGCTTGTTACGCTACGCCGATCCCTCGTAGCATCATAGAGCGTGCTACGAAGGTCTACGTTAAAGTATATTTCTCGTTATAGAGAAGGAAGTGGAAGAGGTAGGAGAAAGTTAGTTTATCACAAGAAAGCTGCAACTCTGAGTGACGTCTAATACAATAGATATTAGGAGTTTTGTGATTTTATCGCACAAGTGTCCATTCGTGAAAATGTCCATTGGCGCAAGTTTCCACTCGCGTATGCCCTTGTGCAAATGTCTTCTCGCGTAAATGTCCTTCGCGCTAGTGTCTTTCGCGCAAGTATCCTGATACCAAAAAATAAAGACTTGTGAAAATAAGTAGCTACGATCCTTCTACGATCTAGCTCTCGGTAGTATTTCGTAGCAATGCATTAACTGTTTCGTAAGCGTACAAAACTCGATCCCATCAGTATTATTTTATGTTTCATGTTTTGTGTGTCGGCTTTGACTTAATGGCATGGATAGTGTGTGGATCACACGTGCAAAATTATTGAACTCTGATTACCACATATGTACCTAGCAATCCTAATACGCACAATCTTATATAATGTAAACTACCACCCACCCTTCAGTCACTTACTTCCATGCTGTAGGTACTGTTTTTGTTTTTCATTTGTTTATTTTTGTAACTCTTTTTGTACCTGTGTCTAAATAAATGTTTTTTTCAATTCTATTCTATTCTAATATTATAAAGACGAACGATTTGATGTGTTTGCTTGTATTGAAAAGGATCCGAAACTACTGGACCGTTTTAAAAGAAAAATTATTTCATCATTAAATAGCTTAATTTTCAGGCAGTGGCATGGGCTATATTTTATGCTGGAATTCCCACGTGAACGAAAACTACGCGGGTGAAACCGCAAGGTGCTGCTAGTAATATAATAAATGTGAGTCTGTGTTAGTTTTTAACCGACTTAAAAAAAGAGGAGGTTCTCAATTCGACTGTATTTTATTAAATATTTGTTACCTCAGAACTTTTGACCAATTTTCATGATTATTTTAATAATATAATAATAATATATTCATATAGATACCCTATTATTGTTACCGCGTATCTCCGTAATTTTCCGAAATTTGATATGTACCTAGATCATTTGGGTTCTAGAATAGGAGATAGGCTAATTTTATTTCAAAAAATTATCTCTGACAAATAGGGTTAAATAGGGTAGTGAAGTTACCATGGAAAATTATTATTCCTTGGTTCGATTCACTCAAACCTTGGTACAATCACCCTAATATTATAAATGCGAAAGTTTGTATGGATGTATGGATGGATGGATGTTTGTTGCCTCTTGACGCCAAAACTACTGAACGGATCTAGCTGAAATTTTACATACAGGTAATTCTAATACTGGAATAAAACATAGTCTATTTTTATCCCGTAAATCTGTTCCCGTGGGATAAAAATCACCTTTAAACGTTTCCATAGGAACAACGCGTGCAAAGCCGCGGGTCGCAGCTAGTTAAAATATAAAGTAAATAATTAGTCACGTATTTTTATTTTTACAAAACTACCCCTAGGGGATTATCAACAAATTTTAGAAATTTGTATCACTCCCAAGCAGGTGAAGCCGCCGAGCACAGCTAATAAAGCATAAGGACTATATCGTGTCCATTTTGAATGAAGCGTAAACGTAAACAAACCGCCCATACTTAACCTAAAATTCACTTTGTTGACGCGTCCTTTTATACGTAATTTATATTACTTGTCGATTTTAGATCCTCCCTTCAATAAAAATTGCTTACAATTATATCTAAAACTCGACGCCAAGCAAGTGAGATTTTGTTATTTGTGTCGTATTTTCTTCATTCAAAATGGATAAACCATAGGTAATAACCGAAAATAGGTTCTTATCAGTGTATAGGTTCTAAAAATAAACGGTTAAATTTCTTACGGCGATAACATTCTTTTAAAGTTATGCTGTAAATAACGAAGTCGGGATATCATATATTTATTAAAAATATAGATTGTAATCTACTCGGTTGTAAATTAGCGGAATTGCTTTCAGTACATTTTTATTAGTTGCTATACTAAAAAATACCTACTTAAGCAGGTGCCTTCTTAAATAGCAGGTACCTACCTTCTTTAGTAAACATATTAATCTTTTCTGAGAATTCCGTATGAGTAAAAATCGGATTAATTACGTTTTACACAGAAAATAGCGTTATCTATTGGAGTAATTTGTTTTCTATGTAAACAACCACTTTGTTATTTACCTCATAGACGTGTGACCATTGATTAATTAAAAAGGGAAGATGAGGTACTAGTTTCTCGAAAATGGCAACCTCATATTGTGTAAAATTGTGTGCTCCCACCTCAGTCACCGTCGGACCGGTGGCACGGGCGGTCGTGATTCGCGTGAAATATTGTTGTCTCGGTCTAACTTTGGTCTTTCCGTCTTTGTTCTTCTTTGTATTGCACATGACTGGAAATATAACTGTGAGCGTATGTGTTTGCGTGTAATTGTAACACATGGCAATTTTTGAGTAAGCGCTGGGAGAACGTAACCTATCTTCCCTTTTTAATTCATCAATGCGTGTGACTTACCTTTTCACGGTTCATCGCGATAAAACATATTTATATCGTAAAAAGAAGTAGTCCAAGCGATGATCTACCATAACCAGAGCGTGGCTGTGGCGGTCGCAGTGTAAAAACCGTCCACTTCAATTCAGCCCGACTAGCTGAAGACAGGGCGCTATGGCGCTTATTAGGGGAGGTCTATGTCCAGTAGTGGACCATCTTATGCTGTTGAGATTCACCGCTGATTGGTTTTTATCTCTTGGGTTCATCGGGGGTCATCGATTTAGAATCCTTGGGGTCCCACGCTATTCATGCGGGTTGGGGATCTCTGTTAGGTGGTAGAATTGTTGCAGAAGGCGCTGCTGCCCGCCCCCGGTGGATATCTTTTAGTCGCCTTTTATCCTTCGGAAAGAACTACTCCAGTGCAAATTCTAAGCTGGTACTATATGGGAAGCAGTGAATGTTGTGTGCAAGTGAGGTTTCTATTCTTAAGCTATAGGCTATAGATCAATTGAGTAGAAAATAAAATGTATCCATCAGAGTGGGTTTGAGTCCTGCCCCTGGTCGTGGGCAGGGACGAAACTTAAAAAATAAATAATTTCTAAGAAATGAAATAAAATCCCAAAAAAATCGATTTTAACGGGATTCGAACCCGCGTCCTCAGTACGATTTTATTTCATTTCTTAGAAATTACCCAGAGTGTGAAGGCTTACGCACTATAATAACAAAAACCTTATAATTACTAAGTTTTTTGTCTGATCGTTTTGCTGATTACCTACATTAACGCTACGTTTTCCCTATCTAGGTAATTAACCTGTTATCTGCGACCTGCAATTAGTAATAATTAAATATAATACCTACATCCTGCCAGCGGATATGCTGACAGGATGTGGGTATTATAGACCAAAAGTAACTGGATTAGTCTAGATTACAACAACACGGAAAACTTGATTAAATTGTTATCCTACTTCTGTGTGCAATACACAGAAACCCACAATTAAACACACACATAAAATCAAACATTCTCCAAAACACACATAAACACATACACCTCAACCTCAACCTCAACAGCCTGTTTATTGGTCCAATGCTGGATGCAGGCCTCCTCCTGATAAGCGCCTTATTGGCGTTTATCTCATAGACGGTCATGCCCATAATCCCCACGCTGGGCATGCTTGTTGGGGATCGCAGTTTGGTGGTATAGTTGTTCTGCAGGGGGCGCTGCTGCCTGTCCCCCGATAGATATCACTCAGTCGCCTCTTACAACACCCACGGGAAGAGTTGGGATTGTGTGGATTGTCCAACTTTATTTATTAATATTTACGAAAGATCCCCTTACATTGCCACGGGTCCTAAGGCCTTGTTTACTGAGATATGGAGCGTGCACCGGCGCGTACAGCAGTGCGGCCCGCACTGAATTTAAACATATGGCGTTGGTATAGTGTGTTTACGGAGAAGCGATTTTACACTCGTTTGTTTGATTTGACGCGTCGCAAGCGGGGGGTTCTGCGGCTACCACCACTTTACACGCCCCATCTATCCATAAACATCACTGTACATTGCGATATGGTTTTGTTTACGCGCGTCGCTGCCCGCGCCGCTCCACGCCCCGCTTCTCTCTAAACAAGGCCTTTAGTGCCCAAGCCCGGTGGTCGCTATCTCCCTGACTCTCCATAAGTTAACATAATGATATAGTAGGTAATAACTATTTGGTCGCAAATCTGATGTAAATCTTTTCCCAACTATTTCCTTACAACTTTTACACGAGGATTTGTGCATTTTTCCCAGGGTACTAGCCCAGCACGGGTAAATATCGTGTTTTTTATTTTCGAAACGTAATCGTCACAAACAATATCGAGGTATTTAACATTTTATGATCTTAACCTATCTATGTAGGAAGTAAGTCGATAGTAGTATTTTTACCTGGTTTTTCATAATACAGACCATACCGCCAGATATAATATTGTACTTATACTTGTTGTTGTACTTACTTGTTAATAATAATAATAATATTATAATATTATTTACCTAAAGAGAAACTTTAGAAACCTAAAGTACTTTTAAATATCTTTCATTAGTCATACTAGGAAAGTAGGTCGGAAGTTGCCTATGGGAAGCGAGATAAAAGTAATAATTTTCTTAAAACAGTAATGACAAGTAGTGTCAGCTCTCACCTCACATTTATATGGAATTATGCAATCGAACTTTCCAAGTTCCATACAGCCACCTAACTTCAACTTCTTGTGAGATGGCTTCTGCGTCTGGTATGACTCTCCAAAGCCTTTGACTGTGTTTCGCATGCAATTTTGTTAGAGCTCTATGGAGTATGGTGTACGTACACCTTGTGAACTAAATATTTTTAAATTATATTTATTGGATAGAAAGCAAGTTACTGAAATAAATGGCTGTAGATCTGATGAAGGTCATGACTTTAGGAGTTCCACAGGGATCAATCTTAGGCCCTCTGTTATTTTTAATTTATGTAAATCATATATCGATAGTATGGTAGGATGTTGACATAATTTTATTTGCTGACGATACAAGTTTGATTATTAAAGATAAATGCAAAGAAGATGTAAGTGACAAGCTGTTAAAAGTGATACCAGACTTATAAAAATGGTACTCAGCAAAAAATCTTATGCTTAATGTTGATAAAACACATGCTATAAAATTTGGTTTGGGAGCTACAAATAAATTACCTGAGTCTTTTGTAATAGATGCGTTAAATGAGATGTCGGTGCCTCACGCAGACTGTATTTAAATTTTTGGGTATCTGGCTAGACTCGAAATTCTCATGAGCCAACCATATTGAGCAACTAAGCAAAAAACTAAGCTCTGCAACGTACACTATAAAAAAGAATTGGGACGTGTAAGCGCTGCTAGGCAAGTATACTTTGCATATTTTCATTCATTAATGAGCTAAGGGGGGGTCATGTTCTGGGGCAACGCAGCAGAATCGCATAGAATATTTTTGTTCTACAAAATAGGTCATTAAAGACATATAGCAGGTTCAAAATATAGAGATATCTGTAGAGACTAGTTTAAAAGCTAAAAATAATGACAATGGCCTGCGAGCAAATCTATCAAACTATTATATACATAAGAGAAAATCTCAATAATACCACAAAAAATAAGGAAGTTCATGATCACAACACTAGAAATAAGGAAAATATTTTGGTCCTCCACACAAGACTATCAAAAACAGTTTAGAAACAAACCTGACATTGAGCTATTTGTAATTATTAAAACAATTCTATTGAATAAGAGTTATTACGCAATTGACGAAGCTTTGGCTGATAAATCATTTTTTGTGATGTGGTAGGTACTGTAGTTAAGGTAGTTGTTTAATTAGCTATTATTTAAGTTAAAAATGTAAAAGTGACATAAAAAAACATGTTTACTTAGTCAAAAGATAAATAAATGAACTGATGACGCAATTTATACAGCTTTGGGTAGCTGTATAAATTTCGTCATCAGTTCATTACAGCGTGATGTAATATATATCATATTATAGTTCACTTTCAACAGTTTCAATAACATAACATAGATTTTGGCAAATAATTTACTAATTTTAAATGAAAAAAAATAATGATAGTAGTAGTAGATAAGCTCTCGCGATTATACCATGGTAGAATAGTGAGAGCTACCATTGCTATTGTGCCTGATCTCTTTTCTATGCCAATGAAATAAAGCGGAAAAACGTCAATCCTATCTTCATTTGATTTTTCGAGTTGTAGAGTATTGTGCGATTATTACAATGAGTTCGGTCATTGATATAGATTTAGATTTAACACCTGATTTCATAAAAGAAGAAGCTAAAGCATCAGTGGAAAACCTTTTACCACCTAAATCAAAAGAAAGGTAGGTACCTACCTAAAATCATACAACAGTTTTATGAAATGTCGTGATTTTAACGAATTCTCAGACTAAAAACCTTCAACATTATGGAGCGTGTATTCTATGTTAAAGACAACAATAAGTACTAAACACAATGTACATTTAAAGGACTTCGAGAGACTAACATCGTTTCTCAAAAGGCAAAATGATGGATTTAACCAAAAAAATCCAAAGTTTTCACTTTCAAGAGGTACCTGAAAAAAACCTCTCACTATCTACTAATAATTGCTCTAATTTTACCATAAACTTTAAATAAATATATCACCTTAATTGTTTATTTATGTGAAATTATTTAACTGTTTTTTTCTTTAGCAAATTCATATGTTTACTTTTACTTTCCTTGTATTCGTAATGAAAAGCAGTGTTTACCTCTGGTGGAAGTAACTTATTTAGTCCCTCGAACTATTTGCACCCTCGCTATGCTCGGGCGCCAAACCCCGTCCTGGGACTAAGTAAGTTCCTTTCATCCCTTGGATAACAGTGTACTAATTGTCCTACTACGGACATGGGTAAGTCTCCGTGGCCGAAATTCGGCTATGAGGACATTTACAAACAGAAAAAGTTAAAATGGTGTTTTACGATAAATATAATTTATTTATTTAAAAGAGAAACAAACACATACATATTTACAATAATTACACTACCTTAAAAATACATCTTATGCGAGATTCCTAAACATCACTAATGAAACGGTTGGTCGAAACGAGGTGGCGTTGTGTTACTAATCTTGCGGATCGTTGATGCTGGCATAAAGCAGTTCCCGGGCGGGATGTTCTGGCCTGGCTGAGGGTGCATGCCAGGGGGACCGAAACCAGGGGCTGGGTGCCCGTAACCAGGGGCTTGGTTGCCGTAACCAGGGGCAGGGGGGGCAAAACCAGGACCGCCTCCGAAGAACGGGCGTTGCGGCATTTGTGATTGGAAGGGGGGTCCTTGGTTCGGCATACCGTTGTTGAATGGTGGTTGCTGCATTCTAAAAATAATAAATGCAATTATTAAAAGCTCTCGGTTTATTCACGGTGAAAAACTTGTCTGGAAGAATTAGTTTTGAAATAGCTCACATATCAAAAAACTTACTCTTGAAATATTTAGGTATTATTTGATTGGAAACTCAGAAATGTTTATGCATTAACTTTGCGATATTCTCTATTTATATGCGGAGATTATCTGCAGATAAATTGAAAGATAGGTATGTACCTACTTACCTGAATATTGCATATCACAGCCATCAAAACAAAGTCGAAACGTGATAAATTGATAATCTAGACTCCACCTTTTTTATTACAACACGAGAGAAAAAGATAAGGTACTTACTTGGTATTAAATTATAATAGACATGTGATTTTCTTATCTTTGTCTGCAACTACGTGCGTGCATAGACCATAATCAGGTAACTGTACTCAGGGTAAATGCACCTGTACATGCCCGTGTACATCCATACTAAAGAAAAGACTTAAACGTGGTCGTCGAGTAAGTCAAAGAAAATTTAGAGGAGACATTATATCGGTTTCGTTAGCCTGTAAAGTGAAAGAAAATGTTTTTATGGAGCATTTTTGTTTGCTTTTTCTTCTGTAATAGTGAACTAACCGTCAAAAACCATCAGCCAAATTGAAGTAAAAAAGTATGAAAAATTCAAAATATAAAAATATGCCAGATGATTTGGAATTACTGAGAAAATAACATAGAAATCCCTGACGTCAGTGAGTCATAGATTGAAGTTTTTGTCTGGATATCCGCGACTAAGGGATATCCGGACAAAAACTTTAGTCTATTACTCCTTTTACGACAACCGCGGCTTCCCGCGATTAAGTTAGCGGCAGCAGCGCAGTACAGATCCATCACCGAACTACAATACTCAACCTGCCTGCTCAGCTTGAGGAATAGGGTCTCTCTTGATAGACAGGTCATAGGCCTCCCTTTATAAGCGCTATAATGGCTTTTATAGTAGTGCAGGGTAGGCATAAGAAGGTACCCCTTCTTCTTATTCTGGAAACCAAGTTAAAAGGCTTATCAAGGAAGGACTTGGTTCAGCACCAGCTTTTACCAGTTCATGGAGTGGCTGTTAATGAGATGATGAAGGTATGTGTTACTAAAGAGTAAGTACAGTTTATTGCAGCCGACTGCGCTATATCTATGCAGGTAAAATTGAGGTAGGTACCACTTACTTGTCAGTTTCAGATAAAGATATCAGTTTCAGATAAAGATATCTGTGTAATACCAGTTGGATGCGATGGAATTTCAACCAGAATTATAAAAGTTTTAGCTCGTTTTATCAGCGCCCCTATCTGCCATATTGTAAACCTAACTCTTGTCACCGGTACTTTTCCAGATGCTTTAAAAGTTTCAATCATTAAGCCATTACATAAAAAGGAAAGCAAAAATAAATTGGAAAATTACAGACCGATATCTCTCATACCATTAATATCAAAAATATTTGAAAAAAACATCTACCGACTAATAAATAACTACTTCGAATCAAACTAGATATTCTGTGACGAACAAAAGGGATTTAGGGAAAATAAGACAATTAATATGGCTCTATATGATTTTCTTTATCGTGTCACAAACAATGTTGACAAAAACATTCCAGTTTGCTCTATATTCTGTGATATGACACAAGCTTTCGACTATGTCCAGCACAATATCTTACTTAAAAAACTAGAGTCATATGGGATCAGAGGTAAAGCTCTGAATTTAATTCCATCCTACTTAGAAAACCGCAAACAAATTACACATAAACGAAAATAAATTATGAAACTAAGCGAGAAGAAGTATATGTATCGAAGGAACGCATCGTGAAGTACGGTGTTCCTCAAGGAAGTGTTCTTGGACCGTTGCTATTCCTTACGTATATCAACGATCTACCTAAAGCCACTATACAACCTATGTCCCTCTTTGCTGAGGACAGTACCGTAACTATAACTTGTAACGATATGAATACCTATGAATATGAGATTAACTATGCTTTGACATCTATAATACAATGGTTAGATAACATTAATTTAAAAATAACATTAATAAAACTAAAATTATGCATTTCAGACAACGCGATAATGCGGCATTTCCAAATTTTGACATAGTATACAATAATTGCATTGAAGAAGTTATGACCACAACATTTTTAGGAATCCACATAGACAGAGAATTAAATTGGAAACCACATGTAGAATATCTGTGTAAAAAAATAAACAGCCTAGTTTACGTACTTCCTAAACTATAGCCAGTAGTTAATGAAGAGGCCCTGCTTACTGCCTATCACGGCCTTATTGCTTCGAACATCCGGTACGCTTTGATATTTTGGGGAAACTCTACCGACGTCGACAAGGTATTTAATCTGAAAGTGACGGATTCTTGTAAACTTTTCTTTAATAAATACAACATTTTGACTCTTCCTTCCTTGTACATTTTAGAAACAGCTATGTTTGTAAGGAATAATCCAAGCTTGTGTTATGAGTACTAGATAACTGATATACATAATACAAATACACTACATAGATAGATATTTTTTATTATACATAGAAAACATCCAGAACGCCCTGAACAAATATCTGCAGATCATACAAATATTTGTCCCGAGGTGGGAATGGAACCCGCAACCTCCTGCGTCGCAGGCGGACCTTCGCCCACCGCGCCACAGAAATCGACTGGACTTAAGCCTCTACAATAATCTCCGTGGCTCTTATTTTCAAGTAGTAGCCATTTAACATAATAGAGATTGCCATACCTACTATACTCGTACTATCCTTTGAAAATTGCGAATCGACGAGTACCCAACCTCAACCTCAACCTCAACAGCCTGTATTGGTCCACTGGTGGACGCAGGTCTACCCTTGATAAGCGCCTTATTCGCATTTATCTCATAGGCTACAGTACAACAATAGGCGTCACCCTCTATGACATAGAGGGTAACGCCTATAATCCCCACACTGCGATCCCCAACCCGCATGGGGTTAGAGATCGCAGTTTGATGGTATAATTGACCCATGTCTATACTTCTATTAGGACAACTACTCTTGTATCTGCAAGTACCAACATGATCAATGTAAACTAGCCTCGATAAAAGTTTGTTGAACGTAGACAACAGGTTGTCTTCATCGGTCATTCCAGAAGCCTAAAATTGATATGAAAACAAAAATGAATCACAGATTCAATCCGCGATTGCTGTCCTACAGAGATTGCTGGTGCTATGTACCTACATTTATGATTATCTGATTAATAAACACTAGCAACGCCTCGCGGTTTCAGCCACGTAGTTCCCGTTCCCGCAGGAATTCCGGGATAGAATACAGTCTATGTCACTCCCTGAGAAGTAAACTTTTTAATGATGAGATAAGAGTTTTTGAATCGGTCCGGTAGTTTCGGAGCCCTTTCAATACAAACACACACAAGAACAATCAAATATTTCTTCATTATAATATTATTAGCGCAGCGCCTCGCGGTTTCACCCGCATTGTTCCCGTTCCCGTATAAATATATGTATATGTCACTCCCTGAAAAGTAAACATTATTTACGTTTGTGTGTTTTAAAAAAAAACACACAAACAAACAAATAAAATCTGTCCTCTTTATAATATTTCTAACAGCGTCTCGCGGTTTCCCCCGCGTAGTTCCCGTTCCCGTGGAAATTCCGGGATGAAATATAGTCTATGTCAAAAGTAAACTTTTTAATTATGAAAGAATTTTCTAAATCGGTCCAGTATTTCAGAGCCTATTCAATACAAACAAACAAACAAACATCTTTCTTCTTTATAATATTATTAGTATTATACGAGTATTAAACATGTGGTTGGTACGCATCGGTTTACAGTATACATAATTAGGTAGGTGTGTGTACTTAACAGGTGAATCGACTCCAAAGAAATAAACTTATGTAAACGATTTTGTAAACTATGTTTTTTTTGACATAATGTTGTCTTTAATACGTTTCTTTTTGTTTAGTATACATATTACTTGGAATTCTGTAGGTAGTTTAGTAATTGTGCGGGCTGGAAGTGTGCTCGGCCGCGCATCTGGGCGTGCGGTGACGCCTTCCAGGAGCCTGTAGGATTTGGGTGCTTACTAGTAGCATAGCACCCAAACTCAGAGACATCTGAAAATCTCCATGGCCTCGCGCCCGAAGGAGCGAGGCCTTGGGGAAAGGCCTCTGCCGCTCGAAGAGGAGAGGGGTTGTCGCCGTACCTGTGTCCGGCACGACGGCACCATGAGGAAGAATGGATGTGACGACGTATGGGTGGGCTATTAAGCCATGAGGTTGTGTGATAATGAAAGGTGACGAATGGCATGAGATACGCGGGACGTGCAGTACTCGTGCACAGGTGTGGGGCACGCGGGACAGTGATGCGCGCGCTTGCCTTAGCTGAGTGTGCACGGCACTGTGCCCGCGTGACTAGAATAAATGAGAAATGTATGAAAGAACAAGCGTGAGTGACAGATTGAGTATGTGTGCGTGTGTAAATGCGATACCCACACCTGGTAGTATGGGAGAAAAATGCTCATTTGGGCACAGTAGTCGACATTCGCATGCAACTGTGTATGTCCTGTTTGTGTTCCAATAGAAGGGTAGAAAGGTGACGGAAGAATGGGGTCGGTGAGTATGTGGAATGGTGGGCTCGCCGGCTACGTATCGAAGGAAGAGGGGACGCCAGTCGGATCGAGGTTATATGTTCCTGTGCTTAGGCGAAAACTGCGAAAGAGGGACACCGGAGAGATTTTCAGTGGGGTGTCGAGTCCCACATACCTAATTCTGGTTCCCCCTAGACCAGTCTATTCGTAAACAAATTTTGTGCTGTAAGAAAACTCTTTTAGTGACTCTATTCGACCTACTTACTTGTTCTAACAGGTGGTGGCACTGTAATGTAAGTCCCGAGTTGTGTTCTCTTCTGTGCAGGGCCTGTAGTACCACCGCGCTGTCCGAGAGGATCCAGATTTTTTGGCCAGATACCATTCTTCGTAGCACTGCGCTTGCGGCTTGGATTATACCTACACATTCCGCCTGGAAGATGGAGTTGTAGGCACCCAGCGTTGTTGTTTTGTGGATGTTTAGATCTTCCGAAAATGTGTGGATGTTTAGAAGTTCCCGCCCTGGTACCTGTTTTCATTTTAGAGCCATCTGTGTAAATTCTTAGTTCGTTTGGCTCTTCGTGCATTTGTATGGTGAAGCTTCTTGAGTGTATGTGTTTTTTGGGTATCCTGTCATAGATCGAGAGAAGCATGGGGTAACCGCACAACAATTTGCGTGATTGTCTATGATAGTGGTGTGTTGTGCTTTAGTTTTGTGGTCCCATAAACTTAAGCCCCAGAGTCTGTAAGCAGCTGCCGCTGCCTCTTGTTGCACGTGTAGGTGCAGTGGCGTCAGGCCTATCAGGGTTTGAGTACTGCCGTGGGGGCAGTTCTCATACACCCTGTAGTCGCTACGCAGGCTGGTCTCTGGAAATTTGGCAGATTGTTTATGGTAGTGCTTTGGTACGTTCTTGTTCGCCACCAAACGAGGGCACCATAAGTCAGCGAGGGCCTTATTTTAGTGTTGTAGAGCCATAGGGTAATCTTTGGGCTAAGACCCCATATTCATCCTAGCATTCACCGGCACTGTGAGAATGAGATGGTAGCTCTCTTTGTCTTGTTTTCTAAGTGTGTTGCCGAGTTCAGTTTATTGTCTAAAGTTATTCCTAAGTATTTGACTGTATCGGAAAGTGTTAGTTGAGTATCAAACAGGAAAGGCAGTTGGTACGTTCCTAGTTTTAGTTTGTTGGTGAACATTACTAGTTCTGTTTTGGTTGGATTTAAGGTATATAGTCTATGCACCAGTTTTGGACAACTTTTAGTGAATGAACTCATAATGTTACACGCCACGCTGGCAAAGTGTCCGGATATGAGTATTGCAAGGTCGTCCGCGTAGCCCACTGCGTTGGTCATTAAGCTTGGTGATTAGGTTGCCACAAGATTCCACAGAAGTGGTGATAAGACGCCGCCCTGTGGACATCTCCTTGACACAACTCCTCTGCGGTCCCTCCGTGTACGTCGATCCGTACTGCCCTAACTCTGAGCATGCTAATGATCCATCCCACAAGCGTTGACTCTACTTCGTGCTTCTGTAGGGCTGTGTTGATGCTGTCGAAGTTTGTCTTGTCAAAAGCCCCCTCGATGTCTATAAAGCTGAGAGCCTTTTGTTCAAAATGTCTTGTTCTAGTCTGCTTACTACTGTGTGAAGTGCAGATTCTGTTGATTTGCCAGAGCTCTAAGGATGTTGTTGTGGGTGTAATGGTTTTATTGTTAGTATGTTGTCCATTATGTGTCGATCGCAAAGCCTTCCTAGAGTCTTTAATAAGAAGAAGGTGAGACTGATCGGCCTGTAGGACTTTGCTTCAGTGAAGTCGCTTTTCTTGGTTTGGGTATGAATAGAACTCTAACCTAACCGTAACGGAAGGCCAGGCAGGCTGTGAAGATTGACGTTAGCGCACTGCCTATGTGTGCTGCGCCCCACCCAGTGTAGGAGGCCGGGGAATATTCCATCCTGGGCAGTTCAACCTAATACCTAGCGCGGCGGATCTGGCTACTAGAACTTTATCTAATAACATGTTTTCACAATGATAATGCAAATGATGATGCCGAGCCAGGCATCTTTGCATCATGCTTGTTCATAATATCAAGATTATTTATTAGGGTAATTAATCACATCTTACTAATATTATAAATGCAAACGTTTGTATGGATGTATGGATGGATGGTTGTTACCTATTAACGCCAAAACTACTGAACGGATCGGGCTGGAATTTCGTATACGGGTAATTATAATCCTGGAATCAAACATAGGCTACTTTTTATTCCATAATTCAGTTCTTTTGGGATACAAATCAACTTTAAACATTTCCATAGAAACAACGCGTGCGAAGTCGCCGGGCGCAGCTAGTAAAGATATATAATGTCTAATCAAAGCAAATATCGATCATAATCATTCGGAAAAACTGATATTAATTATAAGAAAACATAATTTTTAAAAGAAATTTATAATTCACCACCTGATACATAGTAAGGTTGCTATTTGACAACCTTATCAGTTTACGTCGATGCACTATCCTTAAGATTATCTTCTCTGATTTCCTTTTCATGTTTTTCCAGGTCGACGTCTTTCATGGCAATTTTACTTGCAACATTTTTTTCCAGCTCTACGTCTTTCGTTTCAATTTTACTAGCTAATATGCCAAGTTTTCTGGCAAACAGGAAGGATATGAGCTGTAGGGTTGTTAAAGCCATGCCTGGATAGAGCCAGGCGTCTGGTTGCGTTGCCACGGTCCTGCTGTAGAGAAGACTGTACAGGGGGATGGTTATCGTCTGAGTGGCTGATTCTATTGCACCTAGAACGCTGTAGATTTTACCTGGAAAAGATTTGATTTTTGTTATTGTTAGGCCGAGTCATTGTATTATAGAAAGTGAGTTTTTTTTAAGTAAAGTGGCTGAAAGACATCTAAGACATTTTGACCACATGGTCCACCTTGGATCTACTGGACACAGGCCTCCCCCTGATACACGCCTTATTGGCTGTTATTATATAGGGGGTTATGCCCGTAATCTCCACGCTGGGCATGCGCCGAGGATCGCAGTTTGGTCGAACAATAGGGTATATGCATGTTATTTCAAAATGGCTAAAAATATATATACATATTCTCTATTGATATAGAAACATATCTACATAATATATTTTAGCATTTTGAGATGTTTTTATTGTAGAATTTAACCATTGAAAAATTGATATTTTAAATCTCAATCGCATAATTTCAAAACGTTACGCCATTGACTAGAGCGGACGTGATATCGCTGTTCACATTTCTTCTTTTTTTATTCTGCTTGCTGCACCATGATTTGACACTATTCTGCCCACTTTACATTTCGTATTGTCGATTATATTCTGATTTTTCAGAAAACCTCTTTCCTGAGATGATCACTACCGAGGTCGCCACAAAAGGTTTTAATCGAGTGTGAACGACGACGTCAAATAAACATGGCGCCAATATGGTAGCGTTTTTATCACCCGAAAATGATTGTAGTTTTGATTTGTTTTTTTTACCTTGTTAATGCGAAATTCAGTGAGCGTTTTATCATTTCTCGGTTAAATAGTGACCTAAAGAATCGATTAAAACAATAAAAAAAACAATGCAAATACCCTATTGTTCTGTTGGAGGCGCTGCCTTCCGCCCTCGGTGTATATCCTCTCACAACAACACCGGCAGCAAAAATTGCGGTGATGTTGCCCCTAAAACCACTTTATTTCAGGGAACACATTCTCTGAAAAGTGGTTTTAGGGGTACCACGTGTTGCCGGCTTAGTGTTTGCACCACCGCAACTTTTGCTAGCTAGGAATGTGCTCTACGTTTGAATGTTTTATCGTACTTCCATGGAGTACAATACAATGGTGTTAATATGTATGGTACCTACCTACCATAAAAATTGTACAATATCTACCTTGTTCTGTTGGAAGAATTTGCTTGTTGACTAGCGGTCTCTGAACCACCTGTGAACCTTGAGATATGATGCCGAAGATTGGAACTGAAAAACGAAAATAAAGTCTTAGATAAAACGTAAGAAGTAGGTACTAAAGAACAACGCTTTAGTGTTACCGAGTTTATTTAAAAACACACTTTGACTAAAAACCTATCGTAGTTTGACGAATTATAACGGATGGAAGCCTTGGGTTAACTACGAAACTTATTTGTAAGTAAGATTCATAGTCGACCCGCTTATATCCGTACTAAACACACTTTGACGTTGTCGAGTTTATTTATTACCTATTTACAACATTTTCAGGATATTTTCAACTAACTACATCATAAGGTTCATCATTATAGGCAATAAGTTAATTAGTCGTCCTGTAATGTTGTTGATGTAATATTAACTTTCAGTATTCGTTCACTCGACTTGTATTCGTTTCATGAAATTTTCGTATCTTACGAAGCTTTCGGAAAATTTCGAGTGAATTGTCAATAATGTGCAATAAACAGTGATTTGCTTAATGTTGAGTGTTTTGTCCGTCATTGATAAGCTTCTAGACCTATTCATTTCCTTTATCCATTTTGACCGACAACACTCTAGATATTACGGTTATTGATTAGACTTTGATTTGTTATTTAAAAGAGTGAGTCATCAACATCTACCCCCATTTGTTAATCAAATCTTTTTTCGTATTTGGGGTAAGATGACTTCATTTTGTTCACCTTAGGTTATGTTATTTACATACAGATGATGATTGTCAATTATTTCAAAGACACAAGCAAACGCAAAACGTTAGATATACTCGTATTTTTTTGTAAAAAATTTAATTCATAGTTGAGACTTCTTCGTATGATAAAAACAAAACCTAACATATATAAAAGGCTTTGTGAAGTTCTCACAAAGCAGAGCTTTCAAAGAGGTTGCAACTTTCACCCTTGTAAGTCTATGGAGGTTTTACGCCGTAAACTAACTGCGCTCCGCGGTTTGAAAATTATAATTAATAATAATAATAATATAATAATAATAATAAAAACGTTTATTTGTCTCTCACAAAGGTCTTAAGTAACTAAGAGTATGTAAACACTATTGTTAACACTATTAAAATACTATGACCTATGTTGTGAGAGACTGGTGCCTGAGATAGGTCTTTTCAAACCTGTGGTACAGGTCACCAGTCCCTTCACTCCGCGGAAATAGGAATTGGTAGACATAGACAATAAGTAGCTCATGCTTACAGACAATGCAGGTTGTTTAAAGAAAGAAGCTTACGACAGAGATTTTGAAAATAAAGCTAATTTAATAATAATTAAATCTAAAATCACTCACTTTATCTTGCGCAGGTAGTATGCAGGGTGCGCGTTGTGAGGTGTTAGTGAATGCGTGCGTGGGTGCGTGTGTGTATGAGTGGGTGTGTGTGTGTGTGTGGGTGTGTGAGGTGTGTGTTGTGTTCGATTGGTCGTTTTGGGTTTTCGTTTTAGTAATTAGTATTTAGTATCTAGGACAGCGGGATAAGTAGATTTTCAGTATCTGCATAGGTAAGTGTTTTGAGCCAAAAGGTAGCAGTAGTTTTGCATTTAGCTTTTGGGAGGGAGTAGATGGATAATTTAGAGTTGATAAGGTTGTAGATATAGGGGCCTAGGAAGGTATAGAATCTGTTGGGAAGTTTAGATCGAAACTGAAGAGAGCTGCAGACCTTACCCTTCCTTCTTCTGTCCTCCACTAGTTCCAGATCGTAGGTCATCTGTGAGTGTTTGTGCAGTGTAATCTGAAGTATGTAGTATTGTCTTACTGTTAAGACTCCCCAAGTGGTATATAATTCAGTTGTCGGGAAGCGAAAGGGCAAACCAGCGGCCACCTTTAGCACAGCTCTCTGGGCTCTTTCCAGCTCTAACAGGTGCGTTTTGGCTGCACCACCCCACGTAGTAATGCAGTATCCAAAAATAGGCTGAGAGAGTGCTAGATAGACCATTTTTTTAATATTACGGTCCGCTACATTCTTAAGTGTCTTGAAAACGTACATCAATTTTCTCAGTCTTTTTACCAATTAAATTAACAATTCAAATTCATTTTTTCAGTGCACTTTTTCCGGGATTAAAAGTAGTCTATATAGTAATCCAGGGTATAAGCTGTTCTGGTGCCAAATTTCATCCAAATCCATTCATCTGTATGTGCGAAGGATTAACAAACATACACAACAAACAAGCTTTTTTTGCTAGTATGATACTCACGAATAAAAACGCAGATGGTGTTGGTAGCTTTGATGAGACCCATAGTCGCCATGAGGTATGAAATACTGCTGAGAACTCCGACAATCTCGTCTGAGAGACGCAAGCGGCGCTTTATCACCGTCAGGATTAAGAGGGTACCTGGAAAAGTGGTGGATTTTGGATAGATAGATAAAAAACACTTTAATATAACACACGAAAAGAGAATACAGAGAAAACACAATGAAAAAAAAATAGGACCACTTTAGGACACGGTACTACGTTATCATCAATCAAGTAAATTTGACTTTTTTTTTTAAATTCTATGCATGAAAACTATGTTAGCTGGATTTTATACAAAGCACGTAGCCTGATTAAAAACTATAAAAAACGCGACTCCGACCGATTTTTTACTTTTATTCGCAAAATGTTAGGGCAAATGCCTATTGAATGTAATTTAAATACTCCCAGAATTCAGACGAGTGTTTTGACACTCATTTAGGTACATACTAACTTTTAAGAGTGTGCAATAAACGCCGCTACGAACTCGATTTCGAGCGGGACGACAAGATATGGTTTTCTCGCGAGTGAGAAGCAGAGACGTGCACCGAATTTTCTTTGCGCCGAAACTGTTTCTACCTAATTACAAGTTAATGAAACAACCAATCGAAAAAGTTAAACACAGAACTAAAGAAATACTTCTATGTTTCCTAGCAAAACAAAAACCGAAGAAAAAAAGTGTTCTGTTCCTGAGATAAATAGCAAAATGTGTGCTATTTTTAAAAAAATATACTTTTGAGAATATTTCACCAATCGTGTTTTTAAAACACATAATTCAAGATAAAAGCTGCAGTAACATTTAAATCAATATGCATGTGGTAGCTCTCACAGATACCAAGACAAATAACGATTACGAAGTACAAAATTTCCAAAATTACTTATGGCACACTCTTAAGTAATTTTATTGCTTTGATGCAGAGATGCATAGATACGCGCGAAATAACAATCATGTTTTAGTTGTTAGGGATTATTTTATTATATAAACATGTTTTATTGACCAACTCATTTTTTACGTTTGTAACTTTGTACTGTTTACACATACTCGTAGGTAGTAAAAAGTAAACATGTAAAAAGGTACCAACCCAAGAAACTAACGATGTTCCTATAAGCGAGGAAGGATCCAAACAGAATGTCGTCCCAGTGAAACTTGAGCCGGTAGTACATGTAAGCGTAGTAGACATCAGCTGAAAACAAAACAGAACGTTTTATGGAAGAAAAAACATTATGCTTATTTACTTCCTCAACCTCAACAGCCTGTATTAGTCCACTGCTGGACGCAGGACTCAATAAGCGCTTTTTTGGCAATCATTTAACGGGGAGTAAAGCCAATAATCCCCACGCTGGGTATGCGAGTTGGGGATCGCAGATCAGTGGTACAATTGTTGTGCAGGGGGCGCTGCTGCCCTCCCCCAGAGGATATACCTTAGACGCATCTTACGACACCTACGGGAAGAGATGGGGTGGTAAAAATTCTAAGCCAGGACCACATGCTTATTTACTTTGAGCAAAAACTTGGAGTCAGGGTAAACATTACCGCTGCATTATGCTGTTAGATCGCGCAAGGCGTTGCTTTGCTACGTAGAGCAGATGGAATACACAAACCGACTAAAAAAATATGACTAAAGACTTTACGATCGTTCACAAAAGGTAAACCAAAGCCTTGAGAATTATATTTTACTATTAAATTTGCCTATAGGGTAATTTTCATTTGGATTATGTTGACTATCATCTTCTCATCGGTCTTAAGTAAAAAATGGGGAGATGGGGTACTTACTTCTTGTAAGTGGAAAGCTCAAATTAGGTGCAATTAGATCCACCCACTTAAGTTATAATCGAACCGGTGACGTTTGTTTAACGCGTACTTGCTACGACATAACATAATATGATTTACTGTCTAAAAGACTACAGTAATGCCCTCGTATTTTTTTACTATAATTATTGCACAAGATTGGAAATGTAACTGTGAGAGAGTGTTTGCGTGAGTTTTTGTTTTAACAGGGCAAGTTGAAGAAAAGCTTGTAATTGTCATCAAACATACAGAAATATACTAAATTTCAGGTCAATCGGTTGAGGATAACCGGTCTAAAAGTCAGTTCAGTTCAGTTGCAAGATTTGTCCCACTCGTACTAACAGGGCGAATTGAATAAAGCTTGTGATAAAATCAGCCTATAGAGCAACTTCGCCCCTTTTTTACTTAAGCGCAACTTTGCTCTAAGGTGTTACTCACCAATTAAAATGATCCTATCTCCGAGACACACGACCACCATAAGTAAGATGATAGACCTCTTGTACCCATCTCGTCGTTTCAGCAAGCACTGTATAGCATTCAGGGGCAGCCGCCAGTTTAGAACTGACACCTCATTCTCAGCGTTTATGTTTACGTCCTTCACGTAAATCACCACGTAAATTAATGATGACAACTGAAAAGGATAATTGGTTCGGTTCACCTTTGAGAAATTCAGCTAAGAAGACCAGCAGACTGATTACGGTAAAATCGTAAAATCTACCATCAAATATTTGACATTTGAAAGCCCTTTTAATGGCTTCTGACGAAGGCCATTTAACGGGCTTTCAAATGTCATTATAGGATTGATGAATTTACCTTATTCCACTGCAGGAGAGGCCAGGGCATATAGGCCTACTCTTAAAATGAAATCGAAGTTTCGGATTCGTTTTCTTGCAAACGCTAATTTAGTTAAATAAATGTGCATGTCAGCTTGCATTTTAAAGTTCTATCAACTAATAATCGCTATCTGTGTATCGCAGAATGTACTGTTGTATTTTAAAAATAGGCAGTGATAACTTACCCTAAAATATTAAAATAATTTAAACGATGACAAAGTTATACTAGATTTTTACGATGACAATTTTACCCGCTGACATTTTTACCGTAACCTATTTTATGCAAGCGAAATAAATGTTGGTTTTGCGCGACAACGTAAACGAAAATAGAAGATTTTCCTTTTCTGACTAGGTCTTCTGTATTCGATACGTCGTCGTCGTCAACATGGATAATTATGTATATGGAAAAAAATCGTTGATTTTGGTGTTATTATTGTTTAAAACACGCCAATTGTAGCTAACCACTGATCTTAAAAAGCTAGTTAGATCAAAATACAAAGACAAGAGTGCTAAAGCCTAAAAGGGCTACCCATCGCAAAACTTTGACCCGCCGCAAAAGTTGGAAGTAGTTTGCACTCGTGGAAAGCATTCCTTTACCCGGCTTTGCCATGTTTCATAAAACATCTTAGATTCATAATTTTCATTAATGAACAAATATTTACAAAATATTGGCATCAGATATAAGATTTTTGTTTTTGCGATAGACAGCCACCAAAACGTGTGAAAAGCAAATACCTGCAGCAATAAAACAAGTGGAAACACACCGTAGAAACCGAGCCACCGGTAGATGAGCGGTCCGCTGACTGCGCCAATGACGTGTGCCATTTGAATGGCCGCGCGGTGTGTGCCCATTGAACGGGTTACGTCACGGCCGGTGCTGTGGCACACCTGAAAAATTAAATAGAAGTCTACATGTAATCTGGTAACATAAAAATAAATAGTGATTAATTTGGTTATTACGACCATACTTTTATTTATGTACTAAATCGAGTAGGTAATAATAAAAAAAACTGCTTGTAGTTTAATTGAAACCATTCAAACGATACTATCAACCTCATATTTTAGTAAGTGAAACCAAAGCCGTTGGTTCCGGCATTGGAAATAAAAATGATCGCGGTTCCACAGGTGGTACTACCTAAACCATTAATCCAAAAGGTCCAAAGCTATGAATTTCAAAATTAACTACGAGATGATTATGGTAAAAGTAAGACCTTTTTGTGTGAGTACACGAAAATTGAAAACAAGAAAAACCTTTCAGAAAAAAATATAGAGATTACAAAATATATCAATAAGCACTCATTGCTTTTTATGCGAAAATGCTTCTGTGGCGGTGGTGGTATAACTTGGCCACTAGGCCCCAACACAAGATTGGTCCCGATATAAATATGAAAAGGAGAGTACTCACATCACCAATATGACTGAAAGCAGCAGCCAGCAGCAACCCAAAGTTCCCTCCCAACGACATAGGAACCTGCACAGCGTACAAGACCTGCACCGTATTGGCTCCTGGAAAGACCAGCATCAGCAGTACAAATGACGTCATTACACTCATGCCGACCAGAGGAAGGATCAGTAACGGCTTCCGTCGACCGCTGCAGTCGCTCCATGGTCCTACGAATAGGAGTACCACGGTGGCGATGAGCGCCCCGACGAAACTTCTGCTGATGTTTACACTTGAGAGTAGGGCTTGGCTTTGAGCCTGGAAATGAAAAAAGACCGGTTTAGTTTGAGATGGGCGAACGATATCACAACCATCGCCGGGAAACCCTGCATGAGATTCATGCTGGACCGTGTGAAGTGGCATAAAAGCTTGGAGGCCTTTACTCAGCAGTCGGGTTGCCGATGAAGATGATGATGTTGAAGTAAATTTAACTATCAAAACTTAATGAACATCTGATAGAGGGTGCTGCTTAAATAAGGTGTAGTAAAATTCGACACAAATAAATGGGATATTGTGTTTACTTGAAAAAAAAAACATACGCTCATGAGCGAATAAAAATTGTTAAGTATTCTATCAAAATTTAAAAAAAATACTACAGGTTGCTAGCTTATTAGTCAGGTATGGGTTAATAGATATACATCTAGTCTTTAGTTTCAGTTTCGTTTTTTTACCATAACGTCATAACAATATAACATAACAAGTCAAGTCAATACAATTATCATCTCGATAGTCTTGCTCTACATAAATTTATTCGTCATGGTCGAAGTTGTTTTACTTTTCTAGAGCAAGATTCTACTAAGCTTGATATCTGTAATTCTTCATATTCTTATTTTTATTCTAAGGTTTCCTCAATGGCTTTGAATAGAAACTATTTTTTAAATGGCCAAATATTAATTAGAAGTAGAAGTAGAAGACACATCATAGATATCGCAATTACCTCAGCCGCTTGAAAATCCTCTCCCACCCCTTTACTGCAGATATTAGGATCCAGCTCCAAGTCAACTATGCAAGCTGTTCTCAAATAGAAGTTCTGCAGGGATGTCTGGCCAAGGTTGATGGCGAGCATAGCTCCAACTAATGCAGGTTCTAAGATAATACGACATCTTTCTGACTCTTTTGAGATCTTTTCTGTTTTGACTGCGTCGTTTTCAGTTGGTCTGGAAAAATAAAAACATAATTTATGTATTTTTGTACATGACTTGATTGAGGCCTTTAAAATATGGTGCTGGACTATTCAAAACAGGAGAGGGTCCTCCTCTTCTGTTTTGAATTTTGCTATGTTTTTAATTCCATTTCTTTGTGAAAACCTTAACAGGTCAATCAAAATAAGTTCTTCGCTATCATGTTAAATATCTTAAATACTTTGTAAAATTATACTTAACACATAATGTGGTTATTTTAAAGAAAATAAACAGTGAATGATTAAAATATTAGACGTAGCATGAGCCTGAAATAATGCCTAAGTGTCTCATGGTACCAAGTGTTATTTTCAGCCTGATCAAAGTACCGATTTGATAAATTCACAATCATCAAATTATAATCTTTGACAAACAAACTCGGATAATATCTTTCAGATGTATGCTTCGATATGCAAATAAAACATTACAGTATAAGTATATATAAGTCAAAAACACTATCTAGAGAAATTACAGGAACAGTCAGGGTTAAAGATTTTTGTAATGTCATTATAAATGTTGACAAACGAACCTTAACTTCTCCAACTCGCGAAGATCCACACTGCTTTCAATCATTTTCCTAAACTATTAATCACTTTTTAACAAAACAATACAAAATATCACATCACAATACAATTTTAACGGTCAACGTGTACGTGTATCTAGTAAACCCCAACACATAGTAATGCCGTCGATAAGATAGTGTCGTGTTTGCACTATGCAAAGTGTGCAGTGAAATATATGAGATAACCATTTACTGAATGTGCCGCTGTAACTGGATAGGGTTACTGACTGATGACCTGAGACCATCTGGGTACCAGTCACGGAGTAATGGCTACCTAAGAGCAGCCAGAAACAGGAATAATAGAATGAACGTTGTAGAGCAAAGCAACAAAATAACCTGTGACTTTGATGTGAATGGGAATTGAGTGAGGGGAGTTAAGTCTACTTTAGACCTTCGATTTTATTCTAGTTTTTATTCCATTCTTAGTTTTTATTATTCTGTCTCAAAATACTTTTTACGCGCGACCGTAGGTGCCTTCCTGACTATTGGTTTATTTGTGGTTGCTAGGACTATTTACGACATTAAAGCTTCAGAATCTTGACGAGTCTTCTGAATTTCAGGAGTGTTCTTAGCATACTTTTAGAGGATCCGCGAAAAAAATTTGTTACAAAATTAGTAACAGTATGTAGTTAGTAAAATTAGTAACACAAAATGGCAAAAAATCGCGAACTGAGTCAGGATTTTTTATATAAATGCATACCTCTTTAGGTCCGAATTAGGAGCCACGGTCTTGACATGCTACTAGACATGTCAAGACCGTCATGATTTTATTTTAGTTATTTTCGTTATGATAGAGAACAGCCAGCGGAAAACCTTTTTCTGAAAACATATTGAGGCACTTTTTATATTTATTAAGCTTACGTTTTGTATCCTCAAAAAATATTGGTGTGAGTATGAGTGTGAACTAGACCGATGGGAATCGAATTACATCCAGTAGTTTGGTCTATATTGATCCCGTCTTTTGTTAATTTAGCAGTTGATTCATGAACCAATACCCGTATAAATATCTCACTCAAATTGTTTATAATTTATAGTAAGGGTGGAATATAAAGATAATCTTTACGAGTCAAGCAGTAAATTATAATTAACGGTTTTGACAGATTTAACTAACTGATACTTAGGTATGGTAGATTAATTTAAAAGAATCAAAGTTTTATATGACAAAGGGGCATCATGTTAAACGTTTTATGGATTTTGATCAGGATTGAAACCCTTGCAAATTGTTTGAAGATATGTATGCATCTATTATGTTACAGGAAAATAAAGAAAAGTCTGTAAGTCAAATAGTTTTTGTACGTAGCAGTTTTAGAACGTTTTGTATAAGAATTAGAATAAGAATATTTTATTATATTTTTGTATTCGAACAGTCTTTGCTTTTCACGCCCCATAAACCTAAGTAATTAGTGTTAGATTTTAACCATATTTTATCTACTCCAAAGATACACAAGGCAATAACTTTAATTCGTGGTTACGTGATATATAGCACGTACTTATTGGTTTGCGAATTATTTATCAGTTAATATTAGTTGTGTACAAAATGAGCAAAACAAGAAGTCATTCATGCAAAGAATGATTATACATTTATTGCTGGCGCGATAGTCTTATATTTTCATACTATCCAATCTGAGCGATGTCACAAATCCAAGCATCCACAAAAAAGGGGATCGCACCAGCTTTCAAAAAATAATCAGACCTGTTTTGTGGTAGAGCCCGTAAAGGCCTCTATTTTTTTAGAGTTATTCTCAACATCTCACGTGAGATGTTTTTTACATAGCGTTCTTGAATTCATTTATTACGGTATAGTTCAAGTTTCTTATAGATCAATGATTTATGATATCAATGATAAAACTGCAACTTAAACTGTAACCTTTTTTGGAAATCGTTTTTTTCTAAAAGGTAAGACTTTAAGTTAGAAGATATCTACGTAGTCCTAGTCATATTAGGGTTTAACTAACAATTTGATCAGTTGGAATTATTAGGGTAACCCCTATTTTTTGATCAAAAATACTGGACTATAATAGAGAAACAGCGCTAGAGTCTACAGTCAATGAACGGCATTGCACACTAGGATTCTAATAGAATGCTCTACCTACATAGCACAGCAAGTTTCATGGCCGAAGTGCGAAGCAAACTTTAAAAATAAAACAGTTCAGAATCTCGGCCGAGCGCGTCGGTACTTCGGTACTAGATTTCGTGTAATCTATTGCTAATTATATCTAAGGTCATATTAGTGCTAAAATGTGTAATTAAAATGATAAAAAAATACTCCTAAAATGATAAAGTCGGTGCATGTTTGCTGAACGTCAATGGAATAGATATGATAATGATACCACTATTTACCTATATACATAGGTACTTAAACTTCTTAGAAAAAAAACCTCGCACAAAGAAAAATCTACTTGCATTTTTTTTTGCAATCTAGTAAGTTTTATAGTAGGTAAGTAAAATCAAATGAGGAAATAAGTTAAGCGTGAAATGTTACGTAGGTAAATTCCCAGTGTTCGGACTCAAAATTAAATTCCAGTTCGCGTTAATTACCTGCAGCTATCGGTTTTGGCAAAACCGGTTCTAAATCGACTTTTTCAGTGAAAAAAACTTTGGTTAAGCAATAACAGTTTTATAGCATTGAATTTAAGAAATATTTCAGTTGTAGCGAAGTAATTTCAAACTTGGATTAAGCAATTGCAGTTTTATAGCTCTGAAATTAGGAAATATTTTCATTCGGTAACAACCATTTTAAATTATTACACAATGCAGACCAGACAGTCTACTCTACGTATTGGTTACAGACGATTCCATCTATTCATTTCTTATTAAAAAATGAAAAGAAAAATGTGCGTACGCGAAGTGTAAGTGAAATGGACAGTGTCCTATTAGTGTCATTCAGGATCAATTTTGAACAATTCTTGGTTCATGAAATAAACTTATTTGAAGGAGGAGGTTCTATTTTCGGCTGTACCTATGTATGTATGTATGTTCTTTGATTTCTCCGTCAAATGTAAATTTTTGTTATTCTTTTGGTTTATTTAAAAATCTTGGTGTGGTCCCAAATAAATTTTATTCTCGAAGGGTAACTATTGGTCCCACACAACTTAAAATCAGGAAATTCGAAATCGGGTTCAATTTTCGCAGAAAAAACAAAATTAATAACAACTAGCTGTGCCCCACGGCTTCGCACGCGTTGTTTCTATGGAAACGTTTATAGGTGTTTTCCCGGCAATTATTAGAATTGGCCAAATTGGTCCAGGCGTTTTGAGTTACGCTTACCAACACATTTAGCGATTCATTTTTATATTATAGAAGATTACAGGCAAAATAAGGAAGTAAAAAGGATGCATTAGAGTTGTACCTTATCTTTTATAGTTGTTACAGCCAATGATGGTTCTTTCATATGCTGATCACCTTGGATCATCACAATAAATATCTTGTAAACATCAAGTAGGCAAGCAAAATAAAATCAGTATTGCCATACAGCGGGGCAATACAGTGCAGGGCCTTGGGGACACTTCTGACTGGTTTTTATATGGATCAGTTGAGCTACCTGTAGATTGTTTGCAACAGTCGGCAGTTTGTTAAATTGCTTCAATTGAAAATACTAGTTCTAATTTATTTCTTTTATTTTATTTTTATTTTGTTTTTCAATAAAGATTTGTTGTTTATGAAAAAACCAAGCAAAATACTATTTGGCATGAGTTTTTTGGTTTCAGCGTACGAACAAACGGCTGTAAGTTAACAAGACTAGTGGTAGGTAAAGTAACTTAAAAAAGTATATCTATCTGTAATAAGCCAATCAATAACCAATCAATAAACTGCTCTATCCAAGCATGTTCTATATTTTCATCTGAGTTTTTATACAACTATCGTACGGTACGTTTCTCCAAAAATTTAAAATAAAAATTAAACCTTAAATACCAGAGGGGAAAATTTAAGAGTTCCTAATCGCCAGAAGTAGCGTGAACAGATTAGATAATGCTTTTGTTCCACTTTCGATCTCATAATCTTATCAGCCTGCCAGCAAATAATAAGGAACATCGGCTTCATTAAATACACTCGCGTGCAACTGAATCGACCAAGCCGTAATTTTGCGCGAAAAGTAGATTCAGCAAAAACGCATTGGAAAAACCTTTCCCCATACACTCGGCCTCTTCTGTCGTTACCATGGAGACACATTCTGGTCCTTTAGTAAAACAGGATGGGTCTCCGTTGTTAAACCCGCATTGGAATAACCATTCCCCTAGACGCCTGTACACTCGGTCTCTTCTGTCGTTACCATGGAGACACATTCTGGTCCATTAATAAACACGACGGATCTCCATTGCTGAAGGGAATTGAAATATTCTGTACTTGTGAAATATCAGACTCATATTAAGTTCGGGAGCGATTTGTCATCGATTATAAACAATATACGCTTGTAATAAAGCTAAGACTTGGACTGCTTGTATGCAAATCAGGAAAACCAATTCCGAAAAATCAACTTTACGTGCAAATGTGCGCTTGAGTCGATTCAATTACACGCGAGTTTAGTTAAAGAATCAAACTTATCTAGCGCAGCAACAATTAATTTGTAGAAGCAATAAAGGTGTAGGAACGTAATTATTATGAAATCTAATCAACGTTCAACTTTAAATAAAATTATAGTAGATACAACTTTATAGTAAGAACTAACTATTTGGTCAATTTGGAATGAAACTGCAGTACCTAGCTTAGTAAATATGATTTACTAGCAGCGCCACGCGGTTTACCCGCGTAGTTCCCGTTCCCCTGGGAATCCCGGGATAAAATATAGCCTACTAGCTGCGCCCCGCTTCTTCGCACGCCTATCCCACGGGAACTGATTTATGGGATAAAAAGTATGTTATGTGTTATTCCAGTTCTAGAACTACCTGTATGCAAAATTTTAGCCCGATCCATTTAGTTTTTTCGTGAAAGAGCAACAAACATATACTTATACATACATGTTTTCAAATCTTTCACGTAATATTACTAGAATGCCCTGAAAAGTAAATATACCTTTGTTTGACCGCAATCTCACCTAATGGAAAGCGAAGATGCGGCCGACGGTGTATCACGAAGGTCTAGACTAGAAGATACCTATTCACCCTTGTCTTGAAGAGACCCAGGTTGTAATTTTCTAATGGTAAAAGAAATAATATATTATTCTTAGTACCTATAGTATAGAAGTAAAGACAAACATACAATCAAATCTTTCCTTTATAATATTTGTATTGATCTAGGTAGCCAATCATACTCTTACCATGAATTTTTTTTACCTTTTGCCCCAATGTCTTCGCGGACGAGTTTTAGGCCCGTATTATGAAAGCTTACTCAGTCATAGATCTATGCTTGAGTGACGTTTACGCCATAGAAAAGCGTTGCTCAAGCATAGATCGATGACTGAGCAAGCTTTCATAATACGGGCCTTAGATCCGGACGAAACGTATCCTAACCCGTTAAAATTGAGACTAAAGATTCATAGGAACACATTATGATATGATACAAGCTTTGTTTAAGCTTGTGTTATATCATACCTAATGTATATATGTGTCATATCATGCTTAGGCTTACACCTTCTGGTTTACTTTACATTGTAAATAATAAAATAATAAATAAAAATAATAAATTGTCAGTAAATAAGAACAGTAAAAAGAAAATACAAAGGGCAAGTAAAAATACTTTCAGTTAAATTATCAAATATATATATTAATTAATTAGAAAACACAATGAAAAACTAACTAACTACCTAACAACATATTCCTAAAATATTCTACTCGAAAACAATATCAAATCCTACACTGCGTTCTGACATATGCATGATTTGAATTAGCATTGAATGCCATCTCCATAAGGAGACTAGCCTTGGCGTGGAAGTGTTTCTACTGCCAAGATATTACGTAGGGATCCAAAACATTATTTAATTATTTACAAAGGTGGTATTTAGTTATGCGGGTGCGTAGAACCATAACTATACCGTATCCATCAAGCATATAGAATGTTAGTAAACAAACCTAAAATTCACTTTGTTGTGGCGTCCTTTTGTCGTATTGAGATCCTTCCTTCAATAAATATTGCTAACGCCAAGCAAGTGAATTTTAGGTTAAGTATGGCCGGTTTCTACATGTTAGTATGTAGAAATCGCCCATACTATACAGTTACTTGGTTAGCTGATGTGGATTATCTTCTTGTAAAAAACCGAAATCCGGCCTGAAAATTTTAATAGATAATCTGTTCAATTTATTTATATAAGGACCTACAGAAAAATCACATTGATGATGAATAAAAATTAATGAACTTTTTTTAGTCTTATAAATAAAAAAATTATGACTAAAAAATTTAGGATTTTTACATTTTTTTATCTACATTTTAGGAAAAACGGAAGTATCAACGCTAGAACTGTTTCAAAGTCTCAGATCATATTAAGCCTGCCTAGTATATACTATGTGTAAAACAAGTTGTTCTATTTTTAGATAGGGAAGGGAAGTGCAGTGGTACGTTTTAAGCAGCTTTCAATGATATGACGTCATTTTATTGATCCACCTCTTTGTTGTACTTACAGTAATACGTCACTGATGCGCACGCAGGTTCTATCCTTCACAAACTATACGTCAAATTAAAATAAGAAGAAATAAAGAACAAAAAACGTTAAGCTTTATTATTAATGCAGAAGTGAAATCAAAAACAATGGAATGCTTTTAAAAATAAAATATTCGAATTTCAAATCGAGATATCATACTGGCAACACTTATAAGGCACCGCAATATAGTGATTACCAACCCCCTTGCGGATTCGGGGCGCATGCGTGTAAAATATGGCGCGGCTAGTTTTGTTGCAGGATAGCATTCAGTTCAGGCAGGGATTTAACAGATTTAAAGCAAATAAATTGATTTTTAACCGACTTCAAAAAAAGGAGGAGGTTCAAATTAAAATGTTCTTTTTAATGGTTGTTACCTCAGAACTTTTCATTTGTCCGATTTTCATGATTCGTTTTTAATTTGAAAGCTGGTGCTTCCCTTGTGGTTATTTATATTGTGTGGCTATTTTAATTTGGTCGATTACTGACAATGGGATCCATGAAAAACTATATAATTGAAGTCGGTTTATAGTTTTTTAAAACATAATCAATTACAAATCACACATTTGGTACCGTGTCGGTTAAAATTTTGTGTACTACAAGTACAATACACTTCTTTACTTCCTAAAAAAACAACAGAAAATCTCGAAAAACGTGTAAGGAGTTTTTTTGATAGAGTCATGTTTCGGTGTTTTGTAGGTACTAAATCGATGGGAGTTGTTATTCTGTGTGAAAGTCAGTGTTATGTTAGCCTTACTGCCCTATTGAGGTCAGAATTCTTCTGAATCCACCCCTGTTAGAGTATTTGCATTCGGTTGCGATCGGCCATGATCGTGCATTTCCGCAGGGTTCGCTTTTCAACCCCAGTCGGGATGCCTCCGCCACGATCGAGAAAATCTTTGTAAAATTTCCCTTTATTTTATAAAAACGTTGATTATTGTGTGGAAATTATGGTGTTATTTCGTGTGTAAGGTTGTTATATAAGCTTATTTAAAGTGTTATTCAGTTTAGTGCTAGTGAATCTATCTAAATGTTGTGGAAAAGTGTGGGATAGGGGTGAGCGCAGTTCAATAAAAAGGTACCTACCTACTTACTATACAAATTTACAGGTTTTTATTATAATATAGGTTGTAAATTGGAAAGAAAATGTACATGTCAACCATAAGCTGTGATCACATACATTACTTTACACATATACATACATGTGTATAACGATGTATGGCAAACATTGATATACCTATGGTTCTTCAAATGGCTCTTTATATTTTATATTATCTGTTAAGTAAACAATAAATAATAGTTCTATTAAATAAATAAATCAGGTATTAAAAAAAAATCTGAAGACAATGAACATTCACTGTATTATAACAAAATGCAGGGTAAGTATCAGTGATATTGAAGAAAGGAATAATGAATAAATAATAATGCAATGTTTATTGAATAGATTTGATTCTTGTGATTGACTCTACCGATCGGTGCCATAAAATATACTTGGTGCTTCATTCTTTTTTTGTATTTTAGTAGGTTGGATAAGCTAATAAGAAATTCGTTTTTCAAAACTATGTGAATGCAATAACTTATTTTTATAAAAGGAATAGTTTACTGGTTACCTTTAGTAAAATATCTTCTTCTATTTTTAATATTTCTGGTACTCACACTTCATGGTCCACGAACGTGAGACATACACCTAAAAATGCTATACACCAAGTATTTTACTAAGTATTCAAATTTTGTTACAAAAATATTTTGTTGTTTTTTCAGGATCATGAAGTACATTGACGACGATCATGACTGAACGAGAAGATAACAGAATGCTGGGTAAGTTTCGTTTTAATTTACATTAATATGGCGCTCATTACGAGAGGCCTATGTCCAGCTGTGGACTAATTAATATAAGCTGATGATGATGAAGTATTATTTATCATAATCATGACATAAATCTAATCAACTTTATTGTTTATTCAAAACCCATTCGAATGGAAAGTATAACCCGGACGAATTAACATGACACCTGCTTCAAACAAGAACTCTAAAATTCAATAATAATACTAAATAACAGCAAGAGAATAACTTCATAATTGATTTTTCTTTAAAAAACTATAAACCGACTTCAATTATATAGTTTTGTCATGGATCCCATTGTCAGAACTGGACCAAATTACCCCACACCAGAAGCTCCTCAAATAAAAAATGAATCATGAAAATCGGACCACCCAGTCTAAAGTTCTGAGGTAGCAACGATAAAAAAAAATAGTCGTATTGAGAACCTCCACCTTTTTTTGAAGTTGGTTAAAATCAGCAGGATAAGTATCGAGTTTCGAGCCGGGTACCATGTTACTTCGCTCGGGATATAAGTACCCGACGTATAGCGACATTAGTGACCTGTGAGATCCATACCGATGAGCTCTACCGCTTTTACAAGACAACGTTGGAAGGTTGGTAAATGCAGCGTAGACACATTACCCGATAGCCCGTCAAAAGAAAAGGATATTGAAATAATTCACCATTAAGGAAATAGGAACATAAATTGCTTACTATAAATTCTTGTGACGTGTTTATATAGGAAGTGATAATTTGCGTAGGTACCTATTCTATAGGTTATTGATAATGATAGCTTAGTTTCAATACAAAACCGATCAGAATTAACGCGTGCTTTAAATTAATGTAAATACCTAGCTACTTGTCTTGGACACGAAAATAAACGTGCGTGTGATATAAACCTAATTTCCAACGACTTATCATTGATCAGGTGTTGCTAAAGTGCCCTTTACAGTAGATAACTAGTTTAGACGATGCAGTCATCTTCTCGCTTTCGACCGAACTGATAACCTTAACATGCAGATAAAGTTAAACAAGTAAATTGTTTGTAGACAAAGATTAAATGTATTCTACTGTGAGTAAAGTGCATTCAAAATTATACCAAAGCCATTGTGAAACAGACAATTGTTTATGGAATGACTTATACTGATGCAATGAAAAGAAAGACGACAATGCTAGCAATAAAGGAAGAGATAATGTTGATAAGGTCGAATATTCTGTAAAGAACTTTAGAAATGATCGCAATAGTGTTATATTTCGTTTTCAAACTGTTAGAACTTGTGAAAGAGTGTTGTGATGATCGTGAAATTGACCATGGAAATGGAAAATACGCAAGGGGTAAAAAATACGAAAATAAAGGTAATATATACTTATATTTGAATAGTTATGTATTGGGAATTAAATAAAATGTACCTATTAACTTTGTGTGTGTGTGTGTACGTTAATAAATCAGACAGTTGCATCTTCGTTTTGGACATTATTTATTAGATGAAAAAAACAAGAAACAGCTGTTTTAATACCTAATAAGTTCGTAGGTACCTTGATTAATAAATGATGTAACATACACTCCTTAAACTAGATAAATATTAAACTGGACTGACAGGAAAGTTACTAAAAACGACATCTACGCAAGACGTCGGCAAACCAGTAACAAACTACATTCAGCAGATATTGTATATATACGTTTAGTGATCAAGTCGTTAGATGGCGCTAGTTGTATCGATTATGAGTTTGAGTACCCAGAGAGTAGTATTTAATATTTATTTTGATGATGTGATTTTCACATACCTACATACTTTATATCAAACAATTATAATGTAAGGCACATGATTTGTTAGACGTACCTATTACCTTATGTCATTTATCGGCTAAGATAATATTCGTCTAAATCGTAGTCAACAATTCTGATTGTTAAGTACTTACCTACCTGACTAATTTCTTAGTATTCATTTGCTTCAGCTTCTTTTTTTTTAATTGTTACCAACGGTCTTAAAATAACACTTCTATGGTTTATCCATCCAGCATGGAGCATGTTAGTAAATAAACCACGATACAAATAACAAAAACTCACTTGCTTGGCGTCGAGTTTCAGATATAATTGTAAGCAATTTTTATTGAAGGGAGGATCTAAAATCGACAAGTAATGTAAGTTACTTATAAAAGGTGGTTGATGTATTGATTGATAATACTTTCGATGTCCGCATAACCTAGTTACTGTATATTTGTGAAAACTCTCTAGGTGTATAGGTATTAGCAAATAAATGGGTTTATTTGTCTAGTCATCGTTTCTTATTACTAAATCCGGGTTACAAAGCGCTATGTTTATGAGTATTTTGTTGTACCAGTCTGTCCATACTTTTATACAAAAGACATCTGACCAACATAATGACGAGGACTTCGCCAAATGTGTCAATTGTGTAGGCGAAGACGATGTTCGTTGTTTACCCCGATGTGATCTCGGTCACCTCAAACACCTGTTTAGCTGTACTTAATTTGGAGTGAATTTATGAGATAAATTTTCGTATTCTAATTAATATGTAAATTCAATAAGTAAAGTCGCATAATTTCAAATTTAAGAACAGTCCTAACATCATTGCTGGGAGGGAATGTTTGAATACATTTTCAAATTTTAGGTAACATCTCATGAAGTTCGCCGATTAGTTTTAATGACCTTAAATTAAAATCCCTCGCCCATTAAAACATGACCTAATAAAGAGAAAGCAAATGTTAAACTCATATATAATATAGGAGTTCTTCATCAAGGGAAATATTTCAAATATATATGGTTTTGCTCCAGTTAATTATACAAATACAGTTTGCTCTATATCCCACATTTGGGCGGTCGACGTGCGGTCATTCACTTAGCTCCGCTTCATGTAACGACTGATTTGGCAAATGTGCCGTTATGTTTTTAGCCGAGATGCTTAATACAAAATTCTTTGTACTCGTCGATGTTCTAAGTTTTGCATCCTTCCATACCTTAGTACCTATGCTAAATAGGTAAATATAAATGTTTATTTTCATTTAGAAGGATACAATTTTTAAGTTTAGGTTCCTAGTTATGGATGTCATGCATGGTGTTTATTTACAATGAATACCTACCTATAAATCTAGGTTATTCTCAGCATTTTCCTCGTCCAGTTAATGTTGTTATTGGATTTTGTCTGGTTCTTTATTATTTACACTAAGTCCACTTTAAACAGAATAGGTAGGTTCATCTATTTTGATACGGTTTGTTAATTCTGTAAAGGTCATATTGTGTCTCAAGGATCCGCAAATCCTGGTAAATAAAAACCTTAACTTTTAACTAGGTACCTACCACCTAATATTTCAAACATGTTTCTTATCTATTACCTCGTGAATAAGTCTTCCTTGTTTTTTTGCTATCTATCAGACATAACGCATTTGTTGTTTGCATAATTGCTTGTTTTTGATAATTAGGTATTAAAAAAACTATGTTTTGCTAGATAGGTACATCTATATCTATCCCAAATAGGTACTTATATAGAGATTCTTTCACTTTTTGGGATTTAAAAGTGAAAAAAGTTGAACTATCTTTGCATAATTTGGTAAGAGTTTTTAATATTTTTCAATAAATACTTCCTTACCTGCCGCATTTAAAATTAATTCACCAACTTTACTTGTTAATGTTTATTTAGAAAAGATTGTACCCATAGTTTTTATGTTTTAACATCCCTTCTCTTGTTATGTTATGAGTTCTGCTCTGAGAAGTGACAGCGCCGACTGACGTGAAGTCGCCGCGCTTGCTTACGTCAGTTACAGGCACAGCGCCTGCGCGCTTGACGGTCTACACGGCGGTGCTGTGATCGTGATCCGATTAACAACGTCAGTTTTATATTTATAAAAAACCCCAGACAAAACAGATTATTAAATTATTACATTGTTGTTGAACGTAGTATCGCTTGATTTGACCGGGATCAGATTTGTGCCAAAAAATGTATACAGCATACCAACAAATAAATTACTCATTGCAGTATTCGCGATTGTAACAATCAAATTACGTGTTCAGTGCTGTTTTTTTTTCAATCGTTTTATACCATTGTCCTTCATTTTTGATAAAGGATCAAAATTAAGGGCGCGTGCGGTCACAGTATACTTGGATTAAACAATCTATTTGTATCCCGTCCGTTCCCTAGCAGTCCCGTGACTTGTGACTAGGTTCAGGATATTTCCGTCTCTGTCTCGCACCCCGCGGACTCATTGACGCGCGCCGTCCAATACAATACTCGTATCGGGAATACGGGATAGCGCGCTCGCAGCTGTCAAATCAAGCGATACCCGGTTCAATTCTCACAACAACAAAACTAATGTTATTATTTTATCACGTTGCAGTGTCTTTACTTGTGTTTTGTCACGTGCAAAAACAATGTGAAAAGTGGTTGTCTAATATATTCTCCGAGTAACTTGTATCCTTTCTGACTATTTAATTAAAAGTCGATCAAGACACGATATGCGGGATAATTCAACCCCTCGTGTCAAAGTGTGAAGTGATGATGGTGCTTGGTTTTCGATAGTGCACCAAAATTGAACACTGCAAAAAGGATACATTGAGAAAAGAAAATGCGGATCAAGTCACTTTCAGAATTTCGCCCGAATGGTAAATATTTACATGATTAACATTAAAGTACGATCAATATTAACCTTCCTTCAAATTTAAATACTTGTCTACCTACTTGCATGAATATCTTTTAAATTTAATGTTACCACCTATTTGTAGGTAGATATTAATTTAGGTATTTCTAATTAAAGCTATTTTATTAGGTAAATACTTGCGGGCTTGACTAGGTTAATTGGGATAGGTAAATGTACATACATACACAGGTAGGTAGATGCATAGGAGCCCACACAGGACTGATTTTAAAATAAACACAGCCTTTAAGGGACGGTTGCAACTTAGATTTTATTGACATGCCTGTGACATTCGTTCTCGCCACAATTACGGGAAAGTCAAAGTCAAATAGTATGAGTTAAGTACCTAGTCAGGATTACTATGAGGAATTACCATTTAATATTCATAGCAAAACTTCATTTTCCATTAGGATTATTTCATATGCTAGGCGCGCCACGCAAAATGACTTTTAGACTTGAATATTTAACTATCGCTTTCCAATGCAATATGAGCTAAAAAGTTATAGGTAGGTACTGCACAGTTACTGCACCTTACAGTTAATTATTAGTTGGCACTTTTGTTAGTGGATAATTATAATAAGTAAAAAAAAACTAAGCTCAGGATACAATAGAGAAATTTTGCGAAGTGCTCTAAAATATATAATTACTTATTTTAGAGATAAGGCCTAATCTTCAATCTATTATGTTCTTTTAATTAGCCAAGTTGGCTAAGGCCCGGTTTTAGGGCAAGCAAACATAAAGAATATTAATCAAAATTTTGAGATAGGACTGTTTACCCTAGCTAGTAGATAAGTCAACGCCCCAAAATCTCGAATATTATACTCGTGACTAGAGATAAACTGTCAAATTCCCATCAAGTAAGATAACAGATGTTAAAGATCTCATGCGAACATAGCTGTGTGAAGTCGCTCTTGTGTTCTAATGATTTAAATTGCGATGAGTGATCCCGAGGCCTCTTCATTGGTGCAATTGTGGCTGTCGAGGTCGAGCGTTTCATCACCAACATACATACAAATACAATAAAACACCACCCATATGGCGTTGGCCCATATGGGTTACGATCTGAGCGTTTAAAAAATATGAGTCGTTGCAGCAGTCGAATTAGGGAGGGACCGTTTATAATGCTGAGTGATACGGGTAATCGGAATAACCATTTTTGTTTAGGCGCAAAGGAATAGAACTCGCTCCCTGCCTCTGTTTTTCCGGCCAATTACAACCTGGTTCTCTTCAAGACAAGGGTGAATAGGTATCTTCTAGACCTTCGTGATACACCGTCGGCCGCATCTTCGCTTTCCATCAGGTGAGATTGCGTTCAAACAAAGGTCTATACCGTAAAAAAAAAGGCGTAACCATCCAAAGGGTTAATATAATATGTACGTATTTATGACATTAGATATGTAAGTATGTACACACTATCCGTCATACAATAACGTGTTGTGAGTTCAGGTGTAAGAAAACTGAATGCTTATAACTCAAGCAACTCAATAATATTTAATGAAATTATATTTAATGTTAATAAAATTATTTAATTTCATATTTAATGAATCTATGTGAAAGTACTAAAGTCATTTACAACGTGAATATCCCGATGTAAACGTAGTGTTAATAACCATGGATCAAAAGTTTATTTCGCGAAAGTAGTTGATAACTCCAATCTTGTTTATTTTACCTTACCTGATCGTAAGAAAGTTATATGAGAGATATCATATTTCTGACATACTACTCGTATAGAGCCGACAGATTTAATTTCTCAGGAATATGGATCTAATCGTTCTTCCAAAAATTACAAAAGTTATAAGTTTGTCATCAGCCGTCGTATTAGTGGTAATCTCCTATGCTGTTGGTGTTATTTCGATTCGTAAATCCATCTCTATTTATATGTCAGTAAAGTTGTTTTTAAAAGGGTGTTTAATATTGAATTAGGATCTCTGAAATTCTCTTGTCAAAACCATTACCGAACGTTAAAATCTTTTAAATCTTAACGTGGGTCTTAATCCATGTCAACGCAACTTAATGTCACTCAAACATTTGTGATTAAATTCTATTCATCTTAAGAAAGTAGGTTAGACATCTTAATGCTCTTGACATGCTCGTTACTACCAAGAAACCTTTCGTTGTAGTGATCTAATAGGTCAATAACTACCGCGTAATATATTTTATATGGCTAACCTTATCTCTCTATTTAACAAATGTGTTCATGAGATCGACATATCCGATGTTTCGTAATTCTCAAACACACTATTGTTCTATTCACGTTGAAAGGTTTTAATTATTTACGTTGAAAAGGCACATCTTGATTTTACTGAGTATAAGGTTAGGTCGCCTAAGATCGGATGCATTTACCGAAAATTTTAGACGTTCTGCATTTTTGTTTTATTTCTCATGATTTGATGTCGTTTTTCTGTTGCGGTCTACTGCAAATTGATGACAAAGAAATATTGTTTAACCCCTAATTTTTTGGTTTGCGTAGATGCTATCTATTTAAGCAAAATAAGAGCTTAAAAAGCCGAATTTTTTCGACTTACCATAGTGAAGAAAATAACATGTCGGCCACAGATCGGACTATGTAGTGTCTTCACCTCGATACGTTTAAAAATTACAACATTTATTTGATTATTAATATAAGGAAAACATCCGGACTTACTTGATACATGAGGTATCAATGATCCGGTCAGCTATTTTCTGCCGAATCACCGTCCCGTCTGTCTGGTCGCTGGCCGGCCGCAGTATGAGGAGAGGGGCAGAATGAAATAGCGGATCTAGTAGGCTAGCCAGCAGTAGAAATTATTGCCTTATTTGGGAGTTATTCCATGCATCCGATTTTATGTCACATCCGATCTTAGGCGACCCAACTATACCTACTTAAATATTCGTATACTGGACTCTTTACAATCATCACATTGATCTGCATGGGAAATCATGTTAGTACCAGAGCAAAAGCGCTCAAGGTTTTTACACATTATTGTATTTTTATAAAAACATCCCATTGTTCATGGCAGTTAACATGATTGTGCTGTATAAACATTATGTGTTTTATTGTTTTTCCTCTGGGTTTTTCAACTAGTATGAGTTAAAGTTACACAGAAGTTCATATTTCTATAGATTCTTATTCAAAATACAAATTCAAAATCATTTATTTCCAAATTAAATATGCTAAACAAGTGGCAGGTGTCTTGGTTCTGTTCTGTTTTATAAACTGTATTACAGATGACCAATACATTTCTGAAGATGTATCATCTTCCTCTATCATGATGTCTGCGAAACGAGCCGAATTTCGGCCGCGGACAGAGAGTTCCATATTTCTCTGTATTTCTTTATTGTACGTAAGTACTTCAAAGTGCTAAAATATATTTGCGCCCAATTGGCTTATTCTCCTACTAGCTGCGCCCGCGGCTTCGCACGCGTTGTTCCTATGGAAACGTTAAAAGTTGATTTGTATCCCAAAGGAACTGAATTATGGGATAAAAAGTAGCCATTGTATGACTCCAGGATTAGAATTACCTGTATGCCAAATCCGTACAGTAGTTTTGGCGTGAAGAAGTAACAAAAATCCATCCATCCATCCATCCATCCATCCATCCATCCATCCATCCATCCATCCATCCATCCATCCATCCATCCATACATCCATACAAACTTTCGTATTTATAATATTAGTCTTAATCGGGTTTAAGTATTTGATCGAAGTATTAGTGTGATAGTGTGATACAGATACAAACCTATATAACTTTAATTCACTCCACTCCAACCTATGATGGTTCATAGACATAGACATATCATTTATTTGCCACCAAAATACGCATAATATTAAATAACATTTTTTTGAATAATACCTATATAAATTAAATACAAAGTCATTATTTACACCATAAATGATTTTGACATTTTGTATTTAGTTTTTGAGATTTTCAATTTAAATTTAATTGAAATAGGCATTAAACGTTAAAAGAAGGAATTAACTTCAAGTATGTATGATTCGGGGACCAGTGTTTACTGCAGTAGCAAATTGGCCTAGGCTCTGCATAATGCCAACGTGAACAGCAGGCGCTGTTATTCTGCCTAGACCAAAAATAGAACAACCACAGGACCATGACTGGCATCACAAACTATTAAATAGAAGAAAAAAATATAGCTCGTTCATAGAAGTGACTTTAAGATTCAGCAAATTATGCTGATAAAACTTGTTTCATAAGTCAAGGAAAAGATAGTGAATATATAATACGAATAGATTCGAAGTTAGGTTCGTTAAAGAGTGCGTTTTACATTTTAATCGCTGAAAGTAGTAATATAAGCTAGCGGCAAATGCAACCACATCATGCAATCGGTGCGGCACCTCGCGTGATCGTTCTGAAACTGATACTTCGCTGAAACTAGAACAGCTGGCGATTTGAGGTCTAACTAAATTAAAACATCAACACCACTTTCTTTAATCAGTGCCAAATGTCTCACGCATTTATTGATTTATTTTCACGACAGCTGCTGCTGCCTGCGGCTTTTCAAATAGCCTATGTCCGTTAGCGGGATACTATTTACCTGACTACCAAATTTAATTTAGATTCGTTCAACCGTTTAGGTGTGAAAAGGTAAAGGTAGACAAAATAACTTTAGATTTTATAATATTAGTGGAGTTATGGATTTGTATTCATAGCCCGATACCATAAAATATATAAAAGGGATTCTTGTTTTATGATGGATTGCCAAAAATTACTTTGCATCGTCAGCGTTGCAAATTAAATGTATTAGTTAAAGGCATGCTTTTCAAATATTTATGAATTCGTTGACGATGTGACGATATTTCTATTTATTCCACCCTTTAACAATCCCTGTGCTTGACCTACAGGTTCTGAAAGTCGAGCATTTTAGGATTATTTTCTAGTCATCATAGAAAATTTAATAAGTATGAGACAGAGACATTTGATTGTAACTAAAGTAATATTAAAGATCTTATCGTAGATTTAACATACGACAGTGACTGAAGTTTTCATCGAAATCGAATTAAAAGTTATATCATGATGTCGCAAAATCCAATAAAAGTTAAGTTCATAACTATTTTATCGTCAAATGAATAGGAAGTGGTGCGTAAGTGCCATCTGCAGCCCTTGCAACCTAGGGGAGCTACCAGATCGATTGTATCCACCCTCTTTGGACTAAAATAGATATTGACTCAGGTGACATTTATTCGAAATGCTTTTTCTTAAAATATCGCAAAGATCGTCTTGTATAAGGTACTTTAGATTTTTTGTGATTAGAATTTATCTTCCTCAACCTCAACAGTCTGTAACGGTCCACAGCTGGGCGGAGGTCTCCCCCTGATAAACGCTAAACTGGCGTTTATCTCATAGAGGGTAATGCCCATAATCCCCACGATGGGCATGCGGTTTGAGGATCGCAGTTCTGTGGAATTGGCCAGCAGGGGGCGCTGCTGCCCGCCCCCGGTGGATATTCGTTAGTCTTACGACACCCGCGGGAAGAGTTGGGGTGGTGCAAATTCTTAGCCAGCACCACACAGTTTTATCTTCGTTATGTCCTATTATGGTAAGTTTCTAGTAAGTTTCATTTCCCCCATTGCCGTTATTATATATTACATAGCGCGTAAAAAACAAAATGAATCCAATTAATCCAAATTATGTAACTCCTGCAAACGATCTCAATTTTACCTGCCATAGTTAAGATTGATTCGATTCAACTTTTGATTGCCTTGGAACTTGGATGGTATACTGTTGATTGAAATTAATTTAACGACCATAACTGCTAGCTTGTTAGTAGCAAACCAGATTTAAATATTGAGAGCAATAGGTAAATTACCTAATCAGAGCCATATAAGGCATTTCCACTTACGAAATGAACGTAAAATAAACTTCACCTGGAACCAACATAACGAAGAATAAACCCACAAAGTATTGAAACTGAAGAAGTGGTAGGTTTATCAGAATCTAGGCAAACAAGAAACGGCCCACGATTTCTGGAAAGTTCGACTGTAGGTACAATTTATTTTCCAGAACAAATCTATTCTTGGTAACATACCCAGACATTTGCAAGTCGTCTAGTTACCAGCTTTGAATGCTACATCGGCTCGGCAGTGGTATCATTGTGCAAAAGGTCCATAATGTCCGTATTCTATGTCTCGATCTCCTATGTCTCGGTCTTCTATACCCGGTCTTGGCCTCGCATTGATAAGTTGCCATACGTCCGTCGTCAATTTCGTGAAATTCTTTATTTTATAGGTTAACAACATACTTGTAGATCATTTATTGATAATAAAATATTTGTTTTATAATATTACTGTTTAATTATGATTTTTATGATACATAATTACATTAATAATCAAAATATTTGTCACAGACAGACATAGGTACGAAATATGCAACCTTAGGCCTGTTCTGTGTGTGTGAGTACTATTATTTTTAACCGACTTCAAAAAAAGGAGGAGGTTCTCATTCGTCTGTATTTTTTTTATGTTTGTTACCTCGTAACTTTTGACCCGGTGGTCCGATTTGCATGATTCTTTTTTATATGAAAGCTGGTGCTTCCCGTGTGGTCTTATTTTAATTTTGTTCAGTTCTGACACTGGGATCCATGAAAATTCATGAAAAGACTGTAAAAATTGAAGTCGGTTTATAGTTTTTTTATTTTTATAATTAACTATTTAATCATAATAATCTAGGGACACATTAAAATTATTGCATGTCGGACAACAGCTGCGTGACAGGCATACAGACAGAGCATACTTATAGATAAAATAAACATCAGATATTTCCGACAGAGTCACAGGTTTTAGTCAATTGCTAGTGAATATTTACAATCATAAAATGAAAATATTTGCATTATAATTATATTTATTTGTTGAAGTATTTATAAACTTACATATTGTTAAAATGGGTTAGGTTAGGTAGTAAGTACAAAGACTTAAACTTAAAACATAGAAAAAACAATTAGCCTTGCTACGTAGGAAGTAAAATTTTTGTAAGTGTAACTAATTATATTTAAAAAAAAAATACTTCCAGTAAACTAAAGTGTTCTTGACCGTACAATAAATGTCAGGGAACACGATAAGGCTAACATGAAATAATTCAAGACCAAAAAAGGCAAACAAAGTGCAGTAACCTCAACAAGGTGCTTTGCTAGCCAGGTGAAAAAGAAACCATTACATCTGCCAAGTTTGTGTACACTCCTAACCACATTAATTAGGCCTAGGTGGCTAGGTCATTCATCAAACTGACAGTTTAGTTTGTCTGACCCATTATACGTAAAGAATGTATAGAGTGTGTACCTACATCCAAGTAATAAGAAACGTGTTGTCTTAACTACTATAATAATTAATTTTGTTTTAAAAAACTATAAACCGACTTAAATTTTTACAGTTTTTTCATGAATTTTCATGGATCCCATTGTCAGAACTGAACAAAATTAAAATGGAACCACACGGGAAGCACCAGCTTCCATATAAAAAAAGAATCATGCAAGTCGGACCACCCAGTCAAAAGTTCTGAAGTAACAAACATAAAAAAAAAAAAATACAGACGAATTGAGAATCTCCTTTTTGAAGTCGGTTAAAAAAGGTCTTATTCGTTATTCGTTTTGTACATTATAATATGCTTATAGGAAGCAAATTTGCAAACGATGTTTCCACGTCTCGCTCAACCTGGGCATTTGTAACTGTAGGCTTTCGTTCAATGAGTCATCCGGTGCGTGTTTTCCTGGAAAAACTACGCCATGAGCTTGTGAAGATTAACTGCCCTGGGGAGCTAAGGGTTACCTATAGGGTGGGGTAAGGACTTTATTAGATTTACTCGTGAGTTCGGGGAAGGCGGTTTTATATGACACAAAAATGGCCGCGTTTTTAGAACTGTGTGTGAATTTTTGGGAACAATTAAATGATATTTTGTTTAAACCTTTATTGAATAAAAAAAATTACAATCAAATAATATAAATAAATTAATACTAATATTTGTAATGGAACCAATTTAACTAACTGCTGACTGTTGCAAATAATCTACAGGTAGCTGAACTGATCCATATCAATACCCGTCGGAATTGTTATTTGATTCAGCAATAAATTTAATAATACACACTTAGTCAAAATATCATAGTACTATCGTAGTTTTACGAATTCATTACGGATGTAAGCGGGTCGCTTAACGACGTTGGTGTTCTTCCAATACAAATATGGTTTGTAGTTAACCCGCTTACACCCGTAATGAATGAGTTAAAATGTAAAATATAAGCCAAATCGCATCAAACACAGATCATTAAAATTGCTGTAGGTAGAGTGTAGACGATCCGTACCGTTGTTCTCAAAAAAGCCGAAACCCAAAATACCAAAGGTTGCGGGGTCGCATGTAACTCTCAATTTCGGTTTTAGTTTAAAGGTCAAGGTCGAACAAAAGCATGATCATTAGGTCCTATAGTTACCCAAGCCATTTTGTTCACGTTTTGGTTTATTAGTGGAGCGAAGCGAATCACAGTTACCAGCAGTTTTTGAAGACGGTAGTCGTAAAGCATGTCTGTTTTCATTTATTTTGCCGTGCACTTTCCTGGAAGCTCTCGGAGGGTGGAGGGCGGCGACCTTATGCACCCCTGTCTGCCCAATGGAATGGTATAGAGCGGCTGTGGTATTTGCCCAATACATGTCGTTAATCACGTGGAATACTTCTCAACTTTTTCAAGAACTTTCTTTTGATTGGTGTTCAGTATACTGGGTGTGTACTGCCACACTGTTTACTATAAAGTTGCGTTAACTTTATTTTCTATGAAAATATCAAAGTTATATGTAAAATTTCCGGTTGGAGCGCTGTCACATTTCCATAGAAAAAGCACTACGTTAACTTAATTTACCTGACCTAATTTTCACCTAGATGAATTAAATACAATTTTAATAAACTTAAAACACCTGTACCGCTGTTCATAAAACAAAAGACATATATTTTAAAATCATAAGTAAACTTTATTCTAACTACTACTACTAACGGATCATTTCTAGAAAATGGCCTACAGTAATATGTCCATCTAACATGCTTAAGGCGAGCCAGGAGAGGATGGCCGCACTTTTGTGATTTTAAAAACCATCTGAGACATAGAATATAGTCCTTATAATTCCGAAAAAAATATAGCCTGGGCCTCGCATATAGAGTAACGCAAATTTTGTAGTAAAAATTTGCAGTACACACCCAGCATACAGTTGTTTCCCGTTTGGACAACAATTTAAAAAGTAATTTCCCGAATCACAATGCATAAGTTAGGGTTTAGGTTAGGTACATTGTGTTTAATCTAGATGCCTCAAAACTTGTAATGTTGGTGGCTATTAACGCTGATGTGACTCGCAGATACGCGTCACGCCAGAGCTAAATACGGGGGTGGGGTCTCGACATTCCAGCAAAATTACATTATCGCTATTTTGTACAGTCAGATCCTTATTAAGAGTATATAGGGATCAGTTATGATTGTTCGTTTTACCATTAGAGGTGCCCCTAAATTTGAAAGGAACAAGACAAAGGGAATAATTGTATGTAAGATCTGGGCAGTTAAGGTGATGACGTGATGAGTGATGTCCTCCTTGCCTAGCTCCTAGTCTCAAAGAAGACCAGCCAGGAACGCAGCACATGTTTTAGTGCACTAGTGTGCGTGCAAACACCGGTGCACTCTCTATTCCGTCACTCTCAGGTACTTGCAGGCAAGGTCTCTCTAAAGTAGGTACCTAGGTAGTTATTGGATTATGGTTTAAGTTGGCTAGGCTATATAACACCACTCTTCTAGAAAATGTGAGAGCGTATCACATTCAATCGCATGAATAAATAAAAGTTTCTTTTCTGCAAGCATCATATTGCCGCTAGTTTTAGCCACACTTTGAGATGTGCCTATCTAGGTGCGTACGTGTTGGCTCTCTGCCAACTTTTCCTTGCAATTTTACTGCTCACTCCGTTCGATACTCAGACGGTTTGCAGTTGCCATTCTAGACGAAGACGGCAATAACCTATCAGTTTTTATAGCTTAGCTGGAAACCGAGATTCGTTTAGGATCGTTTTTTATGGTAATTCACTCTCCTTTTCTGTAAGAAGTTGTCAAGAGTACATTATAGGGAAGTATCATAAGTACTCATTTACTTTCTCTGACCTTGTTTATAAGTTGATGACATGAAGTCTGTATGTACCCTCACACTAGTGATATAAACTCGCAAACAACAAATCTCAAAACCAACAAAGCTCAGTGTCAGTGGCAGATACATCGACAATGACCCTGAAAAGGATTATGAAGAGACACAAAGACCACAAATATTATCACAATGCATTTACATTATGATGGCAACTTTACGAAAAATTTGTTGTTTTTGTAACAAATTTTCTTACAATAAAAAAACCGAGTGCTAAAATTATTAACGGTCTAAAGAAATATTTATTTTTACAGATAATTTTAAGCCCCTCTTCATGAAACACTGTAGCGTAGGCGTAGTAGGTGTTTGAATTTGAACTAAAAATAAACGAAGAACCTAACAGAATGGATAGAAAACAGACAAGCGTCGTCGTATCGGATATCCGACAGAAATAATATTCAATGCGTGCGATTTTTATCTAATTTAATATTCATTCATAATTTAATAAACTTTTAATGAAAACTTAAGTAGAAACATGATTGATGAATCACATCCTAGTCAGACAGAACTTCCGCCCTTTGACGACAAATGGTCAAGTGTTGTCAACTGTTGTAAGACTTCATTTCATAAACAATATCCTATGCCTGTGCATAAACATCGATCGTGTATCGTTGTCTCAATGGCTGTATCATCTTAATCCTTATATTTAGTTCATGTCTGCGGCTTTGCATGCGTTGTTTCAATGGAAATGTTTCAAGGTTATTTATATCCCATGGAAACTGATTGATAAGATAAAAAATGACCATGTTTCATTCCAGGATTAGATTTACCTACATGCAAAATTTTAGCCCAATTCGTTTTGTAGTTTTGGCGTTAAGACAAACAAACATCCACCCATTCTTACATTTTCAAACAGACTAACGCATTTACCCGTCCTAATCTTTATTCCAAAGATCGTACGTACTTCACAAAGTATCTACGGACACACGATGATGTTTGTAGTTCTAACGAAAATTGGTAATGTGTGCAATCATTTTCACGAAAACTGGAGAATATATGTAGTATTTTTGCAATGGGAAAATTATTAAATAATCAAATTTTAGGAAACCTTGCTAATTTATGACGACCCCTGTGGCGCGGTGGGCGAAGGTCTGCCTGCGACGCAGGAGGTTGCGGGTTCGATTCCCGCCTCGGGACAAATTTGTGTACGATCTGCAGAAATTTGTTCAGGGCGTTCTGGATGTTTTTCTATGTATAATAAAAAATATCTATCTATGTAGTGTATTGTATTATGTATATCAGTTATCTAGTACCCATAACACAAGCTCTGCTTAGCTTGGGGCTAGATAATGCTGTGTGAATAGTCCAGCATTATTTATTTATTATTTATTTATTTATTTATGGTTTAATACTGAACGGAAGTTTTCAATCATTATGTTCTTCATCTCTGCTGAATCTAAGTAGGTTACTACTGTTGCAAAAAGCCGTCTTTATGTCGGATGTTGCTTTTACTTGCAAAGGTTTTTACTTTCCACTTTTACTGTAGTTCAAAGTTCATGTGCATCTGTATGACTGTGCATTTAACCAGCAATTCTCACTTATAATTCGAATCGATATCTTTAACAGCCATCAACGAAATAAGTAGAAGGATTAACAAATAAATCCTATAATTTTTTTTGGTTTTATCCATTAACGATATCTTCTTGGTCCTATTTTAGTGATTCTGATTATCTGCAATACAATATACTTATGAGACACGTTTAAGTTTGAGTCGTTGTAAAAGTCGAAGAACTTACTTACTACTTAAGCTGAGTACTATAAGTAAACAATACTATAAATGAGAGGCGAGTCTATTTAACATTAGTAACGAGACGGGATCGTGACGTCTGCTCTTCTCATACAGTTTAGGATTACCTGTATGTGAGTGTATTTGACGACAGACGTTCATTATAAGATAGTGCTCTAAATTTGGTACTCCACTATCAGTAGTATCACCTGTCCTTGCTTACTAGTTGCAGATGCCAAGAGTCAGTGCCAAGGTGTGACGCTGCGGGAGATATTATGAGCGGTTATTTTCGGCACGGAATATGAGTTGCGAATTTGTCACAAACATGATAAATTGTCTTTGAAGGATGCCTTGGCTTTGTGTTGTCTTCGTCCACAAGGTTCAGTTGTTTGTTTGGACTCTCTGAATTCAACTTTCTTTGAATTATATTTTTATCTTTTGCCTACCTTTGTGACTTGAGGCACGGCCCACACACCAGTGAAAGTGGCGCCCCCAACTATTTTATCTTATTATTACTATAGACACAGGAAGTTTTAAAAATCTATCGTTCAGTTTGTGGTACCTATTATAAGTTATTTATTAATGCCTCTGTAATAGTTTCATTTTGTAAAGCTTAGGCAGAGATACGAAGTTGCGCTTTTTCGCCACCAAACTCAATTTTTTGCATCTCTTCCTAAACGAATACTAACTAAACTAATATGAGATAAAACTATTATAGAGGTATTAAAAATAGCTTATAATATATACCACAAACTGTACGATCAATTTTTAAAATTTCCTATGTTGAACGTAATTATATGATAAAACTAGCTGCGCCCAGCGGCTTCGCACGCGTTGTTCCTATGGAAACATTAAAAGGTGATTTTCATCCCACGGGAACGGATTTATGGGATAAAAAGTAGCCTATGTTTGATTCCAGGATTAGAATTACCTGTATGCAAATTTCAGCCAGATCCGTCCAGTAGTTTTGGCGTGAAGAAGTAACAAACATCCATCCATCCATACATCCATACAAACTTTCGCCTTTATAATATTAGTGTGATAGGTAGTACTGTCATATTGGCTCGGGTATGCGCTGAAGATATTACAGAATAGTAAATCATCTTTGTTATTATTTGGGCTGTGCAGTTCAATAGGCAACATTCTAAAAACTCAAAAAATCATTGCTCACCTACATACATGTACTTACAGGACTCTCGGTTATGCCAAAAAATTCAACAATTTCCGTAAAAATCCACTATTTTAGTCTCATTAGAACATCAAAAACTACTCTACATTTTACCACAACCAACCTGCTCAAGCTCACCTATAAAAACATTAGCACAACTATTAACATAGCTTAAAATTATACTATATCGCTCCATATAAGTAAGCTGATTCATTTCATATGAGATCAGTGTTCCAATAATAACGGATTTCAAATCATTTCAATTTTAATCTTGATAATCCTTTCACAGTCAAGTCACAGAAGGGTCGATTCGTGACTCACTGTGTAGGGGAAGCGGTTCATTTTAATAATTTACATAGACCACTACACACCTCTGCTCGACAAAATTTTCTAATTAAAATTCATTGTAGTCATGTTCTTGGAAAAAAATACCAAATTTTTAACTTCTATCAATATGTCATTACGAATTAGGTAGGTAAGTAATACTTGGGATAATTAATTCGAAATACAAATTAAAAGTTGTGCGTTATTTTTAAAAGTTAATAGGTAGGTACCTACTTCGTTTAAAAGATAAGGATAAACTGTGACTGTGCAAATAAAACAGGTTCAACTCGTCCTAGTAAATAGCGAGAATTATCTGTAATAATGAGTGAGTCAACATCAAGTCAGGTTCCAATGTTCTTAGCCGCAGTTGCATTGGTTAGATCACGTGAACTCAACACCAATTACTTTGCATTTACGTTAGAAATAAATAAAATAAAAAAGACCTTTATTTCTGGCTTACAATTTAGACTTTAGCCTATATCCTTAATTTAATTTTTCCTTTACTCCAGTTTGTCCTGCGACAAAGGCCTCCTCTTAGGTCTTCCACTGTTTCTTGTATTTTGCTAGTGCGGATCAATTCTGGCAATTACGTTAAAGTTAACAGTCTTCCAATTTTAATAAATATTTGGTTTTCATTGTGAATGTAATACAAATAAATCAAACGGTATTCTAATCTTTGGAGTATTTTTTAAAATTTTAAGAACGCCATTTAATTATTTTATTAATTTATTATATAGAATGTTGTATTATTATTAATTTAATTCATTTACTTAGCTTAGATACAATTTCAATTGAAAATGTATTTTACAGCAATACATAGCAGAATATGTATACAATTCGTGACATATAATAATTATTACCAATAAAGATTATTATGTATGACTGTTATTATTATGACTATTCAATGTTTAAAATTACTTATTTGTTGTGAAAACTTCGTATAATAAGGAATAGATAGATTAGACAACATGAAAATTAATTTATAACCTGGACTATACATCAAAGTTCCTCGTAAAAAATTCGTAGCATTAAGTGAGCGTTGAAACCTTTTGCTACCTGCAAAAGATTTCAACGCGCACGAATTCATCATAGAGAATAAGCAAACCTTGGGATGCAGTTTATTTTAAATTAAGCCCACTGTTTTTTTTTTAAATATCAGCGATTTTAAATGTACTAGATTTTGACAGAAAGCAATTTAGTCATAACTGCTATCGAGTCAAATGGAGATGTAGTCTTAAAGCTGGTAAATTACCTTACCCAGGTAAATTACCTTATTGAAACTTTCTAATCTGTTATACTCTTTTTATTTACACCTAAATTCTTTCATAAATCGAATAACAAATAATTTTGAAACGCTACCTACTTTTGGGTTATTATGTTGGGAAATATGTTGCCCATTTAATTTATAAAAACCAAGCTTGACTTGCTAGCTCAGTTTGTATAAAGCTAGTTATTATCCCAGGCAGAACTTGTATTTGATTTGATAAATGGCCTATCGAGTGATTCGTCACGATTGGATGGAAACACTTCTGGTTGAAAATGTTTCATGTTAATAATTGTTTTTGGTTTAGAGTAGGCACTTTAAAATTTTATAAAAAGGCTACAAATCTTAGGATTGTCTTACCCAAGATCGCCCTATCGTATTTTATTAAATGATGCAGGTAATGTATCTAGTACCCATAACACAAGCGAAACTGCTTAACTGTTGGCTGAGTGAGTTCTTCTGAATTTACAAATGTTTTTTTATAGTAAATTTATAAAAACAGATAATAAAGTCGTCTGACTCCACAATCCTATAACCCTACCCCAATGTGAGAACCATACACACAATTCCAAGTAGATGATGTTATGTATAAGTAGGTTATAACAGCATAGGTATGTAATACTTGTCACTTCCTGTTCTGAAATTTCTCAAGCAACTTGCAGCTTTATAATATTGTACCTATTGTGGTCCGTTGAATCATGTGATTGCATTCATGTTTTGTCAAAAACCTATGAAAAAACCTTCTAAATGTCAGCATAATATTCAATTCAATTTTTGTGTCGGGCTTACGCTACTTGTTTACTCTTCTCTCACAACGAAGGATAGGTACCTACAGTAAAAGAAAGTTATATTAGATATCGTAACGAATATTTACCTTTTACGTTCATAAAATACTAGTAGTCATATCACTTTTAGCTTTCAATATGTCTCTCATCTATTAATTACTTTATTGAGAAAGTTTTATAGTAAAATCAGAAATAAAACGATAAAAGTAGGTAGTACATTGCTTAGATATTTTTATCCCCAATCGAAAGTAGAGATGATAGATACGTTGCAGAACGATCCAGTGTACCTATGTACCTTACAAAATTTCACTCACTGGGAGTTAATTCAACAATATTGTCTCAGTCAAAAGATATGATGACTTCAGAATGTATATTAACTTATGGTATTCGAGTTTACTGTCATAAATACCTAGTTATAGTGGGGGCGGCGGCAATAAACGTTATTATGAGGGAGGCGCCCACGTATCTCTAGGCAAATATGTATAAGTATTGTATGATCAAGACTTATACGATTTGATCTTATATAACGACGATGCTGTGTAAATTGTCCAACATAATTTATTTATTATTATTAATTTATTAAGTAATCTTTCCAAAAGCTTATTTCCTCGTAGTTCAATAGATCATTGCTGCCATATAATGTTGAGGGATTGAGGTGGCATGGAACCGCTATTTATGGCGTCGTATTTGGTGGGAGACCTATGTTTAGCAGTGAATTTACTTGTAATACGGGCAGATGATGATACCATGGATGTGGATACCTATAGCGAGGGTAAAGGGTGATTGAATATAACACTAAACACCCGCTATAAAATGTTCAATTTCAATAAATCTTGAAAGCTCAACTTCCTGGGAAATTCTAAGCTAACATTTCCACTAGATCAATATTAAGGATACCACTTTAGATAGCCTAAACTTGAGCTCAATATAAAATTAGGTAGTAACTATATTTATGAGTATGCTTATATTGCTTTTTCTTGCCAACAGTGCATATATTCCTAGTTATGCTGTTCGTATGTATGTTGTTCGCACTTACATTACCTAATTGTTTGTTTAATTATGCATCTTCCGGTACGCTTACAAGCTTTCATCTCGTCTTGTAATTGGTCTAATATCTTTTTCCTGTTTTAATTATCCAGGTATCAGATTAAAGAGGTAACGTTGTGATGTAACTACTCAGTAACTATTATTAAAATGGGCTTATTCCTCAAATTCAAAGCCATTTTGGCTTTGAGGAATAAGCCCATTTTGTGAGTCTCAGACTTCTGAACTTACTATTAAATAAAAGGATTTTTCAACAAAAAGTTGGTGTGATTCTGCGACTTTTTAACATTATGTTCTATTAAAAAATAGGTTTTTGAACAAAAAGTAGTATTTCGGGCTATAATATTTTGATCTTGATCTAGAAATAACTAACCTAGTAGGTATTCAGGGAACTGCAAAATCGATAAACGCTGCCGACCGACCACATACCGATGCAAACGGAACTGTTTCATCGCATTTGACTGGCGAAAAAACTAAGCGGCCGTGAGCCGTATTTCCGACAGTTTTTGCAGGCCGCTCAGTTTTGCCAAATTACTACAATGTCTGCACAACACAATGCAGACTGGGAGTGACTAGGTAATGCAAACAAACTTGATGTTTAGATGTTCCTTTACTTCAACCTTTTAGTTTTTGACTAAAAAACAAAAATATGTTCTCTATATGGGTTTGCTTTACTGCATCTTGTACCTACAGATATTTCTAACATTTTTAACAGCGCTACAACTTCCAATTGATTTTGATTTGGAGCAGTTGAGCTATTGGTTTATATAGTTTGCAAGTCAGCATATAGCTTAACTGTGTCGTTTTTTAAGACTAACGGATATACATATTAGTTGTAATCTTCTTTCTTCATCATGTGTACATTTTTATAAGCTCCCTTGATTCTAACTAACAATACTGGATGGTCCTTCACTAACTCGGGTAATTAAAGCCCCTGGCAAGGGGCGTATCGATTTGAATGCACGCCGACTACGTTGTGCCAAGCTTGTTTTAGTTCAACTTGTGGGCTGGCTTGTTTAGTTACAGAATTATTCAAATGCTTTAGAAATTATACGCTGTAAACAAAACAATGTGAATCAGAATCTAAATTACAAGTTTACAATAGAAAAGTAATATCAGTCAAATAAATTAAAATGTTCACGTCTCTAAGGCATTCGCTAATCATCCGACACGCCACACAAGGTGTTTTTCAATTGGTTTTTCTACGTGTTTGCTGTACCGGTTAACTCATTATAGAGAGAGCTAGGTGACACTTCGGAGGTAAAGATATGGATAGACAGGTGATATCATACCTGGGCCAGAATGCTCTCAGTAAGATCTTGACGTAAAAACTCACCCATACAGCTTTCTACGGGTACTGACTGATGCAATGCTAGAATGTATCAAGATGTCAATTAATCATGACTTGAATACTCAGTACAGAGACATTGATCACTGACCAAGCTTCCTCAGATTCATGAATAGTTTCAGAACCGCGGCCATAAAGATAAAAACTGATTTTTAACGGCACTTTAACATGAGTTTCTAAACATTTTCCGGGTCGCACAAGAACGAGTTTGCAAAAAGACGACCGCGAAATTCATCAAAAGCGTGACGTAACAAAACTGCACACCTACTTCGGACGCCCTCAATCATGGTTTGGGAAAGCGGTTTCTTTTATAATGTTCTAACCAAACATTAGTTCTGTGGTTCAAACAGATTGATGCTTGCTTATTCAAACTGTGTCAAGTAATGTTAACTAACTGTTGATTTATTCAATGCTAGTTATTGGAAACTACGTGGTTAAGATCACTTTTGAAACCGCAATTATTGATCCAACCTGGTTAAAATTGGATCAGTTATTACGGCCTTGAAGTTTTTATGAAATAGTTAACCGATTCATCTCTGTGTAAATTGTGAAGACACTATACATACATTATACCGGAAGAAAGGTACTCTCTTATAAAAACAAGTTTTAAAAAATATCGCGATACCACTGTAATTTACCGCGTCGATAGATAGCTGACATAACTCTCGTCGTGTTACGCGAGCACAGGTACTCCGCCACGTCCAAAACATGAGCATTGAGCATAAAATTTCGTGTGCAATACCTTTTGTTTTTATTCGGCTTTCGCCTCACACAATGGATAGCTGACACCCACAGTGGAAAGTCCCTGTTACATATTCTAGCTGCGACATCGGCGAAAGTTACTTTTTGTTTGACCAAATTTTCGTTTACTCCTTTGTAAATATTAACATAAGGCTGGATCCTTTAGTGATTGTCTAAGTTTTTGTTTCATAGGGGTTATTGATATATCAAGGACCTTTTTTTGCCGACCAAAAATTATTCGATATCATTTTTTGCGCAGCCTTGCCTCAGTTGAACTATAGAATACAGATCACTAGCAATAAAGCAAGATTGTGTGATCGGAACAATGTATCAGAGTATTATATTCTGTGACAATATGTTACTGTTCTGTATCGATGAATACGACAAGCATTGTCCCAACTGTCTCGGATAAAGTATGAGTACGGGAATACATTGAATGGAACTTCTCAGAAACATGTGTTGTTTTCAGCGAACATTTCAATGTTTTGGTTCTTTGATATACAAATGCGGAAGTTATCCTTACTCACCTACGAGTTGTGATTACGATGATGATGTCCTGTTGGATGAAGAAACACTCGTACATTCATGGGAGATTGTTTACAAAAATGCAATTTCATCTCTTAGTCGCATTGAATATTCAAATACGTGATAAAACGATTTCTAATTGGTGATTAATAGACAAAGCCTATGGTATTGAGCCATTATCTGTTGTGACGTTATATTAGAACAATAAGTTAGTATTATTCAAAGCGGAAGCTGGAGTCTTCCCAGATTCCAGCATAACTTTGAATAATGATGATGATGATGATGATGATACTTACATTGTCGATGCACGATCAAGCTTAGGCGAGGCGAGCCGTCGCGCCAGGCACGGCCGCTGGCGCCTGCACATTCAGAATAACCAGTAGTTAATCAAATACACTCAAGTAGACTTGTATTCAGAGTTGAGACCCATACATAAATCTTTGAACGTCAACACGATTATTATTAAGAACGGTTGTAAGGTAAAAGAGTCAGTTTAGGTTCTTACGGATAAATTATGGTGTTTACAGATAAATGTGGTCCCAATTGCATTTGGTAAATTAAAGAAGATAAAAAATGATAGAGACCAAGAATTGTTGGAAATTTGTCGCTTTACATAAAATAAAACCCAAAACTTACTATACTTTGAATGTATCAGAGCGTCAATAAATAAAACACACCAAACTCAACCGACATGTACCAACAATGCCCAATTCATCTGCAGTGCCCGCATACGGCCCTTTTAATTGCATGATGGTCTTTTCATTGCCATTGACAGCTGCAACTACCGTATCATTTAAACTGCCAAACTTATGACTGTCTTTAAGACCTACATCCTGTACTAATTGCAATTTTATGTTTCTTTGATTTTGGTCATGAATGTTTGGACGTGTGTGTTGTAAAACTCACACGCATTGTTTTCGAACGACACGAAGCGCGTCCGGTTATGGTTTCTTAACAATGGTGAGTAGGAATTGTCGGTGTACAATATTGCTATAATTGTGGTTACTAGCGACGTATAAGATAAGATATTATAATATCGTTCAATCTCTTATTATGAAACTGCAGCTCACCAATGCTCTTTGAACTCTCAATGTCATTTAAACAATCGTTAGTATTGAGAAATGTCTTGAACGATACTGAGTCAGTCATTACGTAGGTTTTTTGTACGCAGTACTGCAATGAATCAGCACCTACACCTGTGACTTCAGCGCGGTACTTAGTTACTGCAGAAGTGTTTTCATCTCTTCCATGGTTCATGCTCCGCTGCGGAGCATTCAGTGGATTTTCTTACGTCATCCTGTTTGCTATGATATTTCCACCTTTATAGTTTTCTTCATAAGGTTTCGAATGGGGTGGGATTTAGAAATGGTTCTGGTTTTACCTTTCGAGGTGATCCAGTTAGAGCATAAAGGAGAGCGTCCTTCAGTACTAGAAGCTGCGAGAAGGATATGCTTTGTGATTTTCATTTCAGTCGTCATCCGTCCCTTTGCCGGGCTCGTATGTTTAATTATTCATTACATTTTCCTTTAAAGTGTCAGTTGAAGTAAGCACCGCAACCAACTTTGCGTTTCGTATTTTATAAAGTTTTACAAAAGCCTGTTTACCAATTTAAAAATCTTTGTTTTCTCTGGTGAGTTTTTTATTAGTAAGCGGAAAAGATGTGACCCCAGTTAAGAATTAATGATTAAAATCCAAATAACTTTGCCATACATTTTTTCTACGTTAAATATTTTAAGCACTTGCACCACTTTTTGATATCATGGATTGATATTTTATATCACTTGAATAAACACGTTTGACAGTAGCCATTAATTTTTTTATGTAACGTGTCCCTATAAAACGCTTTCTTTAAATTGCATAATTTGATTGCAAAGATTTATGACACCTATACCTTTCGATTAGAATATATTTGCATGCAAATTGAGTTTTGGCGATATCTTGCAAAAATCAATTTAATTCCTGTTTTAGTTATCATTCTAATAATAGATTTCTTTTCTTTTTCAGGTAAGTTGAAAAAACGCCGTTGATTGAGATTAATAAAAAATATGGAAGTGGTGGGTAAGTGTTATGATATGAAACTTAGAAGTTTAGAAGTTGATAATGATCTTAGTAATAAATGCAATGCATAGGTAGTATACATATATTAAGCTCTATCATCTTAATATCAAACCACAAGCTTTGTTAAGAAATAGTAACAGGTAGTTTTTTTGGAGTGTTCCTAATTGTTATGAAAATTGTACAATACTGTGGGTGGTAAGCATTAGTTACGTTATGATCAACCCACGCGAGGTTCACTATCATAAGGCGTTCGATTAGAGTGAAAACCACAGTCTTGCGACACTGTCAGATACTGTTATTCAAGCTTGAATCAAAATTCATTGATCAGTTAATATTTTACGACACTTCTGTAATCGATTTAGATTCATTTGAGAATTGAATCTGAGTGGTTAGTTAACAGATGACCTATATTCGGTTGTTGAGAGCATCAGTGATTTTATTGTTCTACCTACAACGTTTACTTTCGATAGATTAGTCAGATGCAGGGTACCATCAAGGTCTTTCTCATTTAGCCATATCAAGAGTCTTCATTCTGACTGCAGCAAACTTAATATTTGGTGTAAGTTGATCACAGTGGTAGGGCAAATGGGTGGTCCATTTGGCGTTTGATTACTTTTTGCTGACCGGTAGTTATCCTAAACACCCATGCACGTTGCGTAATTAGGAACGCTTTCACCAATCACTATAAATACAGTCAATTTATTTTATTGATTGTCGATAAAAAGACAAATAGTAAAAGTCGGTGGCTTTCCGGCCCTCCCACATGTGCAAAAACATGGCTCGATGTCTCTGATTCTGTGAAATCCTGGCGAGATTCCTTTTCACTGACTGGTAGAACCAGTTCAGAGATGGTGTGGTTTCGTAACGAAATTATCATAATTGAGGGAATTATTATGATTTATTGTTGATTTGACTTGCATTTTGAGGTGTAATGAGTGTGCAAGTTAGGGCTTACACACTTTTGCAGACCTATTCGCTTCGAGATGACTCGCTACGTAACGGGAATAAAATAATTATATTGTCGGATAGGTAATGCAAAAACTTCTAAAAAAAGAAGAGTGTCTCAATAATACGTCAACATGTTTTTATAAGTTGTTATTGGTCTTTGAAATAATTATTGTTGTACAGTAACTATAATTATTTCTATATACTCTTCATTAAAAACTTATTTTAACTGGTTTTTCCAGAACTTGCTTATCAAGTAGACATACTCGTATCAATTAAGTTCATGTAGCCTTCTATTTCGTAGGTAAATATCGGTAAGAATATATAATTTTACTGAAGATAAATCTTATAAGTAATTAATTACTAGGTATGGCTCATTAAAGCTATTCTAATTAGATTTATAGTCCACATAGCAGAATCCCACGGGCTACTTCGCAGAAGTGGTCGGCATATGTCTTGTTGGCTGATCTCCCGATTATAAAGTGCTTACCATAAATAAATAATGTTGGACAATTCACACAGTAATATCCAGCCCCCAGCTAAGCAGATACCATACCTAGTACAGAATACATTGGCACTTGGCACCTAGTCTCTTCAACATATTATGTACATAATTTGTTTAATTCCTTGGAATTAATAAAAAAACACTTTCAAACGTGATTTTTTTATTACAAATTCAAAATCACAAACTACTAAGCACCTTGATGTTGACGTATAATTTCTTGCAATTGTTCATTTTCTCTGCCAAGACCATAATTACATCGGAGAAATGGTCAAAACTCAAACAGTAAAATAAACATCAACCTAAACAAATGTTTGTTTACTTTGCAATTACGATTATAGTTTATATAAAGTTTTGCAAATGGGTCTTCTGCTTCTGTCTGAACCAATGTTAGGTTGCATCACGCAAAATTTATTTAAATTTTCTCTATAGTTTACATAATACAGCTACTATTTGATCATTTGAATGCAGGCCAGACTGCAAAATAATCGCTTAGGTTGCACACACGTTCTAGCAATCGTTTCAAAAGTAGTCTAGAGGCATATTAGATGTTGGTTCACACATTTGTTAGCGAGATATGTCACGTAACAATACAAATGATGACATCTTACAAGTTCTTTAAAATTGTCTCAAGCAAAACTGCATAGCCCAAAGTATTTTTTTGGAAACCTGACACTATATATGTATTTTTGGAATTAGGATAGAAATCGATTCATGTTTTATTAATAGCAGGTACTTCTTCTTTCATTGAAATAATAAAATCATTTCTTTATCAGCAGTTTCCAACTAAAAGTAGGTAGGTAATCATTTTCGCAAATTATTCACCATTTTAAAGTGAATTACGATTGCAAAACAGCAAATTTGAACATTTCCACAAATTACCTTAGAATCACCGCACACGATGACGGGCTTTGCTGGCTATCTAAAGCCATAGACGGCTCGTTCCAGCGCAACGACGTACTAACTGGTGCTAATCTGTGGCGTCGGTGTCGAGATTATCAGAGACAGGATTACCTACCGTATCTTTACAGCGTCCCAGCATCCCACTCGATGTTACCTCTGATGCTTCAATTTCTTTGTCTATTTATACAGCCAACATTCCAAGATTCTGACCATAGCGCTTTTCTAGCATATTATACGGGAAAAATGTTTGTGTTTATAGCCTGCCTATTGCAAAAGTATTTATAAAAACCTGGCTTAGGTTAATCTTTGATCTCTCTATCGCCATATTATAGACGTTGTCGGCACATTGTATAAATATAAACACACTAGCTGCGCCCGCGACTTCGCACGCGTTGTTCCTATGAAAACGTTTAAAGGTGATTTTTAGCCCACGGGAACTGGTTATGTTTCATTCCAGGATTAGAATTACCTGTATGCAAGAAAAAATCAACCAGATCCTCTCAGTATTTTGGCGTGAAGAGGTAACAAACATCCATCCATACATCCATACAAACTTTTGCATTTATAATATTAGTGTGATTATAAACGTAACGCTCATTGAAAAAAAATGCATGCACATAATGAACGAACCTAATAAATGGCTTCCAAAGGGCCTACTTAAGTAATTCGAAACAATTATTAAACGTAATGTTATAATAATAACCAAGACTACACAACATTGTTAACGTCAGTATTCCACTTCCTTCCTCAAAACAATGCGCTATTGAACATCAAAACCGATGTGCGGAATTTTCCGTTCCGTCCTTACAAATGCTTAGACCATTTTAACTAGCATCTATGTTCTATCTTTGCTAGTATATTATGGTATACTAGTATAAACTCGGGGTATCGTGTATGCCCTTTAGCAGTTCATACATATGGAACGCGTTTCGTCTACGGAATCCATTGTCCACAGGCGAGCTCAAATGCCGGACCAGCTATTTATACATCCAATCAACTCCCACATCGGGCGAATTGTTCCTAGTCCTTTACTTCTCGCGTTTAATGCGAACTATCATAATCTTTGAGGAATTCCATCCAGCCAGATACTCAACGATATCTTTTAAATCCATCTTGTCTGGGTAAAAACAATTATTTTACACTAGACTGCGTCTTGGGACAATAAAGTAAAGTAACGTTGGGTAATAATTTCTAAAAGTTTTTATGAAATAGCTGTTTATTTCGGTTGACATGGGTCTAACAATATAAGTTGGGGAGCATTGAGATTAATTGAGAATTGTCACGAAAGCGACACGGCTTACCACGGTCGCTCTACTAAAATACACGACATTTATTTTTTTATAGAAATATTGTCTTATATATTTTTCCTCAGTTCAAGGCAATCTCTTCCAATCTGGCTGAAACGTAAGTATTTTATTATTAGGAAGTGCTTTGCCAAGTATAACCTACAAATTCGAGATGTTTTCAAGCAATTTGTGTAGGTTTACAAGGTCATACGAATGTTTCTTGTATCTCTACTAGTAAACTATTATAAGTCATCTTCAAAACAAGCACTTTTCTGTGCTTACCATTGCCCTAAATTCATTTCGATAGCGTGGCTATTAAAGTTGCTACGGTATTTTGGTACCTATTTGCAGCTCACGTCATGTCGTATGGCCATTGGCTTTAAATTTACCGTTTTCCTGCAGCCAAAACTGTTCGCAGATAGGATTAGGAAAGCACATTGTTTCACTAGAGGTTCTATTGACTATAAAAAAAACAAAATAAAGTATGCCTAGGTAGAAGACGTCTTATTTCAACTTGAATTTGCCTTTTTTTCTATGACTGTATTTATCCATATTTTTAGTTGACTTAGGCTCTTTTATAAATTTGTGGTTCGAAACGAAAATCTTAAAAGCAGCCGGTGAGAAACGAAACAATTATTATTAATTTTAGCTTGTCGTGCGAAAATTTTTATGCGAAACAGCACTATACCGTCTTATTATCTCACCATGACAAAATAAATGGTCGGTGGTATGATGGTTAACATCCACTGCTGCGGAATTATGTACCACGGGATTGTGGAAGCGAATTAATAACGCCCACTATGGTATTAACACCAGTCGACAAGCTCAACACAATTTCCGTGGCAGCAACATCAATCAGGAACCGTGTTCATGGTGATTTGCGCCTATAAATTACTGGTGTCGAGACGTCTCTAAATATACGCAATCGTCGAGACAGCCCATATCTTATGCCAACTTATAACATGCAGTTCCTCAAAAGTACGATTCTTGGGAGTGAGTAGGACGAAGCCACTATTGCTTGGTTTTATGTAGGGCTTTCTCTCTCGGACCAAATAAGGAGTAGATTTATAAAGCATTCGGTGGCGCCACGCTCGCGAGTCAAGGACGCCAACCGCGGGTTTTGTTGTATTGTGCAGTGGTTTCACTACAGTACGAGGCGGTTTAGACAGGCCTTATCCATGTCCGCGCGAGCATTCATTATGAACCGTATTTAGTTTGCATTAACTTATGTAGTTGGAGCGGTGGTGCCTGATACAAAACTGATTATAAAAGGAATAATTGGCTCTGGTTTCCTTGCAAGCCTTGCAGGCAATGCCCAAGTAAATTATATAGGTTTATGCCAATTACATTTTCCGTAGTAAATGAAACGAAGAAGTATTATTTATAACATTACAATGTAGAGCTAAATAAATATTGGCGAAGTCTATTCAAAGAACACGGCATCTACTTAAACCAATCGATGTTGTCAGATTAATACTTATAAATGATATGGTTATATTTTTATACCTTATTGTTTAATTTCAGTGCCTGTATTCTGAGAACTTGCCAACAATAAGTACATACGTATATTCCAAAGTACTTAACAATGTGCTAATGGACAAACATTATAGGGATTATTGGCATTATTGCGAAATAAATTTTGCATGAACGCTCTATGACTATTGAATAAAGAACCAATACACAATTTTATTTGTTTGAGAATAAAGAAACTGAAACTGAATCACACTAACTAACAATTTATCTAAATATGTGAGAAATTTTGATGTATGGATGGATGTTTGTTACCTCTTGACGCCAAAACTACTGAACGGATCGGGCTGAAATTTTGCATACTACCTGTATGCAAAATTTGAGCCCGATCCCGATTCTAATTCTGGAACCATTTTATCCCATAAATCAGTTCCTGTGGTATATAAATCACCTTCGCAACAATCGCAACAACGCGTGCGAAGCTGCGGGGCGCAGCTAGTACCTATCATAAGAAATCTCATACAACACCTTAGATGGGCAGATTGGACCGCGGCCATTGCAGTGCGGAAATCATTCTCTATTAAGAAAGGAGAGAGGAAATGTCAGTGAAAGATAATTACTCGATGCTGTGTTCATCCGCTTGTATAATCATGGTTTGATGGCAACATATCGAACGGGTTTACGATAACCTAAAGATTCAAATTTTTGTTACCGTAGTGCGTAAGCCCTTCGTGGTCTAGTGGTTATGACATCCCCGTACTGGTACGGGATGACGCGGGTTCATGTCCTGTCGAAGCCGAACATTTTGGGATATTATTTGATTGCTTAAAAACCTGAAGATTGCTGAAAATAGGAAGCATTTTTAAATTAAAATAACATTTTACTAAAATTATTTTATTGCAGGTAACTTTGATCCATAGCTTATTAGCAGCATATCTTATGTATATAAAATGTTAGTAACTTAGGCAATTTTACTTTTGCTAATAAGTTTTAAATGTTGTTATAGATTAGTCGATTCTACCTGAGCATTGTATAGTCTAGTTCGTTTGGGCGTTCTGTGACCACTTCGTAAAATGCCATCTTCTAGATATGCTCTGCCCAGCCCTCAACAAGTCCATTTCTGGCTTTGCTTACTTTGATTTCGTTAGTCGAACGAACGTAAACTATACTGGTAGATGACTTATCTACCATTAAAATGAATGATTATTCTGTAACGCAACGGTAACAATGGTAATTTCTATGATAATTTAAATTAAATCAATGTAGGCGATTCGATATCAAAGGTTGACTTACGCGAGTGTTGGCTATCAAACAATGGAATATACATCGTCATTTCGGACTGCAAGCGTGGTAATATAATTCAGGTGAGCACAATGAAGCCAATCGCGCTCCCTTTGTATTCGGACGGGGTGGGGCGCGGTGCATGCATTAGTCCGTGTAATTGGTACATTGGCCGCAAAGTGCTGCCTGCAATGTCCTTATAATCACGATGCATTTCATATCAGATGATAGACAATTCTATGGTCCTTCTACTCTAGTATTGAGTAGACTTCTCCTTGGCCAAGTCATGGCGAACCTAGGATCACCTTCACTTGTAACGGGTGTCAAGTATGTTGTCAAATAACGTTTGACTCTGCTAACATGTGATATTATGAATGATGGTCTTACTCGTTTTTAAAGCCTTTCCTCACTATTTATAGCCGGTGCATCAGCATCAAAATTATCATTGATGTGATGAAATGACACATCGATTAAGACCTTTACAAAAAGCTAGTCTGATGACGTTTGCCGCCATGTGTGTAAAGATTCTACAAAAACATGCATCGACCCTCACAATGTGATTTGAATTTTAATTCGGAGTGCATGTGGGTTTGGCAACGACAGCTGCGTTGCATCGTTTGGAAGATTATCTCCCAATAGTGTGTTGTAACATTGTAACATAGAGCATATTGTAATCCAATTTTACAGTCGCATTCAAGATTGAATACTTTCGTAAGCTATGCATGTTTTTTTTTGTATTCTACTATCCTCAAATAAATTATTTTGGGGCGAATAATTTACAAGCAACCTAATGTTATTAATTTCATATCATTTATTGCAAGAAATATGGGCTTAATACAAGGTTTTAAAAATTTGAATAGCGTGACATACTTCACCAAAACACATTGGCATGCAAAATTCTTTCAAGAAAGTTGGTTGAATAAAAAAAATGTAAGCTTAATATTAATTCTAAGCTACGAATTCCAATACAAACAAATTCTTTCATTAAACTAGTTACTTATTATCGATTGCGAAAACGGCAATGAACTCGGCTATCGAATGATTTGGCCCGTATCTACCAAACTAACAAGGTCTACAACATTTGCTTATCAAGGGGCAACGAAGTTTCAATTTTAGGAAAAAAACCCTTAAATTTTGGTACAAGGCTTTGTCCAACTGAATTGCATTCAGAGAACTATACCGAATGATCCTTTCCTGTAATCTACAAACACCAGTGCGAATCGATGTATGTCAAAGCCGCCAACTCTTCAAAAGAGGATGCTGCCGTTTCCACGGCTAAATTGCTTGGAATGACCGCGTCACAAGTACCTACATCACTGATGTAAACGGCCCTGGCTCCCGAGTACAGATTAGCGGTATTACTCATCCGTGTCGTAGGTTATTGAGCACACCTGGCTATTTTCCAATAGTTTCGAACAGTAAGGCAAATTCACTCTTGCATGTGGGAACCATTAGCACAACAATATCAATAAACAACTTTGTATTGTGCTGTACAGCTTTCCTTGGCTTTTGAAATTCGCTTTCCTTATTATTTTCCTTTTTATTCATCATCGTATAGAAATGAGACGCAAAATTATCAACATGCTGAAGACTGTAGCTACCGACCATGTTTTTATGACACGATGTGAAGCTAAGATGAGTTGGTCCCGCGTGAAATAAATCGGGTAAATGGATTATAAAGTGCGGTAAACTATCTGCTCTCTTAACAATTACTGGAGAACCTAGAATATAGTACAAACCCGAAGAGAGAAGTTTTTTCCCCAGTAATAATGTATTTAGTGAGTTCTTTTAGGCTTCCTCTAGTTGATAAAGTTCATCTACAACTATTAGAATTTCTCACTGAGTCAGCTGCGACATGAAAGCTGTGACACTATATCGTTGTCCAATACACCAATGATGCTGGTCGGCATCCGCCCACCTTGTCATAAACAATTGATTCTAAAATTGTTTTTGGTCGATCAACCAATTAATCATCATCGTTATGATTCACATTAGTAACGTAATGTTTTTGTTACCTGCTGGATTTATTATGGAATAATTATTCACTATACTAACATTGATCCTTTAAAATGTTGATTGATCATTCATCATCATCATCATCAGCCTGTATTAGTCCACTGCTGGACATAGGCCTTCCCTAATGAGCGCCATAGCGCCCTGTCTTCAGCTTGACGCATCCAGCATCTGCCTGCAGTCTTTCGCAGATCGTCATCCCACCTGGCCGGAGGGCGTCCTACACTACGTTTGCCGAGTCGCGGTCTCCACTCAAGAACTCGTTTACCCCAGCGGTTATCGGTTCTTCGCGAAATATGGCCGGCCCACTGCCACTTCAGCTTGCTAATTCTTTGAGCTATATCGATAACTTTGGTTCTCTGTCGGATGTATTCGTTACGAATTCTATCCTTCAGAGAGACTCCGAGCATAGCTCTTTCCATAGCTCGCTGAGCGACTTTAAACTGGTGGACCAGCCCTATGGTGAGTGTCCACGTCTCAGCTCCGTAGGTCATGACGGGTAGGACGCACTGATTGAAAACTTTCGTTTTCAAGCATTGCGGTATGGATGACGAGAAGACTCGACGTAGCTTTCCAAACGCTGCCCAGCCTAGCTGGATCCTCCTCTTGGCCTCCTTCTCAAAATTGTTTTTCCCTAGCTGCAGGATTTGCCCAAGGTATGTGTACTCGGAAACAATTTCGAGAGGGTGTCCATGTACGACGATTGATCATTACGAAACACAAAGTTGGTGGTATCCCATTAAGGTACTTTCAAAAGGTTAGAGGTTTCAAACGCTATTTTGACTAAATGTCAAATAGCGATATATAATCACATAATTAACTCTTAATCATTCAATATCGTTTATTTCTCACATACAAAGAGTTTTTTTAAACGTATTGTTTTTTGAATCCTACACATCCTACAACAAAAAAAAATGATGCTTTGATAGCATCATTTTTTTTGTTTAAATCATTTTAAACATGTAGAACTGTTGATATTTATCTACGTTAATTATCTACTAACATAAATAAGCCTTTGTAATAGTTATTTCACCTGCATAAACCCCCAAGCCAAGGTCTTGATGACCTCGCCACGGTCGTTGTTCTGCCATACGTAGGTTGATTTTAAAAACATAAGTCTAATAAAAACACTAGACTGCAAATATAATTAATGTCTGCAATTATAATCTGAAAATTACATGCACAGGTCGTAAACCATTGATGATTAGCATACTCAGGAAGGTCGTAGTTTTTATAGACTGTGAGAGGTATATTTTAGTAGCACAAGGGTGTCGATCTAACTAGTCTAACTAGTCATCTCCTATGCCCAAAAGGTAGGGGAAGACTCAGTGAAAATTACTGGCAGCTTTGAGAGCTAAAAAGAAAAAAACTAGTGTATATCTCGAAAACGTATATTTTGTTTTCTGTGAACATCCAGAATTACTTTTCTAGCGTTTTCCCCTTGCCACTAGCATACTTAAGGAGACGGGAGACCAAGAAGAGCTCTCCCATGAGGACCGTAAATAATGATAAAGTAGCATAATAAAAGCGGCTGTATTGAAATTTCCAAGGCTAAACCGCCATTATAACTTTGTACCTAAGCAAGTCCCAGTTTTCCTCTTCCATTTTGAGAAGTGCAGTTATCGGCCCTGGCTGTTACAAAATTAGAGAATTGGTCATACTCTCGATGCAATTCTATAAATACTGTGGGTTTTCTTCCATTTTGAGCTGGATGAGGAGTCGTCGCCGTGAAATTACCCGGCGCCCAGACATTCTCCTTTTCTACCGTCCCCTTAGCTTACTGTTCCTTTTTCTCGTGACTCACTTACTACTTAGTCTCGAAATACCCCAGTTACTTGTGGAACAGTTTACAATATTAAATTGCCAATACAGATGTTAGACAGTGTAATTAAGGGGCAATGGGGCTGCCAAATGATGTTTTAATGTTTGCACATAAGTTAACCACGGAACAGTTGTGTTGACATAACAAACATCAAGTTTATTTTTTAGCTAGAGCCCGAAAAGGCAATTAAAAGTAAAATTAAAACTGAAACCATTCGTGGTAAAGTCAAGGTTATAAATCATCAAAACCATCTTTATGAAATGCGGCGTTGTAAAACTGCCATAAATTTCTTAGAAGTACTTTATTTAAAAAAAACCGGCTAAGTGCGAGTCAGACTCGCGTACGAAGGGGTCTGTACCATTATCTATAAAAACGGCAAAAATCATGTTTGTTGTATAGCCCCCTTAAATATTTATATTATTCTGTTTTTAGTATTTGTTATTAAAGTGGACACATTGTCTATGAAAATTGAAAAAAAGATGCAGCCAGGTGACAGACGGTTGGACATCTGAGTCTTAGTAATAGCGTCCCGTTCTACCCATTGGCTACGGAACCCTAAAAACGACAAAACTAATGGTTTTTATTATAACACAGAAAGACAGTTAAAACCTGAGAGATAGAACTTTTGGGCCCCTCAACCCACACGTGTGGCATTCAAATACGGGCTCTTATTCATGATTACAAAAAGAAGTTTCAACGAAGCTTAGATGTGTCACGAGCTCGCATCCAGTTTCAATGAATAAGTTATAATTCCTTTTTATCCTTTCGCCTTGTGGCGCGGTGTCTTCCATTATGATTGGATAAAGGCTGGTTTAAGAGATTGTGAATACCCATTGGATTATAAAGAAGATTACTTAGACGTTGTCAGATGCATTGTTGAAAATAAACATAGTTTGTTTTCATTTCGCAAACCTCTAAAATAAATAATAGGTTTGTTAACAGTTCGTCCAAAAGCGATTCGTCTGACGAACCGCTTGTTGGACGAAACGGTCCAAAAGCGATTCGTCCACGTCACGTACCGTCTAATAAGCGTTTCATCCAATAAGCAGTTCGTTCATTTCTCACCGAGTACTTTAGAGTTATCCAAAATAGTATCATTGTTTTATCTCAAAGGCGACCCAAAACAAATAAGGAGCGTCCTAGTAACCTGAGTAATGTGTAGAGTTAGACTCAATATCACCCTTCTATTCCTATGAACACGATTCGCCTATTCAATTTCTAGGAACACGACATCGTAGCTTTTCTTTGGACAGCAATTCTAAACCTTTTACGAACACCTACCATTTGCTTCGATCTGTTGATTTTTTTCATCGCTAGTAGACAGTTAAACATAATATTTAGTACCAAGATGATAATAATATCACTTTCTTTTGTGGATTTTAACCACTAGCATTTTGTATTTGTAAATTAATTTGTACTCGTACGTATACCTTTAATTTGTTGCGGTCCACTAAGTTTAGGCGATGCCGTTAATGATTAGTGAGCGTTGTAAAAGGGAGTTTCGAAAATTATTCAGAAGCGTTATTTATGCGTGGAAGACCACGGAACAGAAAAGTACTGTTCCGTGTGTGTGACAACCCTAAACAAGACAAAATTTCCGCAGGGATTTAGCTGCCCACAGATAATTGAATACTATACTAGTCAAGTAAACACTTTACATGTCCCATGGGCATCTTAAGCCTCAGTTTAGAACCACTGGTTCAGCCTAGGTGGTCCTGATGGCGCCGTCTCCGAATAAGGAGCGACTATCGTGGGTGAAAGGTTGTTCAATACGAACTAGCGTTTATGTGTCACTGTCTCTATTCTCACGTTTTCTATTACTTGTCGCATGGACTTACCGGACAGGTGTCCGAAGCATTGATTTCTAGCTTCATGTGAAAAATGCGATTTGTTGAATTATTCCTACGACTTCTGCACGTTTCTTTATTGCTTTAAATGTTAGCAAGCACACAGCTTCATTATGTCTTTGTCTGCAAGGGTGGGTTTAATATCCAATGATTAAACTTTTTTACTGTCCTAATCATCAATCAATCTTACCACTGTTCTTGTCTGAATGACTTTTTATTAACCGACTTCTAAAAAAGGAGGAGGTTCTCAACTCGACTGTGTTTTTTTATGTTTGTTACCTTAGAACTTGTTACTGGGTGGTCTGAATTTCATGATTATTTTTTATTTGAAAGCCGGTGCTTCCCGTTTGGTCCCGTTTTATTTGGTCCAGTTTTGACAATGATCCATGAAAAGGAAAACCCAGGAAAAAGGACCCATTAAAAAACTGTATAATTGAGGTCAGTTTATAGTATTTTAAAACAAAATCAATTATTTATTTAGTTAACATGTTAACACCTTTCTTACTTTACAATCAAAGAACAAGGTTCCTCTTATGTGTGTTTAGTTGACTGGCACTGTGTACGCTTTCTTAATTTTGATTGTAAATGTCAACTCATGTCAAAATGTAATGTTGTTTCAATGGGTAGAATAGGTAGGTCGCTGAAAAGGCTCATTGGTTTTAAAAGAAAATTATCGTATTAATGTAAATTGTTTGGTTATTAAACTAAATTCCATAACAACGACACAAGCATTAATTATCAACATTTTAATTTATTCATTATTCGTAGGCAAACCAGCAGCGATAAACTTGTTATCGATAAAATATTCGATAATAATGCAACTTGTTTCGACCTTCAATACATAACTCGGCTACTCAAATGCAATAACCTGTCAACGCGTGCTTTTAAAATGTCTACTTCGGAAATGTTATTCACCTGACGTTAGCCTCAGATTACTACATTTACTGAAGAAAGTTTTTAGGGCACGAACACTAGGCTGTCTAGGCTTATTAGCCTAGATCATATTTGATGAGGTTGATGAACCTAGATGGTCTGTCCACTTGTTAACCTAGCCATGGAGATCCTGTGAAATTTTGTCATTACAAAATACTCTAATGATGACTCGGGCATCGAGTGGTAAGAGCACATAGCTTCGTTGTTTGAACTGGATCTATGCTTATGACATCTTAGCGGAATTTCGACCACAGCGGCCAGTATCATCGGAGACTAGCCAGATGCGCAGGATATATTATAGTGCACAAGTGGGTGCAAAAACACAGGTGCACTCTCTGTTCCATCACTCTCCTCATCCGATGGGACGACTTACCAACACGAACTAGGAAAAGTCAGGCACAGCAGCAACGGCTAAGCGTGCTTTCCGAGGCACGGGAACTGGATCCATAAGCTACGTGTCAGTAGATGATTCTCATTTAAAATTCCAGAAGCAATATCTGATAAGTATATTCACACAGATCCTCGTTGTGTTTTAATATTTAAGTGCAGTTCCCTGAACATTGTTTAAGTACCACGGTACTTGGTACATGCCAGATTGTGAGACGACCTCCATCTACCTCTCACGGCCACATCATCTGGCAACGGCCGCACTAGGGTCGCACGGATGGCGTTTCGCATTGTCTCTCTTGCAAAGCATTGCAATCGGGCCAGGCGATTGTGAAAACTTAATTATCATTCGCGAGCTGTGATTTGTTTTGTGGCTCTTTGGGCAATATTTTCAAAACAATACCATCTAATCTGATCTTCAGAGCCTATTCCATCCTACAACAGGGCAGAGATCTCAGAAGTTTTTATCTTAATCGTCTATTATCAGATAATAAATGATAATAATCCTAACGTACCATTATATGTATGCATAGTATACATATTATCGTGCTGGTTCGTACCCCATCTGTGATATTTTCATTCTATTTTTATTTCTTTGGGGCTAGATAATGCTGTGTGAATTACATTTTTATATTATTTATTCATTCATTCATCTTATTTTTGAAAATGATTTTTAAAAACGGGGACCTTTTACTATAACTTCGCTATCATTCCGTCTGTTTGCCTGTCCGTCTGTCACCACTGTATCTCATGAACCGTGATAGTTAGACTCCTGAAATTTTCACAGATGATGTATTTCTGTTGGCGGTATAACAACAAATACAAAAAAATATAATAAAATAAATATTAAAGGCGGCTCCAATACAAAAGACATGATTTTTGTATTTTTTTTCTTCGCGGGAATCCGTCTCGCACTTAACTGGTTTTTTTACAGCAGCTCAAGTAATTAATTTTTTAATTATTCTGAATAACTTAATTATTAACGATGCCCATTTACAGCGCAGTTATGGGTATTCATTTCATTGCTTGTGTTCGTTTGATTATTTATGTTGTCTTAGATATCTGTATTAGGAAATGTAAATTGACGTAACCAAGTGTGCCTTGTGGTCCTACGGAAAATAAATTGTTAAAGTATGAGTATAGGCACCCGTGCTATCTTCCGAAATGATCTTATTCTGAAGAGAAGTTGTAGATCAAGCTATTACAGGACGCCTTAAGCGCCTTAGGCATACCATAAACGTGTTCGAGAATGATGGAAGTGCAGTAAACGATAACCCCGGAAGCAGTCTACTCGAGCTACTCGATCAGCTACCCACACCACGTCTACTTAAACTAGAATGATTTAAACCTGTTTAAAGCGAGGTGACATCCGTTCTGTAATTAGTTAAGGGATTACGGCGAAGCAAAAGGCTTAATCCCTTTGAAAAATGTTCTCAGGCTCAGACAAAGTTGTTGAACAAACATGGCAGGAATTCCATCACCAGGAGGTGTATGATAAAAACTTAAAACATACTTATGCAATAATATTATGCAACTTATCTTTAAACATTTTCAATGAACATTCCGCGCGTTATTTAGATACCTTTATCACTCTGCCGTGCCATTTGTGAACTTTATGGTTTCCAACGAACCTGTCAGACATTGCCGCTTCACACATGTTAAAAACAACAAACATTGTGCGGAGATTCACCTCATTACTATAATTAATGAACACGGTTTCAATAACAACCACCTCGAATCAACATTGAGTTTTGGGAAGCTTGGCGCCCTGCCACTCGGGGCAATCATTATCAAAACAACCAAACTTTGGAATGCTTTCACCTAGAATTCTTGGGAATTGGGCAACTTTTTACTCATGTTAATTTATTCGCCCTACCGTTAATTAATGCTTGTTTTTACGGTGTATTTTATTGTAATGAGTTTTTCGGTAGCTGTGATTTTTTTCAGATGTGTTCCCAAGAGAGTAAAACTAGTTTTATTACGAAATTTAAAGAAGATTCTATAATTCGGAATGTTTATAATAAATTTAAATGCGATAAAGACTGCGACACAAATATTTACAAGCAATAACCTTCATAGTAGAATATAAGAATTTCATATTTAATAATTGTTAAGTACCTAATGGCTTAAAAATCTTCAGCGCCCGTACCTACACCTACTCTAAAATCATAGTCGAAGTTTTTGATTCGTTACATGCAAAAAAAAATTTACTTTTGCTGGACAACGAAAAAGAAAAAAAATCAATTATTCCTTTCTGAGTTGGCCACCAGATCTTTTGAAAAACCTTTTTTAAGTATAGTGTGTTACACACAGCACTGCCAAGATTTCAGTCGTCCATAAATAAAGGAATGCACTAAATCCTCCACCCACTTCAGTGTCTGCTCGATGCAAATGCGATGTAATGACACTCTTGATAACTCTGATCTCAGTGGCCAGTACATAAAATCAATATGAACGAAAATAGACTGGACCATTCACACAGCATCATCATCAGGTATGCAATACGCAATGCTTGGGAGGTTAGGTAACAATTGTGCTAAATAAGGGAAAACGACATGCGAAGCAGATCAGATGATTCATAATCAAGATACAGAATCTTGCTAAATCTATTCACCAATTCAATAAACATGGTAACAAAACAATTGCCGTCCAGCCATAGCCGTTACGATGTATCACCAATGACACAGAATAGGCAAATGGAATTGAATGAGTCAGTGGACTCAGTATCTAGTCCTCTTATAACTAAGTGGCCTCTTCATACGGTTCATAGAGCTACATTATAAGCCGTGACGAGTATTGACCCTGTCATGCGATCACTTATTCAAACGGATTTCCTTGTATTGAGTCTGCATCTTCAAGTACCTCAGGTACTAAATGGGCAGTTAGAATTCCCTTTGTATGTGAAGACACTTTCTGCAAGAGCTGAGCTTCAGAATCTGTCTTCTCCCTGTTTAACTATCTTGTATGGTAGTTTAAGATCTTAAGAAATTAATGCAACATTTTCTCCCAAGTTATACAATTTCAACATTAACATTGTTTGACAATGCTGAATTTTAGGGAGGCAGGTAACCCAGCACAGTTTCATGCTTCCACATACCTTTAGCTATATTAGTCGCGTTGGTCGTGTCGAGGCAATGTTATGTAGTTTTCCTTACACTTTGGATGCACACCAACATTCCCTAGAAGGCATGTGGTCGAGCTGGTCTGCCCACCCACACCAAAGACAAACAACACTGGGTGTTAGCGTACACGAGGCACTATCCACCGAAAAGCAGCATCCACTGGACAAAATGTGTAAAAATAAATAATTTCAAGACTCCCTCAGTTTTGGTTCGGTGGGGCAACAGGTAATTTTGTAGACCTTACCTTCGACACCAAACCCGATACTACATAATATCAGTAAGAGGTTAACTATCATATTGACCCCAAGCGCGACACGCCATCTAAATGTAGTACTGCGATTGTTTGCATATAATCGTTAGGATACCTACCTAACTTAGACATTTTCTAATATTACTGACATAGGTGGGTAGTGCAAAGTGGCTCGCTTGCTTCGTTTCAGTGGTGTCACATAAAGCCAGAGACAGTTTTATATGGCGCCAAGGGTGCCTGGATTTTATGACCTATAACATGAAATGTTTTACGCCCTTCGTCTGATTGGCTACGATTGAGACTCTGACACAGTTATGATAAATTAATATTAGAGTTTCGTATTTTTTAAAACATTTTTGTGTCTGATTACAATCAACAAGTACGAGTACCCATCAAATAGTAGATTTGACAATGGATGTGGGAGATCGTAAACTAATCTTAAACATCATTATTATTTTACAGTTTAGGATGTAATTTTATGCCATAAATGATTTGAAATGAGAACGTTGTTTATGATAATAAGTTGACTCACTCAAACTTTGACCCAAGATCAAAATCTCGTTATGTTCGATCAATCAACCGCCTTACAAACCACTGAGAAGAACTAGGTCATGTGCCTTGTCATCCCACATTCTACACAGCCTGTCAACTACAGCCACGGTCACGACCTCGTAAAGTCAATATTGCTAGCAAAGTTTCATGTAATTACGTCCTATTTTATGTCCAACTTAGCTTTACAAGTGCTTTGTTTTAACGAAACTATTTATGAATGTAATTATTTGGGAGCTCATATTGTGGTTTCCCATTCTAGCATATTTTTAGGTAATAGGGTAATATTCACAGTTTCATCAGTTATAGATAACACCGACATTTCGCATTCTCTTACTTTCATTCTCATTCGGTAGATCAGCTTAACTCCGAGTAGCGAAATAGGACTTTGGTTTGCCCTATACTTATTTCTCTCTTCTGAATGACTTTTATCGATTGGATATTTGCTGTCGCCAATACTAATAAAATTTTGTGTAAATTCCAGGGCCACCGCCACGGCTGGGGCTGAAGGCGGCGAGCCCCGGCGTCGACGAGGACTGCAATAGCAACACCAGCCTTGCGGGCAGCACGCACTCGCACGATGGCGACGCGCACTGCGACAACTCTGGATATCTCTGGTTCCTCGACTACAAGTGAGTAGGCATTCTCATCTTTATTGTGCGAATTATGGCTTGTTAAACCACCAGCCTCGTTGCCACTGTAAATATCTGTACTTGTTGAATAGCAACCAGCCAGCTTCGCGGGCAGTAAGTACACTATTGGCACAATGGCAACACATTGGCACTGCACTTATATCAATATGAACTAGGGATTTCTCTGATTCCTCCTGTGTGGTTTAATTACATGGAAGTTTTCCTTATTATTTTTCATCCTTGGAAAATAAACAGGAAACTTACTTGTTGTTGTGTTTAGACGTCGTGTCTTCAAACCACAAAGTACACATTTTTGTAAGAACACAGTAACTGGAATCCATTTTATGTGTGGTTCGTACTGCAGTTTTAAGTGTTAATGGTCTGCTTTCCGACATAAACGCTCTTACTCCAATAAGTAAGCTCATTCGTTTCTAATGGCTTAATGGTAGGTTGTACGTTGTACCTCTTGCTGCGCTCTAAATGGTATTTATACCAACACCTCAAAAGACTCACAACATTAAAGATAGGAAGTAAGAAATCTTAAAACTCTCCAGGCCTCAGAATTATAGGTTCGATAAAAACTAAGCTATAGAAAAGTAAGTTTTCATGTAACAGTGCATGTCACAGTTTATAACGACCCAAATGGCGTGCATAAAAGAATGTAAGACTATAAAGACCGCAAAATAGGTCACCATGCTTCTAATGAATCGTTGCATCAACAACGCGATAATTACGATTGTTATGAAGTTGGGAAGAAATAAAAATGTAGTTTCATGGAATAAAATTCATTGATGTTAACCGGCGCTCCTGCTATCTCAATCACAATAAGGATTACCTTACATATACATATTTATTGGAATCGACTTCGAAACCTTTTTGGTTTTTTAAACATGAAGAAACTTTCCCAACTTTATATCTTAAAAACAGAAAATCTATAAAAACCTTTTCTTCTTTTCCAGTCCGATTTTTCGAGACGGCTCCTGCCACCACCCCTCAGTGTTGTCTTCGGTATCAGCATCGTACAAGGGCATAAGCGACCTGGCGTCCCGTTTCGAGTTCACCTCACGCTACAACGACTTGGCCAGGGATCTCGACGCAAATCTTGCCGAAGCTGATATGGAAAGCTTCAGGACTGAAGACATACACGCACTGCTTATGACCGCCAACTTGCCTCACGACACCATCAATGACGACAGAACGCATGATGTAAGTGAAGCTTGTCACACGTGTTTGTCACACACTGATTTGAGTTTTGCTGAACGACTCTCGAAAAATACTTTAGCGCAAACAAAAGAACAGGTAGGTCGGTACTGAAAGTTTGCATTATTTTTGATACAGACGTAAACAAATGTGTTTAAGTCAGTATCAAAAATGATGCAAACACAATAAGGGACTCGAACTTCTAAGTAGTAAAAGTATTGGAAAATTGCGATCAAACATTCCAGCGCAGTTCATATCGAGGCTGATAACGTATTGTGGTTTTGACCTAGCCACTATTACGAAAGTTTTTCAATCTTATCAAACCCGATCAATAGTAGTCAGTCCCATACAATAACCGTAAAGATTAAAATTTACGTTTATGAGATTTAAAACCGAAAATCCTTGCAGAATTGCGAATTCGTAATGGCTGTGAAGCCAGGTGTGAATAATTTAATGACGCTTGAAATAATAAAGACATAAAAGGACACGTTTTCGCAAAAAAACCTTCAATAAGAATTTTAAATTGTGTTTATTTTGACGTTGTAACTGAGTAATTTTGTTTTACCTAGTGGTTACGTTGGCTTGGATGGTTTTTGACCAAATTTTACCTTATCCACTTTTATTACCGTGAGAGGACCATAAAATTATTCTTAAATGTGTAAAATCTGATAGATGCAATCTTTGCATTTCTCAGTCTGTGTGTTTAAAGGACCTTGTTCAAACACTTGGCGAGAAATTCCAGCAATTTCGGCCACAGCAAGGACGTCACGAGTCACTGCAAGCCGTGGCCTTACAAACCTTGTAATTTTACGAGTAGGTACCTACCATATAAACTTTCTCTTGTAGAATTAAGATTAAGGTACAAAGAGCTACTTTTTGGAGAAAAAAAGAGGTTAAGCAAAAACTACTTATTACAAAAAATCGAAGTACCTTTATAGTTCAAAAAATGTTGTGATAGTTTAAATAAAAATAATATAGGTACCTAAACGAAGAAAAAACACACGGCCATTGTTTAATCGACAAAAATCTGCTTTACCAAACGCAAAACAGAAAGCCAAGTTATCGGTAATCCCAGTAATATATGCACGTGGAAACAAAGCAAGATAAGCATGCAATGCATTCCCGAGGCTGTGTCAATGGCTCGAGTCTACGGAAGTGATGAATATCAGCTGAGACTGCAGGCAACCGAGCCGGCCATGAACGCTCGGAAACCGTTCACCTTAACTTAATACCCCATATTTTATATCATTGCCATATTTTTATTCGATAAAGCAGTCGCAATATTCGCAATGGATCATTTCATTTAACCTTCAATATCATTGTTGTGGTGTTGGAAACTAACTTTCTTATTTACATTATTTGATATCTTTATTTACGTTTTATTTATGTTTTAACTATTTTATTTATGTATATATTTCATTCTAATTTTCAGTTTTATGTTAACTTTCTTGACGGGTGCTAATTGGTGTCTTGCAGAGTAATCCCCGAGGCGAGATGTTTGCCAGCATCTCCAGTTCATTAATGGACAGATTTCGCTTCGACAGCAGTATCAGTTTCGGCAGTAGTTTGCAGGTTCGCCTTGCATCCTTGTGTTTCACATAATTATAACAATGCTCTTTCATAATGTCCACAGTCGTTGAACGACTACACTATTACTTTCATATATTCGCTGAACACATCATTGGCAAAAGCCATCAGAACACGAAATCATCGCCTGTTAAATATTTTGTTCCCTACGAATTTATTTGTTTCCTTTAACCGCTGTCAATGCAAGCGCCATCTAGAAGTCACACGCAAAAACTCTTTTGGTTGAAATGGATAGATGTCGCTTTAAATGTGCCCAGTACAAGTCTCATCGGAATCATACTAGGTGGCGGTAGTGTATATATGTTTTGTAAAAATAAACCGAAAGAAATATTTATTAGGTAGGAAGGTACCTATACTTTATATTGTCTTTGGGATGAATGAACTGAGAAACCATGGCACCAATATCATTATCTGCTAATTTGAATAATTATTGTGAATGAATAAAGCCTAAAATAATTATGAGTAAACGTGAAAAATAAGTTTTGTGTTAATTAAAATAAGTTCTTAATTCATATAAAATGAATAAATACCTCAGTACCTACCTATCTTATCTGATTAGGGTATAAGTACCTGGATGATCGAGCTTCGCTTGTTTTTTTGGTAAATTGTGCTTATTAGAAATTATAATACTCGTAGTACTATTCGCCAATAGATGGTAGGAAGAGCCAATTGATTACGATAAATCTAAATATCGAAAACATAAATAAACTAATAAAACGAAATTTTCTGAAAATTAATTCTAGCTAGATCGATTTATCGCCCCGAAACCCCCAGTATACCTACTAAATTTCATGAAAATCGTTGGAGCCGTTTTCGAGATCCGGATTATACTTATATACATATACAAGAATTGCTCGTATAAACGTATATGATTTAGAATGTGTAAAGCTGGTTAATTGAATCATTTGAACAAAACAATTCCTTCTACGGTGTAGAGGGTCTACGCCACAGCTTACAATAAAATCCTAATGCAAATTATCGCAGAACAATAGTCTAGTCAACCGTAATCTAGTCCCGAGAGATATACATAGAAAGTCTAAGCGGCACTCCGCCAGCATTCACAACTAGTCTTCCTATTTACCGGGCAAAGTACGTTGGTCCCACGGGATGTAGTAAAGTACCTACTATATGCATGTATGTGTGTGTACTATAGTAAAGATAAAATAGGACGACTTCAATGTGTGCTCCAGTACACAGAGAATTGCGTCAATCACTCTAACTGCTCGTTATTCCCCCAGTCATACAGTCATTCCCTCTATCGCTGTGCGCGTGAGCTATATTTAATCGTCCTTATGTGTGGTCGTGCACATACTGCCACCATGTGCTGGCTGCCAATGAACACTATCCACTTGGACAGATGTTCTCAAACTTTTACACTACACAAACTAAACTACCTGTTCTTCCTGTTCAACTTAACTTGAACTCGAAGTTTTATATATTGTTAATAATAGCTTCCAAATTACGATTCGTTGAGTAAAAACTATAGCTCTTCAGTATCCCCAATTAGAGCTTTCTCAGATAATAATTGGGCCCTTTGAACTTCTAACCTTGCTTTACATTACTAAACTAAACTTGCTAATCAAACCCTTTGAAATTGTTCTGCTAATTATTCTTTTGTTTTTCTAAACACTTCTGACTGAACGCACTTGTTCTCTGCAGTCAGTTGTTTCTAAAACTCCATCCAGTAGACTGGTTCCCCGTTATTTTCACTTGTAAATCTCCATCAACTTAATCCATTGATAAAAAGCAGTCTTATTCTAATTTGTTTAGGTTGTATGTTGGTTATCTTAACGTGTACAAATAATCATTAGTGGTTCAGAGTTCAGTCTATGAGACCACAGACAATGTAAAGTTTGAGATGCGCAAGCGGTGGCTAATATTAAAATTAATATGCTCGCTGTCCCAGTCGCGCCCCGGGTTCTAACGAGCGCTGTGCTCCGTGTCAGCGATGCATCCTATCACATGTAGCGTTTCCAATAATTACAATTCTACCGAACTTATTGATAACTGTGTGTGTATAAGATAGGGACTATACTGTGAACAGTGGACTTTGTGAAGCTTTACTTGATAGTGATACGATGACTTGGATGGATGGTTTAGTGTGATATAGTGTGGTGTTATTTTGATAGTGACTGTAGTGGGATTCTTGTAAAAATGGGTGTGGAATACGATTGGGATTCCTACAATGGATATTATTCAGTAAGTTACATTAGCATCAGTATCTTCCTTTAATTTATTATTTCGTTCAACTTTAAATTCATTTACTTATCGCAATTTATTGTTGCTTTCATTCACGATAATTAAATTGAACCACTTTTCATTCACCTTGAAAACAATTAAGTAAAGCAATTAAACTCTGCAATGACACATGTGTAGGTACTCGTAGATAGCAACCTGTTTTTAAAAGTGACCTTACACCTACTTATAGTTGTTTATTTTTGGTTATCGCTAAAATAAGAATTTAACTACCTACACACTTCTCAAAACGGATGGTCCAAGTATTATTTTACTGTAGGTACCCATACTGTTATCATATCACACTTAACACTTCACTTTCCATATTATCACAGTATTTGTTTTACTAACTAGGTACCCTCATTATTAACTTCAAAGTAAATTATGTTTATCTAAATACATTAGACCTAGGGAATCGTTAATAAGTATAATATATTTCGTACATACAATTTAACAATTGCCTGCAACAATAGCAGCATTATGAGTATAACTGTTTAGTTTGTGACCTCATTTATAACAGGAAAGGGAATTAAATTGATGATAACGCTCGCTGCGGCCATGTTGTTTGTCGCTTTATTTTTCAAGCAACGAAATCTGTTCCTTTGATGGAGCTAGTATATTTCTTTATTACTATTTTAACAATAATATGAATATTCCTAAGATGCCAGGCCCTTATGACCTAAATAAATCCCTTCGATAGACAGGTGGTGGCTATGCTGATGTGACCTATTAAACAAATAATCAACTTTTAGCGCTGCAATCAATCACAGTAGATTATCCTTCCGATAAAAATGAGTACACCGATAATGTTTGTAAATCCATTGAACTGTGGGCCTATTTTTAGAAGCTTGCATCCGCATCGAAGTTGTGTGTTTATGTTTGAACCCGTATAGCGCTACGTTTCGAAATCTTCTGAGAACGTTTAGTTATTATTACTTTAGTACCAACGCTGAGTTTCAATGCAGTGTTACTAAACTTTTATCACATTCTTTTGAAATTGGTGCTACACAATTAACTATAACATTACATTACCTATACAAGTAATTTGTAAAATATTTCGTTTTCGTGATTATAAGCGATCTACGTGATTTGCAACAATTTATTTCTACCTACGCATTGAAGAAGCATGCCAAGAGCCGAGCTGAGTTAATAATCGCAATTCCTCCCTCAGGGTGAAGAATCTGTCGGTTCGATCAATACGATGTCGATATGCAAGTCCGAGCTCCTATTCTCGCCTGTAAAGGAAGGTCTACATGGAGTACACTTCAGCGTGGACAGCCTGGACTGTGAGCTGCCGACTGAGCAGGACCTCATTCTTACCTGCCAGGCCAATAAGGACAACTACACCATCGCCTTTGAAGGCAGTCTCACCACCTATTCTGAGGATAGTGAGTGTGTCGAATCAGCCGTCAATCAAAGACATGGTAAGATCAATTGATATAATAAACTGACTCCTTAAACTTCCTGTATAAAAGCAATGTCGAGGTACTCTTTAAACTATATGTTGCCATATTTGACATTCACTGTTAATATTATCAACTTAAATTATTGGTATGAACTATGAAGAACTACACACAATACGCAGAAACTCTCAATCAAGATGAAAAATGTATAACGTTGCAAATTTCATGACTCAATGTAATGTAAGCCCGCCATTCTTGCTAAGTAGTGATGTAATTGTTTACTAAGATTAGAACTGATTCACATCACATGCGTGAATATAATCATTCATGATAAGCTGCCACCTAACAGGAACCTTCCTTTTTCAGACAAATTGGGGAGAGAAGAACACGTAGTTTTAGATAACGATGAAAGAACGCGCAGGAATTTAGAATTATTAGAAAGATGTAAGAAATTAACCAATAAGCTAACAACGTCGATGGCCAGAAGTGATTTTGGATTAACTACATGGAGTAAACTTATGAAACATACCAACCATTCGCCTTTAGAAAGGTAAATATCGATTTAAATCAAGTTATTAGCTACCTACTATTTTACTCACTAAGCTGACACTAAACCTTTTATTTGTCTTATAAGGCATCCCTCAGGAAATAATAATGATGAATCCGCAAACGAAATGACTGATGCAACAAGCGAAATGAGTAACTCCGTGATCAAAAGCCAAAGTCTGCCAAACCTCTACAGAAAGAAACTCATGAACAGTTCCATTAACTCCGCTGCACTCAGCAACTCAACGGTGCGTTAATTGAAAAATAACAAAGTAAGTAATGATGGTAAACATTGACTGCTTCTATTTAACACTTTTCCGTTTACAGGTCGATTCGTTTACCACCAACCACAGGCTAACGGGCACTCCTATGTATATGAAAGTGTACGATGTCTCGCAACAAAGAAGCCAGCATTCGGAACCCATGAGTACATCTTCTACAGATAATCAAACCTCTTCAGACAAAAGCCAGCCCAAGATAAGCTTGGTTAAACTCTTCATGAAACAGAAAAGTATGAGCAACGATGGTATGGTTAGCATGGACCAGCTGGACCGGTCTGAGTGCTGGCCATCTAGTTCAGGTGGGGAGAGTGGCGAGTCTATAAGTGAACATAAAATAGAAGTCAAAGATATTAATCTGGACCGGCCTCAGATAGAATTACCAAAAACTGGGGTAGATGAGGCATGTTCAGCGGTTTATGAAGAGATCCAATCTGCAAATTTGTACTGTAACCGGGTATACGATGATGTTTTAGTCGAAGAAGAAGAAACACCTGATGGAACAAAATTAAGTGGTTCCAACCTTTATGCAACAGTCAACAAACCTCACATGAAGAAAGCAAATCTGAGTGTTGTGAATAGTCCATCTAAGTTAAGAAACAGGAAATCTTGTTCATCACAGTCGTCAGCTACCAGTGTCAGCATTTCAAGTTGTTCAGAATCTGACAACACGCAGGTGACGAGAATGAACCGACTACTACAAAGAGAGGCGTGTGACCACAAGTCTACCTCTACCCATGTTGAAAGTAACAGACTTGATAAAAGTATGCAAACATCTAGCATACAACTATCCAGCATATCGATAGATCGGGACCTTCTCAAGATAGTAGAGCCTTCATTTCTTGAAAAACTCAAAGAGGGAGATTGCGAAAAACCAGTTTTTGTTTTGTATCCTAATTACACTTTACCAGATATTAGCTTTTTAAACGGCCGAGCGAACATTTTCTTAAATCCATTGAAAGTAAATGTTTCTCCTAAATCGAGTCAGATCAAACGAAACCGATTACAAGCTAAGGGCAAAAGACCGTTCTCATGCAACGATCTTGAAGTGCTGAAGAAGAAAGGTTTAGGACACATCAAAGACTGGGATTCATTAAACTTCCTTCTGCCAACAGAGTGCAAGCAAATGCTATCAGAACTGCCCGAGTTAATGCACAATAAGGAAAAAGAAGTGACAGTAAAGAGTAATGAAAAATACTGCCTTGCTTCAAAAGCTAGGACTCGGCCAATGAGCTGCGACTGTAACAACATGCCAAACCCTACAACTGTTTCTTCAAGTTCAAGCACGGCTACCGCACCATCGTCTGGTTACCGTGGCTCGTCAACCATGCTCACAGATTCATCTGCTCAAAACAGCCCAGCACCCGCGGGTAACTTCAATCCACTCTTTGTCTACCGCTACGACAGCGCTACGAGCTCAGAAGCTAGTGGCGCTCATGTTGAAGGTATGAGAATGCACCCCTCTGCGCCGAAGCGGTCACTTTCGCTGGCCGATCAAGCTCGCATCAAACAAGGAGATCACGTGCCTCCGAGGCCACCTCTACCAAAAAGCATTTTGCGTAAGTCAATGGACAAAACACGAAAGTCCAGTGCAAAACGATACAGCATGTTCGAAATGGATGAACTGCTACAAGATCCTATTGTTTGTATGAACGCTGCGACCGAAAACAAGTCAAAGAGACGCTCTCTACAAGAACCTTATTATTTGTTGAATCAAAACGTAGATTACAGGAAGAACAACGATTTGGCTGCCAAGCGATTATCTCAGCAATTCCTCGACGCGGCTGATAAGGATGCCGACTACAATGAGTACTACGCAGACGAAGGCGTTGGGACGGAGAGTAGCCTCGACTCTGGGAAATCGAATGAAATCAAATTCCACAGGCCGCACACGCCCCCAATGCCTAAGCCACGCACAAAGAAAATCGAATACACAGAGTTCCCACCTCCAGGAGCACTCATTAGTAGCGCTGATTTACAACAACTAGAGGAATTTTTGAAACTGAGCGGGTTTAATTGTCAAAATATGGATGAATGGGATCAGAATCAAGTTCAAAAGGTAAGAGGTCAGGTGACCAAGTTTCTCCAAATGAAACGATCTCAGGAGGAGAATCAGAGGTCCATAGAATCAAGCGGCAGTAGTTGTAATAGCAAGAAGTCAGTGAGCTTTGCACAGAAGTCTGAGGGGAAGGAGACTCAGCAAACTCAACTGAAGCCAATGGAAGAGCTGAAGGTGACCACTCCGCCAAACTCACCCAATATATCAGCTGTTGTTCAGAGGCATTATCAGGTAAACATCACGCTATTACATCATCTGCCCGTATCATTGCCCTTTGATTTCTGTGAGTACCTTTGGTTCTTTATTTTGATTTCATTGATTTTGTTATGTTCATTGCTCGTTCTTTCATTAATTTTATTATTTTGGCAAACATCCAACGCTTATTCTACTTATTCATTTATATCATTTTCATTCATTGAGTATCGATTCACATTTTGCTAATTATATGTTCTTGATATCCTTAAATCTCTTATAAAAATTTTTCTTGCTTATTCTGTTCCATCTGCATGCTGTGCTACTAATATTGAAATTTCTAGGGCAAGAATCTAGCGGAAATACCTATTTGCGAGGAAGGTGAAGTAAGCCCTGATGAATTCGGAAGCCCGATCCACTTTGAAGGGCGAGCCAAGTACGATTTGATTGATGTGTCACAAAAGAGAGGTAAATATAGAACTGTTGAATCATATTCTAATTCGGATTAGGAGCCATTAGCTTAAAATTCTACTCTTCTGTCTACTCGTGCCATTTGCAATCAGAAATAACAGTTCAACCACCGTTTAGCTTAGAATGCTTCAAATAGAAATATAAATTATAGGTTTATGTATTTGTTCATACTGTAATCACTTATTATTTTTGCAGCGCTAGTATCAAATGTAACCGATGCAGTAGAGATGTTGATCCAACACTTCTCATCAGCAACGGATCAAGCTGAACTAGCGTTCCTTGGTGACTCCAAACAATCTCCAGCTTGCGCTAAGATTGCCCTGAACGCATTATGCCCAGCATTATATGCCATATTCAGAGATGGACTGAAGGAAAACATTGAAACGTCGTTTGGGGCCGTAAACAATTCTGTTTGGCAGATGGTTGAGTCTACAGCGAGACAAGGTATATATTTCATATTTTAATATCCTAAAAATATTTATAAAAGATGATGACAATGTACAAATTAACCCTTGTAAATAAATTATTTGAAAAAAATGCGAAATTCCAAAAATAACTTGTTGATGAAAAGGAAAAATATTTAAAAAAAAAAGAAAGTGAGATTATTAGTACCTATATATAAAAACATTGTTAACAATTTTTTAAAATGATATCGATGTTTCAGGTCCAATAACTAAAGCTCTGAACGAACTGGTACTGAGGATAAACAGCGAAGATGCTGTAACTGAAGGGCTGGTCAAGTTCAACGCGTTTATTCTTGGTCTTCTCAAGTAAGTCCCATTTATTATTTCCGTACCTTTTCAGCCAATGATTGATTGTGTGATTCTAGCCACACTTGATATTCTGAGGTCACTTGTCGGAAACTCCGGTCGGTCAGTTTCTTATAAACCTGACTTGCAAAACTGTGTAACCACATTGTTCTATGTACCATATCCACGTCATTAGCCACTGATACTGATACTAAAGTACGTTCTTTTCTTACAGTGCACAGTCGGTTGATGCGTGGGTGTCGTATGTCCGCACCAGAGAGTCCATTCTCGCGAAGCACTACGGCCCAGATTCTCTCATACTTGCCGGCTGTGTCGGGGAGCCTCGCTGTAGGGCTCTTCTGGACACCCTACTGGCCAGTCTCGAGCCCTTGAGACTACTACCCTTTCAACTTGACCTCATGTTCGAGATGAGAGAACTGCACAGAAGCTTCAAGAGAATCGAAAGCGACATGCGAGCTGCTAGCCGGGTATGTATTAATCACTACTAGATTCAGGATTTATTGAAAACAAGTATGACCTTCCGTGTCTTTTGGGCATCAAACCACTTCGCATACTGTCGAACTGCCGCCTGACGGAGCAACATCGCTTTATTTGCATTTTATTGTTTACCGCATGTGCTTATACAAATCACGATTCGCAGCGAATAAAGTTGGATACCTTAGCGTTGTATACTTTCGTGCACAGCTTACATAAAATGCAAATAAAGGTATGGTCGTACTATCGATCTAACGGTTGACCTTCAAGGACGTTCTCATTACTATCTAACGATTGACGGCATGATGCATGATGCTAAAACAGTAATTTGGTATTTAACAGCCCACCTCGATTAACCCGCCACTAACACTGAACCAGCGGAACATACTGAAGCTGGTTCGCTCGATGCAGTCCAGCCAGGTGTCGAGCGACGACTGCCAGACCAGCGTTATAATGAGACACAAGGAGCCCAAAAACAAAGAGCCGTCAACACCAGATCTGTTAAACGATTCTGCGAATGTGAAGACCACGATTGAGAAAAACAGACCACGGTCTTGTATGAATCCGACGGCGGGACTCGGTTACGATCTCTGTCCTAATAACAGTAGAATTGAATTGGAGAACCGGAGATGGTCTGGGGTGCATTTGGGGTCTAAGCTGATGCAGGCATTTGACAGACTGGTGTTCGACGACAGCGATGATTATACTGACAGCCTTGAGAACAATAAGCCGCCGAAACCAGCCGGCAATGACGCGAAGGTAACGCTGGGTTTTGTGTGGAGCCTGCAACATGTGCTTTGTGTTAGACGACGTTTTGTTTTGGTTTTTGTTGTTCATTCACAGGCTGTCGTTTTGTGTTGCTTCCCGTTAATGCTTCCGCTTTATCATTTTCACTGTAATGTGTTTGTGTTCATTATGCCTCCACTTGTATGTCCGGCCCGTTAGGCTATTTTTCTGTTTTTCTATCTATATTTTTTTGTTCTTCTTTGGCACTAGATTGATTGAGATTATTTTAAGTAATTTTGTTTAATCGTATCTAGTTGGTTAAATGACTTCAAACATCCAGTAACATAATTTTACCAATATTTTTATTCAGGTAGCACCTGTAAACGTTAGTACGCTTAGTTAGTAAGCAAACAAAGATCATACATAATCTCGTAACATGTTGCCAATGAATATCACGGTATATTTACTTTTGTTTTTCATAGAATTTGTTTTTATAACAGCTGGACTGCAGCGGCGAGGAATGGCGGCCAGGCTCAGCGAGCAGCGGAGCAAGTGCGAACACAGGGAATGCAAGCAACAACTCTGGAGGCAAGTTCCGAAGATTACAGCTCAAGTGGGAGATGCTCAGTACTGCTGAAAGTCCTTCAGGAACACCTTCAGGTAACCAAATCCATGCAATGTATTAATTCGCATAAATATGAAAGTAATTATGCCACAGACTTTTAGCCATGAAAAGGTAACGCTATATCTGCGGTTTTCACGATTTAACGTCTGACGTAATCGAAGGTAAACCTTAAGCAAAAAATTATGTATTTCCTGGGAAATTGCCGCGGACAGTACTATTATATATAATATTCGGTGCTTGTTTGTCAATAAAGAGTTGTTCTTTTGTAGATTATGAAGTCAGTATTCGACGAGAGATCCTTGACATAAATTCAATTCCATTGTTATACGAATTACAACTGTATAAATTTTGTACATTTGTGGTGTTTCCAACCCTTGACATACTGCACCATGAAACTTTGTATAACTCACCTTCATTTGTTTCGTTCACTGCACTGCATTCAGCTGTCCAAACATTGCTAAAATCCTGGGACGACTGGAAGTTAAAGGTTTTTTGCTCGCAGATGTATAACAATCCACAAATATAAACACGCTGATTAACATTTCAAGGTTATTATTTAACTTGTCACGTGCGTCAATATACGATCCACTTACACCTACTTGTTAAGTCTAATGGATGACGAATTAAATTAATTATTATGGCCGTCCCCATGTTGGCCCAGATTCGCCGAGTTATAAACGAGCCTTCACTCATTTAAGTTTTTCACAGTCAGTCGAATCACATAAAAAAAACGTCATTTGCGGTGCCTTCCCGATAAAATCAGTTCATTGAAAGTTTATAGCTAGCTTATGTGATGATGGCAAAAAAGTTTCTAGTAGTAACTAGTTCAAGTCTCGACAAAAGCGAAACTTTTAATGCCAATTTTCAACTGATATATTTACTAAAGTTTTTCACGCTGAATGAGAGACATTTATGTATTTGTATAGGCATTGTAGTCTAATTTTAAAGTTTTGTTAGGTAGGTTATCTCTGTAAATAATTATATTAGTAAGGACTTTATCAGTTATATACCCATAACACAAGCACTGCATAACATGGGAATAGATGATGTTGTACAGATTGAATTAATTGAAACGTGACTATGTGAAATATAGAGAGAACAACAGTTATTGACATAGCTCAAAGAATTAGCAAGCTGAAGTCGGTTCTTCGTGAGATATCACCGACTCACTGCGAGTCGGTGATATCTCACGAAGAACCGACAATCACTGGGGTAAACGAGTTCTTGAGTGGAGACCGTGTAATACTCCCTCCAGCCAGGTGGCATGACGGTATGCGAAAGACTGCTGATGCTGGATTCGGCAAGCTGACAGGGTGCTATAGCGCTCATTAGGGTAGGCCTATGTGCAGCTGTGGACTAATATTGGTTGATGATGAATGTGAATATTTATTATTTAATACTCTTTTGCACACAATTATAAAACAGTACCTACACAAATGGTGGGCATGATGCCGATGGCATTTTCTACCTGGCAACCAGACTAGGCCAAAAACAACAAAACGAAGTGCTTAAACTTAGATATAAACTTACTAGGATAAAAAAAAATCATTCTAAACTATATAATGTATAAAAAAATTATTTAAAAACAATATATTAAAATATCCACAGAAATACAAGAGATACCTACAAAAATCTAAAAGTGCAGGTAGTGAAATGACGGTAATGATGATAATTATGTATCTATTTTATTATAAAAACTATCGTAGTTCGACGAATTCATTAGGAACGCGCGCGTCTAGAACCGCACTCGCCCTGAAGATGACCCTCGTTAAGGTATGAAACATTGGTGTTCTTCCAACACAAATAACGTTCGTAGTTAACCCGCTTACATCCGTAATGAATTCGTCGAACTACGATAGTTTTGTATCTAACTAGTACGTTCGTTCACCAGGAGAGACCTCCCCGGCTGCTGCGCGCGGCTCGAAGATCCCTCGGCCTGTCTCCTCACCCGTGCGCCCGCTAGCTCCGTCGCTCCATTCGCCAGCTAAAAATACTCATCGGTATGTAAACTATACGATTATATCCTCCATGGTGACTTGACTTTATTTATGTGTTTGTTGTTTCGTGTTAGAGAGATTTTTAATTTTACTTGCCTTGCCAAGATTTTAACGTCTAAGCTTATTCTAGCCTGCTTGAATGAATACTAAAATAACAAAAAGTTTATTTCCAAAAGCTTATGAAAATCACATCACAGTAATAATATAAATGCGAAAGTTTGTATGGATAGATGTATGTTTGTTACCTCTTCACGCCAAAACTACTCAACGGATCAGGCTGAAATTTTGCAAACAGGTAGTTCTAATACTGGTATAAAACATAGGCTATTTTTATCCCGTAAATCTGTTCCCGTGGAATAAAATTGCCTTTAAACGTTTCCATAGGAACAACGCGTGCGAAGCCGCGGGGCGCAGCTAGTACCTTATAAATTAACAATTGATTAAATAGGTGCGACGAGTCCCATACTCGTGTCGTGACTAGTTTACGTAACTATGACCCCCGCACTGTATGAAATTAGATAAGACTAGCTGAGCTAACGTGCTTTTCTAATTTTTTACGAATGTGAATATATTTTCTTGTATTTTTCCTGAACAATGTGAGTAAGTGTGGTAGGACCCTATTACATGTAGCTTTTTGTGACAAAAATACTCGAAAGAGCTGATACATTTTTTTGCAACATTGGACAAGAAACAAAAAGTTAATATAATTGAACATCCTTGGATTATAAGTTTCTGGATATCTGCCGCCGTATCAAGTCCTAACGTAAACAATCTTGCGTTATCGGTGCCAGCCACATGACTGACCCACTAAAATCATACCTAAAATTAAATTATACTCACTTTCTTTCCTTTCTAGCGCCATCCCCGTCCCGGTCCGTAAGGGCTCGTCGCCGACCACGGCCACGGCTGGTCAGAGGCCCGCCACTGCGCGCACGACCACGGCCAAAAGGCCACCGCAGCCGGCCAACCGGTATGTTGAACGAGTTAGTCCTTAGAAAAACTAGGGGTTTCTTGATTTGGTCGGGTTTTACAAATGTGTACAAAAGAAACTCTCTGTTGTTTTTCATTATGTAAACTTACAGTATCAGTACAATTGACAATTTATAAGTTTATATTACTTAAAATATGTAAATTGTATAGGCAAATGTGATAATTTATCAGATGTACGTATATCAACTGTAGTCTTCGGATTAGACGAATCTTGCTTTTTAGTTTGGTGGTGGATAAAGCACCTGCACTAAGATCTATTTCTATTAGTATCATCTTTGATTCTGTCGTATTATAACCTCAGGTTTTGGTGGTGTCTATAATTTCTACAGCAATTTCATCCTGGTACGAGTTACTTTAATTATTTTATTTGCTTTTTATTCGCACTTTATTCAGAGCAACGGCTGAGACCATGAAGAAAACGCAGAAACCACGGCCTTCAAGCTTAATCATAGAAGCTCTGCCTAAACACACACCACTTGCTAAAATATCACCGTATGTACAATACCGTGTGTAGATTAATCAACTAATATTGTGAACGCAAAGCTTTTTCTAACAACTAACAATTTAGGTAAGTAGGTACTTAACTGTGTACCAAAACTTTTTTACAAACAAAAACGTTTATAAAATTAAAATAAGTAAATAATAATTGAATAAATATTTTCTGGTAACACTATTCTTGAACTTAAAAAACTACTGGGAGAACTTTACTAGACAAACTTTTTAAGGTTTAAAGTGTCGTAGAAATAAGATTAGAATAAGTTTTGATTAATAAAGAAAATACAAAATACCACTTTATATGGGCTCAAATAAATGTAGTGTATCTTTTTTACTGGAAAATCTGTTCAGTAAAAAAGTATAACTACCACAAAATCGGAAAATCGTTGACTAAGCTTCTAATTTTTTAAGTTCGATAAACTTCTTTTTTTTAATCTACATACAAATAAGTGCTGGTTAAGGTTTATATGCATGATATATACACTCGGATAGAATATAAAATCTTGTCGTAAATTTTCTTGTAACCATAAAGTCGTGCCTGAAGGATTTACTGTTTTACCATTTTAGTACTAAAGCAGATAGCATGTTTACGATCTTTCAATAGAAACTTGAATGCAAGCATCATTTCTAAACAAACGGTATTTCGCATACGTAAATAGGTAGGTGCATTTATCTAAGTCGTCATGTCATGCTATATTTTGATATATTTATTCTAGTAAGTACTCTCGCTCAGTTTTAATGCGAATTTTAGAGTCTTTTCAATATCAACACAAAATCAATAGAGGTAGGTAGGTAGTGATTTTCCGTGATTGATACCTTGAATATTAGAATATAATCCTTGAATAATTTACGATCTCCGGTTATCATAGATAATATAACAAATTTAAAATAATAATTTCTGTGAAAACTGTATTAGAAATACAACCCTGCTACAAAATGGCTACGCGGTGCTACACTCCTTACAGTTTTTGTTTACTAAGGAAAACAAATCGTTTCGCTATCATCTTATTATATATATATATATATATGTATATATACCCTATTCTTCAATTCATAAACTCAACGTCTAACAAAACAACCTAGGTATACTAACAAGGGCATTTGGGTTTGCATTGTGTAAAAAATAACCCCTTGCATTCAACTCTTTAAGGATAGGCCTGTACAATATAAACCAAAGCATTCTGGTTTTATTGTTTCCGTTTGCATAATACTGACAAAAAAATAATGAAAATATTAAAAAGAGTATAATAACAAATCTCTATAACTCAATTCTTCAAGTAGGTACGTTTTCAGTAAACCGTGAAAATGGGAGCAATGGCGCACTTTTCCTGCTTTCAGTATTTTCTTCCATTGTTTTCGAAAGAGATTTTCGAAACGTTGATAAAAACCCATTGAAAGCTTTCAGAAATTCGCCCCAGTACCATTGCTCACTGAAAACACAACACCTGTCAGCCTAGCACGGGGATTATTGTCTGGCGTAGAATAGAGAAAAATGACATCGCGTCGTCATACATTGCGTAAATTATTGAAATTGAACGAATGAATTTCAAACATTTTACGCATTCGATGACAAAGTGACGTAATTTTTCTCTATTCTACTCTAGACAACAATCGCCGTGCTAAGCCTACTGCTACGAAAAGCCTTTCGATATTCTCATCGTTTCTTCGTATACCAGGACTTCCCGAGTAGACGGTACCTGGCAAGGAGGCGCAGCCCCCCGGCCGTCCTCTCTCCCCTACGGCCGCGCCCCCCCGCCTGCCGCGCCGCGTCGCGCCGCCTCGTCATCCGCCGCCAGGGCGCATCGCACCCCCCCGGCACAGCCCAAACAACACAGGTCAGTGTAGACAATAGTACTCCTCATCAAACTTAATCAGGGTTAAGGTATAGTCAGCAAAAATGCGCCTTACCACCACTAGGGTGATTTTTCTGTTAAGTGAATAGTTGCCAACCCCGGCTTGCTCGATATCTTTGGCAAAGCAAAATAGTTTCAAACTGGATAGGCATTACGTTTGGCGATGGTACATCTCGTCTGAATGTAAAACTCGTCCGCAGACGAGATGGCCACTGCATTTGACCTGGGTACCTCAACCTCAACAGCCTTTATTGGACCACTGCTGGACGCAGGCCTCCCCCTCATAAGCGCCTAATTGGCGTTTATCTTATTTAAGAATCTACGGTTGACGGCGCTGCCGTTGTAGGTAGCACCGCCACCGTATGTCAACGACAAGCTTCAACAGTTATCAATAAAGCACTGGAAACCGTGCGCTATACACGCCTGAATTAACCGTAGGTATATATATACGGCGAAAAACTGTGTGTAGACCTCAGTAGCCCTCAGTCCATGTATGTCCGTTATATTCATCATTTATAAAAAATATTCCTCTTTCCAGATACGTGCGGACACTCTGGCACCGCCTCCCCTCAGATTCCGGTCACCTTGCATTCAACGAGGGCGAGCGGCTCCGTCTGATCCTCGAGGTCGACGACCAGCATGTACTATGCTGTCGCGGCGACCAGAAAGGCCTGGTCCCGCGCGATGCGATCCTACTCGAGGACTTCTGATATTGGACCTAGCCCTGGCACCCGTGCTGGCGCCCTGTGAGACTGAACAAACTTAAGTGGTAAAGTTCGAACTCTGTGGATGACTGTTTCTATATTTATGTGTAGGTATTTTATGTGTTATATATTCAATATCCGATTATCATCTCGTAATCAAACTCTCACTTTTTTATTTTCAGTAGTAAAATCTAGTCTTACGTTAAGGCACGACAAGGTCTTGGACTGTATATAAATTATTGTAAGAACATGAATTGTAGGAATATTTACTGGAAAATTGTGTCGTTTATGTCTCAAAGTTTGCAGTAAATATTTGTATCAATCAGATGTGATATAGAATTACTTTTTAACTTTGTTGTAGGGGCAAAATCTCATAAACTAATGGATAAACTCCTTATTTAATTATATTCAAAGTTGCTGAGAGAAAGACGCCAACCATGTTTGGTGTTTAGATAAATTTATTCTACCCTTAAATAATTGCTGTTTATATTAACTTATAATCCCTTAACATTATCATGTGAATAATATTATATTGTATGTATGTAATTGAAATTTTTCTCATCAAGTTTATCCAATACATTTTCATCAATCATATCACAAACGACAAAACTTCACTTCCATCCTCTTGTAAAATCTCGGTCATTGAGGAATAAACCAAATCCACCACGGATATGTAACTTACCTTCCTTTCTAACAGCATGGTTCCCTACCTTATCACCCTCCTATTAATCTGTGGTGCCGGGTCCATCTTAAGATCTGTGGGTAACATGTTTAGTTCAATAACTGCATGGCCTTTACCACCAACCTTCCTTGGAACAGGTCTTCCAATTATAATGTCTCTATGGTCCCCAAGGTCTCAGCTGGTGTTGGAACTAACTGTTGTATTAACTTACAGCATGTGCCTTTCCTTTACTCAACTCCTTTTCCACCACCTAGTTGTGTCATTATTATCATAAATTCGAATAGATATTGGTTGACATCCGTCACGGCATTGTGATAAAATAAAATTCATATCATCGCTTCTCGGAAGCTGAGAGAAATGATATTTTTGGTATGTTTTTGTATTGCTCAATTGTAAGTGATGATAAAATCGTATTAGCGAGGTTACTCTTGTAGTTGTATATGTCGTGTATCGGTTAAAATGCATGTAAATATCTCTTTGTATTTGTATCGTAGTTTAATCTAAAGTATAACCTATCGAATGCACGATGCAGTTCCTTTCGTAGTCTGTCGTGCTAGCGAGTCACAATCGGTGAATTATGTAGCAAGTTGTAGTATATATTTGTATTTATCAATGAATTATCCCTTTTCATCGTATTCTTTGGTGTTTTTCTCTCGGCAACTGCGAACAACTCTTGCCAACTGCGTTCCATGATCAAAGAAAGAGGCTCGTCGACATGATAAATCTCAGTAGATAAATTAAGATGAACGTACGTTGACATATAAAGTACAATAGATTAAAAACTAGGTTAAAATGTTATCGAAATTATAGTTGAAATATTAGAATAGCCTAGCCTCCATGTATCGTAAAGACGAAAATTGTAAAATAGACATTTCATTATTGTTAGTATAAAATCGCGCTTTGTGACTGAATGATGTGATGTGGCCTTTTGTATGTAAAGTTATATAGTGTTATTGTGTTTGTGTGTGAGCTTGTTGCATCCGTTGAAGTCTTTAACTCTACTTATCATAGAAACAGATAGCATGAGGGTATGCTTTCACAAATTATTTATAATATTATCATAGTCCATACTCCTAATAGCCGGTAAAGTATTAGTCGGAGAATGCCTTAAGTAGAAGATGCGGAGGTTGCTTCGCGCTATCTTCACCAATTCGCTTCGCAGTAGCGCTAATCGTTTCAGTAACCGTTAGGAGTTCGGTAGTTGTAAGTTTAGATATATCAACAGTTTGTATTATTGAACGATGTTGAGGGTTTTTATATAAATGACATCCTGCGCGTTCGTTTGTTTGTAAGGATGGATGAGTGGTGAGTCAGTTGTCCTTGTAGGTACAAACGCTTAAGTTATTTTATGGTTTTGTGTGTAAGTTTCTTATTTAATTTTACGACCGGGAACAATGAGTTGAAATTTGAGTTAAAAACTTTATTTTGTTAAGAAAATGTAAAAGTTAAAAATGAAGATTTCGCCTCGCTGCGAAACTTTAACGAACGACTGAGAAATTTAATTCCGAATAATTTATCATTAAGTTAATTTCGAACAATATTTATAATAAAGTATGTATTTTGTATTTTTTCATTAGTAAGAAGACATCCTGTGTATTGTATTGTTTTGAATATATTTTTATTTTCGTTAGTGCCATAATGAATTAACAATCGATAAAAATATTATTATAATGCATAACCATGTACACACCCAATAAACAATATTATTATAAAATATATATTGTTGTTTCTATTTCTTGCAAATACACCTTATGAAATACCTGAAATGCCACTCGAAAATATGAGTAGCCTGAGAACCTGCAAACTTTGTAATGTTTCATCTAAAGACCTTAATAGAGCCAAATAGGTACTCTGAATAAGTTAAATCGGTGGTTTACAGTGACTTTTATGCAGGGTTTACATATATGAGCTGAGCATGTCGCCTTCTAAAGCTCGCTGATATCGTGAGAAGTGGCCGGTATAGTTTTGTCTGTATACAGGGTTTTTGGTAATTCGCGGAACAGGCCTAGTCTAGTGCGGGGATCATAGGAAATGCTCTCATATTAAACCATAATAAATGTAACAACTACTCATAGGTAACTTCTGACTTAGTCGTCAACTCGCGGACGTCCGCGAGTTGGCACCTTTTGATTTTAACTATTTTTTCTGTCGTCAACTCGTGGGATTGTGAAATCTGACTTATTTTTGTACAGTTATTTTTGTTTTTTTTCTACATAATGCGTTTCAAGAAAATTAATTGAGAGTATTAGGTACTCAAAATGTGCAAGAGACCGACTTGAGTTTAAAATAAAAGAATATGATTTTTGATATACATAAATTATAAAACAACATGACAAAAATATCAAAATGCTTGTAATCCTAATCTCAAATAAGTTGTTTTGTATTTGTATTCGATGACACTGCGTGAACTGCAGGTTCTACTCACCATCGCGAACACTAACATTCTTAAAGTGGGTATTGGTAGTATCCTAACATGTTTAAATGGAGGATCCATTTAAAAAATGATCACTAAATAGACTTTATATGAAACTAAACTTAAAAACGGACAATGAACTATGAATTGACAGTGGGTGTGAATGGGAGATTAGTCTTCAGTAATTTATCGTGTTCCGGACAAACGTGTTTACTAATTTTGTATACCATGTTTTTTTAAGAATTTACTTGACTTCTTCAAGATCTTGTTAGTGATGATGGGCATAACCTGCAGTTTACGCAGTGTCAGTGAATTACCAATAAACTGTATATTTTTAAACCATTTTGGAAGTACTTCCCCTATTTGATATGAACAAAGGGCCAGTAAAGTAATTGTCTTCGTTCGACAACACCCCCAGTGAAAGTAGAGACGTAGAGTAGGGGTAGGTAATATAATCAAATAAAACTAAATAATTTTGAGAATGATTTATTGATAGTTAATCTTAATCCAAAGTATTATTAATCCACTAGACATAAAGCATATGAAAAAATAATATTCTTAAGGCGTTACTAATTAGTGCGTAATATTCATAATCTTAATGTTTATCTACTTTTATATTGCACGTTTTAATTTAAAACTTGAAGGAAATACCTATTTATTAATTGTGATCATCATATTTTGATAACTTTCAAAACGCCTCCATCTCTACTCCTTCACAATGTGTTTATAAATGACTATCATTTGTTTTCGGTGTTGCAAACCTTGATTTCTAAATAACTGAAGCCTACACCTACAAAAGTGCAAACAATTTGTAATCTGAGACCAATGGTTTCGTACGTGAAACATTAGGTTCTGTTCCTATTGTTTACATTAAAATCGTGTAATAGAACTCTTATTATAAATAGAATAATCACACATTGAACTACATGTCACAATTAAAACACAGTGTTGGACGATTCACGATGTGCAATGACTAAACAAACAATTGAAAAGTCTATCTCACTAAAAACAATGGATCATCATTATGGAACTATTAGACTACGTACTACGCTTACAAGACAATACCTACAACATCCATGTGAATATATCCTAGCAACCCTAGAAAAGAACTACGAGCAATTCAAATGATTTAAACCGAATTTGTTGATCCTATCTTCATCTCAACGATATCTCAAATGAGGACCTATTTATTAATAAAGTTATGCTGCAATTTCTAACAGATTTTAACGTACAAGTTGTTGGGGAATGCTGAATTTGAATTTAGGTAAATTTATGGGCGAATTACATTCATACCCGGATCCATCAACAATAAACAATACGCAGGTAGGTCAATAAACAATTCTGTGTTGTGTAGAGTTTGAAAACTAGAGATGAAAATAGGCAAAGCCTGGGTCGATGTGTACTTTACGGGACCCAAGTTTTTTTTTTTTTTTTTTCATTGAAATTTGATCCTTAGTTAGCAGTCAATGATGCCATTGACTGCTAACTAAGGATGGGGGGGCATAGGGCTCTGGGTGCAGTTATACATATACACACCCCTTTCAGTCACTGAGTCGCCACGAACCCGCCCCCCCCCCCCGCTTCGCGGGGGTGCGACGCCTAGAAGAGTATACGTTAAATGTCGGTTCCGGTTCCTTACACCTTCCGTGTAGAGGTGACATTGGTCACGGAGACAAGTTGCACCCCCTCCACGACTCCGCAAAAAAAAAAAAAAAAGTCTTTTTTGCCTTGTAATTAAACGACACATTTTGACCTCTAGCACCAATGACAAAACAAATTTTCGATGATTTTGTTTTGCGGTGATCTTGCTTTACACTTTCGGAGTCTGAAATTAGATAAAATGTGAAGGGCGTACGATAAAAAAAGCTGGACTTTTTCTTTTTCAGGATCAACTCTCAGTAGCCAGACTCTTGAGATAGCTAACAATAAAGTAATTCTATTTAACTATTAACGGCCTTTACGCGAAAGCTCTATCGCGCGAAAAGAGTGTGTAAAGATTTTTGAGGGAAACAACGAGCGATTGCGATCATCGTGCGCGCAATCATGACAAGTCGGAGTTTTGACAAGAACTGACGAGCAATCACGCGCGAAAGAACGCGCTGCTTAGACAGTATGACACGATTGCGTGTGCAGGCTTTCCGGTGCGCAATCCTGTACGCTCCTGAGAACGCGCGATAGAGCGTCCGTGTAAAGGCCGCTATTGGTGATACGAGTACGAGAGATTCGCGACTTCAACTCATTCAATAGATGGTAAAAGCCGGACGTTGCGTCAGCGAAGCTCGCCTAGAGCAGGTCGAGCTAGGCGGATCCCGCGCACTAGCCGGCCTGGCGACCGACTGGCGACGGTTCCTTGCGTTGTTGCGGCGCACCAGCTCCTCATCTATGGTCGGCTGGCGACGCCTAGGGGAGAGGTTGCGGGGGGTGCGCGGCGCGCGGGCGGAGAGGCACCGGGTCAACGGACGCTCTTCTTCCTCCCACTCGGTCATCGACTTGTAGTAGTAGTCCTGTTGGAGAAGGTAGTTGTAGTTTGTGAAGTGGTGGTGATGATTGGAAATATTTAGAATAATCGAAAATTGTTTGATAAAAACTGAAGTTAAAAAACATCAATGAAAATGCTGCATAACCACAAGTTTCTGTTTATGAAATTGGATAGAGATAGAGTAGATGATTTAATCGAAAATTCTCCTCCCTTGGAAGTTGAACAACACAATAATGAATGAATATGATGATAAGGAATATAAAATGTCTTACCTGAATCCATAGTGATCCAACTACTAATATAAAGTGCGTGTGCTAAGTGGTATAGGTATGTTTGCTACTACAATGCTGGTACAGCTAGGATCGATCGATACAAGGCTCTGTGAATTAAATATTTAGTAGGTACCTTCAAACAAACTCGATTAGATTGACGATTGACTATCCCAAATGAAACCAATTTACCTTTGTGTTATCTTGTATTACACGGTTACCGATAAGTTTAATAGCAATAGGTACTTTTGCATCTTACAATGTAACTAACACTGAAACATCGTAAGTTACTATTTACGTTTGCTACATTGATTTGTAGATTTTATTCCAATGAATAAATACATAACCAAGCAAAAAAACTGATTAAAGCTCCTAACAATAACCATTCAAGATTTATAGTGTTTTCAATAAAAACTAAAGTGTTCTTCAAGGGTCTGGCAGACTGACGCGGCCTGCGGTGGCAATCAGTGCAATTTGACAACAACTGTTTGTCAAATCGTTCTGACCACCACCGCAGATCGCGCCAGACCCATAAGTCATTTGAAACTGTCCTACATGACATATAAATGACAATAACATCGCGAAAACATTGTTACTGAGAAGCATCAACAGTATACAATACGCACTATCTATATCTAATATATAAATTACATACAAAACATTTAGTATTCTAAAAATCTGGTCAGTCGATTCAACACCCATCCATTCTCGGCACAGCAATTTATTACAAAAATACAAAATATGCTCTGCTTGAAGAGATAACGTTTAAAGTACAAAAGCTACTAAAAAGCGAATATCAACATTACTAAAGAAACAGCTCCCAATGAGTCTATTCTGATTGTTTCCTTGTTGTGCCAAGAACCAATCACGATTTCATCCTCCTTTTCATTCCAAATCAACATACAAATTAACAGTGCATACAAAAAACTGGTTGGTTAAATTAATATTTATAACAAAGCTTACTTATCTATACCTCTAAAGACAAATAAATACATTTTAAGTTTTATATAATATTTATCAATTATTATTAAAAATATCTGCTAGTAGACGTCTTATACACTTCCAATAGTAAAATATTATAAGTGATATTGTTAATTACCAAGAATAATATTTATTAAGTGCATTAAAAAGACTAACATTCAGTAGGTAAAATTGCAAATTTAATCTATGTTATTTCTTAAAAAAATGGTAAACTTGGATTATAAGTTAAAGACTTTATTGATATTTGAAAAAAAAAAGTCTACGGAACTATTTTAAGTATTGGCACTCAAGTCTCTCTACAAATTGAATGAACATGCAAATTATCATTAACAAATTTTGGGGTACACAGAAGGTACAACAAATTAATAGACACGAAGCATATCAGTAGGTAGGTACAATAACAAACTTTGATTACTCATATTGTCCAAAGATATGCACTAACTAATTGAATTGATAATGTAAGATATCAAAGACTTTACAAAACAATGGTCCATCACATTCTAACGGGGGCGTTAATTTCAAATAACAATGGTAAAAATATTCAAAATTTAGACTCTTAAAAAGTCATTCATAGGGAAAAACGTTCGTCTTCTAATACTCTTGGTTCAAATTCTCGTCCGATTTCGGTGGTTGCAGCACAGGAGGCAGTGGACTCTACGGTAGAGAAAAATATATTATAAACACATATGAGTAAAATAAGATAAAAACAAAGAACATTCAATAACACGATGCTATAAGTCAGCAAATAAAGAGAAAATGACCATTAAACAAAAAAAAAACAAACAAAACCACACCCGAAAACAAAAATTATGATGATGATGTTAAAAAATTCACTCTATTAGTCAATGATAGCGATTACCTATTTAATAAAATGTGTACATATACTCTGGCTGAAACAAAATAAGACGAAAACATGATTGTAGATGAGACCGTCACCGGAAACAAAAGAGAAAAAAGCCACAATAAAAAGTGTGGAGACGGAAAGGGAAATCACCTCTTGCCGAGACTGGCCGCGGCTACCATCAGGCAGCGGTGAGTGTACAACTTGCTTGATGTAGTCCTTGTCATCGAAAATTTTGATGTCTCCGCCGCCGGGCTTATGTTTTACGTTATCCAAGGAGCCGATCTTACTTTGTGCTTTGAAATCCAATTTTTGGTTTTCGATCTGTTTTGAAAAGTATGTGTGCCAATAAAACGATACATATAAATAAATACATAAATTACATAAACACAATAATATGTACTGAATAACTTGTTCCATTCAAAGCAAGCCATACAAAAAAAGTGAATCTTGAGCTTCTATATCATTCATAAATATCAGTATTTTCTATTTAATATTTGATTTATTAAACAAACGCCACAAATTTATCTTTCATGTTTTTTGTCTGTAGTAGTATGCAAGGTATCGTTATTGATTTTGCATTAAGTTGCGTGCTCAATGGACGTTGTTGTGATGTATGTGTACGTATGTATGTATGTATGTGCTTGCGTGAATATCATTGTTCATTCCATGTTACGTATAACTTCATCGTGATAACCTTAGCTATGAAAACTTTATTGATTGACGTTTATTAGTGGCCACGTACGGGTTTATTTGACTCGTAGCAGCGAGCAACGGCTTATTCCAAAGGGAAATACGAGAATGTATGAGGCAACTTTTAACTTGATTTTATCTATTCAATTAATTTGACTTTATTATATAAGCAGTGGCTCGGAGCTAACAAAATACATAGCATAGGCAAATGAATTGCGTCGCTATACAATTTAATCCATTTTATATATAATTTATTTAAAACGCATTCAGCTACATATTTTTTAGTCTACGTTATTCAGTATTTTATGTATTTAGATTTAGTTTTCTTTCATTTTATGCTATCATTCTTCCTGAAAGCGACATAAATCAGCGTGAAAACGACAGCCGCAACACCTGCTAAATTGAACCTGTACACAACGCCTCGATCCGTCGCCGATCTGACCTTTTTCCAAAGATTGTGATAGGCAAAATGCTTATGCGAGGCCCTCCATCTGGGTAACGCCCATCTAACAAACTAAAACACAGACGACAGAATAAGCCTTCCTAGGTATATTACCTACATAGGAAACTAATTACGTTGACATTTGCGTCATCGTTTTTAATCGACAATCCGAAATAAACCTTGCGAACATAAAAGTGCAAATTCAGTGAATTGAGCACACCAATTATTGCGCTAATAAAGTATTTTACTCACATCCTTTGATCCGTTCTTTGTGACTGTCGACTAAAGAAGAACAACATTAATACGACACATTATTATTTGAATAAGCCTCTTGATCAGTATTTACATTGAGTGTGAGCTCCTTACTGTGGTTACTTTTAACTAGATATTGCATTTGCTGCTCGTGTTCTCAAAATACTATTTTGTCGGCTGAAGCAAATTTTCCTAGACCAAGTACTGTGAAATTACTAACTACTCTAAGTACTGACCTACTGCATTTTATAATTCTTTGTTTTACTCACTGCGTTTTGCTTATAATTTCCTAAAACTTTTGATTCAATAATTCTCAGAAATGATTTAACAGAGGATAAGAAAAATTTGATTGTTTACCTTAACTGCTCCTCCACCAGGTTTGTGGGTAATGTTGGCAGTAGAAGCTACTTTTGGTTTAGCTTTATCCTTGAAGTCCAGTTTCACCGTCTCGATCTTTTTGTCCCCACCACCAGGCTTGTACGATGTGTTCTGAAGTGAACCCACCTTTGACTTTACGTTCCATTCCAATTTTGTGGTCGTGATCTGCAAGTAGTTAAAGTTTGATCAGGTCCAACTTCGAACTTCGTTATAACTTCGAATTAATTTTCTGTGATTTAATAAAATTCGTAAAATCTTTGCCCTTTTGTTATTGCGTGTGGTTTTGACAAACTGTTGAGTTATGGGAGTTTTGTTGTTTTTTTATAAGTAACCATTTATTTACCTTTTTAGTGCCACCACTGGGAGTGTAAGCATCGTTTTTAGCAGCAATCTTCGGGGTAATGTTGCCGAATTCCAATTTTCTGTTTTCGATTTTGACTTTTCCACCACCAGGTTTGTATGTGGCATTCTCCAGTGAGCCAATTTTGGATCGTACAGCTTTTATATTTGGCGATGGTGCATTTCCCACCTGAACCTTATTCATGGGTACTTCTGGAAATGAAATAATATAATTTGCATTATACTCAAAACAAATTGATGTTATGTTGCATAAAGAAAATAGTGGAATATTTTCAACCCCCATGAACTTGACCACGGATATATCATGCATACATATTTAATATAAGTGAAGGTAGCGGACAAGGTAGGACATTACTAACTGGTTGCTAGAAATACGAGCGAAGGTATCGATCTGTCAGCACGCTTGGTGTATTTGTACGCATTTTATGGCTATGAGAACATAAGTTAGCCTAGTAGCTACGTACTTTTCTTTTCAATGGGTTGTGGGTTTTCCGGCGTTTTGGCAGTCGCACTTTTGCTTGATGACCGCGACAAGTTGGGCTGCTTCAGGCTGCTGCTGGATTTTTCTTTAGTAGGCAGTTTCGAAGGAAGCTTCTTGTTTGGAGAACCAGGAGACCCGTTTAGATCCTGCCCATAAAAAAAAGATAATTAGTTGAATTCATTTGGGCTTTTTCACGAACAAAATAACAAAATTCTTACATTTCCTTGGGTAGTTTCGTCAACACCACTGTCATTGTCTCCATCTGAAAATAATTACTATATTAATACAAACAAATAGAGGAGATAGCAGTTACTACTATCTCCTGTGCATATTTTACGAATTATTACTACTAACTGTTAGTAAGGTAAAGTTTATCAGTTTGACTCATTTCCAAGTATCACCATTATTATCCGGAGTATAATTGAGAGATTACCTTTAGGACGAGCTTTAGGAGCTGAAGCAACTTTCCTGGGTGTTGATTTAGAATTGAATGTAGTATCCAATTCATTTGGTTTACGAGGAGTCATAGGCGCTCTCATTTCTTGTATAGGAGATTTTGCTGGAGTTTTTGGAGTTACAGGCCTAGTGTTCATCTGTTCGGGTTTGTATTCCTGTTTCTGACTCTGCTCAATTTTCGGAGTCTTCGGACGCTGCGGTTCTGGAGTCGGAGTTTGAGGCTTAAGTGGAGCCATCGGGCTCTGAGTAGTAATTTTAGGCTCCGGTGACTCATCACTGCGAGTAAGAGAAGGAGACCTCTCATTCAAATCCTTCGCTTGGTTCTTCGCAGTATCCTTAACAATTTTCAACCCGGATGTATTTTGTAAGATGACATCATCATTATCATCAAGTTTCTTCTTGGGAGCCAAGTTCGAGAGAGACCCCATGAAAGATTCCGTCATTTTTGATCCAGACAATCTTGAATCTGGACGGTCGGTTATATCTCGTCCATCATTAGATGCTTCTGATCTTATACTCTCTTTAGAGCCTCTGATATTTTCTTTGCTTTCCAACTTCGCTTCTTGTATCAGCCCGAGCCCTGGACTTCGGCTCGAAAAGTCATCAACTCGTGCACCGATGGCGCTTACCGACTTCCGTCGATCTTCTGCCATTTGGAGCGGGCTCGGAGCGCCGGGAGCAGCCGCGATACTGTAGCTCCTCCCCTTAGCCATTCCAGGCATCTCCATGCCATTTTCAGGCTTGTTGATGTTTTGGTCATTTCGGTTTTCTACTTGGTTATCCAGGTTGGCGCTTTTATTTTGGTTTAAATTGGAGGAATCAAAAACCTGGGACGGTTGTCTTGGAAGCTGGCCAGGTCCTGGTGCTCCGCTCCTAATGGAACCGTTTGGTTGTGGGAAAACCTGAGGTCTGACTCCGTCGGGAGTGGTCACGCCGGCAATAGGCTGCCGTGGACCGAACTGCAAATTGTTCGGTGGTGGATTCCTTTGCGGTGGCTGAGTCAAAGTCGGTGACTGGATCGGCCTCGGACCTGGTGCGATGGACTGCGGTCCAAAGGGTCGTAGCGGTGGCGGACGAGCTTGCTGTACTCCCGGCTGGCCAGGGGGCACCTGCGGTCTCGGAGCTGGGGTCCCCGGTCGGGGCGCGAACTGCTGCGGCGCAGTGACCGGACCTCCCGGTTGAAACTGAGGTCTCGCCTGAGCAGGCAGAGGAGCGCCTGGTCTTACGGCTTGCGGAGGGAACGCAGAGCGAGAATCAGTCCTGTTAAGCGGGCGGATTGGCGGCGGCTGCGACGGGTCCTGACCGCCGGGGCCACTTGGAGGACGATCCGCTGGGGCCTTTATCAAACGTAGGTATTAGATTAGTATGCAGGTAAAACATTTCAGTTTAAGGTAAAGTGTACATTGTAACTAAACCAAATAAAAATTGGTAAAACCTCTACAAAAAGCTTTAACTCATCACGGCATTGTGGCTAATAAATTACCCGTTACCTACCACCGTCTTATCAAATAATCTAACAGTGAAGTACCGAACCCCACTTGGAAGCAAAATTAAAATCGGTAAGGTCGGTAATAAACTGGAAGCTAATCTAGATAATTTGAGAAGCTACGTGCTTGAAATGGTTTTGTTAAACTTAACCAGAATATGAACATTAGGAATTCTAATTTGGTAAAATACCATTTCCGATAACGATTTCAGGTCATCGACTTCAGTATCCTATATTATAAATCTGTACATATTGCATGTTTTATGGCTAAGTAATTCTCCAGCTACGAAACGCAATTGGTGGATAGTGGGCTAATATCGTGAAATTTGGCAAATATTTCACAAAAGAGTGATTGTACACGATACAACGCGGGGCGGCGATGGCCGTCCTATCACCGCGCCCGCTTTCTAAACCAAAACAATCCAAACTCTACAAGAAACAATGTAATCCCCTTTTTTTCTTACTATACTCACATGGCCATACATAATAAGAGCTACTTTCACGTATATAAAGTATCTTTAAATGGTTTTTAGCAAAATCGTAGGTTACAAATATATTTTGCATTTTATGGAAATGTTTTCCCTGTCTACGTACCGCTACCATAATGACCTGTACTTAGTTTAACAACCCAAACCTTCCGTGTTCTTTTGCTTGCATTCGTAGCGGTATCCGACATGAACTGAACATCGATAGACACAAGTTGTCACGAACTCGGCCACTGGGTCAACGAGCTATGGAATACGTAGGCTTCAGAAAAAAAGTGAATGGAAACTAAATATTGCAAAGAGGGAATGAAAACTGCCAGAAGAATCGTGCAATTGTAGAGGCAAACAAAAACAGTATTCGCAGACGGGAACTTTTAATCTTTCGAATGTAAGAGATGAGAGCCCAAAAGCACTATTTTGAGATTGGTATAATAATGCATAAAATATTCCAGATTACGAATAGGAATAGTTAATGTTTTGCTTGCTCTAATAAAGTGAAAAGTTTTATTGTAAACACCACTGACAATACGAGTACTACAACTCAAGGGTAGGCGTAATAGACGCCAGAATAAATCGATAGTATTGTCGATAAATAGCAAGTCCAATGGGATCGGCATTGAAAACCGATCGCATCGTAAAATGGTGCCTACATCTGTAATAGACACGCAACACGCATTGACCTTACAGAATTTCCTTTACAGAATATAGGCACCTAAGCCTGAGAGTTTCATTTAACGGATAAAAAATCTAACTCTGATCCGGGTCATCAGGACTCATCCAGATTACAAAATAATAAAAGCAATAAAAAAATATTAAGAAATCTGCCAACAATTTCATTTTAGCCGGCAATTGAAGACCACCTGCTTTTTTGTAGGCGAAATGATACTAACCCATCCATATCCATACCGTTCCCTAAAACTCAAAAGAAACATAAAGTAATGTCTACTTACAACAATCATTAAAAGCTGAACGTTGTAGGTATTTATAAAAACCCATTATTACTTTGTATCATAATGGAGGAGATAATCAAACTTTGTTTACAACAAAATCATTTGTCTAACTTTTTTAACCGAATCGTGTAGCTCATCAAAGTTTTCACGAGGTCTAATTTTCAGTCACGACCGGAAAATCGTTTGTAATAGCTGAAGGCTTTCAATTGATTCCTTAAACGTGCTCAGGCGCCTAAAATTGCTCATTTATGAAGATTAAAGAGCGCCATTGCCGTTTAGCAAACTAACAATGAATTAGGGAAATTGCCTTCTTTTGTCGAGGACTATAACTTAGGGCAGTGGATTCTCAAATTAAATCAAAGGCTCTATTGCTGTTTGGTGCCGGCTTAGAATTTGCAATACCCCAACTCTTCCCGTGGGTGTCGTAAGGTGACTGAGGGATAACATATACCGTATCCGCATGCCCAGCGTGGGGATAGTGGGCATTATCCCCCATGAGATTAAAACCAATAAGGCGCTTATCAGGGGGAGGCCTGCGTCCAGTAGTGGACCAACACAGGCTGTTGAGGTGAGGTGAGGTTGCTCTATTTGTCTTAGTGCTGGTGCGTTTGCACTCGGTGCTTGGGACCAGCTTACCCTCACGTTGTTTCCCTCCATAATTCTGTAATAAACTAAACTTTCTTCGAAACCTCAACCGAGGTCTAATATACCATAGTTCTTCGCTCGGCGAGTCGATCACCTATGCGATCTCCTTGAAACTATAAAAGACAGTAAACATTTTATTAGCCAGGGTGCTTTCACGCAAATCTGCCAACGTTTTATATGTTTTTGTGCTTTGTGGTCGCATTATGAAACAATTCGTACGTTTCAGTGCCGTATGAAAATGAATACAGACTTTCAAACTACAACATTATGAACCTGCGCCTTCCACAGCTGGTGCTGAATTTTATTGCAGAGTTTTTATCGTTTTATTCAGGTGTTAGATACGTCTACAACAGCTCTATCAGTTTATGGCATATTTAGGCTATTCCTAAAAATACCGAGTTGTGTTTGAAAAGCATCATGGAATTATATTCTAGTCACGAGTGTTCTTAATCTATACAGGCCGGTTAAGGGATTATGATAAAAGGATAAACAAGTTCTATATCGTTGACGCAAGATTAAACCGTTATAGAAACAAAGCACTCGTAAAAATGAGTAAGGCATAAATCGAAAGACAAAGATTATGATCATGATATGACTAAAACCGTAGTGCGTAGTGCGTAATATGAATTTGCGTGTGCGCAGCTACGGTCAATGATTTGACGTAATGATTGGGTTGTTACAAGTATCTACTAGGAAGTGATAGTATCAGTATCACAGAGATAATATAATGAAGCTGATTCAAAAATGACATAGGTATACTTACTCCTATGAAACCCCTTTGATAAGTTTTATGAATTTTCTATTTTACAATTGAAGATCATCGCACAATACCTAGTCAAAGTCACCTTCTGTAAGATGGGGTTGCATGAAAAAGACAGTAGCCGCTTACAAAAAAATACAAAAGGTGCATTTATTTCATGGAACTGCAAAATCGCATCGCAACGCATGAATCTTCGGGCATCTCTACAACACCGAGATCTATATTGAAGCTGATATAAAATAACGTAAATAAATATAAAACTGACGTAGGCATACTAACCTCAAAGTATAAATAAACGTATATAAAAATAACCTTTGATAAATTTTAACACCTTTCTAATTTACAATGTAGGACTTACACCTGTCTTTTCAACAACAACAATAAACCCACTGACCCCTTTACACAATATTATTGAATAATTGAACAATTACCACGAACTAGATAAAAATATTTATATCAAAAGTGGATCACCACGCGTCGTTGAAAGTAAATTTTGTTTTTCTTTCTCAGACTAATAACTTCTGTAGGCAATCAAGGTAAAATATTTAATAAATGAACCGATGTGTCTCTGGAATCGGGGTTGCTGCTACTATAGCACGTGAATATTAGTATTTTTTTAACGGAAAGAGATGATTCTAAAGTCTAGTAAACATAGAAATTCAACTATTTATTATATCCTGCCCTATATAGCGCTAAGCCATATGTATGTATAGTACTATAAAAAAATAGTAGTTCAAAACTACTATTTTATTATATAATAAAAATACAACATATTTTTTTGTTAAAATTAAAAAAGAAATAATTAGCTAATATCTACGATGAATTGATCTTTCGTAAGCGTTTCGAAAATAATGGGTTAATTGATTCAAGGTCAAAAATAAGTGCTTATTTTAAGATGTCCATGTATGTAGGTATGTAATAAATAAACATGACTCGGGCACTCTATGGCCACTCCCTAAGTTAAGCCCTATATAGGAGGGCCTGACCTTGGCAGTTACTCTGACAGATCTAACATTACAAGCCCTTTTTGAAGGTGACTGTTCTAATAAAGTTATGGCTTTTATTTTGTATTTGTCTATTCAAGCAATAACATTATTAAAGATATGGCGGAGTTAAATTAGAGAAAAGATTCAAGTTCACTTACAAGTAAGGTTAAAAGCAATGTCAAAAAAAGTACTTTTACTAAACTATAAATACTGTACTTTAATTGCATTGGTAAGTAATATTTGTCTCAATAATTTTGAATTATATTATTGCTTACTTTGCAAGTTATTGCTTTTCTTTTGTATTCGTCTATTCAAGCCATAACATTGCTAAAGCTTTGGTAGAGTTGCTGGTAGTGAAAACCAATTTAATTCTATAGAGAGTAGGTTCAAGTTTACGCACGCAAGTCAATGTCAAAGACAAAGATTTTTATTATTCCATTACCTTTACCTATGCAAAATCAAGGTTAAGCACAGTAGATAGGCCTAAGTACTTTTTGTTTCAATAAGTTTACATTTTTATAAGGTTGAAAAAACATAATTTCTACAAAGAATCATCATGTACTAAAACAGTTAACATTATTTAGGTTACCTGTAGAAATAATAAATTTATCAAGTACTTGGTTGACACTCTTACGCGCGTCAGGATTGCATGCGTATAAGCTAATTTTCACAATTTCTTATTATGGTTTAATTAGAGGTTGGTAGTTTAACAAGCCTTAAAAACTTTGAGGTATTTGACTAGGAATACAGCTTGGCCCGCACAAGCCGTTAAATCAATCAGGAATGCTATTTGTAATGGCCAATATGTAAGCGCACCTTATTAGTTCTTTATAAATGAAACATCTCAATAAATTGGTAGGTTAAGTTAGGTACCAGGTTTTTGTTTAAGGGCTCTACTACATAGTCGATGTCGCACGACGTCTGTCCCTTATAGTGACGAAATTAGTTGAAGAAGTAAAACTTAGAATAATTCGATTGCTTTGAAAAAACTAAAAACCGACTTCAAAGTCCATAATAAAACTGTTTTTCTTTAAGATATGCTGGACAAATACTAATTCCGCGGAAATAAAAATTGTATGGGACCATTTTGGATTTATTTTCAATACCATAGCGAAAAAATCATCAGGTACACAAAGAGCTTCCTCTTGTTTTTAAATTCGGTTAAAAATGATTTCGCACAATCCTGTCAGTTAGGTATCTAATTATGTAACCTCCCAATTAATATTATTAGAGAATTTCAAGGAAATTTTGGTATTGTATGCTGTGTAAGAGGTTTCTACTAATCTTGGGGTTTTTCCTTTTGAGGTAGGTACCTACGTATGTAATAATCCCTCATGTGTACAAAGTTTTATCGCATATTAAAATTGGTCATACTTTTATTGACCTGATTATTACATGTAAGTACTATTTGTTCAGTATTTTTACAATCTATTCTACATTCAAATTAATATATTAAACCAGTAGCAATATACATCGTATGACGCGTTAAAACAAAATAGGTACAACCTAATGGTTTTAATAAATTCTAATCTAATAGTTTTATAGAATAGATAAAAGATTTCCAACGCAAAGGTAGTTTATCAAAAGTGTACCCAAAGTCAAAATTTAGATACTCGTAAGTCCTACGTACTGTACGTACCTACTGTCAGGGAAATAGTTTTTTTAATTATAGCTTAATTATATTGAAATTTGAAACAATTGAACTAACTGTAGACTGTTGTGAACAATCTGCTATCAGATATAAAGATAAGATAAAGATAATTTCTCTTATTGTTGCCGAGTGAAAATGATTACAATAATAATAAAGAATAAATAGTTTTTTTCTAAAGGTCTTAAAATTATTAGTAAAATAAAATAATGATTGTGTTCAGTTCATACCTATTTCTCCGTTTACTTTAACTCCTCGCTCTAAGCTTTGCCCCTTGTGATGATTTTTGACTACAGAATGAAGTATTTCATAGACAAAGTTTCTTTTGGCGGATAGATATGAAATACTTCTTTCTGTATTTGAAAATCACTTGTTAACAATTAGAGAAATTCGTAGTGGTGCATTATGCCAAAGAAGCATACTTACATACGGGGAACGTACATATGTATAGACATTTATAGTAAGTATATTGTATCTATATATCCGTAACAAATGGACCAAAAAATTAACTACATGGCCAGGTCCACAGAACAAAAGAACCAGAGGCAGACCGAAAGAGAGGTGGATACACGAAATAAACCAATCAGCTGGCATAGACTAGCCAATCAAAGCTCAAGACAGAAAAGCATGGAGTAAAATGGAGGAGTCCTTCACTCGATGAGAGGTCCTTAATATTTATTAATTTTAATTTTAATCTAATCTTGTTTTTTATAAATTAAATGTCATGTATAATATTAATATATTCATAATTAATTTTGTAAATTCTATTCTATTAAGGAAATAAAAGGCTTCATTATTATATTGTATCTACTTGTTCACAAAAAGTGTTCATCAACCTATGAGTAGGTAACCATTTATCAATAGCATGAGAAGCAATGATACTCAGGGACAAAATCTGGGGGTTTCCAGAACACCATCAATTTTCCGAAGAACATTGAACAGGTAAATTATTTTGGCATCTCTACGCTGTTATTCTCCGATATACGTTATATTCGATCGAATGTAGGTAAGTGGGAACCTGATTTATTTTACGTGCCGGAATAACTGCAGCCACGCATAATAGTTATACCACAGATATTACAATACTATGCTTATACATAGTTATATTGCGTAGCTATCGGTACCTCTACTCTACGTAGTTTCAATGAACTACCTAACCACAGTGCAGTAACTGCAGTGAAGGTTTAGCGTCACGTAGGTACATCCATCCAGCGTCAGAGTGACGTGTTTGAAGAGAGCTGCTCTGCCAAATGTGACTCAGTAGCGATATAAAACCAGCGGCCAATCTTGACATCGGACATATCGCGTGAAACCTTCGAGCGAGTCGCATTCAAAATAAACATTCATGTTTTTAAACCGGCAAGACAACATCGTATCTAGATTAGAGAATCTTAATCTGAAAGAAAGTGAGTGTTTAATTTTTATTATCGTGTTATTTAATCCTTGATGAAACGATTTCCTTTGATAATGGGTGTCGCGGAAAACAAACCAGTGTTTTTATTTTTGTGATTGCGTACAGTTTTTTTGGGAATTTATTTTTGAAGTGTTAGCTACATCATTATTTTCCTTGTTTTAGCAAACATGCAGCCGAAAAGTGACAGACCACCAGCGTTCCCGAAGGCTCAGCTGCCTCAGCTACATCTGACCCCCTCGGGGGGCGCTCAGAAGCGAAGTGATGCCCTGACTTCCCCTGGAGCCATTAACCCCTCGCTCCTAAGGGCACAGCACGAGATGCCCGCCACGCCACCACCTCAACCACGTTCAGAATTCTTCCCTCAAAGAAAAAGCTAGCTCTGGACATAAAGTATAGACTTTCTTTATTTTAAATGGCATCGTGCCATTTTGTTCCATGACGGGCTTTTCAGACATAAAAATACGCAGTTACGTTATTAAACTACGTAAATGTGGAAGCTCGATTATTATTTTGGCTAAGTGTGAGCCGGAATTGAGGCGAAACGCGTCAGAGTTCAGTGCAATGGACCTTTTACATGTTAGGAAAATCTTGTGACGGAATCCAAAGGAGTCAGTCTTTTTGTATCATCCTTCGAGTAATGATTTTGAGTATTTTTACGTATGTATAATTTAGAGAAAGATACTTTTATATTTATTTGGCAGTGTATTCATAAATTTTGTTCTGATCTAGGTATTATAAAATTATAAAAGACTAGTAATGTTTTGGAGGTAAATTCTAAGTTAATCACTATGATGCAATAATCTTAAGTTTCATTAATTTATGTTACGTGTAAAGCTCTGATTATAAATGTATGAAATATATTTGCATATAATCATTAAAATAAAAATATGTAAGAACAAAACACGCTATTTTAGATTTTCCACGTGCGCTCAATGTTTCACGCTTGTTGGTTGACGTCATGTTTTCATGTTAATAATGTTTTTGAGATAGTTATTTCTTCACATAAACGCTTTTACTTCTATGTGTAGGTTTAGAAGAAGTTGTCACCTTAATGTACCTACTCTAGAGAACAGAAATCCAACTGCAATGGAAGTACCTAATACATGTCAATGTCAATGACGCCATTAGATTAAACGGTACTTGTTAACCTCATATCCTCAAAGACTACTTAAAAAACAGAAAATTTGAACATTAAGTGTTGACTTGTGCCATTTCTCGACATACATTCACATTATTTCTCATCATTCAAAACCCAAGACAAAAGGTGGAAACACCTCTGACTCACCGGCATTTTGTGACTCACACAACTTATAAAATTCTAAAACCTGCTTGTGTCACAGATAAAAACGAATAGTAAGTAATGAGTAGGTACTTCAATGGGTACTTTAGTTATTTCACAGAGTGTTAGAGAAAACTTTGAGGTGGCACCAATGGTAGTCAAAATGTCCCCAAATTAACCGACTTTAATTAAGTAAAAGCATGCAGCCTTCCATTACTTAAAACTTGTCAAAACCCAGACGCAAATGACAAGCGACATCCTAAGTAATTTAGTAGGTATCTAACAAATTACTAATAAGTAGAACAGTACTATTCTCAGTACGTACCCACTTACCTTGGCTTGAAAAGTAATGTTAGGTGACAGACTCTCAAAATTGAATTTATCTAAAATCCCAGAACATTTCAGCCAGGCAAAACTCAAAGAGAATCTTAAGTTGCTTGTTAAACCTACATTTGTTTCAATCAAAGTCTGTGTAAGTCATTTAAGAAAGTAAATTGGTAGGTACTAGAATGTTCGTGGTAGCAGTTATTAATAAATTAACGCCACTTCAGAAATTAACCTCAATTTAGGTTGAAAGGGTAAGTAAGCACCTACTGGAATCAGATTTTTATATTTGAGTTGGTGTTTTAAACGTGTTGAGTGTTGGGTTTTTATTTGCTTTATTCCCCGTTTCGTTACGTTAACTATCTATACACTAATCTATACTTATATTTTAAAGAGGAAATATTTGATTGTTTGGTTGTATTTTCAGTTATTCTTAGCTATCTATCCACCGGAGCGGGCAGCCAGCGCCCACTGCAGAACAATTCTACCACCAAACTGCGATCACCAACCCGCATGCCCAGCGTGCATTATGGGCTTAAACCCATTAGGTAAACGCGAATAAGGCGCTTATCAGGGTGAGGCCTGCGTCCAGCAGTGGACCGATACTGGCTGTTGAAAAAATTTAAATAATACTCGCTTTGGGCTAGATCATGCTGTGTATTATTTAGCATTATTTATTTACTAGCTGCGCCCCGCGGCTTCGCACGCGTTGTTCCTATAAAACGTTTAAAGGTAATTTTTGTCTTACGGGAACTGATTAATGGGATTATAATTACCTGTATGCCAGGATTATAATTACCTGTATTCAAAATTTCAGCCCAATCCGCTCATTAGTTTTGGCGTGAAGAGATAACAAACATCCATCAATCCATCCATCCATACATTCATACAAAGTTTCGCATTTATAATATTAGTGTGATAAACAGATGATTTGGTATAAAATATAATTGAAAAGATACCTACTAACGAAGTTACTATGTATACCTACTACCTACTAAATTTTTATTTGTAATGTTCTCTCCTAATTATAATTGTTGCAAGTTGGTAGGTACTTCATAATGAACCAATACCTACATGCATTTTCTTTCTTTCTTTTCCTTTACTCAAATGTTATTTTTACTTTCGACCAATCAAGCTAAAATACGACGTTCGATATGTTATCAACAGTAATCATTTACTTATTACTTGTGTTTGTTTAACGATATGAATTATACCTACACTGTACCTATCTTATCTATAAATCCACAATAATTTTATTGCTCTAATATCTGTGACGTAAATCTTTTACTTATCACATAAGAAGTACAAATTAATCAATACAATAGGTCTGAAATAGAAATGAAACGTGATCATTCATTCAGTCGACTTCTAGATTGAAGTAATTTAACACGACAAACGGCATTATGTCATCCAGAATTCCTAAGTAATAAAGCAGATAGACTTCCTAGTAATTGCCTGCAATTTGTTTTTACGACTGTGCTCTATGAAATGAGTATTTCATGGCTGAACTGCGGTGATTGACAGATGTACAGGGACACGATCGATAAAGAAATAAGCACTAATTTAGTCCATGTATAGTGATATCGAACGAATGCTCTAGAATGCTCCATGTGCAGTTTGCCGGGTGTTCTTAATGTTCTTATTCGAGGGAAATGACTTACCTCTCGACAGATGTTCAGGAGACACTTGCAATATGATAACTGATAAGGTTTAGTGTATTTCGGAGGCAAGGGTGCGTTCCGTTATGGACGCCGGCAAAACCTGAAGTGCCGATGCGGGCTCTATGGGTGACTGAAGTGCGCAAAGACCTAAGAAAATGATAGAGTTGACATCGGCCATTGCGCCTTGGAGAAAACTCAATTTTATAGCATACAACTTTTTTAAAGCGACGGTTATTTAGAACGTCATAAGTAGATCAAAAAAGAATACAATTGCCGAAGTTAAAACAATTATCAGCCGTGATATCAAACAAAAATATTGTTAGTGAAAGATACGTGGAGTCGAGTTTACCAACGTTAGTCTAAGTAAAGACATCACCCAAAAGGGTTTCACTAATGAAACTATTAACAAAGGCAATTTTCATATGTTTACCATTTCCATATCTAAACATTCTAAGCCCACTAAAAGAAATCCTGACTTGCGCCCTATAAAACCTGCGCGCGCATCCTCATTACCCCCCAGGCCTTTGGGAAACCCAGAGACTCCACTGAAAGGAAAACTATCTTCGTCCTTGTCTAACAGGCGGTAATTGAAAGAGACAATGTTTTAGCCGGTGTATGATGTAGGAATTGAATATCAGAAGCGTTGTTTGTGATTCATAGAATGTTTATTTTTCCATGGCTTGAGCTTTCCAGACTGTACGGCTGGCTCTGTCCATAACTTATTATAAAGGTTATTGCTTTAATACGGGATGAAATCTTTAGTAGGCGTTTCCATACTTATTTGCGTTCTCTTTGTTTGGGAACTAAAACCATTCTGATGGTTTTAAATACCTGAAAAGCGCTGAAGTCCTATACCGAGATATGTAGAAATGAGTCAAACTGGAACCAACTTACTGACAATTGGAAAAATATTTATTTTCCATGGGTCAGCCATTTTCTTACCTGTAACAAAAGAAATATAAGCTTAAACTTAAAAATCTGAAAGGGTCATGGCCCCAATGTGCATGCAACAACTCATTGCATGAACCATTTTAATATTAAAGCCTACACTTGGTTCTAAAAACAAAGATATTTTTTATTGACAGAGAGCTTACCACCAAAATGGTGGAACTTATTTTATAATACTACTGTATCATCGGAGCAAATTGTAGATTTTCACGCATCAATGTATTTGTTGACCTTGTAGGTACTTTGAGTAAAATTTCTTGACACGATTGTAAAGTCTTGAGCTTCACTTCTGCTCTTTTTCACATCGATAAGCTCATCGTGAAGGAACTTAGGGCCTTCAGTCAGAACTCCTCACTCAGGCACAGTGGAAAAATACATCTCTCAAAAAACAAAAAATTATATATTACTAATAGGTAATATATAATTTATAAATAGGTAATAACATGGGATATGCAAACCAGACATGTTATTTTATTAGGCTACCTAATTCTATAGCTAAAAATATCAATACCCGTAATTTTATGTTCCTGAAATTCCTCAACTCGGCTTTTCAGACATTAACTCATCAATGGGCATCTACTTCCATTATTTGTATAACATTATTTGCTTCTAACGAGCTCTAACTAGATAATTGTCTGAAACTGCGTGCCTTCTCAAGCCATCAAGCATTGTTGCAAAGTCCTTGAACAACCAAATCGGTCCCAACCAGGAAACGAACCTCCATCGCGTGTGTTCTTCCATTACTTTATTGCCTTGCCATCGGTGCGTGTCGTCTAAAGGCGTCTGCCTGAAAAATGTGTGTTACTGCGATACCTTTTATCGGCCAATCAATAAACAAATGTAAAAAGTTTTGGATACAGCGCGGTTTCAGGAAACGAATTCAGATAGGTCATGAATCTTGACTTTCGACTTTCGACGGAACCATGGCAAAGTTGGAATTTTATAACCCTATTTTTCGTAGCAGTACTACGCCGTAGCTTTACTACGTCGTAGATGGTCTACGTTTGTCGTAGCAAGGGTCGTAGCAATGTGTGGTTACTAAGGTTCGATGCAATTTATCTATGTATATATATATTTATCAATTTATTTATATTAATTATATTATGCTAATATAAAAAGAGGAAAGATTTGATTGTTTGTTTGTATTGAACGGGCTCCGAAAATACTTAAAATCGATTTAAAAAATATATTTTATCTTTAAAAAGCTTACTTTTCAGGGCATATATTATCATAGATATCATATTATAATATACATAGGCTATATATTATCCCGTAATTCCCACGGGTACAGGAACTATGCGGGTGAAACCGCGAGGAGCTGCTAGTCACAAATAATTATATGATTGATGCTAATGGATTTTTAGAACTCCATTTTAATAATTTGATAAGGATTAGATAATTATGTTTGATAAGAATTTCGATATTTTTGGGACTTAAAACGCCATCTATGCAAAACATCACAAACTTTTAAAGAGCGCGCTAGCAAACCTTGCAATTTACTCAACGGCGCGCCACAGCAACTAACCAGCGGCAGCGCGCGTTAGTCCTTCTTGATCATCGTTTCGACGTTTTTCTATAGATGGCGCTGTACAAATTTAGTTCAGTGTTTGTGCTTGGAGTAGTTCCTTGTGGCCGAGCCTTGGAAAGACCCTAGGATCCTACGGAAGTATACTAATATCTTCGGAGCCATGGGAATGCTATAGGGAAATGTTTAGAAGCTGAAAGAATGATGAAAGAACAAAAAACAATAGCGCTATTTTTGAAGTTTACCTACCTGTAGGTACTAGTATAGTATTATATTATCTGTGCTACCTGTAAAAGAAACTGTAAAACATTTATCAACGCGTTGCTTAGATAATCATACCTACCTAACCTACACCTAAAGACACAATTTATAGGTACCTACTATTTACGTGACTTAAGTCATTACCTGCCTTGAGATCATACTGCTATGTTATTGAGTTAGGTCATATATTATAATTTTATAGTACTGCCTTTAATATACGTTGGCTAGGTCGGGTATTTCTGTAAGCAGAAACACAAACCATTTTATCTTACTCAGTATTTTTAACTAGGAAATCCGATGACGCAAAGAACCACGAGGAATTGTCATAGGGGCCAAAAAACTTAAAATCTACTGTGTGTTATAGAAAATTATTGAATCTTGACTTCGAACCGTCATCGCACTAAATTCTTAAACCAAGACGGCGATGCCAAGGATTGAAGACTTGTTAGACTACAGTTCACAAACAAAGGAAGTGGCTACTGTCTGGAACAGTTTAACCCCATGGCCACCCTTCACTAATGGATGGGGTTGCAACGAGACCAGTCTCACCCTTTCCTGCACCCGCGACTATGTCCTCTACTTACTGATTTATTCCAGTAATTTAAGATTACAGTCTCGATTATGCAGTCTTATTTTATTTTTAATCTGATAAAGTATATGAGTTTAAGGTAGTTTGGGGCTAGATGAATTGCCATGTGAATTGTATTGGGGAATGGACTTTCAGAGAATAGACATTCGGAGGATTCAAGGCCCAAAACAAAAACCATGAGATTATTGATTCGGGCCAGTTGTCCACTATGCTTTTTGCCAAGCCGTTTTGGAGATAATTGGTACATAGGTTTTTCAAGATTGAGTTGATTGAACTTCGTATAAACAATGGTCCGTTTGTGTATATATTTTGATGTTGTTTTTTATTGTTTAGTTTCATAAAAAAATATAATAAAAGACTCTTTACACTAATTTCTCATAAGTTTTGAAAATTTAAATAGGATTACAATTATTTTTTATGTTTATGGTACTCGCTACTTACTATTTTGTAAGTAACTTACTGTTGTTGTTTACTTACTATTTTGTGAGTAACGACGATCGATATTCACTAACAAAGATACCATTCTAAAAATAGGCTAAATACATGAATATTAAGTCATTGTGCGGTGCAACCAGTGAACAAATTAGTGCCCGCCTAAATTCCTTTAAACAGGCGACCCGCATGTTCAGTGTAAAATATTACACCAACATTCTGTAGGTGGTTAGTAATTGGCTTCCTATTTGGAATCTCCAAACTTTTAGCTGTAGGCAGATAATTGCAGACAACAAGAACAAAGCAGATCTTCTAATTGGAGGCGCCTTTTAAATAATCGTCTTAATATGGTCGTTAGGAGAGACGATTGTTTCAGTCTGAATAGTCTCAATCAGCTTTTTATTCGTCCCGTAAATATTCGCCCACAGTGTTTTAAAACTATAGACGGGGTAAATAATGTTGAGTAAATTAACCACTTACGACAGACATTACTGATCAACCGTCCAATTATGTTGACTATACGAATATTGAGATTCCTGACACTATAATATATGCCATTTCTTCAACAAATCTCTGTGTATTGTTCATTCATTTTTGAAACTATACAGGGTGGGGCAAATTTTTGGTACCTTTAGGTTAGCTACTGTTTCTTTTGTAGTTAGAAGGTTTTGTTCTAAGGAACTTTCTGAAAAGAAACGGTAGCTACCCTTAAGGGACCAAAAGCAAAATTTGAAACTATACAGGGTGGGTCAAATTTTTTCTACCTTCAGGGTAGCTACTCTTTCTTTTGTAGTTAGAAGGTTTTGTTCTAAGGAACTTTCTGAAAAGAAACGGTAGCTACCCTTAAAGGGGCAAAAATTTGCCCCATCCTGTATACTTCAGCCAAACTCAAGATATAAGGTGTCTTAACAAGAAACTTAACGAAACCACATTTGTTTTGTTAATATGATTTAAATTTAAGTTAAATAAAAGTTTCTGCATTACATACGTAGGTACTAGGTACTTGACGATTTGGGCACTTCTCCACATTTGCATCGGATCAATATTTTTGAAACTCGGTGCCAAAAGGCAAAACAATTTTGGATGTTTTTGTAGTGAGTTGTATAGAAACAATATATATCTTGAGAAGGCTTGAGTATCGTTTCTATTTTTTCTTAACGAGATGCTCAATTCAGCTTTCGAAAGGGAAGCACAACTTCTCTCGCATGCTTTAATTAAATAAAGTTTGTTACAGAGAGCATTAACGAAGTTAATAGTCCTGTGCTTTCATTGCTTTTTATGGACCTCAGTAAGGCATTTGACTTCGTGAATCACGACATACTCCTGGTAAAGGTAGAGCATTGTGGTATTCGCGATAGAGCACTTCACTGGTTGACTTCCATAGTAGGCAAGGCAACAATGCACAGAGACAGCAAAGGTCACGTGTATCGAGGTGCCGTGCAGTACACCTAGACAAACGTGACCTTTGCTGTACCTACTACCGTACCTACAGCCACTCGGGCGAGACAACAAGGGCGGTGTTGTGAAGCAAGTGTGTCCCTCAGGGTAGCATCTTGGGACCTCTGCTGTTTCTGTTGTATATCGAAAATCTGCCTAACTGTATATCACATAAACGAATATCTATAAATTTTAATTGTTACATATATGTCTAATATAATTTAATTAAAGATATAATACTCGCATAATATTTGCACGCATGCACAGGCTGAATACAATTCGTTTGTATTCTTGCAAATAAACGATTTGATTTGATTTGTTCATACAAAAGTGGATGGCAAATTGCACGTTTGCATCCACCTTAAATATTGCGTCAGTGTAAGCGATTAGGACAATTTGTCGCGACATAGCGTGCGCGTCGCCAATTAGATGGTACCAATTAACGGTAGTTTGCCTTATAAACTTGATTAGGTAGTCATAAAATTTGCCGTTTATTTTAAAACAAAGATTGGTCGATACGTCTACTGCTATACGAAACCCCCATAAGAAAAAGGTATAGGAACCTCACTCCAATATGCTAAATGCGAAAATTTTGAAAGAACGGATCGGGCTGAAATGCCCTATTCAAGATCTCACCTGAATAGGGCATTTCAGCCCGATCCGTTCTTTCAAAATTTTCGCATTTAGCATATTGGATCTTCTATCAAGGATCAGTTGAGTTACCTGCAGTAAGCTTGATTGTTTCAATTGTAAATACTAGTTTTAATTCGTTTCTATTCAGTGATTTATATTTACAGTTAAGAAAGGTAAATAGCCCATCACCTGACGAACAGGTTGTCCCATATTTAGTAGCATTGGTAATTGTGTCTAATTAGGAACATTTTATGAGTTCTAGCGGACAACTCGGGAAATTTAATAATAAGGAACGACTGCTCTAGTTTGGTGGAACAAACAAGAACATCCTAGTAGCACAGAAACTAAATAATACAATACTTACTTATCTACGTAAACATAAAAAGTTTGTTTTGTTGTCAGAATTCCTATACAAGTCTGGTCTGTCTGTTTTTCTTTCTGATATTTGGAGTTTTTTACTGAGTTTTTTAGTAGTCATCGATTTATTTGCTTGAGTAAAGCTTGCTTGAGTGACGTGCATGCCATATAAAAGCATTACTCAAGCACGATGAATGAGAAAGCTTCTAAAATAGTGGGCAAGCTTTCATAATATGGGCCTGAGCAAGCTTTCATAATACGGGCCTGAGCAAGCCATTCATAATACGGGCCTTAGCAAGGTAAACAAACGAAGACGGTACAGTTAGCTAGTATGGGAAACGAGATGAGATGCCAAGTGAGATTTTGTCGTCACTGTGCGGCGGAGCGCGTGAGGTCGCATACAAATTAGTGTACTGCGCACACGTCGATTTCATCCGTGTGTTATGTTAATCGCGCAATGTAAGAGGAAGCTACTTCTGTCACAGTGAACTAAATTGATTGTTCTAGGAGAAAAATAAACAACAAATCTATTTATGGTTGGTAAGATAATCTATGACGTTTTAAGAGATGCAATATTGCGAGTCATGCAGTTGATTGTTAGGTCTTTATTATATTTACGGGCACTACTGTAAAATTTCGCTACATTTTTGCCAAATACTAATTTAAGAATTTTAGAGAATAATAGATGGCAATTTTTTTTTAGATTTTCAACACGTTCTCAAAATTTATTAGATTCTTAATAAATTTTTATAATTCTAGCTCGAGCCGGCAGCTTTGCACGATTTTGTTTTTTTTCATATTAGAAGCCTTCTTGTTTTTCCAGGACCATATCTTATGTGTGCCAAATTTCGGCCCAATTCATTTAGTAGTTTGGCGTTGTCTTCGGCCAAATATCATCACAACGGCACATAGTTTCCCCTTTAAAATATGAGTAAAAAGTTCCTATCTAAGAAAAAGGATACTATAAGAAGAAAAGCATTGTTCAAAGCCGTCTATAAATTCCAGTGCAACTGCTAATCTACTGTTAACAGCCATCGTAAAACTGTCCTAAGATCTTATGAAACCGGATGATCATAATAGCCTAGAGAGATAAAGTTAGCAGGTTATCACATTGATGGTATAAAGATTGTGTAATAGATTCTAGGTTACTGGGTATCGTGTGTGGTAAACTGAGTAAAGATGACTCAGATTAGTCATAGAGGTAGATAGGAGTGTTGTAAGGAGTTCGGTTTGAAAATAATTAAATTGAAGTGAATTAAAGTCAATTGCATCTTATTTCTTGTTTGATAGTAATAACTATTTATCAAGCTGTTTATATAGTAAAAATTTGACTTGTCTAAGTACTTATTTTGTAAGTCTAAAGAAATAAACGATTTGACTTTGACTTTGACTTTGTTTATTTATTAAAACCGGTTTGTACCGGTTATCGTTTCCTAAAAGTTTTTGCTATCTTTTATTTAAAAAATGCTGATGGATTTCAGTGCTGAAGCTTTTTATTAATATAAACAAATACTGTAATATATATTGTATTGTTATATACTACCTACTCTACAGATAAAAATAGGCGGCTCAAGCTAAATCTAATAACGTCAAACACCACTAGTTTATTTTAAAATTCTAGTTATAGGTACTTGTTACAAATTTCAACATTGTTTTAAATATTTCGTTGTGTTTTAATGGAATACAGTCTTTTTATTCTGCACTATTCATAACTTAGTCAACAGTTATCGAGGTCTGAACAGTATTATTAGCAAAGATGATGTCAATTGGTGATGCCATTGAAGGTCAGTTATCAAATTGTTGCTCTTTTAAAACCTGCTTTTTGGTAACTAAGAAACACTTTTTACGTACTATAGAAGCTATGGTGATAATTACCTAATGCCATAATAATTATTTAATTTATTGAGCACAAACCTTATTATCATTTCTCTTTTACCTTACTTCGGCAATTTATGGAAGGTAGCAGATTTAACATCCTCACTTTACTAAAGCACTGCTTATGGGCTCATTATATTATAAAGGCAGTACGGAAACTGCTTTTTTCGAGATCTAATCTCCGATTAAAAAACCTGAATATTTTTTGTATACAAAGGGGTCACAAACCTAGGAATATTGGCGGAAAATATTTAACGACATTAGTATTATCGGCTAAGCACAGAAACTCGAAACAATTTTTGGATTTGAAAGCTTATTCATCATTCAATTGAACATTCTTTCGCTATCGAATTCCAATAAAAACTTTTTTGCTGTGCATGTTGAGTTTAATGTTTTAGTTTTTAGTGATAACCTTGTTGTTTTCTTTTATTGTTTTGAGATTTTTTTTAGTCTTTATTGATGAATCTCTATGTTGACATAAAATATCTTAGATAGGAGTATACTATATGCTTCTCTGTACTCCTAGGAACATCAAATTTATTTGACCCTAGCCTAGAACAGCGACCCCAATAGGAAGTGTGCGGCGGTACTAGTCTGGCAATTTACCAATCATCACTTGCAGGGCTTCCAGCCAGAGAAAAATTACCATTTGGATTTCAATCATACAAAATATACAAAACAAACCTATTAATGGTCCTGTAACAGTGTTGTGTCAATAGCTAAAAGTTTATCTCTAAGTATTACTAGTAACATAGGACCGATTGTTTATATAGTAAAAATTTGACTTGTCTAAGTACTTATTTTGTAATTCTAAAGAAATAAACGATTTGACTCTGACTTTGACTATGACTCTGATAAAATACCTGTTTGTTTGAGAGAAAAGAAACATATACCTCGGGCAACAGCTCTACTTTTTACTAGAACTATCGTAGTTTGACGAATTTATTACCCCTCGTTGAGGGATGAATGGTTGGTGATCTTCCAAACATAAATAAGGTTCGTAGTTAACCCGCTTACATTCGTAGTCTACATTTGTTACAGTACCTAAGCTGTAATATTGTTAGACCTGACATGTGGTCTCTGATGTATATTTGCTGTTTCTTTTGCTAGGCAGGTTCAAAAATGTGTAAACGTGTTCCCTGGTATAACGATGACTATTTTGAAAATAAATGAGCTCTTTGCAAGAAGTTCCCAAATATAACTAAAGGGCGGTTCAAAACCCGTGACACAAAATGAGATGAACCATTAATTAACGCTCCATCTCATTTCGCCCATCAATAAGGCCCATTACTTGCAAATTGTGTTTTTTTGAGTCATCATAATGAGATTCTTTACAGCCGCCGTCTATCAGAAGCTACCTACAGGAGCTATTGTTTGGTTCACAGTACATTAATCACGAGGACCGGGTTCGCTTCCCGGCGCGCCCAGTTTCTTGCAACACCTACCTAGAAGACTATGAAAAAATATGCAACCTAATAGAATTAAACTTTTGCTCTCCGGGATAAAACAATTGTTTTATCCCCGAGAGCAAATTGCAAACTACGAGTAACAGGATAGGTATTATTTTATCCCATTAGTTATTTTCCAATTTTTTTAGTCTTCTAGGTAGGTATTTAACGCAATAAATACCCTTGAAGAGTTTTATTACGAATAGACCACAGAAATTTCTAATACCTATAAGTTCTTCCTTACTTTTTTTTTAGACCGCGGCAGCCTCATTTTCATTTATTTGTTCATCTAAGATTTCTGCATCCTGAACAAATTTTGCAACAATTACAACTTTAGCTATGTTAAACATAGGCTATGTTATACATAGGTAAAAATATCTACCGTTGAATTTATTGTATGAAGTGTATCAGTCATCTAGTACCTACCCATAAAACAAGCTCTGCTTAGATTGCGGCTAGTTGATTCTGTGTAGATTGTCCAGCGGTAAAGCTCTCTAATGAAGCTGAGACGTACTGTTTGGGAATCTCCTAAAATTGTCCCTATGGCGCTCATTGCGGGAGGCCTATGTCCAGCAGTGGACTAACATAGGCTCATGATGACAGTGATCAAAAGAATTACGATAAAAAGAAAAAGCCGGCAATAATCAACACCGATGTGTCGATCGCACAAAAAGGCTCAGAAGTCGAATTATGCAAACGAACTACTGAGTCGTCGGGCGAATCGGAAGTCCGGTTCACTTAATTGTAACCGGACTACTGAGACTGCATCATTGTTTTCAGTCATTATTCGTGGCAGGTTTACTTACAAAAATTTGTAATCTACAATAGATTGTCTATTTTTCGTGGCTTAACTATACTCTGATGTGTCTCATATCAAAGAAAAACAAAGAATTAAAATTGTAAACTAGGAAATTAAACTATCAATTTACAGTTATTTAATTACACAGGCCATTTAAAGTACACACCTACCTTCCACTTGTGATAATAGATACCTCTTATAGGCTAAGATGATGCACTTAGTCCTAATGGGACTCAATCAATTTCATTGCATGTATCTTCCGAGCTTAATTACCCTGAGATAAAATTAATAGACTATATGAGATACATTCCTGATAGTTATCAAGACATAATGTTGCCAACATTTGACCTATAGCCACTAACTAGCCTACTAGCCAAATTTGATGTAGAATGTTTGGAAACAAACCACGACACATATAACTAAAACTAACTTACTTGGCGTCGAGTTTCAGATATACAGGTATATACAATACAAGTAAGTGAGCCATATTTATTGAAATTTATTCAAATAGATGTAAGTAATGTAAATTGTGTATAAAAAAAGCAGCAACAGAGTGAATTTTAGGTTTTGTATGAGCGTATTATGTGGTTTGTTTACAAACATTCTACATCTAGTTTGGCTACAGTATATGGTTAGGGATATATATTATTATATCTTATTAGCTTCATGTCATAGCTTGGTTGCTTTTGAATACCTTCATTGTTTTAAATAGTTTGTATGCAAAATAGTTTAGCTAGCTGAAGTAAACTTTGTCTTTCGAAACTGTATTTTGTGTTTACTCGAACTAAAGACATAACTCATCAGTAGAAGGTCATGTATTAATTTGCTCTACCTGTTTTTTCTAGGCTAACAGATAATCTAATTTAGGAAGAGGTAAGTCGTTTTTTCATTGTTTTCGAACTTAAAGACATAGGCAGGTATGTAGAGTTTGTTCAAAAAGAGAAGAGTCGTGGCGTTACGGTGAACTAACACTTTTTGTCGTACTGTAATGACTAATGACAGAGCATTGTTGTCAACGCAACAAAAGTTGTCAATTGGCACTCACACGCCCTCACTTCCCACAACCCTTTTTTTTGAACAGATTATATGTTTCTTCAGACTTATAGGTACAGAATGTCTTGGAATATCTTAGATGGCATATCTAATATCTTAGATATGCCAAGCCAAGGATTAAATCCAGAGCGCACGGAAGGCGGCACTGAGGAAAAACTGTCTACATGAAGTGAAGTAAAGTATTTACCTAGTTATTTATTGTTTGAAATCTTTGATCAGGTATTATGCGGCCTCCTAGAACCTTACAAAAATGACTTATAATAATTTTCTACCGGGGCCGGCGAAAAGTTGAATCAATGCTTGAAATGCATTAAAATATATTATGTAGTGTGTGATATGGACCTCCATATAATTCACATTTACATAATCCGTCAAACAGACTAAGATTTATGTTGTAGAAGATATGATATACATACATTGTTTAATTTCATTTTCTGACCCAGGTGATAAGTTTGATCTTAAGTCCCATTTTTTCATTTTATAATTTTTTATCTCTACCTGTGAGCTTTTTATTAAAGTTTTTGCTAACAATTGTGATAAGACCCCTAGCTTTTTATACCTTGTTGGATAGCTAATAGAACAAAGATATTATTTAGCATATCTGCAGCACATCTGCCATACATTTTTTTAAATATTTGCTAAAAGAAAAAAAATGTTTTTATAAATTTTTTTTCTTTTTTACACTTTCAGTCCTCTACTATGACTCCTATGGTTCAGATATTTGTACTTTTTCATTTAGAATAATAAACAAACTTCTCTAGTACTCAAAAATCGGAATTAGAAAAAAATAAGGCCATAGAAGACAAAAAAAAATGCCAATTCTTAAGAAATTGGCACAATTTTTTAAAAAACCTTCTAAGTCCAATATCTTAAAAACGGTTAGGTTTAGGCTGGGGTGTTTCATAGTCAAATTAGTCAGAAATGATGGGAACTATAACCTCTTAATGGATCTAGGTCGACTTAACCAGTAACCCTGTATATGTACTAGCTTCTGCCCCTCGGCTTCACACGCGTATTTTCAGTATAATGAGTATTATAGATTTTCAGCAAAATTAGTATTACAGATTAGTATCCACATCTAAGCTAGGTTTCTAATGTACGCCAAATTTTGTTAAGATCTGTTCAGTTGTTTTGGAGATCTTACACCCGAATCTTTGAGACATTTTTTTGACAGAGTTTCATAGAAAACTTAAAAGGTTAGTAACAAAATAAAACTAACATTTCAAACTTCCGGCTTTACCTATAATATACTAGCAGCCCGTCCCCGCTTCGCACGAGTGGACATTTATTTTTAAACATTTATTAACATTAACGTAGAGTAGGCAGAGTAGCTGTTTATTTGTTCCAAATATACAAGATTATCTGATGATAATGTTGTATATTTGGAACGATTAAACAGCTACTCTCAGCCTATATTAGTCCAAATCTGGACGTAGGCCTCCCCTACCTAATAAGCGCCATAGCGCCCTGTCTTCAGCTTGACGCATCTGTCTTTCGCAGTCATACAAAAATACAAATATATCCTCCGTATAATATATAAGCAGAGCCCGTTCCCGTTCCCATGAGAATTCCGGGACAAAATAAAGCCTTAATAAAGCTAGTGAATATAGCCTCCATGAAAAGTAAGCAATTTAATGATTATGATTATGATGATTTTTGAATCGGCCCAGTAGTTTCGGAGCCGATTCGATGCAAATAATTATTTTTGTTTGAAATAACTATAAACCGACTTCAATTTTTATAGTTTTTTCATGAATTTTCATGGATCCCATTGTCAGAACTGAACAAAATTAAAATAAGACCACACGGGAAGCACCAGCTTTCATATAAAAAAAGAATCACGAAGATCGGACCACCCAGTCAAATGTTCTGAGGTAACAAACATAAAAAAACAGTCGAATTGATAACCTCCTTCTTTGTTTGAAGTCGGTTAATAAACAAACAATCAAACAAATCTTTATAATATTAGTATAGAAGTGTAGAAGTAGGATACATATAGCCGAGTCGTTATAAAACATACCTATGCTTAACAAACAGCTGGTAACAATGAGTGCAGCATCAGAAGGGCTATACAATATCAGGCGCGTGCCCACCGGAGGGCAAAGACTCTGCTTTATTACGACAGGGTGGAACCCAGGTAGTGGGTTCGGAAATTTATGAGAATTTGGGAATTTAATGTCTTAGTTTTATCGGATTGAAAATTGAGACAAGATTCTAGATTTTAAATATAAATAACCACATCAAATAGAATAAAGTTTATCATTGTCTTCGTTACAGTTATATATTCGAAATTATGACACTATTTAAAGTATTCTTATCCGCTGTCATGGTTTATATTTTAACTTTCGTTTTACTCCCGATATCCCACTCTTTTTGTTATTTACCACATTTGGTAGGTAATTGTTTTTTTTGCCATGAGAAAGGTTATTTACCTAAAGAATACTTCTCAAAAAAAAGGTTCTCACAAGTACTTCCCTTTACAATACTTCTTAGTTTAAAGTGGAAAAGGCGCGCTGCAAGATTTGATATGCCTATGATCTGGACTCAGCTTAACTTTTAATATTAATTTAACCCCTAGTTGCCACTCTGTTTATGAAGCAACTTAAGTATAATCTGTAGCATTACTGCGCTAACGAGAGTAAGTGACTTTAATTGTATTTGTGGCACTACATCACACAATAGATGCTGACGGCCATTGTTCGTCTCCCTGCGGCATTACGATCAATATGATGATGGAAGCAGAGTAAGACAAAGAAGCAAACAAATAAATATAACAATAATGGCTTTTATGCAATGGAAACATTTAAGAGGCCTTGACACAGCAATGGGACGAAACGGCCTGACAAATAATGATTTAATTATTGATACTTTTGTGTGACTAAACATATCAAATGACTAGATATGGACACACCATTATTTTATGTTTCTTATTTTTTAAAGCCAATTTTTTAAGCCCAGTTATATAGGCCAATAAAATAAAAGGTACAAAAAATACAGTTACCTGCTAGAATAGTAACTGTAATTGCTATTTCTTGACTATGTACGAAAGTTAGAAACTAAACTAATAAAACTGTAACAAATTAGTAAAGCGAAAAGTTTATTGCTCTCCCATAAAAACGTTATCATACATAAACAATAGATATCAGTAATTATATGTATAAATGCAACGGTGTATGGGAACCCATACATTCTGTCATAGGTACTCTTAAATGGTTAACATTGTTGGAAAAGAAACCATGGGAAACTTGTGCACGTACTCATTAGAATTTGTATCACCCATGAATGTACTGGCACAAGCATTTTGAACCCAGTAGGGCATCCAGAACTCTACAACATTGGATTTATTCAAATCACATATCATATGATAAATGCGAAAGTTTGGATATATTTATGTATGGATGGATATTTGGTACCTCTTCACGCCAAAACTACTGAACAGATCGTGCTGCAATTTGCATAGATGTTAGCTCTGAGCCTGGCATCAAACATGGCCACTTAATCACATAAATAAGATCCTATGGGATAGAAATAAGCTTCTTTTAAGCATTTCCATAATAACAAAGCGTGCGAAGCCGCTTGCAGAAACTAGTTTAAGATAATGAATCATCAATAACTTGAATAGCATACAAAATAAC